>OU744357.1:25421320-27885962 GCA_916610255.1 Lasioglossum lativentre | reverse complement strand
TTATCAATTTGTTTTCGTGGGTTAGTTCCTAGTTGTCAGTTCGATTCCGCGTTCTCTGTTCCGCCGTTGAAATAAATAGCTTCTGCAAGGTTTCTTCAGAATATTTCCTTCATCTCAATCGACTCCGCAAGACTCCGCGAAAACGGGCAGATCGGGATACAGAGGGAAGAAACTTTTGAAATGCGATTTACGGTGGGAAGGCAGTCGAGAGTTTGCGGGAGGGCTCCAGATTATTCTCAGATTTGTCAAAGAATTGGTTCCCAAGCTTCTGTGTACACTGTAAGTACACGGTTACACACTCGAGTCGCGGAAGTCCCAGAAACATTTTTCGTATACATACACAGAGATTTTCTGTACACCGTGAAACCGTAGTTTAGTCCGCGTGCGTGCACGGAGTTCGTACGGTAACGATTTCCGTCGCTGTTCACCACCGGGTTTATTCAAACGAGAGATCGAGACCGCCATTTCGAATTCTTGCACCTTCCACTTCGCAAATTGTCACTTTCCCCTTCCGGCAATCTACACGCGACACACACGTTTCTTTATTGAATCTGTGGTACCCGAAATTTTTAGCTGTTACAAGATTTTTCACTGTACACTTCGTTCCGTCCGATACGGAACACCGTATTTGGGGGTTCTCTGTGCGGGCGCATGGGGCACCGTACAGAGGTTTACTGCTTCCGCATGTTCGAGGGGTACCGTAATAAACCGCCGCATCTGTCCGAATTGGTAAAACCCAATATTCCGTTAGTTGTAAAATCCCTTTTCGTACCGACGTTAAAACTCCTCCGCGACCCAAGATGTACCAACCGTTTTTTCCGTTTTACCTGCTGACCACCCCTAAACAATTTCCCCACTCTCTATTTTTCGACTCCTAGCTTTTTTTCACTTCGCTGGAGACAATCAGAAGCTTACGAATTGTCGCACTAGCAACATCGAATATGCTGTACATCTCTGTTACTGTTTAAATACACTTGGTCAACCATCAGTGACACGTCTCGATTCAATACAGTCCACTATACATCTTTCGACAGGGTTTCAATCACAGAAATTCCTCCGTGTCGTCTAATCGTCGCTAAAATAATTGTCGACGTCGCGACGCATATACACACTTTCTACAATTATATTTATAATAATTGTATGAAAAGCCTTAGCGAATCCAAATACTAAGAACAGCCATGAAATCATAACACAAATATTGAAAATACATATACATATAGGGAAGTAAGTAACGACAATAGATACGATATAAATATCGTTTGGACCTTTCACAGTAAAGAATAACAGGAAACGAGGACGCAGATGCTGCAACGAAAGAAGCAACAATTCTACCAGCATCCAGAATAACTCCAATACTATACTAGGATCATATTATATAAAAATAACTATAAAGGAAGAATGCAAATGGACTACAATCTGGACGACGACAGAGAGCACAAAAATAGACAATGTGACAAAAAAATTTCTAATAATCAATCCGTCTGCATGATAATGTGTTACTAGCGTGGTATAGGTCCAAAAAAAGGACATTCTTGGAATAAATTGAGTGTTTTAAAAAATGTGCCATTTCGAGCACGGTCAATATAGCGAGCAATTTTCTCCGCGACGTGCCATATCCGTCGGCCACGTAAATAAACTAGGAACCAGATCCCCGAAAATTAATATCTGAAAAGTACGACGCACCATGAGATGTAACAGGGGCGGCTGGCTTCTCATGAGGTAATAAATTCTACCACCGTTGGGTATGAATCCATATTTCTCCACCATGTACAAGAAATTGTCTATCATTCCTTTGGCAGTTTGATGCATGTCCGATAATAGCAGCCCTTCGATCACCCAGTAGCTGTCCCAGTAGTAGAACTCTGTTAGAGAGAAACAAGCGTTCAAGCGACGTTTCAATTCTATGTGTAACCAGATGCTAGGCACACGCTCAGCTTTTATCAGTCAAATTACCATTGATAAATGCCCTCCACGTCAATCCCCGCGCTGCATGTTTTTGTCATTTAACACTTAATCGGGCGTAACCGGCATTTATCTTCGTTATTACAAATTGATGTAAGCGAGAAGTCGGAATTTACGATCTGGACGATACCGCTTAATCGCTATTTATGTAAAATGTGGTCGTTTAATGTTTCTTCTCGTTAAGATTATATTGAATAGTTATCGAATTACAGACACGCGAATACGTTTTTCCATGGAACAGAATAATGTTGATCTTTTTAAAGTTTTTTATGTTTCAGACAGTATGAACACGTAGATGGTAAGTTACGATAATATTGATGTAGAATTTAGGCTTCGAACGATAATTACTGGATTACCATTCAAGTAAAATCAGCTCAAGAACCGCCCCTTTCAAAGTTTTTCCCGACATTTTTGGGACACCGCGCGTAGCCCGAAACGTGGGCAGGCATTCATCAAACTTTCGAGCATCTCACCTTTGAACCTTCCTCCAGGAACAATGAATCCGTTCTTCACGTAGATCAAGCTGTGCCTCAAAGGATTCTCGGCCACGTCGTTGGTCATTTTCTTCGCCAAACCCTTCCAAATGCCATTGAGCTGCGACAGCCATTCGCGATACTTTGGATCCTGCACGCGTTTCAGGATCGAGGGGTTGGGGTTCCAATCGGGCAACGTCCAGTTTGCAAGTTCACTCGCCTCGGCGAAGTTATTCTTCACGAACCCTTCCACCTGGCTTCGAGTCGGCTTGTTGTTTGTTGCATTCATCAGGCTGTAGAAGCTGTCCAAGCACAAACAGAACCGATTGGTCAGTTAATCAATCATGACATGTTAAACAGCGGGGAACGTTTGCGTTGCACCGCTTCAAGATGCATATCGAGCTGTCAGAGTGCAAATGGAAATGGTCTCACCAATTAATTAATTGCAAACACTCTTGCCCGATCGTTTACCGAGTTCCAAACTGCACATAGTTGCGGGGGAAAATAAAATTGTATCGTGCCTTTCTCATTTCGGACGTTTCTAACAAATCTAGTATCAAGCCCGCTACTGTACCGGTAGCACTACATACGTATAGTCCCACGGCAATACGGGTAGAGAAATACGCGAAGGCTCACTAAACAATCGGACATAACAGGCAGGAGCAATATTCGTAGTCGATCTGGACGATTGGTGCTCCGCCAGAGAGTCTCTCCGTCCGCGCTTCCACGAATTTCCTCGATCATGCCACAATGCTCGTAAACCAGGGGCAAATTCCGACGTTTCACACGAAACGGTCTGCATTGCCGCGCCGCGCCGGTTCTACGATCCGAACGGGACGGTGCGGCGCGGCGTGGTCGCTTACGAGTCGATGCTTACTTTATGCCATGCCATAAGCCATAAGCCATAAGCGACCAAGCAAATTGGTCGCCGCGAAACAACGTAATCATCCCGGAACGATCGTGGGTCTTCTGGGTGTCATGAGATTCGGACAACTCTGCCCATCGCGTGGTGCGACTGATTCACCTTTAATATTAGATCGGTGCAAAGATAATTGCGGTTTTTATTCTGGAATTTTAAAGCTAATTTGCTTTATTTGCCAATTTGAGCTTAACTTCGAATGACTTGGACTTTTAGTTGTTTTGCAACCTCTCGAGCCCTGAATGGTTTAATAGACACTATGCACCGTGTCCCCATGGTGTCTATCGAATATGACAGCGTTCGTCGGATCTAAAACGTTCAGTTCAGAGACTTCCGATTCGGTGCGAACGCTCGGAATCCTAATTCGGCTCAGCGAAGGTGGATGAAAGTGAACGTAACACGGTGCCGTAAAACAGGAACCGTAACGTAAATGTCCCGACGCACCAGTCCTGTGATTTAACGCATGGTGGTTCCCGGTGATCGCATAGGTCAGTTTAAAAACTAGTCGAGGCAACCGTGATTTCGTTTCGCTGTGATCGTAAACTCCAGCTGTTTTCAGCAGAGAACGTGGCCCCCGTTTCCGGCGATTTGAGGAAACGAAACGACGTTACGAGTAAACAAGTACATACGAGAAAGGCTTTCATAGCCAATGATTTAATGCATCGTACAATTCTCATTCTCGAGGCTTTCGGTTGATTCGAAAATGGTTAGTAAACATTGATCTAGAACGTGGATGCGTGGTAACGATAAAACTGTCATGTATTTTAAATGTTTCTATCAGACATATTCAGACAGAGTCTACGGCATTTTATCGCTACTTATTTTGATTGATTGTTCAATTAAACTGTTCAGTTTCTTCGCAGCCTAATGAAATTTACTTTATTAATAAGTAACTACAATATTTTTTAAACCAGGAATATTATCGACCCTGGAAAACCTCAGAAATGAGAGATACGTGACTGGGAAGAGTACATTCAAAACTTGAAAGTCAGCGAGACGTTTCCGTAGACTTTAATATTAGATATTTTTGCTACCGGTGTATTGCAGCTGTTTCCGGCGACGCGACGCGACGCGACGCGACACGACGCGACGCGTTGGTATCTCTTAAGTGAAATGGTGCAACGTTCATCTTTTTCCTGAACTGCATTCTACGGGTATACTTGATCAGCGATGCCAGAAATTATACGTATAAACCACTTTTTTTCTATAAATTCAGATGATACGTAACAATAATCTGTCTTTATTCCACAATCATTATTTATAGAAAATAGAAAGAAATGTATCAAAGGACAACATCCGCAATTATTTGTTTCACGAGAAAAATTCATTGAAACTAGTTGTTCTTTGTTTCAACGATAGAATCGTTCTACAGATTGAATGAACAACTATGTTGCTCTGCATGGTTCAGGCAAACAAGATACGGGGATTGTTATGAAATTTAAGGGGAGGAAAAATATCTTGCTTTATACGTTCGGAGAGATGATGGATTGATACTTACTTGGCAAGAGTTTGGTTGGGATCGTGTATCTGACGAAGATCGACGAACGTCTTGCTGTCAGGATAGATTCCGGCGAGCTGCACCGTTTCCAGCAAAGGACCCGTGCAATAGATTGTGCTGAAAAATCGAAACAGAAAAATATGTCAACAGGATTCCGAAAAACTTTTCAAACGAGAAAAATATGTAAATAATTTAGAATCGCGAGAATTAATAAACCCGACGTTTATTTAATAAGAAACATCATTGGAAATGTTTCTTTTCAGATTTGCGTTATTATACCCATTGCGTAGAATAATAATTCTTTAAGATGCTTTTCGATTTACGACAGCCACCGAAACTTCTTATTCGATAGCGACTGCGACGAAGGGTCTTAAAATGCATTCGAGTATTGAACATTAACGGAATGTTATTATTGAACCAGCGCAGCGCGCCAATAATATTATTCCAAGTTTATTAAACATTGACGATCAACAAAATAAAGAAAATTATCATTCAAAGGCGAAAAAATTTACATAGTTCGAGAAGGCTTAGTTTCGACCCCGTCCACTAGATGGACAAATCGTCGAATAAAAATAACTTGCTCGCTAGTTACTAAAATGTCACCAATTAGTATATTAATAACGTTCCTTCCGACACTTGTGTCTAAGGCAGGGCCCGCTAGATAGCCTTACTGATGAGTCCTCTAGCGGGTCCAGGACGAAACACCACCTTTCTTTTCCTCGAATAGAAACCAATTCTATAGCAGACGTGGTCTTATGACGCACTGATTCAAATCCGAATCGATACGTTTGAGTTTACAACAAATTAGCTATATATAGGGTAGAATTTGATCGAACCAGCGCGCCAATAATATTATTCCAAGTTTATTAAACATTGACGATCAACAAAATAAAGAAAATTAACGGAATGTGGTCTGAAATCCTACACTGCCGTGAATATTAAATTACTAATCATTGCTATATCATAGAGATAATAAAATTGATGTTTCAGAATTACATCATTTCGCCAGTTTAATTATTTATGTTTCCATATGTATAAGTCTTTTGACAGATGCATCAGAGACCGTTGACTATCGATATTTCGCGCGTCGCGTCGTTAAGCTTTCTGTATCTATTGTCAAAGCTCGAACCTTTGCCGATCATTATTTCCTAGAAGAATGCGTAGAAAGAAAATGGAGGAAATTCAAATTTCGTGACGAAAAGATCAAAGAAAAAGGTGGCAGTTTTTGTCACAGCAGGTTGTCACGTTTTACGCTTGCAAGACCAATACGTGCGTAAAGCGGGGTCTTCTGATTTAAAGGGCCGAAAAAGGAAGCGATTTTTTTTTACAGTTTTTCAATCTCTATTCTGTGAGAATGTGCCCCCCAAAGGGAAACTGTAAAAGTATAGAGATTTAAAGGTCTGGGGCGTCAATGATATCGAGCACGATTGCAAAAATCGCTTTTTTCTTCAAACTTACTTCTTCCATCCTTTCTCACGATTTCTTCAGAAACTGCTTGCATGGTGTGTGTACCTTTTTACGCTGATACTCTACGCATCTTTAACCCCTTGCGCTACTATTTATTTTGTAGTTAGGTATAGAAGTTACTTGAAAATGAATTTTTTCTATAAAATATCAAGTGTCCGAACGATGCTCCGCATCACCTATACCTACGTTCTGTAACTGACAGTGAAAGTGTTAATGGACGTCTGGAGGTGCAGACGAAGGTCTCTGTCGTCCTGTACAGACGAAACCGTGATATAACAGAACTTTTCCTGTTAGCGACAGGTAAGGACATTCGTAAAACAGCAGTGGCGAAATTTATGGTCTGCGCGGGTTTGGCACGTTTCTGACAGGATCCAAGAAACGGAATCGTAACCGCGCTACTGTTCTACATACTACATACTGGTCGAGCGAAAGCAAATCACGGTCGGAAGCTAATTCAGGGGTCTGATGCCAGCATCGACCGGTGAAAAAAGGCAGTTGGCATCGGTTTTCGTTCTCGGTTCAACGAATTCTGGATGTTCTACTTCCTTTTTTGTTATCGCGCTCATCCTAAAAAATTCTCGACGATGGTGTCTCTACACCATGTGTCATCATCGGAGTGATTTTTCGTGCAAATATTATGTTATTTCGTTATTGTTTTCAAATTCTCTGGTTCAGCACTTTCTTTGATACACCATCAAATAATAAATGATTAGCGTCCACATTTAAAAACCATCCTGCCATCGTGTGTCCGACTAATTAATCAACGTTGCATAAAACGGTAGCAAAGCAAAATTTTCCATTTCTTCTTTTCCAAGCCTTTTATCTATCGATCATTGACTTTATCTCAGCTCCTTATCGCTTTATTTAAAAAGCGTAACCGTGAGAGTGGAATGTTTACCGGAATCATGTTAAAGAGGCTTTCAACGTTTTTCATGAAATTTTCCTGCGTCGATATCAGTGAAATCGAGCTTGGAAAATTTATCGAATCCCCACCGTAGATACGCGCAGATAGCAATATCGCCGAGGATATATTCATCTGCTCTTGTTATAATTCCAATCGGAAATTTTGCGTGAGTTCATATTAATCCGTTGCAGGAATTTCCGTTCCCCGAGACGATATGAAAAATGGCTTCGATCATGTTAATAAAACATCGGACCCGTTGTTCTACGAATTTCGCGCTTGCGCGGCGCGGCGCAACGGGGCGACAAATAGATCGGGATATTTTATCGTTCATAATATTGTCGGTGTGTCGAACACAGGCGTAAAAGACGCCGTATGTATATCCGCGCGAGAAACGTACATTCCGTTACTACATGAAATGTAAAATATCCGTGTCACGTTCATTCGAAATCTCTCACACCTATTCCCGCGCACACGTTTCCTCTTTCATCGCCACACTTCGCTTTACGTTTTTGCAACTTAAGGGGCCATTCCAGCTTCGATCCTTTAACGGGGTATTCTCGTTCCGAATGGCATTTATCCAAAATAATTTTTACGGAAGGTTTTTTTTTCTTTTAATTTTTATAATTCTCCCCTGTGTCGTTTTGAAAGAACAAGGAAAAGAAAACAGGCTTGGAGAACGTTTGCTATTTTCTAGCTTTCGAGTTCCTTTTGTTTTCCGCATTTTCTATGCATTCTTCTGCTCCCACTCGCGTCGCGCTATGGAAAGAGATGCGATGATGTCGTAACTGTGACGCCCTATCCTGGATTTTGCACTTGCCACAGTGAACCGTAGAAAAAACAAAAAAAAAAAAAAATGACGGGCTCTTCGAGGTTGTCGACCTTCGTCACCCTCTTACGGCTCTTCCTCGTCACCACGGATATATTTTATCTTCGACGTCCTAGGGGATGATATCGGAACTTGCCCCCCGTTTGATTGATGGCGTCTTATTTTACACGCTCCCGAACTTACAATAAATGACCCACTTTCCTTAGTCTCATTGGTATTTATTATAATGGCGAGGAGATGTCCGAAGCCATTTTTCAAACGACCCGCGTGCCTTCGCTTTCGATATATTAAGATAACACCTCGCTTATCGAACCATAGCTCCGCCATTAATATCCGGCGAATAATGCAGGCGATTTATACACATGTATAACCCCTTACGCACTGAATTATGTGATTCTAATTTTTTGTCATTATCATTTATGTCGGGGATAGTTTCAAGCTAAAATGCAACATAGATGATAATGTAGCAGCAGCTCGGCTGTTACCACGCCGCGCCGCTTCCTTTTTATTAACGAAGGGTACCAAGGTTTTCCCAGTTTCGAAGCGATCTTGGTATGGACATACCTGATACCTACCCTTGCGCGGCCTTATTAAGGAACTTTGTACCGAGAGGTAGGGTTTTCCTCTCCCATTCTCGCAATACTCTTTTGCCCCCAAAAGGACAATATAAATAGCGCCCAAAAAGTCAGCTAGGCAGTCAGTTGTTTCACCGTCGCGTCGCCTAGAACACTCCTGTCAGCTCTCGCGTCTTGTACATTACTCGAAGAATAAATCTCTACGTGTTAGACTAGGCGAACCTTCACTGTTTTCAATTAATTCAGTCTCCTCAAAATATAAATATCTTTTTAAATGTCTGGTCAATATGTTCTATTACATTTAATCGCGTATTAACCCCCAACGATTAATACGATTCGTCTTTACGAAATTCCATTCCCTTTATATGAAGAATTATAGCCTTAAACATCAGGGCTTATTGTTAGTTTAAAACCAAACGTTTTGAATTTTCCCTGAGAAGCAGAATTTAATACTGCACTGCAAGCGAGACTGATACTTCCACCGAGACTGTGTTTGAAAAGCTACCGAATGCAGTGGCTCGTACAAGAAAATGCCATTATGGAAACTTTCAGTTGCGTGCAATTCAGTCGTACGTGCTTGAATAAACAAATAAATAAAGCTTGTTGGTTCGAGTCTGAATATCGGCACGCTGCGCTGCGCTGGTCGAACGGGGGTCAACCGCTGTTAGATAAGTCAGACACACGCTGCGGGAGACACTCCAAGGGGTTCAACGATAAAATAAATCACCGGGCATCCATTTTGGCGTGGTCGCTCTTCCACGGAGGAGTCCACCCCCCGGATCATTCGAAGGTTATTTCGGTCAGAGGAAACCGTTCTCCGGTGGAGTCATGAATTTTTTTGCAGAGGGTGCTTGGTTCTCGTGTTACAATAAAATCTTGCCGTGGAACTACCTTCGCCTCGCCAGATTCGTAAATAAAACGTCTGGCGAGGAATTACATCCTACAAATAAAAATTGTTTATACTGGATGGCGAGAAACATGTGGCAATTACTCGAATTAAATCCGGACAAATCAGCATTAATCGTGAATTCTATTATTTTTTTATATAAAAACAAAATAATATGATATTTTTTAAAAATCGGAGAAAAGTAAAAATTTTGTTACACCCGTCTTATCATAAACATCTTCTTGTTCCGCTCGCTGGTAACCTTTGCTGTCGACACAGCGCTAAACTTTTAACAAAAATAAGGTACTAAATATTCTCGTGCATTTGAAGCTCGTAAAACATTTTTCGCGAGTTCACAAAAAATGAAATTGCTTCGCGAATTCCTACGTTTGCATCGCATCGCATCGCCGCTGGGCCGCGCCGCGCCGCGCCTCCGCAATATCAAATAATTCGAGTTCTACACGGGATTCTTTTTGCGGAACGGTTTTCTGTAACACGAGAGTGCAGAGCGTGTAATAGGGGAGGTGAAACATGAAGACGAAAAATTCCAAGATAAAATCGTTGTTACAACGCTTCGGCCTCATTATCATATCGTCTTGGTCCATCAATTTTTTTCCTGCTCCCTCCGACGCGATAATGTTTCGAGGTGACCCTAACTTGATTAAGGTTATTTTGTGAAATCGGCATTGCCCGCACGCTTCGAGGGAGACCGAATCTCCTTCAGAAAAAGCACCTCCGAGGTTCGCCCGATTGACCTAATCAACACTCCTCCACCTCCGCGGCTGTTTTATCAAGATCCCGGGGAAATAATTCAAGCATAAACTGTTCTCGAGATTCGGTCTCGTAGCCGAAGATAAAATAGTCCCTCCGTTCAAAGATTTAATTCTCTGCGCTGCATCGCTCTTGTCTATGTTAGGCGCAATCAGAGTTTTGCTATTCGGAATACGTTATAATTGAATTAAATTGTATTTCAATTACATAATAATTTAATTACATTGTGCTTGCATTACGTCGTTCAAACCATTCAATTAATTGAATTGCTAATTACGCTAGTCATGAGTGTAATTGAATTACATTTTAATCGAATCGAAACCCAATGCATTCGGAATACAATATCACTCCCGGAATCGCTATCCTTTTAAAATTTGAAACTTTATCAAGCCTCGATAAATCTGACACTTATGCGAGCTCTGAAATGTTTAATTTACTGTTATATTATATTAAGATGTGTAATCTAATTATATTTTTATCATGCTATCTTTATTCTTCTGAACGTTTTTTTACTTGGCGTTTCGATAACCCTTATCCTTAGAAAATTCTGTTTAATCTTTATATACTGTGTGGCGTGAACTATTCATTCAAGTAGTCGATTGCGAAAATAATGGTTGTTTGCGTGGCGTGATTGTAAATGACCGACCACAATAATCCACTCGTAAGATAAATCGTGAGACAAGATACGTTAAACAAGATTCGAGCTGCATTTCCTTGGATCGAACGAAAACAACCTTCATATTATCGATTGACCTACCGAATCCTACGAATGAAGTATCGAATTCAACTTAACACACTTGTATAGAATCCTGAAAGATCCCCCTCCCATCTGTACTCGTTGTAATACTCCACTGTCAGTTGAACATCTCATCATACATTGCCCCCTCTTCTCATTCCAAAGACGTCGCTTGGCTATCCCTAACAATTTAAGTGAATGCCTCAATATATATATATATATAAGAACATCGTACAAGTCTTACTTTTTGTAAAATCCACCAATATGTATCACACTCTGTAATTATGTATATTATTTCTCCAAACTGATCCCCCTACAATGTACATATTATTACTACAAAGTATAATGTTCTAAATATGTAACCATATGTTAAAATCCATGTGGTCGCTAATGACCTTGTTGTTGATGCGACCTTTATAAATAAATAATGAAAAAAAAAAAAAGTATCGAATCCCATGATACACGATCCAGAACAGAGTCGCCAGATGAGGGGAGGTAGCACGAATCGAGGGGAAAAAATTTCCCTCTCTCTGTCGGTACCGGATAAGTGACGAAGCGTGGCGTGGGTAATAGTAGCGTCGCGTCGCGTTGTAGAAGGGGAAGGTAGAGTGGGGACAGGAGTCTCAATCTGGCGACTCTGATCCAGAAGAGTTATGCACGAACTTCCATGTGAAACGATCGCTAATGAATCGTAAAACGTGTACACTTCATGACTTTGTTTAACCAGCTAGCAGGCTGATGCGCGACGTCCATGGAAATTATAACGAAGATAGATTCACGAAGATGCAATTTCAAAGTTTCAGGAACCATAGACGAGGATATTTCATGCGCGTTCGAAACTACTCAGATTTCATTACGGAAGTTCTATCTGCAGTCGAGTTAAAAGTTTTTCGAACGCGAAAGAAGCTCGAACGAAAGAAAAACAGTAGCAGTGTACCGGGGAAACATAAAATATTTTATAGAGTGGCCGGAGGAATATTCTCCAGCCGATTGAAGAAAATTAATATTAACTAAACTATGTCCCCATGGATATCGATTTTGCGGCTTGAATTTCAATGTCTCCGGGAAAGATCTACCTTTTTATGCTAGAAAGATGAGTCCCGTCATGGAGGCCGAATTACCATAAAGGAGATTTACATTCGACCGTATAAAAATATATGTAAATAACATTGCGGCGCGGCGCGGCGATCCCCGGGATAGATCAAACTATTTCGAAGCATCTTCAAAATGCAAAGATTCACATTTTTATAGGCAGCGGATTTACGGGATAATAAAATAAAACAAACGAAGGGGACAAATATCTGAATAAGGTGCGAGACGGATGAAATAATGCCGGAAACGAATCACCGAGCTCGTTGAAATCGCGGTGACGATAAAACAAACTGTCAAGCGCTCGAGAGGTCCCTGTTTCCGCGCTCGAGGGGACGCGGAAAGGTATTTTCCTAAAAAAAATCATTTGCCGGAAAGAAAATACAGTGGGACTCCATTTATCCAAACCTGTGGGGGAAACATGACGGTTCCGATAATAAGGGTTCGCTAATACCTTTCCTGCTATTTTCTGCTTGTCCGTGCGTATTTTCGGGCGAATA
This sequence comes from Lasioglossum lativentre, assembly GCA_916610255.1. Taxonomy (NCBI): domain Eukaryota; kingdom Metazoa; phylum Arthropoda; class Insecta; order Hymenoptera; family Halictidae; genus Lasioglossum; species Lasioglossum lativentre. Next base: position 27,873,356 of record OU744357.1, on the reverse strand, counting down.
GACAACATGATTTATTGGAGATTTTAGTCGTTTGTCCCAGCCATGGGAGATTCGTTGAAACTATTCAGAAATTTAACGTTTATGGACGATTAGTAGATTAAAAAAATTATTAAGAAAGCATTTGCAAAGAATTTACCCTACACTTCAGTTCGAATAATGGAGCCGACCAGTAAAATTAGAGTTTCAAAGAAAGACGATCATCTAGAGTCTATAGTGTTCCGGTCGGAAGGATGTTTTCTATCGCGCACTCTTTTAGCTGTATGGTTATTGAGAAACCCATTAGCGAGACAGTGGCCGACGTCTAGGCAGTCTGTCGTCCGTGGATTAAACAAAAAAAATCTTCGTTAGCAGATAAGGCTAAGATCCCTTTCATCAGAGCCATTCTGTTCCCGGTTGTAGCTCGCCTCGTTGAGCGACCCGCTAAGACGCTCTGTAGGATTTCAATTACACGAACAGCCGCTGTTAACCATCTTGGCGAGTCCATTTCACAGTTTATAGTTCCAATCGTTGCCAATGGGTTTACGGTTCCGGGTTTACGCGCAGATTTGTGCAGATTTGCGCAGATTTACGCAGCAACGATCGAGAAATCAATAATAGGCCGTACGGCCGTTTTACGTCCCTGCGTACAGTGATCCATAAGTATCAGGACACAAAATAATCTAGTTATACACGATGCATGTATATTTATAAGTTAATTTTGTTAAGAAACAACTGACAACAAATAAAACAATTAACAAAACAGTGGTAAACCAGAGCTGGGTTAGTTTCCCATTTCATATAAAAGCCACAAGAGGGGGCAATTTTATGATCTATCCGAGAAATTCGGAAATTCTGACATGCGGTACGGGGTGGTAACTGCATCCTGGGAAACTCACAGGAATCGTTCTGATCGCAATAGAACCGTGGAATTCGTGATTGAATCGAATGAAAAGGTTAATCAGGCTTTACGAAAACCTCACTGGTTTCTCGACTTGTGGCCTCACTATAGACCCGACTGCAATCCCCTTGACTATTAAATGTGACATTTGCAAAGGTGAATGCAAAGCACCGCAACACCAAAGATACCCTAAAGCCCACCATTCAGGTTTCCAAACTCCAAACTCAAGAAGCTCGTGGCAACTAGCGGAGGCTAGATCGAACAATTCCATTTTTTATACCATTTGCTACTTACTTAGAATGTCGCACAACAGGTGCCAACTGCTCGAGGGAAGGAGGGGAAAGCAATTCGAAAGTTTCGCAAAAATTTGTAATTTCGATCTCGTTTTTGAGCAAATTGACCCATGTGGGCTGGTGAATTGGATCGTTCGACGACCGTGCATCATTTCGCAGCGGATAACTCGAATTCCGTGTAACCGGTGTTCCTTAAACTTCGATCGAACTTCGATTAATTGAGCAGTCGTGACCACGCCCATAATTTACAGGATAGCTTCGGCTCGGCGCGACGGCGCGGCGCGGGGTCGCAGCGTACGACAGTCAGCGAGTCCTGTTCGTTTTACTTTATCCGGCGAAAGTTATAGCGCACGATCCGCTGTAACGATTAAGCTTATGGTTTAATGATTTCCACTGTCTCCACAGAATATGCTATACGGTCCCTCTCGAGTTGTATCGCGGCTTCGCTTCGCCTCGCTTTGACTTCTGGCTGTTCGGTTTGCAGCGAATCGCATCGGGACTGAAAGTTTCTTAATCTGTGTCTTGTTCCAACACGGTGGATTGTACTCCAATTATAACGCGTTTCCTAACAGTTGGACTAGTCGAATTGACGATTATCCTGCGGATCGTTTGGTCGTTGTTACAAGTGAATACACCACGGCGAATCGAGTTTTGGTTCATCTGTTAACATTGTCTACTTGGCTGCTCTTAAAATGACGTTTACACGTAACTTCGTACTGAAATGCGATAATAACCGAATGACCAACAGCGTTCTTCCTTTTGGTAATTATCATCCAATATTGTATATAATTTCAGAAGCTCATTTTTGCTGCTTCGACTTTTATTAAATTGTAACTTATTTGTAACTTCCCACTTTGTTGTATCTGTACTCGAAGGAAATTCAAACTTCGGGGCTAACTCAAGAGCCAATTTGTTTTTGATCTAATCTTACTTATTAACTCTGTAATTTGATTCCAGATAATTGCGTTATGTATGGCGTGAATGTTCGAAGCTTTTCACGAACAGTACATTCTATCACAGCAATAATAAATTTATCATAAATAGCTCTATACGTATAACAACTATAACAAGTTGATTTTCAACCGTTAGAATTTAATAAATCTGATTTTTAGAATGTTTCTTTATTTCCAGCCAATTATCAATACAGTATTTTATCGATGAATGTCTTAAATGTCTGGCGGATAAATGTCGCTGAACTATCTCCACTCCTGCGGGGTATACCCCGTGAGGGGCCAGGAAGCTCGAGCGGTCTCGAAGCTCGAGCGGTCTCGAAGCTCGAGCGGTCTCGAAGCTCGAGCGGTCTCGGCCGCCGAGAAATGTAAACATGATACGGGTCGAGTATATCGGTGTGAGACCAGGAGACCACTACTAATCAGACTAATAAGAAATGTAAAAGTGTCGTCATTAAATTACTATTGGTTCACCGATGTACATACCTGCCTTTTATATTTATATTATTATACAATATGATCCGAATTATATCGTGTTTGGTATCATTTTAATTAGAAAAATGCCACAAATATATTGGTGAAAGTCCCATACAAAAATAAGTAATAATAAAAAAGTTTTTTATTGAGATTACATTGTGAGGACGCGGCGGGCCTTTGGACTGTGCCGGCGGGCCTTTGGACTGTGCCGGCGACCGCTACTCTCCGCGTCTCTTTCTTTCCCATACGCCATCGATCCTTGCGCTCGACACTTTGATCGCCCATTACACAAGTAAATATAATCGGAATTATATCATATTTGGTATCATTTTCATTAGAAAAATGCCCCGAATAATTTGGTCAAAGTCCCATAAAAAAATAATGAAAAATGAAGAAGTTTTGTCATTGGATTAGTAGTGGTCTCACACCGATATACCCGACCCGTATCATGTTTACATTTCTCGGCGACCGAGGCCCCTCGAGGTTCCCATTCCATTTCTACGTTCGGCACAAGTCAAAGAATAGTATCCCTGACGGATAAACGTCGCTGGCCGGACCCGTGGTTGCGACAGTTAACGATAAAATACTGTATATGTATGTATAAATAGCACCGAGGCGAGGGCCCGATTAGGGAAGTCGAGAAAGAAATCGTAAATCATTGGAGTAACGAGGTACGGTTTAATGCAAACAGTAATTGGCTCTTTAGAGCGATTCCAGGCAGTGCCTGATGTGTTCTATAATTCCGCAATTCCACCCCGCGAATTGTTTGCGTGTTTTGCTTAGCATAAGCCCGACTGGCACACTTCTGCTAACTTCGATCAGTGAGTTAAACCGTTGATGGAATAATCCTCGAAATGGTGTCGAGCAGGACGTTAACCATTCATACCTGTAACTGAAATCCTTTTAACAGTTCGGTCCGGTGCGGTGGTTCCCTTTGACAAGCGGGTTACAATCGGGTTGCAAATCAGTTTATCAAGATTTTAATGAATTTGTACCTCGTTTAAGTAGTGGTGCATCATATTAAATAGTTTATGATTCCACATTTAAGCAGATTACGACGGCCGTGAATGGCGCTTTAGTCGGTCGGTTTGCACAATTACGCAAACAACAACTTTCCTCTCGGCCCTGCGAAAATGTCTATCTCAACCATGAATTATTTTATTGCAAGTGAATAAAATGGATTTATAATGAATTTTTAATAAATTAATACACGCTCGTGACGTGTAGTAGAAAATTCCGCGGAAAATAGGAGGCGAAGAAATCGAAGAAGAATGGGGCGAAGGCGCGATGCGATGGTGTCCCTTTTAGCAGCTCTTGTTTCAGAAGACACGTGAGCGTAACGGGAGAATATTTTCAACTCGGGTAGACCAACCAGCCTCCTTGGAGCAACAGGTAAAACACTGGGAAATTTAAAGCGGTGAGTAAAATTTGATACACATCCGGACGATGTTAATATTCTGCCTCGGGCGACGACGCGACGATGCGACGCGACGCGACGCGGACGCCGCAGTTTCCCACTCGATTAATATTAATAGCTCGAGAGCGCAATTAGGGAAACTGCTTTGTAATAATTAGTAATCCTCCGATAATTTATTGTCACGCGCTACGTAATCGACTCGGCTGGGATTCCAAACAGTAAATGATTATTCCTGTAATTGGGCGCACTTTACTCGCGTAAGTCGATGTTTGATGAAATACTGTCGTAATCCGTACTTGTGGCGACAATGATTTGATACCATTGATCATACATGGTATTGCAACGTCATTGTACATACATACAGTTTCGATTTATTGTTCTAATAAGTATACAGGTTTAATGAATTCTCTTTTGTTTAATGTTGGAACAACTTTAGGAATTCTTAGCGATGGATCTTTTTATATTTCGTCGAGTAAATTTTTCTTTATTCCTATTAATTCATTATGTTTTAGATTTTGCTCGATAAATTACCATTATTCGTTCATACTGCCCTTTTCCACGTTCGGCGTGTCGCGTCGCGTCGCGTCGGTGACGTTACAAAACCTAGTAGCCTTACTATTAACCCCTTGCCCTACAATAACGTGTCAGACTCGTGATGAAAATTCTGAACAGAGTCTAATAAACATGTATGTTATTAATTTCCTTTAAATCGAGATGAAATCCTATTTTGGTTTTGTTAATGTACAGTTATTGGACAGCATGTATAGGCATACAATTGATATAAATTTTCTCCTTTTTTAGGAAATTGCGGTCTACAAAAAAGTTCTAATCACTGAAACCGTAAAATAAATATTAGGGTAAGGGGTTAATATACTAGAGAGGATTCGGCTTACAATTAGATCAAGACTTTACTGTACTTGGTCCCCCCTGCTTTCTGTAATAAGATTATAATAAGTTATGATAAGATTGTTGTGTAATAAGATACGAAAAGGTCGTAACGCATCGTCGGATGTTGGATTGTTAGAAATAATAATGTAACTGCCAGAGAGCAAAAATGAATTTGGTTCTCATAGGAAACACTGACAGTTTCTCTAACGTAGAATAACAGACCGGATCTCGTTGGATCCATAGGCCTGGCCTTTGTCATACCCAAGGACCAGAGCAATAAACAACTCAACCTTGGGTTTTCCTTATTTCAAGTGGGCGACTGATTTTCTCTTTCGCCCCTGCCACATTTTCTTTCTTTCATCTTCACTTCGAGTCTACTAGCTGAACTGTGAGGATCGTCCTTCTGAGCTGTTCAATAAAACAGTTTTGAAAGGTATTCAGTGTTTTTCAGTCATTTAGTTACCAAATCCCAACACCGGAAGACCAAGAGATATGTTAAATGAACAAATCTGTAAAGAGTCAGCGTGAAAAGGATGGAAGGACGTAACACGATTTCGAGCACGTACATCCAACGGAAAAGAAAAGCGAAAATAAAAATTTCGCGCAATGGAAAGACAGTGGGCAACCAGGTTCCTGGGATGAATCACGTTCAATTGTAGTTCACGGTATTTTCTTGCGCCGTGTAATAAGAATCTGGCCAGGTGCAGCACGCTGGGACGAAACCCGTGGCAATCCCCTGGAAATACCGACATTCCAAAACGAAGAACATTCGAGGAGAACCGTGATAAGGGTGCACCGAACAACGCCTGAAAATCACCGGGTCAAAATACAGGCTGCGGAAATTGAGTGGAGAACACGGAGATAAAACCAAAAAGGAGAAAAATCTCGCATGCCCGATCCCCGATCCCCGATCCTTGCTGGTTCCCGTAGCCGGCCTTGCTATCAGTAATCCGAGGCATTCTCGTGCAAATTTTCCCGGAGCCACCGGGAATATCTGTCGAGCTTCCACGATTTTACGAAGCTTTTAACAGGGTGGATAAATTGCATTCTTACGGGCACAGGCACGGGCGTGGGCGCGGGCATGTCCTGTTTGCGTGAGAATCTTCCGGTGACCTCCGCGGAAAAATAAATATTAATTATGCCGTTTCTCTCGCTAGCCTTTGACCACTTCACGCCAGCCATCGCTGAATCCCTTCATTTTTGTTTGTCTCAAATTTTACAGATTTTTTAAAAACCTAAATCAACTATCTTATCGGATTTCATCCAAACAGCATTTGAACTGTACTTCGGGACAAAAAGACTCTACTACTATACGTATAAAATTCAATTGAACTATTTAATATTTTTGATACACATGTAGCTTAACGGAACCGATTTTACTAATCGTAAATTTTTCGTTTCTTTAGAAACTATTGCTCTTCTTCGTAATTTTATTTAAACAACAGTGGATTACTAAATGAGCGATCGAACGCGGACTAATAAAAACGAGTGAGTCGGCGCGGCGGACGGAGGAATTTTCCGTCTTCCACAATGGATTTAAATCGTATTATTTATGTTTCGCCTTCACCGTTAGTCGCCGTCGTGATTATGAGCAGAGAATAAATGAAATGGTCGTCGACGGAAGAAAGAAAACGCCAGGGAGATTGACAAGTGTGATCGGCTGTTCAATTGACCCGTGAAACCTCGGAATAGTTCAATCTCATGCCAACCAGACGATAAGTCAGGGTGGAAAGGTCGGATTACTTCGATCAAAGAATCAATTCGATTTACTACGCTGAAGTTGATTCATAAAAACGGAGTTAGCCTTTGGAGAGACTTTGACATTCTCTTTAATGATCAAGAGAAGCTCGTGGAGCCCCGGTGGTAAAAATCAACCGTAAAATTCGAATGGAGACAAACTCTTCGATGCTATTCTGAATTTATCGAGCGATCGCGTTTATTTTAACGAGCGCGAAATTAAAAGATCTTGTTGAATTCTCAGATGAAACTCGATCGAATAATATTGTTAATCGCTTGACAAGCGAGGCATTTCCTTTCATTGTTGTACTCGATGAAGAATAATGGCGGATCTAAAAATAATAATTGCGTCATTAAACGATAAACGTACGACAGGAAATTCCAATTGCACACCAAATTACAGAAAACTTTTAAGATTCCTTGTTCGATATACTCGGCAATAAACAGCGCGAAATAATTGCTCGACATAATTAAACTATTAATATATTGATAGGCGATAAGATTAGTGTAATGTCGGAAAAGGTTTTCGTTGTTCGGAAAGATTAACATTGTCCAATAATAGCAGTTGTTGTTTCAAGAGAAACATATAAGGATAATTAAAAATATACATTTGCCTAAGATAATTCTCTTTTACACTTTTCTCCAATTATTATTATTATTATTATTATAATTTATTTACTTTTGTGTGCAAAACGATAACCAGAAAAAGATTTTAAAAAATTTTTTATCTGTCTAGTGATCAAACGTTCGATGTTTTATAGTAATCGAGTGGATTACGTGTAGCAAGATGGCGGCTTATGTAATGTTTGTATACATATGTGTGATGGTTCATTTTCGCTATCAGGCCAACGACCAATTAAAACATCGGTAGTTCTCGTCGAAGCATTTAACCGATAAGGGTGTGTGTCTGTCGCGATGAACTCGTTTTGAACAAGATAAAGAAAGCAGTATCGAGTGCCTACCAATTGTTACAGTGAGGGCGACAATTAGCGTAATGAATTGGTGACAAGGACGCTTTCCTGTTTCTTTAAATACCTGAACGCTTCGTGACATTGACTATTGCGAGAATGTACAAATTCTAGATACATTCTTTAGGAACTATAGCGAATAAGCCCCGTAGTTCCAAACCATTGACAACAGATTTGATGCATCCATAAATTCTGAATCTTTCAGTTTGAACTGAAATTTTGGAAACCTACATCCTGTATACTGTATACATATAGGGTAACCGAAAAATGTACTTCCTTGAAAGGGGTGATTCCTGATGTCATCTCGTTGATATTATTTTCTTTACACCCTCGAAATCAGATCAAGCTCGAACATTTCCACAGCGTACATTAAACTTCTTTACCGTTTCAATTCGACACTTCGTGCAACCAGAAGCGTACTTTATTACACATACATATTCGCTTATTGCATCGACCGCAATATGGATCTGCTCGATTTTATGACCTAGAACAGCTGCGAAATAATTTTCCTCAATATCTTCACCGTAGCCGAGCAATAAAATTCGACCATTCAATTTCTCGCATCCACATTTTCCTTGTTCGTCCGGTATGTCGCCATGATCGTGCGCGCCCGTTTCCAACAGGCAGCCGCCGCGCCGCCGCTGCGCTGTTCGGAAACCGGTAACTGCGCCTTTTATCGGTGCACCTTTGATTCTCGAAATGAAATTCAGCCTTTCGTGCCGGTTTCATAAAGCCGTTTGGACAGTATTTCAATGGAAATTTATTTCGTGCTCGCCCGAGAACGATATTTAATATACTCTCAATGGCGGATAGTTGCAAACTGAGTTACGCGGAGCAGAACTTGACGAGTTTGCTCATGATGATCCATTATCCATTATCCATTATCCATTATCCTCATTTTTCGGTCTCGAAGGGTGTTCACCCCTTCAATATGTACGGTGGCAAAAAAAAGAAAAAAAATAAAATATGTGTCAAATATTTTTCTGAAAATTACCTCTGACTACAATTTCATAAAAATCGGTGCGTCCAGATTTGCCATTATTTTCTAATAAAATCTTACAAGGGGATAACCAAGAACATCTCAAAAAGAATAGTTTAAACTTTAAATCTATAGTTAAGGACCACCCTATTATCCATCCAGTTTGCCTAACAAACCCTTTCTTGTTTCATCGTGGATCATTTCGTCGTGCCACAGTCTACCAATCAACAGTTCTTCGGAAGCCTCTATCGACACTGATGTCGCACCTTTGATTACGATCGATCGGACGGGACAAAACACGGTTCTCCGAGGGTTCTTGGATTACATAATCCGATCCTTTCGGTGGGCACCGAGCCGTTATCATTGGCCACTTTGCCTTGGCACCAACCTGTGCCGCGAATTTATGGAACATCGACGAGACCCCCTCTTTCATCGGGCTCGTAAAGCCGCCTTTATGATAGCATTATACCGGCAAGGAATCGCTGTACTTCCATAGGAAACGATGCTATCTGGACGCCGAAAACGAATGAAAAAACTTTCTCGCGGCGACTCGTACCCGGGAAACGATTCACGAAATTTTAAGGAGCTTCTTCCACGTTTTCTTGCCTTCTTGCGCAACCCGGTTCCATCTCCGAACTACAGCGAATCGGAAAAATATTAGGTCATAGTATGAGTCTGCCTGCATTAACACTAGATTTACGGAGCACTAAAAGCGATCATTCTAATATACAATGTACAGTATACATAATATTTTTAAATGACAGTCCATCTACACTGAATTTTTATCATTTTTGTGCGACGTATCGATGTTTGCAAATTACAAAAATATACATAGGCCTCCATTGTAAACAATATTATTCGAGACACGGCTGAAAACAATGTTTTTCGCACGGTGGCTCTAATAATTTTATCACCCACTGTAATGGGAAAGATAAGAAAATGTCGTAGTCGAGAAAAGCATTTATACACTACTGTATCCAAAAACCGAGATATAAAAATACTTTATTGATTCGCTATACCACCCTTATCATCTTACCTTCGAGAATTGGGAGAAACTGTAACTGAAACTTTTCGCGGTTAGCACCGGCCGTTTCGACGAACTGATAATCGAAAGGAATCGCATCCTGCGATGGTGTGCCAGGACGAAGGAAACATCCCCTTCGAAGAAACGTTCCGAGGGCGGCGGAATCGCTTTCTCGGTACCAACGGCGATCCTGTGGTCGTTGTACTCGTAAATTACAACTCTTATACCGAGCATTATTCGGATCCTCGGATTCGATTCTACTTTCCATTGGAACGTGGTATGGATTCGCTTCGGAATTTCATAGTATTGCTCAATAATTGTCTCATTGAAATTTACTTTCTTCTAATGGTGTATGCAAAACTTTTAGCCTTTTCAATCGTTATAATACTGACTTGTAATTACCATGGTTATAATCTTTTGCTTTTGCGTGGAATAAGTATTAAAGGACCTACGAGGCTCGCATTAGTATAGTTCCGTGAAAATTTAGATTTAAGGGATGAAAGAACCCACTGGATGGCTAGAAATTGTCCTCCAGTGAAGTGTTAGCCTCCAGGTTCATAAATTTGAATATCTTACGGATGAAGTATGTTTTTCAAGCGGTGCGCGGTGGAGAGATTATGCATGCTGAAACAAGAAATTTATAGAGGATGAGCGCTCAACGCTTTATGGAAGAACAATTTTTAGCTTTCAAGTGCCGTGTTTCCTCTTTCATTTCACCGAGCAATAAAACTTGAAACACAGGTCCCACACATTTATACATCTCACACGTCGCGCACGAGAACTTCTGTAAAAACAGCCATTTCTTTTAACATCGAAAGGCAGAATAAAACAAAATAAAATAAAATTTTAATCCTACAGTAGTATCTTTAATATCCTGAAAATATTATTGAAAGGATTAAGGTTTTCATGAAAGTTTTAATTTTGCCTTTTTCAAAGATTTTTATACGATCGACTACAACAATAAACATTGTACCGAAGTAACGAAGACAGCGTGACAGCTGTTCTATTCGAACAATTACGGAGAAGATAAAATAGTGGTAGCTGATCGTCTTTCAGATTACAGCGGATTGAAGGAGAATGAAATCGATACCGGGCCGCCGGTTATTTCTCATTGGACAGGTTTTTTCTAAAACGAAGCGGTTAACCGGACTAACGATTCTGTTAAACGCATGCAAAAAGTAGTTTTCACCGAGGTGCAAAAGGAACAAAAAAAAAAACGGAAATCGCCATGCAAGGCGGCAATGAATTATGAATTAGCCTTGAACTCGAAGGTAAGCCATTGAACTGAATTCGCGATGCAACAATAAGGTCGGTTCAATTACATTTAATCACGTTGAAAGTGCTGCACCGTCGCTGTTGTTATTTTAAGCTGCGCGCCGGTGAACGAGATCAGAATTCTTTTGTGCGTGCCATTTCGCTCCTCTCGGCTCGCAAATAACTTCGTCTCAAAAATAGAATATCTAATTACCGATCATCAACGAAGAACGCGCGACTACCGGCGAACTTTAACCGATAGTAGGAACGATAAAAATAACATTGTCGATAACGATTTGTACGAAATGCCCTAAAAAGATAAGGGCGTGCTGGTTCGGATTGACTTCAATGTCACAACATATCTCATGGTTAAGCATAATTTACAAGTACTGAATTCTTACACGAATTTCGTTAATATTTCTATGTTATCTTGTCAAGGAATATTGATAACAAACGATGAATATATACGAATTAGTAGTCTGTGTGTGCGTGTTGCAAGAAGAAAGTTTTCCGAGTCAAGAGAAGTTGATCGCGCGTAGTCGACCGATAACAGAACAATTCCGACTAAAATCGATAACACCATTTTTTACAGTATTCTGCAAACGGAAAGACTCGCGCAAATTCGGGGCAGCCCGAATTGGTTTTCGTAGTTCCGATAGCGAGCTTCTTATCGAAATTGATTCACGATGTTATGTTGTGGCAACTTCCGCTTGGCACTATCGTGTAGATAATTGTAATAAGGCGAATTTACAAAACAGTATAGCAAGCAACACTTTTAGCCGTATACTCGTCATAATAATGGGGAAAATCTCCCTCTCTCTCTCTCTCAAAGCATTTCAAACATTGGAAAAGATATAAAAATTCGTTTCGGTTTCGCTGGTGAGGAAGTAATGCCGGTTGTTAACCTTGCCGAGATAAGATTACTTTTCATCGGTCATTAAATAAATTTAACTGCTTTGAACAACGCAAAAACGAGCTAGTAAAAACCAACGTACCAAACAAAATAATAACAAATAGCATATACTTCAATAAAGAAGTACATTAATATAAATCTTTCAGGAAAACAATTTTGATGAATTTTCAGTCAAAGAAACATATAATTTTGACTAATTCAGTAGTTATAGCGTTAAGTAAGCCTTGTACTGTTAGCATCCATTTAACCTATAATCTCGCTCGAGTAAACCGCGACATGTCCTTTGTATCGCGGTTTTCCGTAAATTTATGGCCAAGAGCGATGAAGACTTTCGATCTCATTATCATTGCACGCAAGTTCCGTCTCGCACAGGGTTTTTTTGCTCGGATTCCCGTCCCGTTTTATGCATGGAAAAAGGGAATATAATGATAGGTGCGGATGCGCGAAACGATTGCATAAAAGAACCGAGTGTAGCTTACAACGGCTACAACTGTCGACTGCAACCTTGCGACGACGGCGTGGTACGCAACCAGTTGTAAATAAACGCATAGCAGGAAGTAGGAATCTATCAAACTTTTTCAAAGATCGTGCCAGCGAAACGACAACCATTGCCACGACAATACTATTCCATACACCATACACGATCAATCCAATCACAAAACAGCTCGAGATGAATAAAATTCATTCGTTAAATTGTTTTCATTCTAGGATTTTACATGTACTCATATATTTACAGGATTAAGTTAAACGAATCTGACGAATCTCTCTTAAAAATTACAATTAAATGATCTTGAAACACATAATCACAATCGTTAGTGTTATATACAGGGTCTACGCGTTATGTTATGTCACCATTTTTTAGGCATTTCCGGTAATGCAATTAAAAAATGTTTGAAACAAAAGTTTATCAGTACTTTTTGAGCTACATTTTTGCATATTCATAAATCTGAAAACATGCTTTTACATAAAAATGTAAAGGTCACCTTGACTTTTTTAAATGGCACCATATGTTTTGGACGTCATAGGATTGTTGCTGACGTCGAGGCGAATTCAACAGTGTATTATACTATGACCTTGAAATGACCTCAAACTCAAAAATTTTGTGCAAACGTATATGCATCGTATGGTCCAATTCGTTGGCCACCGCGTTCTCCAGATCTGTCTCCGTTGGATTTTTATCTTTGGGGATACCTGAAATCCGTTGTATACGACTGGACGATCAATACTGTTCAAGAACTTCGAAATCGCATAACAACTGCATGTAATAACATAAACCGAGACGCCCTAATTATGGCGACAACGAAAAGTTTAATACAAAGAGCGGAGCTCTGTATCATAGAAGGTGGATCGCAGTTCGAACATTTGATGTAACTTGATTTATTTTGTAAGAAATAACTTTTCATTAAAATTACGTTTGCACAAAATTTTTGAGTTTGAGGTCATTTCAAGGTCATAGTATAATACACTGTTGAATTCGCCTCGACTTCAGCAACAATCCTATGACGTCCAAAACATATGGTGCCATTTAAAAAAGTCAAGGTGACCTTTACATTTTTATGTAAAAAGCATTTTTTTTTATGAATATGCGAAAATGTAGCTCGCCAAGTACTGATAAACTTTTGTTTAAAACATTTTTTTATTGCACTACCGGAAATGCCTAAAAAATGGTGACATAACTTAACGCGTAGACCCTGTATATATGTATACATATTTCCCTACATTTTCAACAACTTTTATGTTCACTGTCCAGGAACATAAAAGAAAATTCATATTGTTTGTACAATGACCCAATGGTTGAACAAAATCATTCTTTAATACTTTAATGCAATAGCGGCCGAAACAATGGAACAAAATATCTTTCAACGGAGCCAATATATAATTACTGAAGTATAATAATTCATTCTAATTACTGCGAAGACAAAGACTAAGAACGCAAAGAACGTTTACTTGTACCATTCATTGTTGCAAACAAAATAGGTAACTGTAATTAGTTAAGTATTTTTCACTTGCACAGCGAATTTGCATTTATTAGCGAGAACGTTCGTAAGTGGACCCTCAAATAACGAAATTTTAGCAATTACAACGTGAATATGGTTGCGTAATTTCGACTCGAAACGGGACGTTTTGCATTCCTCTGGCGTAGCGGTGCAGATAATACAGAAAAATTGCGGATTTAATTGGCCGGTCGCTCGAACGCGTCACGGGATTATGACTCGCGATTATTTATATACGAATTACAACTGTTTTTTTTTTATCGCGCGGAGAGTTTGCGTAAATACTTGTACTTTCCATCGAGGCCCACTCGAAAAGTTGCGACATGTTTCTCCGTGCATCCTACATCGATGCGACAGATATTACTTGGACGATATTGAAATATTTCTTTCATTCATCATTCCACGAGGTCGAGTTTATCTGGGGTTTCGGAGGTTTCCACAGACACTAGAGTTGCCATAGTTGCGATAAATTCAATATGCGTTCGGAGAAATGAACGCTAAATTCTCGAAGCGTACTTTTTATCTGCGCAAATGTACGACTTCAGTTTTCTGCAAATAACGAGTCACTCTGTGCATGCGTTAATTGAGCCGAAGTTTTATCAATCGTAATTGACGAAGCAACGATGGACAAATAAGCTGATTCGACAATTTTGTATGTTTTGAGTTTGATTATTTTCATGTTCATCGAAACAATTTCAAAAGGGACGGAATTGTTGACATTTTTTATGACAAAAATGAGTAATTCAAAACAGCGATCGTATTAGAAGAATTAAAAAATGCTGTTACATTATTTTCAACCCAATAAACATATTAAGAAAGAAAAAGAATTTCAATTTCACTCCAGTTTCTTGTAATTCTAGAAAATTTTTATTTTGCAGAAAGATCTGCTGTCTAGTTATCTCTAATCATTGCTAACGGCGCTGGTATTTGCAGCATATTCGTCATTAATGGGATAATTTAAACATTTAATAAAGTAGTATTCCCAACCAAATACATAGTATTTCATGTAAGCATTAACCTGGTCCTACCTATCCGTCTACTAATAAGTAATTACATATTTCGTTGCGTTTTTATCTATTGAGAAGGAACATGAAATTTTGTTGTCGCTAATGGCGTCGGCAAGCGCCGGCAACAGCGTATTCCTAATTAATGGGACGTATAAATGTCATTTGATTGCCGTATCTGTCTAATAGTAAGTAACTTACGCTGCACGCCGACAGAGTCGAAGCGATTTTATTGAATAAAGTGAAAGGAAAATGTCACCCATAAAAATAGAAACTGCCGGTGCGGCGCGGCGCGGCGGTGCAGACCGATGTAAACATGTTAATGGTGTTAAATTCGTTCTCGAAGCATTATCGTTATACATATTTACGGGGCACTGACTCCCAAGAGTCCCGGTTATTGTTACGTATCGAACGAGCTGCAGTGAAATCCGTAGTTAATTACTAATAGTCCACGATGTGGAAATTTCTTCTCTCTGATTGGAACTCGTCCGGCCTGTACAACGGAACGACGCGACGCGACGCGACGCAGTGTGGCACGATGTTACTTTTATTCTGGAATCCCATGACTTTCTAAATGCCATGGATGATTGAAGCGAATACACTTTACGTAAAGTCACCGCGGGGTGCGATTTTCTAACTTTCTTTTATCTCTATTCTACGAAGCGCAAATATTCAATGCGTTGTAATTAATTAGTTGCAAATAAACATGTTAATTATCTGATACATATTAGACGAGTGATTTAAGTGAGATTTTATATAAAATATTTCAATTTTCGGAACATTTAGTGCACATTCTATTAATGTTGAACAATTTTTAATTACAAGTAATTAATGGTAGAGGTGTTTTATGTGATCGTCGAGTGAAGACAATTAAAACATTCAAATTCTGTACATATTTCCTTCGTTCTTTAATAACCGAAACGCGAAATGAACCGCAACCGTACCCGATGCTGCGATTATAAATTAAAGGATTTCCACGATGAGAGAAAATCACAACATCAAAGTACGATAAATAAAAGAGAATATTGCCGGTAACGAAAACAAAGAAAAGATCCGTCAAAACCCAACAGGAAAGATAAAAGTTTCTGGGCCAAGAGCGTTCCGCAGCGTTTAACACGTTGACTGCCTATCCAGCACTCATAAAAGCCCCACAAAATCTAATTCATTCAACGAGTCTACACGTTTGTTACAGTCTTGAATTTTCCACGGAGAAAGTGAAATTTCTGCGTATGCATTATGTATAGAGACTGTCCACGATCAAGAAATAAATGACGCTTCATTGTTCCAAGTTCTCTAGCACTGGAAGTACCAAACGAATAAAAACGATTAATTTCAGATCATTATTTTATTTAACTCTACCTGAAGGCATTTCGTAGACTATACAAAACCGCAATCAAGAGAGCAAAAGAAAGGTATGAACGGAGCCGCGATAAAAGATCGAGGATCGATCAAAGCGGGTGCCGAATGAACGTTAGATCTCGCAGGTCACACTGAACGAACCACCATGTTAAATCGTTCTGTATCACGGCGCAAAGAATTGTGTCACTGGCGTAGAACTGACAATTCAGCGAGCTGTGTTCGACCCGCGAAACCTGGTTCCCACCGGACGCGGACGGTCGAAGAAACGAGCGAACGAGCGATTCGATCGCAACAGAGGCTGGCTTGGCACCTTCTCCGTTTTCCTTTCACTCACCTATTGCAGTCCCTGGCCTTGCGGGTGACATGCCCGATCGAGGCGGCACTGGTCAAGGCGATCACGGCCAAAACAACGATCAATCGTCCGAGTGGCATCGTGCTTCCTATGCTATGGAGTGGCTGCGAGGGTGTCAGGTGTCTGGTGGTAGGTGGTAGTTGGTAGGTGGTGGCAGTGATCCGATATCAGGAGACAAAGTGAACCTGTGTTGTTGTTCTAGCCCGTTCGGTTCGGTTCGGTACGGTTCAGTTCGGTTCGGTTCGGTTTGGTGTTCCTGCGAAGTTAGCCGGCCGATTCAAGCGGGCCTTACTCGCTCGCGCGCACGGCTGAATACCGCGACGATCAGCGGACCGACTGATACGAAACGGCGCGGCGCCGCGCACCAGTTACGAATAGGTACGATCGCGTTTGGCCTTCCTTCTTACAGTTCGGTGCTCTCGGGTGTCTCTCGCGCTCAAACTCCACCGTTTACGGACCAACTCGCCGGCTGTCCGTCGATGGAGAGCGGCCGTGAGATCGCGGATGATCGCGACAACGGGCAGCGAAAAAGAAGACACCCGGGACGGGAAAAAAAGCCGACGCGCCGCGTACGAACTCGATCGCTCCTCCGGTACTCGCCTCCGACCCTCTGTACTGGACTCGCCAGGACTCGCCGATCTGTTATATGAGCGTCGCCCGCTTGATAACGACTCGACCGACGTCCATTGGTCTGTCAACGGAACACTCCCCCGGCCTGATTGGCTGCCGATTAAACCGCGCTTATCTTCACGACGAAGGCGAAAGGCTTTTTGCCGACAATTGTTTTTCTGGCGCTTCCTCCCGCGACCGAACCAGCTGAACGCAGTCGTAACCGCTGCGAGACACCGCGTCATACTGTGGCCGATTTTTCGAAAAAGTGGGACGAAAATCAGCATGACGTAAAAATTTCATTCATTCGCGTATAATCGAATCGAATCGAATCGAATACATCTGATGATCTTCGGTGGTAGATGTGTCATTCTTTCCAAGTAATGACTTAACATCGCCATCGATCAATGATGGGTTTTTACAACGGAAATCCCATCAGCTCTCTTATAACGGGATCCGAAACACATGCGAAGCATGGGGAAAACAGATCTTCCATATTCACACATGTTCCTTGTTTATTGTATCAAACGTGTATATTGTCAAATTCTTTTATATCTATTAGGTGTGGTGCACTTGAATCGTTTTATGAGTTTCAGACCATAAATCTCGAGATAAAAGGCCGCAGCTACAATACTTTTGAATTTTGCAATTGCAGCAACGAGTACTCAAGTATATCAAATAAGAAAGAATAGATCGATAAGATAGTATATTATATAATAGATAGATAAGAAAGAAGTTATATAAATAATTTTGCTACAACTAACATAAATCTACAAAATGCATTTAAGATACCATAAATCTTAAATTCTCAGTTCTCATTTGATCAACAAAACAATCCAAGCTGTATGGTCCAATAAAAATTAAATTTAAAAAGCTTATCTTTTTAAGAGTGTCCGAATATTAATAAGGGCTGCTGTAAGTTGTTTGCAATTTTTTTTTTGACGATTATAACACCCGTCACCAAACATATCCTCTAGGTCCGTAAATACCAACAGGAATGTTGCTTTTTCTATGATATTTTTGCTATGTAAACAACGCGCGTAGTGCGGGGCCGATCCAATTCCCACCGCTGCGCTGCGCTGTTTCGGGTTTATGGAACACGAGCGACACGCGAAACGAGAACTCGGGAAAAAGTGAAACATTCCCGCGTGCTTATACGATAATGCTGACCACTATGTTTGAGGAAAGACGCGAGTGCACGGCGAGCTGCTTCTGTACGCAGCGCTGGCTGTTTGTTTGTCGACACGATAGCTGTTAACAGGCTGCTGATACTTACACATTATAATTACTACAGTTTCGCTATGTAACACGATAAAATACGTTTTGATTTACCGCAATACTGTAATTTCCCACTAACTTTTTCCTCTGTCATTTTCTTCGAATCACAATAGTTTTCGAAACTATTTTTGTTAACGTAAACGTTTGCAGAAACCGTAAAGGCATACCGATGCAAAGTTTGGTTCTAACTGTCTTCAATTGTTATATTTTCCTTTTGAATCGAGGAGCTTGAGTCTAGACTATGCACGGAGACAAGCATTTTTGTTCGCGGAAGGAGTTCGTGAATAGAAAATTTGTCGAAGAGGGGATACTTTCTTTCTTAGGAACTGAACTCACTCATGGGGAAAAAGTATCTTGAAAGGGTGGTGGCTTCTTTCATAGGAAGGTGGCACAGTCGTGGAGCAGACATGTCTTGGGAAGTCAATCTTTGTGCATGACAAAAGCGGAATTATTCGAGTTGAATGTAATGCTTTCGAGATCAATGTTAATGTCATAAACAGAATTTGTTCGAAATCGGTTGTCTAAAAGTCTGAAAGGTAGAGGATGATTTAAATTTCTTGCTGTCAGCATTATTTACTTTACTCTCGAGTAATGAAACAAGACGATTTTTACATAAACAATTATTACTTTCAATTAGTATAAATGCTGCCAAAAAATCTTTGAAACTATAGTTTTTTGTGGGACAATGTAAATGTAAAGAAAATCACTTGTAATAACATCGAAACATACAAATAATACTATGTTTCATTATTTAATTTTAATTAACTTTCTTTCATAGTTAAACATTTTAAAAACCATCCACAAATTGAATGAGTTTCTTCTGGTTTTCATTACATTTTCAGTATTAACAATTTCCATTGAAAACTATAAAGCAGCAAACGCAAATAATTCGTCGCCGGTAAATATCCTCGTAATTAATTAAAGCACACTATTGAAACGGAAGCATGGTAAACTAAGAAGCCTTTGAAGAAAGGAAACCTTTGGTACGTGAAGCTGGATATTAATTTAGAAGTGAAAGGTGGAGGGAAAACGAATTTTCCCTTGACCTTTGCTATATATACTTTCCATCGATGTTCCTCTAACATTTTTCAATTTTTTTGCATCGATTGAATTCGTCATTCATTCGCGCGAGTGTGTATTTGTATACATGTGTAACATGCGTCGATATACACGAACTCACACATTTTTGTGTGAAATTTTCTAAACCAATTGTTCGAAACAGAAATGAAATAAAAATGTACTTTCTCTCTTAATCATTTTAATAAGTCGGAACTAGCGTAATTGTGCTCATCCATCCTTCTAACATTTTCACAGTATTATACTCGACATTTTTGTTATAAACGCATAAAATCCGCGGTCTAGTTAATAACGTGTGAAATAGAACGAGAAAAACTTTTTTTGCGTCACGGACTACACAGCAGTGATAACTAGCAATTGCATGTTTGATTTCCTCATTGTATGCAAGTTAATTGGTACACCGTAGTCAATGTTTCATGGCGAACGATCCACTGTTTGTATCCGGCGTTGAATCATTGTTCTTAAACGACCTGCGTTTGGATCGCGGTTGTATCTTTTTCATTTTCATGAATAATTCAGATTACCTCGAGGTGTGGCGAGCGACGAGAAGACACCGGATGCAGGGAGCAAAATGGGAATATCGTAGTCTTGCTTACCGATCACGGGCGCGGAGAAATTTCTTGCGAAACTTGTCTACATATACCAGCATGGCGAGTCCAGTGTTTGCTGAACAACCCATGGAGCTAACGTTCACGGAAGGATCGAAGCTAGGAAAAGGATTAACTATTCTGGTAATCGAGTAAGCGAAATAATTATTTTCTCTAGCGTGCATACCGTCCGTGTCACGGTTTTGTTGGTAGAAATTGAGTTCAACTTTCGTAATAGTTTATCATTTAACTTTTCATCGGAATTTCACTGTTGAAGCCAGCACTTCTACGTTGGTAGTCCATTTGAATTTATATGAGCGGTCTTGTGGGGCATTGTAATTGCTGACCATTTATGTTCACGTATCTGTAACAGAACAGAGAAAATGGTGCACATTTTTTCTAGAAATACCTATGAATAAATTTTACATATATTTCACACGACAAAAATCATTCGCAATGAAATAGCTATATTATTTTACAAAAATTAACAAAAAAGGGAAAAACTCTTTTCGTATGTATACTAAATAAAATAGAAATGCTCTCTATGTTGTTAGTAGAAATGTTTTTTTATACTCTAGAAACGTGCGAAATATTATACGCTAAATTTCGGTGAATAGTTACGGTGAATAATTTACTGTCATTCAAACATTGTATAATTTATCTGCGACAAATGCGTAACCTTTATCGTTTCTGTGAAATTGCCGACGATAAGTGCCTTTCAAAATTTCACATGAAGACGGTACAAGTGGATTCAGTTCTAAGAATGGTTTATGTAAAATTTAACGAGCGACATTTACAAATAATCTTTCGGCGATAATTATTCGGTTTAATTTGCTTCTTCACCATTCACTTCACGCGCAAATAGGCGGAGGGACTCTGTCCTTCGCTAATTGTAAATGTGAAACACACATACCCGTAGCTAACATTGTTTAACGAGGACGTGCGCATATGACGGAAATTATTATCTACTATTCAACGCTATCCTGTCCCTGTGAATTTCGATGGATTTGATACACGCACCCACGCGTGATACGAATGCTTAATAACTTAGGGGACCAAGCTATTGGGAGCTGGTGACATGATCATCGACTGTCACTATGAATGAATATATCATACCATTCGCCACGTACTATCAACGTAATACAATTTTTACAATACTAAATCTGCAAATGCGAATGATTGTAAAATAAGTTTGTTGTCTTTTAATTGAAAATTCATTTCCTTGGTTGCTAATTTACAATTTACAATTTACAATTTACAATTTACAATTTACAATTTACAATTTACAATTTACAATTTACAATTTACAATTTACAATTTACAATTTCTTAGAAACAGTTGCAAAAATTTTTACAAATATTTATGTTTTCGGATGAATATGTATGTACGAATTTCGTTACAGTCATTGTTACTTACACATTCATAAGTATTTACATAGAAATAGTTTCTATTTTACAGTGACGTGAAAATAATAGTAATTCTTTGTTTTTTCGTTTCCTGATAATATGTATTTGATAGTATTCATTAGTTTTTAATGGTATGTACTACTAGGAACACTTTTTTTGCCGTTAAACAAAATTCCTTGTTAATAGCCAATAATTTGGAATAAATATTAATCTCATAGGTGCAAACTGAAAATTAAAATAGAAATATTGAATTTTGTAATTCTTTTGTTAGTTCTACAATGTTTGTTCTGTACATTGTATCAAAGATGTGTTCCATTTTTAACATGAAAATCGAGGTTGCGCAAGTATTCCGAGCAAATATGAAAATCATCCATAACAAAAGTTGCGTGTCACTGTACAAAGAACAATCTGTCGGAACGTAAGATTCCAAGAAGTTCTTCATTATTTAAATATTATTGAATATTGCTCTCCTTCGATTTCTGATCTGACAATGAGAAATCGTCCTCTTCGTAGCATGTAAACTAGAGATACTCATTTCACGTGTAATTAATATATCCGTGTAGAAGTCCGGATCCTATTTAATACACGGATACACGTGTATTTTGATACACGTGTGAAAGAAAATGTATATTTTTTTAACAAAGTTACAGTGAATTAAAGTTTTTATAATAAAGGTAAACAAATTTACATATTACACAACCGAATGTATTATTATTATTATTATTAATAAAATTAATATTGGTACCGGTGTATTATCCGTGTAGCTTGATACACGTGTACCCGTGTATTATCTGTGTGTTTCGGTATGCGTGTACACGTTTACTTCAGTACCCGTGTATCCGTGTACAAAGATGTACACGGATTAAAATACAGATATACATATATTAGTACACGTGAACACGTGAATACGTGTATCCTCAATATACGTCCAAAACCGTGATCTCTAATGTAAACAGTGCCCTTACTGTTTGCACTGATTTCGGAGCTGATTCAGTATTTTCGTTATTCTGGTTATTTTCGTTATTTTCTACGACGCTCTGGATCTGTTCTAATTGGGTGAAACTATTGTAGGAACTTTGAGCGACGCGGCGCGGCAGTTGAACGCAACATTGTTAAACATAGCACTCGTTTCTTGGTTTTATCGTGCATAGACTAGCTGAAAAAGCGGCTCAAGCACTTCAGATATGCCGAAGCATTTCCTACGTAGATTACATAAATTACGAACGACGCGAAGAATGTTTATTTGTCGCGCGTATTCCACAAGATTTGACAATTTAAATAAATTAGGAATTCGCGGCTCGAACCCGCCAGGGCAATCGCACGCTTTCTTGTGTCCCGTTGGAGGAACTTGAGCGGGAAATGATTTAATGAGATGCGAACGGTAACATTTTTCTAAACTGCTAATTAGTCTGATAGAGGTCTGATGCATAGTTCGATAGGCTTTTAACGAGTTGTAATCTGACACTGATTTAAGCTCTTTACCGATGTATAAATGCATATTAAGTCCGGTCTTATGCAATCGGTCGTCGAATTAAAAAAGACGAATGGACATCGAGAAAGAATGCAAAATTCCTCGGTTAAATTTTTGACTTCGGATTCCCGGTAATCTGATCGAGTCGATGACAAGCAACGGTGATTGAGCAAAAAATTATATGCAATTTATCGTTGAAAACGTCACCAGTCCTTTGTAATGGATGGTACACGTGCATGCAGATTTTTCGATACGATAGGCATTTTTTAATAACATGTTCGATGGATTGACGATTTATTAGACGGTATACTCGAATTACGTAAGAATTTATTTGAGAGTCTTCGGTGTTTAGTAGGACGAAAGTCAAACTTCCTCGAACGAATAATTCGATCGCAGTTGTTCGCAAAACCTGAACGAACGCCATGGTGAGAAATGCGATTTCGCGTTACCTGGTCTCGCACAACAATGGGAGTGGCTTACGTAATGGCGGCAGACGAAGGAAGTAGATGCGTTCATTCTGCTGAGTAATTGAACTTTCATCATCGTGAAAAACTCCGAGCATCGTCTAACCTTCTTTGAATACCTAGTATGTACTTATTAATACACTGCGAATGCCCCGCATTCGCAGCATGCACACATGTATGAAACGTTATGGTACGAGTTCAACAAGCAGCAACGCATTATTCACATTGCTAGTGCTTCGGAGAATGTCTGCGTCGATGATATACAATTTAAACAATGTATATCGACTGGAGAACATTCTCAGTTACGCGAAGACTTATTACCACTTACCAGCCAACCTGTTATGTACTACCTATTTGTACAATTTTATAAAAGTCATATGGTTATGCAAAACTACAAGAAAAAATGAAAATTCGCAGACATAAAAGGCAATGCGTAAAGCCTCCTTATCAGCGAGGAATTGTCATTCCCTGTTGTCTCGCTGGCATATCTTCGTCTCGTTACGCGCTTCCGTCTACATTGGTCGCATTACAAAATTTGTAAATGCGCGTTCGATAACGACCCATGCATTGCCACTTACAATTCCAATCTTACGTAAGGTAAATTACTCTTAATAACGCTTTTCAACCCGCTTACGTAAAGCCAATCATTTTTCTATACCCACGTGCGCGCGTAATTGATTCGTGGCTCGTGTTGCCTTTAAGTTCGTAACTTCTAATCGGGAGAAGAAAAATCGCGTGCATGATCGACGCTCGTACTTCATAGGATCTAAGCGCCGCGATACCGCCGAGGAATCTTGGGAAAGAAGAAAGTAGTGCCGATCGATCGGATTGATTTATCGGTGTCTCGACGAGGCATACCGCGCTGTGCGGTGCGGTGCGGTGCGGCTCACAATGGTAACGGTAACGGACACGTGCACGGACACGGACACAGCCGCACAGTGGGCTGGATCGAGAAATTTAGTGACATTTCGGTATAACTCTTGAACCATAAGAGATATCGGGATAAAATTTGCACTAAAATTCATTAAAAAATTATGCCTACCCACTGATAATTATCGAAAGAAATGTATATTTTTTGTAATAATTTTTTTATTAATTGTTTAAATTTTAATGGCTTGAAATAATAATTAAAATTTAGTTACAGTACTTTTTCAGATAATTTAAATCACCGATGTCTTTGGTTATAAATTTCTTCGTATTTGTTGACATTTATTCTTCATATTATGAATATTTCAAGAAATACAAAGAAATTTTTAACTAACGACGAATGAAGTACTAAATAAGTAACAAATAAACAATTTTAAATATTATTTTAAGACAATTAAATTTAAACAAATAATAAAAAAGTTATTACAAAAAATATATATTTCTTACGATAATTATCAGTGGATAGGCATAATTTTTTAATGAATTTATTTTAGTGCAAATTTCATCCCGACATCTCGTATGATTCAAAAGTTATAGAAGTCAATTGCCGAAATGAAGTTAATTTTTTATTTAAACGTATCATTTTTAAATTAACCTTAACAATTTGTAGGTATTTGAGTATCTGTAATATAAAGAGTTTCTTAAAAAATGTCTTAATATCCCGCAGAGTACCGATGGTGGCTATCGAAACCATGCGAAATGACATGACATTAGTAACTTTAAACGGTAATAACTCAGAAAGGTGGACGAAGGTGGACGAGATTTTTACACATTATGTAAAGGAAAGTGTTCTGAACATATTGTGATTTGACCGAACGCGGTTTCTTACGGGTATAAAAAGATATTGCTTGTCAATTGAAACATTTTTGACATTTTTCTGTCCTACATTGAACATTAAATTTTTAATACATTGCATATAATAATTGTAACTGAAATTATAGTTTCTTAACAGAAAATAATGCTGTTTACTGTAGAAAGAAAAACGGGACTGAAATCTTGAACAGGATCGTCAAAATATCGCTAAAACGATAGGACATTTTTCGGGTGTCAAACGTAGATTCTAAAATGTTCAACTTCAAAAGCTCGGTACAACTACAATTTTCATTTAATTTGATTAATTCTTCCAATTTTGAGGTCAGTGGATATTCGAAAAACAATACCAATTGATTAGACATCGATATGAGAAAGTTCATTTCTTGGTAAAATGTCACTAAAATCTTCGATCCAGCCTACTGTGGGCCGCGGCCGGTTTGGCCGTTCGAGTACAGATGTATAGACTTCCGCTCAACAGTTTGGAGCGCTGTTAGGGCTTCGTGGTTGGATCCACAAAGCCATTCAATATGAGCTCAAGGCCGTTTTTAAGGAAGTCTCGGACGACCCGCAGTGCAGCGTGAAACCCGTTTTGTGGGCAATGTGCTTTGTTGTCTTTGCGATATAAATATGCCAGAAACGGGATTTCCATGTATAGTTGCCACGGAAAATGAGTTAATGATCGTACTTCCTGTGGAAATTAATATAATTATGTGGAATAATTATTTCGATTTTTTGATCACCCGATTATGTTAATATCGCTAATATCGAAATGAAATTTCTCACGAACAGATCGTCGCGCCGCGGAGGAAAATCCGTAGAAGTGATAACTGGACAGACTCTCTGAAATATCTTTCAATTTGCGAATTGACCCGGCTAGAGGTTTATCCTTTGCTAAAGAGTCCTGTTACGTCGAGCGATACATTCGCGTGCCGAATCGCCGTTAAAAAGTTGCCACAACTTGTAATGTCCATGTTCGATCCATATATCCAACCTTTCATTACCTCCATGGGTAATCAGGCTCCATGAATTCTGATAAAGCTGGCGCCGCCTTCGTATTTTATGACATGTTTCGAGTGCCACTTACCTCTTTAACCCTGATCGTAGATATTAGTGACATATTTTATGGAGATCGACGATATTAATGGCGCGAAGTACTTGCTCGACAATATAAAAACTTTCACGGTGGCTCGTTCCTTTTTTAATTACGATCGATCGGCCGAGTGGCTTGATTGCCAATGAAAATGTTTGCTTATGAAACGACGACAAGCGTCTAGTTAATTAACATATCTTACGAACGTTTCTATTTTCATACCTATACTGCACTGCAAGTTCGACTTAATTATACGAAGCTATCGCTGGTCACGCTCGTGCTCATTGGAAGAACCGTACAGCTCTCGAAGCCAGAACCATCCGGAGGCGAAATAAAAGCGATTCTTATCGGAACGCGGTCGGAGTCGGAGTATCTTCAGCTTCCTACGATAAAAACAGACGTTTTGCATTCAGCGAGTATCTCTCGTCTCGATCTTTTTGCGCCGTTACATTTGTCATAAGAGGGAACCACGGTGCGTCGAGAGTTTGCAAAACGGAATTCAATTTCGCAGCGAGAGACGAATCGTTACTGCCATGGACACGACACGCGCGCTACATTATACATACATACATACATACTTCAAATATCTTTTGCGGGAAGTTCTGTGCAATCGCGACGAATCGCCATTTCGCGGCCGTTTGTTACCGAAACGAATTTACACCGGTGAAAATGTTATCTGCGAAAGCAATCGAGTGAAAAATTTCTGACGAACGTAAACATCCGAGGCGGCAAGAGAAATGTCAATTTTGTTAGTACCGGGAACGCTGGGAATTATCACGGTGTTATCGAAGAAAAGTGTGCTGAATGCATGAACGAGCAGTCGAACGGTAAGAATTTGTAAAATGTGAATGTGTCACACGTTGCTATTTCAATTCCGATAGAAAAACTGGTGGTTGTCAGAATAAATATTTCTTTCAATGTATCGCGGGGAAATGAAAAATGTCGGTTACAAGGCAAATGCAAAGCGTTCCATACCACCTGTGGCACGCGCAATTAACTTTTGATTCTAAAGAGTCGCCAGAGCAAACTTCTTACTATGCGTCTTAAGTATTAAAGTGCGGTTTGTATCGTCGTCGCGGAGACATACTTTGCATGCCAAAGTTCTTCTTTTCGGTGCCAATTTCACGATCAGAATCATTATTTCATTGCTATCGTTTTAGACGCGATGCATAACAGAAGCTAAGAATCCCTGTATCTATTTATAAACCGTTAAACAGCGAAGTCTTACGTATTCTAATTATCCCGATTGATTTCCAATACTGTAGATTAAACCGTGTTGCAACGGTCGATAAATAAAAAACGGCCGTAGTCGCTTATGGCAGCCGGCACAATCTCCGTAACAGAATACGCAGTCACGGTGCATGATACAGATTGACAGTCGACGAATAACAATTTGTCGGGGCCATCGGCACCGTCTATTCTAGATTGTCAAATGGAAGATCCATTCGTGACAGACACGTGACACGGCCGACAAGGACTTTTTGCTTACCGTTCGAAGCGTTACAGTCGCCTTGGGAGAATCTTCCTGGAAGCGACGCAACGTCTTCGTGAAAATCGAAATTCAGAGCGGCTCGAATTTGCCGGAAGGTCTGAATATTTAGCCCCGTTCGACGTGATGCGACGTGTTCCGCGTGTCACGCGATTATGATTCACGCTTCTTGCCTTAAACCGAAACCTTCTGCGTTTGGCATCGTTACAAACCGGAAGAGTATGAATCGGACAGCGATACGGATTGAGAAATTTATATAAGTTTGATAAGAGTTGACGGAACATGCGCCATTATTTTTCCCAGGAGTGTAACATAAGTGTTGGAGGAATCTGAAGCTGACATATGTATACATAGTATTCTATCGCGTAGAACGCTTATCCAGTTAGACAAACTCAAGTGGAATGTGGGCTATGGTTCGGGAGGTTAAAATCTGCTCCTTAATTCAAACTCTCAATATCCAATCGCTTCTCCTAAAACGGAAGCGATTCCCATCGAACGAGCAAGTCACCTGCATGACGGCGCGGCGCGACGCGGCGCGATGCGGCGGTCTTTGCTCTTCCGGCTAGACGCGACGCGACGGGGCACCATGGAACCTCGTCTCGGTACGTCGCACAGTGGTCTGAGAGCGGCTAAAACTCCATGTTTTCATGTAAATCAAAACGTTTCAAGGGTGAATCAGTTCAAAAACCAAATTCACTTGGTTATAGAACATCTTAAATTTGGCGATGCTAAGCATACCTAGTTTTCAGAATGAATTCAAGCTCATGTTTGAAGAAACCGTATGCGCCTGTATACATAAAATATTTTTTTTCTGGCTTACTTCGAGTACCAAGACCCGGAAAAAATCGCGAAAAATATTCATTTTTAATTTTTCGAACAGTTTTACATGTAGTACTATTAAACGTGGAAAAGAGCAATGTTAATGAAGTTTGAAAGGCGATATCTATCTTGCGCCAACGTGCGCCATCGTGCTCATGGAAAAAAAACGTTTGTTCATATCTAAGTAAACAATAAATGCAAAGTTCAAATGCGGAAACCAGCGGCTCTGGGTTTTATCTCATGAAATGTCGGTGAGAAACCTCGTCAGAGAACGCTCCGCTTTCTGGAACATGCGACGGTTCGTCGTGCGTTATGCGTCGTCAAGACAACGGCAAATAACTTATTTGTTTCTTAATTAAACAATAAATAAAATAAGCTTAATTAAACTGTAAATAAACGTTACCTCTATATAATAAATTTCCATCAAATCTTGTACATAACCGTATACTTTTTATTTCATTTTATTTTAAACTACATAAAATTATTATTTCTTAAATTAAGAAGTTATTTTTTATGGAAAGGAATTATTTTTTATTATGTTTAATTTAAATTGAATCATATTTTATTTTAAATTTATTTTATATTCAATTTAAGTGTAAAATTTATTATTTATTATTAATTAATTATTTAAGTTTTAATTCATTTATTATTTTTCGGGGCCAAGAACAGTTGTAAACACACTTTTTATCGAGATTTTCCGCGAAATAGAGCTTTCATAGGGTTTCAGTCGTTTTTGGCCTTTCCACGCGTCGCGTCGCACACTGGTCCACGCGCTCGATCTAGCTGATCATTACTATTTTAGCACTATTTGAAAGTTTAAAGGTATAGTAATATAGGCCGTTGGATTCGTTTTGATATCAGCTACGATATTATAAAGTCAAAAATACATATTGACTTTTAAAAATTCAAGGCGACTTTAATTATTTATGCATTAAAAAGTTGTTTTTTAATTTTTTTGATTGACATTTGTAGACTGCTGAATGTTGATTAAGTTTTGTTTAAAACATTTTTTTCTCAGATTATCGGAAGTGACTGATAAATCAGGTTCAAGTTTTAAATAAACACAATAATCAATCATTTTTGAAGTAATGGATTTTATAAACATAATTAAAAATATTTTATTTAAAACTGTGCAAGATAACATAATATTAATTATAAAAAACAAAAATATAATTTTTAAAAACAAAAATAACAATTGACATTACATCACAATGACAAATCGTTATTGTTATACATCTTTCAACATTAATTGTCCAACTTCATCATCGAAATTCCGTTTGTGTCTTAAATTTAAAAGAATCGAATAAAATTTTCGCGCCAGAGGTTCGGCCGCAGTTCAGGCGACACATACGCTTTAAACAATATTAACTTGTGTAACTGGACCGAATTGGATGTGATTCTTGCATGATTTCATAGAGAAAAGTACGCTGAAAATAATGCACTTTGATACAATGGGGGACAATGTGGGACTTGAAAGGTATCCTTTACCAAAAATTGAAAACTTTGAAGATTCTCTTTAGTTTATTCAGAATTGTTATTACAATAAATTATAAATATTAAATCTTAGTACACAAGATATACTCTAAATATAGACAGATACTATACGTTTGAAACAAAAATGGACACATAATCTTAAATAGATTCCCCAGGATATCGATAAGGAAAGAGGTAATTTTTTCGGTGACAAATAGGATTCATAAAATATTGATTTTTAAATGCTTGTTCTAATCACAATTTTTAATAAATCTCATTAATATCATCGTTTTTGAATGTCATGGACATTTAGGAAGCAATATACATTCAATAAACATCGATTTGGGCAAGTTGCTTTTTTACCAAATGAACAGCTAGATCGAGCGCGTGGACCAGTGTGCGTCGCGCCGCATCGCGTCGTCATGGAAATTAGATCTCCAGTCAATCAAGGTGAATGTCTGGAAAACGGAAACCAGCATCGAAGGCAGATACGACAAGCCATAGTAATTAACAATCGTCTCGATTGCAAGTACCATCGGCGAACTACAAATTGCGGTTTAGGCGCGCGTATGACACAGCCACCGAAACCAGGCATACCATAGATGAACTCTGCGGTCCACGTAACTGCGCATGATTTCGGCGATTCGGGTTTCGACTACAATGATAGAATGTGGGAAATCTCCTCTCCGAAGGACAGATGGGAAAAGAGAGAGAGGGGCACAGTTTCGAACCGCGATTCGCAAGTATCGTGTTCTGGATGGTTGTCATTAGTTGCAGTTGCAGACAATTTTCTGGTAGGCGACGATTCAGCGTTTCTCGGCGATCAAGTTTGAGTGGTGGGGCTCTAATGACGTCGTTAACGAGCATCGACTATGCTCGCGCGGGTAGTTATCGGTGAATGTCGATTGTAGATTCTGATATTAATTAACCATCGCGTGTCGAACGTAGTACGTTTACCTGTTTCATGTATTTCATATTGTTGGGATTTTTAAATAAGTAGAAGAGTATACAGGGTGTCCAAAAATGTCTTCAACTCCCGGAAATGGGAGGTTCCTGAGGTCATTTCAAGCGCTATTTTCCTTTTGCAAAATGTTGTCCGAGGCTTCGTTTGGGAGTTATTAACGAAAAACACGGACCAATCAGAGCGCGAGCTGGACGCTCGCTGGCACGTTCAGCGCGGCGAGCCGGCAGGCGGTTGGCTGAACATGTCAACGAGCGTCTAGGTCGCGCTCTGATTGGTCCGTGTTTTTCGTTAATAACTCCCAAACGAAGCCACGGACAACATTTTGCAAAAGGAAAATGACGCTTGAAATGACCTCAGGAACCTCCCATTTCCGGGAGTTGAAGACATTTTGGAACACCCTGAACAAAAAGTATAAGGTCGTAGATACAGTCATGACGTCTCGAATGCAGTCTAATAATTATTATCGGACAAACGTGCCGATGCTCTCGAAACGCGTTTATCGAAAGTGTAGTCGATACGTTTGGCTTCTGATAACTATCACGGAAAGAATATTACGGACGCACGGTTTCCAAAGGTTTCCCGACATTATGGAAACCCAATCACGGCCCGTCCCGTTGGAAACAAAGCGATCGAAACATCTGCTTGCGACAGGGTCTACCGAAGCGTTCTCAAACAAATGGAAATTAAGATCTCTTGACGGCGTTATGAAACTGCCGGGCAGATGCAAGTGACTGTGCTTTTCTCCGCGGAAATACGTCAATTTACGATTTTTTACTTCCGCCGCACAGTTGCGCCGCGCCGCGCCGCGCCGCGCCGCGCCGTGCCGTCCGAACAACGCGTCACCTGAGAATTACGAGGCAGCGTGATTAAAATCTGCCGGCAGATACAGAGAATTCCGATAATGTCCGAAGACGGTTTCCGGTTTAACGAAGCAACAATGTTGGAGCTGAATCTAATAACTTCTCGGATTGCCAATATTGCTGATAAAACTTATCGCAGCGCCTCGAACAATGATTCGATACCAAAAATTGATTTCCGACCTTGCAGAAGAATTGCGAAATGGGACATTAAATGACATGTCACTGCAGGAATGTTCTCGTACGGCCAATATCGGTAAAAATTGTTTCTACGAACGAGTATTCAATACCAGAAATTCGAATTTTTCAACTATTTCTGGAATAGGTAGTAAAGTTTGAAATTGGTAATGGACTATTGAATTATTGCGGCAGAATCGAATTTTTCAACATGGTGGAATTAAACATTCGCAAGTGTAAGAATAATAGTCGTTACTAGACTGCGGATGTTTGTGCAAAATAAAAATTTCTCACCTGAATTGCAACAAACTGGAGTGAGATAGACATTTATTTTCTTCCCTCTCGTGTTATTTTGTATAAAGATCCGCAGTCCATCGATAAGAATCCATTAACAAAAATGTGCACACTGACCCATTTACAGTTTGTGACGGAGACCACGAAGAACGTTCGTACTTTCCACAGAATTACCGTCGAGTTCAAGGAAAAAACAGTCCTTTGAGGCTCATCGGGCGGTACGAACAGATTACGCGCATTAGCGAGAAAGCAGTAAGGAACGGTAAAGCAAGTCTAACCACTTGAGAATTAAAATAGCCGGGGACGATAAAACTTTGTCGCAGTTGGCAGACCGCCTGAGCGCAGCGTGTACCATTGCATTCCGAGCTTGCTCCCTTCGTTCCATATGGAGAAAGGGATGGAAACCATGCGAAGAAAAGGAGTCTAACCTGCGTGAACTTCTTTTCTTATAAGCTTCTTTCTTCGCGGGGAAGAAGCTGGCCGGGAAGCGCTTTACCGTGACGGCACTCGATCGTAAAGCTCATATACTGTTTAAAGGATCTTATAGGTTTATATTTATAGAGGCGGTAGGCAGTACAGAATAGGCGTCATAAAAGAATAATTTACAGCGGCTCGATGCCGAGGACCGTACTCGGAGAGCGGGTAACAAGATTACGTAGCGGTCTACATGGGAAGCTGCTCGATCGACCGAATGGAGATAAAACGGACACCCGAACAGTCACATTTTTATGAAAAATCAACTGTATGCACGCGGCCAGTTTCAATATACTCCTTTTGTTGTTTGGGGAATATGTTAAAAATGTTTCTGCATATTTTGTGTACATATTTCTGGGTGTCTTTACGAAAAACTTTACCATGTCCGATTTCTATTTTTCGTTGATACACGTGCTCGGTGTTACCGAATACTTTATATTCACCCGCGTCTCCATTTTTCGTTTACCCATAATGAACTGGGAACAATAGGGCAAGACGATACATTAGAACCAGGCGGTTTGCCAATTCCAGAAGCGGTGCCATTTCGACGTTGAATACGACGACGCCATTGTTTGACAGTCGACAGACAGGCCATATTTTTACCAGCAATTTTCGCTCAACCTCAAATTTCTCCGCTCCTTATCCCGTTTTTGAAATAGGAGGATAAATCACTCTCGCGCGTTTTTGCCTGTTCCTCGCTTCACCCCATTTTTCGCCGCCATACTGATCCCGCAGTTGTCAAAACTCGTTGGCAGACGAATGATAGATACGATGCATCGACAAACTCGTCCTGCGAATATGGAAATTTTTCTATAAATGATCGCTCGCATAATTTTATTTTTGTGGTCGCTTTTCAGGTCGCGAAACATTATGATTTTAGCGAATTTACGTGGTCGCTGTACAGCAGTACAAGTTACACTACGAGGACTTTATACGATCGAACTTATTCCTCATTTTGTTCCATAAAACAAATCAAAGAAAATCTATCTACTAACAATTCTAAGGAAATTATTTCCTTCGTTCGTCTCCAACCACAACAAAACAGAAAATAGAGGAATGAAAAATAGTAAGATCAGCCGTTAGTTTGAATCACGTAGGTTCTTCAGTTTCTAGGCGACGCGCGACGCGACGCGCCGCTGAAGTGCTCATTCCAGCGAAGCGAAGCGTTCTTCAGAAAGGTGAAATCCTGAACAACCGTTTCTTTCTTCTAGGATTGCACCGGACCGTCTGTTCCTTAAATTATTACCGCGACGACAATGCTGCCCGTGATTGTAACTTTGCAGCGCATGTTACAAATTTTTACGGGGTATCGTAAAACCGAGGAGTCCGGTGTTATTTCACGTAGCTTTCATATCTCTGCCCCCGAAGAGAAATAGCACCGCGCCGGGACTCTGTATTGCTTCGCGTAACAAACTGCATTATTACGCTGCGAGAAAGAGAGGGGGAGAGAGAGAGAGAGAGAGAGAGAGAGAGAGAGAGAGAGAGAGAGAGAGAGAGAGAGAGAGAGAGAGAAGAACCGTAACAAAGTTGCGCGCTCGGGTTTCCACATAGAAAATTCGAACTCGGTCGGGCGGTCGGTCGTAACGAACAAAAATTCCTGAAAGCGGACGACACCCGTTTTCCCTTTCATTGTTACCTCGCCGGTTCGCAGATCGCAAAACTTTTGGTATCGCCGCTCCACGGCAGTCCAAGCTGACATGTCCATTTGCATCCAGCAACAATACTACACTTATTTCAGCTTTACCGCTGACCACCTCGCGCAGAAATTGAAAATTCCAAGAGTTTTCTCGAAATTTCTCAGTTTTAACACCATGAGAATAAGGTACTTGGTACTCGGGGGTAAAATGGGTTGGGTCTGGGTTAGGTTTGTTGTAGAAATAAGTAGAAATGTTTAGAATCGTCTAAATAATTATTGAATAACTTTTAAATCGTTTTGTTAATATTTCGAAGGAAGTATAGTACTAGAAGTATTAATACTAACAATAATAAGTCTAAATATTTAGGTCAATTAGCGACTGTAAGATATTTTATCAAATTTTAACATTTCTAATTCGGTATCTAATAATAATTTATTATGCGAAAATCTATTGCAGAAAATAATTCACACTGTTCTTCCTAAAAAATAGTGTTACTTTTGGACAGTTCTTTTAAATTTTTTGCAGAATATTCGCAACCTATTCACTCAAAACGAAAGCCGTCACAAGTTTTACACCCGCCTAATCGGATCTGCGCAGTGGAACATGACCGTTGCAAGGATTAATCGAGCAGTAACCATTTCTATACCATTTGTCCGACTATGCACGGACCTATTCCACTCGTTCGTTCACGTATCGCCTCATTCTACTTGTCTGACCACGCGCGTATCAATCTACTCGGACTAATACGTTCCTAATGTATCTGTTATGCAAATGTAATGTGCGCCGCATAGGCTTATAGGCATCCCATCTGATATTCATTTAATTCTACTTAACAAGATATCGATCTCGTGACCCTTCACCATCGAGAATATCATTAAATATTGTAGATGATATCCGTCTACGACGTCATTATGTGTGATAGTATTTTAAAAACTGATACATTAAAACTTGAAGAGAATATGTGATTTTATAATATTGAAGATTGAAGAAAATATTAATTTTTTACGACATACAGACGGTGTAAGAAACGTTTGTACACCCTTTAAAACGAAAAACTTTTCTCAAATTAGAAGGTTGCAAAGAGAAGAAAAATAATTTATATTTTGTTTCCCATTAAAGTCAAGTACTTGTGTTCGTTCTCCATGGCGCGGCGTCGTTTTTTGCGGTTGCTACGATCTCCGTGGGCATAATTTAAACTAAAGCACATAAGGCGCGGTTGCACGCGAACGTGCAATAGTTGCGCGAGCGCATAGCGATACAGGTTACAATTACATGCACTTGCCCTTAATGCTCCATGTTACTTACAACGGCGCGGCGTCTCTGTCTTAATTAAAACTTGCAGTTCTCGACGACAAGTCAAGAATTAATCATAGTGAGAACTTCGAGGGTGATATTTATAATTTCCCTCGCGAACCTTTTCAAGCAAGTTTGCGATTATAAATCCCATATATGTATATATTTCTCTATAATTGAATTTAAAAGGCTCGCTTATACTGCACTGTAACCGGTTTCGTGGAAAAACTTTTAACGAGGACTAACGTTCTTACGGAATATCGTTATCAATTAATGCGCTATAATAATCGACAATAACTGTTGGTATACATGTAACAGATGATAAAATTATTCTTTTTTTAGATTAGTTTTTGTTGATGCAATTTTTGTTTCGCATACTAATACGGTTTCAAATTTTTGTCGTTCGTTGGCTTAATCCGAACAAGCGACACAAACGAGACGATTAGTTTTCTGTTAGCTGTGTCAAACTGTCCCAAAATACTGTCACAGTATTTACGACTGCTCACAGTGAAAAGCGACAATATTTTCGAGTTTCGAACGTGATTTCCCTCTTCCGTGAAATTTAACCATTTGGCATTGTTAACGTTCACGCGTGCTCAATATTACAGCAGAACTGTGCCATAAATTCTCACTTGAATAAGGGGACCTGCATCCATTGAACTTATCCAGCGAGACAGCAATTTATTAAAGATAAATCCGCGTGAATCTGGCTTGGAAATATCCGTCTCGAACTAGATGCATACCAAAACGTGTCGCTGTACGGTAAAACTAACTTCGAAAAAATAGCAATATTAATCTTGTCAATATAAAGTACAAAACGACATGAACGTAATCATAAACTTTATTGTTTATATTTACTAATATTACTTCTCGAGCACCGACTATATCGGTAAATACGCGTGGAAAACCACGCGCGGCAGAAGTGAAACTTCTTGCAGTCTAATAATGTTTAGAAGTAAATTAAGATTGGAAATGGTAAATAATCCTAATGAAGCGACAACAAGATCAGGAACAACTATTACAAAAAAAAATAATGAAGCGACAAGATCAGGAACAATTAATAGAAAAAAAAATAATGAACGATCAATATTTGCGACGCAAAGAAGGAGAGCGTATGGGAAATGTTATGAACTATGTCTCTTTCTTTCCCATACGCTCTCCTTCTTTGCGTCGTAAATTTTGATCGTTCATTATTTTTTTTTCTATTAATTGTTCCTGATTTTGTCGCTTCATTATTTTTTTTTGTAATAGTTGTTCCTGATCTTGTTGTCGCTTCATTAGGATTATTTACCATTTCCAATCTTAATTTACTTCTAAACATTATTAGACTGCAAGAAGTTTTACTTCTGCCGCGCGTGGTTTTCCACGCGTATGTTTTTTAAATGTAATTTTGTAATTTATATATATACCTCTTCTTTTACTTAGATTTTAGATATTTATTCTGTTCCACACACGGTAGGTTTTGAAAATCATAGATACGTAAATTATGCTATGGTCCAGTATTCTTCTCTCTGTAATATAATTAATTATATTGACTTTAACTAATGTAAACGTAGTTGCACGTGCTGTCATAACATAACCATGTATTTCTAACCTTTTCGTTTGATCCTACTATCGAGCGACGGTAAAATCCTATCGCTGTAGCGTTTTCAAATTTTCTTGTGATGAATGCGAAATTGTCATAAATAATAATTTAATAAAAAAATAATTATTTTAAAAATCACGTTTTTAAAATGGACTAAAAAGCATAAAATAATTTGAAAATAAAATACTTGTAAGATTTAAAACGAACCGTTTAAATTTTCGCGACACTCTCGACTTCCGTGACGTCACTTCTGTAACATCAGAAAATTGTTACCCTCAGCAAAGAAGTTTCACTTCAAAAATAATTAGTTATAGTTATAAGGCGAAACACGAGCAAAGGTTTGAATGGTAAGTAAGGAACTCACGGTGCATTCGAGTTTAATCAATGCGGGTGGAAAACTTCCGAGGGACAAAATTCCGGTTGTTAATGCTGCTTGAAATTTCTCCCGTCGCACCGGTGTACAAAGCTCTATTTTATAATCATTATTGCTTTGCAAGTTATTCCCCCATTTCGCGGCAGAATTCCGTTTGCTCGTTGCTTTCCGCTCGCATCGATCGCATAAAGGGCATAAATTAATTCCACCTTTAGAACCACCTTGACGCTTTGTTAACGTAGATTTTCGAAAATTTTAGAGTGTACGTTCAAACAATTTTAAAATATCATAATTAACTGCGTTTCATATTCCTTTCTAAATTATGTCCGTCATTCAAATTAAAACATAGCTTGTTAAATATAGCTGGTTGGTGAACACTGGACCGCAAATGCTTGTGGAAATTCAGCTTTGATATTGAATCGACGAAAATTAAAATACGGGACTTCATATCGTTTAATGAAATATTTATTGCGGTGAAAATGAATATTGTTAATTTTTATCAATGTGCGAAAATCCATAAAAATCAGCAATTTAAATTATTCCACCGATTTTCCGATAGTTTGGGGGTGTTGTAATATTTTCTCGATACGTTTGAATCGAAACTGGAATCTCCGTCATTAAAACGAGCCGTTTGTCAAATTTTCCGGATATAAATCGAGCAAATGAATGAATGGATAACTCGCTGAATGATTCCGTGACTGATTTCTTGCATCAGTGAGCACGCGTTCGTGTTGCTCACGTGAAATTGACAGTAATCGCACCGATGCGATCGTTTGATAAAATACAGGACAAAATAGGACAGCAATCAAAATCGTCTACATCGTTGCTTGATTTTAGATTAAACTCGCGAGACTGAATAAAAGCCCCCCCCCCCCAACTCCACACCGTTTTAACTTCGTTAAGTCGCAAAGGTGATCCATTTTACGTATGGAAAACCCAATTCCAATTTAATTCGCGAGACGCACGTAAAACACGGTCTTCGCATGCTTTTTAGTTATCTCTTTTCATCAAGTTTTCACTTCCGTTATCAGACTTCAGCAGTCTGCATGATTGCAAAATTTCGAGTCCGATTTGAAAATAAAACGTGTTGTTAGCTTATTAAAATCGTTAAAAGAAGAAAAGAATTTATACTTAGCTCCTCCGTCTTGCAATTGATGGAAAAAATTTTAATTTTTTATTGTCTTTTCATCATATTGACATTCTACCACTGTGTCGGTTTGACAGTAATTCAGAAATATGGAAAATTAACGGTATCTGAAAAGTCCGCTTAATCAATGCAAAATGTCAGACGTTCGGTAATCCGCGCGAGCTTTTATCACGGTACGTAGAATTAAGAAGTTAAGCGACGATGACATCTCTCTTCAACAACAAAGAAGAAAACTCGGTGGGAAGCTAAAAGCACATTTAGAACGATTTAAGAGTATAACTGTAACGTTTTAGCAGCTGAGTTTAATCCGGGAACCCTGTTCCGCGTCTTAGAAGCTGGAACCGTGACAGATATACGCTGAAGCTTTAAGCTCGTATCGATTGTCTTAAATTTTCGATTTTCTCCTTTCAACCTGCCAAACACTTTTGTAAATACTCGGCAAATAAGAGCACGCCGCACCGACGAGAGTTCGAACCCGGACAACTTTTGCGCTCGGCAACTTCAAACATTTTAAATGTCAAATGTGCCGGAAGAATTTTTTAATTTTAAACTTGCACTTTAAATGAAAAATGTTATTGCATCGAATTGCTTCTCGGTCTAATAAGGTTTCATAAAAAATGTGCGGCATTCTACCATTCAGGAATTTTAAGTAATAACTTTATAATAATAAAAGATTATTAAATGTTGAAATTATGCATTTTATACTTCATATTATTTTCCCTTCGCCAGAACATAATTTTAGAAAATACGCGTATTTTCATATTTACACAGTATTTCAGTTTCGCAAAGTTTTATAGATGGGGTTAATTTCAACTGGCGCACCTAAATTATTTCCGTACAATATTTAAATAAAGAAATGGATTTTTAATATTTCACTAAAGAATAGCCACCAATAACGAGTAAAGTTTGAAATCTGTGTAGGGGAAATGCAAATAAATTATTACAGTCGCGTTGAAAGGGAAGTTCGACGGGAACTCGCAATAAGCAATTTATATTTCAACTCGAACAATCCAGTGAATTAATAATTCATACCGGACTCTTAAGGATTAAGGAGTGCAATGGGGCGCCTCTAACGACGAATCTACGCGAAATTTTCGGAAGTTTCGCCATCGTCGTTCATAATTCGAAATTAAAACAGACATGCCCGCGGACACCGAAAATCTGCTTCGCCCCCGGCGAGGAATTTTTCTTCGGCTCCGGCATTAAGATTAAGATGTTTCTCTCGAGCTGATGAAATATTAATCGAGTTTTGGGTGGAACGGTAGCTCTCCTCTGTTTCTCGCTCAATGAACCAGTAATATCTTCTAATTAAGTGTCCAACTTCTGACGCGGAACGTGTATTTCAGATAACGTTGCGACGCGACGTTTAAAATAGTGGTCCAAGTTTGGTTGCATTTTTATTCAGCGCCGGAGTATTCGGCGAAGCTCGTTGGCAAAGTCTATGCCCGTAACATGCTCAATGAGCTAAACTTCTTATTGTTAGTATCGAACTTTTTCTTGCCCGTTTGCCCCCTCCGTTATCTCTGAAAATTCTTTCCCATGGTATAAATGCATCCGATTAGAGGAGACTGGAGCCAAAAGTAACCGGGAATGATTCTGTTAAAACAATTCTCATAAATTTTAGGTAGACGATAGAATCCGTATCGTAACAATACAACAGGACGTATGCATTGTACAGGGTGTATAAAAATTATATGTCACGAATACCATGGAGGGATTCTATTGCTCTGGAGCGGTGGAGATCTTTCAAAAAAATGGATCGCAAAATTGACCTTGACCGTTTCTTTCATGGTCAAAAAATTTTTTATCGCATCGTATAGTATTTATCGCAAGGAACAAAAGTCTCATAGGAACAATGCTTCTCAAATCAATCGTTCTCCTAAGAAACGACTTCGAAATTTCGTGAACTAATTTCTTCCATATGTCTACAGGGTGTCCCAAAATGGTATAAGCGTGGAGGGAATGATTCTACATGAGATAATGAATTGAAAATATGGAATAAATTTTTTTTATTTGACGCCTCTTTTTT
Organism: Lasioglossum lativentre; assembly: GCA_916610255.1. Lineage (NCBI taxonomy): Eukaryota > Metazoa > Arthropoda > Insecta > Hymenoptera > Halictidae > Lasioglossum > Lasioglossum lativentre. The sequence continues at coordinate 27,832,537 of OU744357.1, read as the reverse complement.
GAGAAATTAGAGTTTAAAAATTCAGCGAAAATGCGTGCTCTTGAATAGGAATTGTCTGATGCGTCTGATCGTGACCTACTAATTCTACTTCTTAAAATATTAGGCACGCGAACTTGACGGATTTTTAAAGCCAATTTTCTCGAAAACGAGGCGTCAAATGAAAAAATGTGTTGTATACTTTCAATTTATTTTCTCACGTAGAATCATTCCCTCCACGCTTATACCATTTTGGGACACCCTATAGACATATGGAAGAAATTCGTTTACGAAACTTCAAAGTCGTTTTTTAAGAGAACCGTTGAGTTTGAGACCCATAGTTCCTTGCGATGACTACTATACGATGCGATAAAATGTTTCTTGACCTTGAAAGAAAGGGTCAAGCTCAATTTTGCGGTCCATTTTTTTAACAGATCTCCACCGATCCAGAGGTATACAATCACTCCGTGATATTCGTGACATATAATTTTTATACACCCTGTACTTTATTCGGACAGGTTTGATCCGGGTAAAACTGACTGGAAGCTCCTTCCTTTTAATAGATAGACTGACATGCGAAACAGGAAACTTACAGTCACGAGACTCCTCCTCGTTTTTGTTTCGTTGGGTTCGCGCATTCGCACGTAACAATTTTGTTCTTCCTGGGTGCGTGGACGTGTCGACTGCGCCACGATCGCGTCGCGCGTACTGTTTCCAAAGGTGTATTGTAACGCGCGTAGGACCATCTGTGCCGCATGGAATTAAACATAGAACGGAAACCCGACAGTGTCTGTCTCGCGATCGATTTTCCGGCAGGACGATCCGAATATTTCCACACTTTTTACCATTTGTTTGGCATCCGAGACACACGAAAGACGAGATGGCTAATTTCACAGTTCGCAGTAAAACGGTTCTCTGTTCCCCGCAATTTGTGATAGATGAGATATTTATTCTACGCGACCCCGAATGATTTATTCGGGCTGCAGATATTAGTACGCAAGTTAAGGAACGATTCCGCGAACAAATTTCTGGGTAAGCTTATTTTCAAGAGTGCACCCTCTTACCGGAGGGGAAACGTAATCGAACACCATAAATTTTGACCGTATTTGCCACGTACTGTGATTTACAGCTGACCTAAATCTACGCACGGCCTTCCAATATTATACATTCCTGGATCTTTAAGCCTTCGACGATTAGATTGCTCGGATAACGTCATATTAAAGTCATATTATCCCGGCGAAAATTTGAGCAAGATCTATATGCACATAGAAGGAGCTTTAGAATCTTCTTTTAAATAATGATCTCGAAAGAAAACATTTAAATTATCTTACCGAGGAAAACTCGTTATTTTATGACTAAAATAGTGCGATTGAAAAATGAACGAAGAAATTCATAGCTGCGAATTATACATTTTTAAATACTACCAAATAACTGCTGGGAGATATAAATAACGAGAAGGTTGATGCAAATATACATTCGTTAACTGCTGTCAAACGAATAGTAGTTTTTTAATATGTAGTTTTTAATAGAATATATTCACGGTTTAATACCAGCTCGTAATAACGCAAATTGCTTCTTTCGTATCTCATTGTCAGAACTGAAACATATAATTTGCAAAATTACCTCTAGTTTTTTCTACCTAAGCATTTCATATGTATTTTAACAAAATATTAATGTAATCGTGAATATAAAAAATTTAGAAACTACGCTTTAGTTTTACATGCTTCTGTTGGAAGCTTAAACGTAATAAATGTAATAATGATTAATCTGTTATCGTTTCCACCAATTCTTTCCAAAGAAGTACACGTTCTACTGTCTTAGAAACTTTATCGCATAAAATATTCATGGTCGTTCATCATCTACCCACGCCATTTTGACTAAGCGAGGGACAGGGGAAATTTTTTAAATTTAAATTCTGTTGTCATTTTCTTCGAAGTAATGGATTATTCATTCGTGCAGATAGCACGAATTATATGTACATTCATACGAAATTTGACAACATTTGACAATTTACCAATTTATTTTTGATCTACAACGAATTCATTCAATAATCTGCTATTGTAATCACTGCGATTGACTGAAGCGAAACGACACTAGAGTGCTCGTTGCTGAAAAACTCGCACGACAATGCAGATCATCGTGTCTCATGCTTTAAAAAATATACAACGCGATAAAAATCGTTCCGAGGATGCCTTATTAAGATTCCTCGAGGATAATGTAAATTATATTACTGGCGGATCTGTGAGCTGGCTCGGTACGCGGCTCAACTGTATATTTAAGGGGTGCAACTTTCCTATCTTTATCCCGTAATAACGTAACTCAGCAGTCTGACAGCAATAATAATTATTCGGCGGGTAAACTGTCTCAAGAGCAGACGGTAAAACTCCAATTTTCCTCAGTATCCGCCTCAAAACCATCTAGACCGCCAATCGCATCTAAGAACGAGAAGTTGCGGCGACATTTAGCTGATTTCGCCAGATTATATCGTCATGCTTGATAAAAGCATCGCCGCGCCGTCAAGCTCGATATAATGTTGCGGATTTTAAGAAACGAAGCCATTTACCAATCACGGAATGTAGCAGATTATGTTTTTCATACTCGGAACATTAAATACTATTTTCACTTATACAATGCCTTTGGCAAAGATGAAATTGAAAATATACCTAATCCCATTAAATTAGAAAATCTTCAATTTATGTAGATCAGTGCTGGGCATGGTATTCTTATTATTTCTATTTGCAAGTACGTACACCGTAGGTCGATCGTTCTTTAAATAATGGCATTGAACGTAATGCAAAGTTTTTGTCTTTCTATAACTTTCGAAAATCAATTATCGATTATCTTAAATTGAGTCTCCTGAAGGAGTTCGGCGAAACAATTAAATGTAATTTACTTTCGTTCTCTCAACTCTCTTTCCTTCCTCTTTTAGTTCGATCTGAACTTTCCGACGAGGCTGGAATCTCGTTGTAAACCGAATGAACCGAACCGAAGACAATGAAGAATACAAATCGTTTCGAATTATTGTTCACTTTAATCCATCACTTTTGATATGGAACTCTCGCGAACTCACGAGATACAAAAAGGAATAAACAAAACAATTATGTTGAATAATTACTTGAGAATAATAATATTCGAATCGAATTTTATAGAAGTATAAATTTATAGGGATAATTAAAAAGGGGTATTCATTAACGACAGACGCAGCGTGGAAAATTGTTTTAATTATGTATATCCCTACAGGCAAAGCATCTTCCTGTTTATGGAAACAAAGTCCGTTTTATTTCGTAGTTTTATTGTTGCCTCACGGGTCGGGCTTTTAACTGGCGTTTTCGTCGAAAGCGTAAAATGTATTTTTTATGGGCTCGACGGTCAAGGGTGAAGCGAATTTTATTTGTAAAAAAAGAATTTTTATCCTCAAATCTACCGAGCGAACAATGGACAATAAAATTTGACGATTATCTCGATTTTCACATGTTCTGCGAGATACAAAAAAAAAAAAAAAGAAAAAGGAAAAACAAGTACATGCACGAGTACGAGCTCAGTCAATAGTTCTTAAATTATTCGAGTGCATTTTGATGCATCGTGCTCATAAAATATTCGGATTAATCTGGCGGGAAAAGAACGTCTCGAGAGTTTCGAGCTTCATAAAATTCGGAGAAAAGCGTACACGGTCGCGTAGTATACCAACACCGTTGAGTATACCAGATGTTTCGCATTGACTGTACTACTTTGTTTTACCTTCGCGAAAGTTTCTCGATTGATCGGAATTTATATCGCGCGGTCAACAACGCGTCTAAAAAGTTTCGGCTCCCATAAACCGGTGCGGTGCGGCACGGCGCGGCGGCTAAGCAGTTTTACGCGATTTCCGTGAAATTTATCGGCCTGCTCCTCGCAACAACAGAACGGCCGACCATCCTTCTAGGTATTGACAAACTTCGCTGATTCGATCTGTTTTCGTAAACCGCTGGCAAGCTCCGCGTCCACCGCCCGGCCGCTGCGCTGTTTGCATTCTGAAGAGGAAAACACAAGTAACTTCGCCGTTTCATCGATCTCCTTAAAATCTGCCTTGCTTTCAGCCCAAGAACCACAGTAGTCTGTATTCGCAAATGTCGAAGAATATCGCCTTATAACATTGTTGCCTACCATTTTATTTATTATCGTGCAATACGTTAGTGTATCAAGAACGTTTTCATACACCCTTTAAAATGAGTCCTTTATTTCTGTACTATTGTTTTTTTACGGAATGACCATAGATGAAATATACAACATTTTTCGAGAATCAGAAATCTGGTATTCAAATAGCACTGTATCTCGAAAACACGAATCGATATCGACGATACGAAACTAAATGTTTTGACTATCGTGACTCGTGACACGCGAACGAAAACTACCCCATCGCTCGTTCATTCAATTATTCCTGGATAATTTACTTGTCGGTAAAGAATTTTGTCAAACTAAATTAATGAATTTTTATTAAGATCAAATCCAATCGCTTTTAAATTAGTCTGGCAGGATCCCTTAAGCGAATATCCACCGTCCATTAAATACGGAATAGAATTTACATGGGTTAAAAGTGGAATCGCTATACAAAGCTAACGCCCATAAGCAGCTTTAATAAATGTATGCAAATCCGGTTGAGGGCAGATAGTGGTGATAATGAAATCGGTGATTAATTCGAGCAATATGCAGGGACACTGACCCTTCGAAGTTCGATAACGCGGTCGTCCCCTGCGTCCCTTGAACGTGCACGTCACTGGAGTGCAGAGACTGTCTTGTTCAAAAGCAATGGTTAGCCTAAGCCCTTTGATCACGTTGCAATAGGCGTTTAATCTGATTTTCCGCCTGGAGACTTATCTGCAAGGATATTGGGGCTAACCTTGCAAGACGATCGAAAGAATATGCACTTTCGGGCAATTATAATTGGCAACAATAATTAATCTCGGTTTGGTCCCGATTGAAACAGACATTTCTACAACGCAATTCACACAAAACCGTTTGATCATATGTATGTACAATCGAGGATCCAATAGAATAGATCGAAAGGCGCGCGCTCGTACGCGCGCGAATATTTAAAATCGACTCTATCGTGCGTAACAATGATATTGCCTGGTCAAAGAAGTCCCTGGTGGACGAAGGATAACGCACGTTGCACCCAGCGAAAGAGGTGAGATCAAAGAGACCGTGATACACGTACTCGCGTTTCGATTCGTCCCATTGGCTGAGAACGTATGAAAAAAAGAAAAAAGACTGACGTCGTCGTCGGGACCGTCTCTTGGCATGATCGATTATCGATGAGGGAATACGGCTAATTGCGAAGGGACATCCTCTTTTCAGTATAGTAAAAATCGTTGCGCGATATACATATGTAGTAAATAAATGGAATCGGAGATACCTTTTCAGCTTGTCTTGCCACGTATCTGAAATATTCGATATTTTCTATTAAATTCTTAACAGATTAACCAGACACTGGATAAAAATTTTCTACAGCTGTTGCAAAAAATAGTGACTTTGGAATTTTTTTTCTTTCTTTCAATCTGTTAATCGTATTTTTCCATACGACGTCAGAGTTCCAATAGAATTTTCAATTTACTGTGAAATGTTAATCAGTTCGCAGATTTATTATTAAGTTGCTCGGATTGACAGATTGATTAATAAATCTTCCGAGTACGGCGGAATCTAGATCATCGGAACACCGATGCGATGGATAGATCGATCGGGTATCGGAACATTGATTAATGGAAGATTCAATTATCGGAACACCGATTAGGGATTCAAGTATCCGTGTGGTTATACAGTGTTGTATAACCACGTAATCAGTGACGATGAGAAATGCGCATTTACACGCGATGTTTGCATTGCGCTCGCCCGAAGGCGACACTGACAACGAGACAAGGTAAATTAAACTTTCTAACATAAACTGGTGAAATAGTACTTAATAATAAAATTTTGTTATTTTTCAAAATCCGGCCTACATACTACATAGTATTCGAGTAAGCATATTGCAGCAAGCGAAGCAATTTTATATGCAATAAAATATAGGAAGTATTGCAGCAAAAACCAGGCGACTAAAAAATTCGGTGAGGTTCGAGAAGATCCACTTTGTCAATTAGGGGCTAGAGGAGATGACAGAGTAATTATGTCGATCCCCGAAACTCTCTTCCTCTTTAGCCAGGTCCTAAATCATTCCTCTCGACCCAGTCAGATTGAATCTATCGGCAGATTGACATGTATCCAATTTCGTCTTATTTTCCTTTCATCGACGTTGATTGAAAACGGGATCAACGAAAGGAACTGAATTAAGAGATAGCATGTGTTTTTGACAGAAAATACGAGGGAAACACGCGAGACACTGGATGATATATCCAATTGTTTGTCGACGATGTTACATTATTCTCAAGTTCATCTCACCGCATGGTTCTGACATGTTCCGAGTATTTTATTCGTGACGAAACAACACAAATACATTGCGCATACATGTACAGTCACGCACAGTAATATGTATTCGGAAACTTTTAGAAGGGCGATGCCTTTTTTAAGACTGAACCATACGACTTGAGAAGTTAGAACAATTTTCTTGAAAAAATAGTCAATATATTTTTGATCAGTCTGATATTTATTCTTTGGAAAAGTAATCTAATATTTTCAAAATATATAAAATATTTCTGAAGTAATATAGGAAATATTTAATACTTAATTTCCCCGAGCGGGAATATTGAATATAATATCGAGGTATTTCCCATTTAATCACATTTTAAGTGGTGTTCATTTTCCCTGACGAAATGGACCTATAGTCAGACGCACCAATTAGTAAAGCTCTTTTTATTCCGATGGCATCGCTTTATTAAAATACTTTTCTCACTGCGTCGATTAATAAATCTAATTCATTTGGGGGAAAGGCTTTCCCCGCAAAGCCCTATAGGGACGATCCCCTTATTTCGTATGAGGAGATATTATATGACTCAGCGGACATAGTGCCACCAGCTTAGCACTCCCCAGAGTTTTTACGAAGTCGCTTACATAGGAGAAGAGTTCTCTCTCACCCAGAAAATAGTTAATAATGCAGAACATTAACAAAGTCTTACGTGGTATTTCAGGTGAAGCACCTACGAGAGTGAAAAAAATGTAAACAACTTTTAATAGTTAAAAATGGCTTCCTCTGATCACACACCCATCAACGTTTGAGCAATTTCCAGTAACCTTCTCAATGCTGTTTTGCATTTGAGCTACTTTTATCACAAACGTTATGATCCCGTTATGATAGTTCAATTAATACGTTGAATGCCACGGGGGTCACCGGTGACCGGCACTCAACTTGGCGCACAGTGGGTTGAATCGAGAAATTTAGTGACATGTCAGTATAACTCTTTAACCATAAGAGATATCGGGATAAAATTTGCACTAAAATTCATTAAAAAATCATGCCTACCCACTGATAATTATCGAAAGAAATGTATATTTTTTGTAATAATTTTTTTATTAATTGTTTAAATTTTAATGGCTTAAAATAATAATTAAAATTGTTTATTTGTTACATACACAGTACTTTTTAAGGTAATTAAAATCCCTATGTCTTTGGTTATCAATTTCTTCGTATTTGTTGACATTTATTCTTCATATTATGAATATTTCAAGAAATACAAAGAAATTTTTAACCAACGACGAATGAAGTACTAAATAAGTAACAAATAAACAATTTTAAATATTATTTTAAGACAATTAAATTTAAACAAATAATTAAAAAATTATTACAAAAAATATATATTTCTTACGATAATTATCAGTGGATAGGCATAAGTTTTTAGTGAATTTATTTTAGTGCAAATTTCATCCCGATATCTCGTATGGTTCAAAAGTTATAGAAGTCAATTGCCGAAATGAAGTTAATGTTTTATTTAAACGCATCATTTTTAAATTAACCTTAACAATTTGTAGGTATATGAGTATCTGTAATATAAAGAGTTTCTTTAAAAAATGTCTTAATAACCCGCAGAGTACCGATGGTGGCTATCGAATCCATGCGAAATGACGTGACATTAGTAACTTTAAACGGTAATAACTCAGAAAGGTGGACGAAGGTGGACGAGATTTTTACACAGTATGTAAAGGAAAGTGTTCTGAACACATTGTGATTTGTCCGAACACGGGTTCTAACGGGTATAAAAAGATATTGCTTGTCAATTGTAAAATTTTTGACATTTTTCTGGTCCTACATTGAACATTAAATTTTTAATACATTGCATATAATAATTGTAACTGCAATTATAGTTTCTTAACAGAAAATAATGCTGTTTACTGTAGAAAAAAAACGGGACTGAAATCTTGAACAGGATTCTAGAATGTTCTAAGAATCTTCTAGAATTCTAGAAGTAGATTCTAAAATGTTTAACTTTAAAAGTTCGGTAAAACTACAATTTTCATTTAATTTGATTAATTCTTCCATTTTTGAGGTCAGTGGGTAATTGAAAAACAATACCAATTGATTAGACATCGATATGAGAATGTTCATTTCTTGGTAAAATGTCACTAAAATCTTCGATCCAGCCCACTGTGTGACGGGGGCGCCATGGGGGCCACCGGTGACCGGCGCGGCCAGATTCATAGAAATATATATAATTTAAGCAAGTATCAATACTTATAAATTTTTATTATTACCATCGTTAATGCAATAGTGTGAAGAAATGAATGCAGTATAAAACATCTAAAAAAAGTTTTATTTACACATGAAATATACATTTATTATCCGCGCATATTACGATGCGTGGTATTAAAGCATTTCAAACAAAGAAATGGTGAACCACCGCAGTCTTCAGAAAAAACTTATGCACTGATTGCATTTTTGATCACTTACTTTTAGAAGTAACGCGAAATCGCACTCCAGCGCCACGGGGGTCATCGGTAACCCTCGGCGCAATTACCACGTCAAACATCGTTATCAACTGTAACTTATCCGTTGCAGATGATACTTCAATATTATATGTATCGTATAATAGAAAATTCATCGTGGCGCCATGGGCAATTCCTGTCAAACTGGCGTGGCATTCAACGTGTTAAAGAGTTAAATAAATCAGTCATTGTTTAAATTAGGCCATTGTTGTAGAATAAAAAAAAAAACAAAAATATTTTAATCTTCAAGGGTGAAAGGCGAAGCTTCCGAAAGGGAATGGAACCCTTTGAGGAAGTCAAAGAGACTTCTCCAGAGATCCGACAAAGGAAGAAGTAGTCAAAATAAACGGCGAATAATCGATGAACAACCGCGTCTTAATGAAGAACGGTGTCGGTTAATTAAAATCGTCTGATCCCGGCGCGGCGGCGCTGCGGCCGCACTTAACACGCGCCGCGCAGAAGTATATGGGGAGGGACCCAATCAGTTTCCGAGTCATTGAATCATTTGGTTCGGCGATAATCGATTTGAATCGTTCGACGCGCGGAATCCAATCGATCCGTTTGTGTTCCAAAATTCAATTAGCTTCCGGTCGAGCTCGACTAACGCCTTCGTACTCGGGCCCATCCCCTAATTCGTGGCGTGGAAAACACGCGCTTCGGGGGCCGAGCTAGGAATCTTTCGTTACGACCGCGGCCTGGTGAAGAAATTGTTATCGTTCCGCGTCCCATCGAGTTTCGTTACACTTTGTTATCCTCCCCCTTACTTTTCCTGTCGTTGCCTTTTTTTCGCTCGCTTTGAACCGCTCTCCTATCTCGACCACGACGGCAACCGCCGCTGATCCTGTTAAGAACGTTCGACCGAAGCGAAACCGTTCGACGCATTGCCCGCAAAAATTAGAGGCTCTTTCCCTTTTCTGACACCCGGCATTGATCCGTTCGTATCCCTCTTCCACTTGCTCCCCACGATCTTTTATTTCCTTGGTATTCACTTATCTTGCCCCTTTCCCGACCGGCAACGACCCATTTCCCCTCTCTTCGCTATCTAGACCGGCACGGCGCGGCGCGGCGCGACGCGACGCGACGCTGCGTACCGTCATTCGTCTTCTTCCCTTCGTCGAGACCTCATGTGGTTGGGTAATTCCAATTTAGTGCCTAGGACCGACAATCGTAGCCGCGATCGCAGGATAAACCGCTTAAAATTAAAACCTTAACACCTGCCTGCACCCCGCGCGAACAATTGAAGCCGAAACGTTTCTATAAAATAGGTGGAATTAGATTCCGAAAAAATTAATGGTAATAAAGTAATTATTGCCTATTTAACCCTAAAATGGACTATCAAAATATACGGGTTGTACCTTCTCACTATGTTTCAACTATTTAAGAAAATGTTGGTATGCTGCAAATCAGCAGTCGTGTACACGGAGAAAAAAGGCCAAGTTCCCTAACTACGGCGGCAACGAGCTTTCATTTCCGGTCCTCTGATGGACACGGACAAAAACTCCGTGTCTCTTCGCGAAATGAAGTCTGAAGATTCTTCTCTGCGCCAGACATATGAAGCGCGGGAATTTGCATCGAAACGAGAGAAAACACAATAAATTCTAGCCTGAATTAGAAACGAAGAAAAGTTCAACGATATTTGCAAACGACAAAGTGCTTTCGAATACATAATTATAAATTATGCCGTGCTTTTTTGTTGTTTAAATATGTTTCTCTCTCTCTCTCTCTCTCCCTCTCTCTCTCTCTCCTCCGCTTTGAAGCACGTTTTCTGTTCGCACCCATTACACGTTGATGCGTAAAAGCCCATGCATGTTCGAACTATTAATTAAATTCCGACAGCCCTCGGATCGAGGGGGAATAAAAGGTGGAATGAAGCAATATACCAGGAAGTTGCATATTTCAGGTTAAATCGCCCGAGTATATCAGATATGAAGAGCAATCTTATTCCCATGGTCTCTCGAAGAATTCAGAAGGTCGCTCGCCAATATGGGGGAGTGATTCTTTCTAGTCTGCGAATATACATATATGCTGTCCCTACGTTCAATTCCTTCCCTGGAAATGCCCTGATACAGGAATTCGGGATACTTAGCAGCAATGCATCCACCAGTCAAGGTGATTCATTTTTAGAGAATGTACAAGCGCACAGTTATGTAAGTATTAGAAATAAAATTTATCTAATAATTTCTCTGACATGATGAACTTCTACAATATTACTAATTACAGCCATGAGAAAAGTCATATACTAAAGGATTGTATTACGACTTTGGAAAGGATGTTGCACCGTATTGATTGACTCGAAGCAATCTTATACCGAACGAAGATAGTAATATCGATAATAAATTGTTATATAAACATATCTATAGTAAGATAACAATCTTGCGATAAGATACCACTCTCGGAAAATTTGAAAAATTTTATTTTACCTCAGTCGTAAAAATTGTTCCTTACCTAATCGGCAGGAAGCTTGAAGAAGCACAATATCTGAAAATCAGGTCGCATTCTTTTGACAGTGAAATTTAATTACGAATAGCGTCCAGAGTGGAAACGGCTGATTGTTCACGGATCAGCCGGAGTATCGGTTGGTTTTGTTTTCAGAAATTCATGGCATAAGCAGATCCCGAAATGATAATGGAACACCAGGGCGATCGAGTTAATCAAGTAATTGGTATTTGGTAAAAGAGGCTGATCAATACTGCCGAACCATTGGTGTGCAGCAGGAAAATCGTTCGTATTAATAACTGGAATGCGATAAACTTTCGATTGAATAATCGACTTCTAATGAAATCATAAATCTCCGGCTATATGAAAATCATAAATTATTCAATAACACTCTGCCATTATCAGCGGCTGTACCGTGAAAATGCTCGCCTTAATTTCCCAGTTTAATCAACGTATTTATGTTTCGTTAATTGAAGTTTCATTGCGGAAGTAACAACAATGTATTCCACGTTTTCGTGGACAATCGAACAATCGAATAATCGAATAATCTAAAATAAGAATAAAAGAGTTTATCTACCTTATTGCAAAATGGCTATTAGCTGGTAAATCAGGATGGAAAGGTCACGAAATAATCTCCAGTGAGTGGTGTCAAGAATCTCGCATTATTTTGAGTATGCATAACAATAACTCTTTATATTTCGTTGGTTCTCACGCTCTCCCGGCAATTCCAAGCATTCGGCACGAGAATCTCATAACTCCTGACCCAATCCTAATGGTTAATCTGCTCTCCTGCATTCTTCATGGCGCGCTCTTATACATATATAATTTCGCTCCAAACTATCCCTACCCGACTCATTTCTATTATCTTTTCATGCAAATCTTTCTCCGCTCGTACCTCCTTTCGCCAGTTCTGCACCTCCCATTCCGGATTCAGTGTTCCCATTCTCAGCACGAGAAAAACGAAGATAACACGCAATTATAACCCACTCGGAGATCGTACTTTCAAATCTCCCGAAAGATATCGGACCTTTCATTATTTCGTTCCAGCGAGAGCGATACTGATTCGTGGCAACGGCTCTCATATTTTTCCGGGGAACGGTGTACCGACAACACGAGCCGCAATAAAATTTCTCCGCTTCACGGCGAAACGTCTCCCAGAAGGACTAAACATCACAATAGTGTGTGTTATCATTGAAACCTCACTCGTACCCTTGCAATTGCCCTTCCTTTTCTCTTTCGTTACCTTCCCACAGGATGCTGCAATTTTACGATATAGTATACGTGGCTCGCATTCCGCCGGATGGCGTTTGCCAACGAAATTTATCGTCGCCTCGAGCGCCAGTAAATGGGCAAAGATCGATCTTTAATTGGAAATTAGACCAAGACGTTCTCCGATTCGACTCGGAGACTTCGGCAAAAACTCACGCGATTGTTACGCTCGGCGCATAACAGATATCGCCGCTTATGTATTCAGTTATGTATAATTAATAATTACGAAGCTATGTATGCATACAGTGGTAGGAATTAATATTCAGACAATCTGTATAATGGAATAACTTTTTTAAACTTGAACCAAACGTACTTATTTCTTCGATTAAATCTTAGATTAAATAAATTGTTTAATTTCTTATTTTTTCACTGAAGGATTGCGGAACGTTGGAATTTAAGTTTATGAGTTTACATGAGGTTCAATTTGAAGAATGTCTTCAGTGTCTGGAAGCGAGGAGCTTAAATACCTTCATTACTCGAACTCGAATACGCTTCGTTAGTGTACTAGCTGCTATCGACATGGCGGAAAGTGGAACAACTAATTTTCTATTCGAGAGAAGAGTAATTAACTTCTTTAATGTCTCGGAAATTTCTCTTTTACGTTTTCGCTTTTATTTCATTTTACGTTTGTTATTGCGATTTTAGAAGAATTTGCTGCTTCTCGGTTCTGCGAAATTTCTTTGCATCTCAATTATCGCATGTATTCTAACATTTATGTTTACGTGTAAATTACAACGAAATATACAAGACATCGATATATCCTAATTGATATTGAGCAAATTCACGGCGAAAAGTTTAGGTTAGTTTAGTATGAAAACATTTCCCTTGATAACACGACAAATTTACATTCTAACCCTGTCCTCTCGTTTTGAGAAATAACAGTGGATCGATCGAAGCCGATCGCATCTTACGAAGATACATCTGACAAGGAGAGGTCGCATCTGTGGGGTCGTTGATTTTAATCAAACTTTTTGTGGTGATTCTAGAGATAAAATAAGCATACACGTATTCGAGCTTTTTTGCCAATGCTCATATTTAACATATCTTTTTTGGATTTCAATTATATTAGTACAATTAAATATAGAAACATCAAAATAATATAAAATCATGAACAATTCTGGATTAAAAATTCTACGACCACAAGCGGCAATCAAAAATGCATTTCGTTCATTAAGATTTTCAAATATTAATAGCAATAAATGCGAGCACTTTCAGAATGAATAACCAATGACACCAACGAGGGAATTCAAATAATGGACAGAATGATTCTTTTCATTTCTCAGGAGAATAAACAATAAACCGAAAACGAAGTTTACGAGTAAAATCAATAATGGTGGCGAAGAGAAATTGATTTCCTTTATAAAATGATTACGACGTGAACCCAATTAAATGTAGAAAGCAAGTGAATAATAAGAATGAGACGTGATTAAACGGATCACGGATAACAAAGAAACACTGATTCCACTTATAAAAAGATTAAAACAAGAATTCAAACAAATATAAAACTCCAAGACAAATATATGATAAAGTGAAAATGATCTCTGTAAAGAATGATTGACCTCATTTATCAGAAGATTAAAAGCCATGCAAATACCTGGCGAAACATCGAGATAAATAAATAATAAATGAAAACATAGTCTTCAGATAGAACGATTGCAACGACAACGAAAAACTAATTTAACTTATTAGCTAATTAAAACATCCATGAAAAAGGATTTAAAAAACCCCGAAGGCAAAATAAATAATGAAGCGATAAATGGCCTTAGGTGGGAAAAGAAAATTCACATCATTTATTAGTAGATTAAAATGCCAATATAAATAATTGTAAGAGCCTGAGGTAAGTAACAAGATGAAAAATGGTTCGAGGGTACAATAAACACCAGGATAGCAAGTTAACTCGTTCCCCTAGTAAACGGATTAACAGAAAAGTATCGGGGAGACGAGCAACGTTTCGGTGTCAAAGGATTCCGGAAGAAACTCCGGCGAAGATGAAAACAACGAAGGAGGTAAAGAGCAAACACGAAAGCTGCGAGGGTGGAAGATGGATGAGAGAACTGATGAACTGAGGAGCCCGGGAAACGGAGTGAAAAAAAAGTGAGTGGGAGGAATAAGTGGAAGGTGGATTGCCGTGTTTCGCTTCGAGTGTTTCGCGCCACGACCAAGTACTTTATTATTGCAATGGCACCGCCAGCGAAATTGTAATTACGATTTTAATGAGATTTCCTTAAAGGCATCGAGAAATCTCCTCCCCCGCCGCCATCGGTCACCCAACCACAACACGCGCGGCACGAGTATGAACTCAAAAGTATAAACAACCGTGTGGAAAATAAATGGCCCTGGGAATAGGCGCCTCGGATAGCTTTAATACAGGGTAAAAAACTTTAAGGAAGAAACTTGAACTCTTCGCTCAAGCTATATCGGGTCGTTTCGTGAGTCATGTCGTTTCTTTCACGCTATCTTTCGCAGTAAAATATTACGCAATTATTTCTCTGTATATTAATACATTGTATAGTACATACAAAAGTATATAATTCTAATTTAAAAAACAGTGTTGACGTTCATCTACAAAAAAACTATTAACATGGAATTATGCCATCTTCGAAACCACGCAAGTTTTATCCGACACATTTTTATCTACATATCAAGTGGTCGGTTTTAGGTTTTTGGGTTTTGGATGTTGGATGTGAGATGTTCGATGTTGGAAGTTGGATGTTGGATTTCGGATATTCGATTTTGGGTTTTACGTAACGATTAGGTATTATATGCTATAGGATTTATTTCCACCACTACAAACGTTAAAGTAACGATTCAACTGTTATCCGAAAGAATCGAGCGTTCATGAAATGCTCTTTTGTGCGGTTGCAGTTTGTACGATCCCATGTAATCCTTTCGGTGTTTTGTTTGTTTCGGGAAACCGCCAACGGTTTTGATAACGTAATCAGTGAACGGAACCTCTCTCTGACAATTCATTGTTCTGCGATCGAAATTGGGGTTTGCATCTCTTTGAATCCCATTGAGGGAATTTGGCAATTAACATCTACAAACTCCGATTATACTCTACACGATATTCAACCCTGGACGGGGAGAGCAGGTTTAATATAAATATACTGTGTGTTCGAAACTAAATAAATCGCAAGTGAACAATAGTTGAGACTCATTAACTATTGGAATTCTATTATTTTGATGATTCTATTATTCGAGTGTAAAACAATATGTTACATACAAAAAAAAGACAATCTACTCCGAAAATACAATTCCGTAGAATAATCTGCCCGAGGGAAATAGAATAATACAGGGTATAATAAGAAACAGAGTAGCGTACTGTACAGCGCCTCCACAAGATCCATACCTTAGAATTTAGAAGACTACAAAAGTTTTATGGTTGCAAGTTGTTGGGAAAAGAGTAAACCCACGGACAGTATATTCCGTAATATGTATACACATACCGTTGCGTTATGTTTCTCATTCTGTTGACACAACAATAAGCGAATTTATATCGCCCTCAGAATATTCCGTTAATTCTGTATTCAACCATTACTCATTCACTAGCGAATACATTTCCATGTGTATCTAGAGGAAGCACGGATATTTCATTATGCGAATACACGTTTTTCCATGCTGATTCGCGAAAATTGAAATTAAACAGGGATTTATTATCGCCGTTCAGAATTTTAACAGCTTGAAAAATCGGATGAGAGCTTGACGAGACGTCGCGAAACTTTTTATTGCATCGTGTTTCACGCACGCGGGAGCCTGTGAATGCGGGAATGCGAGAATGCGGTAATTGCAAATTGCAACACACACGCGCGCGGGACACTTGTCGGTTGTGCGGCGTGCGTCGCGAAAAATGGCGAAAATAAAAATTCAAATGGCGCCGGAGATAAGAGTCCCGAAAAGAGGGTTTCAAGAGAGAAAAAGAGATGAAATTATATAGTTAGCGGGTAGTTCACTTTAGCGACTCGAAATTTAAATAAATTTTAGGTTCAATGGTCGGACACTTTCCAGCATTTATATCCGCCCTTTTCACCTTAATTAGTCGCAATCCGAGGAACTACCCTCTTTGTCTATAAATACAAACTAATGCCCGTTACTAAAGCCCTCGCGGCTTAAACGCGCGCATCGTTCTGCTAATTTTGAGGGACATTACGAGCGCAGTCGGACACGAAATTTCTGTTTTATACTGCCGGCCGCTGGGAAATTTCGTTATCACGCCCTGCTCCAAAGTAAAGAACGATGTGAAACTGCAGCCGGCGGACTAGCGGATTGAAACTTTTGTCGACTGGTGCAGCGATCGAAATTGCATTCGAATTGCGTTCTTAATATTAAGTGTATTTCTAATATTAAAATGGTATCTAAGTAAAATATTAACAATAATATTGAAAATTAATATTCAAGTGCTTCTTCTGTTACAAATGCAAAATAGATTGTGTTTGACGTGTATAGTGAAGTTACGGACGTATAACGTTCTCAGTGTAATTATCGGAAAATCATTGTGAACAGTTGGTATTGATTTCAACTTCGTTTTAGATTTCGATATATTGTGTAGTACTATTCCCAGTCGAACGATAACTATTACAACTTGTTGATCGTATTCGATTCTCGAGCCAGTTAATACCATTCAACGGACATTCGAACATCTCGAATGTTTCTCGTAAATGGTCGCATTGTAACAGCTCATTAATATTAATTTGATATTGTCACCATTGATTCCGATGGACAATAGGGTTAATCGTTAATGAATGGAATAGTGCTGAATATCGATGATTGGCGAGAGGCTTCATTCGGTGTAGCAAAAATTTAAGGGCTTGCGTTTAAGCAATTGTAGATGTATTTATCACATTTACTTAAAATTGACTTTAGAATTTCGTATTATATATATATTGTATAGAATTTAAAAGTTTCATTTCATTTTAATTCTTTATATGTTGCTTTCACAAACGCGACATTTGTTGTACATCGTTAAAATATTAAAACAATGCAATTTTGAAATAGAAAAGCAATGTAGGACAACGGATAACATTTTTTCAATCGATGCAGAAACAACACAGATACCTGGAAAAAAATCAGTTACAGCAAACTGTGCGAATGGTTTATAGTTTATACGAAACAATAAAAATGGTTTCAATATATATATATATATATTGAAACCATTTTATATGTATATCAGAATGCATGCGGTGAACGGAAATTGAAATGTAAAAAAACGTCTGCGATTGAGATTATGAGATTTAGGAATTGTAGAAGGTCAACTTGGATGAAAATAACTGACCGTTTGCTGCACTAGAATAATTTTTGCTTAATCTCGATGAGTCTACCTTTGAGAAAATTTGACCATGGAAAACTTGCAGAAAATATTACGCACAGTTGAAGAGGGTTAGCGCAGATTGTGCAGTATATCTTACTTGTGAAAAAGGAAAGCCGGGGGGGTTCAAGGAGGATCGTGAATACCAAGCCCACCGAATCAAGCTAAAGGTAAATTATGGTTCAAGATATCAAACGTTTTATTAAAGTCAAGTGAGATGATGCACGAGACCCGGCATGCATCCGAATCCCGCAACAAAGTTGCAGACAAAATCTCAAACAAATGTAATAGCGACGTAAATTTAAAAAAAAATACGATAGAAGAATTTTTTACATTTTCTTCTGCGACCTTTGATTGTTATACTCCAACTACTTTCTTTGAAAGAACGATAACTCGATATTACATGGCTCCCTCGTTTACAATTTTGTAGTCAAGACGAAGTCTTAACGTATACGGCTCACTTGCAGGGTTTAGCAAAATTATTTCAGAGAACTATATCGGTCTTGTGACATTATCTCAGTTAAGGTTCTTTAACGTGGCACGGGAATGTCGTTAACGAACTACTAAGGGCACTTTGTTGCATTTAACTAATGTCAAGTACCGCAGCAGCTAACAGTATCCTGGTCCTTCAAACTCTAGCCTCTGATAATATTCCTTTTTCTCGTTGAAAATACGAGAGTTCTGCATTCGCATGAAATTGTTGAAAATTAAATATATTTGTGTATATGATTATTAATCGAAATGAATGTTCTTAGCAAAGTTCGAGAAAAGTAAAAAATACTATCTTTCTTGATAGTAAAGTATTTAACAATTTTAACGAATGATCCGTTTTCTTCTTTTGAGCAATAAACGATTCCTTCTTGGAAGTTTAATAAAATTGGCAGAACCTGTCAATTACTTCAAATTGAACAATTTTATCGGGTTAAATAGATCATTTCTCGCGCAACAATCGCTGCAGCAATGACTTTTATTCCACCATTCTTCGGTACTGGGACGTAAAACGGACTCCGTGTTCTTTGCCCCTCAATCTTAGGATCTTTACTTCGATTCGCTTTTTTTTTACGATCACTTCCTGTCAATCGACGACTTAGATTATATTTTTACCGTCGCGATCAACTGCCGCCTATTTCCGCGACTTCCCTTATATATTTTTATACCATTCTTATATTGGTATTTTTATTTTCCGGAAGAAATGATTGCGGGGTCGGAAATTGCTTCACTAAAAATACTTTTTAGATTCGGAGAGGAAAACTGGTTGGGTTCCCTCTGCTTTCATGAATCTGTAAGATGTGTTATCGGTACACGGTCTTTTCATTATTCTAGAATGCCAATAATAAACCGAACGTTGAACAAACTTATAACAATATTTAAGTAAACCTCCTGCAAGGAAAACAAATCGACGAATTAATCAGCAGTGTATTTTTATGACGATAAATTAATTCGGGTAAACAAAATATCGATCTGTCCATTGAATACTTAAAGAAATATTTTGATAGTACGTTTTAGGGCTTCGTTCGGTAATTCTTTCTCCCAAGCTTGAAATTTTAATATTGTTCGAAGGACGATACTCTCTTCTTCTTCGTCTCCCTTAACCTGGAATTCGTATAATTTTTTCGCGAAATTACGATATTACGAGGACAATACCGAAGCAGCGGTGGCAACGGCCGCGGCCGGCCTGATAAATTCTAAGTACAAAATAGCGCCCAAGCTGCCGGTAATTATGCAACAAGAATTTCCACGATGCCATTCTGCCGTTCAACTAGCGCAACGGGGACAAAGCGGAGTCACCGAGATCGACAAATTCTCAAAGTTTGAAATGTATTCAGGAAGTTCGATGAATTAATCGCGAACCCGATCCGAACTTTATTATTGTGCGACTTCTGTTCCGCCAATGCGATGATAAACTTTAAACGCGGCGATCAATAATTTTTTGCAGGGGCGTAAATCAAAAGGAAAAACAGCAATTTCTTCGGCCCTCGGTCAGCCATTTTCCCCGATCGCATTAACGCGAGAAAGTGCTCGCGACAGCGATTCCCTTTCTCGACCGGGCGAAATCAAAATTCCCGACAAGCCTGCCGGCTTCTGGAATCTCCTCAAATCTCGAACATCCAGAAACGTAGAAACTTTTCTGCTGCGTATTCGAGCATGTTTTCCCGACGGTCGTGCAAACTTATCTCTTTGAATTTTCTTTTCTCTCCGATCCGGTGCCCACCTCCCTCTAACGCCTTTTCCTCCGGAAAAGAAGTTCCTGGTGACCGAACCCCGTCTCTGTTCCCTCGTTCGTACGGTCTTTCAATCCCTTTGTCACCTCCCTTTTTCCTTGCGCGAGCTCGCCCTCTCGTTTACTATTTGCGACTGCACCCCATGAATTTCCCATTGACCGCCGCGCCGATGCGATTCGCGTGCAACCCGAATAACCCGGTTCATCCTCGCCGGATCTTCCTCGCAGTTCTACCAGCAGTCTAGTCGGTGCATTTTATTCCATAGTTGGATTTGCATATCCGTTTGTCCAACCCCACGGATACGTGGCCGCATCGTTCGGATTCCGGCTAATCCTGCTAAATCCCGACGACTATACGGTTGATGTCTCGGGCCTCAGGATCTCGGTCCTCCATCCCGAAAGATCTATTCCTTCGTTCGCTGAAGAATGTTCTTCGCGGCGACATTCAGCTTGCCCCTGATCGGATAACTAAATCTCGGGCAGCGTTCTCTTCTGGGAATGGATGTATCGTGGTGGGATTGTGAGATTAGAAGAAGGTCCCTGGCAGGGATACAGTGACGTAGGTACGAATGCGCGACCGGGAATGCGCACACATTTTCAGACATCTCTACTATCACAATGAATAAATTAATGTCAAGTATATAACGTGCGAGAATATTTACGATGTCACGTTTTTAACGAATTCCTTGTTCAATATTCGATAGTATTTATTATTCACGTTATCGATTGGAAGTAAAGCATTTAAAAGGAATAATATGAATTTTCATTATTTCATTAAATTTGATCACTTAATGTCGAATTTATTGGAGTTATTTTACATAAAACAATTATCGTCCACCAATAAATTTGTATTTTGTGTTATCAATATTCTCAAGGAAATGATAGTTAAACGTTCGATAAAACTGCGCATGCACTGAAGTTAAGCCGGTGTTGGTAATTTGTCTTCTCTTAATTACCCATTAATTTCACGCAATGCGAATCCTAGTGATACCACGATTTAACGTTTTTAGTGGAATTCACGCTTCAAATACACCTATGCAACAATCATTAGGCATCGAAAATGTTTTTGGATAACTCTTCAACCGTTAATAATATTAACTAGAATTCGCTTAAAAAGCTTTGGGTCGTTCTAAAGTAACATAAAATCCTTTAATCTTACGTAAAGTACATATTGGGTCAACCCAAAATAAAATTAAATCCTTTAATCTTGCTTAAAGTATAGGGTTATTCATACATAAAATAAAATAAAATAATTTAAACTTGCTCGAGTTAGTCATTCTAAAATACAAGCAGTAAGCTTTTTTATCAATTCATTTTTTATGCTAAAACCTAAACTATAGCATATATAAAAATTCCATTAAAATCGGCGCGTTACACTTGAGCGACGGGCGTCGTTCCCAAGTTCCCAAGGGAAAGCGCTCGGGACTCATTCTCAGTTAATCGGTACATGTGTCCCGCAGAGGTCGGACCTGTCCTTTGCATATTCGCTCAAGCGGCAATGGGACGTTGACAATTTTGCAACATCGTAACGTGAAATAATAGGGTGATAGCTCTCACGTAGTTCTCATTTCATGTTAAAAATCTTTATTCTGCATGAAAGGATCTGCAGCCTAACGATGATAACATTTATTTCGCTAACAAAAAGTTTTATATCTGTTTATAACCTTTTATGATGTGCATCGTTTGACAACGCGGCAACTAAAATGCTAAAACCTGTTACAATCAAACCGCTACGAAATACAAACAAGCAAGTTTTACGTTCGGTTTCGAATCGACCCGATTTCAAGCATTCCGATCACAGACCCGAAGCTTTCCGATTGCGAATCCGATGCAACGGACCGAAGAGACCGTGTCTCGTACGAAGCCCAGTCGAGCCGAAGTCATTCAATCAGCCACTAACGATTACACGATCAAGATGCGACGTCATTTCCAGTCGCCGAATGATTCGATCTGTTCTCCGTGGAACCAACGACCAACGAGATTATAACGAGCGACAATCAACGGCTGCTTCATCGTTGCACATTCGCGCGACCCGAACGGAAGAACCGATTTTGTTGTTAAGAGGATTTAGCGAATTTTTCGTGCTTTGAAATTACACTCCATTGTCCGTGGCTTTATAATCGATGATCTCGCGTTTCGTTTCATACGGCCGCCGGAAACGCTATACCGTGCACCGTGCATCGCGAACTCGGTGAAATCAGGATTTTCAGTGCTCTCGCTGCAACTTTCTTTCTTTTTTCTTTATATATTATTTTGTTTTATCGTTTAGATGTATTATTATTTGTATTTTAAAAATAACATAAAAAATTTATTTTGGCTGAACTTTCTCTTGGAAACCCCAAAATTTTCGGTTATTATATGTCTTATCTTGTTCATTTCTGCAAGATACCCTCTACATGGTAGTCCTGGACCGCGGAATCCACTTGTTTTTAAGTTCTGAGCTTTTAAAGTTGAGTAATTTAACATTAATTTTCACTGTTTTACCTCAGAAAGTGACAGGTATGGGCGCCGCCATATTGGTAAGCAGGGAGTACTAGCGCGCTGATAGTAGCCGGGGTTAGGTGTGGGTTAGTTCTGGTTAGATTGTGTATCGGTTTTGTAGCTCCCTACGTACCAATATGGCGGCGCCCATACCTGTCACTTTCTGAGGTAAAACAGTGAAAATTAATGTTAAATTACTCAACTTTAAAAGCTCAGAAGTTAAAAACAAGTGGTTTCCGCGGTCTAGGACTACCATGTAGTGGGTTTCTCGCAGAAATGAAGAAGATAAGACATGTAATAACTGAAAATTTTGGGGTTTCCAAGAGAAAGTTTACCCTTTATTTTTGTTTCACGTCTAACATAAATCAAATAATATTTTATTTCAATTAAATTGTTCAAATGAAATAATAAATAATATCCTCACGAGTGAGTTTCGGTACCGTGCCGTGCGGCCTCCTCGTTAGTATGCACTTTATACAATAAGAATTCGCATAAAACAAATGAATTTTTGCTCGTGTCGACAGTCGGCTCGCGAAACTCGCGTTTGTAAACACGTCCAGTCGCTACGACTGTCGCAGCGAAACTCTCCGCTGTAACGTTTATCTTTCCTCTTTCCTCTTTCGTTTACCATAACGAATTTCCTTATGTTGTAAGTACCTATCCCTCACTTCTCATTAGTTCTGTATTGACCGTACAGAAAGGACGTTGTTCGTATAGTTTCCATAGAAGCATCCTGTTAGCTAATTATTGCGAAGAGTTTAAAATATTTTTATTGCCCTGCAATAAAATGGCTGACCTTCCGAGAGTCATATTCGTAATTGTGTACTTTTTTAACGAGAAATGTAGAGCAACAAATTAACGAGGAAAATTATTATTATTATTATTATTATTATTATTATTATTATTATTGCAATTCGTCTAGAGATGAATTTCGCACTTATCTCTCGCATTAAAATTCTCGAATCGTTTTACATTCTATTGATTTGCTCCGTTGATAGCAATCAAATGATCTCGATACCATTCTGTTATCTTCATTTTCACGGTCTATTACAATCAGAGTTGGGCAAAAATCAACTAATAATTGAAAATGACTAATAGTCTGATCGATTGTTAGTCAAAACTTAAAAAAATCAGTTAAATTTTTTTGATTAGTTAGTCATAACTACATGGCACTAGTTAGTCACAACTCTAAGTAATCGTTAGTTATTGCTTGTTAGTTATGATTAGTCATTAATTAGTTTAAATGATCAGTCATCAATCTTTAGTCATTAGTCACTATTGTGCGATGACTAATTGTGCGATGATTGTCTTCACAAAAATAAAATAAGAAAATCTGGAAAACTTTTCCTATTCAAGTGCCTTTTCCTTTCTAGTCAGCATAACTTATCATAATCTGTACTTTATATGTTTATAAACTAATAGGATAT
Organism: Lasioglossum lativentre; assembly: GCA_916610255.1. Lineage (NCBI taxonomy): Eukaryota > Metazoa > Arthropoda > Insecta > Hymenoptera > Halictidae > Lasioglossum > Lasioglossum lativentre. Next base: position 27,808,542 of record OU744357.1, on the reverse strand, counting down.
TTTTTTGTTAATATTATGTCTTATTTCAACTTATAACCATTTTTAGTCATTAGTCATAGTGAAATACTGATTGCGTATTTAATCATTAGTTATGCCAATATAGTCAGTAGTCAATAGTTATCCTTAATAAAAATTTAGTCATTAGTCATCACGCTCAAATAGTTATGTAGTCATTACTCATAGTCATGCTCAAGTATTGACTTAGTCATTAATCATTAGTCACTTTTGTAAAGCTTATGAAGGTATTAGTCAATCATCATAATTGTGACTAGCGTTTGCCCAACTCTGATTACAATTTCGAGGAGAACCATAAAAGAAGTATTTTCAAGCGCCGCTGTCAATTTGCAGAAAGCTTTTCCTGTTCTATCTGTACATATTACTTTTCCATTGTTAATTGTATTTCCGCTCCGCGCGGGTCTGGTCAGTCCTGGTTCTCATCTGGCGACCAGATCCACGCGGGCCTAACCGTTACTGTTTTATGTTTCCCAGGTCTCGCTTGGGCCTGTTCAAAGTCTACGGTCAGACCCTGGCGAACATTTCCGCTTTCTCCCATTTTTTTTATGACACCCTTCCGCGATTGGCCTTCCTGTTTCCGCACGTTCTTACTTTCCTCTCTCCTACTATTTAGGTTTGTCATACTCTTCCATGTTGGCTTTCCTGGCCACAGTTTTCCGACAGACGTAGAGTCAATCGCGAGTCGCCTACGAGACAAGAATTCTCCTGCACACTGAACACGATTTTAAATATATTTGTGTCGAGGAAACTTACTACGGAGTCCTTTCAGTTATTTTACCAGTTCCTCTATACATATGCCATAAGTGGCAAAAGAGAAGAACGAGGTAGTTAAATATCGAAAGGGATTTCGCAACGGTTTCCTTTTTAATGGTGAAGAAGCCGAACAATTTTGAAGGCACTTTGAGCAGGCTTCTCGGAGCAGGTTGCATTAGATTTTGCAAAAAGTAAAGCAGCTCTTGGTTTAAAAGGAATCTGTGTCGTCTTGAGGGTTCAACGAAGTTCCGCGGGAACAGCTTTTCCTTGGCTTCCAAGCAAACTCACTTTTCTTAAACAGACTTTTAATCTTTTAGGATGGGGGACCTTCCGAACCTGTTGGTGCTCGAAAGGGCCTGTTTCGTTTATTAAACTGCTACCGGTTAACCGTGAGTTATATGCGGGAGCGACGGCATTATTTTTCGATCAGCCACAGCCTACCAACACCCTGAAAGCTTAGCAACTCGAAACTTTGCACGGCGAACTTCTGTAGGAAGTACTCCATCGCGCCAATTAACACGTTCTCGACAAGGATGTGAAAATCTTTCGTTCCCGTTACGAGAGAAGCTGCTGCAAGATTTACAACCGCTCGTTTCCGCGGCTATACAAGAACTGACGGACGTGCATATACAACGAATCCTGGAGCGAGATATCGAAATTCATCCAGCAATGTCGTCAGTCCTGTCACGTATCACAACTGACTTGTTCCAAATGGCACCAACTTTTTAGGATAGAATATTTTTAGGCACCTGTCGGACCGTTTCCTTAACACTGAATCTAACACTAGCGATGGGGATGATCAAATTGTTTCTCATGCTCTTCGAATAATTCGGTAGTCAAATATTTATATATGGAAGAATCGAAGATTATTGAAAACGCAAGAATGCCAGCTTTGCTTCGGATTTAATATATATCGGGAAAATAAATTCTGCAAAATAAGCTGTACGAGAACTATAACTTTTATCGCGGAGAGCGCGCTATGCAGCCAATTGTTCAATAAATATAGAACACCGTGCCACCGCACCGCACCGTTTCGACATCGCCGTTTTACATTTCCCGCATGCAGCCGTTCCTAGTCACGACAGCATATTTTAAAGCAGATTTCATACTTCGTTTACGATGGAAGTGTAAATTTCATCCAATCCTAACATGCCGGGAGTATCGAATATCGAATTCGTTGGAAAGTTTCGAGGAGAACCAACCAACGATCGCATCGGAAACGATATCATTGTGCCAGACATTCCTATCCCCTTGAATCTAAATAATCCTCTACCTACAAAATACGACACGTAACGACGATATTGACGCGGTAACAACTGAAAATGTACTGCGCGATAGACAACGCGGTTCTCGTCGTTGATTAACGAGGAAAAATGGCGGACAGCGGAGAACATTAAATATTCATCAGACTAGATTGCTTACAAACGAAACTTATTTTTCAATCAATGAAAAAACGTCGGGATCATCGCTCGTAAAAAGAATCCTCAGGTTTCGAGTCTTAAAAAATGGACGGTAAACAAATATATGTATAACCTTTCCTTTTATAAAGTATGTGTGTTATTTACGAGGTAATAAATTGCCGGCGACGACGAGGGTAAATATTATGTTTTAATATCTATGAACGGATACCGAGCAAATAAATACCACTCGAAATATCCATGTATACATATATGTACAGCTAGTTTGCGCGCGGGCGAATTTCCTTTGTCTACTTCATCTTGTTATATTGTCCGGCTCGGTCTTTGCTGTTCTGTGTTCATCCCTTTCTGGTACAAAACTCGTATTTTCGAATTTGTTTAACGCAAACTTCGCAAAGTTTCGGCCCCTTATACATATAGGCGCTGTAATCAATAAGTATCTTGCTACCCGTTTATCCATAGGTTTATCTTGTCGTCTCTTGTCGCGCCACCATTTTGTTTACGATACTATGTACTCGCCTGTTTACTTCTGTTTAACGCGGATGCGCTGTTTCGCGGATAAGGTACGCTGAAATCGCTGCGAAAGCACCTGGGTTGTGTGTTCTTCGATATAACGTATATCGCTCGCACACGTGGCGCGTATGGAATTTTTCAGACATATTGAATTATGGGTAAACAGAGGTTATGTACACCGATTCATATTTTAATATTGCCGGCTCGGGGAACTGGAATTTACTGAGAATATTGTTTGCTTGTCAAAATTACCATAAACATTATCAATAAATGAAAATATCATTACATCGGTATTCATATTACTGTCATATATTGTGGATGTATTAAATTTTCAGGTTAAATATCGTGGATTTTTGTTTTTATAATATATATACATATGTATGTATATGTATACCGGGTGGTTCACGAGAAACAGGCCACCTAAATAACTCCGTTAGGATTAGAGATCGAAGAAAATGTTACAGAGGAAAGTTGTACTGTGAAAGAGGGCAAATATGGTAATATAAAAAAATGTTCCGATTGTAGTCGTTTTCAAGGTCTTTTGAAGGTCATCGATGATTTTTAAATGGCACCGTATATTTTTATATTCACAGTGTTGTAGCTGATGTCAAGGGGAGTTCAATGGTGTGGTACACTATGACCTACGAATGACCTTGAACTAGAAAATTTATGATAAGGCAATGATAACTTCAAAATGTGCAATCATTTTATTTGAACTAAATTAAATGTTCGAAATTATGTTCTTGAGCAGTAACACAAACATTTAAACGTTTTACAAGGCAATCAATTGTACTTTCAATTGTTTCTGTTAGAATGGATCTACAAGATCTAATTATTTTTTCTTGCATTTTCTCTGGTGTAGTCGGTTGATCACGATATACATCATCTTTGAGTGTTCCCCACAAAAAAATCAAGAGGAGTTAGATCGGCTGAACGAGCTGGCCATAGTATGTGTCCATTACGTCCTATCCAGCGATTTAGAAATTTATTGTTCGAAAATTCTCTAACGATACGTGAAGAATGAGCGGGACGGCCTGATGGCCTGATGGCCTGTTGGTACCACATTACTCGACGAATTTCGAACGGAATATCTTTTAAAAATATGGGCAATGTTTCTTCTAAATGCGTAAGTTTGTTGGTATACTTGTTTGTGTACGCTTAGAGATCACCTTCCGTTAACGGTATACGTGTTATGAGACCGAATGGCTTAAGAAATTAAATTTCCGTTGATCAAACAGAAAAGTCAAACTATACCTATTTATGAGTCTAAGGTCATTTGAAGGTCATAGTGAACCACATCATTGAACTCGTCTTGACATCAGCTACAACACTCTGAAGTGAAAAATATATGGTACTATTTAAAAATCATCGATGACCTTCAAAAGACCTTGAAAACGACTACAATCGGAACATTTTTTTATATCAACATATTTGCCCCTTTTAACAGTACAACTTTTCTCTCTGCCATTCTCTTCCATCTCTAATCCTAACGGAGCTATTTAGGTGGCCTGTTTCTCGTGAACCACCCGGTATATTAGAATTTATTTTGGTTCAATGATTTCGTTCTTCTTAATTAACCTTTTTAGAGAATTCAAGAGATAATTTCACACAGAGTTATCCACATTTAATAAATAGTTTTCGTCTATTACTGGTAAACTGATTGTTTACCAAAAAGCTGACAATTTTAAATTTGGCCGAATGAATCTCAAAATAAAAGAACCTGTGACATGGCAAATAAAACAATTTGTTTATTTTCAGTAGAATTAGATTCTGCAGTTTATCAACTACCAGGAAACATTGATTTTTAAAAATTGGTCCATGACAATAAAACACAAGCTGACATAAATTACTTTAACAATAACTAATCAACGGATTTTTGATACTACGTATTTATATCCTGCCAAGCAGTGTGGACAAAGCATTTCGACCAAATATTTTAACAAAGTTTAACGAGCTCTCTGTTTTATTCCATTCCTCGTAAATTCGCTGATAGGACAAAGAATCCACTTTTATTCGAATTTTTCTGTATAAAAATTCGTGTTTTAAAAATCGGTGCTACACGGTATTTTCGGGTAACACGAAGTCCAAATTTACTACAAATATTCCGTAAAATTCCACATCTCAACAAAGTGTTATCTTCATGCCTGGAAAGATTAATTGCATCGCAGTCGTGCGTGGCTGGGATTTTCTGATAAAAAATAATTTGCCAATTAATCGGATGAAGTATTGGAAAAGTTATCACGACGTGCTGGCCAGTAACAAAGCTAACACACAAAGACTAGTTTTTATAGTGTTTTAGCTGACGGTTAATTTACGATAAATGTTGTAACTCTAATCGCAATTATTGCGTCAAATAGCTCGTTTTTAAGTCTCGTTTATTATGAACGATATTGAACATTTTTCGCTCGGATTTAGAACAAAATAGGACCTTTGAAAAAAATGTAATTCAAGAGCATTCAAGTAGAGATTTCACCCTTTAAAACAAGCCTAGTTAGAATGTCATAAGATTTTTTTTAATGAAATTACAGCAGTTTGAAAATCGCCAATTATTCACATTATATGTATATAATATCATATGTGGAGTAGTGTATGTGCATATGTCCTAGAGACTATTTCCACGGATTCGATGAAAAAGCGTTTATTGATTGCTTTATTATCTCCTACCGCAAATGGTACTAGACGTTTGCAGGGACACAGTGTTTTTCTAGAAAGTACTTGAAGCTCGCCACGTACTGCAACGTAAGGGAAGTCGGACCTAATATATGTTTATACTACTGCTACACTAACTCTCACTCTGAACCGAAGTTCTATCGGTCTACGCAATTTTCTTATATCATTAATCATTCCTTGATCGCAAACAGCGTGGTGCAATAGACATTGTACGACTGCATATTTCGTAATATTTTGTTGCTGAATAACTAACTAAATTCCTATTTTAAATTTATATGAAATGAAACGCTTAAGAATATGTATTTAAATTAAATTAACACAAATTAAACATAACTTTTCAATCAAAATACCACTTTAGTATGTTCTATTAAACATTTTTTAAATATATAATTACGCGAGTATAAACAGTATCCACATATTACGAACGCATAATGGAATAAGTTAATGGCGTTTTGATGTTGAAACCCAAATCGTGATGAGATAATGAAGCTTTTGATAAACACTATCGACATTAATATTTAATTTGTTCATCTGTCCGTTTCATTATCATCGAATATTTATTATTCATTGACATTTGTCACGAAACGATTGAACAAATAATATATCTGATTGTACAGTGTTACAAATCATATTGAATTTATGCAACAATTTTCCTTATTTACGTCACTCGTGCTGTGTTCATTGTGTCCATTAATTGTAAATGGAGTTCTCGTGTTTATAATTTCAATCTATCAATTACTACCTTCTTATCAATGTTTAATAAATAATCAGAAAAGAGTAGTTGGTGACACATAAAAAAATATTTTACATATACTTTCTCGAAAAAAAACGAGAGCAATTACAATACGGTAATTTACATTTAAAAGTAATTACAGAGGATTTATTAATATTTTTCACAGAAACGTGTCAGAATTTAAATATTTACGTCTAGCACAGTGCGGACAAATGGCCTAATATTCGGCACTTCTCTAAATTTAGTTACTAATGTTTACAGACTAATTATTTACAGAAGATGAAATTTACCAATATAATTAATAAATTTATTAAGAAATTAACGATTTTTATAAAAAAAAATCGTTTTTAAAAACTAATAAAAAAATGAAATTAATAATAAATGAACCATATCTTCTGCACCGTTATCAATCGCTCAGACATAAGCCTAAACACTTGTCTTTCACACATCAAACAATCTCGATGTATCCTTACATTCTTATTACTTTTCCAATATGTATAAAAAACATATTAAGAACAAATTAAGAATACATAAAAATGATTGATATACATATGTATAATTATTTCAAAATTGTATTATGCATAAAAATAATTATTATATGATTATTAATAACAATTCATATCGTGATATAAACGAATGTTGAATTTTTCCAGTAAATTCCGTACTGTGACTGTGGCGGACAAATGGCAAAATTTTTGACAAAAATCCAAATTTGTTTACGAATGAATACGTATTGGTAATTATGTACAGAAAATGAAATTTAACAATACAACTAATAAATTTAAAAAAAAATTAGTAAATTTAAATATATAAAATTAAGTACGGCAGTTATTTGCTCACGAAACTATGAAATTCTTAAACTATAACAAGTAATACATCCGAATATGTCGAAATCTCAGGATATGTTTTGCCGGTTTCGAGATATGTTAATTTGAAGTTTTATATGCAAGTAATAAATAAAACCACCGTTGAAAATTTATACAAAAAATAAACCTACATTATTAAATATAAAAAGAATGCATATACCTTGGTGAGCACTTCCCATTATACAGAAATATTATTGCAACACTGATCTCCAATTAACGTAATATTATTCGATTTTTGGTACTATACAGAGTGCGGCACATGGCAAATTTTTTTTATAAAAATATAAATGTGGTTACTAATGTACATGCATAATTATTAAAAAAAAAAATTATTGTTATACGATTAATAATATCAATTTCCTCCTAGTATGTACATACATATACACATATAGTGAGATATGCCACGTTTGTCCGCACTGCGCGTTGCGTCGCGTCGGGCCAAATGGATCCGTATACATAAAGATCAATTAAATGAATGAATTCTGCGAAAGTCGTGATCGATCTGATGGATACACGTAAAATCTTCCCATAAATATTTGTGAACGGACAGACTGTAAAGCTTGTTGACAAACAATAGTTGATATATGATATACTAAATCTCTGCATGCTTGTTGTATGTATAGAAAATGCTAACAGTGACATAGAGCCAGGTGTACAAATAACTGACAAAAAGATGAAAAATGACTACGTAGACTGATCTCTCAATATAAAATATTTTTGTAGTTTGAAAAGCGTCTATATCTTGAGTGTATCAATATTATTCGTGATAAATGTTCGACTGTTTTACAAATACATCAGCTGAACATTTTTACCATTTTTCTATATTCTACATGGTTGTTTACTCGTGCTGTCGTTTTGAGTATACTGCGTATATTTATCTTGTTCTGTTAAAAGGGAATATTTATGTTAGATTTAATAAATACAAGAGAGATAACGGTCTCATTACACTTAAGCGCGGACACACTGTATATGAGCTGGCGATTTTGCGCCGAAGAGATGAAGAAACTCGGATTGTAAAAAACCGAGTAAAACGCTTAAGAGTAGTGCGGCGCAGTGAAAGGTTATGGTCGCCGGCTGGTATAATACCAGCCTCCGCCGCGGCCTGGTATCATTCGACGAAACGAGATATCCACCTGCTTCATATCTGCCGGTTTCCCGCGAGAGGAAGAGAGACACTGTGATAGGGACGGAAGTCAGCTACATCCTAGCTGGCTGCCTAACACAGGCCTGCCAAGATCATACGGCTTCTACAGTCACAGAATTTTTGTGGTTTCATTACGGTTACAATAGTAATCCGGGAAATCGTCGCAGGGATTTACACGCGCGGACGTGCACCTCGTTTTAATGATACGTCCGACGAGCCTTTGATGAAGCCGTTTCGGCACTATCCTCAAGTGTCAGCTCGTCCGAAGCTAATCGCGAATATAGTGCCGGAGGACTCTCTTCAGTCTCCGCAGCCTTTTTGTCGCGTCGTTTATTTCCCACAGGAAAATTCCTTATTACTCTCTCGTCACTCCTGTTTAGAGTGCCGGATATACTCGCACAGGAAACTCTTCGGACGCTAAGTTAGTTTTGAGGCGATGCGATGGTAGAACGAACTTGTAAGTAGATTTGTATTTCATTTGGATTGGAATTCGCGTTTTCGTTGGTGAATCTCGAAAGTGGAATTAAGAGACACGTCGATTGCTGTGTCAAGAGCTTCGGCAGATTAAGGGACTGTCGCAGTAATGAAGTGCTACAATTTACGGCTATTTCGGAAGCTTTTTCAAGCATTAGCCGGTACACAATCGTGCTTAACTTGGAACTGCCAGGATTTGGGATTTTCAGGTCTTTCGAGTAGAATTTTTCTATCGATCACATTTATAATGAATGTTTCCTTACTCGTAATTTTTGTAATTAAAGTGTCCGAAAATCAATCGAACGACGCGCGACGGGGAACAGGCTGTCACGACTCGTGAACTCGTGCGATTCGCGTGGCACGGTCTTTAATAACGTCCGATGGAGGATTATTATCGTGTTAACGTTATACATTTTATCTTTCATGCGATTTTCTAGCTGGCAGGAAGCAGCGTATAAAGCAAATTTCAAGGCCACCCGCGCCCTTTCCGTCTCGTGACTAATGGCACGGTAGAGTGCCATAGAATATTTCGAACATGCCAGACGGCTGTGACATAAATTATGTCCCTCTGACCTGTAGGTGAAACTCGCGTTAGGGAATTATCTTCGACGTGAATTAAGGACAACCCAGCCACTCGACGTGACGCGACGGGTTAGTCAGACGATTCCGTTGAAACTGTACGATTCGTCCTATACGTCATCAAAAACTGCAACGTAGTTTCCAAAACTTCTAATCACTGTCTTACCTCGCCATCAATTCTCTAATTGGTGCTTAGACAGTTAGGGAACACTGGGGTCTCTACTTTCGCAAGGGTGCGACACATTCTTATTAATTACATTTAGTTATAAATGTATTAAGTACATTGTTCGCGCAAGACTGTCATCGACTGTGAAAATCTTGGTATATGAATTGTTTTAATTAATTCTTGCTGGAAAACAATGACTACGCAGCGTACTTGCTAATATATTTCAGTAACTTTTATGGGCCAATAGAACTTTATTATGAATATTCACGCGGGTCTCTCCTGTTTTACTGAAAGTTCTTTACTACGAGGAGTCGCGGTAGATATTAAACTTCACCTTTGATACATAAGGCTTTATGGCCGTTCCTTTTACAGCTTGCAATTACCGGTGCATGCGAAATGACGCATCCCTTCGGGTTGCACAGATGCCATTCTTGCAGTTTTCTCGCCTACGCGAAATTGCACCGTTCAAGCGCGAACACATCCATCCAGTACTATTCCTTGCTAAATTTTCCGTATTTCTGTCTTCCGATTTAGCGGAATAATTTCATTAATGTCCATAAAAATATTTATGATTTTGTTAACCTTTTATTACAATTTGTGTGTGGGCACATTTTATTTGAAATAAAATAATTAATGGAAATAGATGGAGGAGGTTAATTAGCGACATTATAGAGTTATTTATAATTTCATTTCGTGTGATGAAGTTGCTGAATCTGCGACAACATGTACAAAGTGCTGTAATTTATAAAAAAATGGTTTCCTTTTTCTTTCAATGAGCGAAAGGACGAATTAGTACCTACCTTTAGAATTGCAGTTTAATGTTCATTGTTCTTCGAATATTCCTTACTTTTATTCACAATCTTCTCAATTTATAAACTTTAACGAGACAGATTTAACTGACCCTGAATTATATTTAATTTGTCATTTAAAAATTAACAATCACTTCTTATAGTAATGCACTGGTTTCTTTAAAAAACGGAATACGTTTGAAAATCCGTGAACTCGATTCGTTAACTGACTGTACTGTTCTTATACTTCGACTGTTGAAAGTCATTTGAACGCTTGTAATTTACTGAACTTGCAAGGCCTGCGACTTCTTATGTGCGTAGCGCAGTGACCATGTAAGCATTGTTTAACGCGAAATTCTGGTGTGCGACAGGTATGTATAATCTTTCTCTTTTTATTTACACTCGCCTAACACTGCGAGAGATAGCAGCTTGACGGAAACGTTAGACATTTCTTGGCATTGTAAATATAGAATTTTGAACAAACAAACATTCTTCTATTTTCATAAAATATACTATCATTTGAGAATGTAAACAATAGTTTTCATGGTTTGCGTTTTGTAAAATATTCTATCTGGACATTGCGAGAGGTTCTATTCACCCGTGCACCAGCGGGTTAACAATGTTACGTGTTTGCAATTGTTATGCGGTATAGAGAGCTAGTAACAATTTAAATTCGACTTGAATAGAACAGAGGTTCAATTTTCTTTCATCGCCACGTGACAAAAGAAGAACAAAACAAAAGAATGTAGGCGCGAATCAGCGATTCTATGTAATTAGTGACTGGTGGCCATCGCCCCCTGTCGGTAAAGGCGGAATATGCGAATTTTGAAGGCTAAATACATACAGGTTGACGTGTGAGTCTAGGGAGTTAGAATCAGAGGTTAAAGGAGATCAGACGTACATAGACTGCGAAGGACTGCGAGTGTGTGTACATGAGTGCGATACGAGCCACGAAGGACTGTGCGCTGTATCATCGATTATTATCAATCACGGAAAACGAAGGACTGTTTGCCGTTCCTTTATATTTCATTATTCTTATTGTTATACTCTTAACTATTGTAAGTTCCTTTTCAATAATATACAGGGTGGGGCATTTTAAACAGGTCACCTGAATAACTTGCTTGTTTTTGAAGATAGGAGAAAATGCATTAGACCAAACTTACTTGGTATCGGGGGGCTCATAATCTGGTATTACCAATTTTTCTTTAGGTGGAGGCGTCAAGGTGATATAAAGGTCAACTCTGATTTTTTAAACGGAACAGTATATTTTTTTGCTTACATTCTGATAGAGTGTTTCAAGACGAATACAATGACCTATTATGAAGGTCATTCAAGGTCACCCAAAGTCAACTGCAATAGAAAATAAAATGTCTGAAAGCACTCTTCAAATACTTTTGTGTCTTCTCTGGTTGTTGGCATACCGTTCTTGTAAGTATTGATAAGGATCACAGAACGTAAATAAACATACAATCACATTGTATGCTTACCCCGGTATCCAGAAATGTTATTAGTAGTTTGACTACCGACTAGACTACAGCTTCGTAATATTTATTGAGTCTGTGTTCAGTTTTCTAAAATGCGTTACACGATAGCAGAGAAAGTAGAAATGGTTCTCATTTATGGTGAATGTCATAGAATTATGAGGGAAGCGGTACGTGTGTATGGTGAAAGATTTCCCGATCGTAATGGACCTTCACTTTCTGTCTTTACAAACATTATAAAAAAGTTCCAAGAAACTGGAACTGTGGATAACGAAACACGTAATCTTGCCAAACGAGCAACTGTAATACGAGATCCACATGTTAGTACAAGACAACTGGAACGCGAAAGTGGGATCAGTCGACGAAGTATTTTACGAATATTACATATTAACAAATTTCACCCGTTCCATATATCACTTCATCAACAATTAACTGAAAATGATTATACAAAACGTTTACAATTTTGTGAATGGGGCTTACGAAAACTACAAGGCGATGAAATGTTCTTGAGTAAAATATTATTTACCGATGAGGCCACATTTACAAACGATGGAGCAGTTAACCGTCACAACATGCACTACTGGTCAGTAGATAATCCACGATGGTTGAGAGAAGTCAACAAACAGAGACCTTGGTCTGTAAACGTCTGGTGCGGCCTTCTTCATAATAAAATAATTGGTCCATATTTTATTGATGGCACGCTAAATAGTAGTAAGTACCTGAGAATCTTAGAAGAAGTTTTGCCAGAATTGTTAGAAGACACTTCATTGGACATACGACAATCCATGTGGTTCCAGCAAGACGGATGTCCTGCTCATTCAGCACGCAATGTTACAGAATTTCTAAATAGAAAATTTGGAGATTGTTGGATAGGTCGATCAGGAAGTAACAAATGGCCGGCACGATCCCCAGACCTGACACCTCTCGGTTTTTATTTGTGGGGAAAATTAAAGGCAGAAGTGTACCGCGAAAAACCAACTACCAAACTTGACATGCAAGAACGTATAAGAAGAGCTTGCTCTGTAATAGATACAAATGAAATTTGCCAGGCAGTGTCATCAGTATTGCAACGATTTAGACTATGTATCCATGTTCAAGGTCGCCATTTTCAACACCTGCAGTAGCAGTATCAAAGTATCCATGTATTCGAAGTGTGCTTTGAGATAATCAGTTTTCTCTTTCAGTTGACCTTGAGTGACCTTGAATGACCTTCATAATAGGTCATTGTATTCGTCTTGAAACACTCTATCAGAATGTAAGCAAACTAATTGACGCCTCCACCTACAGAAAAATTGGTAATACCAGATTATGAGCCCCCCGATACCAAGTAAGTTTGGTCTAATGCATTTTCTCCTATCTTCAAAAACAAGCGAGTTATTCAGGTGACCTGTTTAAAATGCTCCACCCTGTATACATATCCTGACAGAATATAAACTGGTGCTTGCTATAAGAAGGTGTTCCATCGCGCAAGAACCGTGCACGTGTGTTTCTTTCGGAGATTATTTGTGACACGTTCGGGACTGAAAACAAATGAACTATCGGCACTCGGCGACCAGTCGAGACATCTGCTAGATGTTTAGTTTTCTACAGTTTCGAAGTGTCATAAATATCGTCCCTTCGAAGGACCGCCGCGGCCGTAAAGAAGGGTCAAATTACCGAGACCCGTCGTCGACGACGTCGACTTCGTCAAAGGTCCTCGTTACAAAGGCCACATTCAAGGCTACGGGAACGAGACATAAACAGCCTAACGCGCTGATTGGGAAATGCAACTTTCTGCAGGAACCAATCAGTGCATTTTCTTCTTCATCGCGTTACGACTGGAAGTCAAGTTCACTCAGTTGAATTCTACGCTCGAACGTCGTGACACCTTCTAGTCCTCGGACAGACAAGTACAACGCACGAGCCGTTGTCTTGTCAAGCGATTGTACGATTTGTTATATTTTGCATTAGCGTATTTTCATTGTCCAGCGATCAGGGGAACCGACGAAATCGCGATCGTATTCTTTATAATCTCTCGCGTGCGCTAGCGTATAAGGCAGGACCTGCTAGATTAGTCTTACTGATAAGTCCCCTAGCAGGTCCGGGACAAAACGCTCTTTTTAACGTATTTATTATTACTGTTAACAAATAATTGTCTTCCGATAACTCGAACGTATTGAACTAGCTGCCCAAGATTAATTTGGCGGGCAACGATCCGAACGCTCGCGACATCGACGCGGTCGCGACGTAACAGAAAGTGTAAAATTGTGTTTGCCCAATGCGCCATGACTTTTGACGCGCGCTGTACGACATCAAAGCAGGACGCACGAGTCAATGCGGTCGAACAAAGTTTCCCAATTCCGTGAAACGGACAGATACTTCTGCGGCCAACAGCGTCGCGACGGAGCCATTGAAACAAATTTCAACCGTTACGGCTGGATCCTTTTTTCGCGTCCTGGGGAAAGTCTGTTAAAACTTCGGTCTCACTTTACGCCATCGAGTGAGCAGAAGCCGAGCAGAAGCCGAGCAGAAGCCGAGCAGAAGCCGAGCAGAAGCCGAGCCGAAGCGGGCCCGGATCGGCATATCAGACGGCTCGAAATAATTACAGGAAGGAGTCCCCGAATTCCACGCCCCCGTCCACCCTTTTATTGCCGTCTGAAACTTATCATGTCGATTCCGCTCGAAAGAAACTAGTAACGGTGTCTGTAAAGTACAACAGAAGGGTGGCTAACATAAATACAACAAGCGCGTACGTATAACCGACCCCGGGGGTGTGTGCACTGGTTGTTTCCTCCTTCCGTTTCAGAAGCTCGCTTGTTGCTTTCCAGCCCCGAATACCAGCATCCAGCAGCGTGTACGCCCTCCCCCCTCCCCTCGCTCCCTTTCACTCTCCCCTTTTGTTGTCCAGGAGGGATAGAGTTCATCGATCTTTCGAGGAAACAGAAAAATCCCACCGCGGCGGGCGGCGTTCTTTTCTTCTACGGGAAAAACGCTTCCGGGTATTTTCAACCCCCTTCTCATCGTCTCCTCCTATTTCCTCTCTAGCTCTCCTTTTTTATGCTTCTTAGGGACACGCGTTGTTATTGCCCAACCTGTTTCCGTCTCCCCTTTCTTCTATCCAGCTCAACCAAACCCTCTGCCACCTATTTTCTTCGGCTTCAACCCTCGAAAGGGTTCGACAATTTCGACATGATCACGATCGATGCAGTTCTTCGCGTCGCGTCGCGTCGGTGTACCCTTAACTGCTGGGGAGGCCAACGAGAGGAGTTTTAGCCAACCGTTACACTCTGGGACAAAAAAATACGCACATTTGTACATTTTTCAATGTCCTTGCAGTAAAAACCGCTAAATATACATTTAATTTTATTATCTTACGTATGTAAATCACGTTCTTCTTGCGTATCTGCCATCGTTTTGTCGTTCTGATTTTTTGTTATTTCAGTGTGCCATAATGATTTAACCATCCGATAGTGCGCGATTTTTAAGACGTGCCGCGTCATTGCGCGGCGATCATTGCGATATACATATGTATGTGTAGTGTAATATACGCCGACCGTGTATACGATTTTTTGATACCGTACGTACGTTATTACCAAGCGATTACTGCGATCGATCGCAATGCACTGTCGGCGGCGTACCTTTTGAAACACTGTTCAGTTAGAACTCCATGACCGTGATAGTGGTACAGCGTAACATCCCCTGACCGAACATCCATTATCCGAATGTTCCATACGGATAGTCTGTTTTTCAAACAGAATTTCTGATAACGATCGGTTAGACCGAACGAATTTTCATCATAACCAGACTGCGAATTTCATATCGAATATAAAATCCATCAGTATGTAAATTCGAACGGAATTGAATGGAGATTAATATCTTCTTTTTATCTACAGAATCCATCAAAATTATTATTATTTATTTAGTGCTTTAAATCAAATAAATACATTAAACAATGTCAATATTTTTCGAAGCTGTAGATCAACAATACCTTCTCAAATTACTACAAACCTTGCAGATGAAAGAGTTTCGCAGTGGGCACCGGTTCACAGCGTTAATAAAATCTCCGCAGGTTATTTTCATGGCAATAGGAGCCATAAGAAAACGAATAAAACGTGACATCTATTTCTGTAGAACGTTCTGCAGCGCGATCGCCTTCTCGAGCATCCATAGTCTGCTCGTGTCGCGTTCCTTGTCAAAAATGTAGATTGGTATCGGGATGCGCGACATAAAGAATCTGCTCGTACATGATCGAATCGCAGAAATATCTGCACTTACATACATACAACTCTGCGCGGCTGCATGTGACCGACATCTGGACATTCGCAGATGATTGTCCACTGAAAATGTCAATAGAATCGAAACTGTTTTATCAGCGCCTCGATCTCCAATGTGCCGCGTTGCCTCGATGCGAACAACTGCCCCGTAAAATGCGAGATAAAGGAATTACGTTTGCTGAATCGTGCGCCAAGTGATTCACTATCGTTCTACTCATCGTATATCGCGTCATTTTTTCAATTCTTCTGTCGAAATTTTTCTTCGACGCCGCACAGTGGGCCATTTCGATGAATTTTGTGTCAAAATCAAAGAACTTTCGATAGAAATGAGACAGAGCGATGGTTTTTTTTTAAGTGAAACTTCTTTGCTGAGGGTAACAATTTTTTGATGTTACGGAAGTGACGTCACGGAAGTCGAGAGTGGCGCGAAAATTTAAACGGTTCGTTTTAAATGTTACAAGTATTTTATTTTCAAATTATTTTATGCTTTTTAGTCCATTTTGAAAACGTGGTTTTTAAAATAATTATTTTTTTATTAAATTATTATTTATGACAATTTCGCATTCATCACAAGAAAATTTGAAAATGCTGCAGCGATAGGATTTTACCGTCGCTCGATAGTAGGATCAAACGAAAAGGTTAGAAATACATGGTTATGTTATGACAGCACGTGCAACTACGTTCACATTAATTAAAGTCAATATAATTAATTATATTACAGAGAGAAGAATACTGGACCATAGCATAATTTACGTATCTATGATTTTCAAAACCTACCGTGTGTGGAACAGAATAAATATCTAAAATCTAAGTAAAAGAAGAGGTATATATATAAATTACAAAATTACATTTAAAAAACATACGCGTGGAAAACCACGCGCGGCAGAAGTAAAACTTCTTGCAGTCTAATAATGTTTAGAAGTAAATTAAGATTGGAAATGGTAAATAGTCCTAATGAAGCGACAACAAGATCCGGAACAACTATTACAAAAAAAAATAATGAAGCGACAAGATCAGGAACAATTAATAGAAAAAAAAATAATGAACGATCAAAATTTGCGACGCAAAGAAGGAGAGCGTATGGGAAAGAAAGAGACATAATTCATAACATTTCCTATACGCTCTCCTTCTTTGCGTCGCAAATTTTGATCGTTCATTATTTTTTTTTGTAATAGTTGTTCCTGATCTTGTTGTCGCTTCATTAGGATTATTTACCATTTCCAATCTTAATTTACTTCTAAACATTATTAGACTGCAAGAAGTTTCACTTCTGCCGCGCGTGGTTTTTTTTTAATTAAAGGTGAAACATTGCAGAATATGGGATAAATATTGAATAGAATCCCAGAATATGAGATTATGGTTCGAACGTTTTTTTACCTTGAAAATATTTGTTAAACTTGCAGAATTTCAAGAAAATTGTGGTTTATCGAATACCATGCGCGGATAGATTTTCTTTTCGACATGCCATGTATCATTTCCCGTAGATTTTGTCACGCTGATTCAAAATCTGGTCGAAAAATTTATCTACCACCTCAGGATTTTGAAAAAATCGATTTTTATGAAAAAACTAATGGAATCGTAATTTTTTCGTTGAAATGATTTGATAACTCACTAGTTTGAAGGTATATTGTATTATCATATATGGAACACAATAAAATTAAAAATAATGAAGGGTCATTCCATGCCAAATCCATCACTTTTTGACGTCACCATCGTCAATTTTGTTCCAAATGAAATATGTTGTAGTTCATGTGAAATTAGGGCAGAGTTTAAGTCATCATTTTGCCGGTGTCTAATTTTTTTAGAAATGACAGACCTTTGAAATTTGCAATTTTTGTCCCTTTTGGCGAAAACGGGTCTTACTTACGAATTTTTATCTCGGGAACTGATTGTCCGATTGAGCAACATTTTCTTTTGTTTTATTCATGAAGGATTGGGCTATTACAAAATAATTTTTTCAACCTCGATAATTAACTTTATAATGACGAAAAATGTAAACAAATTCTTTTTTTACATTTTTTTCGATGAGGGGCCAAAGTAATTTAAATTTTGAAAAAAATATGGTTATATTCCCTGAAGTTTCCCCTTCAAAATTAGACCTTGAAAAGTATTGCGAATTGCAAATTGGCGTCACAATGAGCTGGAAAAGGACGCGGTGTACCCCCGTTTCACGTACAGGCGAGTCTAGCGCACTGCTATTATGATCAGTTGTCTATCCCGCTGGTCTTAAAACAATACCAGCAGACCGTATACGACTACATGACCCTATTTATACCTCAAGAAAAATATTAGTAACCACTCATTTAAATTTCATTAGTTTCTTCACACAAATCGATTTTTTTCAAAATCCTGAGGTGGTAGACAAATTTTTCGACCAGATTTGGAATCAGCGTGACAAAATATCTATCCGCGCGTGGTATTTGATAAACCACAATTTTCTTGAAATTCTGCAAGTTTAACAAATATTTTCTAGGTTATTTAACGTTCGAACCATGATCTCACTATTTATCCCATATTCTGCAATGTTTCTATCGAAAGTTCTTTGATTTTGACACAAAATTCATCCGAAATGGCCCACTGTGTGCCCGGCCGGACCAGGAAAGAACGTAACCTCGTCGACGCGCCACGCACTATTCTCGAACGAGCTTTAATTAACCCCCGCGAGGCGGATGCTTTTGATGATTTCATAACAGTCACGTCTAAATCTATTCGAACGCATTAATTTTTTTTACTTATTTTTAACCTATTTATTTATAGATTAACGTTGATCTTTTTATCGAATCCCATAGGTGTAGGACTTACTAGCCAGCGTTTCTCTGTGTTATGTTAAAAGGAAAAATTTTTCAGTTTTTTATGTAACGGTGCGCATCATTAATGTTTTATCATTATATAATAAGTTTTATGATTTCGGCGCAAGGTTCGATCATTTATAGAAAAGCAGATCGATATCGATATTATGCCAGCACTTGCTTCAGTTACATATCTGCCACCATGGAATAATGTCCGGTTATTTGTAACTCTTTAATATTCTTTTAAATGTGGTCCCTGTTGTCACAGCAAGTATGTGTTATATATTTTTCTTTTTTCCGTTGGATTTTCACGGCTGTGTTGCAATTTTTATTAAAAATTTTTTTTTTTCAGACGCGAAAAATGCCTCTTTGAGAATGATTCACATTAGGATCGAAACGTCAAGAAACATGTTTAATTAATTGCACATTTGCTGCTTTTCTATAAATGATTCTATAAATAATCTTCGATCGAGAAGAATTCACCTTTATTAATGTTTGACGTCTCCAATCATTTTGTGATTAATGATTACCGGTTTAATGGTGACCGATGATCACATTTTCTACGATTATTTAAGTCATTATTATTCATTGACCACGATCTCTGGATGGCTTAGTGATCGTAATCATGAACATGATTTCACGTTAGCTATAATCGTTAATCATTAATGAAATTACTCTTTGCCCAACTCTGTCATGCGTGTACCAGGCCATATCCCGATTGTCACTAGCGATTAGTTAAATTATATCCAAAGGAGCATCTTTTTTATCATAAAAATTACTCTGGTTAATGAATACTAAATTTTAATATTTTCGTTACCAGAAGTCTATTAACCCCTTGCCCTACAATAACGTGTCAGACTCGTGATGAAGATTCTGAACAGATTCTAATAAATATGTATGTTATTAATTTCCTTTAAATCGAGATTAAATTCTATTTCAGTTGTGTTAATGTACAGTTATTGGAGAGCACGTATAGGGATACAATAGATATAAATTTTCTCTTTTTTTAGGAAATTGCGAACTACAAAAACATTCTAAATGCACAAGTGATATCGGCGCTACAGGTTCGATCAAGGATACAAAAATTAGCAATTTTGCAGTATTATAATTTCAACGTTTCGGTTCGGTTTTTAACCATCATCAAGAAAAGTCCGCGTTTGCTAATTGTGAAAAAAACACAGAAATAACAGTGTAAAGGAAATGGTACTTGTCAGTAAGAAGGTTTAAACTGTACTAGTCACAATTTTTTCACAATTAGCAAACGCGGACTTTTCTTGATGATGGTTCAAAACCGAACCGAAACGTTGAAATTATAATACTGCAAAATTGCTAATTTTTGTATCCTTGATCGAACCTGTAGCGCCGATATCACTTGTGCATATACAACAATTTACGATCGTTAATTCTCTGCTATATTCAGAAGAAACTTGGCAATTTTCTTTTAAATAATATAATTTTAAGAAAAGTTCGTAGATCATACAAGAATATCCTTAATAAGAGACGCTGCATCTCGAGAGTATCGTTATTATCAGTGGCGTTGTTGTTATATATACATTTTATTTTTATAGGGTAGTTGTATGTATACCGGTTGCGACGGAAATGTTATTCGAAGGAAGCGAGCCATTCTTATCGATAAGATCAAGTTTGCAGAATGCAAATCCGCATTAGTATTCAGCTAGCAGTATATTGTTGATCGTACGTTTCCGATCGACTCATACGGTTTACCGCAGTGCTTGAAAATTCTCACAGCGGTAACCTTATAATGGATGAGGCGACGTCCCCCACTAAGGCTTGTGGCTTTGGAACACTCAGGCTTCAGCTGAATATCGACAGGATCAGAGATATCTCCACTATCCTAGCAATCGGTCCATCGGTTCAAGATATTCGGTGATCAGCACTCTCGCCTCCCCGCTGCCCCGCCGCCCCGCCGCGCCATTCGATAAACGCTCCAAGATCCTCTGAACAGTAAACTAACTACGCTTCTCCACGAAATAACCATTAACCCCTGTAAACACTGAATCGCACGATCGACTCTAGAATTTTATTTTTGAAGTTCTTCCCAAGTGTTGTTTTTCTTATCTATGTATACTTTAACACT
Source organism: Lasioglossum lativentre (assembly GCA_916610255.1). NCBI lineage: Eukaryota > Metazoa > Arthropoda > Insecta > Hymenoptera > Halictidae > Lasioglossum > Lasioglossum lativentre. Next base: position 27,787,802 of record OU744357.1, on the reverse strand, counting down.
AAACCTACCGCCACTGGTCCAATCACAGGTTCTGGATTTTTCATTTAACTATTATTGAAATTATAATTTGTTCTAACTGGTAGAAATCGCGAAGAGTGTGTAGTGAAGTACTTCGTTGCATAATGTGCATTTAGGCACGGGTTCTTTATTTCTGAACGTTGTAACGGAGAATTCGGTCAACTTTCTGGCATTCGATGGAACACACGTGAACTGAATTCAGTATGTGTGAGTTGTGTATCGGATATTTGATCTGCTCGCTACTATTTTGAACAATGAGTGAAATAATGTATGTCTCTTATGTCAGCCACGTGAGATTCTCTGACACGCGCACATAGGGGCGTGCATCATTAAAATTACCGCGGCCGCTGCTTTGTATTCTCGGTACGCGCCGCCATAAAAACATTAATATTTATGAGCTCAGTGGTGTGGTCATAAACCGTAAAGTCCTTTTAATTTTATATCCCTCGTAAACCTTCTTTTTAATCTCCTCACGATTCGAATGGCCCCCTTTAATTGACAGATGTTGGACGAATCGCCGGAATCCTACGGTATCCTCGTTCTATTGAAAATAACGCGGCTCGATGGGCTATAAATAGAAGTCCGTAAAAAGAAATTCATTAATCAGAAGTTCATCGAAACAACATTTCATTGCTGCAACAATATTCCTTCCGAACGTTATTCGGCCGTGGAAGAATCACCTTGACGAGCTCTTGCAAAACCTACACCAAAAGAATATTTTACCTTGACATGAACCAATTCAGCGGACAGATTATAGAAACCCTGGTTTATGAAAAATCTGTGAAAATATTAAAATAAATGTAATAATATTTTAATCTGCGAGTCAGTATTAAAAACCATGTAAAATAATTTCGTTGGTACTATTGCGTGACCATTCAAGCTTAACCGAATCAGAAGCTTTTGAACTTCTGGCCTCATGTTTTGTCTGCATTCACGATCGTTAAATAATTCACAGATTTTATACGTTATGTAGCGGAGTTAGCTTATTGTGGTTCTAATAGCAGCCATTGATCCGAAACATGAACAGAGTGCGCTTAAAAATGGACTATTGCGTGATACAGTAAAGCATGATTGTGTTATTCCACGCATCGATTAGCTAGAGTTAAAATATCAGAGGACGTTCGAGGTAGCTGTTACAAAAAGAATTTGTTCACTCCATAAAGCATGAATAGTGAAAACTATACGATACTATAGATATCGAATGTCTCAAATATTTGAAAATTTGTTTTTAATGAAAAAACATAAAAGTGGAAATCATATACATATAAAAATATACATAGAATTTCTATGGTCATATCTAATTTTTTTCAAGTTGTACAACAATTTTATTTATGTATCATTCTAGACTTGATCAATTTTTTAGCGACCAGGAAGTAACTCTTCATTTCAAGCCATAGTTAATACCATTATTATGAGTGTATGTGCTGCGCGAAACGCGTGTGGATCTCTCTTGTTTCCACGACATTAGCCTCGCTGAGAAATGATTTGATTCCATTAGGATCGAAGAGCCATTAGTCTCCTACCGGAACTGTGGCAGCGTCATCTTATCGTTAGGCTACTTGCCCATAGGGTTCCCGTATGGATATTACTTTCGGCTAACGATGCGGGACCGAGACACTGAGAAATGGCACTGTTATCCGTGTTCAACCGACTATCGTTTTCGCCAGATACGATCCGCTGCTTGGGAATGGACGAAGTCGCTGCGTCACACAAAGGGTGTCCCAAGAGACTTTCGAGAGCCCTTCAGGCTACTACCACACTGAGAATAAGATTTTATTTGTTCCCACTTTCTTAAAAGTTACCTACAAAAATTAAAAGTATTGTTCTGGTACTCTTCAGGTACAAAAGATTATGTGAATGAAAATTTAATAGCTTTCGAGCTGTATACAGTTTATGAAATGTGCTTGAAATGATGGTGATGAGGGATGCTTTTCCATTTAAATTACTTTCTAGCAAACTCGTTTAACGAGCACAAAAGGCCATTGAATTTTTATACGAACAATTCTGTTACAGCTACCGGTGTTCAAAAATATGCGAATAAAGGAGAAACATGCGCATTGATATTCAAAGAATGTTTTCAATCTCACGAGAATTACAAATGGATAGAAAAAAATTGCAAGGCGTTCCAAATAAAGAAAAAAAGAGAATTTTTCACTTTTTCACAAAAATTATTAAATGCAGGTAGAAAATTTATGTAGTAATTCTATTATAGTGATATAACAGTAATATACATTAATACAGTAATATGATTCTGCATTAAAAAGTATTATTCTACATCACAAATGATGAAGAATATTGTATAAAATTAGAGGTCATCGTATATCGTCCCGAATATCGTAACTGAAATTCTGCAGGACTCGCATGATCGCCAATACGGCTGACTAATGCGCCTGTCCATCACTCATTGTTTCTACTCAAACTGAATACAGTTGACGGTACACTATGTTTATGTAAAGTAAGCTCTGCCCTCTACTAGCTGTCAATTTCTATAGATAATTTTATACCGTGCGAAACTGATGGCTTTGTTTCACTTTCAACGTCTGTAAAGTTTGATGCGAGTAAAAACACTTGATAATAGAGGCGTACGCTAAAAAAAGAAATATCTACTGTAAATTCACAATTTATTTTTATATTCAGAGTCGCTTCTAAATTTCTAACAATAGAATTCCCTGTGGAAGTTCCCCTTCTAATTTTAGGACACCCTATGTATGCGCAATATTGGCTCCAGCTACCCTGGGGTGGTAAATTCTGTCGAATCATGGGGGGAAATGAAATTTTACTGTAAAATTAGGATAACTCCCTATCGATAGACTATTTGCTCGAATACACGCATTTAAGTTGTTCGACAAACGTGACACTTATATTTTCAAACATGAGAAAAGTAATCGAACGAAATAAATCGTGTAACAAGCAAACGCAAGTAACAATCGCAGTAAAATCACTTTCGATGCTTCGTGGATCTAGAGTTAAATATCAGGCAGGAAATCTGCAATTGTACGAATGAAAAAAATTACGGAAAGTATTGTGAATAAAACTAAATGGTCTGCATTGCAATAAACTGCGTTTCCCGACGCCAATCGCCAAGCGTTGAGCTTTACTACTTCCTCCCGGAGAATTTCTCGAAGAAACACATGACTCCTTTTCGCAAATTCTACGGTGAATCCTGTTCACAACGGTGAATGGCGCGGCAGCGATAAAAAGAATATCTCCCTAAGATATTATGTTAAAACGACAACGTTACTCGTTGGACGACGCGGCGCGGCGGTGAAATGGAACTGTCGTTCGTACTTAAGAGTTCATTTCGCTGACCTCGCTCGTGCAACTATGATATGCAATAAACGTACCTCTGATGCTTTCTTCCAGTTGCTCCCTTGGCGAGAAGATCCGTGGGTATGTAAATTCTGAAATTAAAGATGCGTCCCCGGCAACAGCTGACATTGTAACGTTGTAACAACGAAAAGTCGACGACCCGATAAGATCTTTCACGTAGAAAAGAAGATTTCCATTCGAGAATTCTTTCAATTTAGCGAAATAAATAAATCGGTATCCCTTAGCTCAACACAATAAATTCAATGTCAAATATATCAATAAAACGTATTTGTTGTTTAGACTGTTAAAACAATTGCGCAAAATTGATATTACCTGAATCCCGAGACTGATTCGACGTACAAAATCTCTGTACAGAAATATTCTGCAAGAGACGCATGCTTTTAAACAGATTTATCTCTGCAAATGTTGCGAGAAGTTTTATGCCTGCGGCATTGTAATATTATCTGTGACGGATGTTATGTTATACTCTGCTAGCAAAGATACATGTATGTCAGCTGAGCATTCTACTTTACGTTAAACATAATTTTTCGCTTTTTATGCTGCTTTCGTTCTATACGTTTACCTCACGTACTTTTATTTAACTGCTGCTTCTTGCGAACGATGCAGAACATTTTTATTTTGCATCAGGTTCCGCAATCTATGTAACGATCGGTATAAATTGGAATAGGGTTCCAACAGTCTTAATAGACCTCTTGGAGGTTGAATTACTATCTTATAGATATTTCTGCGACCTAATGGGGAATTATTGTGGCCGCTAACTCCGCAAGGTAAAATAACTTACATTGCTTCCTGCTTAAGCGTTCCTCGGGACTGGCGACGCGATTATGGAGAGTAGTGGTCACGATTTTGCGCCGTTTCATTGGTTGCTAGTCTGCCAACCCTCTTCCACCTCGACGACCATAAAACTGAAGCTGGGAATATGATGGATGGAGTGGCGATCTGGTAGCGAGGATATGGACTAAAAATGATTGTAAAAGTAAAATACAGTATCGCCACGACGCGACGCGACGCGACGTTCTACAAAAAAGTCGTCTTTCGAGTTTAGCACAGTCGCAAAAAAGTTACTAGAGAAAATGTCAAAGATTTTACTATAAAATCTTGAATATGTAATTTACTACAAAATAAACTTGAATAAGTAAATAATTTTAAAATAAACTCGAATATGCAATTTATTTCTAAATAAATTTAGAACATAAGTAGTGGGAGTCGTGAAGCGACAGCGGGGAAGAAGTAGCCCGGATCTGGTGTAGATGTAAGAATCACAGAAAGAATTCCGAAACACGTATCGCTTTAGCGTCTTTATTGACATGCGTACTTTACAATTTGCATCGATTCTCCAAGGAATCTCGAGTTTCGTTGAACCTAACGGCCTTAAATCTACGTCGATTCTCTGGAAAACGAAATTTCACACCGTGGATTAAGTTACTTTCGAGACGTATCCCTTTTCTTATGGTTGGCTTCACGGAAAGAGCAGGGGCTCATCTGTCACTATCCGTGAATTCCCAAAGATATTCCCAGCGAAGTTACACAGGGGCGAACTTGTAATTGAAACGTTAAATCGTTTAAAACGTCCCTGATCAGGTCGCGATAAGCTCTTCGTTTCCTTTACGGTCGCCTAACAAACGAGCAAGCCGAGTGGCTCTCGCCTCTAAATGCTAGATTAGTAACCACACTTTTCGAACCTATTTAGTTTAATTAAATTAATCGCTCGGTATTTTCTTTCCCGTTCGGTTCTGTCCCTTCTTGCAAGCGTTATGTACACGAGGTCCTCTTTACAGTGTAAGCGTAAGTTCCACAACGTTAATAACTATAAAATTGTTCACCTCCACGCAAGACGGAGAACTTGATTCCCGGTTTCGATTCGACGAGCACCGGCGACCAAACATCGGGCAGCTCCCACGCTCGAATTAATCGCAACGTCACGCTCGCTAATTAGGAAGATTAAACGTACGTCACCAGCAATGTTTCGCGAAACGATGATGGCCTGATTTGTCGTGCGACAACGGCCAGCTCCGAACTCCCACGAACCGTCCCGTCCACGCACGAACAGAGAGGAGACTCTTTCATTTATTCGGAAATTTTGGACGACTTTTGCTGCCGAAGGATTCGCAACCTGAAACAAGAAAACATCGTGACCCCGGAGACGAGAATATTGAGCCCCGGAACACCATGACATCACCCACACATGAATAAAATTTTTAACTTTCTATAAATTGATGAGGATTAATTAACCTTTTAATTGGAGATGACGAGTTAACTAGATTGCGGATTTTATGCATTTATACCAAAATTGAGTAGATGAAATTGTGGGTATATTTCGTGATTAAAGACATTTTAGGTCTTACTCTACGAATTTTTGATTTTCGTTAACCCCTTGCACTACGATTCATTTTACGGTTGCAGCGATTAGAACTTATTTGTCGTTTCTAATTTCTTAGAAAAAAAGAAGTTTGTACGTAATTCATACCTACACTCCCAGACAAAAAGATAGCACACTTGTGCTATCTTTAATTTCTCGTGTTAAGATTATGCTAGCGTGGAAACTCTGAGATATATGGAAAACTTACCTTCTGCGAATATGTAAACAAAACATAGATTGACTTTAATTCGATGAGCTCTCTTAGTTGGAAGAGAAACACATAATCTGAGGCAGACAAAATGATAGCACACTGGAACTATGTTTACATATTCTTCAGTGTTGTGTGAGCTTGCACGGAGTTACAGTGTTCAATTTGTGTCTAGAGCTTTGTTATATTGCTATTCTCATAATGGGCCGTGGCAAAAAATTTAGTGAAAGCGAAATTAGTACAATTTTAGCTCTGAAAAAAACAAAAGTTGTCTATTACTGAAATTGCAAAAGAAGTTAGTCACAGTCGAAAAGTTATATATAATTTACTGAAAGATACAAGTGTATACGAAAAGAAGAAAAGTACAGGAAGGCCAGCAGCATTATCAGAACGCGATACACGAGCAATAATACATGCTGCTTCCAATTCATGTGCTACTGCGAGGGAGATCGCTAAGAAAGCAGGAGTCGAAACAAATATACAAAATGTTGGTCGTGTACTTCAAACTAACAACATTATAAATCGGACACGAATAAAAGAAAAACCATCATTAAACGCGAGACATAAAGAGGCACGTTTGTTATTTGCAAGAGAACATGTGCATTGGAAAAAGTCTTGGAGAAAAGTAATTTTTACTGATGAGAAGAGGTTCAACCTTGATGGACCAGACGGATGTTCATTTTATTATCATGATGTTCGTAAGCAACCAATAACAAAAATTCACCATCAAATGCATGGAGGTGGTGTAATGGTAATGTAATGGGCCGGTATCGGGCCGAGAAAATTACTTTTCTCGTGTATCGCGTTCTGATAATGCTGCTGCCCTTCCTGTACTTTTCTTCTTTTCGTATACACTTGTATCTTTCAGTAAATTATATATAACTTTTCGACTGTGACTAACTTCTTTTGCAATTTCAGTAATAGACAACTTTTGTTTTTTCAGAGCTAACATTGTACTAATTTCGCTTTCACTAAGTTTTTTGCCACGGCCCATTATGAGAATAGCAATATAACAAAGCTCTAGACACAAATTGAACACTGTAACTCCGTGCAAGCTCACACAACACTGAAGAATATGTAAACATAGTTCCAGTGTGCTATCATTTTGTCTGCCTCAGATTATGTGTTTCTCTTCCAACTAAGAGAGCTCATCGAATTAAAGTCAATCTATGTTTTGTTTACATATTCGCAGAAGGTAAGTTTTCCATATATCTCAGAGTTTCCACGCTAGCATAATCTTAACACGAGAAATTAAAGATAGCACAAGTGTGCTATCTTTTTGTCTGGGAGTGTATGCAGTCTCCAATGGTTTCAACAACAAGAAAATATAATTTTGTTTCAATTTAAAGTTTAAAGGAAATTAGTAGCATGAATATTTAGTAGACTATCTTCGAAATCTTCGTCACGAGTCCGACTCGGTATTATAGTGCAAGGGGTTAACTGGATCGAGCACTCTGCGTCGCGTCAGGGAGAAATAGACTGACTTGCTCCCCAAATTCGAAACAGAAATAACTAACTGCACACCATGACGAATTATTGTTTCTTCCCATCTCCTACAAATAGCGGATCGGATCGGATCGGATCGGATCGGATCGGATCGGATCGGTTCGATTCGAAACGAGGTATGATGGTGGAAGACTGAAATTTTTCAGCGACCATCTTGCTCGGCGTATTACGAAAGTAGTACGTAAGTGTCGGGAAAAGTGGGCAGACTCGATGATGGGTACACAGATCGATGATGGGAAGGCGCAAGAAAGATAACCACCCAAGATGGAAGGGGCTGAAGACTCGAAAAGAGTGAAAGCAGAGACACGGCGCGGCGCGGCGGGCCGGACAAGGCCGCGGGTGAGGTGGGGGTGTGTGCGCGTCGCGTCGCAACCCTCTTACTTGTCGAGCGAAGTTTTCCGCCGCGCCGGTTTCACGGCTTGGCCTACTTCCGTGGAGCCTCCTAACCCAGAACCACAGTGTGGACACGTCGCATAGTGTGATGGATAGTCGATCTAGCTGGACGAAAATCATTTTAGCCCCCGTCGTGAAATCTTTCAATTGAATTATCCAATTTCGAAACAGCTATGTTCACTCTAAATCTTTCCGAAATGGTAGTTATATACTCACATATAGACATAAAAAAATCAATAAATAAAACGACTTGTACCACTTTCAAAAACAACGGCCCAAATAATGGCACAAACTTTAAATCAGAATAACCTTTTTATAAATAGAACAAACGACTGAAATTTTTCTGTCAAGCTACATAGTATACGCGCGTATAATGGACGTATTAAAAAGACGCTTTTTAAAACAGTGTTGTTAGATTTAGGTTAATCCGTATTGCAATATAACCAAGGGAGGCGCGTCAATTTTAATAAAAATGTCATATTTCTGAAACGAGCATATGTCTACATTCTGAAAACTTTGTCAATAAATTTCGGGTGACTCACCGGAAGATTTATTTAGAATTTTGTGTAACAAAAATTTCATGGAGTTTTCAAGGGATTGGACATTTTATCGATGTTCATGGTTTTACGATTCTCTGACTGGGCGTGGTATGGGGATGACGATACCATGAAATAATATCTTCTGATCAATGTCGTAAACATTCTTTCCGAGTTAGGCTCCCTCTAAGGATGGCTTCCGGGTAAGGGCCACCCCCATAAAATAAAGACTTGGCTTTAAATTGGTCTCTATTGAACAAAACGGCTCATGGCAGAGAGACACGAACAGTTATTTCGGGAACACCATGGCCGCTCCCGTTGATACACGACGGTGTTCGAGCAAATATTTCACGGGTAAATGAAGGGTTGGTAATTAACGCGATCAAGTAGTTCCGCCCTTATGCCTAGATACGTGTACGATGGATGTGTACCTCGGGCAAATTAATATTGTCACATATTGAAACCGTAATTAGTCTGATATCGTGTTTGATATGGGCAGATTAGGGGGTGTATCGGTTGCTCGAGCGTATATCGTATCGAGTGGAGATTAATACGGAAAATTGAACAATTTTCGATTAGCCTTTTTCGATTTGCGTGGTTGGTGGCTCGTTCACCAACACTATTTTCAATTTGCTTTTCGTTTGTCACGAAAATATTGCACATATAGTTAATAATAGAAATTAATCAGTGACATAAATCCATTGAAATTGAAAAGTGAGCCTCGAATCCGAAAGATAAAGATTCGCGCGTATCGATTGCGTCCTCCCTCTGTAAAACAAAAGATACATGGTTCCGTGGGCTAGAAATACACCGCCATATTTTTTCCAAGTATTTTTTTTTCACAGCGCTTTGAATGTCACTCTGAGCATACCAGGAGTAATTGCACGTTTCACGAGCTTCAAAAGACCATCCGGAGCTAATTATAAAAAATATTGCCGCCGCTAAAATTATTCGAGCATTAAAAATCAAAGAAATCAATAGGCAATTAAAAACCGAAGTGTCCTCAAGTAAATTATGATTGTAACCTTTAGCAATTTTATATCGCATCTTCACGTTTAAAGATGCAGGTGACACCATAAAAAAAAAGAGTCCACGAAAAGCACACGTGGAGGGAAAGAGAAACGGTTGATTGAGGTCTTTAGAAAAATAAACCGTGAACTGGGGTTAATTCCACCGGAAGTCACAACAATACCAAGGCGAACGTCTATAATCTATTTTTAGGTATCGTCGATGACTCATTCGGCAGCCGACGCCGAGTACAAGCACTTTCCATTAAGCGTCACCCTACTTTTCCCATTTAGCGTTAATTCCATGTGAATTCGTTTACTGTTTCCAAGACCTCCTCCGCCGCGCCGACATCTAACTTCTGGCCCCCATTTCGGCTGGCTCTGTTTACAGCAGCCAAAGACGCTTTCACGGATGAAATCGTACTATGATTACGGAGCGACTCGAAGCAATTCGAGACGATTCAATATTGGAACGGTATCAGGTTTTAGCACTCCTTCGGGTTGCTTTTAAGCGACACCAATCGCACGTTCACCTCTTTCCATAAAACTCGTCGAAACTACTCATTGTTCACAATTCTTCACGTTGCGCATAACCTTTGTGCCATATATCTAATTTTAAAACATGCAAGCGCGGTTACAATCAAAAAATAAACATGATAAGATTAAACGATAATTCTGATTAAATATATTTTAGAATCATGGTTTCGAGAATTTTTGGGAATTAGATTTAAACGGTTGAACAATAGGAGAAATTCAACAAAGTTTTTCGATATGTATATGAAATATTATGTGTCTTTAAGGAAAACAGCGCAGCGGTGGGGATAGAAAAAATTTGAAATTTTCCCGATGTCGAAATTACCGATTGCGTAACGATTTAAGAACTTTCCTCAGTGGCAAATTAAAATTTACGATGCCCGCGAGGATCTACCGTGCAACCAATCGCGATCTATTAATGAACTGGCGTCGATGTAATTATCCTGATAAGGATATAATCGAATAAACACACGCCGTCCCGGTCACAATTAAAACTTGTAATTATTTTTCTGCTTGATGGATCAGCATTGGAAAAACCGAACCTCGTATGTAACTGTTCAAATGAATATTAATGCGTTTTTAATTAAGCCGTTTGATGTTTAAAAATTCGCTTTTACTGTTTAATGTTAAATCTTAATGTTTCTTGAGTACAAAAAATTCATGCTGATTCTAAAAATTGCTAATGATTGACATACTTGAGATAATAGCATATAATTAACGCGTTGACATTTGAGGGCAAACATGTCGCAGTGGAAAGATCAAAGGTAATCGACTCGAGCCGATTCATCGAAATAAGTCATACATATTAGAATATCGGACGAGAAATTGATTTCTGTGGCGAGCAAAGACGACGTCAAATTCCAGTTATCTTTATCGTGCGAAAGCTAGAGTAAATCGATCGCGACTCCGAACTGAAAACCGACCTAACGCGACCCGCGCCGACGTTGACATCAGAGTACCCTGAAACAAGTACATATCAGCAGAGAATGGTTAATTGAATTTCCGTTTGCGTCAATCTTCGCAGAATACATCGACCTGGTTAAGATTCGCTCGCGAGGGCGCGGAGTCATTTCCACTACAGCCATAATAGTACCTAGTCTTTGAATTTTCACCAACAACATTTTCCACCGCAACGCGAATGCTTGTGGGAATACATCTTTATCAACAAGCTTGCGACGTTTCTGCACTTTTATCTGTCCGTAGTAAACGAGACATCAATCAAGTGCGCATTCAAGGATGTAGTCCCTCGCGAAAGTAACGCTGTAATCGGCTGTAACGACCGGGTAGTCCCGAGAACTAATTTCATCGAGAACCAGCAATTTGCGAAAGATCTCGAAATTGTGGTATTTTATGTAAATAAGTGATTTCGAATCTCCGTCGGAATCCGACGAAGCATAAATATTATACAAGTATGGAAATTAATGCTGCCGTAGGAAGAACGTCTGTATGCGTCTATCGAATGAATAGCTCCGGGTCGAACTTGCACGTCGCGTCGCTTCGATTCGATCTTCCCCTTTTAGTAGAATGTTTGAACGTTTTCTCGCATCGTGAAATTTGAATATTCATCCGGAGAGATTTTTCATCGAAACGTCGTGGACAGAGTTATTTCATTGGCATTGTTCCCTGCATATGTTACTTTAGCGCGCACGTGTGCGCACAAGCGAGCTGAATGAAACCGTACAATGTAATTTAAATACTGTCAGATGACAAACACTTTTCTTCACGTGAAATTGATCTTAAACGTGTCGCGTCCGGTACCGTCGATTTCTGGTATGCTTTACTTTACATAATACGCGCACGACTCGCTCCGAGGAATCTAACAAATCAGATCCGCCGCGAACCAGATATCCAATAGAATTTACCCTGTAGCTACAATAATACCGTCACTTATTTATCGAGCTCGCAACGTCCCGCGTGATACCCGGGTATCAATATTTAATTCACGTGCTCCGCGAGGCTCTCACGCGTACAGTCCTGGACAAAATAATACATATGTATCGCGTGTGCGCTGTTGGTTTAATTTTTCAAAAACCACATACATACAGTGACGCCCATTAATATTCGGACACTCTTAAAAATACAACTTTTATAATATCGGACCATAGTAGAGCCTATCATAATAGAGCGCTAGATTAAACTGTTCTTATCTTCTCGCCAGTTGCAGAAATAGCTTCAGATAAATCAAAGCTGGACGTATTTCTTCTCTTGTCTCCTCCATTTCCTTTTCGTGTTTCTTTCCCAGCTTCTTCCCCCGTCTCTTGTCTTGCTTCTTTTCTAATTTATTTCCTTGTATCTTTCCGCACTTCTTTTCTTCGTACTCTTGCAATTTCTTTTCTCGTTTCGCATCTTGATTAACATTTCGAAAGTAAAGTGTTTTATGTTCGTGCGACAAGACCGTACAAATAACTAAGTAAATGATGTTCTAGCTAATGGAACACGCCTGCCAGCTATCGATATGCCTTAAATTTGCCGGCGGAAATGTCGGCGGGGTAACAAAGTAACAACACCACCGCATCAAAAGGTTCTACATATTGCGTTGGGTAATAGGTGCGTTCGCGTTTGACATAACAAATTTTTTTAATCGTATGTCTTGGATATATGGTTACTTATTTTTTTTTTTTTTTTTTGGTGAGTGTTTATCAATAAACGGTGTTTTTTTTTTCTTTAAAGATATTCGCATAAAGAAATACATGTAAAAGAAGGTGTACTTTTTATTTTTGTCCTCTTGGCGGACGCTCTGTGCGCCGCGCCGACAGGAAATCGATAAGTAATTCTTCGAGCGGGAAGTGCAGCTTAAAAAATGAAATCGATTTTAACGGACGTCAAGTAATTAACTGTCCACGTGTGTTTCATCGTTCGACATTCAATTCCGCGATATATAAAAGCTTCCATTTCCGCTTAAAATTGCTCATTTTTCCGTCTCCCGTGATCGGTAAATATCGCTTGGCGCCGCGCCGCGACATCATCGCGTGCAGGATGATTTCAACTATTTTTACGGGTCCATAAATATTACAGTTTCGCGATGAAAGAAATTAAAAAGGAACAGGAGAAGATGAAACTGAGAATAACGGTTTCCTTTACGTGGACGCTCGCCCGGAACCTCATTTTGTTTATGGCCCAACCGCCGAGATACCAACAGCCATGCCATAATGCCTTCAGTGTCTAGCATTTGAAACCGTAGAAAATAGCCCCGGCCAATCTACGTCTACAACTGCCGCTACCCTTCGCTTGTGTACCACAATTTCATGTGAATTGATGCATTTCCCGACCGCTGACAGGCTGCATTTGCATTCAAACGAAGTACTCGCGTTATCGATTCAACATTTTCACTGCGATATTTTGACGCGAGCTTTTTCACCATTGCGTGAGCCGTCACAATTGTTTACGCGGACTATGATTACACGAAATTACCGTGAGTATTCCAACGACTCTCTCGTAAGCCACTTCTGATAATGCGCAGTTCGATAAATTCGTGTCGCACTATAAATGCATAAAGACCACGTGGACAAAAATTGATACGACCAGTCACAAGAAAGATATCAATCTATGCAATTATAGCAATTTTTTATTTGGTGATATACATAGACATCTAATAGAGTAGGGAAATTCTTTTTTCAAAATTTGTAAATTCGAAAAATTTATACAAAATTTCTATTTGCATAAAGTACAACTGTGATCGATGCGTAATGCGTACGAGTTGAATATTGTCTGTATGCGAACAGCATAACCAATTAAAAATCGCAATTTCCTTGCAATGGCGGCTAATGACTTTTTAAATTGAACCAATTTCCCGTGTACCGCAAAATAAGTTACAATAGGTGGGTCTCGGTGAGCGCAGCGTTCAACGCACAATTACATATTCTAATAACAGCGCAATTACGTCATACTTGGACGAAAATATTCGCTGCCTCGAAGGAAGCGAAATACACGCGCAAATGCATGTCTATATGTATAAATGTATTTAAAGGAGCTCGACGAAGACTTGTTCATAGAAGAAGCATCCTGGCAAATTATATGCTCCGCGGAGCATGCTCGCGAACCATCCACAAATTTCTCCGACGAATTTAAACCATACACACGTGCAGCCAGCCTAAGGCAAAAACACAGGGCTCGCGGTACAATTTTCTACGTGCCCCGCCTTGTTTTCACTTCACTCAAACTTTTATGAAATGTATACGGTCTCATAAAAACCAAAGCTTGCCACGGCGAGAAATTTTCCTTTTTCGCCTCCTCGTTCCCTTTAAATGATGAACTGTCAGACACGTCGCTGAGTTTATCACTACTTCCACGGATTCTTCGTTCTACGTAAAAAGCACTCGTGAAAAGAATTACAAACTCTTCGATTGCACTCTATTGCATACGAATAAATAAACAAGATGAAATTATTCTACTTTCTTTTGTGATTAACTCGGCGTTAACTGCCGAGCGGATTTTGTTGGTTTTTCCTCTAGCGCCGCAGTCAAATTGTCCATATTTGTTTCAAAATTATACGTATGTCGCGAGTCCCGACCACTATTAGCGTGATTCTGCACCTCTGGATAGGTGAAGATCTGTTAAAAAAGTGGACCATGAAGTCGTGACATAAAATGGAAGTTTTCACTGAACTCTGTGCATAATTTTTTGTCTTTTTAGATGGATCTCATTTTCTAAGTAAAACCACATACAAAATTAAGAGGTACACGAATGCTGAATAATACCGATGGTCATTTCGAAACAATCTTCTTACGTATATTCCAATAGGTCTATGTGAAAAGAATTTGGAAGTGACTTGGAACGTAATCGTTAAAAACTGGCGCAGAAACGAAGGAAACAGAGGGAAGAGTGCTCGAACGAAGGATAGCTGAAATATCGTATTAATAGAACCGGCCTCGGAAATACACGATGAAAATGAATGGAAATTTCGCGCACTATTTGATCATCCTGGTAGGTGGACTAATATTTTCTAATAAATATTCGTCACGTACAAAATGATCGCATTTCCATGGAAAGAAGAAATCCTGGATTGCGTGTTACGGCCGTATAACGCTCACGTTTCACAAAATCAATCCCATTTTTTTGCATGATAATACAGTCTCGCGCGCCGTCATATTTTCATGTAACAATGGTACTTTTCTTGTCGAGCGGAAATATATTCGGAAACATTTTCCGGGAACATGATACTTTTCACGTTGTAACAATTCGTGACACGAATATCATAGTTAAGAACATGATATTTTCGTGACGAAAAAATTTTTGACGCGAACACGATACTTGAGGACGCGATATTTCCATGATTTAAAAACTTCCGTCACGCGCTACTATAATTGGAGTGGCATTAATTATTTACTGGGTAAAAAAGAAGGTATTTAGGATAACAGAACGAATTTATATTACCAAATATGTGGAATAAATGGATAAAAATTACAATTAAACAGTAGAATATCTAGCAAAGAAATCAGAATTCCTGCAACAGGATTTTGTGACTAAACGAGCACCTCGTTTCTTCCGGCTTCTAGCAGTGCTGGTGGAAATAATTCGAACTTCGTTGAAGTCCGCAGATAAATTCGAGTAAAAAAATTGATCTAGTTTTTCTTCATCAGCCGGTTTCTTTGCGCAACAATTCCCCAGCGCAAAACCGTCATTAGATAAGAACTAACAGCCCGCCGCCCTGCACTATTCCAAAGATTAATGACCGCCCGATAAAAAATACACAACGTTAATCTTTCCTATGTGCCATCCCTTGCTTTATTCCGCACAGTACAACTTTATTAACGAAAAGATCCGATTGAAATTGATGTCGAACCATTTTCGCACGTCATACCGTAATAACTGCAATTTAAAAGACAAACGCCACCTCTTGCTCGCTATGTATACACGATATCTATTCATTGCGAAATTAGAAAATTGACACGCGGGCAAGAAACCGTGGCTCCGTGATGGATACGACAACGCCGAAGTAAGAAACTAACAATGAGACTTACTGGCAGCGCCTAAATTCATTGAGACTGTAGACATCGGTGAAATATTCGGTTGGTGTAAAATTGTGGTTTTTGTTCTTGAATTTCAAGAATCTACGTTAAAAATACACAATACATTAAGATGAAAAGAATTTCTGTAAAAAATTGTTAATATTTGCATAATTTCTGCACTTGACAGAATCACAAAAGATGATGTCATGCACTATTATTATCGGTACGCATTCATCGCGAGGTTTTTATATCGAAATTACTGATATTCCTGAAATTACTGATATTTCCGCAAACGTAACTTCTTGTAACTTGATTCATTAAAATTGGAATCGAAAACTATCTATCGCGCTTCTATTGCATTCACACCGAGATTCGGGAAAGCGTAAACGCTATAAATGCCTAAAGCCAACAATCTGCTTATAATACTGCAACCTTTTGATGGTATTGGTACCACGTGTACCACGTGCGCTAGAACGAGCGTACTAAAGAAGGCAAATTATGGATCGATTAGCGTCGACTAAACATTTCGAGGTTAATCGACTGAAGAAATTGGAATCCATTGATTTCGAACGCATACATGTATACATATAGCGATCGAATAGAATTGTACTCGTGCAAGAATGTTCTTTTCGAGAACAGTGGAAGGCATCGCGATGGAATGCATGTTCCAATTCGAGGCGAGAGACGAGAGACGCAGAGAAGTGCAAATCGGTACATCGTACAAGAAGAAAGGTTAGCTTCCAGTTCAAGTATGCAATGGAACATCCACGAGTCGGTTTGTTATTGCAGCTTCATTCAGCGAATGTTCCGCGGTCCTAGTAAAAATAAACCATAAAAACTGAGACGTTTGTTTTAGAAGATGCAACTTTAGTATTTCTGCGTAATACCTTTGCTACTCTCAGCCTAATCCAAAATTAAACTATTTTTGCACGCTATCACGAAACGTAAGGAAAAACTGTTTAGTTACAGGAAACTTTCAAAAAAGGAGCTTTGTAAAAAAGTTATTCCGATTTACTGTGTTAATCAAATTATTTATTTTAAAACGTAACCGGTTGATGTTCTCTCTTCTTTTTTTTAAATCGAATTTATTTCCTTAAATTTCCGCATACTTTGAGCGCCGCCGTATCCCTGAACGTAGAGAAGAAATCTTTTTTCAGAGTTTTTGAAAGTAAACGAGGGACACGGGGAGTTTGTGTCACCGTTCACAGTTTAACTGTTCGAGGCAAATGAAATTATTTGTACTCCTCGGAGCGGAATGCGCGCAATGAAACTTTTAATTGACTCCAAGTTCCTCGGAAGTTTACGCCCGACAATAATAACATTCAGATTAGCAATTGTATAGGATCTAACTTCTCCGCGAAAGGAAATCACGATCGCGGTGAGTTCCCCTTGGCGCGTGATCGATTGTGCCAGGCAGGGTGGTTTCCAGGATGGAATTCGGAGGAATTAAACGCGTAAACTCGATCGGAACTAATAGTATTTGCCATTGATCGATCATGTTGGCACGAAATAGATGAGCGCCGAGAAAAAAGAGTGCAGCAACGGCACCGTCACGTCTGCGTGCAGTTTTGCGAACTGTGACTGATGCACCGCAACCGTAAACAGTGATTACGCTCGCCAATAATATTGTCAAACACTAAAATTAAGTCATCGTTTGTACAGGCATTATTAAACACTTGAATTGCATTCAATAGCTACACAATTTATTTTTAATTTACCAAAACCATTCGCGAAGGAAATTATAATATTTATTACCGATTATATACCAATACTATGTCTTTTTATTTTAAATCCAAATCAGTCGATTTTATCAGTCGATTTTATCAGTCGATTTGAAGATTTGATAGTTATTTATAAGTTGGTGTAATTATACAGCAAGTGTACGTTCACGGAGAAAAGGCTGTAAATTAATTTGAGCACTTAATATATTAAGCGTGAAAGAGTATAATATAAATACTGGTGAGAATATGTACAAAACCGTGAAATGAAAAGAAAACGTAAATACCGTGAGAAAATGAATTTTCTCGTATCGTTCACAGTATCGATCAAGTGACACATTTCTCTTGATGCGGGTTTGATTAAAGTGCGTTGTCTGTTTAGCGGTGTAATTTCGACAATGGCGTGAAACACATAAACCTCGAATGACTGGATCGTATAGGTTTATCGGCTATTTGAAGGAACTGCAACGACACGCGAGTCTTGTTTCGTTCTTCGGCTTTCGAGAGAGAGCTTCTCTCGTTGTCAATCTGTTTCACACACACGCTCGACACGCAACGACGCGCGACGCGACGCGACACGACGATTCGATTGAAATTAGGCTTTCGGTATTTGTTGCCATAAATAAATATGTATTGCCAATCTATTCTCATAATTACTACAGGTTGTCCCAAAATTCCTTCAAATTCCTCCCTGAAATGGGCGGTTCCTGAGGCGGTTCATTTGAAGCGACATTTTCTTTCTCCAAAATGTTCGCTGCGGCTTTGTTTAGTGGTTATTGAAGGAATTTTGGGACACCCTGTATAATGAGCCTTACATAGGAAATGAGTTTCTAATCGAAGGGTATCGAGCTCTCAGAAACTAGGACTTGCCTAAACGCACGCGGTCAGGTAAGTTAAACAGGACCTACCTAATGAAGTTTCCAAGTTAATATCAACTTATTCAATCGTTCGATTGTCCAGCTAAATCAGCCCCGACCCAAAATCTTTGGAATTGCTTATTGAAAACTGAGATCCGCAGTGTTCGCCAGTGAAATTCCAGTTGGGAGCACGGGGTCGAATCGCGAGTGTGTCCACTACCGACGCCGTTTTATTAAGTTCGAAACATATTGCCTGGTCCTGTCGCCGTAATGCTGGAACAAGTGAACGCGTTTACGTAGAAACAAGCTGCCGGTGCTCGCGCCCATTATCCTGAAATTCAGCATTCCGCGAAGTTTCCGAATTATTTAGCTGAAAACGCAACGCGGTAGAACCGAAATACACCTGGTCGTTTATCGAGGACAAGAAAACGGCACAGATATCTGTGCTGTTACTCGAAGCCCGGTAATGGATCCATAACGCGCATGGTTTACGTTTTGCGGCGTCGCGTCGCATCGCCTCGGTAAAGCACGAAAATGTGCGAACGAAAAGGAGAAAGAGAGAATTTTTGTTCCGATTTATCGGTGTATATCCTGACTTGGCTACACGAGCCATCTCTCACGGAAATATCACTAGCCGACGTTGCCCCGTTATGGTCGTCGCGTCGCGCGGACGCTGGATACCGGAATGACAGTGCCTGATCATGATCAAACACAATTTATGATTACCAAACATGCTTGGTGACAGTAATTCTAACGCGCAGACATCTATGCTTCCGGTTTGATGGCAGAAATACAATTTCCTTGACCAGTGAATAAGCTTCTTTCGGGACGCCAGAATATGATACCTTACGCGTTCATGGTCGTTTAAATTGTACTGTGAATTGATGTACTTGTATATCTAGACTGCAAAATAAAAATATTCTCATTACAATTACTCGAACCAAATAAAAATCTGTTTCTTGTTTTAATAAGTTTAATAAGTTAGCAAAACTCTTTTTGTGTTTCCTGGCTTCGTTCTCACAGAAAGACATGGATAAATCTGCTTATTAAATCTCTGAAATGGACACCTAAAAAATGATATCAGATTTTATTCTATGCCTTTCTCCTGACAGAAACAATAGTAACAAAAAGGACATGGATAAATGTGCTTACTAAATCTCCTTAACAGACGTTTATGAAGTCAGAAAAGATTTGATGCGCCTCGACGCGACGCGACGCGAAGGATTAACTGCAACCGGGTGCATATAACATAATTTTATGAAGTGACAAGACAGCTCAAGCGGCGCTTGTTTTTCCACTGTTTCATATTACTGTAAAGTGGAAAAGATGCAATTCGTAATCTTGACAGTGAGTTTTCGTACAAATTCAGAACAGACATATTCCTGGGATGATAATAGACATTTTGTTGGTAATATTTCTTGTTAATATTAAATAGCATTTTACTTCAATGTGCACAATATCATAAGAAACACATGACGCATTTCCACGTTAAAGGATTAATACAGCGTTATTTCCATTGTGCCACAGCCCCTCGCTAGAAATGCTTTTTATAAACAGCTTTTGTTTTATCATGTTTATGTACCCGACATGCTACTTCCGCATAATATTTTTTACATTTTGGAGTGAAAAGAAATCCCGGAGGTCTGGAGAATAGGGGAGATTATTCAGGGATAATATAATAATGTTAAAGCATGCTAAAATCTCGATACGCAGTCTAGTTATTAATATTAAGAGTTTCGCGAAAAGCTGAGGAAACAAAACTGCAGAAGGCATCGTTTGCTAGCGGCGCGGCGCACAGTGGTCCGGAAAGGCCAAAAACGACTGAAACCCTACGAAAGCTCTATTTCGCGGAAAATCTCGATAAAAAGTGTGCTTACAACTGTTCTTGGCCCCGAAAAATAATAAATGAATTAAAACTTAAATAATTAATTAATAATAAATAATAAATTTTACACTTAAATTGAATATAAAATAAACTTAAAATAAAATATGATTCAATTTAAATTAAACATAATAAAAAATAATTCCTTTCCATAAAAAATAACTTCTTAATTTAAGAAATAATAATTTTATGTAATTTAAAATAAAATGAAATAAAAAGTATACGGTTATGTACAAGATTTGATGGAAATTTATTATATAGAGGTAACGTTTATTTACAGTTTAATTAAGCTTATTTTATTTATTGTTTAATTAAGAAACAAATAAGTTATTTGCCGTTGTCTTGACGACGCATAACGCACGACGAACCGTCGCATGTTCCAGAAAGCGTAGCGTTCTCTGACGAGGTTTCTCACCGACATTTCATGAGATAAAACCCAGAGCCGCTGGTTTCCGCATTTGAACTTTGCATTTATTGTTTACTTAGATATGAACAAACGTTTTTTTTCCATGAGCACGATGGCGCAGGTTAGCGCAAGATAGATATCGCCTTTCAAACTTCATTAACATTGCTCTTTTCCACGTTTAATAGTACTACATGTAAAACTGTTCGAAAAATTAAAAATGAATATTTTTCGCGATTTTTTCCGGGTCTTGGTACTCGAAGTAAGCCAGAAAAAAAATATTTTATGTATACAGGCGCATACGGTTTCTTCAAACATGAGCTTGAATTCATTCTGAAAACTAGGTATGCTTAGCATCGCCAAATTTAAGATGTTCTATAACCAAGTGAATTTGGTTTTTGAACTGATTCACCCTTGAAACGTTTTGATTTACTCCCCTACTAGTAAAAAATATAAGAAATTTGATTTTTTAAGCCACTTGAAAACATGGAGTTTTAGCCGCTCTCAGACCACTGTGCGGCGCGGCGTTCGAGCAGAGCTGCGGAGAATTTGTCTGAGGCCTTGTCGCGAAAGGGTGGTCGTTTCAGCGATTAAGCACTAGGAATGAAACAACGCTATAATGAATTGCGAAAGGGCGCAGCTTATCTCGACCGAAAAGATCCGTAACGGGAAACAGATAAGACGCGAATAGGTGCATTCCTCTTTCTCTCGCGATCTCCCCGCGAAAGGTCCGAGCAGTCAGAGAAACAGTACTTCTAAAATTAGCACCATTCTCTAGCCGGCTTCATCCCTCTTCGCCAGGGCTTATTATCTCCTTGCTTGTGGATTCAAAACCAGGATTGCAAAGGTTGACCTGGTATCCCACCATGTTCCTTTTTATCGCCTATAAGAGTCGACATACACCTACTTTCGCATTCCACTGATCGTACGCGATCAATCACAACGATCTGATCGGGCTTTGATAAGGGTGTCTGGTTATTGCTACCCGTTCACTGTATTTCATTTCTGCAACCCTTCTCGACGCTAGTGATGTATTGCTGACAAGTGAACTCTTCTGGCGATTTATACATATAGTATAAAATAATATTCCATCAATTGTTTACGAATTAAGATTTTGAAGTCGATATTTTTTATTCGCCGAACATTTAGCCCCATCCTACCCTATTAATTTCGTGGATTGAAAGGGATCGATTTAGCCCCAGGAAATCAACGAATTACGTATGCATTGTATGCTAATCAGAGCTATAAATCTTCCCTTTCGGAATACTCGCGGACTTTTCAGAGGCTCAAGAAGTTGCGAAAAGTTTTCGCGTCTGTCTCGGAGTGGACCAATTTCGGAAAATTAGTTTTTCAGGAAAAAATATCACAAGTTCCTGCTTTGAAAGCAACACTCTGGAAAGTAGCATAATTATTTCAACAGTTCGTGGATTCGAGGTACTTTGGAGAACTAGTTTCATTGAGCTGCTGTAATCAGCAAATTCACGAAGAAGGGGCTACGAATTAATTTGTCAATTTGGGACCAAAGGGCAAATTATCCTGGGAACACGAGAGACAGACAAGGATTAAACTTAACCTACATATTACATGAACAAGCTTGCGGAGTTATAGCTAGAATAAAGATTGCCGTGAAAAATAGAAACGACACAATACAGGACGTAAGTGGTCAGCTAATCGCGTTGGGTGCTATTATATAAGACAGTAAACTGGAGCAAACAGTCAAAGGAGAGAGATACGAATCAGGGAACATAATTACAAAGACCCTGTAATTGGATTGCTTTATTTGAAATGTCCAACAAGTGCGGACAAATTACTTCGACACGGTTCTGAATCGGGAGTACAAAGTTTCTCGCGTCTATTGTTCTGGGAATATTGAATTTTGAAATGGTCTAAAAAGGTTTCCGAAACATCAAGGTTCATAAGACTGAAATCCCAGTTATGAGATTATAAGGTTTGTATT
The DNA here is from genome assembly GCA_916610255.1 of Lasioglossum lativentre. Lineage (NCBI taxonomy): Eukaryota > Metazoa > Arthropoda > Insecta > Hymenoptera > Halictidae > Lasioglossum > Lasioglossum lativentre. Next base: position 27,765,146 of record OU744357.1, on the reverse strand, counting down.
GATTGTTGGATTAAAAGTGAGAAAGCTTCTCTTGCTTCGCTTCATTAACATCACGACCAGACGGAGTATCGGCTAAAATACTTCAAAGCAAAAATTGGCGAGATAAATGCCCCAGCGTCAAGCTATTAATCAGATCTAAACGGATGAAGAATGGTCATGAAAAATGATCGAGAAAAGCGTCGGTATTGTATCCGAAGAATGGATGGGACGCTAATTTATCCGAAACTTCTCAATGCCCGACGGGTCACCTGGTGCCCCTTTTCATCTTCGTACTTCGTTCCCATCTCGGCGCATATTTTAACCGACTAGACTCGCTGTTTTTATCCGACATGGAGTAAATCTCTTCTCGCGTCCATCACCGCGAAACGAAATTGGGTGGTAGCACTCCTCCTTGCTAAATCCTATTACACCGCTCGGGCCATTTTGATACAAATCGTTTTTCTGTGCGCGACCGAAATGCTACGCCACTGCAATTACACCTTGTCCCGAAACGATATTGCCAAGACAAATTCTCCAATCGCAGGAATCCCCTCCGCATTTAGTCTCCACCATTTTCTCCTATACGTTCCGTAGGATTTCAAATAATTTAATGTTTAATCTTACAATTTAATGTTATCTCTAAATAAGAAGTTCTAATTGACTCTTAACCTAACAAAATCCAGAAAAATGAATTTCAACTCCAGCTTAACGAGTCTGTTAATAAACTATATGTCTTACAGATACTAATTTGCATCAACAGCCGCAGAGTGATGTTGTGGGCAACACACAAGACTAAAGTTTGCGTCTAATCTGCTTAGAATTTGAATTTAATTAACACACGATGACATGCATCTTTGGGTTAAGACGCTGTTACCGTCTCGTCTATCATCCCTCATGTCCGCTTGTTCAACATCAAACTTGTTTTGACGTGCATACATAGTTGAATACAGTAGAACCTCGATTATCCGAATTTTAATTAAAGCTATAGCCGATTTTAGCGATAATCGTGGATAGGTCAAATCACGATACAAATGTAAATCTTACAATTCTCGAACGTCGCACGGTTACCCTTATCCAATTTTATTACAAAGATAATGCCAATTTCCCTGAAGGCAGAAGATCGAAGGGAGAGCATCACGTTCTCGAGTTTTCATATTCAGTCCTTGTGCATATTGTTCACCAGGCTTCCAACCGATAGATTCCCTATCTACGTGGAATATTTTATTACAATAAATCGTTTTACCATTTCCACCATGTCTAGAGAAGGATTTTGTAATATTACCACATCGTCGCTGACATTTTCCTGCATGAAAGTCACTGCTCGCGTAACAAAGTACACTTTTTAACCCTTAAATAAAATAGTATACTGGGATGATTCCAACAAATTTTTGTACGCTAACTTACGCTGCTGTATTATAAGATAATTGAAAATATTCGGTCCATTCAACTTCTTTAAAACTTTCTTTATGAAAGTTTCTTCGTTTCACTGTGAAAAACTCATTCTGAATAATTCGTAATCGCAGTAAGAAGAGATTCTTACATCGTCGAGTCTGTAATATTAAATCCCAAGTTACCACTTGAAATGGTTCACGAAGAACAAAGTTTATTAATAACCGTTTAGTTCTTATTTTTGTTTGTGTTATTGTTATTTCGGTAGTACTTTTACGCAGTGTTTCTTTTCGCTTACTATGTCATACAATCACTCTTCCACGTGCGCTCTCATCACGATCCTAACTCAGTCATACATACATTCATACGTAAAATCGTCTCTTCCGCCAATCTCATTAAATTGTAACTCGTGCTTTTACAATCTCCTTTTTCGATCAATATGCGGACGAGACGACCCTCATTTTCATTTCAGACCCGTTAATTGAGTCAGCACGGTTCGCGGGTTTCTTCTTTTTTCATTGAAAGTTTGGTGCAGGGTATGGCCTAATGAAAAAAGTTTCGAACCCTTCGTCCCGAAGACTGCATTACCATCAACATGCAGACGTGACGCGTTCGAGAAATCTGCACTCTATTTACCCCTTTATCTCCTCTTCTAATCTCGGGTTTACCGAAATTCCTAAACACTTTTGCCCCAAGTGCATAATTGTGTTTCGAATTATTACATGAAAATTTTTCGCGTGTTACATCCTTTATCTAATTACACGTTTAATCTCGACCGATTGCAAGCACGAGAAGCCTTTAAATTAGTTACACAACAACTTCGTTAATGGGAAATTAACAGAGCTGACGCTAAGCTACCGAAAAATCTTTTCCGGGGAACTTTCCCCGGGATCATAAACATAGGTGCAACGTGGCATCATTAATCAATGTCCCCGGTGCTCCGGGGTACAGGGAGACGAGCAAGAACCGTGCAACAGGCTAACAAAACTCTCCGAAAATAGATCTTTATCAGCAGAAAAGGATCGTGGAAGCTCCCGGCTTTCCATTCGATGCTCCGAATGATCATGACACAACTTGTCGACAGTAATTTGCCGAGTAAGAAGACAAATGTTCCACCGTGTTACAAATGCTCCCGAGCGTAGCCAAGAAACGGCGGCGCACCCGCGTTGAGACCGCCCCCTTGCTTTTAATTTCGTTCACCCATAAACACGCCGCCCATTTCTTAAAACCTGTGGGAGCACTTTACTCGGATGTCGCGTTATTTATGTCCGGCGCCTATGCTTCAGTCCCCGCCTATTCGAGCCAACACAGTGCACAACGCCACGATGCACGCGGTACGATTTTATTTACGGAACTGCAAGAATATTCCGTAAACACTTACAAACATGAAAATGTTACCATCGTGAAAATTGTTTAATTTTCAGATCGATATACAGGGTGTCGCACTTAAGGGGGTAGTCTAATTCGCCGCGAATGTGGTGGCACGCTCACACACCGCTAGATAGACATATACGTACACGAAGTTGCAAGGGTCCACAATATTCGATGTCATTTCTCGATAATGCACAGTTGGGGCTTGTACTTAGTCACAATCGCTAGATAAAAGATCAATCTACTCAAGATGTATCCCAAAGTGGCTTACTTTTGCGTTCTCGAGGCGTGATTAGCATTATTCGGCAGCATGCAGCTGTATGAACAGTATTACTCGACAGCTCCGACAGCGGCAGCACTGTAGCGCCGCTCGCGGTTCCGCTACATGCTGCCAAATAATGCAAATCACGCCTCGAGAACGCAAAAGTAAGCCACTTTGGGATACATCTTGAGTAGATTGATCTTTTATCTAACGATTGTGACTAAGTACAAGCCCCAACTGTGCATTATCGAGAAATGACATCGAATATTGTGGACCCTTGCAACTTCGTGTACGTATATGTCTATCTAGCGGTACGTGAGCGTGCCACCACATTCGCGGCGAATCAGACTAGCCCCTTAAAGTGTGACCCTTGGAATATCTTCTTCAATTTTGACAAAGTAATCTATTGTTCATGTGTAATTTGAATTGTATCAAGTGTTTAGTATCCCGCAGGAGTTGTTCCCAGATTAATCTGGCAAATTGAGAGACGGATAAGAGTTACATAGATTGTGAGGTAAATTTTTACACACTCGCGTTGTCTTTATTGAAGCGAACAACTTTTGTTTGCAACGTTTTCCAAACTTTTGCTCGCATTGAAAATTATAACGGTTCGAATGCCTACGCTGCTACATGAATCATTATAACTTTTGCTATACGTGAAATTTCGGAAACGGCTTGAAACAAAAGGTACTGACAAGGGAAGTTATCGAACCCGTAAATTCAACCCAATTTTTTTCACGCTACTTCTCGCATTAAAGGGGCGAAATAAGCACTTGAAAAAATTTCAAATATAACATTTTTTTATTTCGTAAAATATCTCAAGAAATGAAGGTCACTTATTAAAGGGTATTATAAAATAAGTTTTTCCGATTTTATGTGACTTTTAGGAGTATCGATGTAGTAGTTAACGAGTTGATGATCTACGAGACATTTCTGCGTCACCAGTTTTAAGGAGCACACGATATATGAAGACATTACTAGTGAAGAAGCTGTGGACAGTAAGCGAGAAAAAAGGGAACCGAGTCGTTTGAGTTTATTCCACCGTCGAGAGAAACAAAGCTCCTGTGTGCTTGCCAGCCAACAGGGTGCTCGCCGAAGCTTTTGATGTTTCATAAAAATCTCGCCGCGGAAAATCGATATCGCGAATGTCGTGAAAAAATCTGGCTCCAAGAACCAAGGGGTGGGGAAACTTTGATTAATCTTTTTGCCGCATTCGGGATATTTTTAAATTAATATTTTGTAAATTAAACAATTTCTTGATGGGAACGCTTATACGAACAACAAGAGATTTAGTTTACTGCCGTAAAATTTCAATATTTATTGATATCATTGATTACGTCATACCGGACAAAGTAGAGAATTCGAACGTCTTTCAATAGAGCACTCCACCGCTTCATGAGACTGCACGAAACGTAATGCACGAAAGAGATAAGAAAGTGGGAAGCTCGGGAGAACAAGATGGCAAACAAGCAAGAGAATGAAAGAAAAGTAGTTGGAAGAAACTAGTCCACTCGCGCTTGTGAGCTCGTATACCGTGGAGAGACGAATGCGTTACGTTCACGAGCATTGTCTGCTAGATGGACAGTGACGTTTATAATTGTACTTTTGGGTGTAAGAATGGCTCCGCGTCACGGAGATTCTTTTTTGCCTTAGGTGCTCAAATAAATTCTCCACTCTTTCCTGCACGTGCTATGTTAATTTCGTTGCTGTGGTATAAAAATTGACGGAGATATATCAAATTTCGTGAATCGATACCGGGCTAGCCATTCTGTTTAAAATATATATTGTACGATTAATTAAAAAATAGTACGGTCAAGTCATTATTTGAAGTGATCTAGTTAGCTGAGACACCCGTGTATACCCCGCCAAAAACCGAAGCAGTAATCTCGTTCGACGACATGGCTGGAGACACTAAAATATCGAAATCTGGACACACGACGCTGTAGCTAAGAAACGACAAACAGTCCGCATACATTGTCCGTGGACTTTGTTTACAGACTGTCTACAGTCTGTCTGCAGACAATGTCTGTTAGTTTGTACAGAGAACGTACTATGGGGTTCTAAATCGGCGGTAACACAATATATTATCAGATACTGGGACTGAATTCGCTAATAGAAATGTTCAAGCGGTTCTGTTAAATGTTAAATAATGGAATCCAACATATTACATACCAGCTCCTTACAACCCAGCCAGCCAATGGGAATTAATACCGAAGCAAACGGTCGACGCACTATTTTCTCGACGCTGTTTATCAGTAGGTATGTATGTATGTCGATTACAAAGGATCATCGGACGAAACTCCCAGCGGCAATCGTCCGACGCACAAGCGCCAGGGCTCGTTTGCGACACGGGATGGAAAATATAGAAAATTGCACTTGCACTGGAACGAGGAGTGTAATTTACAGCGGAGCCGTGGAGCCGAAGGCCACTGTACGCTAGACGATCCCTATGAGCGCACCCCGGATGGCCTTGGATTTTCAACTTGAGAATCTACGCCTACAGCGTCACAAGTAGCCCTCGGAGAAGAGGGGAAAAAAAAAGAAGGGAATGTGTTTTCAAAGCCCTCTGGCTCGTCCAGAAAACAAAGGAAGTTTTTTTGGGAGGTCGAAGAGCGAATAAGGTAAAAGATGTGTTTCACTCTGTCGCCATTATGAACGGCAAATTGCCTACGAAGTAATTAATCCTATCCTAAAACTCGGAGCGAGAATATCGGACCTCGGGCGAGATGTTAAAGTGAAAAAAAATTCTGATCCGAAAAGTGGAAGCACGAAAATGTATTCCGATGGCAGAGCAATCCTTTTGTTTCATTGACGTGTGTCTTTAAAATCGAAACGTGTCGAAATAGCGTGCAGTTAGAATTTGAATCGGTTTCGTTGGAAGAAGAAAAATCTGAAATATAAAAATAAAATTATAAAAATGTACTCACCTAGAGTATGTCGCCAGTACTGGAAGCTCTCGTAGTCCTCGTCAATGGTCCCTGTCTGTTCTGATCCGGTCGAGGCGTGCAGTATATTATTTTCCGAAAAGCTTTCCGGAAACTATCGCTCAGGAAGGCGTATAGGAAAGGGTTGATGCAGCTGTTCATGTAGGCCAGGATGTGGCTCGCTATTTGCACCATTATCGACGTGGTTGTCAACGGGTACACGTCCAATGACTTCCTCACCAGAATTACCTTCGGTAAAACGAAAAAAGTAGCGAATTAATTAACGCTTGAACCCTTTAAATCGATTATAAAGAAAACTAGGAGATTTTTAATTCAGCTATTCGGCTAGTGGCCATAGAAAACCAGTAACGTCGTTTCCACAATATGTCATCAAGTGTTTTCCGATAACAGACTCTGAACAAGATCCTCTCCGTAAGTATTATATGTACTTGCGTAACTATCGGCGTTCTTCGATAAAAATTCAAATTACTAATAAATACCGCGTGATCATTTTATTCCAAGTACTCACTAAAATATTTGTCTACGATCAATGAACTTCAACGACGTATTAGAGGACCATATCGGAGTAAAAAAGGAGAAGTAGGTTCATTCAATTAGGATAACAATTCTTCGTCCAACCAATTCCGATAAATGGCCCCATAAATTATGCGACGCTTTTATTACATCGCTAACAGAAGCTGGGGGAAACGTTGCACTCAGCAATATTCGCGATATCGTCCGACGACGATTGGATCATTTAATGACCTAGCGAGAGGTGATTCGTGATATACATACAAAAACTTACTCTCTGTCGCAATAAACCGACGAGCTTCTTACCGTGTTCCCCGGGACAAATATTTTCCCGAGAGAACTCAATCAACTTCGTCTTCTGATATTTGGTAGCCTCGCGGTCTACTACATATACACTATACACTATACACTGATCATTGCAATAATTCGCTCCGTTCTGATGTGTTCTGATGTGTTCTGATTGAACGGTGTCGCATAAATAGGATTAAGTCCTCGACGATGTAGATAATAATCTGTCGGAGTTATCACGGTTTCGGTGTCACGCAAACCGTTGTATGTATGTATGTATGTATGTACTATCCATTGGGAACTGCCGCTTGGGGATTGGAATGTAGCCCTGTGTTTCGAACGACATTTCGGGTAAGGCATCGCTCCGGAAAAATTTCCGGACGACACCGATGCAATAGCAATTAACTGCGCCCCTATTCGTGTTAATGGGGATGGAAGATAAATTGCTGTTAGGAAATGGTACGGCGAAATTCGGTGGTTAAACCCGTTTCACGGGTAATTAGGGTTACTATGGGATCAATGACTTATTATTCACACAACACACGCTATGTATACATTTTAAATTTATCACAACGTAATATTCAAAATTTTGAAAGATTTACGGGGCTCTGTTTTCATTGCCGAAACATGTCAGTTTACACCACAAATAACATCAATCATACGGTGCTCCATTTATACACTAATGGAGATCAATGAGAGTTCAGGAGATAATCTGATCTAAAAATAAATAAAGTGCGAAGGCAAGTATAATATTAATCAAAGCTTTTCCGTTAATATTTCAAATGAACAATGCAATATTTTCATGAAAAAAAAAGCGAACTTGGTCTTCGCGTTTACGAAACATGCACCGGTGTAAGAAGTGCATTGTATGTGTAATGTATTCCACGTTAAGTACCTAACTTTTATGTACAGAATGACTAACATAAATAGGGAGACCTAAAAATCTCTGCTGTTTACGTATACTTCAGAAAACTGGTTAAAACAGTGTCAAACTTCCCGAAGAGATGAACGCAATGGTAAAAAGTAACCTGTTTCGGAAAGTTCAACTCCACGGAAGCGAGAAAAATACCGGTACATCTGAATAATATTTTCGAGCAACAAACTTTTAATATTTTCTCCGGAACAAACGTTTTCAGTAAATAACAAAAATATTTAAATTGTTCCGTTTATACATCTCACACTGTATATTAAATCGTGTGCAATCCCTATTTATCTCAGTTTCAATTTTCATAACTACAATACATACCTATTAAATGGAACGTAAAAGAAATTTTTTAAAGGTCGCATTAACATTAAGTAGTTTTTACATTTGAAATAGAATTTTTTTCTCAGAATTTATTTCATAATCCCATGTTATTGCACATAAAATTAACTTTATGCTCCATAATATTAAGCGAAACACATGGCGAAGACATTAAAATGAATTTAATGTATGAATATTTTAATCTACATCAATTGCAGAGGTAATAATATTCTCTGCTCGTGAACGTTAACCCTATGCGATTAACCTTTGTAAAGTAAATCCCGATTATAAATTGCAAGACAATCAAAATTTAATATTCTTATGCGAAATATGATCGCGATATAAATGTGACGCTGACAGTGGTCGTATTGATATCTCACACATCGTATAATGTGAAAACCATTAAAAACCACCGCGTTACATTGTTCACTGTACATAACGTTTACTAAGCATACAGTAGTAGTGGCATGGTTGTCGTAAAAGTTGCATCACTTAAAAAAATATCCGATGGAATCGGAGGCGGGACACAGAGGGAATGTATCACGCCCGGTCCCTTCTTAGACAGACGAAAGTGGTACTAACCTGGATTGGACACCAACAAAATGCAAAAACGCCGACTACCACGAGCACCAGCCTCGTGACACGTCTCCTTCCGCGACGACTCTCGGCGGTGACGCGGGACCGACGCCACAGCCTGACGAGCATGCAAATGTAAAAGAAGCATATCAGCATCAGTGGCAGCAGGTAGCTCATCAGGAAAAACGAGATTTGGAACAACGGCCAATCATAGTGCGGTAGGATTCGACAAGCCGTCAGGTTCTTCGACGACGAGCTGTTGTCGTCCTGAAACTAAAGCGAAATCTACATATATAAAGGAGCAGTCCCTTGGTTGTAGCTACGGCGCGTCGGGGAATAGATAGCGCGTGAACGTGTGTGCACTCTGCGATTTCGATCGTGATCGAATCACTCGCAATACGGAAAACATTCTTCGCCAAACGTGAGCAAGTTTCGAATGGCTCCGGCGACAGGTTTTTGATCGCGAAGAGTTAGGGATCTTTCAGAGAACGGAGCAACGTGTGCGATTCGAAAATATTAGGTTCGTGCGAAAACGATTGCAGCTTTGATTGAAGCATCAATTTTCAAACAATACGGACGTTTCAGCTTAAAATAGGTTAAGGTTGCTTAAGTCGTACCCCATAAGCAAAATCAGGAATCAATTCTAGGATTTATTAAATAAACAGGAATTATAATTGTGTTATACTCCTGTGAACTTTGTTGTTATTTATCATGATAAAATTCAAACATCTGTACGCGTTTACTACTGCTAACGGAAATGGAAAGATATTCGATGCTGCACACAAAAGAAAATGATGGTTTGCGATAGGGTCTTTGCGGAAACACGGGACTCGAAGTAATTCGACGCTGCGCTCGTTACACTAAAATTGAATTTCACGTAACTGCTTGTAAATATCTGTTCCGTTTTATGCATACGGTACGGAAATAATAGTTTGAGAAATGTGTACCTTGCTTTCTATTCGAAAATCTGTGCTGCATATAAACGTATCGACGATCTAGAAAAGAAAAGTCAAGGATAACAGAAACGTGATTCTGCATTATTGTATCAATAGGAAATTAATATCTATCGATGCATAATGAAATCAATTTTCTATGTTGTTTATACAATTATACAGAATATTCCAACAAAAAGGTTCTTATAGATAGATGTCTAGGAACTCAAACAAATGAATAATTAAGTAAGTACCGAGGAATGATAAAATTTTGAGTTTTCATCAGACGTTTGGCCCACTGTGCGTCATGCAGGCTGGCGAAACCAAAAATTACGCCATAGGAAAAGATAATTCACCGAGTTATGAAAGTGTTTGAGTTTCACTCGAACCGCTGGAACTGCCATTAGTGAATATTAGTGGCACGTTTACATGGCAGCGCGGCGGGTGTTCAAGCCCGAACGATTTCAGTTTCTCGGCTGACTTTGTTCCTCTCATTCGAAGGTAATTACGCCGAGAACGGTCATTGGGGAATTACAGGGATAGATGGTATCTGTGGATCTTCCGTCCATCAACTCCAATTTAAACTAGGTTTATATCAACTTGCCGGTCGCTTTCTTCCCGGTCATTCCGAAAGTATTAATTAGAACGAAGCGCCGAATAAATTGATCCTCGCGGTCCCCTCTATCTACCGGACGAACGGGCGTGTCTGTTTGCAGCTCGCGTATCAGTGGACACATTTTTGTTCTTCTTTCTCTCTCTCTCTCTCACTTTTTTTTTGTAGCCAGATTCTCGGTAGTTCAAAGAACAAGCAGAGTTTTTCGAATGGCGCGCTTTTCGGGCTATTGAGTTTTTAACCATTTTACGGTATCGCAATCCAGCCGGAACCGATGCGATCCATCATAACGAGTAACCGGATTGAAGGAGACCGGATCAATCAAAAGAGCTGCGCGCAACGGACAGGATTTGTCGAGTTTTGCGCGACATGGCCAGAGCAAACCGAATCAAAAAGCCTTTAGATATCCTGACGGAAGTATGTATAGATTCCAATTAGAGTGCTCGATCACGGAAGGAAAAGCGATAAAAAAACCTTACGTGATTAACGCGGATGGCTGCCAAATCAGCGGCCATCGAGATTTCACAAAATCGAGATAATTCATTTGACACTTTACCCATCGCCAGTTTGCCGACAGGCCCTTCAACGTCGCGTTTTAATGATCGAGAATTTCTTAATCCTCATGCCAATATTGTTCATTCGTAAATTCTCCTAAAGTCTTTACAGTTCTGTATTTTATTTTCTTCATTTTTGTCCTAAATGCATCAAATCCGCAGTCTACTTATTATTTTCATGCATGATTCTGCACCTTGCCATAAAGCAATTACGGTACACGTAATGATCAAAATTCATTTTTATGCGTTAACGTGTTAACTGCGCTTTATAGAGACAGATAACGAGAGATTGATATCGGTAATAGAAACGGAATACACGAGCTCTTGGTCCAACGAAGGGTGCAATTAACCATTCTTCAAACAATGGGACCGTAGTGATTTCGCGTAATTTTGAATTATGTTTGCTTTAATGCGCGCTAATATAATTACGTGCAAAATTTATGCAACTTTTGTTAAATTTCTACTGTGAAAGTTTCAAAACACATTAATTTCCATTTATTAGCCCAGTAAAATGTAACGTTAAAGGAACAGGCAGATTTTTGGCAATTTGCAATCGTACAATGAATTAGAGAAACGTTTATATTTTCAAAGAAAATAAAAGAGCAAAGTCTGGTATCATAGAGAAAAATCAGGATTTTGAAGATGAAGGATGTTCTGGCCGCAAGGCATTTGTTTCTTTTGACAAATTTCTAGATAAAATGAATTATTTTATAGTCAAACGCTTGCAAATGACTTACCTCGCCATGAACAACGAGGGCAGGGGTAGAGATTGCGAAGATAATCGCCCACGCGATGCAAATAGCAAGGATCGCACGACTTTCGGTCCTCCATGATATCGAAGTGATTGGATGAACCACTGCTAAATACCTGTAACAATTCATAGACATTTTTCGTTACAAATTGCTATAGTATTCCTACTTTAAGTATGCTAAATATGAAAAATGCAGGATCAGAATTTCAGACAATTTCAAAACGAAGAAGTAATTGTAAAAGTCATTGTAGAAAGTCTGGAAAATTACATCTAAAAGAGACTACTAGTTCAATAATAAATTATATGTAGACTTATTGTATTTGTGTTCTTTTCACGATCAAATTAATATAATCAATTCTGAAGTTCACAGAGCATTTAGATGAACAAGATCAACTACTTGTGATCAATTATTAATACAAGTTATGTTAAAATTTGTGCAGATTGACTGCTGTGTATGAACATTGCAATCCTCGAGGTTAAAACAAATGATACATGTGTGGAATGCACGAGATTCACGCGACATTAATGGCTATGATTTACCGACGTCGCTATTTTTGGGTACAGTAGTATGTACATGATTTGCGGATTAACTGTGACGAACATGTTTACTCCGAAAATGTTTTACGTATCATATACCCGGCAAAATGAATGGACAATCATTCACGGTAATCGACTTGGATAAAAGCCAACAGATTGAATTATGCAGGTTACTGGGAACTCACGATTAACCTAGTTGTTAATTGCAAGCTCATGACACGAAAGCTGTATCAAGGATAACACCGATACGAATGATTTGTCATTAAATGTCAAAATGAACGCCTGTTCTTTAATTTTAGTGTCCTGTGCACAATAAAATTAAAGAAGCAAACACTATAAATTATTACATAGTTGTAATTAATTAACATTTATAAAATCTCTGGTTTAATCGTATCGTTATGTACGACAAAAAATTCCAATTTTCTCTACAAATCCATTATTAAAATATTTGCTCTTTCTATTTGCAACAGACTGCACTCTCGATATGAAATGTGCATTATCAAATTGAATTCGAATCGCATCACTCCAAAGTGGAAAAAAACACAAAACCCACGACAATAATAAATCAAAATAACAAACACAATATTTATTACAGATAAAATAAGAACTTTGATTTTTTAATGCAAGCTTTCATAGAACTTAAAACACTTTTATCTGCAATTTATTCAAAGCGATGACGAAGGAAAGAAAATTGGTTTTCAATTTCAATTTATTCAGGCTCATCCGCAAAAGTGCCAATTTGCATAAGTAACGACCCAAAAGAAAGCAGAAACGGCGAACCGAATCAAAGTTAATTTCGCAATCCATGTTGCCAGACAGTTAATGCTGGAAATACCGCCGCAATGACCATCGGGAGAGCCAATAAAATCGAGAAGGAGAAACGGAATTTTACAGGGTGAAAATTTTACAGGCTGATACGTAATAGAAAATGAACGTGTCCGGAGGACGGGGGAAGAGTCAAGATTCCTTTCGTACGTATGACATTTACAGGCGCAGCACGTGATTCTACTGCAAGTGATAGAGCGCCGTGCGGCACCAGGAAATGTAACCGGAAATACTGCTGATATTTACGGGGCAAGAATGGGTTACAGCTCCCCGTGCTACGTACAGGATCGAGTTTTATTATACAGCGGCGTTCCCCGAGTATGTTCTATCATATCGCCGACGATCAAAGAATCGTGAAGCGACCACCTCGTCCCCTGCTACACATACTGTAAATTTCATGCATTTGTAACATTTACAGCTACAGGAAAATAAACCGAGAACTGTAACAACACACATTCTTATAACATTCTTGTGTATGTATATTATGTTCTCTAATGTGTACAGAGTGTCTCGCTTGAGCGTGACCTGATGGAAAAAATTTACAAAATTATGCATCGGAGAATTGAATTATGTTTCTCGTTTAAATTGGAACCAAGTCAATATTTGCAGAACTCGTTTTCTGAAAGATGATGCTAAACTTCTAAATGCTGACATTTTTGTCGGATTGACGTTTTTGATTTATTCCAATTCTACGATCTACGCTCGCGGAGATTAAGAATCTTTCTATTTTCCTCTGGTTCCTGAAAAGTTTCAGAAAAATGTTCCTGAGGCATGCTGCCAGAACTGCCAGAACTTTGGACGGAATCATTAATTTTACATGAGAAAATGTCTGGATGTTCTCCATACACTGCAGAGTAAGGAAGTGCTGTATCAAGTCGACTGTATATCGTTTATTAGTCTTGTTTCAAAAAATTACTAACAGGAGAATTTTTATATATTTTCTCAGCTAGATACGTAATTTGGCTCGCTGTAGGTCGCAAAGGGAAAAAGTATAGAAGGCAACGATGAAACAGCGACTTACCTGTCCAGGCTCATGAGGACCAGGGTGTAAACGCTGGCGAAAGCGGTGACGATGATAAGGTATTGGACGATCTTGCACCAGATGTTGCCGAACGGCCAAAATGGTAGCACGAAATCGGTGGCGGTGAACGGTATACAGAAAATGACGAATAGCAGATCAGCCACGGCGAGATTGATGATCAGAATGTTCGTCGTTGATCTCATGCCGGGATTCGCCGCGACGACGGTCACTACCAGACAATTCCCAACGAATCCAAGTATGCCGATCATCCCGAAGAACAGTGGCACAATCACCCCTACGATCCTCTGCACATGCCGATCCAAACCAAACTCTCCCGTGTCGTTGGACACCGAGTTGTTGGTGTCCGTGACATTGAACATCTCGAGGTCCAGCTGGATCTCCATCTCTTCATGCATCGTATATCACAGCAAAGAACGGAGCGAACAACGACCGAGTCTCCCACCGATCCGCTAAGCTCGCTGCCGATCAGTTTCGCGGATGCATTTCTTACAATTCCTCAGTCGTGTTGACGACAGTCATGACGTGCTCTATTTAAATTATTTATTTTTAGACCTATTGTTCTAGTTACTTCGATAACTATGGCAGATTTGTGTAGTAACTCGTACGTGTCATCGCAACGAGACATTTTGTACTCCTGTGAAACATGTTTCTGTTAGTTCCAACATTGTCAGCAGGCTTTGGCTCTGTTTCGAACGATTAAATAGGTTCTATCGATGAATTCTTCTTCATGCGACTTTGGAGAGCAATCGATTCTTCATCTTCCAAATCGAATACGAATCTACGTTGCTGTTCGTTGCTAAGACGGCTGAAAATTAACACATTTCTTTGCTGAGAAAACGTAATCATGAAGGTTGCTTAAGTCATTTTAATTTTATTAGTTGTTTTTCAGTTCGTTGCGTATAAATCGAAATGCTTGTTAAATTTTACTCGCACAACTTACGGTATTAATGCTAATACTGTAAATGCAAAAAAATCTGCAATCTAGTAATTACACGTTTCCGCGCACCATAGTAATCTCTATGCATTCGTTTGACATTTTAGCGTCCAAATTAAAATTGCTAGACAGTTTTTAAATGGAAACAGTAATTGACGTAACGAACACGATATGCCAAGATCGCTAAGCTTCGTGCATACGATAACTGCTTGAAGTAATTTCGGTATTTTACTAAACAACATTACGTTACTCCGTTTAATTAAAAGTGAAGCCCCAAATTACACAAGAATTCGTGCGGCTAATATCTAAGTGAGAAGCCAACGTCTGGTCTTCCGTTTCGCTAATTTAAACTTACGCAAATTTAAACTCGCGCATCGTAATTAAACAAGAATAATAATCGCTGTGCATTTACGCAGTCCAGGAGTAATGCTTTAGGTGATATTCGGGATTTAAATGCACAAACCAGTATACCAAATCGTGGAAATTCATTGAGAGTTGCTCGTGCAGAAATGCAAAAAATCTGCAGTGTGCATATACAATACATATATTACTTATTAGTAGACCGCGGATCTTTATTCAAAATAAAAATGTTCTAAGTCGATGCTAACGAACATAAATTAAACGACGATGTATTTCTTCTTCTAACAATTTTAATATATACAACAGCGTTTGACATCATAAAATCCATAGTTTAATAATTAAATAACGAAGGAGAATATTTCACAATTTGAAAAAATTTTTTAAACTCGAAACGATTTGAATGAAAAACTCCTATTCCAACAATTTGAGAATGTTCGCGGCATGAAAAATATCTTGGCGAGAAAAATGTATATATAGCTGAAATAAGAATAGAAAGCCCTCGGCTGGGTAACGAATGCATAGAACGGCGGACGCCCTTTCTTATGCTAAATTGGAACGGCGCATTCTCAAAACCGGCGTATATTATCACGTACAGTTCCGACGATTCTAATACTCTGTCCTTGATATATTTAATATACTATCTGTCTCGTTAAACAACTCCTCTGTACCTCAATCCTTAACAAAACGTCTACATAGCACACCGCCATCTAAATCTTTACTTCATTCTTTTACTACATTTCTCATAACGAAACATATTACTTTACTCGATTCATATAATATTTATTACTTTTATAGTCCTTTAGAATTAATCAGAGTTATAATTTCTCGTAGAAAGTCGGTAATTTGAAAGATTTGGAAATGGATACCGTGTAAAATGTTTGTTTAATAATGCAATGGCGCGGCGTATGAATTTCGCATACCGGGGAAGCAGTAACTCTATCGAAATTAAAATCGAACGAGAAAAACGCAGATACTGACCCGTTTCAGCTCGTGTTTGACTAGTCGCGGTGGCTTATCGAAATTCAGGTCACGTTAAGAGCACGTGCGACTCACTTCTGTGACTCGGTTGAAAGAGCGCTCCATTTAGCGTTCATTCTCAGTTAAGCAAATATAAATAATATAAAAACCGATACGAAATACGATCGATGAAAATGATTTTCTCTGTCCGTAAAATCCAGAGGCAGTGAATGAACTTTGTTCGTGGCCCTGACTCTTGGAGCGATAGCGGCAGAAAATTTACGGGGAAGTGGTTTTCACTTTGTATGCAACACGTAACATAAAAGAAAAACCGGCGACGAGGTCTTAAACGAGGTATTATACAGAGTCGCAGGCCACCTAATAAAAACTCTAATAAATCATAACACGATTCTTAATATTGAGCAAAGTATGAGAAGCACAGCGGTTGAAAAGTTTCACCGGAGAACTTCCAGAAGTTGATTCTTTGATTCCCGAATCCGCAGGAATTCCGCAACTTTTTTCTACTTTTCGCGAACGTTCCATCGAACATCGCGATCCGAAGCGTTAGGAGCTTCCTTCTCGAATAAGGATCGTTTTGTTCGCCGTTCGCAGCATCCAAAGTGGTGTAAAAGACTTCGATGGATTTCGATTCTACAGAAATGAAGTGCTCTTTCATGCAGTAGCGTCGAATCGACGTAAAACGACGCACAAATCCGTCTATCATCAAATACCGAACACTTAACGCCGTTCGAGTGCACTGGGTTCATATATTCCGTACGGAGAAACGGTTTAATAATTAAATAACTCGTTATAGAAGTAATGGAATTTCAATAACCGAAACCTCGGTGAATATCATTAAACTTTTTTCCGATATTCACACGGGTCCCCGACGCTCGACTCAGAAACGCGTGCCACTCCGATCACGAAATCCTCCCATTTCGCTGTCCGCAGGACTTTTAAACCGATTGCATATATTTCATGTTTAGCTGTGTCCCTTTGACATCGAAAAAATAACGTCACCCAAAAATTGCACCAGTTGCTCGAACTCGATATATTTTCGATAATGGTACAACAATTTTTAGTAGTGACTCTGACTCACCACTCGAGTGCTAAGGATTAAAATTGTTAAAGAAAGAACAGAATTTCTGTTCGGTCCCTTTCTCTAAAAAAAGCGTTCATTAGAATCGCGTAGTCGGAACGTCGCGTCGCGTCGCGTCCTAAATTAGAATCGTAAGATCAATCACTCGTACTTACAACGTCCACTGTTTGCGATCCCGCCGCATGTACAATTGGCTCGATAGCAAGACAACACCGCGATAAATCATTTTACTTACTCAGCCCCAGAACCAACAGTACCCTTACTTGCCAAGCATTTCTCTAGCGTGCAAAATCGCGTGCGACACAAGCACATGTCGCACGGAAACGTAAATATCGAGCTCCATTATTTTCGCGCAATTAATCTCCTGGAGAAGGAAGATTGCGACTGCGAGAGTGTTCCGTTTCAGCGAACGTTTAGGGTGATTTCTTTTCTCCGACGGAGAAAAGGAGGCTGGGTACCAGAGATCGGAAGATCGTCGACACGTGACTCTGGTACTGACGCGGCGTATCCCATGTCGCTGTTCATCAACAACATTTACATTAGAACGATCTTCGCATAATTACCTTGGGGGTCCTCTCACGTGCCGGTATCCGACTGGGGGAGGGGCTTTAACGACCCAACGCCCTTCCTTTTAGCGGATTAAAGCTGATAAGGCGTAACTGATGCAGATAGATCGATTCATGATTGGTGGCTCAGCCGCTGCTAATTGCCGCACCGGCGAACGTGTTCCCGATGAATATTGCTGGCGCACTTTCCCGGCCAACGACGCGACGACGACCAGCCGAATACATCCGAGCGCGTCATTCCTTTTCTTTTTCTCTTTAGCAGCGAACACGCCGACCCTTTCACACCGGCCCTACACAGTCCGCCGACGGCGGCCTCTCCATCGGGAGCCCTCCTCAGGAACGTTAATTAATTGCCAAGCGTCATCCAACGATTTTGCGCGACGATTAATTATCCGGTGTATGGAACACGCCCGGGGATTAATCTGAATGCGAAGGAGACTTTAATTTAACCGAGATCTTCGCTCCCCCCCTCTCTCGCTCTCTCTCTCTCTCTCTCGCTCTCTCCTCCCCTTTTTTCTTTCTCCTTACTTTTACAATGAAACCCGGTTTAATGAGCGCGTTAAACACAATATCGAGAACGCTCCCATTCGAGAACGGCACTCCGAAAGGTCACGGGGTAGCTTGACCGTCTCACGAACCAATCGGAGGAACTCGAAGATATTCGCCGAAAAAAATATAACTGTTCTACGATCCTCTCGCACTCGGCGCACCATCGTCATCACTCTCCCGCCTGAACGTCATGCCGCTCGAACTTCCCGAAAACTTTCCTCGCACGCTCTCGCGAAGTAGCTGTTAATTACTCCCGAATGCGTTGCCGACTACGTGCGCGCTGTGTTAACGAGAAAATGATCGGAATCTGCTTCGCATAGCGGCGAGTTCTTCTTGGAGAACCTGGCCGGCTCGATCGAACGAGGCACGCTTGCATCGATCAAGAGGAATCGTGAAGCAACGTTGGAACACAATCCGGCCCGGTTACCAATGACTTTTCATTGATGAAGGTGAGATTTTCAAGGCTACGCGTGCTCGACTGGCGTCCAGTTCGAAACTGATCGCGAAGTCGATTGTAGTCGGTCGTGCATTCTCGTCGAAGAGGACCACCTCAAATCTGTGATTTCGTCGGAGATCGGCGCGATCGATCTTCACGATTCTCGCGTTTAATCGAATTGGACCTCGACCGTCACCGTTGCGAGCACGCGGAAATTTTTTCCACGTGTTTCCAACGTTCGTTCGATGCAGAAACTTCTTTCGGTGACAGGTCTGCGTAGACGAAGCGTTCTGAGACCGTGAGGAAGACACGCAACCGGCGGTGGATGCGGCGCGACTGTGCGGCCCGCGGAATCGGAGACGAGAAACCAAGTCTCGCAACCGTATTCTGCCCGAAATAGGGTTGCTGGATCATTCGCGGAGGGAGGGTGCGAGTGGCATCTACCACCCCTGTCGGACGCCACCGTCGACTTATCGATTCGTTCCTCTCTGCCGCTAAAATCGACGCGCGACTGTACCGTCGAATAGTAAAACAATGCTCTGCGAATCGCTCCATTATCACCGGCCTCGAAATGTTAATGGTGTTAGCATATTCCGTGTCATACCTGATTTTACACGATTCGCCACTTAAGCCACATGGCTGATGACCTTCGCTGGACCTTCTGTTCGAACAGTTCAATTTTGACGATATAAATGGCGACGTAATTGTAGAATACTTTAAAATATCAACTGATGGTACATTGTTTATTGCGATGCGTGATGCAACAATTTGACATGGCACGATAGTCGTTAATCGATTGAGTTTCAGCACCTTATTATCAATGAAATATTCATTTTGAATAGTTCTTCCAATTTTTCTGATTCAATTATGTCAATTAAGGATATTATTACTTTTAAAAAGACGACTTTCTTAAAATTGGACCAAACGACTTTTTCAAGATGTTAGAAGGATTCCTAGCTGACGTAAATAAACTTTTCCAAAAAATTGCAATTGGTCAGAATCGTAGAAACAATTTCAAAAGTTGGTTTTATAACTGTTTTATGTGTGTGCCTATATTGAATTTGGAGTCGTTCGGTTGAATAAAAAAGTTATTGTCTTTTTAGGAGTGGCCGAATACTACTGTGACAGAGACTGTACATTATAATTCGTACATTTTGGTAAAGGAATATACAAGTTATGTACATTTTTTATATTAATATTAGAGTGGCCATATTCTGTCTCGGATATGTATAAAATATTATTATTGTGCACCTTGTAGCCATGAAGATCTTCTTCGAATCTAACCTTTAACTGTTAAAGTTCATGATCTATTACTGCAGTGGTTGGTAATCGATTAGAACCTTACCTTAGTGACACTTTACATCATTTATGAAATATTTCTCACGTTGTTGCCTGTAACCTATTAGCGAGTGACAGATTACGATGTTATTTTATTATGAGATAGATATACAGAAGGAAAATAAAAAATCCTTTCATATTCAAATTGAATGTTCCTTTTATTATATTTTTGTTTTAAGCATCATAAACAAGATACGCCGATGACGCATTGCTAAACACGTCTACCTACATTCAATAATTTTTACATACTACATACATATTAGCTACCAATAATTTTCTCAAATTGCAGTCATCAAATTTTTGACTTCTATGCTGAACATTAAACTTCGTATTTTCAACTTGACAGAGTTCTCTATGCAGAACGGTAAATGCCTGAAAATGCTCTTTGACTTTTTTATAGGCTAGCGAGGGAGGGTGCCAGCATATTAATTGCATAATATGCATTCATTTAGTATTCTCTTTGAGAAAGTGGAATTCTAGATTAGCCCGTATTTACAAGTACTTACAGTTTCGTAGCAACGATCGATCAGCTGTTAAACGCATCTAGAATAATTTGGTTAATTACACACGCGCCCGTGGACAAAGGGTGTGTCACCGACACTCGTCGCATGATAATTAACCGGTGGACCACAGGGCTACGTTATCAACGAATATCTTCGTTGGCCACGTAGGTAATATCAGGCTGTAACGGTGCATTTAATTGTATTTATAGACAATTGTATCGTGATACATCATAAGGGTATGGAATGCGTCGTGCTCGATACAAATCAATGGCTTTCATTGCCAAAATGTCTAGTATGCTGGTTTGAATATACGTAGTTACTCTTTGCGGGTTACACGTACATCAACAAATCAATTCGCATTGATTTCTTTTAATATTACATTAAATATTTATTTCACTTCGTTCAATGTTATACAGTAATTGTTCTTACTTTGTTCCATTTGTTATCTCGTTACGCAATATAACGCATTTATTCATTAATAAATATTTTCTGCATTTAATATAGAAGTAAATTTTATAACAAACTAAATTTGTTCGATTAAATACATTTCGTCAAAGGTAGTAGCATTTATAATCATTCGACGGCGGTGCTGGCTGATCGATTAATTGATATTGCTATACTTTTCGTAAAACTTATCCAGAAATGAGAGTTATCAAGGTAACATATGCTGGAACAGATTAGTTTCCAATAAGTGGATAGTAATAACTAGTGTAGATTAAACTTCTGTCTCATTTTTTGCACTTGACCAATTCATCAAGTAATTATTCCTGCAACTACAAATTATGTGCGAAATAGTAAAGAACGCAAGAAAGCAGTAATAACTATATATATATATATATTGGCCAATGTATCACGCGTTAAGCTATTCTACACTGTATTTTCGCCGGCTGAGTAAACTCAGAGTTTCCCAGTAATTTTCTCTAGAACAGCCTGAGTTATAACCTTTTTGGTAAAATCTTTAGCAAAATTGGTCAGCTGATCACTGAAATTGGGTTTCTTGGTAGTGGAAGGAGGCGGAGGATAGTAACCACCTTGCGGATACCCTTGTGGATACCCCTGAGGATATCCTTGAGGATTCCCTTGAGGATATCCTTGCGGATAGCCTTGAGGATATCCTTGTGGATAGCCTTGTGGATAGCCTTGAGGATAGCCTCCTTGATATCCAGGATTTTGATTACCGTATGGAGCCTGTCCAGGGTAACCAGTCTGGCCAGGATATCCCGACGATTGTCCCGGATAACCACCAGGAGAGGATTGACTAGGATATCCAGCGTTAACTGTGCTGGCACCAGTTCGTGTCACGCTGCCCTCGTTCACCGGTGAGCTGTTCGGGTAACCGGAACCCGACGGATATCCCGCGTTTGTCGGGTAACCGGAAGAGCCGGTTGAGGGGTATCCGGACCCCGAAGGATATCCGGAGCCTGACGGATACCTGGATCTGGAAGGGGACTCGGACTCCGTGGGATATCCGGACCTTCTCGAAGCGTAATCGTTGTTGCTCTGCGGAGGACTTCCGGACTCTGACGGGTACCCGGAGGAACGGGACGGATAACCGGAGCTTCTCGACGGGTATCCTGACGGATAACCGGAAGAACCGCTCCTGGAAGGATAACCGGAGCTGGACGGGTAACCGGAACTCGACGGGTAACCGGACGAGCCGCTCCTGGAAGGATAACCGGACGAACCGCTCGAGGCGTCTCCACTTCCTGACGGATATCCGGACTTTGTCGATGAATCCAGCGACGCTGGTTGCGCGTCGCTATTGCTCTGACGTCTCGCGATTATTCGGCCGTCCTCGTCGATGACTTCTGCGAACAATTCGTTATCTACCTCCTAATTCACTAGGTATGTTCAAGTTTCGATCACCGCCCCATGCCATGCCGAGACCAACAGAATCATTACCATTCCGGCGTCATAGCGAACGTTTGCTTTTGCTTCGACCGGGCCGCGGTTACGTGAATTATTGCCGGTATCCTGATTATTTTATTCCATCAATTAGCGGGTTATCAAGCCAATTACGCGTTACCGTAGCGTTCACCCGCGCTGATGTTCTTTCTCCGTTATTATCGTGATATACTTCTCCTGGAATCCTATCAGTTAATGAGCATGTGCCTAACAAAGCGAGTTGTAATGTACGCGCGTGCGCGCACGCGCATGTGTATGTGCGTCGCAGTCGAGACATGCAATTTGGTGTTTTATTAAAATTAGTTCCACGGTACGTAGGCCGTCTTGTTGATTAATTAATGCTCGAACCGTGCACTCACGTCAACGTTTCTATATTCGTTAGTAATCTCTTGTGTGAAGCATGCAGATAATGCATTGTTATTTAATGATGTTTTGTAAGGTTGAAGGCTTAACAAAAACAAATAGAATGCTGAATGCTAAACTGTATATATTTAAGTATTCTCGATTGTTACATATAATATTGATTTAAGTACACGTTAAGTACTACCTTTGTCATACATTTCTGCAGAATAACGGTATTATATACGGTAAATTTATTGTCGGACTGTAAAATGGCACTTTAAGGAAGAACCCACGGTTATAAAACTTCAAAATCGCCAATAATATTCTTGATATCCGACAAAGTTCACTTCTTAAGTACGATACAACCATTTGTTTCCACTTATATCTAATATGTTTATGTAAAACAGCAATTCTTATATCCTTTTATGTAACCTAAATATATCGAGTAAAGTGGCTGGATAGTATTTTATATTTACTGAGATGCTGTTCAACTTTTCTTAATAAATCGAACTATTCGATAAGTTTTCACAAAGCATAGTTCTTGTATGTCTCTCAACTAGAGTCGCCAGATTAAGACTTGCCCCCACTCTAACTTCCCCTTCCGCCACGGCCCGGTCATGTGACTCCTTGTGTCACAATGTCACCTGACTAATCCGGTACTGGCAGAGAGAGCTTCTTCCCCTCGATTCGAGTCCATTCCCCCCATCTGGCGACTATGCGACTTTCAACTTCTCGTGGAATCGATTCAAACATTGTTAACGATGCCCGTAAGATCGTCTATATTTTGTGACAATTGTAGTTTTCAGCCTGTAAAAGAAGACTTGGTCCCAAAGCCATCGAGATTAAGCGTAAGATAAATGATTCGTAAGATCGTGGAGGGCACGGCGATTAACCCGAGAATCTCCAGATCCTATTCCCCTGGTTATCGACGGACGTGTGGGTGTCGTAATAGCCGCTACCACCTGGAAGCTGCAATCGGCTTCTGGGAGTGGTTGCACCACGCGATCCATGAATACCACCATTCCCGAACAACCGATTAAAAATAGAACCGTCCCCAATAGTGTTCCTCGATCCCGAATTACCGCTGATTCTTCCACCGTATCCATTGGACGAAGACCTCGGCGGTGGCGTGGGCGGAGTCGGTCTGATCCTGCTCGGTCTTTGTGTCGGATATACTGTTAAATTGGAGAGTGGTAGTCAAAAACCACGATTATACACACAGAGACGCGGAACGGACCTCGCACACGGCAAACAATCTTGTTTACGACCAATCATTTAACAACATTACAAGGTAGCAAAGGGTAGCAAGGTACCGACTATGTCTTCGTCATAATATTAAATTAGATGATCGATTAATAAAATGTTAGTTGATATATCATGCTAATCTTACGTTAAATCTTTTAGGCTTCTGTAAGCATGCATAATGGTGTGTCTGTTAGTTTCCTCGTATGTGAGTATATTGTACATAATTGTTTTTATTTTAAACTTCCACTCTTCAATTTAAATGCCAGCATATTTCTCCTTGCTCTTATATGCATGTATGTATGTATATTATAAGTCGTCTTATTTACAATTAAAATTGTGGTACTATTAATAAGCTGGTATAATCGTAAAGGTATTAATAAATATATTAGCGTATTAATGCTAAACTGTAAAAAAGAAACTTTTTAAAAATATGTATGGCAGAAAATTGGGATAGCAGTTTGGGCAATGTTTAAAGAGCTTCTGTTAGCACGGGAACGACTTCGTCTTTCGCTTAAGCAATATGACCTAGAAAATTCGTTTACGCGGCTTACTCAAGTTGATAACACGTGTCAGGGTTCGACGGTGATAACGAAACCAGTCGGCTTTCGTTGGACATACTTGCAAGACATTATGTCTATCTTAACGTTTTATAGTATATCGAAATATTTGGAAGTGATTTTCTTTTACACAATTCTCATACATACAAATCTTTTCCCATCAAAACACGGCCTCTTAATAAATAGTCTAGTAACGATAATAGCTTTCAGCAAATTGTCTTGACTGATCTATCACTTCCTTTTAAGATAAATGCTCGAAACAAAATTGTTAAGTGTCTTTCAGAAATGATGCAGTTATTTGAAGCCTATTAAAAGACTTCTGTAATATGTTAAAATTGATTATAATTATTAGATTGCATTCAATAGGCTTGGGAATCGGATAAAAGCATAAATTTCCGCAGTCCATTAGCACTAATTAACACGAGTCCTCAAGTATCCATAAAACGAGGATTATCTCTAGAATTCCTTAAGCTAGAGCTCGGCTAACATCTTCAGCGAGACTGATTATGCGATCATCAATATTTGATACGTTAATGGTAGGAAAAGGAATAGGAGGCTCCCAGTGGGCATACATGCGAGCACTCGTATGCTTGCCTTAGATAGGTGTCCTCAGGGATAACCCTGAGGGTACCATCATCGAGTACATCTACCCTGGATTTTGGTTACTGTACGGATTGGACTATCTAGGATCTCCAGAGATTACAATCTGGGCTAAAATGTTTCCATGGATACTCCTCAGAGTTTGAGGAAGGACAAAAGTCATCGGTACAACCATACAAACATAATGGATAACCAAAGTTACTGAACGATTGATAGCAGCGTCCTATACTATTTTTCTTAATCTTGGGATGACTAATAGGTTTTGGGCGATTCACTGGGATATCCACTTGCCGACGGATATCCTGATGACGCAGAACTCTCGATGACTCCGATTGTGGTTCACTGCCGCCATCAAATTCTGCGAACAATTTATTATCTACCACGCTGCGTCCAGTTTAATTGTTACCATTTTTTCTTGTTATTGCACGTCTTTATTCTTTTCCTTACGCTATCAACGAAGCAAACCTCGCAATAACGCAAATCATTGCTATATGCGCGAATTGCTAATCTACGGGAAAGAGTGGCGAGTGTCACGATAAATCTACGAATCGGTAGAAACATTATTTTTATTCCGAGTGAACAATCATTATAATGGTAATCAATTGCTTTCGTCGCATGGATGTATGCCAGTGCAGAAACAGTTTTGCATTGTAATATATAAATAAGAATTCGTATGCATGCACGTAGAATATTTGGATAACATTTTATTAACGCTAAAAACATGATTTATCGGACGGCAGAAAGTGTTTCGCTCGTAACGAAATCACTTTATCGAGGTACATAGTAGTGCACTAGCTATATGTAGAATAGAAAATAACTCGATGGCTGTTCCATAAAATTTGCCCGCAATATCAGGTACCAAATCAGACGGTTTATGGAAGTTGTTCTCTTCATCTTTTCTGTTTCGATTGGGCACTTTGAAAGTACTATTTCAAGCTTTCGCGTCGAGTCGCCTTTGAACCGCTTTCTTTGTATGGAAAGAAATGCGCGTAATCACGATTAATCAGACTCCGTTGTAACTAAATGGAAGACTAGCAAACTGAAAAGTTTACCTGTAGCAATTGCTATAACAAAGCATCACGATTTCAATGTATTTTCCTCTTTTGTAGAACCTTAACGAACTCATACGCACGTTCTCTGACATCGTTATTAATTATATCAGTGCTGGGTAGTATTTGACAAAATAGATACAATTATTTTAGTATTTATTATATCAATAGTCCCGAGAAGTAATTATTTAAACTCACGAATGTATTAAATACGAATCATTAATATCAACAATAATGTGTTTCAAGTAGAGGAAATAAATTAGAATAAATAAGACATTTCGAAACGAAATCCAAATGTTTTCAACATTTTCAAATAATACTTTAAAATAGTATTTTAAGCACTTACTGTACCAAATAAAATATACAAATATTCACTACTTAAAATAGTATTTTACCCAGCTCTGAATTGTATATGTATACGTCGCAGAAAAATAACGTTCCGAAAATATGGTATAACTTTCTGAAAGAGTAATTTTAACACGACGATTCTGTCCTACTGGGTTCGAACAAAAACTTTTGGCGTGATTCCATAATTTTGTGGAACGACAATATTGCTACATATTGTTACATGTTGCTATAGTTATCCTAACAATTGCTTGCGAATATGTCAAAAACCAAGGCCTACCAGCGGTCACATGTATCGGGAAAAGTTGTTCAGAATGATGATCTTGATAACATATGTCAAGGTCATTGAAATCAGCGAGGATCCCCTAATCTGAATAATTCTCGAAAAGATTTTAAATGATACGAATGATATAGCTTGACCCAGTTGCCAAAATCATCGTGTACATGACGATTGCTTTCTCAATGTCCTACCATCGTTAAACAATATTAATATTTCCATATAAGAGAGCGTATACAAGTCTGAGTAATACTATCGTTTTAAATTGGATATATCCGTGTAAAATTCCTTTTATAGTAACCTCTTAATATTAATGAGTATATTGAAGTCCAAAACGGATTTATATACCAAAATTCATTGCTACGATCGTAATTAAATACATTCAACAGATTACTCTTTTAAATATCTTTCCTTTATCCTTCAATTTCAGTACTCCACAAAAAAAAAAAAAATAAATAAATAAATCCCCTGTCAATCATCATCGAACTATTCTATCATATATTATCTTGGTATACAGGGTGCGCTGAAAATCTTGGCACGGCCGAGCAGGGGCTTATCTTTGAAAGTCTATTTCATATTTCCAATCGAAAATTTTGAATTCGAAAATTGAACGAGTGTAACAGTATGTACTTATTAAAATCCCATCGTTCGCAGATTTCAGTAAAGGAGTGGTGCTGAAAGAAACAAACGTTGCGTACATTTTTTATTTATCTTCGGGCGCGGATTAACTCTCGGTCGATTATGGCGGCCGTATTTAACCAGGCGCCGATAAAATCCGCGTGTGCCGAACAATCAATTACCGCCGATTTTCTCGAAAACAATACGTCGCGAGAATGAAAAATTAAAATCGCCCAGTTCGGCAGTGCCGGAATTTCCAACCCAGCCGGTATATCAATTTACAGCTGCTGCACTCGACAGACAAATTTCTTCTCGTTATGCCAGTTTCTCGATATTCCAGGGTTCGCGTACATACATAGGTATAACAATGGAAGGAATCGTACAGTATTCTTACGATAACAAAAGCGTCCGAATTGGAGGCTGTGCCGATCACGATCTACTGGCAACGATCGCGAGGAGGCTGACCAGACATACAGTCAGCAAAGACGCAGACTGGGCTATGCCGTTGTTTTTGCGATAGGTGGAGTAGACGTTATGGTTCATGCGGTTCTGAGGATAATTCGGGATAGAATAGCCGGGATAGGGTGGCTGCGGATATCCGGGATACTGTTGGGGCACTGCTGGATAGCCGGGATAGTTCTGAGCGGGATATCCAGGCATTGGCATTCGGTTGTTGGTCGGGTAAGGTGGATATCCGCTATTCGAGCCGGTGTTACTGGGATAGGGTGGATATCCGCTGTTCGAGCCGGTGTTACTGGGGTAGGGTGGATATCCGTTGTTCGAGCCGCTATTACTCGGGTACGGTGGGTATCCGCTGTTGGAACCGGTGTTACTTGGGTACGCCGGGTAGCCCAGATTTCGGTCGGAATTCACCTGCCGGTACCCGCCTGCCGGGTCCGCGGGTGCGGGGGGTGCATTTGCGTTCGCGAAGGGGTTCGAGTTGCTAGCGCTGTTGCTGTTGGTCTTATCGTCGGTGTTGCTTCGTTGCCCGTTCACGATAGAAACGCCCGCCGAATCGTACCCTGAAAAGATTGTCCTCTCTTCTGCGTCGTCTTTGCTTATCGTCGGTCGCGTTCTCGCAACGAATACGCGTCAAGGAGACATAGGGACGTATTTGATATTTCAACATCGAACTTTCACCTGTACCTTGATACGTGTTGTCAAGAGTCACTCAAGACGACGAACAAGGACAAGGTTAAAATTGAACGTTGATAGATCAGAAACCAGCCGAAACAGAAAACACATTCTCGGAGCAAACAGTGGGCCAGTCCTTCGGAAAAATAGAGGATGCTCTAGCTACGACTGAAGGTTGGATGAAAATCGACTGGTCGCGCTGCTCCAGGCTACTTTTAATTTAGATATTATTTCTGCTGGTATGATTTTCATTATATGTATGCTGCTGTGCAGCGAGATCCTCTGACGATAACCTGGCCCAAGCACTCTCTGTGTCGGCCTTGAGCGACCAGTTGATTTTGATCCGACTATGTCTACACACACGCGTACCAGGCCGAAAACCTTTCACGGGAAATTGGAGATTTTAAAGTGGCTCGTTTTAATGGAGTTAGCTTAATGAGGGTGCGGCCGGGACTACGAAATTGTGCGGTTACTTCGTTCTGTGTTACATATGCAAAAGTTATCGGGCAAGCGTTAGGGGAGCAAGAAGAAAGCACATGCTGCGTGCAATTTTGCCTTTGACACGGTGAGGGAATATTATGATGTTCGATTTTCGTCATACTGTTTCGATCCATACGATAACATGATCTTGGACATCAACATGTTCTGGTTTGTTTCATTCTTATTGTTGTAAAACTCTCAAATTTTCGTCCAAAACAAGCATTCTAGAAAATTTCGTTTCTACATAGAATTAAATTTTTATTTGTAACAAATGTAAATATGTTAGTGTAAGGAAGTTACACAAGGGGTTAATAGTTTCTGACAACAATGTGTTGAAACGACATTATTTCGATAGTTTAATCGAAGTTTAAAGACTGCCTTGACTATGAGTACAATGAAGTGTGTGGCTCGAATGAGACCTACTGCTAAAAAATTCGAACTAATTGAAAGGCTAACGACGTTACGAAGAAATACATTAAAAGTTGAAAATACAAATGCGGGAAATTTCATTCTCGGCCACATAAAGCACTCACGAAAAGTTAATTTCAATTCCAACCCGGGTGATACGCTTTTGCTTTCATATCGGCGGGATGCTAAAAGTTTATACGTTCGAGAGCAATTTCTCCAATATCCTATAATGCTGCGTGAGTGTACGCGCGCTTACACACGCTCGCGAGTGGCGGTGGACGATAATGGAAAGGTCGTGTTCGCAAATGTTGAGAAGAGAAAAAAATTCTGCACACTGCAGGCTCCTCGAGTTCTCGAGGACGTATTACATCCCGCTTTACACCTCAAGTTTACAAATTAATTTTTCAATATGGTCTCGCGTGTCGCCGAAAAATATCTTCGAAATTATTCGAAACGTCTTTACCCGAGTTTTGCTCTTGGACTATGAAATTAACCTCACAATATTCATAACAGGTACCTACCTAAGTTTAGATTAACGTCTATTGGTTAAAATTCTATCAATTCTAAACAACTGATGAATACTTTACTAAAAAATCACATTTCGAAATTTTCAACTCCTCTATTAAGGGATTGGATAAAGGTATTGATTACTGTGATAAAATATTTAAAAACACAAAAACAATAACTCCATAGAACCCGGCTTTTAACAAATCCGGAAATTTGACGAGAATATTACGAAACGGCTGTCCACAATTTTACAACATCAAGTGCACCGGAAATTTCAATAAAATGCACACGTAGCATCAGCATAATTCGCGCTCAACGTGATTTTCAAGCTTCTTTAATGCCGCAGAGCCTATTGTTTGAGCATAATTTTCAAAAGAGGAAACACTTAGACAACAGGTTATGGGGGAACAGATTTATAAAAATGAGGAAACAATTAAAATAGTAGGAAGCAAAGCGCAGAGTTTCCGCATAGCACCGTAGCAGAGGCATACAATAGCTTAAAATTCAATTAGCCGACCCTGATTTCGAAACGATGCCGGGACGTATGTATTGCGCACGGTTGTTGCGAGGACATGTAATTAGAAAATAATTTAATCCCAGTACGTGGCTCGGAACACTGTGAATTATCACAGAATTGAGTCTCGAATACTTCGAGGCTCTAATGCTTCGGATAGAATATAGTATTCGCGAGCCATTCAAACCATTGTGGAACGGTTTCTGCTGCTATTGCATGCCTATCTGCACCCATATGATTAAGTTTTACGCATATCGCTCGTTGACACTCGGTTATGCCCTTCGGTTTCCATGCCAGTCGAGTTATGTGCATGCACAATCCACCGAACTCGCTATTAATAAAGAGAGGATGTTGAAAGACTCACCAATCGCGGTTGACTTCTTCACGCATGTCGGAATTCCGTTCTCGGTCTTGCAGTATTCGTTCTCCCCGCAGACGGTACTTGCACAGTTGGCTTCTGCAAATGAGATGCGTCGCGCGTTTATGCTTAAAGTCTCTTGTGAAACCGCAGGATTAGTTTTTTAATCGAACGGAAAAAGGAAACGCGTCCTGCGCGAACGGGCCGCAGAAGCGGACGCAGTCTTCAGTTGGAAATGTTAAGGAGGCGCCGAGGTCAACCTGATCTCCTTAAATAGAATGCAGACTCCAGCCGATGTATGTTGAGAAATTAAATCTCGTTCGAGGACACGAAGCTTGTCACGCAAATTTTAGGCTACGTCGGACGCTATTTTTAGGAACTTTTCATCCAGTTCGAGTTTGTCAGCAATGAATCTTATCATTTTACGTTTACCAAAATATTCACACGTTAGTTATTGACACTATCGATGAAAAATCGCATAATCTCATATGCGGTTAGTCGCTAACTATCATGCACCGGTTTAACATTCAATAAGCCCGTAATTGATTAAAGGGCAGTTCAGCAATCAATAATTTATACACTGAAAGTAATGTTCACAAAATATAATGCTCCAACACCTGCCGATATAATTGATTCCGGTCAGCTAATATATTTGGCTTGTAATTACAAAAGTAAAAGTTTCTACTACCAAATGATTACTCTAATTACTCTGAAAGTATCGGAAAGAATCATTTTTGATGGAACGAAGTCTCACTAATAATTCTTCATAATTAGCACTTAAAACTAGCGTCTCACGTCTGATAAATGCAATTCCATAGTTCCGGAGTCTTTATAGTGCTGCGAAAATAACGATAAGAGCATATCGCTCGTTCGCATATCGAAATCATTAGAATCACAAAACCGTGATATAGTACGTGGTTCTCGATCTCGGAGTTGACGACGGGGAAGTTTGTTGTTCGTAAACTATAATTATTAGAACCGCGTAAGCGTGGTACCTATACATATGTATACTATATACTATGCATCGTTTCTCTGTTGCTAGCTGGATGACGTAGAAGCACGTCATCGCTTCCCCGTCTTAAACAGACGACAATCTCGTCATCAGTTTCCAGGTCTAAACGCGGAGGGACGCAGCAGCGCGTCATTGGTTAACGATTTAGGATATAAAAAGACGCGGTGGCACGTCAACGACGCGCGTCGCGTCGCGAAAGTGTTAACGAAGCGTCTAAAGCGTCATCGATTGATCCTCTCGCGCGTTCATTCTTGATCGAGACACGGCATGTATGAAACGTATTTATGGCTAGGGTCAACTGCATTCTTACCGCCTGGATGAGCTTTCGAGCAAGTCGGATAACGACCGCAGTTATCCCGCTGGTAGATCGAGCAAGGATCTTCGGCCATCACGCAGACCTCGTCCCTCCTGCAGCCGATGTCCTTGCATGTCCTCCCGTATTCTGCGGACAGAGTAGTAACTCTTTTGTGAGTTCGCGTTTTTAGTGGCAAAAGTTCGAGTAGTAAGCCATGATCCCGCGATTGGATACGGTTCATTAAAACTTCGCTTCGCGGAGAGGCACGTGTCATAAATGGAATTTATATCAGAGCCTCTGCAGCTCAATCATTTGGATACCTTAATCCGGGCCGAGCCCCGACAACTATACGAGAACGTTGCGTACTTCGGTAAAGTGCCCGCATTAAATATTTACACGATCGTGGTTTTATACTGAAGTTCGAAGCACACGGGTGTACAGTTTGCCGGACTTTTGTGTGCCGTTACTGTTCCTGTACTTTATACAGCCGCGATAAAATGCTTCCATATTTCCTTCCTACATTAGAAACCGCGTCCCTGCCTGTTTCCTAGCGAACCAAACGTTTTGCCGAATCCCGAGGCTCTTTCGCTTCTGCTGGTAGGTACGCATACAGCGATTCGACAAACTATGTATCATCGTAATTATAATCTCTGGCTAATTTGACCTTTTTGATATTTTTCAAGTTGTAGTTCTTAATTGTAGTTGTAGTCATTTTCAAGATTAAAAAGCAGTTCCATTAACAGCACGAGTTAACTGTCAAAAGAATAATTTGGTAAATAAATTCAATTAAACCGAAAGCTTCAACAGTGAGATTCAATTATGTAATGTACAAGCACAGTGAGGAAACTGTCAAACTTTATTAGAGTACTAACAATAAGTAAGCTGCAAGCACGTGGGAGCAAATGTGTTGCAAAGTATGTACACCGGATATCCTAATACTTATAATCATGGCTCTGCAGACGCGGTTAATTGACCCAGCAACGTGAAACTATTAAACGGAATAAATATGTTTACATGTAAGTGACATTAACTGAAGATTCCACGCCCACGCAAAGTTTCCAGCAAAATGTCAGACAGAAGCGCGGCAACCGAGCCTAATGTAATTAAATTTACATGAACCTGTTGTTTAGCGAGGGAAATGTAACTCTATTAACAACTGAATACGATACTCCACGGCAATTAATGATCAACACGTTACTCGAATTACGGCTAGGATATCCACTCTGCCGACGAATGTTACTCTTGATCAAACGAGTACCTACTTCGTGGACCTTAACCAGTGCATATTTCTTCATCCCATTTTCAATATTAATATCATTTATTATGTACATATAAATATAAATTTTTTTTTTTATATAAATAGAAAACCAATATTTAAACCAGAAGGAATATTCTTACGATATATTCGTATGATTAATCTTGCTAAGCGCGTTTGTGACGGTGATTGCAATTAGATAACAATTTAGTATGGGTCGGGGAATTAAGATTTCTTATTCCAGATCGCATGCATCTATTGTGCATTTAGCTGACGTTATCCTCCCATCGATGTAACGCCGCTAATCGTAATTCTATTCGAGCACCACAGTGTCATCCCCATATAACCCCATCGATTCTCAATTATCTAGCCAGCAGGAGAAGGAGAAGGTCGCAAGGAGAGGAGACAAGAAGGGAGAGGAGAGCCACCGAGTTAACGCCCAGCATCGTGTTACCCATAACCGCCCACGTCTAGGAAAGACTCGTCAAAAAGGAGAAAACGGTGTGAACGAAGAAGGAATATTAAAACTGGTCTAATGATTCCCTCGTGAACATCTCTTTTGGGTCGATCGCGTTCGGGAACAAACAAAAGGTGAGAATAATTGGCGGGGTTTAATCAAGTGTGAAGGCGTGTACAAAAGGTGTCTAAATATCCAACGGCGTCTATGTGACATAAACAGAATTTACATATTTACGCGATGGAAATTTTGTCGACACCGTTGATGCACACAATGCACCCCCATTGTGTGGGCTAATAATGAAAATTTGTAATACGTGGATCGTTCCATAGATGAACAAGACAGAGGGACGTAAATTGAAAGATACACAAATAAAAAAAAATCTTTGACAATTTCAACTAATTTTTATCACCAAACAATTAATGTTTAAACGTTTATTGTTTGCTTGGCTGTAAAGTTTAAACGCTGTTACGATTGTAACATTTTGTACCAATATTGATTTCGCTGTTATAATTAAGGGCATGCAATAATTGCATGCAATTAATCAAACACACTGCAATTTCGACAATATATAATTTTGTAGCAATTATATGGAATCAAATAATAACAAGTGGTCAACGTAATAAATAAAATAACCTACAAGATTACTACGCTACAGCAAGGATGCACAGTGATTTAGAATTGCCATAACGTGGCTAAAAATAAATTTTTCAATTTCGTCCACAACGAATGAAATTTATGCCAATAACTGCTTAAATGTTCAGACTAAGTTGTAGCAGAAATATAAATTGCTAAAAGTCACCCATTATTATTCGAGAGCAGTTTGAAAACAAGCAAAAATGCAAGTCTAAGAATGATCACACTTCTTCACGAAATTGACGTTGTTTGCCTCAAAACTAACTACATACATAGCGTTATATAGCGTTCTTTGTGTATGTGTAACTTTTAAAATTATATATATATAAATTTGCACCTACTTGCCAGTCTTTTTTTTTCTTTAATGACGATTACAAAGCGAAGGTAACGCCAGGTTACGATGAATTTTGCATAGAAGCATTTGCTAGACCCTCCATAAGATCGCTTCAAAAAAAAATCTTACGCAGACTTGCTCATAAAAAGTTACAACAATAAATATAGGTAACGACCCAAATCGCCAAAACACAAGCAGTACTCCAATTTAGTTAAAAATTAATACTCCGGGGTTTTACGGATCGCTGATTATGAATTTGATTTTGAAAAGTAATAATTATAATAAATTAAAAATTATCGGACAATTTTTTAAGTAACACATCTGTCATATTGAATTCGCCATTTTGATTTTTAAAATTTTTAAATCAGATTCATAATCAGCGATCCGAAAATCCACGGAATACCAATTTTCAACTAAGTTGGAGAATGTCTTCGATTTTTGGTCACGTTTTGGCGATTCTGAACCACTGTGCGATGTTGGCATTGTGAGAATCACACGAGTTACGTAATTTTAATTAACCTGTAATCAAGATACATTCTCGTTACCTGCGCTGCAGGGATAATACGATTTCTTAGGTATTGTGGAAATGCTAGTTATGCATTTTAGCACAATACAAATTTGCATGTAATAATCCGTTTTGGGTGTGTACTATCATTCATTATTAAACGAAATGGTTTAACGAACCGAGTTATTAATATTTCGAAACGCCTTAAAAATGTCATGTCATTCACTGGTTCGGATAATCGAAGGTTCGAATAATTGACGCTCTACTATGTATAGTACAAAAGTATTGCTCTAATTGGTATAACCAATTTCCATTATATTTCACTTCAGGTTAATCTCGACGGTACATTTACAATTTATATACGAGCGAGATGAAGTTTTTGAAGTTCAATACAGTAACTTCTAACCATCTCTAATAATTATTCCCCAAAGTTTTGATTGCATTTGAAACCTGGGAGCTTTTTCACGATCAGCGGAGTACCCCTGTTCCCCTCACAAAAGCTAATTAGGATCAAGATTAAAGCTGATGTGTGTAAACTTAATACGATTTCAACGGAGAGGTTCAAGTCAACTAATTCATGCCGGCAAAGTTCCTCTAATCTTTTATATCGCATTAACGCCATCGAATTTACACCGAGCTAACAGATGCGTCGACATCGTATTATTAAACGGGACGCTTTATTCAGAACTGTCATTTAAAGTTTCAGCGATCGTCACTTATATTAGACTGTTGCATCAGACGAATATTTTTCAATTGCTTTCTGCAACCTGACTGAACTGTATATCTTCGTTGAATTAAAATCGAATTGTAATTTAATTTTTTCTTTTTCCAGATATAATTTTCCAATTATTTCAGTATTCATCATAGATAAGAAATCTCATTCATGCCGAGCGAAACATGTTGCAAAAACTTTCAGACCGCTGCAAGCTTCTCATTAAAAATAAACTTCTTGACTTATGAACAACGTCGGGACCCTTATCCCAATAACTATGGGCAATTAGCTACTTCAAAGGCAAGATTGGCGCTTTGTACGGCAATAACGTGAACGCCATTACCGCACCATGCACGTTCGAACGTGTACCCCCTCCCTCTCTCCCCCCTCTCCCCCCTGTCTCTCTCTCTTTCTCTCTCTCTAATTATTCAGGAGGGAATTTCGAGTTTTACGACTCGTTGGATAAATCACGGGTATTGAACTTAAAACAATTACCCGTAGACAAAACGCACGCGGAAGATTCACGGCGCATAAAACAGAAACAAAAACGGAGACGGGCAGTTTTATTGGTGTTGCGCAAACCCGGCGAATAAATCGCATGATAGCACGAAAAGGGTGGAGCAATAATTGTTAACTCGGTGGAAGCGATTAACGAGATTCCTCTACCGTTAAAGCGAATTTGAATACGTCTGAAAAAAGGTGTCTCCGTACGCGGCCTTCAAACAAACGATGCTTGATTACGTAAAACCCTGCTACTTGAACACAATTTTTATCTGAATAGCGTGGATCGCACAAAGAAGAAAATCAACGTTCTCGTGTGTACCAGACTTTATTGAGAAACTGTATCGACAAGCAAAAATAATGCATTGAAGAATGTCTGTTTATATTCTTGTTCAACTTTTTAGTTGGTGCTGGTCTACTGTTCTTCGCTTCTTAATAATATCTAGCAGAAACAGAAATTATGTACTCATTGCAAGAATAGGTAATCTTCATTTTAGACTGATGAGAATAATAATCTTTTTGAATGGCGAAGTTATTTCTGAATATTATATAATAAGGAATATAAATATTAAACATGGATAACATTGTTGCTAATATACTTACTGGTGTAAGACGTTGCATTTGGTATCGAAGAGATAACGAAGATCACCCCCAACAGGGCACCCAGTGTTGAACTGGAGAACATGGTCTGGAAGAAAAGAAATCACATTAAATAATTTTTGTTATAGTTTCATTGTTCCTCGCAAGATGTTTTTAAACATTAAAATATTATAATTAGGAAAACTGTTATCAAGAACAGTATCAAGATAGCTACAGCGTTAACAGTTTACTTATTAACAATTTACGTATCAGAAATATTAATAACAGTGTATTATATTATTCACATTCGTTATTCGTCGAAAGTAATATTATGAAACAATTCCTAACGAATTCCGGAAGATTTGCAGTAATAATATAGAAACAATATTCATATAATGTTTAAGTAACGAAAATGCAGTGGTCGTATCGGACATCGGTTTAATAATTCAATATCTAGTAATTGACTCGCACGAAACAAAATAAATCTCTCTTAATAAATGTCTAGCACATCAGAAATTAAAATATTTGCATAACGATAAAGAGATACGTAATGATAATGCATAACTAAACATCGAAACGTCGATACAATCGCAGCGTTCACAAATTTTAAAATACCATAAATAAAACGAGAATTACATAATTTATAACCCAAAAACGGCAGAAATAAAATTATATATACGTTGCACATAAAATTTTAATGCAAATGTACTACCATTTGTAAATATCCGATGAGTGCATTACTAAACTGAGAAACGTTTAAATAATTCGCATGTAAAACATTGAATATAGAAGAATTTTGTTTTAAGGTATAAATCATAGAAATAAACGTAATCGTGACTAATAAAACATTGCACATAGCATTTTTCGTTTATAGACAAAAATACAGTCAATGGATAACAAAAAATTAAATGCCATAAGGTTTCGTTTTTGTTTATAATAGAAACAAATAATGCAAATAGTGCAACAACAATGACAGCTCACATCTCTTTCGAAATCGTTTATTTAAACTAGCACTAAATAATATACGTCGTATCAAGGCCAGAACGTTCCAAACCCGCAACGAATTTCAAATTCGACCGCGAAATTCCTTTTCGACGTTCGTCCTTGTCGTACTCACACTTTCTAACCTCACTCGTCGCTCCAAGGATTGGAGCAGGTGCGCCTAACCTCAAACGCGTCGAGTAACAACAAGCAAACGTAACTTATTTCACGAGGAAGCCCGGCCGTGATACAGTTAAATTCTTGGTTATTTGAATGACTCGTAGACAGTCAGCTGCAATCACCGCATTGAAATTGTGATGCTCCAATCGATTGACCTTGGCAAACAGCACATACACAATTGCGTCGTTCGTTGCAACCGCCGACAGACGTATTATTTTCATGGGTATTTCGCACGAATATTCGACGCGGCCGTTCGTTCGTAAAACATGGACCAATGATTGTAATGCCAGCGGGTAAACTTACCGAAAAAATTGTTGCTTCGTACACAATGAAACGCCTACTCCACTACGTAGCCAGTGGAACACTGAACACTTGGTGAAATTCACTGTCGTTACTAGCCTGACGTTGCCCGTGAGCCCGAGCGAAACAGACAATGAAGGCGCACGCGAAAGAAAGAGTGGGGAACAACCGAGAATGAGAACGATGTGGCACGAACGTGACGTAAAAGGAAGCAGAACGCTGCGGTGAGTGCATATAATCGCTTTAGCGACCTCAAATAAAAATAAAAATCCCGCCTTTTTTTCCGAGGGGATGCGTTTCCATTTTCGGCTACAGTTTCGAATGCTCGATCTCTCTTCAACGGTCAATTGTATTTTTAAAAGGCGACATATGTACGTTCGAGCGACAGAAGTACGATTATATTTCGAATTTTTTTTTCCCTATACACAATTGCGTTTTATCGATCAATTGCTACCATCATGGAAAAGTGTTCGCGGTACTATTTGGACAATTTTTATATGAAAGTCGATAACAGCGGAGATGTTATGGTTTTTGAATGCGGCGCTCGCTGTACCAGCGTCTCTATCAATTTTGATTGGGAATAACAATCATTTTGAAGTTGATAAATAAAAATGACAATTGTTGTAGTTGGTTAAGAGGCTCCAATTATAGACTCTCTGCAATCATCCATTTTTAGTTACCAGAAAAACTATGAATGATATAAAAGATATCGAATAATTGAAAGTCGATAATTGAATCGAAAACGATTGCATGCAACTTGAGCTGAATTAATTGTTCAACATCGTTTTGAAAAGACGTGTGTTATTATAATGTTGTTTTAAAAGGAAATCATTGTTTTCAAGGCTTCTGTGATTAAGTCTTTGAGATAATTTTTTTCAATGCATGCAATCTTTGAAATTCTTGGAAAATCGCCATTTTAAAATTCCCGATGATCTCCCGAAGCCTTAAAGTTATCTTCGAGAACCTCAAAGTTTTAAAAGCCGTCGAATTTTTAATAGTTCGAAAACTCCTTTAGATATTCTGCAACTTAAAAATATCTTTTCACATTAATATTTTCCTTCCTATGTTCAAAAAGTCCATTTAATATTATCTGAATATTAAATGAAATCATTGATCGTCGTAATTAATAATCTCGCTGAATATATGTTCATGGTAGATTAAAAATGTTGCAATAAGGGAAATCAGAATTTAATTTAATAAATCTATGTCATTTCATCTGCCATTGTCATTCATTATGGCTGGAAAACCGTAAAGTAATGAAATAATTTTGCATCGTGGGAAATTAATTAATTTGATATTAATTGAATTTACTCGACGGAGTACTTTTAATAAATACTTCAGAGCTACTAAAAGTTTTCCTCCATTTTCCTGTTCTCGAAGCGTCGATAATAAAAAAATTATACATAGTGATTGATCACTGTGTATGAAGATATTTGTGACAAATCCAAAGTGCACGTTGAATCATGGAACACGGCATTGCAATTCCATGATGTCATTTATCTTATGATGTTGAGTGACAGGAAGATAGAATTGGATAAATGTATATTGACTATTCTTTCTTGAAAAGTTTGTTTCAATCAATTTAATCAATCAAAATTCTGATTTGTTATAGAGAAAATGTAAGCAGTTACGTCACATTATATTCTAGAAAGACCGCAAGCGCACTATCAAACGCACTTACTACAGTTACTACGCTTAATCTACTATGCAGTTCATTCTATTACGTGCCTCAATAACGTAGTTTTCTGTACGTGTCACCCACAGACTTCGTTATCTATTACGATACATACGTATATCTATATCTTATTCGAGTACAGTAGAAAAGATTGCTCAAAGAATTCCTATCTGCTAGATTCATGTAAATTATGCAACAGGTCAAATCTTGTTTATCGCGAACATGCAAGAATATCGCCATTAAATTTTCTGGCGAACATTTGAAAATATCATCGTTTAAATAATTCGCGATACAATCGATTTTATGATAATTTTTCGAATCAAGAGAATTTATAATTATACATTGTTGATGTCAAGTTCCGAAATTAGCTTGTAATGTTTTTAACGTAACCGATTTCATAAAGATGAAATTTCTGTATTGATCGTTGACGTAGCGACAATGAGGAGCCATGTACCATGTTATCTATTTTGCTGCAAGCTTCGACAATGTCGATGTGAATTTATATTTCATCGTATGACATTCTTCGTTAATATCTATTAATAACGCCATTAACAATACCTTTATTCTTTGTACGGCCTGTTCGATATCAAGTCTTTGTTAGATTCCGGAGATTTAAGAGTTTCAAAGGATTAAATGTTAGAAAAATTATATTATAATTCACTTCTTCACGAATTACTAATTCGGAGATTTCAATATTCTGCCACATTATGTACTCAACGTTCTCGAATTAGCATATTCTACAGTATCTTATTCTACGCCTTTGTTGATAGTTGACAAGAGCATTTCAGTAGTAAAGTCCGTAGTTCGTAATTAGTAACTCGATTAAATTTGAAAAGCGCAATTTAATTTAATGGAGTTGCCAAGAAGATGAATAGCCAGAATCTTTAAATTTGATGGAATCTGATATAAACCGTTCTTAGTGCGGAATGTTGTCTATTATTTAACCAAAGTAATACCGATACATTCAAGTAACTATTAACGTTCTATGTATGTATATCGTTTATGAACTAGCTCTTATCCCTTCCCGAATCAACCTGATCAATTGATGTGGTAAAGTATTTTTTGGCCACGTCGAGTTTGAGATTTTCGCATAAAAAAAAGCCTCGTATAGGCAATTTTTCACGGCAGATCGGAAACGGTTCACGTCAAACTTTCAGCGGAGTGTCCACTCCGTTCCGAAACTATCCCGTTCGGCGTTCGGTTGCCGCAGTCACGTCTGCCGAGGAATCTCATCGGCGTGGCGCGGCGCGGTGCGGCGCGGCTAGGAGTTCCGTCAAACTCTCACGTGTCAGAACGTTTCATCCCTGTAGAAGACCGACGTACGTTGGATACGGGGGCTTTTCGTGCTTTCAATGGCAGGATGTTCGATCTGGAGACTGCGCAAAGGTCTTGGTGGTTCGACACCGGGGATGGAAACCTCGGACGGAGGGAATCTGGGGGGAAGTTTCGCAGAGACGGTTTCGCTGGATGAACGTTTGGTAGTGGTTAGT
Source organism: Lasioglossum lativentre (assembly GCA_916610255.1). Classification (NCBI taxonomy): domain Eukaryota; kingdom Metazoa; phylum Arthropoda; class Insecta; order Hymenoptera; family Halictidae; genus Lasioglossum; species Lasioglossum lativentre. The sequence continues at coordinate 27,723,336 of OU744357.1, read as the reverse complement.
CTCACAGTCACGCGCACTAGAGTCATTTCTCTACCCCCGGTCTCTGCCAGCCCTCTCTCTACATCCACATGCTTACGCATGCTTCTAATATACATCTTTCCCCGTTGTTTCCTTTCAGTTTCACATTTGCACACTGCACGCTCTCTCCATCAGCATTCTTCCATTCAATGTATTCCATATTTCAGAGCCCACTGCGTATCGTCCCCGTATACTCGCCTGAATGCATAAAAGCTATGAGTTCCTATTTTCCGTTGTACTCCTCAATCTCTTCTTAAAGGAACTACCAACAACGCTCGACGTCTCCATCGCTACTCGACGACGACCCATCTCTCAACACGCCCCGCTATTTCCCATCATCTTCCCTCTGCAGGACATAATCGATCCCAGCCGCATGAAATAATTTCCCCCTTACTTTTCGATTTCTCCCCTACCACTACCGATACGCGATTCACTTTGCTCGCCACTAGCAGCCTTCGCAACGCACTTAGATCCCTTTGATCCCATTCTTCCCCCGTACCCCCTATCCCCAACCTTGTTGCTCACCCACATATCATCAAAGCGAGCCGTATCCCCTGCATCCCCTATCTTTCTTCCGCGAGCCCGGCCTAAAGGAATCACCACCGACTTTCAGAATCGTTTCCCCGGCCTCGTCTATACGCGTCTCAACACATACATACATACATAGCTAGACTATGGTGGATGGTCGCATTACGCGTTCAGAAATTGCCGACTTTGGGGCGTCTTGCGCGTTACTTATCCCGGGTCATCGACGTTTACTCGACGATGGCCCGAAACAAGTGTTTGCTCTTGGTACGCATATTGTCTCGCAGGAGATGCGTGTTGGCCTGTGACCACCCTTTGTGCAGCTACATAGTCCTGACACCGTTCCGAGTCGGATCACAGTCTGGTCGGTTGCATTGCATCGCATCGCATCGCATCGCATCGCATCGCATCGCATCGCATCGCATCGGTGCGTTTCTCCCGCGTGAATGCGCGCGCGTCTCGCCGCGCTTTCGAGAGGGTGCTGCGCGGAGGACGCGCGACGGGCGTCGACCGGTAGTCGAATCTGTAGCTTCCTCCAGGGCAGGTGCACGTCCGTTCCTCACGGGAACGAAAGTCGACGAGACTCTCTTTCCTCCGCGATCCTTTAAAACCTCCGGGGAGCGGCGAACGGCGAGAGAAAGAGAGAAAGTGGGGGTACGTGTCACCCTGGTTTCTTCTCGGCGACGAGCATTCAGTGTTGCTTCTCGGTGCACGAGTTCGCGTTAACGATCCAGGAAGCGCGCGGTGTTGCGAGTGTCGCAGCGCCGTGTGGACTCTGCTGCAGTCAGTGATCGTGGAGGGTGCCGAGAGAGCGTACCGGGGTGAAAGAAAGGGGATGATCGTAGGTGCGCGCGCGAGACAGACCATCGCACCGCTCCTCGCCGAGAGGATTGTTTCCTGAGGAAGGAACCGAGCGACACATCGCGACCAAAGACCTCCACGGCCCCGTCGAGAAATTTCAGGTATGTTTGAAGAACGCTGCTTTACCCAGTCACGAGCGAAACTTCGATCCTCCACAGCCCCTGTTGATCTTTACCTTTACTCTTTCTCTCGTTCACCTCTTGAACCTTTCGGCGTGACGGAACACCGAGAACTCTATGTACCCACTGTATGTACAGGATGACTCGAATTACATCGATTCACGGAACTTGTCTCTATTGTACATTGGTTTGTTGTCTTACGAGTTTGTTGCCGTTCGTTCTTTTCTTTTTTTTTCTTTATTCTTGGCGACCGCGCTCTGCGCGTTTCATCCGTCGAATAAACAAGACTTTGCGCCTAAACGATTTAAAAGTACTTCCACGACCGCGGACGCCGCGGGTTAACTGGATTTTCCATGTTTCGTTGAGTCCTAACGAATCTCGAATCGCCGGGATTTTGTTTGTAATCGTCGACTTTTTGTTGACACGCTTTTTACTATCGAGCTATCTGCCCGGTCTGCGCTTTTCTTAAATCTTCGACACGGGGCAAGTCCCTGATGCTGGTCGCCCGTTAAAGTTGCAGTAAATCAAGCTCGCGGTGTCGATAATTTTCGTGTGATATGTGAGCCCCATGATATACTGCAAATGGATTTTCGTCGAGGTATTTCGATTGGTATTACCGGACGGAGGTTGGCTTTCAAAACTTGGCAATTGTTGAAGTTCGGTTTTCCATGTCACTCACAGGTGGTTTCATCCCGTTCCTTTCGACCCTCTTTTTTTACCGTCGGTGACAACTTTTCCTTTTTATCATTGTGCCCCGATAAAGTTAGTTTCCGAACGATCAATCAAAATTAATAATCTTCGAGTTCATTTTATCGGACGTTCGGAACTTTCTGGGAGAATTGAATTTTTTATGACGGTGAAGAAACGTTTATCCAGCACCTTGCATAACGTTATATAATCCTGTTCGATGAAGATTCGAACGTTGTTAAAAATTCCTCGGTTGTACATCAAATTTCAAAGATAGCAATAATACCAGTTGAACCGCTTTCAATATATTCGAAAATGTAACAAATCAATGATTAAAATGCTTTCGTTTTAATATGTAAACTTCGTGAAGTAACAAGTTATTTCTTTAGTTGATAATTAAACAGCAAAATATACTTTATACTTTATGCAAAATATACATTTTTTCCCTGATTTCCAACAAACTGGAGTGAAATAGAAATTTATTGTCTTTCTTAATACGTTTAATGCATTGAAAATAATTTAATGGCATTTTGTAAAAGAGAGTCGCAACTAGAACTGAACGAATGAAATCGTTAAAACGTTTGTTTATGGAAATAACTTATTGGAAGTGAAACATTATGTTGTCACAGGCAGCGTGGCGTTTCGCTAGATATATTTGCAGTTTGCATTTGTTTGAAAAAATACGAGATTTCAAGGGGGCATTGTACCATTCACGATCGTGCTTTTGGAATTGTAAAATTCTCATTTCGCTTGATCGCGTCCCTTTTTACAGCGTTTTTATTTGAAAGTTTGCATTAAATCCCGTGTTCGCAACACTTTACAATGCATTCCTCGTTAAAGTGTGCAACACGACTTTCCGGGAGCCATGATTCTTTGCAATACGCAATGCAATGTTTAGTGCATTTAAATTGAAGCGAATGGATATTTTTGTGAGAATATTGAAGCAGGCAAACACCGTGGTATTTAAATACAATTGAATCGAGTGATCGGTAACTGGTAGTACAACTGAAAAGTGAGTGATTCTACATAAAAAAATATAAGGCGGAAATGTAAAATAAAAATTTTATATGAGGCTTCATTTCCGAGAAAATCATCTTTGAAAATTCGTCAAGTTCACCGTGCTTAGCATTTTTATAATAAAGCCTCCTTTTCAATCACTCCCTTTTCAGTAGTACCACCAGTTACCGATCACCCTGTATAATTGGATCTTAACGTTCAATTTGCTCGATCGAGAGAAACGACCGCTCGCCCGTGCAATATCTGTCTATGCAATGATTTCCATTTTCCTCGAGCAATTTATCGGCCATAACACCTACCATTTTGTTTCCACACTTCGCGCACTTCGGAGACATTTAATTGCCACTGCAGTGCGCAAGAACTAACCGCTATCGCCGGAAAAAACTTTCAAAATTCAATGCAAAAGCTTTCACGGCGAAATTTGATTCGTCGAAAGAAGAATGCGATTTTAATAAACTGAGCGAGGTTAGAGGGAACAAACGTAAAACAGGTGCGAGAAGCAAGCAAAGTATAAAGCAACGTAATGCAATCCAAATTTAATTAACGTTCGGCAAAGTAGAATGAATGAAATTCCAGCAGGTGACGGAGAATATATGAAAAAATTATATGTACATGATAAGACAGAAGTGAAATGAAAATATGCAGGTGCACTCGCCGTTTCCGTGCCGCGTTCGAGTTTATTAACGATGATATAAGTAGTAAGATTTTAATCAAAAATGTTACCCCCGATACGCAGACGAGAGGGATCTAGAAGAAAACGGAGTGAAACGTTAAACAAACATTACACGACGCATGAAGCTTTACCTCATTTCACTCGAAGCTTTCCGCGTGTTGTCGCGGAAATGCTGCGGACTCGACGCGGCGCGGCGCGGCGCCGAAAGTGCAACGCCTCGTGTTAATACCAACCCGGAGAAAAAACACCGCGAAAGAACGAAATTACTTCATCCGTCTGTGCTCGCAGATTGCAACCTAACGTAATATTAGTTTGAAACATTTACATGAGCCGGCAAATTGCATGTACTTACACGTAGCGGCGCGCGGCCGCGTCGAGCATGTGTGCGTCCGCGGCTAGCACAAACGGCAACCAGAAAGTCTGCTGTGCTTTTAGTCTCGGAAAATCGCCGGCCACCACTCTCATTATTTCATTTGTCGTCGGAAAGTTATTTGTGCCCCGAAAATTAGAACGGCGCGGCGCGGCGCGGCGGTCGGAAATAAAATTTATTCCCCTCAGTCGTTTTGCTGTCGCTACGGTCGGCAATCCTGGGAACGCGGAAAGTGTTCATCCCGTGGAATACAGTGAAACGTAGCGATAGTAACAGATGTTGGGGAAAGACGAAACAAAGCAAAAACATTTCCCGTATCATGCTCGAAGAAACAAACTTTTCATATGCCGGTTATCGAAAAATATATAAAATGACGGTGATCGCTTTGAGCTGCGATTTGTGCTGTTTCTCGCGTAATCGTTTCTCTAAAACACGTTTGTCAGTTTTATGGAGAACTGCGGTTCGCGGAGAATTTAGTATTTCACGATGAAATTCGTGCAGAGAAAATTGACTCGCATAATTTTGACGAGAATTTCCGGACGAGTCACTTTGGCTGATAGATGCTTGACAGGCGAAGACGCGGGAGGAAGAAAAATTGTGTGTAACAAGGACTCGTCGTGGAATTCCTCGCGTCTCCGAGGATATACAATTCCGGCACAAAAGGGATTCTTCGATCTTTGCGAATTCAAAGGTAAATTTCTGCACGGCGAATTCCTTGTCGCGGAACTTCTTAATACCCGCTCGCTCTCGTGCAATCAACACTATTATTTATTGGTGTGAAATCCTCGTGTAGTTTGCTTTGAGAGGTTCCCGCGGAATCCCGGAGTTAGGGTTTTGATTAGCGGCAGCGGGATTACAGCGTTGTTGTCTCGAGACAGTAGTGTGTCTGGGTTTTACGGAGCGAATCCATTACGCGATTTTAATTCATAACAGTGTTCGCGAGTGTTGTCGTCTTCGTCGTCGTCGTCGTAGTCGTAGTCGTTCTTCCCGCTAATAAACTGCTTACTTCCGCGAGATAAAAACTCCGAGTAAACACTTCTTATTCCGGATGACATAGGAATTTCTTCTAGTGCTATTAATTGCAGAAAAAGTCCCGGGATTCTCGGTAGTGTCTCGGTGGAGCGTAGCTTTATAACAGACTTCCCACCAACACCATTGTGCTCATCAGGGTGCCCGTACCAGCCACTTCTCTCACACGTCTGCACCGGCGTGTAAAAAAATTGTAGAGCAATTAGTGAACTTCCAGCGAACGTGTTATTTGGTTAACAGTATTAGACAATTGGAAAAACAAATAGTGGCGAGTTGTGAAATATGCGTACACACTCTGTGAAACGAATTTTAGTGGAATCGCTGTTATTCGTCGCTTAATGATGTACACTGGAAATTACGTCTGTGCGGCACAGTGGTGTGGAAATACTTTTTCCTTTCGTTCGAAACTTTTCTTTTAAGACGTTAACTTAGATACGGCTTATGTGTATAATTAATAGATAATTTTGATACAGTCTTATATGTCGTGAAAAGATGTGTGTTTACGCGCAGCGTCATTTTCAGTGACAACGAGACTCGCGTAGTTTCGAATGCATGGCATCGTCAGTATTCACGTCGATGTCGCTAATAACTGGTCGAGCCGGTAATTCGAATAATTTAAAAAGCGAACAATATTGCGTGGCGCATGGCGCACGGGCCGGATATTATTTTTGAATGTTAATTAAAACACGCGCGTCGAAAAGTACAACTTTTGTATTATGTGCGGGGGCAGCACGATTCGGATTTCCTCTACTTCTGGTTTGGTCAATGCAGTTATCCGCGGGGTTTAAGCCAACCCATATCGCGCAAAACTAATTTAAGTTGGCCAGGCGCGAAGTTGCAGCTTCTTCGACCGCCGCGCCGCGCCGCGCCGCGCCGACGCAATCCACACACCCTCCCTATTCTTCTCGATTTATGTTTCATTTCTAATTGCTTATTGTAGTTTCTTAACTGTCGACGGTAACCCGTGAACCGATCCCCCGTTGAATTGCGCTGCGGAAACGTGATTATTCCTTTCATATGCCACACGAATTTGCACAGCGGTCCTCGCGAAAATCCCAAACATTGACATTGCTATGCTCCACGGACGTTGGAATTAATTAACTGCCGTCGCCATCTCGCTGCCCGCCGGTACAATACTGATTCACCAGTCGAAACGTTCCTCTGTCTTTCTTCAGCCATGAACAACGTCTGTTATTAATAAACTTTGAATTTCGTCCGTTTATACATTGCTGTGCATAACTATAGATCCGCTAATATTTTTAATTTTCTTGGACTTTGTAGGAATAATTTCGATAGAACAAGTGCGTGATAAATAACGAACTGCGCGAGAAACATTATAAGCACCATGAAACATAAAAATTTTCCATGAATTTTGTATTTGAATCTGTGAAATGTTAATTCGAACATCCAATTTGTGTTTAAACGGTTGATTGGTAGCTTCATTTCCCCTTCGTTTGCGCGGTTCTCGTATTTAATATGCCTGAAATAACTCTGATTTTTTTTTCTCGGCCAGAGAGAATATCGAAAATTCTAGAATAAAATCTTTGCGAGAGATAAATATTGCGGTAGCCGTGAAATATGCTCAGCATTTTTCTACCTGGTAGTATTCTCCCTGTAACGTTCCACGCGAACAATTTTCCACGCTGCGATACTTAACGCGAACATCATTCTATGAGCCTGCACATTCTATGACGTGTTTAACATGTATACACCCAGCGACATACTTTGCATATCGCAGGTCTTTTAATATGCAGGGTATACTTCTAATTTAGTCCACTCTGCGTTTAATATGCGCGTACAATGTACGCGCGAGGTACTCTGGAAATTGCTGAAATTATTGACCAAATTCATTTGCACTTAATACAAAATACAAAAACACCGACCAAGTATTTTTCAGATAGACGCGAGAGCAACAATCTTTTTAGTAGTCCTAGTGGATCTTTACGCAAAATAAAAATTGTTTAAATCAATTATAAGAAACGGAATTTAATTGAATTTCTCTTCTTAATAATTTTAATAAGTAAAGAATAATGGAACAGTATACTTAAATTCTTTTAATGTTTCCACAATTTCATATTTCACTTATTCATTTTTGTCACAAATACATCAAATCTGCGGTGCAATAATTGTAGATTAATGAATTTTCCATTTCATATAAATCCTGGCAGGTCCATTAATGGAAAATTAATCCTTCACGGACGAGAACTGTTTCTGTTGAATTTTGCGATGGGTTTAACCCTTCAGGGGCGACGTCCGACTGCCAGTTTCTTTTTGTACTTCCCACGTTGTATTATTTTACTCTAATTTTATAGATAATTGGACTACTCGATATATTTTATAGCTATCTTCCTTTCGGATCTAATAATCCGATCTTGTATAATAAATTAGAGTACTCTTTAGAGTCAGATCAGAACACACTCTCCATTACCACGATCTCCGAAAACTTTTGCAACCATGTAAGTTTGCCAGAACATCCATAATATAATTTTTCCAAATTTTTTGTCCAAGGGATCCGAATGTCCAGTGACCTAGGAACAGGTCAAGAAAACAAAGAAAACATTATTTTTCATGCAAACCTATCGCAGCAGGGTGAACCGTATAAAATGTACGTTGAATAGAAGCTGTCGGATCCGGGTTCGAGGAGGATAAGATTCGAAACTGCGGAGGATCATCCTCGCGCGGGCCCTTCTTTCGTTTCTAAGCAAATCGAGCAGAATGAGGGCATTTTAATCTATATATCCCGGAATTTCAGAAGCCCCGCCGCCCTTTTGCCGCGCGTAGAACGCTTTCCACCTTCGTTTCGCAGTTGAATTTCAATTTATTAAAATGCCAGATCCCTCTTGAGCAGGGCTCGGTGATCCTTTTTAACGTCGTCGCTTCGCTTTCCTCTTTATATCGCTTTCCGGAAGCTGGCACGAAGCGCGCCGTGGCCACGCCGCGCCGCGCCACGGCTCGAATGTCTGAATATAAACAGCGACGCTTTACAATTCATGACCCATGAACAGAACCTCGACTGTTCCCTGTTTCTTCGTCGTCTTACCAGTGCGGAGCATCGGGGCTTTCTGACCCCTCTTTTCTCTCTCTCTCTCTCTCTCTCTCTCTCTCTCTCTCCCCCCTCTCTCTCTCTCTCTCTCTCCCTCCCTCTCTCGCCCTGAAAAAGACTACCTACATGATTGTTCTTGACGATGCCTCGTGATTTCAGCGGACCCTTTAAAATCCTCCCCCGAAACTCGTCGACCAGACGAATTCCAGCTTTCACGGACGTGTTTAACGATGCTCCTCGCGAGTTTTGCGGATTTCGCCGACTTTTTTTCAACCCTCGTTCGCGCCTCGGGTAATTGTTGCATTCACATTTCTCGAATTCATTTCGAAGTTGGCATGCAATTAAGGAAAAAGTGTATCTGCAGCTCGACTCGAATGCACACTACTTCGCAAAATTAACACTAGAACTACCGACTGACGCCAACACGTCCGAATCACTGTGTCGGAGTAACTTCTTCTAGTTCGCTGTCACGATTTCGGAAAGTGTGTTGAGTAGTATGTATTTAATATCTTTGTGCATAAAGATATAAAGATAAAGTGCATAGATTGATCTGGAAATGCATACACTTGCCGAATTAACACATTCGCTACAACATACACAAACTGATGATCTCAAATTAATTTACATGCCTTCGCAATAACAAATATGCGTAGGAACAAAAGTTTGTTCTTGATTTAGTCTGTTGATGATTTAATCTTTGTTATCATCTTTCCTCACTTTCGGTATGTTTAAAAAAATGGAAAAACGTTTCATCGCATACAATAATTGGAGTAGTTCATCACTGCGGAAGTTATGGTTGTTGCTGTACTGTTCAGAGAAAGTCCCCCAAGCTGGACTATTCAGAAAGTTTTTCGTTTCTTTGCTCTCGCGGCAGAACTCCGTACGTGCGGTGGCATGATTATCAGCGCGGAGAATGTCGGCCCTTAGAAACCAGTCTCGAACTTGCGAACCTTTCGACGACCAAACGAGCTACTTGAATGCAGACGACCTTTGACAACCGCTACATCGGAGAATACAAATTTAACTGGGAGTCAGTCGGTGTCTCGATTTTTCAAGCTCACCAATCGATATATTTTTCTGATAATAAATATCTTACACTTACACTATACAATAATATTCATAAAGACAGGGGGCTATCTTTGCCCAATTTTTCCATCTGTTCAGAATCATTTCATCACTATTATTCATATCTGATTCTGAAGTAATAGCACGCATTTGTCTGTTTTTATCGGCACAATCTTATCGAGACAGATTTCTTCCCGTCGTTTTATGAGAGTTTTTGTTAAAATTGCTGGTTAGGGACATCAAAAACGCGAAAGAAATCCATTGATGATATATATATATATATATATATATATATATATATATATATCCTACTCTTTGGCTAATGTTCTGTCATCCCGTGTTGCTCGTAGAGTAACAAAAATGGGGTTACCTCGGGAATAAAAATAGTGGGATGGATGATTGTGTTTCTGTGTGGAGTCGCCCTATTCGTCTCCGCCTTTCTCTGCACGCAACTTGCGACAATTTTGTCGCAGTCGCCGACAGTGAAATAGTGACCTCAGAAAATTTCACCGGGGACAGTAATATAGCTTACTTTCTGGAATGGACGTGTAACGAAATTATCAATTTCGTTTGCGGTCGGTTTTTGCGAGAAGCGCCTTCGGTCGAAACTCAATTACACAATACAAATGAAAATAGCGGGAGCAGCATGGCCTTGCAACGGAACAACCGGAATAATTCGTTGCAATGTTATTCTGTTGGAACAATTATTTTGCAAACCCGGTTATCCCGGGAATATCACTCTTGATATCCCGCGCGGTCCGCAATGAAACATGATTTTTAAAAATAAATAACGTTCCACGGGAAGGTAGTTTACTCGGGTCATTTACCTGTCTTACTTGGATCTCGATAAATTTTGCGACCTTTCCTCTCTCGCGGAAATTCCCTGTGTGGGGACACACATGATTATAAATGGTGGGGACGCCGACCCTCGGGGGTTGACCTCAACGCCTGTCGGGTCGCCCACAGAATCTTTCGACGACCGAAAATATCACTTGAATACAAAACCGCTCGAAAAATGCGAGGCTACGGAAATCCTTTGCACCGCGGGGAAAAGTAGTCAAATGTGGAATAGCATTCTGGACGCTTTTGAATGTCGTTTTTACAAAATCAATTGTAACGAATACGTATTTGGTATTCGTACTTGCAGGGAACATTAGTGCAAATCTTATTTATCACGATTATTTCATAATTTTTGAAAATCAATGGATGTTTTAATAGATCGTTTAGCAGCAATGGGGAAACTTCATTTCTAAACCAACATGTCACTCACCCAGTAACGTAATCTAATCATTTCGTTTGGGGTTATTATGTAAAAAAAAAAGATTTCTAAGCCTCCTTTTGGTACGAGATTGTAAAACATATTACACTCAATATTATTACTTAATTTTTATGATCAAGACGTTGGTTTGGGTCGATCCAAGTATATGGAGAAAAGTTCCGATGGGGAAGTGGTATTTTAGAATTTCCTATGTATAATTTTATATGCGAGAAGGATTCCCTATCGATGTATAGGCAACGGAATGTGATTGGTTCTTAGATTGCACGATTCCGGAACGATAGTACTGATGTTCATTTGACGATATTGAAAAGCGTCTTTAAAATATTGGAGGGCCACGCTGTAGCTCAGCTGCGCGAAACGATCGACCACGAAGTAAAAGTCTGGCATCGTGCCGTACTCCCGATATTTTTCATTAGAAGGAGAAAGACGAGGGAGCAAGAAATAGGAAAACGCAAAGTACCCGGCCAAGTTGAAGCAAAATGGCGTAAAAACGGAGCTTTGTCAATTAAACGACCCTGAAAGAAATATTACGATACCAACTGGGAATTCAGGAATACTTTAATATCATGGACCGTTTAAAATAGAATTGGTTGTATGTAATCCATGTTCGTAAGAAATTACGGATATTGAAAAGGGTTTTCAATTATATTTTACTATACCTGTAATGACATTTATTTTACGCGCGAAAAAATATTACATTACCGTTCAGTAAAACTGTACACTTTTACTTATTTACAACGTACAGAAATCTTTAAAACATGCTTGAACACAATGATAATTAAAAGTTATTTATTTATTTAATGCTTTAAACCAAGTGGTTTATATAGCAAATACAGTATTATTACATTAGGCTTACATTAAATAAGTTTACATTGTTTCTAAATTCTAACGGAACATTGTTTGAGGAAATTATAAATTATTTTCAGACCATTTATATCAGGTTTACATAGGAAGGAATCAATGCAAAGTGGAAAACAGTACTTGCCTTTGAGGAGCTTTGCTTCTAATGTACTACGTTCATTTTCATAGTCTGGGCATTGCCATATAACATGATTTAGGTCTTGGAGTTCTGCTCCACATTGGCAAGCGCTGTTAGCTATAAAGTTAACCCTTGCCAATGAACTGTTTAAATTATAGTGATTGGCTCGACATCTATTAACAAAAACTAGAAAGTCTCTGGGGAGCACCAGTCCAGTGTACCATGGTTTGCCTTTGTCCTGGTGGTAAAATCTAACAAAGTTCGAACCTTTGACCAGACCTTCCTTTCTTATTAGGGCGTTAGTGGACAGTCTTGCTTGAATCTTGAGTTCTCTGGATAGGTCAGCAATTGAAGCCTTGAAATCGGGCGATGGACATTCTTTGGTCGCTTCTTTCGCAAGTGAGTCTACCTCCTCGTTACCGGTAATTCCTACATGTGCTGGTATCCAGATAAACCTAATAAAATTCTGGTCTTTGTTGTTTAACATAAACATAGAGTACTTCGTTTTAATTTCAATAATTTGGTTATTGATACTATATTTGAAGGTTGGCTTCTGTAAAGATTTGATTGTACTTTGTGAGTCGGTGAAGATAAGAAAGTTTGTAGCATTACTATAGTATAAGTTGGCAATATCCAGTGCTCGGCTAATGGCGAAGCACTCTGCTGTGAAAATTGAAGCGTGCTTGTCTAAACTAAATTTTTGGGAGATATTTAATTGTGGGCAGTATATTGCGGCACCTACCGATTCGGAGTTTTCTGTTACACTGCCATCAGTATAGATTGTCACCGTATTCGAAGGGTTGGATTCAATAAAATCTCGTAACGGAACATTAGGGTCGGGCGAATCTTGTAATGATTGACCAAAATATACATCACAAGGTGGAATATTAAATAGGATGCTATAGTCTGTGGTAAAAATAGGATGTTTTTCAGCAATCTCTAAGTCAGGTCTTGATTCCAACAAATTAAGGAGGTTTTCAACTAACAAAGAGTGTTTCGTTCGACTATTGGGAGAGATAGCAATCAAGTCTGTGTTGTTATTAAACAGTATATTGTTTGCAGTTGAGGATGTAAAAGAGAAACATTTGAATAAATATTTTCTAGCTAGAAAATTGACTCTGTCCCGAAGAGAAATGACTTTAGCCTCGCTAAGCAAAACATTTGTGGGCGTGCTAATTCTGTACCCCAACGCCTGTCGAATTGCAGCAAACTGAATTCGATCCAGTTTAAGCATTAGGTTTTTGTTTTTCGGATAATATATGAAACAATTGTATTCAATAATTGGTCTTATGAGACTACTATATATTAACATCAAAGTCTCGGGTGAAGCACCCCATGAAACGCCAGAAAGAAATTTTATAATATTTAGAAGCCTAAAACATTTTTTCCTCACATTATTTATATGAACTTTAAAGTTCATGTCAAAGTCAAAATTGATTCCTAGAAATTTAACTGTTTCGCTTGATTTGATGACATGGTTGTCTATTATAATTTCGGTTTTACCAGGAAAAATGCGTCTGCTATTAAAGTGAACAAACACGGTTTTTTGAGGAGATAGGTCAAGGCCAACAGATTTGAGATTAGCATTGATAGTAATAATCGACTGTTCTAGTAACCTTTTGCTTTCGCTAATGGTAGAGGAGCTGCAGTAGACAGCAATGTCATCTGCAAATTGCGATATTTGAACATTATCTGGAATGTTCTTACTAACTTCAGCTACATAAAAGTTATATAATAATGGACTTAGAACGCTTCCCTGCTGCAAACCTTTCCAAGTTGTTCTTGTGACAGTGTTTGTGGTTCCATCTATAGCGGTAATTATCCTGCCAAACGTTATATGCCTAATAAATCTTATGACTTCGAGAGAGCAGCCTACCTCGATTAGTTTCTGAGTGAGCAAACTACAATTAACATTGTCAAAAGCAGCCTGAACATCTAGGAAAGCTCCTAGGGTGTCTTTACCTAGGTTTTTTGCGATGTCGATGCTGGTTACCAAAGAAACCAAATTGTCTGAACATGATCTTCCCTTACGAAATCCTGCTTGAGACGTGGGTAGAATATTTTGATTTTCAAGCCACCATTCAAGCCTGTTCTTAATCATGGTTTCAAAAAGTTTACATACACTTGAAGCCAAGGAAATAGGTCTGACACCCGATTTGTTGGGTTTATCGATGAAGAACATTTGAACAGACTGCCACTCGAGAGGATATCGTTTTACAAGGTACATTTCGTTGAATATGTCTAACAAAACCAATTTAATGTTGCAGGGCAAAAGTTTTAGCGCGAGATAGTCTATGCCGTCTTTTCCGGGTGCAGATTTTTCCTTTTTAAAATCTAACGCAAAATTAAATTCGGTGAAATCAAACGGTTTGTCAAAGAATTGATTATGAAGCGCCTGTGGCAAATCATCTGGGTTACAGGCAGCCCAAGGGGGAGCAATTTTATCTAAGCATTCATGTATTTTTTCTAGGCGTTGATCAGCAGACATTGTTTTGTTCCCGATAAATGTCCATTTATTTTTTAGTTTTTTGCAGGTATTCCAGAAGTATTTACTGCCTCTTTTAGTGTCGAATTCTAAAATAAATTTGTGAAAGTACTCTCTTTTTTTTGATTTAAATGTTTTCTTTGCGGTTGCGACAAGTTTCTTATAGTTAACTAGGTCCGACATTTCATAAGTATGTTGCCATTTTTTGTAGGCCGCTCTCCTCAACCTCTTGACTCGTTCACAATCTTTGTCCCACCACGGTACTGGATTTCGATATATATTATCGTTGACCGTCACCTTCGAGGGTGTGTTCTTAATAATAGTTTCTCTCAGGTGATCAATAAAAAAGTTATATTTTTCCACACAGTCTAGTATACTGAATTCGCGTGAAAGAAACAATTGGAAACTTTGCGCCATTAACTCTTGATAATTATCCCAATCCGTTCTTGTTGAAGACAATCTATTTGTTACTTTTCTGTAAATATATCTAGTTTTCTCACAGCTAATTTCTATACTGATGGGAAAATGGTCAGATCCATGAGTATCATCCAAAATGTTTATTCGAGTTTTCTCAGCTAAATCCGGAGTCGTAAAAATCAAGTCAATGTTAGATTTACTATTATTGTTACTGAAATCAACATGTGTTAAAGTATCAGGATTGTGCAAAAAGATGTTGAAACTTAATAAACTATTAAATAGTCTGTCCCCGTTACAGTCATTACTAGAACAATTCCATGCTACATTATGAGCATTGAAATCACCTATGAAAAGACAAGGTTGCAAGTCTGAAACTGCTTGCATGATCCAATCCCATTTGTTTTGACTTAAAGAGGGACCCTGTGGTCTATAGAGAGCTACTATGTTAATAGGAGGGACAGTGTTCACTAATCTAACGCTACATGTTTCTATGAGATTATTAAAAGATCTAATATTTGGTAATATACAATAGCTAATGGCTCTTTTGATAAAGATAGCGATACCACCACCTCTTCTGCCAATTCTGTCTTTGCGGACCGTGTTAAAGCCTTTGAATGCTATTCTCATCTCCGGTTTAAGCCATGTTTCGACACAAATGAAAATGTCAATATCTTGGAGTATTTGTTCCAACTCTTCTTTGCGCTGTGCGATGCTCCTGGCGTTCCAATATATGATGCGTAGCGCTGAGAAATTACTATTACCGAAGGTGCGTTGTCCCATTTTTGAGGATATTGCTAAGCTGAGCTTAAAGCGATGTCCTGGTCTGCTTTATCTTCTTTTAATTTCTTTATAATTCTGGTTATCCGACTTTTGATGCTTCGGTGTGTTAAGCTTGGGTAGATGTCATACAGCATAATGCTTAAAGCTTTGGTGTCATCTGTATACTTTTTAGCTGTCTCAAGATGATCGGTGTTGCCAATAGTTTCTCTCAAAAAGCTGTTTAAAGTGGTATAGTCTAAAACATAGGTGTTCGGATGCTCCGTGAGAATTCCTTTAATCGGTAGAGTCATTGCCTCAATGTCGGTTTCTTGGTCGCTACTACACGATTCTGTTCGCATTTTCTTTACTGTCTTCTTTCCTTTTGTCCGTTTATTTTTGTGACTTTGTTCCTGGCTGGTCTTGTTGTCGGTGTCATCTGATGACAAATTATCAATGATTGCGATTCCCCTGGCGGTAGAACCTGACTCGGTAGTGGATAACGGTCTTTTGATATTCCTCTCATAGTTGTTGGTCTCAGATTCAATTACTTTAGAGTTGTCACTTGTAACCTTGGCTTCTTCAGATGTATTACCTCTTGCCTGGTTGTAAGTCGGTTTTTCAGGCACTAACATCTGCATGGTGTTGCCGACACTTGGACATTGTTTGGCCAAGTGGTCGTCTTTCTTGCAGATAAAACATCTTGGACTGTCCGATGAGATATAAATCCAGTAGGGGGCGTTCTGATATTCAATCTGAATACTGTCGGGGAGTTTGGCAACATCACTGGGTTCGATGTAAATTTGACGCCGAAAACTTAAAATGTGTGAGAACCCCTGCTCGTGCGCGCCAATCCTAATGAATGTAAGGTGTGACGCGCACCTGATTCCCATGTCAGTTAATTTTTTTTCGATTGTGTCGTGCGGGATTATCGGCCACACGTTACACAGTATTATCCTCTTAGCCCTGGCCACGAGCGGACGAATTCGCAATGTGTGAGCACCGACGGTTATGTTTACATCGGTGTCGGTCAGTTTTTCTACAAGTTGTTGGTTGGCGAGGTACATACAGATCCTGCCGTTCGAGATTCTAGAGGCAAATCTGATATTAACTGGTGAAATAACTTTAGCTACTGCTACTATGAATTCTTTGATGGACACTCCATCGATTGCATCCATGATAATCGCTTGTTCTTTAGTCGGGAATATAATACTTTGTGTGGCGGCTGCATATGTCAAAGGTACACTTTCTGTTGCTACTTTTGTTGGGCACGTTGACTGGGTTGCATGAACGTTACTGTACTCAGAGACGTTCATGCTTCTTAAATTGTTGTCACATGGTGCCCCCTGTTTGTCAGGGGGCATCGTCACTGCACTTGACGTCGACAATTCGGTTGTATATAGTTAATTATTACTCAAACACTCGTAATACTGAACTGAACACTTCACATACAGAGACGATGTCGCGCTCTGTTTGGAAACACGTCTGACTCGTACGACGGTTCGAGCCGAACTCATAATTAAAAGTTGATATAATTCCATTTTATTTTCCATTCACGAAATCCATTAGCAAAAATAATATAAATCATTTATTGTATACTCAATTTCTATGTTCACTTAAAGTTATACATATACTGTAGAGAGGCGATTTCATAGTTTCCGAGTAAATTAATTATGACAAATTTAATCTCATCGGATGGTAACGTGTCGATGATTAATAAATGAGCCATAATAACCGCCGACAAACTATTTCTGCTTCGTTTCGTCTCCGGTCGCAATTTATTGATTTAATCAAAGATATCTCTAAAAAGGGCTGAAAAGGTGAGATTGAGCCGCTTTTAGTCTTTGTAACAGTCCATAAAAGAGTGGCAAGAGGTAGGCAGTCAATGGCCTCTCTCACTTGGGAAAGGATGGGTGCTTTCAGCTTCCTTTAGCAAAAATCAATTTCGCTGACGCTACTTATAATCCGATTAATTAAAAGCCAGCGCGCTGGCGGTAGGGATATAACGCAGGTTCCCGGAACACGAAATACGAAATATCGTACGACATATTATGGTATAAAAAGGCCGGCGACGAGGGATAAAAAAGAAAAAAACAAGAAAATAAGAGGAGAGGAAACGAGGTGAGTTTTAATGGATGTAAAATCCATCCGCCATTAGAACTTTTCCATACGGTGGAAAGTTTCAAAGTATAGGACAGGAAATTACATTTTAATTGCGTGCTCTTGGCCGGGACGCAGGGGGTCGTCGTTTATGCGGAATCGATAGACAAATGTTGCGTTCTGTCCAGATTGGAATATTATTCAAATACTGCTGACACACATACTGCGCATCCGCGTTTCACGAAATCGCACGTACCCTCCGAGCTGACCGATGCGATGGACAACGTACACGAAAATATTTGTGGAAAATCTTCCTACAATATTTTACATTATTATGCTCGACAGCGTATTTGGATGCAAATTATCATGTTACGTTAATTTTTATACAGTTTTACGGGCAGGACATGGACTTAGCTAATCCACGAACAGAATAACAAGGTTAGAAAATCTTCTCGCGTGTCTTTGAAGACTTTCCACAACAATCGAATTGTCTCGTTCATTGTCCGCGAAATTCAACTTTTAATTTCGCATTTGAATGACCGAAACGCGTGCGTCCACGAGGCTTCATTAAAACTTCAATTTTCTTTAGCCAGCCGTCGGAATATTTGAACATTGAACATTCGTGCCGCCCAGATTCATTTAAATCATTTCATTACATCTTAATTTCAGCGGTGCATTGTTCAATTCAACCACTGTCTTGCGCACAATTATCTTCCCGCAGAAATCTACCGAACGTGGTTTCATTAATATTGTTGCAAAGCAGAGCATAGACATTAAGCTCGGAGTCATACTATCATCCTCCGATGAAAGCCACTGACATAAATTTGCCTTCGATCCTCCTCGCCCGACGCGACGCGACGCGACGCTTTGATCATTCTCCCTTCATTGTTCATTCTTACCATCCGCCGGAACTTTACGATCCGATTTCGATTCGAACCGAATTGCTGAATCATCGATTTTATGATAATTCTGAAATCATCGAAGGGACGAATTCCATTTATTTATAAGTACCTCTGAAATGGAATCGCATTATGGTATTTATAATTTTCGATTTCTATGTATTATCCTTTCTCGTTTATTTCGCGTTCCCAGCTTAATTAATCTATTATTACGCGATTACCCTTTTGTCTGGAATTTTTGCTTTTGATCATGTGAAATTGGCGTTTTGGATAATGGAGAAAATTCGCGGAAATACGAAAAAGCTATGCGCCAAAGTACGTTTATAAAGTTTAGGTGGAAAATTCGATCAGAGTTTGAATCTTTTACTGAGAATTAATTATTATATTATCGGACTAATCGCATTCGCGCGTTCATAAATGACAGGTTATTTTACAAATAATTACGAATATACATATAATTGATTAAAGTATATTTATTCTCGGTAAAGAATATTGAATTTCAACATCCTTTGAGCTACTTTATTTCAGAATTTAGCTAACAAAACTCTTTCACCTTCGCAAAGCTCGAAAGCCATGACCCCAGGACGCTAATGAGGCAGCCAATCGCTATCAGCATGACTTAATTACACCTCCTTTGTTTGCCAAGTCATTTCCAGCCGATATCGAGAATCGACGGGAGGATTTACATGCTAGATTATTTTTCGCGCGTTCCCTTTTCATTATCTGTGCCTAACGAAGCTTGTTGCTCCCGTTTTTGTTCAACCATCTATTATCCTGTGCTCTAACAATTAAAATTTTTTGTCTAGCTCTCCGATATGTTCAATAAAATAGGTTTTATATAGGTTTAAAATAGGCACCTAGTTTTCTTCATTCGAGCACTGTTCAAAATTGTATAAAACATTTAAACAAAACCATTCTATTGAATGTTGTAGCTCTTCGTAGTCATTGACCAACTCTATTTCTGTACATAATCATTGATAACGCTATTGTTATTGCTAACATTAAATTGTTACCTTGACGTAGTTCCTTATTTCTAATTGCACTATGTTCTTGACCGCAATACACTAAACAAAAAAAAAAAATGTCAAACAAGCAAAACCGTGTAACATTCATTAAAATACACGAAAAATGCCCGGGTAACACGAGATCGCAATTTAATTCTGCAGCCCAGCAAAATAAGGAACAGTCGTATGTTTCAAGTAACTCGGGTTACTTCAGTTTCTGACAGAAAGCAGCTTGCATGTATACTTTTAATTGCTGCGCAAGATTTTCGTCTTCGCGGCTGGCAAGTGCAGGTGCGCTTTTTCACCGCGCGCGCATTCAAAGAATTCTCATTATTACGGCAAACACGTCAAAATTCACCAGCTTGCTCTTTCAAAACTTGCCGCGTGTTCCAGAACGTTTTGACTGGAAATTTTCGAAAAATTGCTCGACAATTGAAATGCTAACCGTTTCGTAATTTCGAATTTGCAGGATACCGGAGCTGGTGTTCGCGAGCCGGGTGCATTCGAATCGAAATAAGCTGCTGGCATTTGGTGGAAAAGTTACGCTTCACGCCGGAATAATCCTCGTTAAAGCAATTTTTCAGGGAACGACGGCCTTGTTTCGGTAACGGTAATGAGTAATGGGAAAACCGATAGCAATTAGGCTCGAATCGCGTGATTGCAGTGATACCGCTCGCGCCATTACTTGTTCTTTAACCGCACGGCCCTGGCCCGCGAGCGAGCGAGCGAGTCTCTCCTTACGGTTGGCGCAGTTCCGCTCCATCGTTGCTTCATTATCCGTACTTAACGAAGTTTTTCTGCAAAGCACCGCGATCGATTCGAACCAGTTTCTGGCGCAAATTGGGTCATCAAGCTGCTGCCAGGAAAATGCTCCTCACTCCTCATTCCTAATTTAGTGCCTGATAAATAAACTGCCTGTTAATTACTTTCTATACAGTGGCGGACAAAACAAAGTTTAAATAGCAATGTATATGGTACTACCGCAATTATTATAAACTCCAATTTTATTTTGAAGCAGCAATACGCTTTTTTCATAAATATCTACATCCTATTAAATAATGGAAACGAGAAAAATGTTCTTTTTCACCAAAACCTTTTCCACAATAAAAATAAAACAGTCCATCCATACGGATACATTTTTAAAAGCAGATTGTAGATTTTCAAGGGAATAAACATTTTTAATAATCAATGATAGTTGCGCTCTGTCCTCTGAGCTGTGTCGGTATGCGCCGGACGTCGCGTCGCGTCGCGTCGCAGAGCAACTGGGGACATTCGCAGAAAAAGCGCAGGTATCAAAGTGTTTGCAAATGGATGCATTAGATAGGACTTGATTTCTCTTTGCGAGTCCCGGCCAATTTCGAACTTTCGACGGATCCCACGGTAAAAAGAAGTTTTCGGGGAAACGCCGCTTTAAACTACGTGACGAGAGCGAAGAAGCCGCATTTGCATCTCAAACGCTTCAGATTAAGAAGTTGAATCATTCCCATGACGCATTACAGTACAGGGAGTTTCTTACCGTGCGGCCAAATGTTCTTGGCAAAGTAGGTTGCGCGAAACTCGTATAGAATGCTCAGAGCTCGAAAAGAACTTTTTAAAAAGTTCCGGAAAATTGTAACAGCGTATACTTCAGAAGAAGATTGAGGCACTGTTTTCAAAGATCTTATATAACCATTCGAGAATGCCGTTTATTTCAGTTTCGAAAGTTTCGTGAGGTTTGCGGATTTTTTTCCTGATGCCCGGAAGTTGTTCGAACGTGATAATTTAACGAAGACAACAGGCATTGTTCGTTTAACTCACGGACCGCGAATAAAGGCTACCTTTAAGGGGCTGTTCCCATTCTTCGGGCTGTTTCGACGGTGTGTTTTGGGATTTTTTCGCGGACCAACTAAACAATATATCGTTATGAAACTTTACACACGCGTCCATGCGTGCTTGTACTACATTTGTGAATTTTTATTCACCGCTGGATTCAAAACTGTAGTAATTGCTCGCTGAGAAAGTAGATCGGGTTAAGAAATACCTCGTGGACCTTTGCAGTGTTTTTTAACGTCATTTAGTTAATTGGGAAAAAATTCTGTCATTACTATTACTGTATTTATTTATTTATTTTAATGCACAAACATTTTGTGCGCATTTTTCTGTCGAGACCACGTGTGTCAATATGACCCTGCATTCGTCTGTCGAGTCTGGTTTAGACCAGCGGTCTCCGGAGAGATAAATGGCGCTGACGTTTCGTAAATCGAGGAAAGAACTATTCACAGTTGTCAATATATTTTTGGTACTTCGTTTCGAGGAGAAATACGTTTTATCCACTGGAAAGCTGTGCTACTGTTTCCGCGCGTGTATGATTGTTCGCGCGGTAGATGCGGTCGTATCTCCCTTTTGCCGCAGAAACACGTAAACAAAATAAAGCACGGGAACGTGACGCGGGCACGTTAAAGCCTTTAATATTGTATGCGTAAGATTACACGTTTCAAACTTTACTCTGTTATTTGCCGCGGCGCGTAACATCATATTTTCTTGTAAACATTACCGCGCGGCCAACGCAAAATGTGAAATATTGTAATATCTTCATTACGTATTTATTAGGCACTATATTAATCTCAATTTTTACATGGGATTGTCAATATAATTATTACTGTGTAGAGTAATTAGTTATTGCATCGCGCATGTTTGTAACGTCCGAATCTTGTGTAGCAATGTAGCAGATTGGTTCAATCAGGTCAGTAATATTTTTTCCAGGGGTAGTTCGACGCCAAAGTCACGTTAATATTTTAATCACCTGTTGAGCCGCATAGCCAACTCTCGCTGTTCCATCCAATATAACAGCTCAATTAATGTTTCACGTATTCCACTGTGCTGGCGTTAAATTGAACATTGTCAATATTAAGAGCTCTCTCATATAATCCCATGTATGATCACACCTTACGGTCTCATTCCCTAGATAAATTATGCAATAATTATTGTCGCAAATATTTGGATTCAGTCAACAGACTGGGGATCATTCTTTCCACAAAAGCTAATGTCTAATACTATAAGAACAACAACAACAACAACAAAAACAACAACAATGATGATAATAATAATAATAATATACTATAATTAATTATAGTACGTTCCTTTTTTCAGGAACCGCTCCTTTACAAAATTGCTTAAATTCACAAATAAATGAAAAGCCATAAAGAATTAAATAAAGAGCAGTAAAGTTTCCTGTAACTTTGTCAACTTTCCACGCATTATCCGCGTTGTATCACAGTGTCATTACACCCGCAAACCCAGCGTTACAGCTCTGAATTGCACCCTCGCCTCGCCTCGCATCGCCTCGCCTCTCTTGAAACAAAGTAACTTTCACGCCACTATCGGCAATTTCATATGCAATGGCGGCTACTCGGGCTCCCTTCAATTATAAAAATCCCTAAAGGAGACTCTACAAGGCAAACTCGAGCGACAATAATTTCCAATCAACCCGACGCTCATGCTTCCTTAGCTTTGGATGTTAAATTCGTGGAAAGATATTGCAAAACTTGTCTATCCTCGAGCATTTCGTAATTATTGTTGCGTGAACGATTAAAACGATTAAAGCGAGCGATAATCGAGCCGTGTTACGTGGAGAGCATAACAAGACTCGTGAGAGCGAGCGGAATGCATTTGTCGATATCTTGTCGCGTGAACTTTACAATCAAGTTTCGCAAGCAGACCACGCCGCTGACTCTCCTAAACTTATGAGGGAGTGAAAAACAGAGCGAGAGAGTAAGTCGCTCGACTACCAAGCATCCACTCGAAAAGTCGAAACCAAAGTCAGATGTTGGGACGCGTAACCGGTGCGACCGCGGCAAAAGTTCTATCGCACGCTCGACGGTATTCCGATGAAACCGCAACGTGCATTCTCGCACCCCGTGAGCACCCGCCGCGCCGCGCCGCGCCGCGCCGCGCCGTTGCACCGTGTTGCACCGCTCGGGGTTGCGCGCGGAGCCGCGGGCTGCACCTGCGAGCGGTACTCCGGTAGTTTTCCCCGGGAGCAAATAATTTCGAAACGAAATTACGGAGAGCCGCGCGCGTTCCCCATCTAAATAGCCGAATTTCGTCGCCGCGCCGCGCCGTAAAACTCGCATCCGAACGGCCAAGGAACGGAACAGATGCGCGCGTTACGCTTTTCCCTCGAGTAAGGGGACAGGCTCGTGTAAACGCTGCAAAAATTTATTTTCATGAATCCTTTCCAAATCGATGCCACCTATTACGTTGTAATTTGTTATTGTTGTCGATTCAGCTACTCGTTCGTCGTACAGAACAATTTTTTATACAGTTTTAATTACTCGTCGATTCTATCCTATCATATTGTTGGCGTAAGAGATTTTGAATTGTCAATTGAATTATTTTGAAAGGCACGTGTTTTAAGAAAATGCAAAGAAAAGGTCGCTAACGCGCTGCATGTGGATTGGTATTAAAAAGGTGTTTGGGGCAAATTGAAACAGAGTGATAATAATAAATGAGAACGGGAAGGAGAGATACCGAGAGAGGAGGTAATTAAAATTCAAGTGGGTCTGGCATGTATAACCGCGCACGCTCCCGCGGAAGATAAGATGCGTTTAGAAGCGTTCGCGCGAAGGCGGGGAACTGTTTGCCATCGGAAGTTATGTTTAGTGTTTTCAAACCGCGAGTTTCGAGGCATTCGTTGTTAATTAATTTGCATCGCGAGCGGATAAATGTATTCATTTCGCGCGGTTATTCCCACGGAAGCAAATATGTATATTAGTTGAGCGCAGCTCCGGTGTTCGAGATTATTAAGTTTTTTCGTTGTACCCCCGCATAATTTTAGAGAAATTATAATAATTTAAGTGTTCCAACTGAAAATTTTAATCTGTCTTTTGCTTCGTGCAATTGATTGAAACAATATTTATTTTACATAAAGATCCGCATTCTATGTGTACATTGTAGGTATACGTATAATATTGAATTTACGCAGAACTCACTCGCTGATGTTACGGTGAAATGGGTGTTGTCGGTGAGGATCGACGTATTTCAACTTTCACGATTAATTAACTTACAGTTTCGACTTATCGAGAACACAAAGTTACTTTTATTGAATCAGCGAAACGTGCCGTAGCAGTGGTTTTCGTCAACTGACTTTCGATACAGGATTTCGGGGGTCTTATATACTGCTTGATTATCTGCTTTGGGGTTCAAAATTTTGGGTCAGCTGAATCATATGCCTGGTACAAAGTTTTGGGACTGTTGATGATAATTGTTGGTGACATAAGATATTGGGACGCTGAATCAGTGGTGTACTTGGGCCTGGTGACGTGTTGCGAGGGTTGGAATCTTAGTCTTATCGGCTCGTGACACTGACATCGTCGTCGAAAAGTGACTTATTTGCGATGGAATGGTCCTATCGACAAGGATGCGTCCCGTTCGACAAGAATGTCGAGATTATGTTGGCAACTTGCTGAAAAAAAAAAAATTCTAACGAAAGGCACCGCAGCCGGTTGAGCCCCCTAACGGTAGAACTCCGTGGATTCCGAGGGAAATACCGGAGGATCTTGGATGTTAGGTTTGAGCGTACGTCAATTCCACGGTCTTTTCTTTTGTCTCGATCGACTTCTGCCGCAGTTGAATCGAAAGACCCGCCCACGCCAGTCTGGGCTTCGATAATCCTCACGGGATAAGAGGCTGGGTTAAGAGTGGGCGGCGCAGGGGAGGGTAACGCCTGATAAAAAGTCGCGACCTGAAGGGCCTTTGGGAGGGCTCACCGTGGCGAGTTCACGGATTACGCTAATAGCAACCCCGTGGAATTTATACCGGCGCCGGATTAAAAGTTCAATTTCTGTTCGTGGCCCCGGCAAGACCGAAACGTCGATTCAATTACGATTAAAGGATTAACAAAATGCGTGAGGACGTAAGGTGCTCTGCTCCTCCGCTTCCTCTCTTCTCCATTTTCCCCCTTTCCCCTTTACCCCTCTTCCACTTTTCTCTTTTCTCTTTTTCTTGTCGTCGATCGTTCGCTTCCTTCCTTTTTCCCCTTTTCATCATTTTTTTTTTCTTTTTCTTGCTCGAAAGCTGGAATATGCCTTCTAGAGGATCCTCCAACGCTGCCGAGTCGACTGACTCAAGAGGGCATGATAATCCAACGAGGCTTTGACACTTGACTATCCTGAGGGATCTGTCACGGATTTTTGCCTCCTCTGCCAGAGACTTTCTGCCATCCTTTTTATTTCTGATGCAGCTCTTCGGTTTTATTTTGTTGCAGTCGTCGTAGGAGTGTCTTTTGATATCGTACATAGTACATCGCGCTTTTGATTCTACCGGATGGGTTAAAGCGAGCCATTTCTGGCTCTTTGTTTTGCGATTAGAGTCGCTGTTACGGGAAACTCCATTTTACGAAAGCTCCGTCATCCGTGTTTTCGAACGTTTTCGAACGATGCGATGTGTGCGTGCAGTCCACGCGGTGTTTACTTTCTGTATGTGCATGTGCATACCCATCAAATCAAAATCTTTACGCAATATTTCGGTGTAATATTTACAATCGACGCGCTCGCAGAACTGTAACAACGTTGGATAAATGGAAACGTGTAGCATTGTCAATTGAAACAATGTCAAGATATTAAAAAGCAGAAGAATCACGAGTAGGGCTAAACTTGATACGCAAATAAAATGTTGACACATTATTATAGACTGCGGATTGTATGCATTTATGACAAAAATGGGTAAGTGCAATTTAGAAAAATACCCGAAAACACAATCGAGTGTCAGTTGTTTCGTATTCCACTGACGTGTGACCCGCCCGACGCGACGACGCGACGCGACGCGCGACGTCGCGTCAGAGAACTCGGACGATTGGGTAATTCGAACGAACGTAAATGATAGTACATACGTATAATCGGAGAATACATATTTTATTCCCCAACACCAGCTCGTATCCGTTAGATTCGCGAAACGAGCAGGGTATATATTCGCGAGACACTCCTGCTGTCAACGCGAGCATAAATCGACCAAAGCTCGATTTTCGTCCGCAATTTATGCGGAATGGCTTTCACCGCGGAAGATTCATGAAACTCGACGGAGCATCTTGAATCCAGGAAACGTTTCGCCCAACAGCGCGGCCGACGCGACGAAGCTCATAAATCCTTACCGGATTGACACTTTCTGTTGCAGAGTTCCGGAAAGGGGTGCCGTCTTGACGAACTTCCAGCTGCGAACTATGAACTTGAAGGCGCGACCGTTGATTGAGCACGCCGCCCTCGCCCAGCAAAACCTACCGACGACTGGCGACTGATGTGTTCATAATAAATGGAGCATGTCCCACGGCCTGTCTCTGACGTGTTTGAGACCGGTGGTCTGATCATTCATCGTTAGGCGTTCGCCCGCATCGGAACTTTCGTAATTCCGAAGAAAGTGTTTGAGGGGCTCGGTAGTCAAAAGTTAGAGACCAAGGGTTTCATCGAACGAAAATAAGAGAAGTTAGCCGGTTCGCCTGCCAGAGCGTTGACTGAGATCGCTTCACTTCGCTTCGCTTCGCATCGCATCGCATCGCAACTTCGCTTTCACGGTGAAACGTTCGCCGGGGCCTTGTCGAGATACGCGGAAAACCGTTGTCAGCAGTTTCATCGATCAATTACAGTCTCCGAAACGTTACTGCGACAAGAGCCAATCGAGGGAGCAGTGACTCGCATCGGCCGCGGAGTGGCGCGTTTAAGATCCCAACTTCCCAAATCCTTCATCAACCATTCAGCGGTGCTGAGCCTGGGAGCCTATCCTTTATCAACAGCGGGGCTTAAACCGTTCCCGCCCGAAGCTTTACGGATCAAGTTCCTGCGTATCTTCTCAAATAAAGAACCGAGGAAAAGGAGGACAGCCGGAGAGCATTCCGACTACGTACGTTCCCTGGAAAATAAGTTGTTGCCGCTACTCCCGCTGCATTATCGATGAAAAGTGCTAACGGGCGAATCCAGTATCAACCAGTCTACGATACAGTGCTCTCTCACTCTCTCATTCTCTCACTCTCTCGCGGCGAACTTTCGTCCATAACTTTCGAAATAACGACGCAAGAAGAACCGAGCCCGAACAAGAGAACAATAATTTGTCTTTCCGCTCGAGCCAGAAGAACCGGCCGATTTATTAATCTCCCGAGTCGAAAACTGCTGAAGGCAATACGGGAATCTCGATCATCCGCTCTCAAACACATCCCAGCGTTCCCTACGATCTATTCTCAAAGCTTACAGCTGTGATCTTAATATTCATATCCGATCAATGACAAATCGATTTTTCTAAGCGACCTATACATAGGCTGTTTCTAACTTGTACGGAAAAGGCGCAATAAGTATTCGATATACATAGAAGCCGGGATAATCGGTTGACGTAAATGCAGAGATTCGAGCCGTACCCCACTGAAATTAGTTTCGCAACGTTTCATCAGCGGGTCTACGACACAATGAGTTTGAAGTAGATGCGTGATTCTGTCATCCAACTGTCGATAAGAAGGGATTCTCGTTTCTCATTGATAATAGCGGAGGGGTAAACCAGTTGTTACTGTTGCTGGGATGCCCCCATGACGAGAGGGAGGCTCGTGGTGATGTCTTGTTGCTGCTGGTGCTGCGACGGCCTTGGCGCTGCCGGTTCCTCGAGTGCTGGTGCTGGGGGTGTAGTTACTGGTGCGTCCGGAGGCAGTGTCGTCGTTGGCAGTGACGCCAATAACGCCGGCGGTGGTGGTCTAGGTATCGCGTCCGGTCTATCCGCGATGCTGTCGTTGGTAGTCGTCACCGTCGCCATCAGCACAGGGGAGTGGCTTCTGACGGAGGAGAAGCTGCCCAAAAGTTCTTCGAACACTTCCGCGGAGCCTGACAGTAAAGTTACCTACAGCGGCCTGTGGAGGGTCTGCGTGGCAATAAGTAAGTAGTTTTCACTTAGCCCGAGTTTCGAACTTTGAATTCCCCGATCCTGCGTCATTTGAATATTTCCTCGGTGTTTTGTCGCGGCCGTCGCGTCGCTCCAATCCCTCGAACTTCAACGGCTCTATGCACCCTATGCAATTGATACTTCCGCGCATATACAATTACACCTCCGACGAGGACTGGAGCCTCTTTCAGCTGCGACGTAACTAACCTATCCCCAGTTATTTGCGATACTGCTCCTCCTATCAATTAACGTTATTATCTTTTAATTTTTACCGAGGATATTGATGTTTCATTTAACCATGATACGCTCCTCAGAAATAGTCGCGTAAAAGATCTTAGTACGATAATTTTTGCCCATGTTGCCTCTACACTTTAAATCAAGAAATTATGTTTAATTTGTGGTCTGACATCTTAAATAGGTTTTGCAATACCAACAGAATACCAGATATTGATAATTTTACTAAAGGGTTAACAATACCAACAAGAATAGTAGAATGGATGAAATAAAAATATTGATATGCAGTTGTACTTCGGTAGAAAACTATATTTCAAGTTGTTGGCGTTATCTTGTTTACCTTATGGGGAAGATCGAGGGGACTGTGGCTAAAGCACACGTGAGAACAAGAGCTCTTTGCTCTGGGAGCGTTGGGGATTGTCCCGTGGACGACGCTTTCGAATAAATGAAGTTAAACTCTAACGGTTAGAGCCACGCAGAGGGTACTTTCGATTTTGCAAGTCCGGTGGCTGATGCTATCTTGCTATATTTGCTTAGAGTACCTTTTTCGAGTAGGTGTGGTTTCATTGCTTTTGACGGAACCAGTGCAGTGCCCTGAAGGGCAATCTCCGGCCACGTCTGATCTAGCGCGGTACAATTTGTCTGAGATATTCCCGTGGATCAAGCGAAGAATCTATCAACTTCTGCTTCTCGATTGGTTAATAATTGTGTATCGTAGGTGATATATGTATGTATACACTAGCAGGTTGAGCTCATCTTCTTCTACTGTAGGAGAGAACATGTAAAAAATTCATAGGAACCCTCAACTTGACGGTGAGTGGTAAAACACAGTAAATCTTGCCCCGGGCCGCTAACTTAGTTGCGAAGAAAAATGGTCGGTCCGCATGGGAAGTACCGTGGTCTGGACCCCAGATGTCCATGGTTTAAACCTTTCGAGTAACAGTTTAAAAGATCTATCTTGCGGTGGAACGGTCGTAAGAGTCTCAAATCGGAAAACACATTCACCAGCTAATAAATGGTAGAGAAAATCCAATTTTGGAAAGTTATTCGATCAGTTGGCATTGCAATAGCTACTTTCTAGGTAATAATACCGAAGGCCTTCGTTAGCCGAGTATTGAAAAGTCATAAATGTATAAAATCTAGTGCCTAATCTAGTGACGACAAACGAGGTGTTGTTTTCCTGTTAATCGTTTCGAGATAAATTATCCTATCGTGTCGTTGTTCTGTCCAAAAACGGCACACAGCATTCTTTGTAAATGCAGCAATCAGCTTACTGTGATGTGTAATCAGCTTAGGCAGTTCGGGAAAAGCAACGACAATAGAAGTTGTAAAGGTAATCTCGGAACTGGAACCATTCAAGCCAGCTTATCGTCGTCCGAAATGAATGCTGAATGCGAACCGTACCGACGAAAATTTAAAATAACTTCTTCTCAATTTGCTTATCGCAAGAATGAATTTTTGCAACGTTTGCCCCTCTGGTTCTGCTAATTATTTCGGGCTCGTTGAACACTCTACCGCGGTTACAATTTCAATATTGTCCTATCTGTTTATATCAGTGTCTATATTGTTGAAACAGCATGAAAATTAAACTTTAGATGAATGCAATATTAATTTTGTTTCAAAATTATTCAAAGTTATTTTGTAAAACAACTTTAGCTGTAAATCATGCATGAAAATAATATTATTTGAGCTCAGGTCCAAGAAGAGGACCTGAGCTTATGTAAGAGAAAATGCTTAAGGGAATCCAATAGAATCGAATAAGTTACATCGAAGAAGATTGCGTTGTCAATTCTCAGACGTGCAATACATACATATAACAAGCATACTTGCGTTCCTGGATCGGCGGCGCTCCCTCCCAAAGCCTTTTTAACGTCGATGCAACGAAAAGGCATTACCAAGCACTTTTCCCGGAACTGGTGATCTCGTAGCAACCGGGCCCGCTTATAGCTTGTTCATCGCGTTCGATACGTAATATCGAAATGGACACACGGCAGCGGGAACAATAACGGAAATTGAAAAACTCGCCGAGAAATGACGCGCGACGGAACCGGAAGATTGTTTGGGATCTTGGACGGAAGTGCACCGAAGCACTCCGACCGGCGAAATCGTATTTAAGGTAATCTAATTCGACGTCGTCGTTCGAGCTTTTTGCTCGGACCGGACGGGGGCCGTGTCAAAGAGTAAAAGCCATGACCGCACGTGTTCCCGTTGCTGCTCATTGACCAAAACGACCCACCACTTTGCGAACGGGACAGCTCTGGCCGGGCTCGCACTATATTGATCAACACAGAGTCCCTGAAATTTGCTGAATTCATTCCACTCAATTTAAACGCAACTTATTAGCAAACTGCGCACATGCAGCTTCCGATTCTCCAGAAATGTGTCGGTATTTCAACTTTCGATCTCACGAATAATGAATATATCCACAGAAATCGGGTTCATTAACGATAAGAATTAGTTTTCTTTGGAGGAGACAAGAACCTCCGGAAACGTCTGAAAACTTTCCAGTAATACGTGAACTTAAAAGTAACTTGACGGACTCTTTCGATGGTACATTAAAATGGCTGTTAACTGTTCTAATTAACCGGAGTTCGTCTGTAGCCAAATAGCCATTAATTTTTCAATTATAGATGGATAAACAGCCGCGGAAAATTAGCAAGTAAAAACCTTTCAGCGAAGTGATTACTTTCGATAGATTTATAAGAGAAGGAAGAGTGAATTCAAATGAAATATCATAAATTCGAGCTAACACAAATTCATTGAATGTTCCATACGCTTTTGGCTATCTCCTGTTGAGTGGTAGTCGGTTTCAGGTGCCGCATTCGATATATTAATAAACTAACCGAATAATTGTTTCTGATAATTGAACGAACATTATTGTACTTGGTCAGCGAGACTATTCCAACAGTGTGTTAAATGTAAATCGGTATAAAAGCAACTTGTTTCACCTATGGCGGCGCAATTCGTTGAAAACGGTATTATGTTGTAAGCTCATGATAAGTTGACATTCCAGTTCAGTAAATATCAGCACAACAACTCCATTGTGTTTATTTGCACGCTGAATTGATTCTCCGAAATGCATGACTGCGCCGCGCCGCGATCGTTTTACCGTGGATTCGAGTAATCATGCGAAAAAGTAAATAAGCGAAAAAATAAATCAACGGCAAAGGGTATTCGGTTGGTCCAATGCTAAATAATTAGCTAAGTAATTAGCTAAATAATTAACTGTGGATTAACCACAATTTATTTTTTTAGTGGAATCAAAATCATAAAGGTGCAAAACTCTTATTTATCACATATTCAAAACTCCAGAAAGGTATGAATATAATGTATATTAATACTTATTATATATTAATGTATAACTAATGTCTGTAAATTAATTCGTACAAAGGCTATAGCCGAGTTTGGTGGTGAAATTCGCCCCCGACGAGTTTTTAATCGAGCTTTGGCTAGTCGATAGCCTACCCAAAGAGACCCCGATCTGCCAAGTTACAGCCCCATATTTCATCTGTAAGGGGAATTGTATTGAGGTAAATATTGAGGAAAATCGAAAAACCAGTTTTTGGCCCATATTCCCTATTAATTGACAGTTAAAAATTCTGAAAAAATTCTGACACATTTTGGATACTAAGCCACATATTAGGTATCATTTTCAGATTTTTCTGTTGCAAACTCTGGTTGTAAAACGCGAGAAACACGAAAAAAATCGAAAAAATGCAGATTTCATATATGTAGAAATCGAAAGAGCACACCTACAGATTTAATTCAGAAATGAAATATTATCATAAGTATTATGCTCAATTTTTTTCAAATCCCTGAGAGTTGGGCGTCATAGTTGAAAAAAATAAAAACCACTTTTTTCGACGTTTTTCCTAAGTTATACCTATCTTCTCTGAATTAAAAAAATATATTATGTTATATTAAACATTCCTACGTTCAGAGGAATATTTTCCAGACTTTAAAAGTTGCGTAGTACAAAAAACTAAGTCGGTATATTCGAATATTTCGAAGATACTTTCAACGGTTCCGGTTGGTGCAGCGGCTATAGTCTCGGATTGCGGAACCGCTGATGATTTTTTGGATCAGGTTCCAATCTCGCCCGGGTCAATCTTTTTTTTTGTTTATCAGATGTTTTTTCGCTTCCTAACCATATGATTGTTGTTAAATCATTGTAAAAATATTTTTTACCTATTATATTATATATCAAGAAACATTTATTCAAACTAGCAAAAAATCAAGAAACATTTATTCAAACGTGCATACACGTACGTGCTCAACCATAAACGCAGTCTATGGTCCACCGTTTTTCGGCACATCAAAATTCAATAAATGGTTTATTTGTACAGTGATACGTGATCATTTATATTGTACGAGAATTACCGGATAAAACTGTTAAAGGTCCTCGTGTGACATTGATTTGATAAAAATATCGAGAACGTGCTATCATAGAAATTGTTATATAGACTATAGCCGCTGCACCAACCGGAACCGTTGAAAGTATCTTCGAAATATTCGAATATACCGACTTAGTTTTTTGTACTACGCAACTTTTAAAGTCTGGAAAATATTCCTCTGAACGTAGGAATGTTTACTATAACATAATATATTTTTTTAATTCAGAGAAGATAGGTATAACTTAGGAAAAACGTCGAAAAAAGTGGTTTTTATTTTTTTCAACTATGACGCACCACTCTCTGGGATTTTAAAAAAATTGAGCATAATACTTATGATAATATTTCATTTCTGAATTAAATCTGTAGGTGTGCTCTTTCGATTTCTATATGAAATCTGCATTTTTCGATTTTTTTCGTGTTTTTCGCGTTTTACAACCAAAGTTTGCAACAGAAAAATCTGAAAATGATACCTAATATGTGGCTTAGTATCCAAAATGTGTCAGAATTTTTAACTGTCAATAAATAGGTAAAATGGGCCAAAAACTGGTTTTTTGATTTTCCTCAATAACTACCCTTACGGATGAGATATGGGGCTGTAACTTGGCAGATCGGGGTCTCTTTGGGTAGGCTATCGACTAGCCAAAGCTCGATTAAAAACTCGTCGGGGCCGAATTTCACCACCAAACCCGGCTTATAGCCTTTGTATTCGCATAAGAATCAGACTATCGTCTAGTTATAGACTTCTTATCGTTACATTTATTGTATGGAATGAATAATGGATTTCTTCACGATGTTTTATTAAAACTTGTATTCGCTATCATCGTCTTCGGTATTGAATTAAACGTGGGAGTAAATTAAATCACCAATTAATCAATGAACATACTTCTCCGCAATATTTCTCATTTACAAGATCTAGACCGCCGCGCCGTGCGTCGTGGCAATTGTTGGATTGTTCGTTCAGTTTTCAAACATCCCCAGTGTCTCTGCATGGGGAACTACCTTCTGACCTCTATCTCCCCTGGGTGTCACCTGGTCGAAACTTTTCCACCTGCTAACAAACACTCGCAATGTCCAGTGGACCTCTTCTGGCGTTACAGTGCGCGGTACTTCACTGTACACTCTCTAATAAAATTCACCAAAGAATAGTAGATAAAACAAAAAATAATACAGTAAAAAATTACAGGACCCAATCAAATAGTCGTATGATGTTAAACGTAAATAAAAAACTCAATTCTATTCAAACTTTCAATTAAGGATAATTTATGATCTTTTAAAAATCAATAATAAAGTGCTAAGAATTATTTTACAAATTTTTCTGCAGTAGCAATGACAATTGTGAAGCAACAAATCATCTGCAGTTTCATAGTTAAAGTATTTCTTTGAAATCCATTGAATCCATGCATTTGAATAAAACTTTATTTGAACAACGCAAGTCCTGTTGCATACCAACTGCATCCCATTCTATGGGACCAGGAGGAGCAATATGGAGCAACAAGTTCGCGAGTTAATTGGGTGTAAAAGTTGAAATTAGTGTAACAAACAGCGTTGCTCAAGAAACAATGGAGGAACGGACGAAAAGATCTCTGAATAGAAGATTATATATGTATACAAATACCAGATCGATTCCAACATTAAACGGGACGCAAAACTATCCCGAGCCTGAAGATTTCCATGGTTGATTCCTCGGGGAGCATGGACGCTCGGTGAATAAAATTTCCAAGGGCCGCTCGTACTCTTGAAAGGTACATTTTTCATTTCGACAACTCGAGATATCGTCTTCCATTTCACAGTTCCAGCTACTTTGCATAGCCGTCTGTGAACTTTTCCCGAATACTTAACCGACAGGACTTACGGGATCCCCGGAGTAACGTTATAGCCAGAGTTTAGTGCGTACAACTCCTATGGCTGAACACCACCGTCTGTTTCTACTGGCATTTGCTGCCCTTTGAACTTCGCCGTACTCGCGAAACCAATTACAGTTTCCGAAAAAAAGCTTTGATTTTGGGCGAATCACTCTCTGTTGGACGAATTAGATTGTTTTCTAAACAAAATGATTTTTGTTTATATTCATTCACAACTTTATAAAGAGAAGTCTCCCCTTTAGAATGAACTCTTTGAAAAGTTGATCCGCGAGCTTTTGTCGAGGTTCTACTGTACTTTAAATGAAAAATGCGCCACGAACTTTACTTTAACAAAACAGTATGTTCTGTACACAGCGCGTGTAACTTGTGAACAATATTTATACTTTCTTTCTTTTCTATACATCGTAGAAAATATGTCTCATATCCCTCTTATTATACACAGTCCATTTTTTATTTCATTTAAGGAGGATTTTATCGCTCGAAAGATATGTTACCGACGCGACGGTTGGATAATATTCGATACGATCGTGGAAAACATTTTCAATTCCCATTGATTTGAATGACGATGGCACAGTTAGCGCGGTAACGACGAAAATAAACAACCACCAACGTTTTCCAGCGGGTTGAGCTAGAAATCGAGCAAAATAAAGAAATCGTTTTCCGTTGCATCTTAATGCATTTAAATTACATCGTTATTTTCCGCGGCGTAATTCCTGCGGACGGCGATTTCATAAAACTATCGAAGAAAACTGTAAAACGCAGTCGTCCTTCGGAGTAATTAAGAACGGACCGTAAAACACGGGAGGATGTTGACTCGCTTTTGTTGAAGTCGTTCGGAAGAGGAACGCGCGGCGCGGCGCAAGCGGTAGCCGAGCACAATAATATTTATACGGAGGGGAAAAGAAATTCTGGCTGTTTGGATTTCGCACGGCCAACAACGCGCGAAAGGGAAATACGCTCGCGTCGGACGAGCGAAAAGAGAAAAATTTTTCGAATTTTATCCGTTCAAAGGCTGCGCCGCGCCGCGCCGCGCCGCGCCGCGGGTCTTGGGCTCGCCGACGATAAACCAACGCTGCCATGCCGCGCCGCGCCACGGCTCCGTGTATTTTTCTGCCGGTTTTAATTTTGCGGTCGTATAATTGCGATCATTCTTCATGCATGAAAATTGCGAATCCTTTTATTTTCTGCTAACTTATACTACTACGACGCCGCGCTCTACGGGGTTACAAGCAGCCTTTGCTGCATTGCTGGACACGTACATCTACGTGCCCCAAGCTCTGAATATTAATGTCTAAGCCGAGTTGTGATAGCGAGAAGATATTCCTGTCCCGCAATTTTCAGTCCTTTGACAACATAATGGACGCCCCGGTATTACAAAATATTTATTCCGGACATTGTGCCCGGCTGCCGGCTGCAACTTATTCCGTTCGAGTTCACGATTCATTATAATAATGCCCTGACAGAGGGGAATTTAAATTCGCCCGGCTGCTGCTTCGGCTACTTCGGCAGCGATTATGTTATTACCTCTGAAAACGTCTGTTCTTGTTATTCGACAATTATCCTGGGAAAACTAAGGCAAAAATATTTCTATTCAGAATACTTTAAGAACCTCGTTGAATCCGGCTAGACATCTGAGGAACGCGATTCGTTGGGACTATTCAGAAATGCTTTTGCCAGTTGATTGAGAAGCTTTTCAGGGTCTTTCTGTTCGCTGCCATAAGAGCCCTCCCCTCCATTTTACCATTCCGCTTTGGCTCGGTGGAAGGAGGCTGCATTAAATACATTTCGTGCGAAGCGGTGCATTAGAATATTGCAAGTGATCATAAGTATTTTTATGGTCACCAGAGAATTGTAAAATTCGATCGAACAGATTGTAACGACGCCAATACAATGGCACGTGTTGCAAGCGCGTTGACTGTACCACTAAATAATCCATTGAATTCCTGGTTTCGCTGATCGGTTCTCACAGATGAGAGTCCGCGCAAAGATTCCCAGTGGAATAATCGCGAAGTAAGTAAGGCTGCGCATCGACAATGCCAACGGGATAGAACGTTACCGAGGGTATAAACAGGAATCATTATGGATTCCAGTAGCAAACATTTCCCATCCTGCCCCTTATTCACTCGACAGCAGTCAAGATTTTCCCTCCGGCCTAGACGAGGGCAGAAAGCATTTAACTGGTAATATTCGCGAAGCGTTCTGTGATTCCGGTCCAGCCACTTTGGATGGGAATGACGCCACGGGATGGGACCAGGTCTGACGGAGACGAGCACACTGGGTCGGAAATGACTCGTTACCGAGGGCACCGGAAACCGCTCTCTCCTTCTGCTCCTTCTGCTCCTTCTGCTCCTTCCGCTGCCGCCATCGCTCAGTTCTCGATTCTCGATTCTCGGTCTCGGTCTCTGCTCGTTCCACGCCTACCAGGCACGATGCCCCCTGGCTATGCCTTGAGATCAAGAAAAAAGGAAAAAGCAGAACCCGTCGATGGAAAGCTCGTCCTCATTCAACTACCGGATAACTTCTTATCGCGGCCGAAGGGACTCGAATTTTGCGGAATGGAATAAGAACGAAGAGGCAGCCGAGGGTAAATTGCGTGTAAAAGCTGGCGTCCCATTGGCGTGGACCGATGCCGCAGTTTCCTTCGCCGTAGTTTCGATTAACGCTCGATTCGTTGACACCTCTCTCGATCGCATACAATTCGTTCCCTCTTCGGCTTATGAACTCTCCTCGTCGAGTTGAAACCACTCGACATTTTTTACACTCTTTATGCTTCTACATTTAAAAAAAAAAAAGTGCATTATATGTTATTTAAATTCGCCCAATTTGTTTCTGTTATTCCGTTCGAACATTTTTCTCGGAGCGTTTCGGACGTGGAACGCGTTATTCGCTGGTGAAAC
This sequence comes from Lasioglossum lativentre, assembly GCA_916610255.1. NCBI lineage: Eukaryota > Metazoa > Arthropoda > Insecta > Hymenoptera > Halictidae > Lasioglossum > Lasioglossum lativentre. Next base: position 27,685,734 of record OU744357.1, on the reverse strand, counting down.
GAACGAGTATCACGTAGCCTAGTCGCCGCGCCGGGTAGAAAATTTTCTTCTGACAATTTACCGACTTTATCGCGGCTTTGGCGCGGTGGTAAAATTTCCTGTTCAGTAGATAGCCCCCATGAACGCGACTTGGAACTCGGCGAAGTTAAATCGGATATCACTGTTATCGAATTCGAGGACCGCAGATAAATGCGGACCCGCGACGCTAAAACTCGCGCGGCCGTGACAAATGTTTCCGACCGTTTAATAGTGTAATCGTGCCAGAACAGTGTCTTGGTAACGTGTCCAGGTAGCCCGACCCGTTTGTACCAATTATCCATAGTGATGTTAAATAATGTCATGCCGCGCCGCGCTGGGGGAAACGGGGCCCGTCCAACGAACCGGCCTTGCTACCCTATCGCAGTTGTAAATTGGATGATCCTATTCCGCTGTAAACTACACCTGCAGCCCGTGTCCACCACCGCGGCGCGGCGCGGCGGTTTACCGTTCCCTTTCTTTGCGTGAAACGACCATCGCCGAATCGAAAACAGTGCGACGACCCAAACCTCTTCCCTCGCCTTTCGGCAAACGATCGCCGTTCCAGAAAGGAAAATTGTTTTAATTAAAATGCTTACGATACCCTCCGCAATTATATCCGTAGATTGAAAAAGTTTCCTTGCTTCGAGAAATGGCGGCCGCTCTTGGTTACCCGAGATTTTTCCCCGTGTGTCGACGGGTCGCGTGGAAAACGAACGCCTTATCAGATGCTGAGAAACTTTCCCTGTAAATGTCACCATTACTGCATTGCTTCTGTAAACCGTTAAAGAATCGTTCTTCCTTTTTTTGCTTCTTTCAATTCCAGTGTAACAGGGTTGCAGAGGATTAAGTGTTGGGTTGCGATTAACAAAAAGTTTATCGTGGTCCGAGAAAAATTACTTCAATTATTTTGTAAGACGAGCCTGAGAGAGATAACGCCTAATTTTATTAAAATTAAAACGAGAACGGTAAGCGAATAATGAAATTTTGCAATTTATACAATTCATTTTCACTTTATTTCGAATCTTAAATAATGATCATTAGACAGCGCGCGCGGATCTTTATTGCAAAACAAAAATTGCCCACGTCCATTACAAGTTAAATAGAGCGAAATTAACAATGACTTTTATTTTTTAGTAATTTTTAACGAGGACACAGAATAATGATCAAACTAGTGTCTTTCAGCTGATGATAGCGATTAAACGAAATGGGGAACACAATCTTTCATGTTTTATACTGGTCCCAGTACGTTCCACCGGACAATAGTAACAATAATAATTATACGCTCGGATTAATTAAACCACAATCGCATTGTCTATATATTCATTAGATCGTTTTATCCGCAGAACCGTGAATTGTTTGAATAAGTGAGTTCGTAATTATACTGCGAGGAAAATTAAGAAATACGATACCCAAGAGAAATTCACTAGTTGGCAGAATGGAACTCTCAAGCGAGCAACTTTAATTCTTCATTACCGAGGCTCCTTACTACCACTGGAAAAAGTATTCTCGTAAAGTTTACACGTTCTCGTCAATATACACACAATCACAAACACACACAAAAGTCTAGATGTAGGTATTTGAATTCGCAAACATGAAACGCAACTTCGTGAATTTTGTAGTCAATGATTATGTCAGTAACAGTAATTCCGCCGTGTAGTGTATTTTAGCGTGAATTTTATATTAATCCTAATTAAATTTATTGATGTTGTTGAGCTCTCTCGATGATTCTACCAGATAATATGATTGTCAAAATTTCAATTTCAAAGTCGCCAAAACAATTTTTGAAAATGAAACTATGTAGTATATACAGGAATTATCTCGGAATTATCTAATCGTTCAAAACGACTGAATCCGGATTTGTTTGATTTTCCAACATCCAGCAGGATTCAGCATTTCGGATCTGGCGAACGTGGCTGCGTTCGGCGGATCTCCATGCACTTTGCGCGAGCAACGAGCCCCAGTTTTCAAAGGAGCAAGTTTTGCTCTAGATTTTCGTTTCTTTAACCATATTTTCCCGGCCGTTGCATTATTCATCGGTGAGCGCCCCGTTAAATTCGAAATCCAAAGGACACGCGAAGTTTTCGTCGGTTCGCGTTCGCGACGGGCTCTCGCGCCTCGAGGAAACGTGGGATCGGTGAAATGGGAAGCTGCCAGGGGGTCGTACACATCCGGTTCTCTGGTCACGGTTCAACAGTGGCCTGCAGTGCATCGTTGTGCCGCGGCGCGCACACCGGGCTGCAAGTTATTATTTCTGTTATGCCTCTGCCAGTGGGCACGCCGACAACGAACCAGGAATATTGATTCCCGACTGTCGAAGGGAGGCAATACGGCCGACTTCCGGCACGAACCGGAAATGACTGTTCCACGCCTGCCAACCCAATTCCCCGTTCCTCGTTCCCTGTTCCCCCGTTCCCCGTAACGGGCCACGGTGCCCCGTACCTCTCGGCTCTCTTCTCGCCCCTCCGCGGCTCTGAAAGCTGTCGCCTCGCCGCCTTTTGCGGATCATTTTGAGAAACGCTTTTGATGGTTGCCGTCCATCACCTTTGCGATTTATTCGACGCCCGATCGAAAATTCACGTTTGGCCGAGCGCGCGATACCTCATCTCCCTCATCACGATGCCACCTTTCGACAGAGCCGGCTGCCGACGCCGATGCCGACGTCGCTCTCGATTTAACCATTGACAATCTATAAAAATTATTAACAGTCCTCGGAAAATTAGTATTTCAAATGGTGGGTAGCAAATAAACCTATTTATTCTATGCGTCCAAATTGGAAAATAAAATATTTTATTTCAAGGAATAATTTTGTAACTAGTATTTGAAGAATATTGAAAGTATTTTAATTTTGTTGTGTGAAATATTTCATGTATTTTAATATGAAAAATTAATTAAAGTATCGGAAAATGCAAGGGATAAAATGTTTGTAGGCTGCGAAACTAGAGAGACTCTAGATACACAGATCGTTCCCAAAAACGTGATACGACCAGATACGCGATACGTGAAAATAGAAAAAAATCATTGGAAGCTCTGTTTTCTATTGGGTTAGTTCGGATGCATGTAATTGGTCGGTGTAGATGAGTTGACGAAAAAGAAAAAGTTATTTGAAGCTTCGAGTTTTATTGGATCGGACCAGACATCGGTGTAGACCGATAAAAAAGAAAAGGTCAATGAGAACTTTGGTTTTGGTAGACAACAATATTTGGTTAGCTTAAAAAACTACGTTAATAATTATAATTGCCTGATTTGTAAAAATGACAATATTCCAGCAAACTACTGATAACGCGTGCTAATTGCAAGTTACGCAAATTGCTGTCGGCTTCGATGAACCGTAGAGGTGCGATCCTGTTGCACGATAATGATGGCTCATTCGCTGCATATAACAGCGGCAATGACGCTCGAATTGAAATCTGAAGCCTCGCGCCATCCTTTCTGTTTACTAGACTTGTCTGTATTTTAGTTTATTTAGCGGTAGGTCTGTTTCGATAACTAAAAAATTTTTATAATTTCAGTAATTGTATAGTATTCTCGCGATAAGTGTCCCAAAAGTCTCTAGGATAAGTGTCCCTGAACTATCCCCACTCCTGCGGGGTATACCCCGTGAGGGGCCACGAAGCTCGAGCGGTCTCGGCCGCCGAGAAATGTAAACATGATACGGGTCGAGTATATCGGTGTGAGACCAGGAGACCACTACTAACCCGATGACAAAACTTCTTTATTTTTCATTATTTTTTTATGGAACTTTCGCCAATGTATTCCTGATATTTTTCTAATGAAATTGATACCAAAAATGATATAATTCCGATGATATTTCCGTGTGTAATGGACGATAGATGTGTTTTGCGCAAGGAAATACAGCGTATGGGAAAGAAAGAGACGCGGAGAGTCGCAGTCGCCGGCACAGTTCAAAGGCCCGCGGCGTCCTTACAATGTAATCCCAATATAAAACTTCTTTATTATTACTTATTTTTGTATGAGAATTTCACCAATATATTTGTGGCATTTTTCTAATTAAAATGATACTAAACACGATATAATTCGGATCATATAAAGGTATGTTATATGAAAATTTACAAGTTGCCTCACCGATGTGCTCGACTTGTAAATGTTCATATAACATATGACCGAGGCCTCTCGAGCTTCGGTGTCAAGTTTCTACGTTCGGCACAAGTCAAAGAATAGTATCCCTACAGTAGTATCACTACAGTATAGTATCCCTAAAACTTGGAAAAAAGTTCAAGAAACGTGTGGAAAATACTTGTCCTGTAAAAGTCGTGTTTTTCGGCACTTATGTTCTTGTTTCTTACTAACCACTTGTGCTAGTCGTGCCATGGTTCCGGAAACGCCCTGTAGAACGCAGCCACGTTTTACCGCCAACTGTTTCCATTTAATTTCGCTTCTGTAACGCGGACTGTTTGATAATTTTCAGTGCAGTCGAATTATTTAGATCGCGGCCCCTTTTGCTCCATCAAGCAATTCGAAACGGACTACGGGCCCACGTTTTGCGCCCAGTTTGATGTATTATAATCCTTTTCCGATTACTTCCACTAACGCCCAGCAACGGCCGTTCCCCGCCGAATGAAAACCTCTTTCGCATGTTTCAAAGCAATTCGAATAAAATACCATTTGCGAAGAGAGAATTTAAGTGCGATTTAGACGATTGGGGCTAATCGTTACGCGGATAAATGCTCGACTCTTTTAAAGTACCGATACTCGAATACTGCTCGTCGATACAGCTTAAAAAAGATAAAACCCGACAAAGCACTAACATTTTTTCCCCGAGGATGTCACTTAAAAATTTTGATTTTTCGAACTGCTGCACGCTTATTTAACGCTTCACTGGACGCGATTTATTTTAGTTTCTTCGCGCCTGTGCAGTTCATAAGTGACCGAAGCGAATTTGAATACCGCTGGAACGGTAATGAGAAATATGTTTTCGTTCATCTCGTTTAAATTTGTTACGTTTGAATGCGGATGCTTGTGCAACACCAACTTTCTAAAAACTAATATCCAAAGTTCGAACGTCACATTAAAACTCCGTTTTCATAATTTATCCTATAATTCTTTTGTACGAGTACTTCATATTTCAAAAATGTGATTAAATCAAAACTAATGAATAAATACCATTTATATTATTTATTCTGCAATTCTTTTATGTTATGTATTTTATGTTTAGAAACGTTGTCTCTGTGATCCGTTTTGTCGCTGTCCGTAGCATCTCGACGGAGTCGACTTTCTTGCGACCGTTAAAGCAGAGATGTGTTTGATGGTTTAGCGGCGTAGACGAGGAGACGTAAGATACCCGTGAGAATGGTATCGATCCTGTTAAATCAAATCGTATAAAACGGAACGGTTCCGGAGGAGGGAGCGGGGAGGGGGGGCACGCGAGTTTAATAACCGCCGTCGAAAGAGCTCGAAATTCCCAGGTCGCTGACTATCTTCTCTTTGCTATCCGTTTCAATTAAAGTCGAACCTGTGAGTGTGAAATGAAAAAGCTAGTAGGGTATGGTTCAACGACAGCGAGGAAGCTTAGACAATTTACTAGTTTGGTACATACAAATTAAAGTACCCCGCTCCGTTTCCCTTTTCGATTTGAAATTCATTTAACGTTTCCGTTGTAACCACTATTTGGAACGGCTGCTGCTTCCGTTCGGCTGCACGCCGAGCAAAAATACTTGCTTCACAGTCATTGTGGCATGCAGTTTTTCTAAAGTTCTGTCCTTTCCCAGAACTTAATAGTTAAATAATGCGTATTTTGCAGAGGCTGCTGTCGATAAAATTATTGTCAGCTTATCAGTGCGTTGGTTTCATACATGTTGGCCCGGTTCTATCGATTTTATGCCAATCGTCGTGTGACAGCTACATTGTAAACATTCGTGTAAGTTTATCAGGTTATTGCAGACAGTACGAAAATAGTAAAATCGAATAAAAATATGTATGTTTGCTCTTCAGAAATATTACTGGCTCAAAAATAAGAACAAACGCAATGCTGATGTATGAATATATTGTATAAATCGAACGATTTTTATAGAGCAGATTTTCGATTAATTACTCGGGTAACGAAAACTCCACGATTTAATTTATATTAACAAGGAGGTAGTAATTTATTCGACGAAGAGTTGGAGTTATATTTTATGGAACGAAGCAGTACGGTTTTTCCAAATAGCAAGTATTTTCTACATATCGATTCTTCAGATTCAATTGTCAGATATAAATCGAGTTTGTGACGGACCAGCTTTATATTATTATCAAAAAATAAATACTAATAACAACGCAAAAACAACACGAACCCCATTGATCGAAGCTGTTTCATTATTCTGTAAATAATAATATACGAGAATTCGATTATGTCCTTCCTTCATAACAATTTTGATTTTTACAGGAACAATTCAAATTAAATTCAGTGCAGTGAATATGAATATTTACATGTAGACTCGCGTGATTTTAAATCAATATAAAGTTGTTTAAATCTGCAGTATTATTTAGTTTCGTTTATTTTGAAGATAAGTATAGTGTGAAGTCTTTCCATTTTGCATGGTTTAGTAAAAGTGTCAATAAAAGTCAACTTCATCGTGGAATATTTTACGAACAGTTTTTTGGAGAATTGTTGATTGAAAACGTTATTCAACTGGAACATATAAATTAAATCGATCGCACCCTTTGTTATCGAAGCAAGAGCGAAACGGCACATAGAAACGTTGCAGTTCTGTGCAAAGCCAACCAGTTGTATCTACAGATTTTTCAATTTTTTCGCAAAAATAAAGTTTATTTTAAACTGCGAATCTAGAGTAATATTTAAAATAAAAATTAAATGCCCAGTTGTATACCAACGATAATGGAATGTAAGGAAAAAGAATCAATAATTTCCAACTGTAGAAGAAGGGAAAGGGTAGCGTTGATGCTGACTGGGGGGGGGGGGGGGGGGGCAGTGGTAAATTGAACCGAGACCGTATTGCTGAAAACAGGGACGAATTTACTTGGCTATCGGTCGATTTTCCGATCGGCGTGTGTTTCAGAAATGCGCATATCACGACGATGCGATGGTACCAGCGTACGAATCACTTTCCTTTTGTTTTCCGCAGGTTCCCGCATGGAATACGAGTGCTCGAGTATCGACTATTTTCCAAACGAGGAGTACAGTCCGGACCCGAGCGATTCAACCATGGCAATACCATGTGAGTACCGTGAAAAACGCGCGATGGAGACAGGTGGAATGAGAAACGTGTGCCTTTGAAGGAGGTTGATTAGGTGTCCTCTGCCTGGCACTGAACTCGAGTGTGACACGCCCGTAAAATATTCGGCGGGAAAATGCTTTCAGCCGAGAGAATATACCTCCCCATGATAAACTGGATCCGACAATTTGTCTATCCCCGATTTCTCTTTCCCCCGACCCCCTCGCTACCGACCCATCATTCTGCCGGCATGTTCGGCCGACCGAAAGGTGAATCCAAATGACACGGAGTTACAGAAAATTCCTGTTTGAATATAACTGCCGAGAAAATGCCAATATCACCTTCGAACAGTGAGATCCAGGCTTTTTGCCTTCTCCACACTGTTTTCGAACCGTCATGTCGCGTCGGCTAAATTTTATTCCGCGCACGCGCGTGTGTGTGGGTTTTTAAGATCTATCTATCTATCTGCACGTATAATTTTCTTCTACGTAAAATCATCGTTTTGTTGGTTATAGTACTGGTTAGAAGCAACGCTTGAAACGGTTCTCGAACTTTTTAGTAAGCTTTATTGACACCCATTACGCGTGGAACTTTTTTAAATTAATATATTCTCGTATTAGAAGCTCCGGTGAGAACAGATTAATTGTAAAATTATAAGTTGATATTTAGAATACGTTGTTTAAGATTTTCATATAATTTATTGATTGCATTTTTGCTCCATAGTTATGCTCCAGAGCGTAGTAAAATCAATTAGGTGCGCGAACTATTGTCACATTGCATTTCTCTCATCAGGGTCCCCACATTTCCATAAATAATGACCGCGGAACAAAGCCGTGAAACAGAAGAAGAAAAAAAAAAATTTCCCTCCGAAACTTTTCCCATTCCCCGGGGCCCGGGGCTTTCATACCTATATTTTTTACGCAGATGCAGTTACCAAGTCGGCGATGTTCTTCTTCGCTGCAACATCGCTGCTGGTGGTGGCCGAAGTTTGTTACTTCACTGCCCACGTTACTCACCCGAGACACAGACTCTGCGTCTTTGTCGCCGGCGTGGTCTTCATAGTTTCCGGTGAGTAGTAAAGTACACCGGCGTGCATTATATACGGTGTAGTTTGCGTACACGCCTATCTAAAACGATACTGTTGCTCTGCCCGTGTACAAAGAATATTTCACCGTGGCACCGTGATTCCGCAAACGATCGAGATGAAATTTGCGTTTCCGTTTCGACGGGACCCGCAAGAACCATAAAAAGAAAGCCGAATGAATCGCTGGGCGAGAAACTTCGTCCCGGCCCCCAGCGGTTACTTTAAAGAAGCTATTAAAGACTTAACAAGTTTCATTTAGTGCCTCGGCTTGCTTGCGGATAATTTAGTTTATCTTGTTGGGACGATGGAAACTCGTTTGTTGTCGCAAACAGTTTAATGTTGTAATTCCATTTATAATTCATTCGAACTTCCGCAGTTTTATATTCCACGGGCATCGCGTTGCCGCAATTTACGTGCAATATTGAACAGTAGAATTTTTATTTCATCCCGGAGCATTATCGTTCCGATAAACTGTTTATTCGCGGAGCCTGCGGTTGAAAGTAAGAAAAATTCATAATGTTAAAAAAGTGATGAAATTTTTGGTCACCACCATTGCGAATCGAATATTGCGTAGCACTGCGAAACGGCCGTGGAAAAGGGGGATCAAAGTTTAAACAATCGCAATACAGTTACTCAATCGATTGTTATTATATCGGTCAGTCACCGTGAAATTGTCGCTGGAACTGTGGCAGAGAGATAAGGCTCGGGTTATTAAATCGGTTTCCCTTTCAGGTTTGTTAATGCTGGTGGGAATGGTGATGTACATATCTGTGTTCAAAGCTGAAGTTGGTAGTAAACTTAGACCAAGGTCGTCGTTTCAGGTCAGTCAAATGTGACTCTCTAGACTACATTTCAACATTTTCAGTTAACTTGTCGCGTTTCACGAAAAGTTCTATTTCATCTTAAATTTCTTCTCTTGACTTCGCTGGTAGCTTGCTTTCGATTAAATATTAAATGTGTATATTTTAATGATTTTTATCTGATTTTTTCGTAACCTTGCAAAATTCCGGTATTTTCGGAGAACATGATAAAAAAAAGAAAAAGAAAGCGAAAGTTCTCAATCTCATATTTTGTTCGGTGGCGCGGATTACTTCTTATCTGTATCGCGCTTGTACGAATGAATATCTTCGTAGCAATCTTGCGATTTCAGGGACCACCCTTTACCTACAGGTACGGATTCTCATTTTTGCTGTACGTGAGTGGCTTCATCACGACCGAGGTCGCTGGCACTTACGCCATTTTCTTGTATATTTCTTGGCACCAGAGAGAACTGGTACGAAGAGATTCCAGGAGGAAAAATTACGGGGTTGGTAGTATTAGCTTCTTTTCCACGACTTCCGAGGATCGGCAAGCCCTCACCGCACCGTTCGGAATTTGGACAGAATTAACATCCGCTTAAGAATAACCATTGCGCGAATTGGAAATCGTTAGCCTTTATTTGGCGGAGTATCAAAGCGGCGAAAGTACAATAATTTCCGGCATCGAAACAGAGTTCTTGCGACCCGGAATTTCGCTCAACTATGACAAACTAAATACAACTTTTACCTGCCATTGTTCCGGATTCCGGAATTTTCTGTAAAAAATGTTTCTCTCCGTTTAAAGGTTGTAGAACATTCCTGTATTTTCGTCGTCTCTCTAAAATTTAATCCGACACATTTTCGAAATTTTTCAAGCGAATCAAGGAACAATATCCCATTAAAATGTTTGAAGTTCTAGCAGAGTAATACGGTACGGAGATTTAAATAATGGTAACGAGTACAATTTGATATTTTTCATTATTTGAAAGTGAACGAAGTGCTTGAGTTTGTTTCATTGGTGTTTACGCTGATATTATATTTTACAAATCATTAATATGTAAAATATCTAGCTAGAGCACGATGGTTAAGTGGAAACGAATATATTTTTTTCTTCGGTGAGAATCGTCTGAAATATACACCGATAATTTGAAACTTTCCGCGATCCAACTTTTCATTTGTATTCAGAAAACTTTCGCCTAAGAGATTTATCTTTTCTTTTTAATAATTCGCCGCGCTCGTCAGTCGCGCCTCGCGAATCCCCGGGATTTCGAAAAGTTTTAAAGGAGATAAGTTGCTCCGTGAAAAATTCAGGTGCAATCTCGAGGTTCCCAGGGTAAAATAAAACCCCTATGTAAATAAACTTCTGGCTTAGTCAAGTATCCAGGTGGTTAAGTCTTCCGCGTACGAAGTGCAAATTTGAACGTGAAGCTTACCTTTACATTCCAAGTTTACGAACGGGAGAGCTTCTTCCTACAACTTCTATCATTCCCGAGTGTTACACGCAATATGCTGCGGCAATTACGCTCCTTAAAATTCATTTACGGCTAAAATACGTTTCAACGTTCTTTCAATTAATTTAATATTAGAGCGCCTGAGCGAAAATTTTATTTTTCCATGTTGCGCAAAGATAAAATCACACTTAGAAAATACACGAATTAATCGAATTATAAAAATGTTGAATTTCAGAGAATTTTGAAAACTCGTTGGAATATTTACAAATAAAATAATTTTTTAGCAACGGACAGGAATGTTCCGTAGGCCATTCTGTAAATAATTATTCGATACATCTTGAAAAAGAATGACCAAGCAATATTAAGATTATTCTGTCCAAGTTCGTCGGTCTGTTTAAATAACTTTTTATTGGGACCCTCGTCTGCATATGTTTCTAGTTTTCTAGTCGGCGCGGCGCGGCGCGGCGTCGCAGCACGCGTTAGCGAACGTTAAGTAAATTCCGGTACTCGCCAACTACCATCAAGCAACTAGACTTAAATTGCATTTAACTGGTAAACAGACACCGGATGAAAACGAAACGCGAAGTAGAAACGAGTGTTAGCTCTCGGTCTCCAAGCACTCGAGATCTCATTCGCGCAATGCCATCGCACTCCGAAACAAGTGACACTCTTGACTTCTCGTCCCTAGGTGGTTTTCACCGCACATCGTAAGGATTTAAAGTTTAAAGTTTAAAGTATCGGTTCTCTTTGAGACGGACTATGACACTCTGATACTCTCGAACCCTTGAAGAGCTTGAGGGCGAAAGTATAGATACACCAATGTTGTTGCACTGCAACAAGATCGCGAAATATCAGGGAAAACATTCGGAATATATGGACTCCGTAATTTTTCGAAATTCTATAATGCGTGTTGTTTATGGTTATGCAGATGGGGGTTCGTCTATTTTCTTTCACCTAAATTGAGTCGTTGTTTTTGAAAGTGGTACAAGTCTATTTTTGGAAAAGTTAATGGTAGTTTTAGACAGATATAGACATAAAAGAAAATTAATATATAAATGGACTTATACTTGTAGACATTTTTTTGTCTTTTTCTACTTAAAAATTGCAGCATTTCAACAACACTGTATTTTTCAAATCAAAAGAACAAGGAGATTAGTGAATTGTATTTAGTGATAGTTTAGTGTTTAAAGTTAAGATAAGAATTAAAAGATTAATTTAGATTCGTATTAAAATGATCTTTTATCTAACAATGTCTGTTTTCAGGGAGTGTATCATTTAGACAATCACCACGTGCATCATTCAAATCACTCGACCATTGGTCACAGTGGGTTTCTCTGCGAGAGGCATCAGAAAAGATACTTCTTCGGCAGGGATTCGGTGGATCATGTCGATTTCGACGAATTCTTACCGCCGCCACCGAATTTGGACTATCACGATTATTCCAGGCAGTTTCCTAGAGACCTCACCACTCAAACGGTAAAACATATAATACTTCAAACGCTGTTTAAATTATACTATTTTGAACATGTGCCTAGATTTTACCTAATTTACAACGCTTTTATAATTAATTCTCCAAAGCTAAATCAGCAAAAGCGAAATTCATAGCCCCGTGTAACTCGGAGTCATTCCAGCTCTATTATTTAACTAGATAGTATACAGGGTGTTCAGAGATTTACAAGCCAGCGGGGAAAATAAATTTCAGGTCAGTACAACGGCCGACGTACTGCAGGAAGAGGAAGAAGAGTATAGCCCAAGTGTTCAGCATGAATTCGTGACTTTCGATCTTGATGGACCTCTGCCTCCACCACCCCCGGTTAGGGGTAGCGAATGGGCTTTCGACACGCTGAGGAAAACGACTCCCGTCTGATATACCGTCAGGTACGTAACAAATGAAATTAAAAAATGTACAAACCCGTCTGACCTTAAAATAATCATTCCACAAGTTTTTCTTAACTCTCATACGTTCTTCGGTGTGACAATTCATCTTATTCACTATTTTTACACAGTAGACATTTGCATTGATATACAGGTTCGGTTTGATTTATTAAAATAATTATGACGGAAGAGTTTTTCTTTCTCTGAATTGTTTCGAAGTGATCAAAATCATGCAAACATTATACATATTACACTTTCAACCAGACTTTTGCAATAGCAAGAAATTTCAAGAATTATCTTACAGTCGGAGGAACGATGTCTTTAAAGTAATCTATATAATTCATATAAACACGTAAGGTAACTGTGTACCCGACGTGATTAAAGTTAAACTTATGAACGAAACGATCAGTAGGAAACCCCCCATGAAGTTCAATATTCACTGCTCGTACGTGGTTCGTTCTGCAAGCACGGAAGTGTGCTCGCGTAATTGTTTCACGTAATTCGCGTTGTTGTTTAAGGGCCTCGATAGCGCGGTCGTTATACAAACAAATACACACCGGACTGCCTCTAATAGAAACAGACAACTTCGAAATGCTTGACTTCTCCGGGGTTTAGGTGGTCTTCTAGAACCAAATTATGATTAAAAATTAATGAAACTAAGTTAGTACACTTCAGCGGGGAATGAGAGTACCTAGTTAAGCTAGTCGCGAAGCAGACACGTTGCACAAACCTATCAAATGTTCAATTGGCCTATGAACAAATATAGTACATATCACACGAACTTCATAATTATTTCGCCAACATAATCTCCACTACATTATTAATTCATTAAAGTAATTCATCTGAAGTACAGCGAGAAATCACAGTTACTAAACTCCTTATGTAATCCGAACAAACTAAATTAAAACTGGATAAAAGTCGATAACTCGTTACAACGAGCGAGTACAGTACATAACGGGGGAACTTCGTAATCACGGTCGGGGAAGTAAATTTTTAAAAGGAATTTTCCACGGGGCGGTGGGGGTGGTGGAAGGGGAGGGGAGCGGCGGAATGAAAACATATCGACGGGCATTTTCGACATTTCTGTTTTCTTTCGTTACTAATCGAACCCTTTCAATCCCACGATCGATCCAGCACGGATCGACGATAGGGAACTGAAAGTTGTCATTCAAAGTTGTCGGGCGCGATGCACTAAAATGAATACTTCTCGATTTCTTGCACAGATACGCGCGGCTGGTGCAAAGCGTCGAAAGCGACGAAGAGGACGAAGCGGAAACCGAGGAGGACCACGATATAGCCGGCGATTAAACAGATCGACTTGCTTTTTAATGAGACCTTGCCTACGCGATCACAAATATTTCATCGTGCCCGAGCCACAGGCCCCCGCACAAACGCAAAGGAGAAAGCTTTTGAAACGGTGCCAGAGCGAGGTTCGATCGTCGGATTATCGAATCTCGGTTTTTAATAACCATCCTATCATGGTTTCCGAGAAACTGTTCCGCGCAAAGATAACTCCGTTCCTCGGAGAAATGTGAGAAACAAGTGACATAGACTGACACTGCGAGTACACCGTTGGACATTGGTGCGAAGTGCAGCGATCTCGTTCGACAGGTGTAGCAACTATCTTTCGTTTTTTTTTTTTTTTCAATGAATATTTTCACCGATGATAACGGCGAGAGACGTTACTCCGAAGCACGTGGAATCGTTCGAACAATGGACGACCAAAGATCCACGAAAACGTCGCACCGACTAACTGCCAGCCTCGATCCTCGATCCCTTTGTTCAAATAAACCGTCCTTTCAGAGTAAAGGGGAACGGACGAGGACACTTACCACGATCAATGCAAATTGCGTGGACGTAAAAATGAAAAATGTTCGCAACGTGTAAAACAGAACAAATCAAATAATTTGATTATTTAATCACGAATTTGTTGTCAAATTTGTCGGTTTTTTGAGAATTCAGGATTAACGCTTTGCACTCGAAACTATTTTAACTCCAGACCCCATTTCATTTTATACTTATGACATTTAATTAAATACAAGCTGTATTTAATGGCGTCTCAGCGTCGCGGTTCGAGTGCAAGGGATTAAATGTCACCTCTTTGCAAGAGGAATTTACATACATATTGTTGATCGCAATAATAATTTTCTAATTGTCGCAATCTTTTGTATTTGTACTTGTTGCTAGAGCACTGAAAGACTGCCAAACCTGAAACAAATCGAGACTGCGAATCGATTAACCTGTAACTGCGTAAACACCGTTGTATTTAGTGTAGATAATTGTCGTATGTTTAACATTTTAATCTTAATTCTACGGAGATCAAGAAACTCGCGGCTAATATAAAATCGTTTCTTAAGAGTATAAGATTTGCAAAGAATTCTTTTCGTTAAGAAAACATTTTCTCGATGAACGAAGATTGTGGAAACTTCCAGTCGCAAACGTGGTGTCTATAGGATTCAGATTAAAATGACCGTGATCTTTTATTAAAGACTGCACCGTCGCGTCGCGTCGCGTCGCGTCGTTAACCGTCAAGTTGTCCCGTTCGCAATAAACGTTATTATATTATTTATTACTCACGGGATAAGCTGGCGCGTTAATTACACATCCAATTATAAGGGAAGTATCCTCGAGGACGAAAATCTTTTTCCAAGAAGAAGGAATTGCCAATGATTTAAAAACTAGGATTTAAATGATCTATTGTATAACTGTATCATGAACGTGTTCATAGCCAAACTGGTTAAACGAAGTTTTATCGTATTCAGTGTACAGAAAGCATGAAAAACTACCGATGTTACGAATGAGAATTTTTAACAGTAAATAATATAGTTGATAAGGTTTTTTACTGTAGTCAATTTTCCACTAAGGGTTCGCCGGTCAGACTTTTCCAGACTGGTTTGACGGTCAAACACAAATGAAAGTTGCGATGCTCGTCGATTAATCGTTAGTCAATCTAACAGTAAGCGAGAAAGCGAGGACGTTTCATTGAAAGTCTGATGAAAGGTGTGTACATATAGAGAAAGCTGGAAATCTTCGTTACTAATTTTTGAACTGAAAAGGATCGTGTTGATCTTACTTTTACTCTCGTGTTGAATATTGTTACGACTTTTTTACTCTAACAACCATGTGTCATGTTCAAGAGAAGCATTTTTTGTGACAATATATATGTATAATGGTAATTGCGACTAGCGCCATTTTTATGACTCCATGTTACCATTTTGCGTTTAAGAGGTACCTACGTATTAAATATAAATTTCGTCATTCATGAATGATCGAAGACGGTAAAATCATCGTGTAAGAATAAATTTAGAAAACAATGTTTCAAACTCTTGAATTTTATTTAAAGCATTTGAAATCAAAAAGACCACGATGTTATATGTATAAGATTTTCACATTTTTCGAGTTGGTTCAATTGTCTTATACATTTATACTGCTTTAAAGGAGTTAAATTCTTCATAGAACTATTTATAGTTTTCATGACTACCGTGACTGATAATATTAAAACAAGAGAACCAAGGTATTTAATTGGATTTTACGGAAGTTGCCTGTAAATAAATGCGATTATTGCAATGGAATTTACCGTGGAATACGTGACGAGAAAGTTTGTTTTGTATTATACATATATATTTGTAACGCTCAAAATTATAATGATAATGTTAAGATGCCAGGAGTTCGTGGTAGTCTTTGAACGTGAGAATCGCGTGACTTTTGCTCGACGGGGTGCAACAAAAACGGATTACTATAATGATTACAATATTCGGCCTCGGACTAGAGAGAAAACGAACGTCTGTCGAAACGTTGGCATTGTTTATAAAAATAATCATTGTTCATTAGCGTACAATTGAAGTTTATTGTTTATGTATTCAATGGTGATAAGCTTGTCCCAACTTTACAATTTGTACAATAAAGTTTCGTCGAAATGAGTAATGCCAATTTCAATGATTCCTATCATTTAATTATGTTCAATTATGAAAATACATATAAAGGAAAAAATATATGTATTGTTACGGGTTTACCGGCACACTGATGTTACGGGTCTGCCGGTACACCAGTTGTATGGAATTGGTGGTAAATTCAGGTTGGTTACAACGTCGTTAAGAATGATATTTCTTCCGAACCGTCTAAAGACGCCAAAGACACCAAAAAGTAGCATGAACACAAAAATTCTGTCTAGTGTCTTATGTCTTTCGTCTTATGTCAAGCACGGGTAGCATGAATATACCTTTAACGGTTCGGGTTCATGGAGACTGTATTTGACACAGTTTCTTACGCCGCACAGTGTTGCAAAATGGCCAAAAAGCGGCAAAAAATCCGTAAAAACGAATCTATCCAACGGATTTGATTGAAATTTTGTGGAAAGATTGTCACAAGTACAACACTTATTTGGCAAAAAAAATTTTCTAAAAAAGTTGTTAAACATTAAGTAATATGGGCTAATCGGAAATCTCTGTTTTCCGCTCATTTTTTATTTATGGAAGCATATCTAAACTCTGTTAAGCAGAGTCGGTCTGGCACTAATCGTTTTAGCAAGGTATAATGTTGACCTAACTTTGTGTAAAAAATCTCGGCCTACTTCGAACCACTTTGGCCGCAATTTAAGTTTAAATATCAACTTTTAGAATTTCCAAGAATGAATTCTTGCGATGGTTACGGCGTATTTGATGTTTTAGGTGAATTGTTTTAGGAATATTTCTAAATAATAAAGAAAAATGTGAAATGCATATGATTTATCAATCCTTTATGTATAAAAAAATATTTAATTTTTTAAAAATTTATTTAACATAAAAAAATTTTTATTAAATATTTTTTATAAATATGAATTTCATATTTTTCTTTATTATTTAAGATATATCTCTTCAAAATTTCACCTAGAATGTAAATGTGCAACCTCCTCGTGGTGTACCTTGGGTTATTCTAATGCCGGCGGTACACTTTCCATTTAATGTACGATAAAACGGTAACAAATTTGTTGGATAGTTCCATTTTTACGGATTGTTTGCCACCTTTTGGCCAAAAACAGTGACCTAATGCACGAAAACTTGGTTTATTTAACATAAAAAAAATTATTATTAAATTTTTTTTTATTTAAACAATTGATTCTAACTAACTATTTCACATTTCGCTTTATTATTTATGATATATCCTTAAAAATTTTCACCCTAAACATCAAATAAAAGTAACTTCCGCGCAATTCATTCTTGGAAATTCTAAAAGTTGATTTTTAAACTTAAATTGCGGCCAAAGTGGTTCGAAGGAGGCCGAGATTTTTTACACAAAGTTAGTTCAACATTACACCTTGCCAAAACGATTAGTGCCAGACCGACTGTGCGTAACAGATTTTAGTTATGCTTCCATAAATAAAAAATGAGCGCAACGCAAAGAGGCTTCCGGTTAATCCATATTCCTTAATGTTAAACAACTTTATCGAAAAATTTTTTGTGCCAGTTTATAGTTTAAACTATGCGTAATAACCCATATAATTTGTAGAGCCCTAAGTATTCAATTGTAGGCGGAATAATTAAATAACTATGGCACTGAAAACTGATGAATTCGCAAGATAGAAGAAAAGGTAATTTCCGATGCCTATATCTCCGTAAGAAAATTTTTTTTAAAAAATCGGACTTTGCCACATTATGCATTGATTCTTTGGCAATACGAAAGTAATTTTTTTTTTTTGAAAATCGAAAATTCATAAAATTGATTTTTTGCCGCCGATGCAACACTGTGCGCCGCGCGCCGGCGAAGATTAATAACTGGGACGTCACCACTAAGGCTCTGGTCCTCGTGGACTCTCTTGAGCGAGAGGCCTTTACGGCCCTGACGTGCCTGGAAGAATCGAAATGTACCGATTTTGACGGGCTTGTTTCTCAGTTAAATGTCCAATACGGCAATCAGCATCTGGCTCAGCTGGACCGTTTCAGGTTCTTTAACTATAGACAGCGAAAGGGAGAGTCTCTTCGGGCTTTGGCCAACCTTTGTTTTCTTTCTCACACAGCTTTCCCTGACGTGACGCCGGAATTTCGCGATAAACAGGCGCATCAGAGGTTCCTCGAGGTGATCGGGGACCGCAATCTCAAGAGAGATGTCACCCTTGCTTCGATGAATTGTTCCACCCTGAACGAGACACTCGGAATTGCGGTAAGGGTGGAAGCTCTAAATTTCCAAGACTCTTTGAGGACTCAGGCGCCGCCTATGCAGGAGAATGTGAGGGTGGACGCGCACCGTTTTCGACCATACGGGGGACAGCCACGTGACTTTAGCAAGCCTTTGACTTGTTGGAGATGTGGGAAAATTGGTCATATTACTCCGAACTGTTCCTTGCATAAAGCTAACGCATCGGGAAACCAGAAGGGATCGTTGTAAGGAGGGTTGCGAACGATCCGGTACAAAGAAATACCCTCTATCGAATTTCTTCGGTTAGTAACGTTGCGGCGGAGTCTGGTGTTAGCGTCTCAGGCCTTCTGGATGGTCATCCCCGAAAGTTCATTGTCGATACTGGTTCGCGGGTCCCACTCCTGAGGGGGACGTTAGATGAGGGTTGTTGCTCGATGTTAAGCGAAGTGCACCTTAGGTCCGTTACGGGAGAATGTGTTCAGATTTTTGGGGCGCGCTGCGCTTTTGTCGAGTTCGGGAAACTTCGCGTTGAGCACGGGTTTCTCGTTGTCGATATCGAGGAAGATTGCATTCTTGGACTGGATTTTCTGTCGAAATACAGGTGTTCGGTCGACTTGGGCGACAACTGTATGCATATTGCTGGTCTAGGCAAATTTCTACTCCTTCTCTTGTTCGATGATTCGTCGCGGCGCACCACTACGCTGGTCCGAGTAGATAATCCTGGCGCGTCACACCAAGTCAGCCATAACGGGTCTAGCTCGCGCTCTGATTGGTCCGTGTTTTTTGTTAATAACTCCCAAACGAAGCCTCGGACAACATTTTGCAAAAGCAAAATGGGGCTTCAAATGACCTCAGGAACCGCCCATTTCCCGCTTACACAGTCGTTTTGGGACACCTTGTATACTGTATATGTATGTATGTATTCTTCT
The DNA here is from genome assembly GCA_916610255.1 of Lasioglossum lativentre. Classification (NCBI taxonomy): domain Eukaryota; kingdom Metazoa; phylum Arthropoda; class Insecta; order Hymenoptera; family Halictidae; genus Lasioglossum; species Lasioglossum lativentre. Next base: position 27,666,300 of record OU744357.1, on the reverse strand, counting down.
CGATACTCCTCTAGATAATTATTACAAGGAAAGACATAAATCCTAGGAACTACTTTCCTGTGTAGTGTGTTTTCCTTCGTCTTTTCGTGGGAATTTTTACGCTAGCTTTAATTTTAGTGTTGACCAGCATCTGGCTTTACCTGTTAGAATATTCTTAATTTGTTATAAAGATAACATACATTTACACACATCAAGATATGTAAATTTTTCATGCCTACAATTACAAAACCGATACAAAATCTAACCAGAACTAACCCAGACCTTTTTTTTTTAAAGCGTGGGGAAATCCTCCTTATGGATACCCCCTGTCCGCGCCGGAGAGGAGGGGAGGATTATGTTGGGCTCTCTCGGCTGAGGGCCCAGCACACCAACTAAACCCACACTAATCCGTCCCTGGGTTTATTGGGGATGGGTCGGGATCACCAAGAGGTATGCGACTGTATCCGCCCCCACCCGTTTGATCGCACTCGAGGGGAAGAGAAGTTTACCCCAACCAAGCTAACTTGGGGCTGGGCGACGAATTGCGTCGAGCTCCCCTTCCCTCGGGACCGCCCGATGGGCGAGTGGTACAGGCCAGTCATCCGGCAGTCCGTGGTGACGCCATTCCTCCGTCCCACCACGCCAAGGGGCCGGAGGGATGCCGTCGCCCATTCCCAGTAAGGATCAGTCCGTTAAGAGGGGAGCCTCAGCTCAAACCCTCCGGAGTGATCCCCCTCCCTGTGGGCGTGGCCAAGACTACGCCCACCCCACCTCCGGCGATCCGGCTAGGCAGGCTCGTGGGTGTGGGGTTTCATCCCCTTCCTGGGTGCCAAGTCCTTTGGCGGATCCATCACCTCCTTCTCCGCCGACACCTCCATGGGTGCCGGCCCTATCTCGGCGACCTTAGCCGCCGTACCGCTTTTGGCCCGCTCGCCCAACTTTCCGCCCCCCGGGCGGAACATTGGGCAAGCCCGTGACCTCGGCGATGCTCGGCGGGCTTACCAAGGTCCCCGCAAAGAGGGCACCGGGGTGACGTAGCCACCTTGCGCCTCTCATCCCCGCACCGGTAGCAGCGACCGCACCGGTTCGCCTCCTCGTTGTGCGGGCACTCGGCCCACACATGTCCCGGCCTGAGGCAACGGAAACACTGGAACGGAATCACCCAATGGTCAGTCGGCCCGCGCTCGCCGGGTTCCTCGCCGCAGTCAGGGGGAGCTGGACCCACACGGTCCCCACCCCCTCCTGACTGCGGCCCGCGCGCCTGATGCCCCCGACACGGACCGCAACCTCTACGCACCCCCCCACGCGCGCTAGGGAGGCTCGGACCTCCGTCTCAGTAAGGGACTGATCCAGTCCTCTGAGGCGAAGGGTCGTCCTCTTCGTTGGCCGGTTGACCCGGTAGCCAATACCGGCCACCACGGCGCCCATCCGGCGCGCCAACGTCGCTGCCTTTTCGGAAGCATTCTTCCCCGGAATTTTCAGCATTAGCGCGCCAGTCTGGGTTGCCGCCACGCACAAATCCTCGATACCCAGATCACTGAGGCTGATCTGGGTCCTCGCGCGCTGTATCGCATCGGCATATGTTGCCTCCGCGCCCACCTCCCTCGTCACCACCATGGCAGCCGTGCCCGGCTGCCGTGGCAGTTTCGGTCCCACCGTCGTGGGTATAGGGGGGTGACCGGTCCCCTTCCCCTTCCGGGACACCCGAACCCACTCATCGGACCACCACTGGGCTCCTCTCCTTGGCAGGGGCCGGCTGGGCCTCGGCCTTCCTCGCCGCCGACGGCCTCCTCTCGGTGGAGGTCGCCCTCCTCCCCCTGCCCTGAGGTGCGGCCGCTGCCGCCTCCACCGCCGCCTTCGAGACCGCTGCCTCCGCCTCCGCAAGGGGCGGGATGGCCTGCATTATGCGGTCCTGCTGGCGTCGATAAGGCGCCCAACTTGGGCGAGGATGCTCTCATCGACGCCAGGATCCTCCCTCTCCCCTGACCGCGCCCCGGACGCTGGAGGTGGGGCAAGGTCCATCCTCGCCAGCTTGTTGGTCGGGGGACCCTCGAGCTGCTCCTTCAGCTCGGCACATTCGGCCTCGAATCCTCGTACCCGAGCCCGAGCCACCATCAGCTCATTCTTAACACTTTACCGACCGGTAGCGGTTCGAGAATCCTATGCCCTTCTCACCGGCCACTCAGCCGCATTTCGTCCGAGACACCGGCTCGGTTTCGGCTTAGACTAAAATAAAAGTCGATTAATCGGCTACCGGTCGGTAAGCGCTGGGAACAAAAAGTCGATTAATCGGCTGCCGGTCGGTAAAGTGTTAAGCTCAGTGAGCTCCTCCGTCTCTGGGGCGTCACCGACCCTCCCCGCGCGCTCGGTCAACTCATAGGCGGCGGCCTTTATCGCGCGGACCGCCTTCCGGAGCTTTGCCTTCAGATCTCCCTTCAGGCTTCGGGACATGTCCTTGACTTGGCCGAGGAGCAGCCTTCGATTCGCGACCAAATTGAGTAGCGTGCTGCCCCTCAAGCGCGTCCCGAGGTAAAGGCAGCCTGCGAGCCGCTGCTCGCGTCGTTACCGCGGGACCCGGGCGCTTGACTGCCCCCCTCGACGAGCCGCAGGAGATGGAGACTACGGAACCTGTGTCCGAATCGCCCCCACCCCCATACAGCTGTTCCGGTACGGGGAACTGGACGAACGATCGCCCAGACCCTGCACTATCTCCCCACTCCCTACCCGCCGCGGAGAAGACAAACGGAGGGGCGGAGAAGCTCCCCCACTCCGCGGAGACGCCACCGGCGACGCCTCCACGTCCTTGCCCTGGTGGCTGTCGCCTCGGTCACTCGAGCCGCCAGCCACCTCGGCAGCTCCACCAGCGGTATAGGATTTCTTCCCTCCCATAGCTTCGCTGCCCGCCCTCCCGCTCGGCCCCACTGAGCACCCCTTCCCGCCTCGCCTACCCGCGCCCCGACCCCCCCGTTCCCCAAAAATTCTTGTACAAATCCATAGTATTCCCACGAGTGTGGTAGGAACGTGGTCCGTCCCGGCAGAGCCTCCTTACCGAGATAAGCACTTTTTTTTTTTTAAAGTGTGGGGAAATCCTCCTTATGGATACCCCCCCGTCCTCGCCTGAGAGGAGGGGAGGGTTATGTTGGGCTCTCTCGACTGAAGGCCGGGCATACCAACTAAACCCACACTAATCTGACCCTGGGCTTAGTGGGGATGGGCCGGGATCACCATTGGAATACAACCGTACCCGCCCCCGCCGGTTTGAGCGCACTCAGGGAGAAGAGAAGCTTCCCCCAACCAAGCCAACTTGGGGCTGGGCGACGGATTGCGCCGAGCCCCCCCTTCCTTCGGGACCGCCCGATGGGAGAGTGGTACAGACTACTCACCCAGTCAGTCCGTGATGATGTCATTCTTCCGTCCCCCCGCCAAGAGACGGAGGGATGACGTCGCCCATTCCCGGTAAGGATCAGTCCGTTAAGAGGGGAGCCACTGCTCAAACCCTCCGGAGTGATCTGCCTTCCGGTGGGCGTGGCCCAGGCCACGCCCACGCCCCCTACGGCGATCCGGCAATGCCGGATCGTGGGTGGGGGGTTTCTTCCCCTTCTTCCTGGGCACCGCCCCCGGAGGCGGGCTCATCGTCCCTTCCTCCGCCGTCACCTCCATGGGTCACGGTAACCCCTTTCCGCCCCCCCGGCCGGAACATTGGGCAAGCCCGTGACCCCGAGCGATGCTCAGCGGGCTTACCAAGGTCCCCTGTAACCGACCCCAGCCAACACCACCCCCATCCGGCGCGCCAGAGATGCTGCTTTTTCGGGGGCATTCTTCCCCCGAATCTGCAGCATCAGCGCGCCGGTCTGGGTCTCCGCAACGCCCAGATCTTCGATGCCTAGATCAACGAGGTTGATCTGGACCTTGGCGCGCGCGATCGCTTCGGCGTATGTCGCCTTCGCGCCCACCTCCCTCATTGCTACGACGGCAGCCGTGACCGGCTGCCGTGGCAGTTTCGGACCCACCCTCGTGGGTTTGGGGGGGGGCCGGTCCCCTCCCCCTTCCCCTTCCGGGACACTTGTACCCACTGGTCGGACCCCACCACCGGGGTCTTCCCCTTGGTGGGGACCGAGATAAGCCCTGCATACTCCGGGGGGCGGGCAAGTACCCCGGGGGTGGTGCGCTAAACACCGACGCATCCATCAGCTCACCCCCGGCGTTTAGACCGGGTGTGCTTCCTCGCCACGCACCAACACTTGAAGTTGAAGACTTTTTTTATAGAGGTTTATCCTCCTCGCAGACCGGCCGATTAAGGTAAGCCCCCTGTTTGCAAGCCGGTTTACGGTATGGAGCCCTGGACGAACAACTTGTCGCCCAGGACACACTACGGGTAGGACACTGCCTTACTGCGCAGAAGGCGCAGTAAAAAGCGACTGGCGTGCCCGCCCGCACCCCTGGCTCCGTTAGCACACACCGAAGTGTGTCCCAGGATCTACCACGAGGAGGTAGAGTTATATGCTTTAGATGTGTGACATCTCTCAAATAGAGAGAAGTGCTCGACAGTGGATCCGAATCACCACTGTAGAGGCCACACACCTTCGGATCCCGGAACTTTTTTTTTCAGTAACATTTCTCACTTTATTTCCGGAAGGACACAAAACACTTTTACAAACGAAATCACTATACAATCCGCATAAATTACATAAAAACTTATTCTAACGCACTTATTCTAGTCGCAAAAACCTGTAACCGTTATTAATCTTAGTGCATCGGTGATTTGAGGAACGGCTACGATCCGGGAGATTCGAATGAATCTCTGGTTCGAGTCTCCAGATACTGTATGACGGAAAGGCGTTTTTAGTATTGAATGAGTGTAGACGATGTGGGAGGTAAAATCCTAGTATATTCTGTCAAGTAATAGTAAATACAAAACCCGCTTCGTTTACTCGTCTTTTACAAAGTCCGCGTCAAGGCTCGCGATAACAGGCGTCCTTCGTTAGGCGGAGCCTGCTCTTAGACTCCACGTCTGGGAACGATTTAATTTTAATACTAGCGCACTCTGAAATATTACTCTACCGCTTTGCCCTTATCGATCGCATGTAATTACGAACAACCGTCGTAACGCCTAAGCATACATCTGATTACTCAGGTAGCACGCCCGCGTGACGATGCGTACGAAGCTCTACTTGCACGGCCATACCAGAGCAGTACAACCGTCGTCACTTTGCAGTGGATTCGGTAGTACTGTGGTGATGGAAGAACGATCTCCACTGTATTTAAATCCACTTAAGATAATACGCGGCCCGCAGACGCGCGTGAACACAATGAGAAGTCGTTGGAGAGACACGCGTACGTGGGCCTACCAACACTTATTATGCCCAGGCGCGCTTATTACCCGTATTCCTGATTGCTCTCTTTTTTTTTTATCTTTCGAATTCCTCACACAATAACAACCTTGGCGATCCGAACGGTTATCGTCGTCTCGTACACTTCCTCGTGTTGACTACTACGTGGTTCCGGCTAATGCATTGAAAAGTTCCAACAATCCACGCTGTGCCACATAGCGGTTTGCTACTGCGACCCCTCGGTTTGAGGCGTATACGAGGCAAGGACAACTCGGTCGGTTTGACACGTAAGTTGCCAAGTCGGTTTGACTTTTCGGCGTCGCACCGGTTTTCGCTGGTTGTTAGAGTTAGAGGTGTGATCAGAGCCGCTCCCAAACGTAGAGTGATCTCAATTGCTCGCGTATCGACCTCCTTCGATCCGTATTGAGTGGGGATCGATGCGCGCGCACAATAATTAGTGGGGATTCTTACTCCCTTCCTATCTCGCGGATCTCGCTTCGACCATCGGTGTCGTGGTGGGGATCCGCGTCGATCACGCGGCGTCCTGTCTAACCGATATGTAACTGGCACGGTTACAAACCAGAAACAACTTAAAACCTATAAAACGAACAAAATTAACCTAAAAACCTCTTTAAATCCCTTAAAATTACCCTTTCCCTTAATAAAAATACTCTAAAAACCGAAATTCCCCGTGTTGGAATTTTCAAAGTTAACAACTTATCCGGATGGTAGAAAACTTTGAAACTTCCAACCTTCTACCCTCGATAACTCCCGACCTGTTTATCCGATCTTCTCCGAATTTCTTCCCCCTAATAGAGGAAAGATCCCGCTTCCTTTTTTGTTGTATCAGATTTCCCGTTCGAGCACTCGTTCCGCTACTAAACGCCTAAATCGCGCAGTCTACGACACCGGCGCCTCCACCGTATCCCGTATCCCCCCGTAACTCTATCCAGAGAGCAGGCAAACACCTTGCACACAAACCGAATTCTCACTTAGCAAAATCTCAACAAAATCTATACCCGTCTACTCGCTTTCAGCTACCGAACCGTTCTCTCGGATCTCGGTACTAACCCAGACTTAACCCAGACAAAATCTCAAACAAGTACAACTACTCTCTTTCCCAATTCTATAAAATTAATTACAACTACTTTTTATTCACAAAAATTTCAAAGCTCTAACATTCACAAGTCACACAACCAAGATATCCAATTTTTTTAGAATTACAATTACAAAATGAAAATACAACCTAACTGGAACTAACCCAGAACTAATCCAAAACTAACCCAGAACGAACCCAGAACTAACTTAGAACAAAAATTGAACTCTGCGGGAGCCATTTTGGTACACTGTGAAACTAGAAATTAGAATTCCCCCTTCACATTCCCAGGCTACTATCAGGTTGCGCGCTAGTGCTGCCATCTAGCGTCGCCACTGAGTCACTACACGCAAGGAGCTCCCTACTTACCAATATGGCGGCGCCCATACCCAGGGCCGCCCCGTGCCGCGGACGCCATTTTTGTTAACGAAAATGTCGCTTCAAATGACCCCAGGAACCTCCCATTTCCCGGAGTTGAAGTACTTTTGGGACACCCTGTATAGTAGAGGTACGCTAGTGCGTGTAGCGCGCGAGCGCGTTGGAGAAGGACTGTAGGGGCAATAGTAGGTCGTAGTGGGGGAGTCTAGTTCCACGGCTTACAAGGGAACATATTCAGATGAGAATGGCCGATTTTGATGAAACTAATGTGAGCTATAGTTCTTCGAAAAATATTTGACATGTATTTTTTTTATCGGCGGACATCCACTTTGAAGGGGTGAAAACAGCCCTCAAAGTTGGCAGTCAAAACCATATTTTTTGAGATATCTCGGAAACCAGAGGTCGAAAAAATTTGAATTTTTTTTTAAATTGTGTGTTTTCAATGGGAAATGTAGTCGTGCAAGAAAATTTTAACAAAAGTTTATTGTTTAAACAATATATTAAAAAAAGGAATTTTTTTTGCAGTTTCTCTTATTTATTGTTAGTTCATTTTAATGTAAACTCGGGTGTGTTATCTTTGATCCAAAATAGGGGATACGTGTTTCAGGATTTTCTTTTTTTTTTCATTTAACAATAATAATGCATAATGAAAGATAGTGTTGCACCTGGCGTGCGGAGGAAGGAATTCTGGCTTGTTTTATCGAAATATAAGCATTTAGCATAAACGTGTATAGTATTTTAAACAATACCACTTGGTTATATGTCGTTTATTATTGTATCAGTGGCTAAAGAAGGTGGCGCAGGTAGCAGCGTGACGCGGTGCTACTTACCGCGGCGGAGTAAGGGTACCTGTCTTCTGCAGCCAATTCGCCTGTGAATTTCTGCGGCCGATGGGCCTTCGGTCAAATTATACCTGGAGCCCCGGGATTTTATGATAGCTGGGAAGTGTCCTGTTGAGTACTTGCGTGATCCAGGCACTTCCCATTTAGCTTAGGCGGGTGTGGGGTTTTAGTGGGTAGCCACTGGGGACGGGCGCGCCTTCGGCGCCCCCCTCCCCGGTGGTAGTCCCACATAACCTCGGTTTCCCCCCGGGGGCCGAGGTATGCGTAATGCATTTCCCCACAAAAAAAAAAAGTTGACGTAGCGGTGGTTATGGGGATAATTATTTAATACACAAGGTTGTTTTTAAAAGGAATATATTTCCTAAACGACAGAATCAAAATCAAACGGTACACGAAAGAAATCACGCAGTACACGAAGGTCTCTTGGCTAAGAACTGACTTCGAGTCCTCGTCGTCCCGTCTATTTATGTTCTTTGTTCTGTCCATTTCTTTTTAATGGAAGATAGAAAAATCCCTTCCAAGGAAATTCCAGCCTTTCGGCGGTGGGAAATTCATTTACGCACCGACCTACCCGGCACACAGTGGGCTGGATCGAAGATTTTAGTGACATTTTGCCAGGAAATGAACTTTCACATATCGATGTATAATCAGTTGGTATTGGTTTTCGAATGTCCACTGACCTCAAAAATGTAAGAATTAATAAAATTAAATGAAAATTGTAGTTGTACCAATCTTTTAAAGTTGAACGTTTTAGAATGTATGTTTGACACCCGAAGAATGTCCTTTCTTTTTCGCGATATTTTGACGATCCTGTTCAAGATTTCAGCCCCGTTTTTTTTCTATAGTAAAGAGCATTATTTTCTGTTAAGAAACTATAATTGCAGTTACAATTATTATATGCAATGTATTAAAAATTTAATGTTCAATGTAGGACAGAAAAATGTAAAAAATTTTACAATTAACAAGCAATATCTTTTTGTACCCGTTAGAACCCGCGTTCTGACTAATCACAATGTGTTCAGGACACTTTCCTTTACATAATGTGTAAAAATCTCGTCCACCTTCGTCCACCTCTTTGAGTTATTAACGTTTAAAGTTAGTAATGTCATGTCATTTCGCATGCGTTCGGTAGTCACTATCGGTACTCCGCGGTCTGCGGGATAGGTATTAAGACATTTTTCTAAGAAACTCTTTAGATTACAAATACGCATATACCTACAAATTGTTAAGGTTAATTTTAAAAATAATGCGTTTAAATAAAAAATTAACTTGATTTCAACAATTGACTTTGTTAAGTAAGGATGTGATCCAGTGGCATGATGGTAATACCGCAAGGCGATTCTTTTCCAATCCAGAAAATGCACAAATCACAGAAATTGAAATAGAACTAATTAAAAAATTTTATACAATACTACAAGTAATTTTGTCTCCATATGCAATAGATGCTGAAAATGATATTGTGGTATGACAATAGATGGTATTATACGCCAGCCTCCGTTCACAAACTCTGAATACATGGCACGCAAATAATTATTTATTTATTTATTTATTTATTATTATAAATTTTTGAAATTACACAATCCGGAAAATTTCAAGAACAGCAACAAATCAAAACGTACTTCACACTTTACATACTATTATTAACATCTGACCCACGCATATCAACAATATGATTAAAATCATATAAAAAGAAAATTATTAGATTCTGAAGCTATGCAGTTACTTAAATGAGGACAGCATAACTTAATTTACAAATTTAAAAATCGAATGGTAAGATTTTATCATCACTATACATATAATAGAGATTTTGTTACAATGTTTAATATTTATTATATGATATTTCTATGTAATCTATAAACTAATTATTCTTGAAATTTAAATTACCTAAGAGGTTTCAGTGGCTCAATAAAAAAAAAAAAAAAAAAAAATTTTTTTACCTTATTAAAAAGATAGAATTTTTTAATATTTTTCTATGCAAACCGCACTCTGATATCTTTAATGGTTCAAAAGGTATACTAAAATGTCACTAAAATCTTCGATCCAGCCCACTGTGCGGCATTGTGTCGGAGAGAGTGTCGGACTCGCCCGGTCTGAAGGACCGGGAATACCGACTAAACCCCACCCGCCAGGTGAGCCCGGGGTGTAGACCTGCTTATATTTATACATAATAATATATAATAAAATACAATACGATACAAATTCACACAGACACACGCGCGCGCACGCACGCACGCACGCACTCACACACACACACGCACGCACGCACACACACACACACACACATTGCACGCACGCACGCACATCTAATAATCAAACTAATATTTACCATACATCACTCAGATCGCTCTCACTGCTGCTATTCTCGGTTTCGTCAGGGAGCAAGACCCCACCTAATTTCGAAGGTACTTCTTCGCTGTGGTACATTTCAGAATTAAAATATTGCAACATTTGGTCCGATATATTGAAGGTGCAAGCATCCATGTTCTTCGACTTTAAATATAATTTAATCCTAGTCATAGCGCAAATCATTTGTGTACCTAAGCTATTTCTTTTGTATCCGTGATCATTGAAAAATATCTTTCCACATCTGCACAGGAATGTGGTAATGATAATCATATAAATGCTAGTTTTCCAAGCTGATCGTACATTAAATCACCTGACATATGTTTGAAATTTCTTACTGTACTCCAAAATGTTATAATATCTAATTCTTGTAATTCTTTTTTCTGTTCTTCAGAGGGTCTCGCAGCCAATAAAAACCATTGGTCAATTGCCTCTGTAACTGTCACTTTGGATGGAAATTGTTCTGCAATGATTTTGATTTGACCTACGTGTTTACTCAGATCTAACGCTACCTTCGGATTTAAAAAATTTAACGCGTCGATAAACTTCTCATTGAATAGAAGTCTCTTTACTAACTCTACATATGCAGTTTTATAAAATTGTTGGATATTTTCATAAAATTGTTTGACTTTCTCGGGCTCACTTTCTCTTAAATCGTCTATCATGACTGCTTCTGCCCCAATATAAATTTCATCTAACGGCAATAATATGATTTGATCTTTTACATTGATCACTTTACTGCTGCTGCCGCTGCTTTCGCTGCTGTTGCTTCCATCGTTGTCGCCCATATTTTGATCATAACACGTAAAATATTCATTATTATTATATATCCTAAGTCTTTTAGTTATCATTAAATAACTAAAAGTAAATACGTAAGTACGCCGTACAGTGGGCTAAACCGACGAAATCTGTGTCAAAATCAAAGAACTTTCGATAGAAATGAGATAGAGCGATGAATTTTTTTTAAAATGAAAGCTGAAAACCGGCCGAAAATCTATTCGCGATAGGTCGAATCGCCCGTGGGGGAAGAGCGCGGAAAGGGAGGGACGCTCCGCTTCCGCGTTCCCGGGTCATCGCGCCGGAAAATCACTTCTTCGTTGGTTCTACTGCACGACAGTCGCGTTTATTGCCGAAGTAATATTAATTAGTGTGACCAGCTGCCGGAGAGAGGGACGAGCACACCGAACGTTGCCGTTGCCGGGTAAGCTTTCGTCAAATTCGATTTCGATAGAGAGGTTTTTCTCACGTTGGCTCGGTAAGCGTGTCGCGGTCGCGATCGCGTCGCCGAAACCCCGAAGCGGTTTCGAGGCTGCCGGTATTCGCGAAACCGTCGGGCAACGAACGCGCGGGGAATATTATTTTGAGGGGGCCGTGCCCTATTTATTGTTTGCGAGGATCCGCGCGTCGTTGTCGTTTTCACGCGAACCTCAGCTCGTTCCACGGTGCGTCGCCGCCACGTGCTCTCGCCGTATTTCCGCGACTTGTTCCGCCGACGAGAAGCTAATTGTTACGCGTTTTACATCTGAGTTCGGGCGTAGAACGCGAGTATCGCGTACGCCAACGCCAGCATCGCGTTGCTGCCGGATTCGACGCGTCTCGGAAGGGTCCGAAAAGGGCAAATCGCGCGTGTACCGATCTCCTGTCACGCGCCGGCTAACCTAAAAACGCTGCCGGTCGCTGCCGGCAGTGCGAATGTCAGCTTGCACGAATAAAGATTTGTTAGCCGAAATCCCGAGAGTTCTTATTCCGTGAGAAACCTACCTGCCGCGGGGAACGCCTCGTGTTCGCCCCGCGTAGTCCCCTGGGCCCGTTCACGGAAAATCGCGATCTAATACCGGTTGTCGCAGGCGCGTCCGAACGCTTCTCGAAATGCTGGTGGCTGTAACAGCTTAGCGTGGCACCGTCCGTGCCTGGCGCCTGAATATCTAAGCCCCGTCATATACATACTCTTTTTTTTTTGGATAAATTCTTTTTTTTTTATTTCTCTTTATTTGATATTATATGGGCGTTTATTATTATTTCGTTTTCTCTCCTTACATGTGTACAAAATAAAATTCTGAATTTAAATGCTAAATATTTCTACAATAGAAATTTACTTTACCGACATCTGCCACATTAGTGCTATCTGCCCTTACCGACGGTGCTGCCCTGTACACCGACGACAGTATCTCGTCGCGTCGGTGCCCTGTATAACGGCATTATTCGCCACATTAATCAGTGCGACCGTGCTACCATCTTGCGAGAGAAAGTAAAGTGATTCCAAGGCCTGACGCCAGACTGCAAATTCCATCTGGAGGGCTGCTGCGTCGCGTCGCGTCGCCAGGCTGCGGCAGGTTTTTCTATAGTGGTACTTTTTACTTATTTTACTTATTTGGCACGCAAGGAGGGAAAACGATATAATAAATCTCATTGAATGATGTATTTGTATAATTTTATTTTCTATAATAGTGTTGAGTCGTGATCCTCAACGGTAATCCTTCGCGGTCCTACGGCAACCGGGCGAACAAAGACGTACCCTTGCCATAAAGCGGCGGCATCTGGGGTGCACGCGGGCGACCCACGTACCCTTCAAAAATTGTTTCCTCTTCGGAGGTTTTAAGGAATATTACTTTTTACAACTTGGGACCCTCGAGTCCCATTTACGACGTGCCCGAGCCCCCAGTCCCGCGTTCGAACGACGGTCCGGTCAGCGAGGCCAGCGTAACTATTAACGTAAGCTAAAACAGATGCGGGCCACTTGGGCCTGTTTTCGCGTGGTCTCGAAGTCCCGTTAGCGACAATCAGAATTTTCCACCGGGGCTTGGAGAGGGGGGTCCCACCTCCACGACAAGAGGTGGTCCCAGAAATTATTTCTTCAAGTCCCATCAGCCAATGGCCTAAGACTTTTTGCATCCCCCTCAAGTTCGTTCCCATCAACGGGGGTGGAACGAGTGGATTTCGAGGCAGCGCAGAGAAACGAAAGGCAGAACCACCTCGACTCTAAAGACTCGAACAACTGTTCGACTACGATATTCGACATAGCGGTGTGGCGGCCTCGCTGCTGCCCTACGCTGCTGTCGCTAGAAAACCCCTTATTTCCTTGTCATATTCTTTTCCTTTGTTCCCTGTCCTGCGCGGGTCCGGTCAGTGCTGGTTTACATCTGGCGACCAGACCCACGCAGGCCTGATCCTCTCTTTTGTCTTTTCCAGGTCCCGCCTGGGGCCTAGTTCAAGGTCTATGGCCAGGCCCTGGCGAAACTTTCCTTCTTTTTACAGCTCCCTTTCCTGATTGCCTTTTTCCGCTTTCTCCGTTTTATAGCATCCTTCTGCGATCGCTCCTTTCTGCGGGTCCTTACCTGACCTTTCGCTCCTCCGGGGTTTGCCCGTATTTTTCCTTCCCTTACTTTTCTCTTCTTACCTGCTTCTCCTTACCTCCCACTCCTTACTTTCCTCTCCTTGATTTTTATCCTCTCCAAGGGAGTTTTTCAAGAAGGTCGACAGGACACTTCGTCACGAACTGCGCGGTAGGAAACATTGGTCTTCATTCGTACACTGATCGATTTTTAATAAAGTTGTGTTGAGGAACTCTCACCGTCAAATCGGACTTCTTATTCAATATACCTCCACAGCGGCTATATCACTCGTATCAGTTAGTTGGTAATTTTTGTTGTGTTGCTTTCAATAAATAAGTTACATTCACCGAACAACGGTGTCAAATTATTTCGACGAGGTCAACTTTCGTCTAATTTGGAAATTGACCAGTTGAGCATCGACCAACCCGTGACGATCTCAACAAATAGCTTTCGTAGACTGCGGATTTTTGTATAAAATAAAAATTGTTTACATCGATTGCTAGGAATAGAAACTAGATTGAATGTTATTTCTTCCCTTATTGATTTTAATAGAGCAGAAATAATATAGTGACATGTTCAATATTGAAAATTTTCCAACAATTTTAAAATTCATCTACTCAATTTCTTGCAGTCTAGTAATGTTTAGAAGTAAATTAAGATTGGAAATGGTAAATAATCCTAATGAAGCGACAACAAGATCAGGAACAACTAATACAAAAAAAAAGTCATAGAAAAAGTTTAATTTCAAAAATAATGAACGTTCAAAATTTACGACGCAAAGAAGGAGAGCGTATGGGAAATGCTATGAACTATGTTTCTTTCTTTCCCATACGCTCTCCTTCTTTGCGTCGCAAATTTTGATCGTTCATTATTTTTGAAATGAAACTTTTTCTATGATTTTTTTTTTGTATTAGTTGTTCCTGATCTTGCGTTGTCGCTTCATTAGGATTATTTACCATTTCCAATCTTAATTTACTTCTAAACATTACTAGACTGCAAGAAGTTTCACTTCTGCCGCGCGTGGTTTTCCACGCGTATGTTTTTTTTCGATGATTTTCTTGTTTTTTTTTGTATTAGTTGTTCCTGATCTTGTTGTCGCTTCATTAGGATTATTTACCATTTCCAATCTTAATTTACTTCTAAACATTACTAGACTGCAAGAAGTTTCATAATTATAACAGAATATTTTTTGCTTCAAAATCATTATTTTATAAATATCGTAATAATTTTCAAATTCATTTTGACAGTTTTTTAGAATATTACGTAGTTACTGGTAGTAATTACTTTCATTTTTCCTACATCTATAAACTATCGATTATAAAACAATGATTACTATAAGGATGAACAATAAGGCAAAAGTAATTATTTTCAAAGCAATTACAGAATGGGTAATGTCAGAATTCTACATTTACTTATTACCTGCGGTACACTGACGCAGTTTTACATGGTCACCGACGAGATACTGTTAAAGACTGCCAGCCTTTACGCCCTCTAGGATATATTGTCGTCGGAGTAAGAAACAGAAAGCCACCGACGGCATCTCGTCGGTGTAGAATGTAGAAGACCACTGAGGAGATTCTTGTCGGTAAAAAGGTGAATCATCACGGAACCATATCGGTTATCATGAAATGTTACATTCTCCGACGAACGTATTCAAATATTTCAGACAATATTTTGGCGTTGATTTCTAAAATATTAAAATCAAAACTAATATCAAGGACAAAAATTTCCAAGAAATATTGTACGTAATACTTCAAATTTCATATGAGATACCTCAATTTTTAATATAAAAATATTTCATAAACGAGCATTATTTCCTTCGCTTGTTTTTATACATAATTGTTCCAAGAATCGATCTGTGGGAACGGAAATATGTTGAAAAACAGAGTAAGATCAAGAGTTAGATCAAGGCTTTACTATAAAAAATTACATGGAAAAAATGTCAAGGGAGTGCTTGTCGAAATCGTTGGTAAAAGAAATTATTGTAAATATTAACCAGTTCGAAATAATAAATTTGTCAGTGTATTGTGTTGAATAAATTAATGCGTACGAAGTACGAATGCTCATGGTTTAAAAGTTATTCTGTACCTCGAGTTCTATTACCTACTTTTACTAAAAAATTAGATGGCAAGGTGGTCAAGGGAGTGCTTGTCGACATCGTTGGAAAAAGGAATTATTGTAAATATTAACCAGTTCGAAATAATAAATTTGTCAGTGTATTGTGTTGAATAAATTAATGCGTACGAATGCTCATGGTTTAAAAGTTATTCTGTACCTCGAGTTCTATTACCTACTTTTACTAAAAAATTAGATGGCAAGGTGGTCAATGGAGTGCTTGTCGACATCGTTGGCAAAAGGAATTGTTATAAACATTAAACACCCAGAAATAATAAATTTATCAGTGTATTGTGTTCAATAAATTAATGCGTGCGAATATTCATGGATTAAAAGTTATTCTGTACATCGAATTCTATTACCTACTTTTACTAAAAAAATTAGATGGCAAGGTGGTCAAGGGAGTGCTTGTCGACATCGTTGGCAAAAGGAATTGTTATAAACATTAAACAGACAGAAATAATAATTTTATCAATAATTACTATCACGACGATCGAAATCGATCGATATTAGATGGAGCGGGGGGAGTTGCGCATCGCTACAAAGGTGCGCGCGCTCAGTCAGTCAGAGTAGTCAGACGGGCCAGGGATTCCGGCAGGAGCGCTCGGGCGCCGGGACCAGGAGAGGATCTGGAGAGGACCAGAGCCTGACCAGAGACCGCCCTGGGAGTGACCAGTGACTGATCAGAGATTTACCAGTGCTTGATTTCCAAGTGAATTACAAGTGAATTACAAATGAATTACAAGTGAATTCCAAGTGAATTACAAGTGAATTCCAAGTGAATTCCAAGTGAATTCCAAGTGAATTACAAGTGAATTACAAGTGAATTACAAGTGAATTACAAGTGAATTACAAGTGAATTACAAGTGAATTACATGTGAATTACATGTGAATTACATGTGTTTTACGAGTGTTTTACGAGTGTTTTACGAGTGTTTTACGAGTGTTTTACGAGTGATTTACGAGTGATTTACGATGGATATACGAGTGATTTACGAGTGATTTGCGAGTGACTGACCACCTGGCTCACCCGTGATTTACCAGTGGCTGACCACCTGGCTGACCAGTGACAAACCAGAGGCTGCCAAGTGTTTATTCGCCTTGCTGACTAGTCTACTACACCTGCACCACTTCCAACAATGGTAAGTCTCAACAATTCTATTTTTATTTGTGAGTGTTATGTGCTTTACAGCACAGGGTGGGCCAAGGGTTCTAACATGCTTCTGTTGATTACCCATGGCCCACCTTCAACAATTTTCTCCGTCAACTGTCAATTCAACGAACACCGTCGATTATTATTTCTCATAACCTAATTGAAATTTCCACCGGAACTTTCAATCTTCTAAAAATGTATATTTCTGATTTAAAATTGGTATTCCTTCGAATGGATATCCCTCAGGGGCTCACTCGCGGATAGTGAAACCGTGAGTGAGTACGGGGTGTCGCGTCCCCGGGGTCCCGAAGCGCCTATAGGCCGCACTCGTGTGCGGGGTTAGTTTGGCTCTCGTGAGCTGGTTAGATTCGCACTCGTGTGCGAGGTATGTAGGCCGTACTCGTGTACGGCGTTCCTAGTTTCATCCCGACGCATCTTCATCATCGTCGCTTTTATTTCTAACGTCGACGAAGAGGACACATCGAACGAAGAGGACACATCGAACGAAGAGGACACATCGAACGAAGAGGACACATCGAACGAAGAGGATACATCGAATGAAGAGGACACACCAACCAAGACTGCGGCGTATTTTTAAGTTAATTATATTTGCTGAGCAATTATTGTCTTAGCGTCACCCCCTATCCAGAGCCTTCTGCTCTGGTTCATGTTTCTTCTTTGCGAATCAAAGCCTACTGCTTTGAATCTTCCCTTTATTGCGATTTAGTTTATTTGCTGACAATATTTGCTTGGCTTGCGTGCGTGCGTTAATTGTTAAGATTGTCTATCGTCGTTGTAAATATGTCGAGTAATTATTGCCGTAACTTCACTTTGCTCGGCTCGTTTGTTTGACTCCGACGCAGCCTTCTGCTGTGTCGGACCTTGCTTGTATGTTCCAGACCAGTTGGTACCGGTATTCGGCGTAGATGCATTGAGAGTGGGTGGTTGAGAGACAGTGTTCATCGTGTTACACTGTTAAGTGAAAAATCCTCTCTTTTGTAATACCACCCGAGCCACCTCAACGTTTCGTTGTCTGGTGGCAGGTGGTTTTAGGAGTAAATGGGATATCGTTTGAACACGTCTCTTGGCCATCGCTCTTGGTGAGGACACGTCCGGGTATCGTTGCTGGCTGGAGTTGGGCTGCAAGCATTGTACGCGTCGCGTCACCCTCGAACCAGAGCCCTCTGCTCTGGTTCGCTCTTGTTTCTCTCTTTGAAAGAATCAGAGCCTTCTGCCTGATTCGCCTTTTGTCCCACGTGGATCGGAGACCTCTTCTCCGATTCACACCTTTTGCTCCGCAATAATTACTCGACATACAGCGTTAATATAAGTTCGTCGTTTGTTAGGAAAGGGAGCCAGAAGGAATATTGAATTCGTTCTGACTCCCTTTCCGGGTCTCTTGTGCAGCAACCTCCTCGTGGTGAGACCTGGGCAATCGGTATTATCCTCTATTTGTCAGAACTTCTGGTATCTTACAAATAGAGGATAATATCGAGCTAATAGCTGCACACTTAGAATTTCCGTTTATATTGTATACTAGAATGTAAGACATGCTAGATGTAAGAACAAATGTATTGAAAGATTTTCAATAAAGATTTTGTAAATCAATATCCATGATTATTTCAAACCTATTCCCTTCCATAACATTTTGCAATGTCTCCTTCCCTCAAAATAAAACGTTTCGAGCTGGTTTATTTGATTTTTCTGTATGTATATTAACGCGAATAATAATAGATTACTTCCAGCTATTATTGTTCTGCCACTTTCCCCAAGTGCCCCTATACAAAGTAGCACGGTCTAGTTTTAGTGAATATTAGTAGGACTAAATTCACATACCTACACTGCTAACGGAGTCTTACGTAGTTCACGAGCAAACGTTCTATTTAGGTAGAGAGCGCGGAACCACCGACCGGTATCTCGTCGATAGTGGAACTTTTAACGATGTGGTATTTCAGATCACTGTAAGTTCCACTTATCCCCGCGCCCACCTGTGCCCACTTTTTGCGCCGCTCAATAGCACAGGGGCTGGCGCTGGCAGTCTTTAATGGTATCTCGTCGGTGCCCGTACTACCGACGAGTAGGTCGATTTATACTATCAGCACAGACACGGAGCGTGTCCGATCAGACAAATATTCTTCAATGCATTTGAGTACAAGTGTTTATACTATCCGTATCGAAACGGCACAGACACGTGCCGGCACCGGTCCGACAGTCCATTTATACTATCAGCACAGACACGGAGCGTGTCCGATCAGACAAATATTCTTCAATGCATTTGGGTGCAACTGTTTATACTATCCGTATCGGCAAGGCACAGACACGTGCCGGCACCGGTCTGACCGTCCAACATTCTCGCAAAGAATACTTTAGTGGTTGGTGCCGGTGCGAATAGTATGCATGTGTTCCGATTCGGTTCAGACTAGGCTGAAAATCGTGAGTCAAATTTTTGTAGCTTATTGCAACATTGACCAATGTAGGAAATAGTATGGCGGCACTCTTATCTGTCAAAAACATTGTTAATCGCTCAACTTTAAATAGTCATAACTTTTGAACCACCGATCTCCTAGGATTAAAACTTGGATTTTTGCATTTTCTCGCCAAAATCTACAGGATTACATGAGAAAATGGCAAAAATTTCTGATTACGTAAGGTACAGTACAGCCTAAGATAATACTCGGAAAAAGGATTGCTGATGCGAGGGTTGAATTAAAACCAGTATTGAGGTGAAGCCGTCCGCCAACGAGTGGGATTTAATATAAAACCAAGCCGTCATATAGTAAACTAATTGTTCTAACATCTCAAAAAAAAAAATCCAGGTCTCATGTTCCAATATTAAATAAGTTATCGTAGCGGATAACATAAGAATGATAAAATAATAGATTAAGTATTATAGATTTTAAGTAATATGCTCATAAGCTTTATTAATCTGAAACTCTAAAAATACGGATATAATATTTTTACCATACACAATAGATTTTAGACTACTTTATTCCAACTCGTTGCTAACCCTATCAACAACGCGTTACTAGGGGTCTAGAAGGTTCTCGATCGCGCGGTCTTCTCGAAGTTTTGGCAACGGCGTGATTCTTTTGTCGTACCGATATTTGTGTGGTGCCGACATTCTGTACACTATTCACGATCAACGAAACCACGGAAAGCATAATATTTTGCAATGAATACCGAAAAATTAATAGAATTCGTAAGAAACTACAGCTTCTTGTACGACCAAGAGGATCCACGATACAGTGACACTGCAAAGAAGGAAACTGCATGGGCAGAAATTGGGGAAAAACTCGGATGTTCTGGTAAATATATGTTTATTGTATTATACTGTAAAAACTAAAAAGTTATTTAAACAATGGCATATGTTCGGTTTCGCGATATAGTATAATTTAATAATGATATATTTGATAATGATATATAATTTAACTTTATGATTATAACCGTCACGCCTGGCTCTCACGACTTTATCATCCTCAAAGTCCGTGAGGGTCCAAGGCACGTATTTACACCCCCTTGGGCCATCTGTTTTCGGACAAAACGCGCTGTTTCATCAGTTATTTTCGAAGGTACCGTACGCGAGGTACCGAGCCATAAAAGTATACAACATGTGCAGGCCACTTGGGCCTTTTTCGTCGCGCAGCACCGGGGTCCCATTATTCTATGTTTTTCCCGAAATTTCCGCGATTGACCTGAGGAAGGAACTTCCTCCTCCACCGGTGAGGGTTGTCCGGAAGATCCTCCTCCCTCAAGTCAATCAACAAATGGGGATGATTCTCCTAACGAATCGGGCCTATCCCCTCGAAGAATTTAACACCAACGAGGTGACCAGCGATCGGACCCCGGAACATAGAATTACTATCGTTCGTAACCTCGAAGAGCAAGCATCGAGATCTTGTCTGGAGGACTGTCTTAGTCTCGTCCCAAATTTGTACGCGATCATTCAAAGAACTCTACAACAAACGTCCGTTTTCAAACATTGTTTCACCGCTGCAATACACAAACTTCAAATTGTACAAAGTGAAGAAACGCAAGTATTTAACCAGAGTACAATTCTTTTACAATTCACGAAAAAACAGCATATTTGTTACATTTTTCGGCATTCTAAGGATTCTGTAACCATTCAAGTCTTCCATGTTCACTATTTAAGTACCTTGAGAAAGTATCTCTGACATGAAATGCAGAATTACTGGCAGACCCACCTTGTCTTGGAAGATTCTCTACATGTAATCCAAATGATTCTGCAGATGCAATAATTATGCAGAATGCATGTAGTTAATATAATTGTATCCACGTGTTTTGGATGTAGCTGTAATCGTCTATTATATATTCTAAATTTTTGTGCCAGAATTCCAAACGCGTTCTCGGATACCCTTCTTGCACGCGAGTGCCAATAATTATAATGAATTTTTGCATTATCATTAACTTGGGCTTTAGCATATGGTCTTAATAAATAATTTTTCAGTGGAAAAGCCTCATCGCCAAGTATAACATGTGGCATTGCAACATTCGTCCTTGGTAATGGCTTGTCTTCTGGGAGGTTCAATTTTCCGAGTGCAAAAATTCCTCCGTCACTATTTTTGACATATGCTCCGATATCTACGGCTATAAATCTATATCGTGCATCAACTAGTGCCATTAGCACAACGGAAAATGTCTTCTTGTAATTGAAAAACATTGATCCACTATTTGGTGGTGCTGTAATTGTGACGTGTTTGCCGTCAATTGCACCCACACAGTTTGGAAAATTCCAAGTCGACCAAAAATCTGCTGCAATCGTAAGCCATTCTTCTCGAGTTGGAATTGCCATATACTCTGCCAAAAGATGCTTGATAATTGCATTACAAACTTCCATGACTATGCAGCAAACAGTAGCATGCCCTAAGCGGTAACTAAACGCTATTGTTCTATATGAATCACCAGTGCTCAAAAATCTGAAAACATGAAAGATAAAATGAGCTCTTTAATCATTTCGTATATTATTTCTTTATTCTAGATAAACAATGTAAACAGGCTTGGGCCAACCTCCGCGATGCCTTTCGGAGGCATTTAAAAAAATGGAGGGAGACAAGAAGTGGCCAAGCTGCTACCAAAACAAGAAGGTGGAGATATGAAAAACAAATGTCGTTTTTGATCCCATTCTTCAATGAAAGGAGCACGCTTACATCTATTACAATTGAGGAAGAGGACGACACACCTACGACAAATATTACAGCAAACCCTGACGATATGGCAGACGATTCTATTACTCATGAAAATCTCTCCGAATCTCCAATGCCGTCTTCGACACGGAAGAGCAAAAAACGGGAGAAACAGAATTCTACTGGCGTTTTGATGGAGTATATTCTAAATAAACGCGACGATGAGCTGCGGGAGAACCGTCAGTCGCAAGACGACGTCGATTTATTTTTTAGCAGCATTGCTGGCTACAGTTAAAAAGTTTAATCCACGCGATAGGGCAACAGCAAAAGCTCAAGTTTTTGAAATTATTTCAAAAATGGAGCTGGAAAATACAGCATTAGACTGTAACTCCCAAAATATCGAACCACTATACACTAATAATACCCCTGCCACTGCTACATCAAGCATTTTTTACGAACAGTTATGATTATAAATCTTGTATATTAGAATAAAAAATTTATATTTACCTTAAACATACTGCTAATTTTTCTTTTGGAGAAATTGCTTCCTTCAAGTGTGTGCTTTTCTTAATTGACGCATTTTCAATTTTTCCCAAAAGAGTATTAAAGCTATTTTGAGACATTCTAAAATATTGGAAGAATTTTTCTTCGTCGTCTATTAAACTTTTGTAAAGTGTCCAAAATTCACCTTCAATTTTTCTTTTTTTTAAACAGTCGTGCACTCCAAAACAGCGACACCTCTTTCTTTCCTTAGCTTCGTCTTCATCTAATAATATAGCCATTACAGCCAAATCCTTTATATTTAAGTGGGAAAACATTTTCACTCTCTTCGAACGTCTTTACTAGTTGCTTTCTGTTTCCTGGCTGATCGAATGCAAAATGTAACAAATAGTACTCTTCTGAATGACAGAAGAATCGTGCCGTTGCCGAATTTTCTAGAAGACCTCGGAGTCGAGAACCTTCCAAATCCCTAGTAACGCGTTGTTGATTGGGTTAGCAACGAGTATCGCGAAGCGGGCACTTTCGTTGCGCCTGTGGGAGAGGACGAGGTAAGACCAGGGGCGCCCATACGTTGGGAGAGTACGAAGCAATGCTATCGGACGCCCAGCAGCCCAGGAGAGGACAGGGGTTGCACCTGGACGCCTCTCTGGATACATGGGAGAGGACGGCCATGAAGGCCGGCTGCCGAACGGACAGGAGAATTCGGAAATTCTGAGTCTTCGCCGATTCCCCAGAAGGAGAGTACGTGTTGAAACAAACCGGACGCCAGATGGTGGAATCGTGTAATATTTAAAATTTAGAGTCATTATATTATTTCGTTACTAACCTTCGTCCAAATTAATCATTGTACAAAGAACAAACTACCTAATGCCTGTTAATCAATTTTGAAAATATATCCTGTGTTCCCAGATATCCTTGTTATTCGAATTTTATCAAGGTTAAAAAACGTTTGTACCATAATCTCCCTATTTTTCCCATATTCTACAAAATCTAGCCGTAAAGATGCCTTGTTGCCAGCGTGTTCGCTGACTGGTTTTGGTGCACCCCTATGGGTTTTCGCCTGGAAGGGTACGCGTCGCGCTGTTGAGTCGCACACTGTCCACTCTCAACGTTCCTTCATTCGATATTTCTTTCAAAATTTCTTGTCCACGTCATATAGTAAACTAATTGTTCTAACTTCTCAAAAAAAAAATCCAGGTCTCATGTTCCAATATTAAAAAAGTTATTAAGTATTATAGATTTTAAGTAATATGCTCATAAGCTTTATTAATCTTAACTCTAAAAATACGGATATAATATTTTTACCATACACAATAGATTTTAGTATACACTTGTAGGATCTGCCTAATTGTAGGATATTTTTTATACGTGTAGAAGGTTCAAAACATATGGCTATTTGCTGTGCTTCTTTCGGAACGATGCCGAAACGGACACGTTCCGTGTCTGTGCGAATAGTGCAAATACTACTGATGCCGAAACGGACACGTTCCGTGTCTGTGCGGATAGTATAAATACTACTGTCTTCGTCGGAAAGCTGCCGATACGGATACGTTCCGTGTCTGTGCTGATAGTATAAATCGACCTTTTACTATTAAAGACCGCCAGCCCCTGTGCTATTCAGCGAGACCAGTAACCGGGCGCGACCGGGCGCGGGGATAACGTGGAACTTACAGTGATCTGAAATCTGAAATACCACGTCACTAAAAGTTCCACAACCGACGACATACTCGTCGGTGATTCCGCGCTCTCTACCTAAATAGAACGTTTGCTCGTGAACTACGTAAGACTCCGTTAGCAGTGTAGGTATGTGGATTTAGTCCTACTAATATTCACTAAAACTAGACCGTGCTACTTTGTATAGGGGCACTTGGGGAAAGTGGCAGAACAATAATAGCTGGAAGTAATCAATTATTATTCGCGTTAATATACATATAGAAAAATCAAATGAACCAGCAAGAAACGTTTTGTTTTGAGGGAAAGTGACATTCCAACATGTTATGGAAGGGAATAGGTTTGAAATAATCATGGATATTGATTTACAAAATCTTTATTGAAAATCTTTCAATACATTTGTTCTTACGAAATTCTAAGTGTGCAGCTATTAGCTCGATATTATCCTCTATTTGTAAGATACCAGAAGTTCTGACAAATAGAGGATAATACCGATTGCCCAGGTCTCACCACGAGGAGGTTGCTGCACAAGAGACCCGGAAAGGGAGTCAGAACGAATTCAATATTCCTTCTGGCTCCCTTTCCTAACAAACGACGAACTTATATTAACGCAGTATGTCGAGTAATTATTGCGGAGCAAAAGGTGTGAATCGGAGAAGAAGTCTCCGATCCACGTGGGACAAAAGGCGAATCAGGCAGAAGGCTCTGATTCTTTCAAAGAGAGAAACAAGAGCGAACCAGAGCAGATGGCTCTGGTTCGAGGGTGACGCGACGCGTACAATGCTTGCAGCCCAACTCCAGCCAGCAACGATACCCGGACGTGTCCTCACCAAGAGCGATGGCCAAGAGACGTGTTCAAACGATATCCCATTTACTCCTAAAACCACCTGCCACCAGGCAACGAACAAAGTGAAGTTACGGCAATAATTACTCGACATATTTACAAACGACGATATACAATCTTAATAATTAACGCACGCACGCAGATCGAGCAATTATTGTCGGCAAATAAACTAAGTCGCACAAGAGGGAAGTATCAAAGCAGAAGGCTTTGATTTGCAAAGAAGAAACATGAACCAGAGCAGAAGGCTCTGGTTCGGGGGTGAAGCTAAGACAATAATTGCTCAGCAAATATAATTAACTTAAAAATACGCCGTAGTCTTCGATGGTGTGTCCTCTTCGTTCGATGTGTCCTCTTCGTTTGATGTGTCCTCTTCGTTTGATGTGTCCTCTTCGTTTGATGTGTCCTCTTCTTCGACGTTAGAAATAGAAACAACGATGATCAAAATGCTACGAGATGAAAATATGAACCCCGTATACGGGTACGGCCTACATACCTCGCACACGAGTGCAAATCTATCCAGCTCACGAGAGTCAACCTAACACCAGCTCACGAGAGCCAAACTAACCCCGCACACGAGTACTGGCTATAAGTTATAAGCGCTTCGGGTTGCCCCGGGGACGCGACACCCCGTACTCACTCACGGTTTCCTTATCCGTGAGTGAGCCCCTGAGGGACATCCGATCGGAGGAATACCAATTTTAAATCAGAAATATACATTTTGAGAAGACTGAAAGTTCCGACGGAAATTTCAATTACTATATCAGAAATAATAAACGACGTTGTACGTTGAATTAACAGTTGACGGAGAAAATTGTTGTAGGAGGGCCAAGGGTAATCAACAAAAGCATTGTAGAACCCTTGGCCCACCCTGTGCTATAAAGCGGACAACCCTCACAATTAAAAAGAAAATTGTTTAACTTACCATTGTTGAAATTGTGTCAGCTGGATGACTAGTGGTCAGCCTCTGGTCAGTGACTGGTCAGCCAAGTTGTCAGCCAGGTTGTCAGCCAGGTTGTCAGCCCGGTGGTAAATCACATTGGTAAATCGCACTGGTAAATTGCACTGTTAAACCGCACTGTTTAAATCCCACTGTTAAACCGCACTGTTTAAATCCCACTGTTAAACCGCACTGTTTAAATCCCACTGTTAAACCGCACTGTTAAACCGCACTGTTAAACCGCACTGTTAAACCGCACTGTTAAACCGCACTGTTAAACCGCACTGTTAAACCGCACTGTTAAACCGCACTGTTAAACCGCACTGTTAAATCACAGTGTTAAATCGCACTGTTAAATCGCTCTGTTAAATCGCTCTGTTAAATCGCACTGATAAATCGCACTGTTAAATCGCACTGTTAAACCGCACTGCTAAACCGCACTGTTAAACCGCACTGTTAAACCGCACTGATAAACCGCACTGATAAACCGCACTGTTAAACCGCACTGATAAATCACAGTGTTAAATCGCACTGATAAATCGCACTGATAAATCGCATTGTTAAATCGCACTGGTATATCGCACTGGTATATCGCACTGGTATATCGCACTGGTATATCGCACTGGTATATCGCACTGGTATATCGCACTGGTATATCGCACTGGTATATCGCACTGGTATATCGCACTGGTATATCGCACTGGTATATCACAGGTAAATCGCTAGTAAACCACTTGTTAGCCTCTGGTTAGCCTCTGGTCAGTCACTCGCAGGTCTGTCCCTGGTCCTCTGCAGGTCTGTCCCTGGTCCTCCGCAGGTCCTCCGCCGATGCTCCGCAGGTCCTCTGCAGGTCCTCCGCAGATCCTCCTGGTCGCGGAGCCCACCGCTCCTGCCGGAATCACTGGCCCGTCTGACTAACAGAGTGCGCGCCGAGTTCAGGCGCACCTGCGCTGCGCGGTGATGTGAAACTGTCCCCACTCCAACTAATATCGATTGATTTCGATCGCCGTGATAGTAATTATTGATAAATATATTATTTCTGGCTGTTTAATGTTTATAACAATTCCTTTTGCCAACGATGTCGACAAGCACTCCCTTGACCACCTTGCTATCTAGTTTTTTAGTAAAAGTAGGTAATAAAACTCGAGGCACAGAATAATTTTTAAACCATGAACATTCGCACGCATTAATTTATTGAACACAATACACTGATAAATTTATTATTTCGAACTGGTTAATATTTACAATAATTCCTTTTACCACCGATGTCGACAAGCACTCCCTTCACATTTTTTCCATGTAATTTTTTACAGTACAGTCTTGATCTAACTCTTGATCTTACTCTGTTTTTCAACATACTTCTGTTCCCACATATCGATTTTTGGAACAATTATGTATGAAAGCAAGTGAAGGAAATAATGCTCGTTTATGAAATATTTTTATATTAAAAATTGAGGTATCTCATATGAAATTTGAAGTATTACGTACAATATTTCTTGGAATTTTTTGTCCTTGATATTAGTTTTGATTTTAATATTTTAGAAATCAACCCCAAAATATTGTCTGAAATATTTGAATACGTTCGTCGGAGAATGTAACATTTCATGATAACCGATATGGTTCCGTGATGATTCACCTTTTCACCGACAAGAATCTCCTCAGTGGTCTTCTACACCGACGAGATGCTGTCGCGTCGGTGGCTTTCTGTTTCTTACTCCGGCGACAATATATCCTAGAGGGCGTAAGAGAACGGCAAAATTTGTTTGACGACGCGATGTCCCATAAGGCTGGCAGTCTTTAACAGTATCTCGTCGGTGCCCGTACCAGGCAAAACAATATTTTCGTCTAAAGTGTCGGTAACTTTGTTATTCTACTTTATCGCGGTGGTACATACCCTACCCCCTTAAAGCTCACTAATTGACTAGTGGTTTCGGTATTCAGCCATGGATGTCGCGACTAATTTTTGGACGTGATAAGTCTGTGGAGTGACCTAATCTGTCGATAATACGTGGCTATTAGTTCGAGGATTTTTCCAGGGGTGACGCCATTCATTCACAGTTTAAATTTTGCACGACAAAGAATGCTTCCGGAATTTGTATTGTAATTTCCATCGAAAATGGCAAAAATCATTTGTAATATTCATTCGGTATTAAAATTCATTTGTTCATTTCATTATTGTATTCATTTATCGTGTTTTAGCATAACAAGGACTATAGAAGTCTTGTAAAAAATTAATGAAGCCTATATATCTAATCGGTCTTTAATTTTTAGGTCAATAGACATGTTGACCTAGGAAAGTCCATAATATGTTAGATTTGATCTCATCCCTGTTTGTGTTGTAACATGTGACATTATAAATGAAACACATCTTATCGATTTAAATATTAAAACGAAAGTATATATTTTTATCCTAGGATCTTCCACGCAACTATTTCTGAGCTGAGTACTACGGTTATACGTGATATCATTCGAGCAACTTAAATAAAGTGGTTCTAATAATCCAGATTACTTGAAAAGTCGTCTTTAGAATCTGCTCGGGAACAGTAGAGATGACCTGCAAGGGACTCCGAGGACTCTTCAGGGTAATTGAGGCTGATCGGAAGGTTTCATGGACACCAGTGGTCATTGGAGGATCTTGGAGGGTCTCTGGAATACTGTGGAATCAATGGAATTGGCAAAAATTTTACTTGAAAGCTCGTAAGCTGATTTACGATGCGCGCTTTATACCTAGCAGGATAATCATTGTAAAATAAATTTAACTTATCAACAATAAGATATCAGGTGAAGCAAATAAATATCGTAAATCGCATCAAAGAATTTGACTGGCGACGACTGTTCTCCTTATGTTTTATTTTAATAGATGGGAATAGTTGTAACGACGATAACGTAGAAACACCGATGAAGAACAAACATTTGTTCCCTTTGTCGCTCTAGCTCTATGCAGAGTACGTATTTAAATAGGTCAGTCGGTATAACTAGGCATTTTATAATAGATTGAAGTGTCCGGAGCCTATGAACGGTGCGGAAATTGATTTTGCATGTTTGGGAAACGACTACGCCTACTGTTGCGGCGTGTGCCTACATCGCACGGTATGCGATGTGTAAAACAGTTCAGTTTGATCTGTGTCAGTAGCCGAGTGTTGTCAACCTGACGGCATTAAATTGTTTTATAGCGAAACTCGCAGCTGGAAAAGGCCAAATAACTGAAACAATAGAACTCTCTGTTAAATCATTCGATGTACAAGGTGTCGCGTAACACGCGTCGCTTGTGTCAGCGGCGAATAGGCGGTGGGTAAACCCAAAATGAAACGTTTATCAATATTTTGGACATTTCTCACGAATCTGAACTCTCGTCGTCGGATGAAAAATTCAGTCGTTTTAAATACTGTAAAATTTTTCATTTCTCCGTGATTCTATTGTAATTGAATGTGCTTGTTGAAATTACGCGATTACGAATAAAAACGCAATTGGTCGAATTAAAGTGTAGAATGAAACTGGGTGAAAACTGTAGGAGTACCCTTTATATAACTGGTTTTGCACAAGAGAATACGTTGCGTGCAGAGCAACGAACAAATTCAATTTCATTCCATATGTAACGTGCAATTACTATTAACATTAAGTTTCGTTGGGTTTCATTTAGTCGTCGCGCAGCGCCGCGCCGCGTCGCGCCGGCTGCTCATAAACGCGCTTACAATGGAAAGTTTCTTCCCTTAGGTTCGATTGGAAACTGTGACGCGATTTTGCGGAGGTGGAGGACTGGAAAACTGTGGGCATAGCCGTGAAAGCGGGTTAGAACACGCTTCGAAACAAGGCTGACCTAAATTTCATTACACCGCTGTGTACACACTGTTCCCAGTCAAGTTGGTTTTTTCAGCTTGTACGGCAAACCTTCGACAATTAGCGGTAAAAGCCAATAATACACGCGAACGACAAATCTGCTAAATTCCCATTATCGTTAGCGCGTAATCCTTTCCCTTCGACGATCCAATACCATTTAATTACTTTTTCAAGCATCGACCGACAAATTAGGGTTTGCGATGTCGCTAAAAAATTTCAATTTTCGTTGACACGAAACCGCGCGATACATTTTGGTCCGTTGAAAAATTGATTACCGTTACCGAACATTTAATTGCTTAAAACTGCGTTCGGAGAAAAGTTTTCTATTGTGAAAATATGCTAGTCTTAAATCTAAGTAGAAACGTAATCGGTAAAGTTAAAAATCTAGATAATTATGGCACAAACAAGAGTTCTTCCAAATAAACGAAAACAGTGTAAAACGATGTATGCACTTCATTTATGTTATGTACTGAATAAAAATTAACGAATTAATGTAGGTTACCCTGACTGTGTTACTTTGCCCTTTCTCTGGATTAAATTAACTCTCGAGAAGTGTGGCGTGGTTCTCGCGCGGATTGACAAGCGCGAGATTCGAAACAGTTTGGAATTGCTGGCAGGTGAAAGAAAATCTTTTCGTTAATCCGTCGGCACATGAAAAAGCTTGTGATTACAGTGCGGCAACAGAGTCTACTGTAGTCTGGCGAAGAAACGCGGCCAGCCAACCGAGCGCAATCTTATAACGCGATAATAAACGCACTGTCGCGCGTCCGGGCAATAGTTTGAATTGCG
The DNA here is from genome assembly GCA_916610255.1 of Lasioglossum lativentre. NCBI lineage: Eukaryota > Metazoa > Arthropoda > Insecta > Hymenoptera > Halictidae > Lasioglossum > Lasioglossum lativentre. The sequence continues at coordinate 27,636,012 of OU744357.1, read as the reverse complement.
TATTTCCATCGGATCGGCAACGTCACACGGATTTTCCAAGGGAAATTTTCAGAGGAGAGCCTGGCAGATTGTCGCGATCATTATTCACATGCATGCTTCCGCGTTCTCGTCAGCGGTTCCTGATTTATCGTTCGCGAAGCGCGGCGAACATTCCATGTTGAAGTCAAATTAACGATAGGCTCCCGGGCACGTTCGACTAACCCGGGCAAGAAATTCGTGGCCTGATCCGTATCGGGACGTGTGGACACATTCTTTGAGATGTTGGGATGGTCGAAAGCGAGCTGGCTATGGCGGCACATCACCAACGGAATTCCATATTTTTCAGATTATCTCGGATCGGCATTTCAACCCTGCACGAAGTCTTCTGTTCTAGTCTGTCGGAGCTTTAGAGTTTCGTTGGGTAAATGGAAGACAAATACTGATAGAAGAAATTTACCCAACATGAGCACAATATTTGATGACCTTAAATATTAAAAACTGCTCAAAATATCCAATGAACTCAATGCATATACAGGGTGGAGATTTATCTGAAGACATTGAAATATCTCGAGAACTATCCATCGGATAAAAAAAGTGGGTAATGAAAGTTGTTCGTCTCGAGGGGGGCCATCCAATGATACCAAACTCGACCACCCCCCGCCGCCCCTTGGGAGTGGAGGTGGGGGAAGATAAAAAAACTTAAATGGGAACCCCTATTTTTTATTTTAGATTTGGATTCTCCAGAAAAAAGTACCCCAATTTGACCTACGAGTTTTTGCATTTTCGTTCATAGATAACGCTGTAATCGACAAAAATCAAAATGGGTAAAAATTCGTTGAAAATTGGGGATATCTTGAAAAATACACATCAGATCAGAAAAATTAAAGTAGATGTATTTGATAACACCATAATTGACCCCCTACCCCCACCTCCTGGGGGTAGGAGAAGGAATTATTTCAAAATCTTCAATGGGAAACAAACAAACCAATGAATTTTTGCAACTGCTTTCGATTGCAGCGACATCTGTGAAAGAAATTACACCAATAATATCAAATCAATGGAGAACCAAGATTTGCTATAAAAAAAAGGTTTCCCATTGAAGATTTTGAAATAATTCCTTCTCCTACCCCCAGGAGGAGGGGGTGGGGGGTCAATTATGGTGTTATTGAATAGCATTTTTTAAAATATCAAATACGTCTACTTTAATTTTTCTGATCTGATGTGTATTTTTCGAGATATCCCCAATTTTCAACGATTTTTTACCCATGTTGATTTTTGTCGATTACAGTGCCATCTGTGAACCAAAATGCAAAATCTCGTAGGTCAAATTGGGGTACTTTTTTCTGGAGAATCCAAATCTAAAATAAAAAATGGTGGTTCCCATTTAAGTTTTTTATCTTCCCCCACCTCCACCCCCAAGAGGTGGCGGGGGTGGGTCGAGTTTGGTATCATTGGATGTCCCCCTCCAAAACGAACAACTTTCATTACCCACTTTTTTTCATCCGATGTATAGTTCTCGAGATCTTTCAATGTCTTCAGATAAATCGTCCACCCTGTATAAGAACTCGCTAACAATAAAATATCACCGTTTACTCAAACTTTGCTCACTACGAAGCGCACGAACTACTTTTCTGACCTAATTTTTGTAAGCAGCAACAACGCGTCCGTCGAGATAGCTCAAATTATTTTACCAGAAATGTACGAGTCTCAACGCTGTCTTTCGCTTTCAATTGTGTTGTCTCTAGACAATGCCACGATCTCAAGACGGGAATTTCGGCCGATCACGAGCGTATGGGAGAATGGAAACGGACAACGAGGCACGTGGAACGTTCGCCCGGAATGGAAGGAAAATGTAAGGGAAAATGGAAATAGAAAAGCGAAGTGAGAGAACGTAGATGTGTGAGTCGGACACGTCTAAAGATAAAAGAAACCCGACGAGGGATCCACTCTGTTGGAAACTGAGTCGGCGAGATTGGATGGAGTGCATATTAACCTCCCAGTAGACCTGCGATGAGGTCAGATAGTTTCAACTTATTTATTTGTTTCTTGGAGACGAGAGGCGCAGAGAGAGAGAGAGAGAGAGAGAGAGAGAGAGAGAAACAGATTTAAAAGAACCTTCGGAAGGCCGGCAGATTGAATTCGCGTGCGGCTGGCTGAAACGTTTCAGTGAGCAACTTTCGAATTAGAAAATCCTTTGCCGAGGCATGAAGAAAATTTATATTTATATGTATGTTTATTTATTGTGCTTCGCTTTGCTCCCTACGGTTACTGTGTTTATTCAAAAGCGTGCACGCAAATTGTGCGTAAACAATGCAAATATTTCAAGTTTTGGTAACAAACGAGGTATGCGTTTCGTTTGTTTACATTCGTATGCAGATCAATTTTATCTCGACGCTGCCATGCGCTTTTCATTCGCATATCTATTTTTTATGAAATCTGAATTCATCTTTCCGATTTGACGTGTATATACTTTCGATCTACACAAAAAAGAAATCTTTGCAATTCTATCGTTAATTAAATTTGCGTTCCTTCCTTTAGTTCCGAAAGAAAAATTATAATTTGCGTCGGCAAATGGAAATTTTCATTGGGATTCTTTGAAATGTTTGCGAAGTTGGCGCCATCAATTTACTTTCTCGTAAATCTTCAAGGAGGTTCGCTGCATAGCCTCCTTGCGACGATAATTCGGAGCAATTATCCATCCTACCGGGCGCGCGGGACGAAGTTTTCTTTCCAAGACAATCGACGACAGACGTGACGGTAAAATCGGGTCCTCGTTGTACCGGTGTGACTTGGCGTTGCAAGTTTATGTGCCAAATTGTTTCCACTTAAACTCCAAGAAGTTCGGAGGACAGACTTTTCCCGGCGATCTTCAACTCGTGATTTGCAAGTTGATGTTTTTTGTTTGAGCTTCGTCTCGCTGCAGCTCAAAGCTCCTATAACAAACAGAGGCAACGTCAAAATTCTGTCAACCCTTAGACGCAAAAGAACAATTTTTTCCAGGTATACTTAATAGATGAAAAATTAAGTATAATAAATTGCGGAATTTTATGCACAATAACAATTGTCTGAATTAATTGCAAGGTACAGGTGCTACATACATACATACGTACATTAATTTTCTGTTCTTCGAGTCGGGTAACCTTAAATTTTAATTAAACCATGGACACATTCGATGTTACAATTACATGCTGCAAAACGGTTACATTACCGAGCCGAATTAATCGCCGGTGTAAAATAAGAATGATGTTATCGTATTGATCGTGCACTGATCAATTATTGCTGTTGACTGTGCAAAGCAAACTCGTTAGCCATTTGCATAATGCCTTGTCGATGCGTTTGCATAATGCATTTTCCAACAAAATACTGTAATTTGTCCCTCTATTCTTTGCGTGAATGTTTGATGTTTCGAGTAGGGGACATGGTAAGGATTTAACATTAGTATTGCAAATCGAGGTTCGGAAGGGATAAAGCGAGCCTTAAGGACACTGTAGTAGAAACATGCAAATTAGAGCTTAAAAAGAGCTGACCGAAGGAAACGTTGAATAAAAGAAAGGCTCTGCTACTGGCACTTATTACAATATAAACATTACCTCGATAAATTTATAGACAGTTTCCAAAAAGTAAAATAGGCACAAGAAAATTATTTTCAATTATCTCAATTTTGATCATGTATTCAGTATTGGTCATGTAGAAAACGGATCTTTATGCAAAATAAAATTTATTTTCTTTCTTAATATGTTTAATAGGTTGAAAATTATACAAGAACATTTTTAATTTGAATTACACCTACTCATTTTTGTTATAATATCGGCCAGAAAAATTACTAAATTGTATTGTATTATTATTAACTCTATGCACATTATTGTATTATTTTTGCACGGAACGAATACGATAATATTTAAACGACCATTAAACGTTTCATTAAAACATGTATTAACTTAATTTAACAAATTACATTGCCGTCGAATTAATTGGACGAACCTAATAAATTATATGTGGCACTTTTATTAGAGAAATGCACGGAAATACACAATTCATTTAATTTTCATCAACGTCGATAGAATATTTAATACACGTGAAATTTTTGAACACTCGTTAATTATTCATACGGCACAACGGCAGGTGAAACAACCCGTTGTTGCCTCGCACTGTTGCACATGAAATTTTATCGGGAAACACCGATTTTAATTACGTCTCTGGGCAAATACACAGTGAATTTTTTTCTCGGCGACGAACTGCAAATCAAGTTCGGTACGCTCAATAATTAAACGCGACTCCGGCATTTCAATTGACGAAATTGAAGACCGAAAAAAGGTCTTTTGCCGATTCGCTCGGCCGCGCCGTGCCGTCAAATTGCGCAATCGTATCCCGTTCGGATTTAATTTTAGTAAACTTCATCTTTCGCCACTCGAGCAGAGTTTTAAACGAAATAAATATTGAAAAGAGACGGCCGACACTAATTTCACCGAAGCGACGCGTTTTATTTCTCGAAATTGTTTCGCGAAGCACGAAAAGAGAAAATGGCACTTTAACAATGGGAATTAAATGGCGCATCAATATCAATAAGGATTTTATGAAATTGAATCTTTCTTCATGAGAATGAGGAGTGCAAGTAGTTTAACAGTATGATATTTCATACACTGCTCACTCGTGGTTCTATTAAAATTGTCTAAAATTTACTGGTAGTATACATCCACATATGGCGACTCTTCCGAGTGCTTATTTAAAATTTCGAAATGTGGTCAGCAATGTTTACAACATTTCGCATAAACTAAAAAAGAAGTTCCATTTATTTTCGTCTTTTTTTGCATTAATTTTAACCGACACGTTTTTAACCGACAGTGATCACCGGGGAAGAAGTGAGTCGTGGACTGTAAGACTAAGAGTTTACCTGTCAATAAATAAAGTGTCACCTGAGTTTCATTCACGGACCCACCGGCAGTCAGAGTTGGGCAAACGCTAGTCACAATTATGATTATTGACTAATACCTTCATAAGCTTTACAAAAGTGACTAATGATTAATGACTAAGTAAATACTTGAGCATGACTATGAGTAATGACTACATAACTATTTGAGCGTGATGACTAATGACTAATGACTAAATTTTTATTAAGGATAACTATTGACTACTGACTATATTGGCATAACTAATGACTAAATACGCAATCAGAATTTCACTATGACTAATGACTAAAAATGGTTATAAGTTGAAATAAGACATAATATTAACAAAAAAATATCCTATTAATTTATAAACATATAAAGTACAGATTATGATAAGTTATGCCGACTAGAAAGGAAAAGGCACTTGAATAGGAAAAGTTTTCCAGATTTTCTTATTTTATTTTTATGAAGACAATCATCGCACAATAGTGACTAATGACTAAAGATTGATGACTGATCATTTAAACTAATTAATGACTAATTATAACTAACAAGCAATAACTAACGATTACTTAGAGTTGTGACTAACTAGTGCCATGTAGTTATGACTAACTAATCAAAAAAATTTAACTGATTTTTTAAAGTTTTGACTAACAATCAATCAGACTATTAGTCATTTTCAATTATTAGTTGATTTTTGCCCAACTCTGCCGGCAGTAAACCCCGGAGTAGCACATCTGGCGACGAGGATTTCTCACCTTCATTGGTTACGAACCTTCGTGTGTGAGAATACTAATATTACAAAATAAATATCGGGGGGCGTCTGTGAGCCGAGACGCAGTGTATTGCGGGGCGGTTGTGAGCCAAAACGCGGTGTATCGCGAGGCATCTGTGAGCCGAAACGCAGTGTATTGCGGGACGGCTGTGAGCCGAGACACAAAATAGTGAGATGTAACTGTGAGCCGAAGCGCAGTGTATTGCGAGACGGCTGTGAGCCTAAACGGGATAACAAGTATTCAAAAAGGGTAACAACGAAGATCGTGAGCCCCGAGACGAGAGGTATTTGTGCTTGGGGCGCCACGTACAAACACAAAAAGGAAAAAGAGAGGGTAGTTATGGAAAAGGCGTTGAATATATCGGGAATAGAAGTGAAACCATTTCTATGTGAAAGCATAGACAAGGGTGTAATCAGAATCGAATGGGAAAGATGGCTCCGTTCGTCGGAACTTTACCTAGCATCTGAGGATATAACAGATTATGGAAAAAAAAGAAGTAAGCTTTTACACTTTGGGGGCGTGCAACTACAAGAGGTTGCCTACAGTTTGCCCGGTGCTATTGAAGCGGTGGACACCGATAAGAAAAATGATGTTTTCAAAGTACTGGTAGACAAACTGTCGGAACATTTTTCCCCAAAGCAGAACTCCACCTTCGAACGTCATCTCTTCAGGAACATCAAGCGGGAAGAAGGAGAGAATTTCCGTTTTGTACTACGAATTAGGCAACAAGTAAAACACTGTTCTTTTGGGAAAAATGAAAGACAAAATCATCGATAGCTGGTGCCCTATGGAATTACAGAAGACGATCCTGGAGAAGGAGCGGACACTAGATGAGATTACCGAATTGTGCCAAGTACATGAACAAATAGCGAATCAATCGACAGCCATGAAAGCGAGTTCAGCAGGATTGAGTACACCGTCGAATGCGTACGCCTCAATAAATAAAGTGGGATTACAAAAAAAAGGACAATCCCAACAATTCATCAGATGCAGAAAATCCGGACACACCGACAATATAAAAGCATGTCCAGCGAAGGATGTGAAATGCCACAAGTGTGGTTTTCAGGGCCACTTTGCTAGATGTTGCAGGACGCGTCACCAAAGGAAAAGACCTGTTACTACGGAACGATCCGAGCAAAGGCAGAAGCAATTTAATTCGAGGATAAACTATGTCGATGCAGGTGCCTCAGCGTCCGAGGCACAGGACAAAATTAAGTACTTCGATTGCTTCAAAATTAACTCAGAAGAAGGAATCACAGATAACTCGTAGGCTCGGGATCCAAGGTGAATGTAATAAAAGGGGAAGATTGGGAATTTCTTTCCAGAAATAGAGCAATCATATGGGAAAACCACAGATGTTTTAAAATCGTATGCACCCGGACGTCCACTTGAAATTAAAAATAGATTTGTAACCACAATCAATCTGGTGGACAAAAAGGAAATCGTCGCACCATTCTATGTAGTGGTGAAGGGGGACATTTCACTGATCGGAAAGGATACAGCAAAACAACTAGGAATATTAAAGCTGGGGCTGGAAGTGAATAGACTGGAGGAAGTAATACCATTTCCGAAGATAAAGAATGTGATAGTAAAACTGTCCATAGATCCTTATGCAAAGCCGATTCAGCAAGCTGTGAGAAGAGTACCGATCTCGGTGGAAAGCCTGGTTGAGAGGAAGCTGGAGGAAGCCTTGCGAAGTGACATCATCGAGCGTGTTCTACAGCCGAGCGCTTGGATATCACCGATTGTAGTTATCTTCAAGCCTTCAGGGGACATTAGAATCTGCGTAGATATGCGCAGTGCAAATGAAGCCATTCTCAGAGAACACAATCCACTACCTACATTCGATTCCCTTATAACAAAATTGAGGAGAGCAAAATATTTTTCGCGACTGGATTTATTAAGTACATATCATCAACTTGAATTACACGTGGACAGTCGCCCCATCAATACATTCCTCACTCATAAAGGCGTGTTCTTAAAAGCCTTACTGAATACCTTAAAAGAAAACAACGTAACATTGAACGAAACAAAATGCCTCTTTAAAGTCCCCGAATTAGACTTCTTGGGGCATAAACTATCTAGCGAAGGCATCGATGTAGATCGAAGGAAAGTAACAACAATTCTAGATTTTCGGGCACCAGGAAACTAGGAAGAACTACGAAGCTTCTTGGGTCTAGTAACATACGTAGGAAAATTCCTGCCGGACCTAGGAACAATGGTGGAACCTCTGTGGAAATTAACGAAGACAGACAGTAAATTCGAATGGACCGAAGTCCACCAATAACACTTTGATCAGCTCAAGCCATCATTAGCCAAACTCCCAACATTGGCATACTTCGATCCACAACTGCGTACACGACTGATAGCAGATGCTAGCCCAGTGGCACTAGGAGCAGTTTTGCTGCAATTTGATACGCAAGAAAACCCAAAAGTGATATCCTTCGCAAGCAAAAGCCTTTCTAGTGTAGAGAAACGCTATTCTCAAACAGAAAAAGTGAGCCTGGCTTTGGTCTGATCAGTGGAAAGATTCTACTTCTACCTAGCTGGACTAGAATTCGAACTTGTGACCGACCACAAACCACTAGAAACGATATGTCAGCCATCCTCAAAACCACCCGCACGGATTGAGAGATGGCTGCTCAGACTACTAGCTTTTAATTTCAAAGTTATATACCAACCCGGTAAACTGAATATTGCCGATTCCGTGTCAAGATTATGCAAGTTACAGGACGAGAATTCTTTCGACCCAGAGGGCGAACAACACATCTTCGCAATAGTAGAGAGAAGTGCTCCAAAAGCAATGAAAATTTCGCAAATAATCGCGAAAAGCAGAGAAGGCAGAGATATAGTCGATGCAGTCAGCAAAATTAGTGACGATTCTTGGCCATTACAGGACAAAAGTATATATTTCCCTTTCAGAACAGAACAGAACTGACGTCAATGGGCCCAGTAATGCTGAGAAACAACAGAATTGTTATACCTCAAACACTAACAAAACAAGTATTGGAATTAGCCCACGAAGGACACCCAGGAGAAACCGTAATGAAGAGACGTGTACGAGCTAAGGTCTGGTGGCCGTCAATGGATAGGCAGATAGAGAAATTTGTTAAAAATTGCAGAGAATGCTTACTCGTCTTACAACCAAACAAACCACCCTTGATGGGTAGACATTGTAGCGGCCAGCTGCAAACAGTAAAATTAACATCTGCTTTGCAAATGCTGGAGAGATTTTAGGACTCACGCGACAATAGAAGCTATTTTTGAGGAAACTGTCAGGTAGTTTCATTAAGGCATCTGCTAGGGTTGCCATTAGGTTTATTAGCGTCAGTCGCAATAGTTCTCGCAAAGAGTCATAAAAACCGAATTTCCAAAGGCCCAAGTCGATGGTACGGGACTCCGCTAAAATAGAAAGGACTCGTTACTTGAAGACGCACAAAGCACGCTTGGGGTGTTGGGCCCGTGGAAATTCCGCTACAGGGTCGAACTCGCGACACGTCACTCTCATGAATTTCCCACTCCTTAGAGAAGTATTCATAAGAGTGGGGGTGCAAATTAACCCCACCTAGCGGCAACAAAATTGTATTTTGCGCCTTGCATTTTTGGGAATGTTAGGAGACTTCAGTCTTGTCCTAACTACCTAAGCGTTCAGTTCATTTTAATAAACAAAGAGTTCATCCTAAGAGGCTTTCCTTCATTGAACAATCACACATCCTACAACATCAATTTCCGGAGGGACTGATTTAATGGATCCATTACCAAACAAAGATATGATATTAGTAATCATTGATTATTATTCCAGATACCAAGAAATTAAATTCCTGAGGGCCACGACTTCGTCTGCTGTAATAAGAGATTTCTCGGAAATGTTCTCACGTCTGGGTTTTCCAAAAAGTATTAGGCCGCAAGCTAATGGAGAGGTAGAAAACATGAACAAGTCAATCCTAAAACGCTTGCAAATCGCACATGCTAACGGAAAAGACTACCAAGCGGAGGTACAAAAATTTTTGTTAATGTACAACGTCACACCCCACGGAACAACTGGGAAATCTCTGTCAGAACTTTTACTGGGGAGGAGCATTAGAGACAAAATACCGTTGATAGCAGATCTAATAGCCACAGAGGGAGACGCCGAAGCGAAAGACAGTGACATTGTCGGTAAACAAAAAGGGAAAGATAGAGAAGACAAAGCAAGAGGAGCAAAATACAGCGACATACAGCCAGGAGACAAAGTATAATAGCACAAAATATGACAGCCTCAAACAAACTGGAATGTAGATTCGGAAAAGATGAATACAAAGTAGTAGAAAGAAAAGGGAATGAACTTACATTAGAAAAAGATGGAAGAACATTCAAAAGACACACAACACATGTGAAGAAATTGCCAGCTAGCCCAAAACAAAGTGGGTTCGATCGTAAATTAATCTCGGCCACTGGGGTCCCTAGCAGTAGTACAGCGACACATGTGGGGTCAGACAAAGGGGATCAACGCGAAGATAATGGAATTTGCAATTAAAGACCCAGAAGCTTAGACTGAAAAAGAAGGAGGGATTGTGGAGGTCGGAGCTGGTCGAAGAGGAGACCGGAGAGAGGGGGAAGGACCCCATCGGCGAGAGTGGGGTAGGCAACCCTGTGTGGGACGCCAGACCGCGAGAGGGTGGTAGTTAAATGATCACCGGGGAAGAAGTGAGTCGTGGACTGTAAGACTAAGAGGTTACCTGTCAATAAATAAAGTGTCATAACCCAGCACGGTGTGTCACCTGAGTTTCATTCACGGACCCACCCGCAGTAAACCCCGGAGTAGCACAGCTATCAATTTAATTATACAAATCAGATCACCAGAATGAGGTCAGTAAAATAGATGAATTTTTCCTTGTACATAATTTAATCTTTGTTAACTCTGCCCTTCGTGTAATCGAACAATTTTATTTTGGATTACAGAAATTCTTCACCATTAGGTTTATTGTAGGATTTTCTGAAATAACACCAGTAACATGTCGAAAATGTTGATATGATATTCTGTTCTACGTATAATTGTAATAATCCAATCGTCGCCATAATCGGTATCTAAGGGTCGCAATCGGTCAGGAGATCGCGGGCACTAAAACTAAGTGTCCAGTTTCTATTTTAATCATTGTTTAGTGCGAATTAACTTAGTCGATTAAACGCGTTGTCTGTTTGCGACAGCTCGAAACCATCCGCTGCTGTGAACAATATAGCTTACGTATGGTAATTCGAAATAGCATCCCCGTGAGCACCATATGCCAGCGACATGGAATTAATTATCGCCATGGACACCCTTCTGTACTTCCCCCTCGTTTCATTCATCCCTTTCATCCCGATGACAGGACCATACACTATTTCTGCGTTTCGTTCGCGACTTCGTACTGTTGCAATACCGTTCCGGTCGCTGAATGTTTGCGTGCGTTCCCCAATGTTATGGTTATCCGCGGTTTAAAACGGTGTTACGACGCGGTGCGGCGGCGGCGGCATGGCGTTTCTATCTTTATTTCACGGCCGCCGCATACATTCGTCGCTTTTCATAGCGTGTATTTGAGGTTCGGTTTTCGAGGGAATAGATTTTCAACATCTATACATATAGCGTAAACGTACGGTTCAACGCTTGCGTAACCATAGCGACGGAAATACTGTCATTTCAAAAATTCTAAATAATTCAATATAGCAGAAACACTATAATTCTCACATTACACCTTACTTTTAGTAGGTCTTGAAACTGATCTTTAAGGTGATCTCTCCGGATAGTCGAGGGGGTGGACACGATCCTTAAAATTTAGGCTCAGATATTTGGTCAAATATTTCAAAAAACAATGGAGCCAGAGGGTATAAGTAAATAAACAAATACTTTAATGAAACATATAGTATATTATCATTATTAATCCTTTGCACTCGGAGCTACTTTAACTCAAAAACGAAAGATTTGTCCGTTCTAGAATAATCACATTCTATACAATTTTTTTTTCATTTTTTGCATATGGAACTGATATAATATCTCATGTAATATGTAAATGTCTAGTAGTTTATTGAATAAGAACAAAAATAATAATTTGAACAATATTGATAAGAATGGCATAGGTAATTTTCTGTGGCGCCTCAGATTCGCCATTCGAGTGCTAACGGTTAAGGTCATTGTTGGAGTATACACCGTAATGCACGGGACACTCGGAGGAGGAAAGGTCTTTTTGACCTGCCATTTATTGCTTTTCTAAAGGGCCCAAGAAGGAAGGCAAGTTCGTCAGTCCGTCTAAGCTAGTCCTGCGAGCAAGTCGCAGCCAGAGTTGGGTAAAAATCAACTAATAATTGAAAATGACTAATAGTCTGATTGATTGTTAGTCAAAACTTTAAAAAATCAGTTAAATTTTTTTGATTAGTTAGTCATAACTACATGGCACTAGTTAGTCACAACTCTAAGTAATCGTTAGTTATTGCTTGTTAGTTATGATTAGTCATTAATTAGTTTAAATGATCAGTCATCAATCTTTAGTCATTAGTCACTATTGTGCGATGACTAATTGTGCGATGATTGTCTTCACAAAAATAAAATAAGAAAATCTGGAAAACTTTTCCTATTCAAGTGCCTTTTACTTTCTAGTCAGCATAACTTATCATAATCTGTACTTTATATGTTTATAAAGTAATAGGATATTTTTTTGTTAATATTATGTCTTATTTCAACTTATAACCATTTTTAGTCATTAGTCGTAGTGAAATTCTGATTGCGTATTTAATCATTAGTTATGCCAATATAGACAATAGTCAATAGTTATCCTTAATAAAAATTTAGTCATTAGTCATTAGTCATTACGCTCAAATAGTTATGTAGTCATTACTCATAGTCATGCTCAAGTATTTACTTAGTCATTAATCATTAGTCACTTTTTTAAAGCTTATGAAGGTATTAGTCAATAATCATAATTGTGACTAGCGTTTGCCCAACTCTGGTCGCAGCTCACAAACATCTCATCTTTCCTTTTTAATTGTTTCGAATAAAGTAACATATTGTGTTATGTGCTATTAACTTTAATTCACAATCTGACTACAGTTTTTCCCTGTGCGGTGGAGTTTGAATAAATTGTTTAAATATCAAGTTCTGTTTAATCTCCCAACAATCATACTGGATTAATATTTTTGATTACCTTCATTGAGAAGGATAAACAATGATAAAAATATGTTTGAGCGCGTAATCAGTTGCCGAATGTAACCAAATATGGCAGAATTTTCAATTTGAAGCGGTTCTAATGTTAGCGCAGCTACGCAAGCCACACCTTGACTAACAATCAGCGAAATTGATCATTGTAGGTCCAATAATGGACTAAGTTGGTTACACAGCGATTGTGCAACCTGTTTTGACGTTATACTCAGTTCCTTCCTTCCTTCCTTCCTTCCTTCCTCTGAACCGGTACTCCGGGCGCTACCATTGCCATTTATGGTGCAGGCATAAGCTAGGTTGTCTAAACGACGTGTCGCGTCGCGTCGCGTCGCACGCAACTCAACGAGACAACAGTCTTCGGTATTAGGTAGTAACATTTGACTGCGCGTCACGGATACGTTCCGTTTACATTAACGACATTTCTACCACGGTGAAATTAATTGAGATCGCGAGGGCGGGGTGGGGAGGGGGGGGGGGGGTACACCTCGGTTACTCTCCCGAGAACGGCCGGAGCTAACGAACGGTAATCTGCAAGAGTAAACAAGAGGTGTATCCACTACTTCCGTAGAATATCGTTGTTTCAACGCTGATAACTGCGAATACTAATTCTAGACCGGCCACCGCGCCGCGCCGCGCCGCACCGCGCCGTTCCTATCAGCCAGAGATTACATTTCCACCGTTACACCCTCAGGTTTGTTTTTAGCGAACCACGTGCGCCGAGATAAATATTGTAACTTGGTTTCCGCAAATGTCACGACGAACAGTTTTCATTAGCAAAAATCAAATGGCTCAACGAGACGTGATACTATTTTCTTTTGCACTTTTCAAACGTATATCTTGAAGGATATAATCTTCTTGATTCATTGAAAGAAAGTTTTTAAATACTGCTGAATTTTTTGCGTAACTATTTTCATTGAATTTTATTATTATTCACATTGTTATTATTACGTTTCTTCGAAATATTATTCGAAGAAACGTAATAATAACAATGTGAACGAGAAAATGAGAAAGCATATAATTGACTATTTCGTTGGTAAGCAAAAGAAAATTGCGTTGAGCAACAATACAGCCCGTAGGAAACGAATAAAGGCATTGTTAAACGGATTGTTAAGAGGCATTGTCGAACGTCGCGGCCGTTTTTTCGATCGAATTTTTGCATAAAAGCCCGAGTGTCGTTATGCTGGTGGCGCGGGCTCGAATTACCGTAATAATTCATTGTTATTGCAACCCTTACAATGGTCCGCAGCATGCAGTCATGCAATCATGTGGTACACTCGCAAAGATCAATTGTGCTTGCCTTCGCACCCCCATTTGTTGTCCGGACATCCCCTAAATTCGTGCGCGAGGGTCGACTTATTGGCGTAGAGTACAATATAGGGGTTCGCGCAATATTAATGGAAAAAGTTTCTAGGACAATATGGCTACCGAAATGACACACCCACGCGCTCTACTCCCACGGAGCCCTTTAATGGACCCAAAACTGTGTTCTATACATATCGCAAACAGGACTTTCGAACTCGCCGACATAATTATAATAAATTTCCATCCGGGGAAATTTGTTATTGAAGGTTCGTTCGCGGCTCCGTTCCACCATAAATGGTAAACAAATCATAATTTTCGTATGGAATTTATCGATCGATTGACCGTTCATAGCAAATTATTTATTATCACCGGATCTGTAAAGGTGTTGCGCTTGATTACGGGATATTCATACGGGACAACTAAATTAAACTTGCGTGAAACTAGTCGGGGACATAAACATATTAGGGTTTCCTTCATTAAAACTTCGACGAGCTTGCACTGGTACGCGGTAAATAAATCGACATTCCGTTTAGACGTCCTGCCAAACTATGTATGTAATAAACAATTTTTCAGGAATAATAATATCGGCGCCAGATTCGATCAAATTCTACCCTAAATTATAGCTAATATGTAGTAAACTCAAACGTTTCGATTCGTATGTGAATCTGTGCGTCCTAAGACCACGTTTGCTATAGAAATATTCTATTAGAGGAAAAGAAAGGTGGTGCTTCGTCCTGGATCCGCTAGGGGACTCATCAGTAAGGATGTATGTAATTGAGTGGGAAAATTATTACTTTAGTACTTAATTTCTGGTTCTCCAGTCTACCTTTTCTAAAGTGCAAAGAAGCCTCGTCTACACTCGTTGTTGACTTAATGAACAAATATAACATTTATATAGAATTCATTTAACAACTTTATTATTTGTTGCAACATAAACAACATGAAAATAAGATTTAATATATGTTTTCTTTATACATGCAAATAAAGCTGAATATCATACTGCGAAAAAGTATGACAGAATCAGTGTTATTAAAATAATCATTCTTATAGAAACCAAGCAAATAATTAGAAACGATTTTGTAAAAGGATATTCTACTATGAATATTGTATCTTTGCGTTGTCGGCAGGAAATGTATGAAAGTGGAGAACAATATCTCCATTGTTGAGATAAATTAAAACATTGGATTATTGTCATTGTTTCATTTCCATTCACCGAGAAAAATTGTTCTGTATCATTCATTGATTATAATTAGCAAGCTACGAACATGGCAATGGGATAAATCAAAGAACAACGTTGTTGGTTAACCTTAATTAGACGAATATGATGGACCAGTGAATTGAGCAAGTATCCGATGGTATCTGATGAAACAGAGATAATTATCGGGGCTGATAACGAGGTACAAGACCTTCTCGGTAACAATGTACGTCAAAAGGGTCCATGGTTCAACTTGAATAATGGCGGTGTGTACGCTATTTCCTGTATGGTCCTAATGTTTCACGGATGATATACCTGGTAATGATAAGGGCTTGTACCTAGTCATTAAGTGGACTTAGAAACAGCAACGGTTTTTCTTAATTTCATAAGAATTGTTCGATATTAAATTTCAATATACAGTGGTGGACAAATATATTTGCACATCCGTTAAAAAGGAATAACTTCTTTGGAATTGAATTTTTTATTTTACACCAATACTTCTTAATATACATATTACAGACGTTTATCTTTGTGAAATTTGATAGAAGAAATTTAACAAAGTACTGTTTTACAGATGTACATACAGAGACTGTATATTTGTCTTCGTAAATTCCCAGTTTCGAGATTCTCAAGCATGAAATTGCTGTTCATAACATTTTTATTGTTACTCCTGTCTATTACGGTTTTTATCATGACAATCAAAAAAGTTCAAGAATTTCAGCACACTCTGCACGCTTCGCTCGTAAAAAGTTGCACACTATCTTGCTTTTATTTAATATCGGAATACTTCGAGATACTCCGTACGCATTTCCATGGTCATTTAATACTCCTGGGATTTTCAATTTTCTCCAGCTGGTAGAAAAATCGATCCTTTATATTTACTTCACTTTATTTTCTTGAAAGACTTTACGCGCTAATTAAATAATTTCGAGACTTTTCCTGACTTTTTCTTCGTAAGCAAACATCACTGACAGAAATGCACGCATAACGCTTTGGAACGTATGCGGTACAGTGTAACAAGGATCGCGTCAAAAATAATATTTCTGCTTCACTTTTGGCGCCTTAAGATCCGCGGGGCAAGAAAAACTTCTATTTCACATCATTTGTCACCGCCAGCGTACATTAATTCCTTCTCTAACGAAGATTATAGCTGTCAGAATTAACGACTCATTACTAGAGATCGCGGTTTTGGACGTGTATTAAAATACACGTGTACACGTGGTACGTGAACCGTGTAGTACGAATTTAAGGATCCGTGTACACGGATCCACGAACACGTGAATACGGATCCGTGAATACGAATCCATGAATACGAATTCGTGAATACGAATACGTGAATACATATCCGTGAATACGAACACGTGAATACGGATCCGTGTACACGGATCTGCGAATACGGATCCGTTCGGCACGTTCCGTTTTCGACTGTTGATGTTAGAACTTAGAAGTGAGACAATAATAAAGTCGCGGTAAATTGTTCGACGTTAAATCACCGTATATTAAAATGCACATGTAAAATAAATACACGAATATTAGTGAAATTTTAATCCAAGTAATACTAAGTATGTACACGGGTACCCGTGTGTTTTAATTTCACAAATATTCGCGTATTTATTTTACATGTGCATTTTAATGTACGGTGATTTAACGTCGAACAATTTACCGCGACTTTATTATTGTCTCACTTCTAAGTTCTAACATCAACAGTCGAAAAGAATTCGATCGAAAAACAATAACGCCTTAGTTGTCGGAATGGAACGTGTCGAACGGATCCGTGTTCGCAGATCCGTGTACACGGATCCGTATTCACGTGTTCGTGGATCCGTATTCACGGATTCTTAAATTCGTACTACACGTTTCACGTACCACGTGTATTTACATACACGTGAAATGGGGATCTCTACAGTCATTACCGATTTCACTGGAATATCTAAAAAATTTGCATTTCAGTAATCGTGACAAATAAATGTTGACATGCACCATTTTATGTAAAGATAAAATTGCCAAAAACGATCGGTAATTTTGCCATGCTTAGTCAGAATCTGCAAGCGATTCCCAATTTTAGCGACACGAGTGATTTGGCGTCTAACGAACGCGTTAAGGGACCAACCTTTTCGGCTATATCAAAATCACCGTGTATGACTATTCATAAAGTAGCGCCGCGAAATTTCGTGCGACTCGATTTTACATACGTCCACGTGTACACGTGGCGCGCGAGAACACTCGTTTATGTGTGTCCGTGGTTGCACACACACGCGAATGCGCTAGGTGTGTGCACGTAGGTGTACCTGTGCACCTTCGCGTTCATACATACATACATACATACATATAAATGCAGTCAAGTTGGTCCTCGAGAGTTCATTACAAGCGGCGCGGCGCGGCGACCAACCGACCCCCTTCTCTCAACTCGCTTGGCGACTCACTTCACCACCGCCGCGCCAGGTAGGCACTACTTCGCCGTTTTCTCTTGGATTGCTAAATAAGAAAAATTATTTAATTTGTTCGCGCGACGAGGATCGCCGCAAACACGAAAATTTATGCGGCGTAAATCTTTCCCCTTTTCTCACGGTTACTCTGGGCCTCGAGCACCAGCCGTCCGACTTTGAACTTTCTCTAGGGCTCGCGCAACCTAAATAAGTCTAATTGATGGTTCGTCCCCGCACGATCCTCGATCCATTTTATCTTTAACCCCCTGCCCTATGAACTCTTTCGCAGGCTACGTTCGTTAGAGCATCTTCGTTGTTAACACTAGGTAAACCGTAAACGGAGCACTAAAAGTGACTATTTTGCAACAAATTATATTATACATTTAATTGAGCACATCCTATTTCTCACTTCCAATGTGTAGCCTCGTGTCACCATATTATAAAACATTTACAAAGTTTTGCGTTTTAAAAATTCGGATTATTCGACACGCAACACCTCAATAAACTAACCTGGTCAACATTGATCACGCGTAAAAGACTATTTTCATCTCTCAAAAATGAGCAATGATTGCTAAAGAGATATGTGTGAAATATTTTTCAGAATCCATCCTTAAAAAGGATTATTTGAGTAACAATTTCTGTGAGTATAACCCTTTAGATTTGAAATTATTTGAGCTCGATAAATCCAATTAACTCGAAGCCACGTGCGAACTAAGAGAATTTTAATTGAGGGTATGTATTATGTATTTATGGTAATCGATCTCCTATCGTATCAATTTTATGAAATACAGATTTCGAATATGTAAATATACATAGTAGCTTAATTTGAGTGCAAATATTTAAAACATGGCGTGAGCATACAATACCGAAATGAATAAACCCGTGAATATCGGCAAAACGATTATCGATTAAAATTACTAAGTGACGAAGACGTTTCAGAAGGGGGAAGCGAACGTAAAAAAATCTAAAATGTTTTTAACAAAATAGATATACATATTTACATGAGAAAGTTTCAATGAGAAAATTCAATTGTCATCCCGAAGCATTCGCATCTCGCGAGATTAAGGTAATCAGATTTACACATAAATGAACGGAACACGCAGCTGATATACATTTATGGTTGCACATATGCGTGGAGGGCAGTCCTTATGTACCGGAGCGAAGACACATGAGCGTGCGGATGGCGTCGGACAACTCGACGACCTACATATCGTACCCTTAATTACGAGGGCCCGAATAGGGAACCCATCCCTTGTCGATTTTGTCACCGAGCCATTGAAAGTTAATTTTCTTCCTCGTAAGCGGTCAGTCGACTGCGAATATGCCAACGAAAGCAATTATCCCGGTAAATGGTCGCAGAGGGTTTACCTCAGACTTCCACGTGCGGCCGACATTTTGTGTTGGTTGCCGAACAATATTTAACGAAAATTAAATCGATATGCACTGGATATATCAATCTTTACTGTTCCAGTTTAATCCCGGAAAAAAATACCTACTGTCTACTTAACCTTTATTCAAACTCTACATGTATGTATAATTTCACCACATTGGTGAATATTGATACACCACTAAGTGATCTTACTTATTTCAACAATAGAAAAGAAGAATGAACTCTATTAGAATATGCAATAACTTTTCGAGAGTCAATTAATGTCAGTTGTTGAAGTAAGATTTATTAATTTTGTCAATTTTTAATAATCAACTAGAATAATTAATTGGTCTGAAAAGTTCGCCATTTACACACGAGTATTGATTGTACCCTTCGAAAACTAGAGCATTCGGTAAAGCACTAACTGATCAACGGATAATTGCAGGAAACGGCCTTCCGCGTAATTAAATTCAGTCACTCTTTATAAAGTTTCTCGAGTTAGTAGGAAATTTTATCCCATTAGGGTACATGTTATATTTCTTGTCAATTTTCGAACGATTTTACGTTCATTCTATCGATGAACGAGATTAATCGTACCGTAAAGTTTAAACTTGCGAAGGAAATAAAAATCCTTGACGTAAATGTGATTTTCGATTTTACGTCAAATTTCCTTTAAAATGGAATGAAATATAAGACTTTGCTTTCTTAGTAAATACCTAAAGCAAATACTTTCTTTAAATCACAGTTGTTTTTTTTTTGTATAGAAACCTAATTTATTTTATAGCAAACATTTACAAATTTAAACTTTTTGATAAAATATGTTATCGCACCAGATATTCTGGCAGCTCGACGCAGTAAATGATATTACGGAAAAATTCACAGTGAACCTATATATCGCTTCGAAAAGTGCCATTCTTTCGTTTCATGCATGGCTCCGCATTCGGCGCGGGACAACGCTTTATCTTTCAATGATATGCTTTAAAACTCTTTTGTTCTGAGCAAACGAATGTGCCCAGTTGCTCATAGAAGAGGTTGGAACTTGGCTGCCGCTCCACGCCTGCTGAAGGGCCAAATAGGACCAGATTAATTTCATTGGTCATTTTGCATTCTCTCGCGTCACAAAGCTTTGTAGCCCCTCCCACCAATATTTGCGTCAGACGTCCAATTTCGTGCGCCTGGCCGATTCAACTTGTCTGCAAATACGGTGAATTTTCCCCATTTTTTCTTCGATAAAGAGAGATAATATTCTTGTAAATCGCTGTGCAGATTTCACGCATCCTTCGAAAATCCTTTTATGATTTTCGCACATTCTCGTTTTACATTTTAATTCGGCCCATTGTACGCCACGCAATAATTTCATGTTTTAAACGAATGGAGAGGAGGCGCTTCGAAAAGGACAGCTTTTGAATGGGGCGAATCATATTGCTGAAATTCTGAACGCATTACCATGAAAGTTATTTTCCTGTTCGTGACAATACTAGTCCTACTAGTAATTTGACGTAAAATGCACTGCGGTCGCACTTGCAACAGAATAATAATCCGCGCGGTTGTAACCAGTGAGATGAATACACAAAAAATTTCCAAAATAAAAATAGGTAATAATTTCCTTTTCTTTTTGAACATACCTCGTATTATATTTTCTTATTAGACAGTGTTATTATCGTTGAATTGCTTCGCATTATTTAGACGTCTTGATAAATACGGAACGGGGCAAAACGGCGCGCAAGTTCACAAATGAAACGCGCGTTTAGGACGTAATCGAGTTGGATGTATCGGAAGATGTGATTGCTCGGCGAAAGACGCAATCGGCGCGGCTTTCGATCAATTCGGTTTAATTAGAACCAGGACGGCACGGCGCGGCGCGGCGCAGCGAGGCAGGACGGGGCGCGGGGCCCGGGCCACGGGGCCCGAAAGTTCGCGTCGACGCGACTGTTAGAAAGTGAGAGGTCAACTTAGGTTTCTAAACTGTCGGAAAGTTTCTGGTCGGATGCTCGGAACTTTGCGTTCCGGGACGCGCCAGTGAGCCGTGGTTGGTTGAAATTATCGATTCGGTATAATTGCAACGCTCGATAATTGGCTGTGTCAGCGGAATCACAATGCATGGTAAACTAGTTACACGAAGCAGAAGTAACAACTTCATTAACGCATCAACGCGCCGCACTTTCATGCTCTGGGGAGCTGCGATTCTGTTTCAAAGTGTCCACTTGAAAACGGACCTAATGGGAATTCGTTCGTCGACTTCGGCCATTTCCGCGTTGCCCTGCTGCTATATCGAAACGCGGGAGAACTTGTTGCTTGACCTCGCTTGCTCTCGCATGGTTTTTCTTGGTCGCTCCGTGCACTGTCGTCTTCGGCTACGCATTCTACAGCATGGGACACGAGTCACCCATCCAACAGTTGAGTAACATTTCTTTCGTATTATTGTGTATTTTTCAAATTTTTTTCATTTTGTTCCCAACAACTTCTTTACAAGTGTTTTATTTATGGATGAGGAAGGGAAGAGAAACAATATTTCTGACTCAACGAAATAGCTTCTCCAATAATCATTCGTTGTCGCTAAATTCGATAATTATCGTTAAACCAGAGAACTTTTATTCTCAGTTGTTTAATTATTTTTCGTTTAATTTCCGTCGTCCACGAAGGAAAGTACTTCCGCCTCGGCCAAATAGTTTTTCTTGGTAGGTCTGTTGGTACGCACGCTGCGTTCGGGTAGGTTACTACAAAACGTGTAGCACAAAGGTGCTCGGTGACGTTGGGCCGTGTACATTTCCGTGTGCTTCCACTAGCCGACTTTTCAAGCACAGAAAACCTCTTTGGCAGGTGGCTATTAACGGAAGACAGTGAACTCTACTCGCTTATGCCCATCTATGTCGTGCTACTTGAGCTTCGCTTGCAGTTTCGCACACAACCACACACGCACACGGTAATCCGCGGCTTTTGAATAATATCCTTTACCAGCTTTATTTAAAAAAAAAAAACTCTTCATGCGATAGTCGGTTTTGCCGTCTAAGCGAAGGCAACGTTAACGATTAAGTAGTATAGACATATGATGGACCGTCCGGGAGAAGACCGCTTTCAATTTGACATAATAAAGTAAATGGATTATTCGTTGAACTAAAATCCTTTATTCGCTTTCCTCCCATTTAATCAGTATTAAAACTCAGATTTTCAAACCGAGTCGAAATTATAGCGATCATTATATAAGCAGTAGAAATTATGAAAGAATACAGTGTACACAACTTTGTAGCTAATAAAGTAAGATTAAAGAAGGGCGAGTATAAAAGGATCAACGGCTAAAGAGATAATGGAACCAATGGAGAAAGAAACGGGAAATAAATGGGAAGCACAATATAAACTTCAGAGCATAATTCAACAAAGCAAAGATATAACAATAATATCCCATGTTTATGTAGTGGAAGTAAGTATACATTTTTAGTCGCATGTTACTTAATCTACTCTGTTTTCATTCTTGTATCGTATATGTAGAACAATAGGAAACACGTATTCTTTGTTATTATTCAATTCGTACTTCATATTTAATTTCTGAGCTCTATTAACATCCTTAGTGAGATCTTATTGAATCCCAGTTCTATTGAGAATAAAAATGAACAACAAATGAGACGTCTGAATATTCGAAGAAAGACTGGTTTCATCATAGACGAGAAGACACGGGGAACAAGTAAAAGGCAGCAACAAAACCGTATTTTCGATGACGTTCGTTTCTCGGAAGATACGTTTTCGTGTCGATTGTCAAACGGTTGTAACTTTTGTTGCTGTTTTTAGGTCAGCCATGACATCGTCGGAATACACTGTTCGTAGGGAGTTCTTTGTAAAGGCAAAGCACCAACGTTCGTGGCTCTTTGGTTGGTAGTTGTTTGTGGAAATCAGCAATGTTCTCGTTCCCGTCGGTACGCTGCCATTTAGTCCAACAGTTCGGATCTGGTAAGCAATACTAATGCATGGGTATCCCATCCATTGAAGTTTTCTGGCAACACGTGTAGTCGCGCTGAGTTTTCAAATAGCACCCGTGGAGTGCGAGCGCGTCCCTATCTACACGAACGAGAGGCAATATCCAGTTATCTGGCTGCGATATTTTGTAAAAAATACTACTCCGTTCAAACAGTTACCGAACATACTTGTTTACGAAAAAAAAAAATCCATGAAATCCAGATCCCTGGTTTGTTAACGCTATTGATTTGTTATATATATATACAGGGTGGACGATTTATCTGAAGACATTGAAATATCTCGAGAACTATACATCGGATGAAAAAAAGTGGGTAATGAAAGTTGTTCGTTTTGGAGGGGGACATCCAATGATACCAAACTCGACCCACCCCCGCCACCTCTTGGGGCTGGAGGTGGGGGAAGATAAAAAACTTAAATTGGAACCACCATTTTTTATTTTAGATTTGGATTCTCCAGAAAAAAGTACCCTAATTTGACCTACGAGATTTTGCATTTTGGTTCACAGATGGCGCTGTAATCGACAAAAATCAAAATGGGTAAAAAATCGTTGAAAATTGGGGATATCTCGAAAAATACACATCAGATCAGAAAAATTAAAGTAGACGTATTTGATATTTTTAAAAATTCTATTCAATAACACCATAATTGACCCCCCACCCCCTCCTCCTGGGGGTAGGAGAAGGAATTATTTCAAAATCTTCAATGGGAAACCTTTTTTTTATAGCAAATCTTGGTTCTCCATTGATTTGATATTATTGGTGTAATTTCTTTCACAGATGTCGCTGCAACGGAAAGCAGTTGCAAAAATTCATTGGTTTGTTTGTTTCCCATTGAAGATTTTGAAATAATTCCTTCTCCTAGCCCCAGGAGGTGGGGGTAGGGGGTCAATTATGGTGTTATCAAATACATCTACTTTAATTTTTCTGATCTGATGTGTATTTTTCAAGATATCCCCAATTTTCAACGATTTTTTACCCATTTTGATTTTTGTCGATTACAGCGTTATCTATGAACGAAAATGCAAAAACTCGTAGGTCAAATTGGGGTACTTTTTTCTGGAGAATCCAAATCTAAAATAAAAAATAGGGGTTCCCATTTAAGTTTTTTATCTTCCCCCACCTCCACTCCCAAGGGGCGGCGGGGGGTGGTCGAGTTTGGTATCATTGGATGGCCCCCCTCGAGACGAACAACTTTCATTACCCACTTTTTTTATCCGATGGATAGTTCTCGAGATATTTCAATGTCTTCAGATAAATCTCCACCCTGTATATGTATAGCAGTTGTTTTTTCAAAGTGATACATTTTAAAACAGAAAATAGATATAGCTAAAGAGCACTTACGAGAATTTAGAATGATGTGGAATAAAAGCTATGAAACCGGTTATGCGACCGGTAGTAGTACGTTTAACGTTGAAAACAGAAAAATCGAAGTGAAAGCAGCCGAGTGCAAAGTGCCAGTCTCGAAGCGAGTTAGAAATCAGAACGACACGAGGCGACGCGACGCACAGGACATTGTAGCGCAGCTGGCACTGAAGCCCAGAGCTTGATCTACGACCAACCGGAAACGAGAGGATGCACAGTTAGAGTCACCGATAAAAGAAGCCGGAAACGCGCGCAGTCCTGGCCGAGGCGCAGCTATGAAAACGTTGGAATAAAACGTGGGAGAGGATGGCGCCCGCGTAGCCATCTTCGAAGAACGTCAAGGGGAGATGACATACTCGTACTATCCGCTATACAGGGTGGAGTTCGCTTTTATAACCTAGAACGTACCGATAAATCCAGGTGCAAAAAATATTATTCCCAATGGAACCGTAAGAAAAAAAGCGACTGATACTCGACTACCTATTCGATCCTCGAAGACTCGTTTTTTTCGGAAATGAAAAGATTTTAGCTCTTCTTATACAGGGAATCGTGTCCTGTGTAGGTAGATGCGTCACCAATTGTGTTCCACGCTCTATAGAATTGGAGATGTCGGCAAAAAGGGAGATGGCAGTTCTTTCGAGATGCGATTGCAAGGTAGTCTGGGTCACGTTTGATCGATCGTATAATGCAACTACGGTATAAACACTTTTCAGGACGATACGATTACACGATAGCGCGATCTTCCGGGGCGTAAAGCTGCGCAGATGACAGATAAATCGTCCACGGTTTATTTGTGGATCACAGAGATGGCCGTGTCGATTTCATGCTTACTCGGAGTTCACAGTCGGGTTTACTCCCGTTTGATGCACAATTAACGACAGCGTGGAAATATTTCTTTTTATTCGAGTCTCTTCGATTATTGGGTACACAGGGCTGCTACACGCGAAATCGGACACTATACGGAGTACTGTTTCGGATTCAGTTTAAATTCGAATGCGTTGTAGTTTTCGTTACAGGGTGTACAGAAAAATAATGGTCATCCGTTCTAGGGATGAATGTACATTTCTGGATCGGTGGACGTTTGTATAAGAAACTTGTCGCACAATCGTTTATACCAAAGATAATTGTTGTTAAAGTTTGTTTTTACATCAACACCTCAACACCTTCTACTCATCGAGAAGAGAAAAAGTTTGAATGGAACCATTTGTTGCAGCCAAATTGGGTTAAACTTTAGTTTACGTCCATACAAATTTTTGCCTTCTTCTTATGTAATCCTGCAGATTTTAGCGAGAAAATTACTTAAATCGACGTTACAACTCGCGGAGATCGGTGATTCAAAAGTTATGAGTGATTAAAGTTGAGCGATTTTCAGTGTTTTTGACAGGTGAGAATGCCACCATGTCGGTATGCAGTGACCGCCGCGATTCACCCCTAGGACGGATGACCATTACTTTTTATACACCCTGCACATTTCATTTCGAAATAATGGATTATTTTTACCCAAATAGAACGCGATGTCTTGGAGACATTTTTTAAAATACATCTTTTTTAGACGTTTTAAAGATGTCTAATTTCGGACGTCCCTAAGACGTCGTTTGAACATCTGAAATGAGACGTCTTTTTTAGGCTAATAAATGACTTGAATCTTTTGGAGATGTTATGAAAGAGATTACTTTACTGTACAATGACTAAACTACTTTTTCTAAGTTTTGCTACTACTTGGACTGATAAAAAAAATTAAAAAACTCACTTTTTTTATCTTTGTCATCTGAGCTTATTTATAAAATTTTACGTCTGAATGACGTCGAACAGACGTACCGTTTAGTCACAAAAGACGTTCAGGAGACGTTTGGAAACCGTTCGGAAGCCGTTCGGAAGCCGTTCGTAGACATCTTTAAGACGTCTCAACGTTCAACAACAGACGTCTTTAAGACGTCTCTGTGCTATCTGGGAGATACTTTACTATTTGTATCTTACAAATAACATTAAAAAATTTCCATTTGGCATTTAAATCAAATAAACTATTTTCAAATAATATATTTATTTTAATTACGTTATTCAAATAAAATGATTTAGATTATATTATATTATGATTTGTATATGCAGATTGCTCTTCGTGGAAGATACATAATATTTCATCCTAAAGATAGATTCTCATGTTGAAACGTAAATAGTCGGCACAAAAATGTCTGACTATCGCAACAGTTGTCTTCTACCACTTGCTTTTATTGCTTTTGTACGTCGGCAACGTCTACTCGTCGCAATATGTATAGGATATCGTTTTACCCATGAACGTACATTCTAGCAATATGTTCAAATCGTTCAAATATCTCGAGTCCAATCCATTTCAACATAACCTCGAAAACTTTCGTAACAGCTGTTACCATTTTACAAAATATTCAACGTTACTCTTTCATCCAGACATCATTCGGCGCGAGTTAGTGAAATTTTAAAGGATTTGAATATTTCATGGAGCTTCCGGAGTAGTTAGAACTTCGAAATCTGACTGGGGGCTCGGAATAAATAGATTTTATCGTAGAATAGCAGAGTAGATTGAACTTTGAACATTTTTGAAAGTGTCTTGAAATCGACGGGACGTGGAATATTACGACAGTTTGGTAGAACTTCTGGGTGCTTTATTGAATTGTTGAATCGTTCCAGTCTTATCAAATTGTCATATAAAAAATTCGATTCAATTAAATAAGTTTTGAATAAAGATGCTAAATATTTTAATAAAAGAAAAAGAGCAAACTTTTACCAAAAGACATTTCTCATTATGTATCTACTGTGGTTTCGTCTACATATTTTTCGAGATAATATGGGGCAACATAGGACTCGATTCGTTTCGGATAATGTTCGCGATAGAGTTATAATGAATTGTGAACGCGTGGTGCGCGTTTAAATTCAAAAGTTCCCTAGTGTAATGAATCAAAAAGTTGGGCTATCCGCGAATATCTCTATGGGTAATCAGTGTCGTATAAACATTATTCAACCGCTCGGTTGGTTCAAGGCGGTGATGCAAGAAGACGAGATATTCCGGATGAACGATCGGAACTCTTACCCGGAACTCACAGATATTACTCTATCGACTGCGAACACTATATGTATACACGTACATATGTATAGCCGTCTGACGAATGACAAACACGTCTACCATTTTGATTAGTTGCCTTGCTACTTTTACCTTTTACGTCGTCGCTTTCTATTCAATGGAAACGGACTAGACACAAGGTAATTAATATCTGCTGAATCTTCTATACCAATATTTATTTCTAATCGAATGTAAAAACATGGACGACGTCATTACGTTTTCCCCTCTTTTTCTGCTTTCTCGCGTGTTCAATATGACACGGTTATTTTACCGTTGTTCTTCCGCCTTTGTGCACACGTCCGCGTCCCCGCGAAAGTTAGCAGCTTTTCCTGAATGTAAGATGTCTAAGTGGTTTCCGCGAGAGGCCCTATAAAAGGCCTTTTCTTTTAACCCAGACACACCGACCGCGTTTTCTGTCTTACCGAGCCGATGAAGGAGGCATTAATGGAACGAGGGGTTGGTTTCTATCGGGCGCAAGCATTCCTTGGCGCACTAGTAAATCATAATGCGATTCTAAAAGGGCGGTTCGCTTCTCAATGCAGGATATTCACAGACAAAAGGGACGTAAGAGCACGAGAAAAATCACTTTTTCCCTTTATCTCTCTTGATCTATAATCTATTCTCTCGGCACGAAGATGGCCTTTGGCGTTCATACGCGTCGCAATTATTTACCGGATTGTCTATCTGCAAAACGACAGGATTTATTGTGGATTGATTTAAATGCATCAATTCATAATACGATTATAAACACTTCGACGATCTGTAAGGTGGCTGAAATTGTACGCATTTCAGGGATTAATTAACAACCGAATTATCGGTAACGAGTATAATTTGATTTTCTGTAACAGTGCATGCATATTGAATACAAAACTATCACACTTGCAGAGAATTTAACAATGTAATTATGTATTAGGAGTAAACAAACGGAACTAATTGCATTTAATGTTACGTTATGCTTGTTTAGCCGCGTATTTCCATCAGAAACGGAAGGGAGGCTATTGTAATTATAAATCAAATGCGATCTCAAGTTAATTTTACAATATCTTTACACAAACTACGAAGGTCGTTCCACACGTGTAACGATGGTAAGTCCTCGTGTTAACGTCACTATTTTCAAGAAAATCTGTATTTGTTTCTTGTTACTTTTCGATGATCTTGTTAATGCTGTTGGCGCACGTGGTGAGTTATTTGCGTTACCTCAGAGTATCCTTGGATAACCCATTTTAGGGGTGTTGGTCAGCACATCTCTGCGATAGAATAACGGAGTAGTTACGCCGCTGAAACTTGTGGCCTTCGAGGACCAACCACCACCATAAATCTAAGTCGTCGACTATTTCGATGAATAAATTAGAAGTTGCCGCAGAAACTGTTTAAAACTATTTGCATAGAAGATTTCGTCGCTTCGATTTATTTCAATTCTCGTGTGCCATTCCGATCAATTTCATTCAAAAGTAAACCTTCTTATTTCACCATGATATTTTCAAATATTCGTTGAAAAAATTCTGATTAATTATTTATAACGAATAAAATAGTGTATGTTTTCGCAAACATTCCCAAGCTTCCATCATCAAAGACAAAGAAGGTATTTCGATGATCGGTTTACACCGGCCGGCACTGTACAACCACGTGATTCGTCGTTTGATCCCCCAGTAAAAAAAGTGAATATCAGAATTTCCGGCATTCCCAGATTGATGGAAGATCGTGTGACACGTAAAACTCGCCGCTTTAGCGCAACAACTTAATAGAATGTGTCCCACACTTGAGCACGCGATCGCCGTCGGCGAGCTTCGTCGGAACACGGTCATTGAATATTGCAAATGTAGCGTAAGAAGGTTAAAGAATGTATGTATTATTCAAGCCGTGATGTGATCGATAGTACATGTATCCGGACGTGTCAGCACGGCTATAAAAATATTTTCTGGCGAAAGCGCGCAAGCGACGCATTTCGGGCCAGGCCGGGCCGGGCAGGGGGTGGCAAGATGGTGATGCTACGTAAACATTACTACCAAACATACTTACCCAACATATTATCAACTTTGATACCATAACGTAAACACTCGGAACAATACACTTACCGATGGTGTTACTCTATTCTTAACTGTGTGCCACAGCTTTAATATGCATACATACATATACAGGATGTCCCTATACAAAAATGTACTTCCTTGAAAGGGGTGATTGCTGAGGTGATTCAAAGTAACATTTTCCTTTGTGAAAATATTCTCCGTAGATTTGTTAAGCAGTTATTAACGAGAAACACGGACCAATCAGAGCGCGGCGACAAAGCGGGAAAAAATTTTGACACAGACATGTGGGTTTCTCTCGTGTAGAGGGTTTGAACCACTATTTAGATACACATATCACGCACAAGTCCCCTCTTTGTCCTCGTCTTCGCCTTTGGTACGTGCACGTGAACACAATCTTGACATTTCAAACACCTAATCCATCCTTCTGTGGATTTAGGTAACAAATGGCTTCAAGAGATACATTCGACGACGACGTAGTCTTTCTTCCTTTCCTGATGGACATTTTTCTTTCTTTTCTTCTCAACGACTTTCTTGTCTAGTTTTCTATCGCAAATGCTACATCGTTCTTGCTAAAATTACAAAAATCTTCCAGATGTACCCTAAATGTAACAATCAATTTTTCCTACGATCTATGAAATGAACAAAATTTTATTAGAATCTACGAGGTGTGAGGATGTCACAAAACTCATTGGAAAGGAAGCACCGTGTTGATAAAGGTTGAGAAACTATAGTTCGGACGAAAGAAAGTAACCCGGTGGCTTCACAGGTTGCAAAGGGGGTAATGAATTTCATGGTGTAACAAGTAGAGTAACAGTGATCCAACAAAGGGCAATGTAAAGCACAATCAAAGGTGACGGGAGATGAAACAGCTTCGGCGGCGGCTGCGGCGGCAGCAGCATAGCGAACCTAATATCAAATATGATAATAAGGGGCCAACATGCAAATGAGGAGGAAGATCGTATCGGTGGCAGGAACTTAAGGTACGACTTGTAATTGACCTCGAAAGCCACGAGCATCCCGGAGATACTCATCGATTATACATATATGTACGTCACTTTGCATTATGAAGTGCGGGCCGTGACCGTATTCTTTCGCAGCGCGACGCTCGAATACCAGAGGAAGAAGCTGTGAGCGCCGCGGCGACGACGACGGCAGACAATCAACCAGCTGCGCGTTATAAAATCCACCGTCGCGTCGTGTCGCGTCGCCGCGCTGCCGTGAAAACGCACTTTGAATTTAAGCGATTACTTCGCAGATAAAGTCGCGGAGAGAAACTTCTCGCCACCGGCTCGGAACTTCTTGTTCACGTCTAATCTCGATGTCCGCTACTTTATTGCTCTCATCCACGCGCGGTTCGCGACCCGTCTCTTCGTACTCCATTAACTTTCGTCACTCGAGAACACGATTTACGGTGGCATTTCTATTGTTTGGACACCTATTATACGATCGTTCTACACTCCGCGTCCAAGACAATACATTGCTGAACAAAATAATAAACCACTTTACATGTACAGTATTATCTCCGTAACTGTCGCGAACATCTCTACCGTAACAGTTGAAATTTTAACGCCACCACTGTTGGTAAAATAATCCAAAGTTACCCTAAAATATAGTGTTTCAGAGAATCACCCTAAATGTGTCAGCGAGAGAAATAGAGACGTACTCGAAAATATACGAACCTGTAGAAAATAAACGATTACTGAACTGAAACGCGCGGCAAGAGAGCCTTAAACAACCAACCGTTGTAACTCGATATCACTTTGTTTGCTAGGGAATCATCGTTTTCTGACAAAGGGTGCGACGATTGCATAAAGTGTCCTATACAGAGATGGGAATTCTCTTATTGTGTGATAAGTTCACGTGAAGAGGAAGCGATATTCAGAGACGAAAAGGAGAAGCAGCGCCCGGAACGTGCTAAGGAAATTTCGCAGAGAATCATAGTGGCAGAAAGGAAAAGGTCTTCGTTGCGAGAGCGAAACCTTATCGGACGGGTAGCTGTTGGCTCGCAGCCCGGAAGTTGAAATTTTTTGTTCAGTGCGCTGTTCATTAGACTGCAGTGCTATTACCGAAATTACTCGGTGGCCATGGTTACGTATCCATTCACCTTTAAACTTTCGAATAATTTATGAAAATTCCGGTGACATTAAGCGAATTTTTCATTAGCGCGGCCGTAGCTCCGATAATTATTAGCTTTCCCCTTTTCGAATCTCCCCTGACCGTCCGACAGTGGTTAATCGCCGCCGAAAAATATATTTTAGACCGGGGGAACGGCCACGGCGTAATTGGTTAACGAGAGGGAAAATTAGCAAATGGGTCGTGCCAGTGTAATTTCTCGAACGTGTGGACTAGGCGGACTAACAGAATTTTGATGAGAGCCAGTCGCGTTCTTCGTCATAAAGGGAGCCGAATCGATCATTGTCGGATGCTAACAGGGTTTCCCGTTATGCTAGTATAATGTATCTACTATTAATAACCATTAATCACTCTCTATATATGTATATTCTGGTTATGAATATCGAAAAGGAAAGTAAGTTGTTGCTATGTGTCAATAAAATTATCGTTTTTTCGCTTTCTCTATGATGCAAAGCAAGAAGTCCCTTTATTCGATGCAGTAATCGATCCAACAGCGGTCCACGGTTTCCAGGCATCATCAATGTTTCAGCATGCTATGAAACGAGACAAAATTATTATTTAACGATCGAATTAGTCCCGTGACAGTTTGCGGGACATATGGAATTACAATATTCATGCGACAAGTTTGTAACGACTTGGGATCCCGATAAATTATTAACGGGAATCTTGTCGATCCTGGCTTCCGTTCGAGATCTGGCAAATATTAATGAATTCTAGTCACCAATGTTAACAGACAACAATGTTACTAAATCCTATTGACTTTGACATACCACTATGTTTTATTAAAAGAGAAAATATTTATGTTTTTTGTAAAAATATTTTAACCTGCAATTGTTATTGTTTATCTGTGAAACAAAATTTTATTACGATACTTTGTATAAATTTAATTCGGAATTATTTATACTTTTATAAGATTAATGATTATCAATTGATCGATTAATAATATTGTAATTGCTATAAAGGTGATTCTCCGAAACCGTTCGATATTGCATATTAATCCGTATCATTCATTTTATCCGGTTAAAATGATTAATATTTTGTTGAAACGAGAATTGGAGTATGCTCATTTTCTTCTTTCGACAGCGCAGTACAATTATTTTCTCCACAGTGAAATGTCGATATACGAAATTTAATCATTAAATGCATTAACTGCGTTGTCATTGTCACTTATTTACCGCCCATAAAACGTATAAATTAGTATTCCGATAATTGAAAAGCAGTCAATCATGAACCGTTCGTCCTAATTTCACTCATTGCCGGGATTATATGTATTGCCGCGGCGAGAATTCGTTACGGAAACCAAAGAAAAATTTATTAGCCTAGCTGATTCGTATTGCAAACATAGGATAAAAAGTTAGTTACGAGCTTTTACGTGGTGTTCGCGGTCGACATACATACATACATACATACATATTCATTAAAACGTTATGCTTCCCTTTTTTATGCAATTTGCATATTTATTGAAAACAACAATTACTTACAATTTCGACAATTATTCATGGAATAATAAAACGACACTTTTCATAGAGGCCTCGCTGAATTGTTGCGCAAACGGTTACAGTGTTTGTTCTCCCAAACACAGAGGATCTGATAGAAAATAATCAAATTTAATTGGGTGAAGCTAGTTTTTATACTCACTGAAATTTGATTGGTAAAAATTCTTTCTAAACTTCATGATGTACTAGATATTGTGTTATTCCTTATTCAATTTTCACTATGAATAGTGATTAGCTCCTTGCTAATTCAACAAAAATTATTATTTTTTGAAAATCCTTTAGACTTTAGACCAATAAAATTCCTCAAACGAAACTGACGCGACGTTCAGTTTCCCGGAGAAGCGCGAGAAGACTTTGGCCAACTCAATGCTAACACGTTCTTTTCGGTTGCATCACAGATCAAGGTCCACTCTCTTTATTTCGGGAGCCCGGAGGTGCGCCGCGCCGCGCCGCGCCGTCTGCGTGTCAGACGCCATTGCTAACGCAGGTGTCGCGTCGCGTCGGTTCGAGTGTGGAATCTCTGATTTATTTATATGGGCTCAGTTAGCTCGAAAGAACCTTTTTTGACCTTACCTCGCTCCAGACTCCCCTCTATTCATTGCAAGCTCACCTCGGGCTGCATTCGTATTTCTTGGAAAACGTCGGCATCGGATTTTCGCCGTCGGCAATCTGACGTTCCCGGTTCCGTCCGTGCGGAAGACGCGCCGCGCCGTCGCGTCGGGGTTGCCTTCAAGGGAAGATAATGAGGATGGTTCAATATTGCTTCATAGAGAGACCTTATTAACTGAAACTATGCATTCATTAGATTGCTATTCAACTGTTCCCGGGGAACTGCGAATTTTTCATGAGATAGCAGCTGTTCGAATATCAGGGTCTGCCGGTTCCACTGCGGTCCGTTTGTTCACTAATCTCTGTCACGATGCTCCCAATGGTCACGTTTAAAATTCAATTTCAACCCTCGTGTAAGCGACTGGTTAGCCGGGAACACTCCGTAACAAAACTGTAAGACATCTCATCGCATCCCTCAGCAACAGAAAAGCCCGACCAATACCATGAATAATGAAATTCGTAAAGGGCTCATCTTGGATTTTTGGCCATTTTCACTTTTTCACAGAACAGGTCGACTCGTAAAATATTCACAAAACAAACGATTGTTTTGAAAAATCTACGCTCCTTCCACAACTGTGTGACGTTCCACGATAAATTCGACTAGTTTATAGAGGATAGCCCCGTCAAATAAAAACTTCAAATAAGTTTGACAGGTGAAAAACTGGTGCGCAATTCAAAACCTTCACTCTTTAAAAGACTGTCTACCGCAAGAACATAGAGTGTCACAAGCTATTATCCTCTAAACCAGGCGGTTTTTGAATTCTGAATAATTACAAAAACATTGTATACGACAAATTGAAGTATCAATCGTTCTGTTCCGATTAACCCGAATTTCGTACATACCAGTTAACTAAAAATTCTTTTTCAATTCAATGTCTTGCAAATTGATAAATTGATTTTTATTTTGCATAAACATCCACAGTCTAACAATGAGACAAGGGATTACATACCTTTGGACGATTGAAAAATAAAAGAGATTCATAATTTTGTTATGTATAAAATTATACATACCGCTGTAAGAAGGACCGCTGTAAGACTAGAATTTTTGGCAATCTCATGTTTCCCTGGGTAAGTGTTCGAAAACGTCGTCTGGGTCTGTAAGTTCTTGATACGAGGACATTCGTGTTGATCCATACGTCGCACAGTGTGTCGTCCAATGGAAAAAAGTCCGAAAATCAAAGTGCAAGATCTGCAACTTTATGTATCCTAAAATGTTCCTAACAAGACGTAGTTTCTAAAACTGCCTTCAATTTTAACTGAATAAATTAATTTGTTATTAAAATTGAGGCTGAAACTTTACTGTCAAATTCCGTGCATTTTTTTAAACATGCGTCCCTCGCAAGCTATTGGGTTTTTTAATTTGATTTTTATAGGGTGTGTTTAGTATTATAAGACCTTCAATCTCCCAAAATTTTTTTTTAAATAATCGTAATTTGTCCTAATTTTTTATGTTTAACATTTATCAACTTTGATTCGAGTTTTAAAAAAAGCACACCGAGGTAACTCCATGAATTTTTTCACAGTAATTGGTGGCATATTAAACTTTAATTTCGTGTTGGTTTAAATCTGCTCACATTTGCTCACGTGGAGAAAATAATAAAAATCCATATTAAGACGATCGCGCTCGGCGACTTTCTGCGTAGTCTTTCGAAGAAATTTGTTGCAATTATTTTTAAACGCATGCCATTTGATAGGTATTTATGTGTTCAATTTTATTCTTATAAATTATATATTTAGTTTTAAAATTGTTTAAATATTTACAATCTTTCAATTGAGTATTAAAGAAAGTACCAAAAGGTTTCTTTGAGATTTTGTATTATATTAATTTGGAGCACATTAGATTTGATATGACTGTCGACCTTAAGTGCATAAATATACACAAATGTTAAAAATAGTAGAAATTTATTTTGAGTCTTAGCGTTATCTTGAGTGTTAGCATTGAGTTATTCTAAATATACAGTCCCTTATTTTCAATTGTTTATACGATATCCGTCGTGGTCAGAAGTATCAGGTGTGAAACTAAAGCCGAACATAGTCGATCGCAAATGGGTCCAAGTTACTGTAAATTCATTTCCTACAGTATTTATGTTTATTCTACATATTATATTTACAATATTCTGTAATAGTATTTTTGTTATTTTGTGTTAAAAAATATAAATTCAAAATTTTAAAAAGAATTTTTGATAAATAATTAAAAAAAAAATTTTTTTTATTCGTCATTCGACTTGTCTTTGCATTTTATTTCAAAAAGTATTAAGGTACTTTACTCGAAAATTGCATAGTTTAAGAGTTATGACTTTTTTCCCGAACGCCCATATATGTACTCGACACACTGTGCGTCGCGACGTTTCAGTCGTCCTGACACAGGTATACAGAGTACAGTCTTTCTACGATATACATACATACATACTACGATGGCTCGGGGTACCAATCTCCAGAAAAACCGAAATATGCGATTGCCATAAATTCTAGTCTCACAGCGGTCCTTCTTGTATCCCGTTTTTCGTCTGACCACCTCGTCATTTTCGTAAACGTGCTACAGCGTGTATTTTTCGACACGCATAATGCCCTGCCTAAACTTTTCAAAAAAATCTTGCGTAAAATCACCTATCTGTCCCTGTATACAAGATGTCCCACAATAGGCTAGGAATAAGTTGCATCGTGCAAATAGGCTGACACCCATTTCCTTCGAGGGAAACTCAAATATTTGATTTGGTTGGCGCGCGATCATTGTTACGTCAGCTGTAGTTATTTCGTCGGTATCGCGCGTGGAGATCGCCGCCGCGCCGCGCCGCGCCATTTCCTTTTATTTCGTCGTATTCCCGTAAGGCTTTCCGGCGGTGTTATTGGCGCAAAGACGTCGAGGAAAAAGGTGAAATGTTTGCGGAGCATGGTACTCGTTCAGGATTACCCAGTTTGCTGGCGGATACGCGTGTTCAGGGGCCCGGTCAGATGCGCATCCTGGAGATCCTGGAGATCCTGGCCCCTTCTGGCCCCTTCTGGCTCCTTCTGGCGGAGTCGCGTAGATGACTCGAATATTCGACAAGTACAGATATCTCGGCGAGAAATTCGCAAACTATGTTCCAGGGTCACAATGCTACGTAGCCGACGGAAACCCGAGGGAGGTGGCCAGGATGAAACGATACGAGTCCCGCGGGAACCGTCTCGCCGAAGATATACCAACGTTCTCCGCGTCTTATTGAATAACAGCGTTACCATCAGCCGCGCTACTCCATCGCGCCGGAGACCTTGCGCTGCCAGTTTTCACCCTCTGGCATTCGGGGAATATCGAGGCGAAGCCCCGAGAAAAATGGGGGGATCGATGGAAAAACACTCGTCCCCTTGCACCCATGTGTATACAGGGGGTTTCTGAAAGCGTGACGCACTTGAGAGGAGGTGATTCGTCACGCGAACCCACGTCCAAAGTGCATAGAAGGTGCTCCCCAATGAAACGGACTAATGTAAGAAGAATGGATCGAAAACGAGATAGCGTAGGGCTGATTCCATTTCGACGGATCAATGGATACAGTTTCTTTTTTTATTACATTTTCGCAGAGGGTTACGTGTCGCTGGTAAAATAAAAAAATCGATTCCTCAATAATTGTATATTCTGTTATCCTACTGGAATTTGTCTTTGTGTTATGCGAAAGCTTATATCCACCCTACAATTTCTACGCGTAGATTGAAAAAGATGGTTTTATGTATACATAAAGAAAAGGATCGAAGACTTTGATCTGAGACTTAACCCTTATCACTGCAAAAATATTACAGCAGGTTTGAGGGTGGTAGGATGTTTTACCGTCTATTTGAGTGATAAGGGTTAAGCTAGCCGAACCTCTTAGAACACGGTATAATAGTAAACAGTTCATTTGTTGTTCATTGTAGACGCATAATTAACGAGTTTAGTTTTTAAGCTAATTTATAGTCACCGAATAATCAAATTATACTATTAGGAAAGTTTTGTTTTCAAATTTTCAACATGAAATAATTCAACGTCACAAGCTTTCAATTTCGTATATTAGTTTCAACGCTAATTAGACGGTATTAGTATTCAGATCAGATTTGAGGGACATCAAGGCTAAACTAGGGTAGGTTCAATTCAGAATAGGTCTGACTTACCTTGAGTTCAGGTTAGAACTGCATTAAGATTGCATCAAAGCTCTCTAAGCTTCAATATACATCAAACGTGATTGCAAACTTTATTTCCACGACAAATTGCCCGATTAATTTCAGTATTCTCCCGTATTAGGGGCTAATTGCTGCTAACTAAAGTTTAATGACTCTACCAGGCGGTTTCTTCAAGGGAATTCTACGCTGCGAAAGTTTCAAAGATCTAGATTGACTTTCTCCTAATTCTAATATATATATATACAGGGTGGTCCACGCAACTTGCACACCTATAATAACTTCCAAAGTATGTGTTGCACGAAAAAGTGTTGTATATAGAAGTTGCATGGTCTGAAGGGGTACATTATGTAGTGTATTTATTTTTTTTATAGGTGGAAGCGTTTCGGAGATTTGAAGGTCGACTTTGTTTTTTTAAATGGAATACTATATTTTTGATACCAAAATATGGAAGAATGTCGAATTCTGAGTAAAATAGTATTGATCTTCATTAGCCTTAAACCTAATAATTAAAGAGTAATTGCACTTTATTTTCTGAAAATTTTCTTCGCGTAATATCAAGTTAGAAATTCGACCTTATCACAGATTTCCGCAGGACAGCTTCTTAACATATTATATATATTTCTTTAATATACATATAAGTATAATAATATTTCTAAAATCAATTTTCAGCTAATTGCCAGAAAGTTTTAGTGTCCAGAAAAAATCGCTTAAATCTTCCAACATTCTTCTTAATATTTGTAATAATTTTCTTCGCTCCTACATTTCTCCTTCTAATGGGACAACTGGCACGAACGGAATAATACGAAATCAAATTTCGTCTATTTGCCAGAGAGTTTCAGTTTCGAGGAAGAATCGCCGGTAATATGCCGGTAACAGAGGCTAGACGCGACGCGACGGGGGAAAGTAAAATATTCCGTCTACCATTCTCTGATCTCTGGAATTTCCAGACAGCTTAAGCGAGCCTTGACGCGATGCAACATTAATTCCTCTACGAGCGGCCAGAGTACGAAGCAATTATTAGTTCGAGGAGACCGTGCATAATTCATGCTCGCGCAGGAGCAGCACAGCGGGCCCAGAGGGAACACGAGGATCCCGTACAAACGTTCGATCCACTAAATTATCGTTTCGTCGCGCGAAGGATCCCTCCGCAGAGCAGAGAGTCCCGTGTAGTTTCGCGGAGGCTGCTGCGAACGAAACTGCGAACTCGGTGGCACCGGCGAAGGAGTAACTTCGTTTCCATTTCCGTTGTAACGTTGTCCGATGCTCGAACGGCGGAATCAGCGGGGAAACAGGAGCGTGAGAGAGACAGAGAGACAGGGAGAGAGAGAGCTAGAGAGAGAGAGAGAGAGAGACAGAGAGAGAGAGAGAGTGGACTTCCTATATACCGACTCGCATAAATGTGCAGTTATTTGGCTGCATTCAGCGCGCGCAACGCATACCTCAAATGCAAATACCCGAATGGCCCGTTCTACACGCTTACGACTCCCATTGTTCTATTACCGCTTGTCCGTCCTTCTTCCACCCGTTATCAGCCCGACTACCGACTCGATGATATTCAAGCTTCGCTCTCTGGACAACTTCCGCGACGTTACTTTGTTCCCAGGGTGTCTTGTGTTCGCCGCAGTCGCGTCGCGTCGCATCGCGTCGCACCGCGTCCTGCTGTCTTAAGAATCGAGCATTGCGGTCTTTTAGAGTTAGCTACCGGTCTTCGGTGAAGTTCGAGCATTCTCTTGTGCGAAGTGTGAAACCGATACGACGCTGTTAACTGTTGCGGTCGTCACGGTGCAGTTTATTGTTGGGGAACTGCGCGAGCCGAGATTCTTCGACAAGATTTGTACTGGAACTGCCCGGCGGCAGTTACACAACAGTCCTTTAAAAGTCAAAGATAAACAATTCAGAGGAGTTCTTAAGGAAATACTCGATAGCGATAGTAATTTTATTTGCGAAACAATAGTCGAGTAATATTGTTTACGGACGATTTTCGGGATTATTACATAGAAGGAAATAATTATGCATCTTTCAGATGTACAGCCCTGCGGATATTTATGCGAAATAAAAATTGCCCAAGTCAATTTTGGTAGACAGAAGTTAAATAAAAGTGTATTTCCTCTTCGCAGGCAATAACAATGCGAAGTAAGGGTTAGTTTGGCCGTATAGAGCACGAAAGGATTTTTATGTATGCTAATAGAGTATTCAGTGGTTTCAAATCCTTCGAAATTACACTGTTACTGTGGGGGATGGTAAACTAGAAGTCCTAGACGAATGGCTGATAGGTATAGTAACCTATTCAGGTAAAAGGCACATTTATAGCCTTTCTTCGTGCCTTTATGGCGGCTTAAGTGAAAGTATGAAGGTAATGGAAAGAAGAAGAAGGGAAGGAGAACATCGTTTCATCTTGAGCCTGCTAGACGACTCGTGAGTAAGCTACCTGACAGACCCTGTCTTAGACGTAGCGATAGCTGATGATCGATTAACTCTGTGTTACTAGTGTGGGGTGTGATAAACTCATATATGTACATATAGATAGATTTCATTTCTGCCTGCTTATTGACAGGGCTTATTATATTTAATGCCGAGCCATCATTCTATGCGATATTATGGGTTTTATTCATATCGAAACAAGAATTTCTGGTTGCATTTCATTTATTTCATATCTTCCGACTGATAGAATTTAAAAAATGAGTATGCGTGCAAATCTTTGAATTTTAAATTGGTACCAGCATAATGTAATTGGTCTGGTAAATTTATGAGGGGACAATCTACCCCTTTTAATCCTTCCGCCGTAGCTGCTGCAGACCTTGCATACTACAATAGTAGGTTAAACAATAAAATTCCGGAGGGAACGGATCCTATAATTAAAGTATTGCAGGAATGAATAGAATGGTAATATAAATTGTACATCATCGAGAACATAGAATTTATTTCTATCTGACATTCTATTGTGTTATCAAAAACGAAAGGGTGCATGGATATTATGTTCTCGTAATCATTATTTAATTATTATACTTGTCTTAATTATAATATTGTGATGATATATGCGAAACTGTGATTCCAAGCACGAAAATGTAAACGAAAAAGGGGTTACCATTACACGTTAATAATTATACAAGAATAATTTTCATCGTATGCATACTCTGATTCTGCTATAATTAATTAATTTCTTATAGATTGTATAATTAACAACTTCGGACATGGCTGAAGACTTCTAATTGGTATTAAGTAAGTTGTTTTGCACATTCTGTTATTACTAAACTGCGAATGTGTAATTAATATTTATCTTATTGATTATTGCGTTTTAAATGCGATTTCGCCGGTTATTTTATCCATTGTTCTCGCAGTTCCGCGTAATTCCCACTTATCAGGTTTCATCCCTGCGCTGTGTTTTTGCGAATGGTACGATAGGATGCAGTTAATGGCGAATGATAAGTTTTATGGAGCTGATGGTAAAAAAAAAAAGGAAGTGAAAAAGATAAACGACGTACATTTATTACGAGCATCGACGTTTGAGAAAGTTTATCAATGATTAATGTTGAATTGGTGGCTGCTTTTCATTCTCTGTTTTCTTTTCTACCGATGCTAGACGGTGGTTCTCTTCCTTCGATTAGGTGCGACACAATGGAAAGCTTAAAAAATATGGGGCTGCTGGGAAATAGAATTAGTATTCCTGACATATCTGTGCACTTGTATAAAAAGCAAATAAACGTTAAACATGCTTACAGCAATAAACAATCTGGCATAAATCAAAATGCATGGAAAATCATAATTCCTTATAGTTCGATTTTTGATACGTTCACTAATACTGTGAATGATAATTTTACGAAAATTTCGGAAGATTACGGTTTCTCAGACGGTCAACTAAGAACGACTCCTTAAAAACTGATTGGTTAAATTAAGAAGAAAACAAAAAGTTATTAAAAAGCAATAGCGCACAGGAATGACGAGCTAACTCGTCTTGCTCGGCCAAGTCTGAACGTAAAGCAAAGTTAGTTGGAGAAATAGGCAGAATTCGCGCAAATTGCGCAAGATACGGGGGTGGCAGAGGGGGGGGGGGTGGCGATATTAAAGAGTTTGAAAACGACGGATAAAAAGGAGAGAATCTGCCGACGAAAGTTCTCGGCGAGTCGAGTTTACGACAATACTTCGGCGGAATCTCGCGGATGATCACGTAGCGTAGGTGCGCCGCGCCGCGCCGCGCCGCGCCGGTGCGATGTTCCCCGTGAATTCTCGCGCGTCGAAGAAAGTTGGCCGCTGCGCTGCGCTGGTGAAACAAATGAGCGCTTTGTCTCTCGGTAGGTTTAAAGCCCGACGCGACGCGACGCGACGCGTCACGGCGATTCAGTAGCTGGAAGATTCGGCATCGTAGCCCAGAGAGCTTTTATTCTTTCCTGCTCTATCCCTTCGTCTTCCCTTTGACCGTGCCCTGCCCGCAGCCCCTTTTCCGCCGTCCGTCCCGCCCACGCCCTCGATCCGAATCTCGACATGAAATAAGAAGAGAGTAAATACTCGGAGTCGCCTCCGAGTACATGGACGTTTGGCATGAAACCAAATTCCAACGGCAGAAGGTATATCATCGCTGGCAAGTGAACATGTATATGTATATATACAGTGTCCCCTTTGAAATCATTCTCGTAGCTTATTCCGAAGCGATGACGGTAACGAGATTTTTCTCTGAGGGTGGTCGCGCCGCGGGAGGAACTGGGCCATGCAACCGTCTGCTATTTTACTTTCCAATTAGGTTTCCTGCGAGGGTCGCGATCTATTTTATTTTTGTACACATGTCCTGGTTCCACTTTGTACACCGTGCGTTCAAATTTAATCACATTAACCGCTCCGCTACGCCCCGAATCGACCGAAAATCGTTCGCGACATGCGCAGCCATATAATTGCGCGTCGTTGATCGTTGATGATTAACATTGTCCGTTTAAAAGTGTCCGAATATTACCGTGATTCACTGTAGTTCAACTTATTATGTACAGAACCTCTAACAATACTCCTCCGCGAAGGACACAAAGATAGTGAATACGCGGGAAGTTATGTAAACAGTCATAAATAATCTGGCGACAATGGCGTCGTAACCAGCCCTTAAACCCGAGCTTCGCCGACAAGAGAGCTACGCGAGAACAAGGTAGCAGCAAGCTGGTCGTGTTCTTTTTTTGGAAGCTGCCGCCGTCCTTTCTGCGGCTCGCACGAGCTACGAACGCCGAGCATCGTAAATCGTCCGAGGGATAATTGAAAATGAAAATAGAACGGGGGTTGCGCTGCGAAGGTATTTAGAAGGAACACGACCTTAATGAGTCCGCCGGAACGTTTGTTGCGGGAAAACGTCGCTAAGCATGCTGGAAACGACTTTAATTCCCTTCAAGATTAGTAGTCAGATTGAAGCTATACACGGATTCGAAGCGGTTTCAGCTGGTTCCATTGTCGGTCGGAAAGCAGTGCCGCTTTGTTGCCGCGACTTGTAATCAACGGGTTAATCGTGTAGCATTCGATAATGTCGGCGACTCGTGTCATGGGAATATCATGGCATCGGTGATAATAAGGCGACTGCGAATGTTTGCGCGGATTTACATACCTATTCGAAGATTAAATGACAAAAACAGGAACTGGCTGGAAAGTTGATACGCAACGTGAAGTATGACGTTGAATATGAATAAACTCGACATGAATTTTAATACCGAATACGTAGTGAAATTCTGTTCGCAACAAAGTGTCTAGCAGGATGAGCCTGGTCCAGCGGCCTCCACGACAATTTTTATTTATTTAAAACAATGC
This sequence comes from Lasioglossum lativentre, assembly GCA_916610255.1. Lineage (NCBI taxonomy): Eukaryota > Metazoa > Arthropoda > Insecta > Hymenoptera > Halictidae > Lasioglossum > Lasioglossum lativentre. The sequence continues at coordinate 27,592,325 of OU744357.1, read as the reverse complement.
TTTTTGGTTGAAAGATAATCCCCCAAAAATTTTAAGTCGCTAACCCCTCATTTAAGGATAATATGAGGGTAAACAACCTTAACTTTATCATTTTGATCTCGGTTGTTAAAGAAATAGCTATGAATAATCAATTGATTCGGTAGTGAAAGTGGAACAGCCCAGAATATAGTCAGCCAATGCTGCGGGAGCAGTAGAGTAAGTCAGTGACTTGTCAGACATACCTTAAAGGCTGTTGCGTCTTACGGATTTCTTCAGCGTATTTGGAACAAGTATACTGATTAGCATCCACTTTCCTTATTGTTACTACCTAGATTTCCAATTTTTTGTTTATTTATCCATTTATTCAGTGAATTTCTTTGTATAAAACTAACAAAATACGACACGAAAGTGAAAAGCTGACAAATGAAGAACGTTGTTCGTAATTTAATTTTATGATTATGATTGCACAAATATTTCTAATGAACGTAAAACCTGCTCCATTATATCGGCCACAGAGGGAAACAAATGGATGATTCGTATTGTTACTAGTGATGCACACAATTATTCGCGAAATTTTTCAGTGTAATCAAACGTTGAATATGTACGCTGCAGCATTGCTAATAAATGCGATTTTTATACAAAGACGAGAGTTCATACTGAGAAGGGAATGCGCAGCAGTTTGTTAATTATCGCCAATTAATTTGACCGTACGATGCTTATGCATCTGCCGTTTCATTGTAACGTACGGATGGGATAATGACGCATTCCCTGCGAATGTCATTCGTTATTGACAATTCAGCCATACACCGTGAGAACACTGCAAATATACACGCCACAGCTTTTCGACAGCAGTCGTCACTCCGCGAAATCATTTACCAAAAACGCGTGAATTTGTTGAAATCAATACAAAATATATTCATGTGTATCATTATTGTTCAAAATAAAATTTAACAATTATTACTTGGATTATTAAGATAAAGTGAAAATTATCCTTCGTTTGACCACGCGACGATTTTGTTTGTATAAGTGTGAGTGTGTATGAATAAAATGAAAATAAGTGTGGTGAAAATATTAAATTGCATGATTTGATAAAATTTTATTTTCAATAAGATCTTTAATGAAAATTGATATGTCCACACACACGCGCACACAATATTGTCAATGTTATTATATATTCGTTAATTACACATAAAATAAATTTCACCTGTGCAATAGTGTTTATTTAGTCATGGATAAAATAGTACATTCGAAAATAATTAAACTACAAATATCAAACTGAGAAATGTATGCCGAGTTAGTAACAATATTTGATTTTGTGTTATATTATACCGTCGTGTAATTGTGTTGTCGTCGATTATACCACCTGGGCGTGTATTGAGTTGTCCACAATAGTTTCCCAAGCTGTAAAGCAAAATTAAATTGATAATACAAACTGAAACTTTTACTGTAGTTTTCAAATAAATTATAATAAATTCGTTAATAGTAAAATAGTAATAAAAAATAAATATATCGAATCAATGCTTCTCTCAAAATAGTAATAATACTTTAAATAACGATGTCACAAACTCAAATGATATTGACATAATTGAATTATATTTTATCTATACTTTATCATATCTGATAATAAATATACATAATGGAAATTATGTTTGTTACCCTGTGGACAGTTAAAGATTATATTGATACAACAATTGATTATAGTCAAGTTTTGTGAAGCTGCGACTTTATTAATACTTGGTTACTAACAAACATACAATTCTTAGACAGTTTTTCACGCTAGAACGAAAGAACCAAGATTTGGATATACATAATCACTGGTACTTGGTGTTACATTGAAAATTGGAACATTCCAATACAATTCGACGCGAACAATCTTCTCGACATGGTTCTTAGTACATGTATCTACATTTTTCGTAACTATAAAAGTCTTTGGCTGTCTGGAATGTAGCTACAACTTATTGCTATTCAAACACTAAAGTACTACCTCGCATAAATAGTATAACACAATAATTTCACAGGTGTATAAATTACAATGTGCTTAGCACAGCTAGGAACTCGGATTGGAAACGTTACGATCGGTTATTACAGTGATTATATCATCATTAATCTACTTTTGATTATCAACGCGAAAACTAATATTAAGAATACAATTTTTTACATTGATTCAATATTAACTATTCGTTAGACAGCGGATAGCGAAGGCATCATAGTAAGCGTATTTGAAACGGGTCGCAATGGAATGCGTGGCGCATTTCAACGTTCGCGAGAACGTCCTCGAAACCTGTTAATTCATTTGTTAACTGTAAATTGATACTTTAAAAATAGAAATTCATGTAAGTCCAAGTGGATTAATCTTAATTTTACTTGAACCGATACAACAAAATTTGGCCAAATGACCGGACGAGAAACAAAAAGAACGTGAAATCCGTTCCTCATTGAATTCCACATCGACGACCCCAAAATTCATCTTGGCGAGACACGACACTGTGAATCCTCACGCTTCGCCCCACTGGATCACATCGTTCTCTATGCACTTGTAATATTCACCGGGCTACGACTAACCTAATTTACGATCGGATTTGGAATGTACTTGCTAGACCGTGACATCAATTCAACCGTTGTTTGTCATTATTTCGGAATACCGTTAATGCTGGCGCTTGATCTTGCTGCTGTCCTTTACTAGTGCTCTTCGAACCACATTACATAGACACGAGGTCAATTATTTTTCCACTAATTTTTATTCGTCTTCATTATTAAACAATACCAGACCATTAATTCTCCAACAGAGAATCACTCCGCTCGAGTCATTCTAGAAGCTTTCTTCGCCGAAAGGAGAACTATAAATCTAAACTTCCTGATTCATCATTCTTCCAAATAGTTATTTCCCAAATAAAATAGACGTAAACTAGAATTCTTGTTATTTCTCCAAATAAATTCGTTCTACTTAAATCCTCGATTTCTCGAAAGTCCAATAAAATCTTCTCCCACTGTCGGTGAAACTATCGAGCGATTTAGTTACACAAACTGATTCGTTGTTCTACTTTTATCTTCGACTTGGACTGATCGCCGCCTCGGAAGACCCAGAATCCCACCAGCGGCTGCACCAAATAATTTCGACCCTTTAAATCCTTCGTTCGTTCCTCGTCCCGAAGCTCTGGCAAAAAAAGGGCTTCCTCCAGCATCACCGTGCCCGCATCAACCTGTTCCGAGGCCGTTTCTTTTACTCGCTGTCGGAGTAGCCGGCGTTCTCCTGCAGTTTGTCGGTGTCCTTGTTAGCGTCCCCGTTGTTGGAACAGGAGACCTTGCTGTAGCCATAGATCTGCGAGTTCCTCCTTCGGAGATACCAGCTAACTGCCAGATAGACCGTCGGCGCAACTATCAGCACGGCCAGGTTGATGGCGAACAGGATCGACATCCTGTAGAACCACAGAGTCGACTGCATCATCCAGGACAGCTCCTTCAGGACGCATTGGGAGTCCGCGAAGTTCGAGTGCAACGAGTCCTCGTAGCAGCGGGTGCACTCGGTGTCCAACGGGCCTGAACAGGCCAGGCAGCTGTAGTGACAGGGCACACAGGCTGACTTTGTCTCGTCGTAGACAGCATAGGTCCTGGCTGGACACTTGCTCACGCAGAGGCCGTCGTACAGGTACCAATACCGGTTACACTCTGAAAAATTACATACATTTTTGATGGTCCTCCGTCTGTTCCCCCCTCGGCAGACTTCTCCTCGTGTGTGACGTTGTTTGTGTGCTGTTGTGCGAACGTGTCGTGTGCCTTTCTGACGATAGGATGACATTGACGGGTTTATTCGATTCAACAATTTCACTGTTTCTCGGTGTTCGTTTAAGCACGAGTCAAATTGCTTCTGCAGAAAGCAAAGAGGGTGATGTATAAAAGAATTTTTCTGATGAGAGATCAGAGATCATTTACTTGAAGATTTTGATGAATTTTAAAAAATAATTTTCAGATATCTAAAATATTTTGTCTCTGAAAAAACTTAAGTTCCTACATCAGATACATTGTTTAGTACCCAATTTTCTTGATCTTACAAAAACTTGAATTAAATCACTGTGTAGATCTGATTGTATTTGTTTGAAAGTAAACGTCGCAAGTGGTTGTCGTACACCAGTGATTAGAAGAATCTGCGTGATTGCGTCGTTCCGTATAAGTGTCCAATAATTACACGTTCCTTGAATAGCAAGCAAAGTTTGCAGATTGTCCCGTGATACAACAAGTTGGATATTCAAGTAATATCCGTGTCGAGAACAAGTTTGGAACACTCTCCTCAGACGCGAGGCATGTTTGGAGCACCTTTATGCAGTTAATGCAAATGTTGGTAAACCTATGCTCAACAACGGAACAATCAAGGATCCCGAATTACGGTTCGAATTAATGGTCATAGAAGCCGGAAACGACTAATAGCTTCGAACTACAATTTCCGCCGATGGTTATATCGTTTCGGATCAAATGCCAATGGAAACGATCGAAAGTTATGTCATCCGTATGAAATCATTTAAACATTTCATATATTCGTCGCCTACTCGAACGCGGAAAAGACAATGAAATTTGGCTCAACCAAACTGTGAATACACTTTTCACAGAATGAAGTTTTTACTTGGGCTTAAACGCCGATGGAAAATTTGAAAGGCAACGTCGTGCATATCAAATTATTATTATTATATAGTATATAGTATACTATATACTATTGCATACTTGAACGTGTAAATTTGAAGATTTAATTAAATCCTAAAAATATATAATTTTCAAATATCAATAGATAATTCTAAAGACAATGTCGTCCACATCAAATTATTTAGACTGCAGATTTAATGCATTTATTGTATGTACGAACGCACACTTTTCGGTCGATAAATTATTAAAGTAAATTTTTCTGTATATATATTTGTTCCTGAAGAAAGACTTGCATAAACACCCGCAGTCTAACTTGTTCGTTTTTCTGTGTTTCTGTGTGTTTGTTTTGAAGACAATGCATATTAAACATATCTTACATAAAAAAGAAACATAATAATATGTTACAAGTTATGATAAATACCGCTTAAAACTAATGTACATTGACGCGATAACGGCGCTGTAGAACTTAAGGATAAATAAATATAAATAAAAATATGTTTGCGCGAATTAGGCCTCGGTGAATTGCACTGATATATTTGATTGTTTCATAAATTAATGGACATTCGAGAGTGCGTCTCGAGTTCTGATTCGCCCAGCCCTAATGAAAATCGGTCTCCCTTTTTTTTGTAAGTAAACATAGAGATCTCAATTTGCGTTATTTTGTAAAAGAAAATCAATTAAGCGAGCAAGAACCAACTACGGAGGGTCAACCTTGCTGGCTACTATTTACAACAACTATGTCACAACGAGCGCGACTACCGAGCATGCTAGACGAGTACGTAGATTCATTATGATATTAGGTGGAACTGAATGCATGTTGAGAAGTGTAAATTTATGTGCATACGTATCGATCAATTTCTAAATTATTGTGAGGACGTTTGAATTTACTGAACAAGAGGTGTTCAGCAATTCTATTATTTATACATATAAAGATAACTCAAAGTTTGAAGGTTACGTTAAAAAAATTTTATAATACAAGTAGATTCACTTATTTGTTAACATTCAAATGCAAACAGCTTATTTTACACACACATGTATATTTAGATATATTTCGAAATGAACTCTTTCTTTTATAGAAATAAATGTCAGAATTAGAAACAACGTGCTGTCATTAGTAAAAACAATTAACAACTTCGTATGTCATGTATGCAGTTAATTGAAGCTTGAGAGATGAAGCAAGTATTTTAGCTATCATAACCAGCAGCCAAACTTTGCATAAACATATAGGAAGTATCGCATGCAAGAAGAATAAAAAATAAGCAGCATTACTAATTATGAAATAGCAGATGGTAAAGCTTGTGAGAGAATAGAGAACTTGAAACTTGTATGTGTGTGTGTGTGTTTAACTTAAAACTTTAAAAATTGTTATATTAATAATTCCCGGTATGCAAATATCACTGACATTTTCATTAATCTTTCTAATGTAAAATATAAACTTTATACTAGAGATCACGGTTTTGAACGTGTATTGAGGATACACGTATTAACGTGTTCACGTATACTAATGTATATCCGTATTTTAATCCATGTGCCCATTCATACACGGATACACGGGTACTGAAGTAAACGTGTACAGGCGTATCGAAATGCACAGATAATAAATACACGGGTACACGTGTATCGAAATACACGGATAATACACGGGTATCCATTATATTCAATTCACGTGATTTATTTGTGTATTGAAGTTCAAGGGTACACGTGTGGTACAGCAAAAAGGAACCGTCTTTTGCCGGAAAATGAAAACACTTTGGTTTTTCTTCATCAAAATAAACAGTTCATTGATTAAGGTTTATTAACAGAAATTATGCGCTGTTTGTTCATTTTTGTAATCTATGTATCCGTGTACCTGAGTACACGGACAATACACGTGTACCCGTATATTCAAGTTCACAGTTATACGCGTATTATCCGTATATTTTGATACACGTGAACACGTGTATTTCAGTACACGTATATCCGTGTATTAAATAGTATCCGAACTTCTGCACGGATATAATTAATTACGTGAAATAAGTATCTCTACTTTATACACAGTGTATTAGAAACTACAACACTACACAGCAATGATTAGTAAGAATATGTGATTACAGACTATACAAAACAAGAAATATTTAATACTCTTCTTTACAGAAGGGTCATCTACCTTTGTAGTGGTATAAAAAACAACAGACCTCACATAAAACATAATGTCACTTGATATCTACTCGCCCGTTCCACGTGAGCCATCCCCACACAAATCCAAAGTATCCCGGATCTATCGAAGCGTGTTAGAAATAATTTAACACTACTCTACTACAAGTTAGTGTCTAATCTAATGCATACTACTATTGCCGCCTACAATTTAAAAAAACTCGATATACGAAAGCAACGTTCAGCGAGAGGATACATGTACGTAGGAACATTACAGAACGATAGAGAAGTAAGACTCACCGTGCTGGTGAAGCGATCAGGGATAGGTCTTTTATTATTATTTGTTTTTTTTTTTTATTGATTGGTTGTACATGTGTGGTTGTGGATGTGGATGTGGTTGGTGATGGTGGTGGTTGGCTGGTCTGAGAAAATCCGCACCGCAACTCGCCCACGGAGAGGCCCAAGTACCTAAATACGTTTTCAGAACCTGCTATGGAGTAAAGGGATGAAGCGACACGTGACACTTCCGGTGCACCGAGTAATCTTTCTTTTCGCCTCCGCGTCCCCGCCGCGAGGAATTCAATTTTGATCTTCTGGATAAACGGTGCCCGATCATCTTTCTTTTATTTTTCCTCCTCCTCCTCCTCCTTCTCCTCCTCCTCCTCCTCCTCCTTCTCCTCCTCCTTCTCCTCCTCCTCCTCGTCCTGTTCGCCTTTCTTTTTTTTGTCCCTTTGTCGCCGGTCTCTCTTTCACACGGGAAACTCGATTTGTCGCGTCGGAAATTGCTGTGGATTTCTTTGTCTTATTTTCGCGCAGGCTACGCGTAACAGCGGACTATCCTCCGTCGATGGCTCCCCGTGTGTCATGGTGGTCCCGTTGCTTTTATCGATTTTATTAAGCATCCCGGCAAACAGTCGAATAAACCCTCCGCTGTTCAGTGACTCGCAGATTCGGTTGAACAGGATCCACGGACACACTTCGAGTGTGAAGTGCGGATCAACAGCGAATAATACTGCGTAAAAAATCGATCGAACCGTGTCCAATGAATTTACCGCGTTGCCGATCTTTCGCTCCCGAAATTGGGTCGAGGATTCGCGAAACAGCACGATCAGCTGCCGCTCTGAGCGCCGGAGAAAGTATTTCATTGTTATTCCTCGCACCGAATATATTTTACCGATAGATCTATTTTTCATAGTGAAAAGCACTGTGGTATTTATGTATAGTCACTTTCTTTCACTTATTGTTAGTATGTTTTCGTATTAATATTTCGAATCTTTGCATTTTGATGCCACAGTATTTTATAGTTGCGTTACGGTCAATAAAGAGTAATATGAAATTATAAAATTGCAAATTACCGAAAATCTGCGAGTCATGTAGTACGTACAAATTTTGTGCACTTGTATGATGGAGTTTACACATATGTTGTACATTAGCGTACAATAATATAATAATAGCTTAATAGCCAAATTATTTAGACAGGACATTTACACACATCATGAGATGAACAATTTCTTGGCATAGATAACTCGATTAAATGTTTCTTGGATTGGGAATGATTATTCCAAGATTAAAGCAAGGAACAATCGTATAAAATTAAAAATCGGAAGTGCAAGGATGTAAATAAGGGAGAAGAACAAACTATAGCCGCGGAAACACTGTTGAACATTTTAGTCGAGAAATATTAGGTATTCAAAACGAGATTTCGATTACGAATTTTTAAATAACCTCAAAAATTAAACGATTTTAATGTATTATTACACACAATTGATACGTGATTTATCAGAATTATTAAAAACAACATTAGATGAATTATTTACAATTTTGTTGTTACCATCATTATTATAGAAAAACTATACAATGAACCTTTAAACTACCACCAATTTCTGTTTGTTAAACTAGTTATCTGCAAACACGTGTAACAAAACTCAAGGTGCAAATAATGTACAGGATGGTCTAAAAATGCAGGCTGAGAGGTGGCTGCTTACTGATTGAAAACAAATTGGCTATCACACTACTTTTATATTTAAAAAAATATCACACATTTGTAAACAGAGTTGTATATGTTTCTTGTACCAGTTAATACGAATATTTAATTTATTTAAAAAAAAACACGAAAAATTGATGTGTTAAAGATGCTATTGAAGATTAGAATATGTTTCCAAGATTATTATAAGATTATATTCAGAGACTATTTAAATATACTTTTTATTAAACACACGTCGGTACATATTTTATGTAAAAATCATTCGTAATCGTTCAGACAATAGCTATAACAAAACCATGTTTTTAGAACCATCCCTGTAGTGCTGCTACAACTACATATGTCTACTATTTCAAATAAAAGGAAAATGATGAACAAAATAATGTATAGAATTCTGCACAATGCATGCACAAACACCATAAACAACAGAAAAACGTTCACATTTTAATGCATAAAAATGCTTTCACAAAAAGAACATGCAACGCTGAAACACAGTAATGTCGTGCTAAATAATTAACGTTTCTATAAAGGTTAATGAATTGCAGGCAAAGAAACATTATTATTTGAAAGTCGCTTGAAACTGCTCGGAAAAGTGAGGTCGTTGGAAAAACAAGCAGTGTCGCATCGGATCGTTTCAAGTGCGAGCAATTAAAATTTGGAAACGGTCACTATTATACAGGATTTCACGAGATGGAGCTATTAGGCGATGCTGTCCAACTATGCAAACTGTTAAGTATTTTCATTATTCAAATACAGGTGTTATGGGGCCTTTCGCAGAGTTCACGTGAAAATTCGCTGAATTATTCATGGGGCGCAAGCAGAAAACTTTCCGTATACGGGAAAGTTAAATTAAAATCTATTCCTATGTTAACTTCTAACGGTGTAACTCCTCGCGCCTCTTGTTTTCAAATCTTTCCAAATCCCGCCATTAGCATTTATCCCGTTATCCGACTTCATATAACGGTATACAGTTCAAATCGTTTCGGAAAATTATGCATCGCCGGCCGATGTAGCTATAAATAACGTAGCGACTTTGCGAGGAGATGTAACAGTTCCTCGAGAAATTCACTTTTACTTTTCTCTTCGCAATTCCGACCAATAGGTAGCAATTTCTTAACCATTATTTCTTTTTATCATTTAATGATTTAATTAACTCAACTGATTTGGTTGAATTTTTAAAAAATTATGCGATGTTTAAATGCGTTCGAATACTTCTTGCCAGGGGTCGTATGATTGTTCTATCTTAGAGGGTGTGAAAAGACTTTTTCGACTGTAAAAGTGCTCGAAGCCCCGTGTTATATATGGAAGAGGGCCGAGGGATCGTGAAATCCGTAAAAACTTGCTCGCTGAACAGGCAGGCCGCCATCCGCGTTCTAGATTGAGCGATCAGTCATGCGACAAATACGGCACGATTCCAAAACCACATGAATCCGCTAAACATGCAACCGAACGTGCTCGGTATTTGCCATATCTACCTACGTGAAATTCGACGGAGGCATGCTTTAGTGGCACGTACCTGTCTCCCCCGTACGAAATAGAAACCAGCGTTTAGCGTATCAGTATGTGTGTATATGTGAGTGAGTGAGTGTGAGTGTGAGTGAGCGTGTGTGTGCGTGTGTGTGTGTGTGTGTGTGTGTGTGCGTGTGTGTGTGAGTGAGTGAGTGAGTGTGAGTGTGAGTGAGTGCGTGTGTGTACGTATACGTACGGGTCTGAGCAATTTGACCAGGCAATGATTCGATTAGTTCTTGAACGAGCGCGCGCGTGTCATGTCGTCGTGATCAATAACGTATGCCCGGCTCGGTTTTCTTTGTTCAGGATATTTTTCCCCTTTTAATTCATCCATGATATACAAATTTCAATGTCGCATATAATGGTTCATAGTAGTTGCAATTACTTATACAATATTATTATGTATATGTGTACATAAACGTACGTGTTATGTACTGACACCTTTCCCTCGGTAGTTTTCTTCTTCCTCCTCGTCGCTACGACAATGACGATCTTCTAATTGCACGAACGAATCTCGTATGGAGGAACCTTCTATTTTTTTTTCTTTCTTTCTTTCTTTCGTTTCACTGTTTCTTTTATTTCTCTTTCGCAGCGGCGACTCGCCGATAAGAGAGAAAACCGAGACGCGAGGAAGAAGAAAACGGTGTTAAGGCGTGAACACGTCAGGCTAGTCGCACCTCGCAGCTCCTCCTCTCTCTCTCTCTCTCTCTCTCTCTTTCTCTCTTTCTCTCTCTCTCTCTCTCTCTCTCTCTCTCTCTCTCTTTCTCTCATCTCTCAGAACTCTATAACTTAGGATATGTCGCCTTTCCAAGCAAAGATACATTTTACAATACATACAAACATTTACAATAGATACATTAACAATATGGTGGACCGCGCCGCCGCTGGACAGCGTCGGAACTCCGAGTCAGCGGAAACTTTCGTCATCCTAGACATTTTCGCCATTTTGTAGACATTGATTTTTCTGTTTTGCTATGTGAGGATAAATGTTGTTTCAATTTTTTTGGTTCAATTGTTATATTGATTTCGAGGTATTTGAAATAGCTTGGTTTGATTTTGTTATTTCTTCAAACACATTTCATTTCAGCTAGAATAATAGTGGAAATCAAGCAAATGTTTATTTTTTTTATTAAGAAAACTATTGAATTATTCATTTCGATTGCTGGTTTATAAATGATCCGATAAAGTCAAGGACTACCGTTTACGATTCAATTTAAAGAAACATTAAAATATGGGGGATAAATTCATTTTCCCCGGAGTTTGCAAAAACGCGGAAACTTTTCGATCTTCATTAAAACGGAAGTGTATTCATAGAATTAAGCTTAATACCTGCTGCGTGTGCACATTTGCATCGTTTATAATCTATGAAACATAATTTCGCGCTGGCATATGAACAATCACGCACAATGATTTAGTAGTATTATCCGCCATTAAACATCTGTAGCATTGACGACGACAGAGATTTCATCCAAATGGATACCAACCGTAATTTAAACATCAAATATCGATCCTATCGAGTTATTGAGTACCGAATCACGATGCTAGTTCGTTGTTACATTCCCACGTGCTCAATGAACATAATTCTCTCCGTGTAATGGTTATTAACACGGACTCGTTTAATCCCATTTTCATGATATCGAGGTATGGGAGTTCGAATTTAAAAAAGTTTATTAATATGAAATTTGGAAAATGTTGATAATTACATTTTTAGTTAAATGCGTCATTTTACAGCGGAAGTGTTTCACGCAAACGCGAATATTCCGACTGTCCAGCCGCGTTGTCCGACGTATTGTACATCTTGGAAGATACCTCACACCCGAACGAATTGTAACACATCCAAAATCCTGTTTTACGTATTATTTGTCCACGTTTACACCGTTCATTTCCCCACTTACTGGACCACCGACATCCCTCCGCGCTGATTAGAATAATTGACTCTTATCGTTAGAATCCAATATACACGTATGATCGGTATGTGTATCTACTGTGCAGAGGTGACAAGTTGGCTGGGCCGAGTGATACCGCTCTGATTGGTGTCCACTGTCCCCCTCCACTGTCACAAGTCCACGAGCTCCGCCTCCTTTCACGCGCCCCTACGAATTAAATCGCACGATGCGGAACCGTCACGTGACGATCACACGATGTCGAAAGTGGGGAGGAGCGTACCGCAGCCCCGTCCAGCTGGCAAGTTGTCATCCGTGCACATTGCGCGTGAATGAATGTGTTACTTTCGTAATTGTTTCACTTTCCGTTTCGTTTTTTCTCTGGATTCTCGAGACAATCCGGGACGCGTTTCGAATTAATCTCTGATTTTTCAGGCAGTGGCTTTATCGGCGTCGCGAGGAGGACCTTCAAGTCGATTCTGTATTCGAAAATATCGGAGATTCGGCGTCTCCTCGTCTTAGAGATTCGTTTTCACGCGCGAAAATCTTTCGAGACCGGGCCGAAGGTGCTTTCGATGCCGAGCACGTTTCCCCTCGGCGCGCTCTTGAAATTAGAAATTTAATCGAGCCTTCGAAAGCCTTTTCAGGGAGCGATTCCGAACGTACTCCGAATATAATTGTTTCTCGAGGACTGTATCATCGCCGGAACCGACGCGACGACAACGACGTCGAGCTTTGTTATCACTTTCGGCGCACTTGTCTACGGTCTTTCCAGGATTCGTCGATCTTCCTCCTGTGTTCTGGCGGCTTTGCGGAGTCGAAGCGACGAACGCTTTTCGCGCATTTCACGTGTATATACAGTTATTATACATTCATTCGTGAAGGTACGTTTAACCCCCTATAAATCGACATATTTTTCTTTCGTATGGTTTACCCTCGAACGGACCGGGTCACTTTTCACCCCTGACGCGAGCGCAACAAAGAGATTCTACAATACATATAAACTATTGTGGATCTTTATTATTAAATTTCAAGAGAATGGAGTTGAGAACAATTTGATCTGGTACATAAAAATCTGAGACTGAACTGAATTTGATCAAATTTTGCGTTTCACTGTTTTTTCAATAATCATGCATTGTAAATTCACAAAGATCTGCAGTATAATTATACATAATAAAAAATGAGATTTTGTATTGAACAAATTTGTTTGATTAAATCTCTGATATGCGTCAAAAGCGTCCAAGTATCTCTTTCGACCGATCGTTTGAGGGATTATGAACCAAGGAAACATTTGTCTCGGCTAAATAAAAAAGGAATTAACAATTCGAGACGATTATGGAGGGTTAGGTGTGAACGCATACGTAAGTGCATAAAAGTGTGTCTTTGGGAGTGTCAAATGGAACGTCTACTTTTACAGTCTTGCATAATGTATAAAACTATTTAATTGGAAGCGATATTTAAAGAAACATTGTAATTAATTTACCTGTTTCACCAGTGTTTAGTGCTGGAATTGATTGTAATTCGATTTCAGAGTTTTTAATATAGTAGTAGCAATTATCCTGTATGATTGCAATAATTCATTGTTTCTAATTTTTATTATTGTAAAAATAGTTTCTGCATAAATATGCATATATAAATTTTCTGATCATTAAATTAGTGTTTTCTAGAACTGCATACTAATTAGAAAATTACTATTATTTACAAATTCGAATTCTATTAATTATACCGTATCAATTGACAGTAAGAAAGTGTTAAAAATGGCCTTCTTTAAAAATGCTAAAAAATAAAGCACTCCTGAATTCTAATATTGTCAAACCACTTTGAGTGTCACGTATGTTTAAATTTTCAACCAACCAACTCTCGTAATTATTTCACAATTAAGAAGCACTTATTATGTATAAATAGTGTTGCAATATCCTGAAAAACTCCCATGATATTTGTTCACTTTGCCCAATTTAAACACAGTCGAAGGTGTCCTAAAAATCAGGTAATAACAGCTTTTGTAGTTTCATGGTAAAAAATTTGTCAGAGTTGACCTAAAATTCGCCCTGTCATGTCGATTAGATCCTTTAAGTGACAGCAGTCAAGATTGACTAAATACTAAATGATTGATTGATAAAAGAGATTCTTCTCTTGACAGCTGCCAAGCACTGCTCTTTATGCTCCCTGACAGCCTGTGGAATTTGCTAGCATCAGGAAATTGTAAAAATAAAATCTGTCGAGCAAAAATTAGCATTTATCGCAGTAGACACGTTGACACCATAGTCCACGCTTTTATACGCGTTACGTATCGTCGCGACACGCTGATCCACAGCACTTAAACGATCGATAAATTAAAAGCTAAATGTACAATAAGCGGCTCTGTATTCTAGTGATCGAACTCAACGCGCAAAGTAGACGATAGTACTCGAGTAGATCACATATCTGTTTCTAAGTCGTGTCTATTCGAAACAAAGCTAAAATGAACGTAACAATTGCTTGCGAAGCGTAACTATTAAATATAGAGCGTCCCGAGTGGACCAATGAAAAGCGATTTCTCTCTCGATGAATAAACAGTACAGAATAGTATTTTATGAAAGATTTTTCATTGAGGAATCGAATATCGTAAAGTCACAGATTCCTGCCAGTGTTGTACACTATCGTTACGGTAGTTGTAGATTCTGGATATTTATACGAGTTCACATTTTCGGGGATAATCTGATAAAAGCTGGAAACCTCGCAAAGAACGTTTGTCAGACTGTACCTCACCTGTTTAATTCTGTTTTGCGTATCTGCGGTCGTTATAAATGCATGGAACTGCCTGTTGCCTCGATATAAAGTCGACACTCTTCACCCGTTACTGTTTTCGGGGAATTACTTTTGTAAATTGCACCGTTGTAAATGCAGCACGCCCCCGCGTTGCATGCGCAGCTGGCGGAAAAATTCTCACTGGTAAATCGCGTGGCACGCTGACAACTTGTCACCAGGCCCGTTCGTGCAACTTTCATGTACGGTTTATTTCATTAATTGTAAGGAAAGCCTGAACCACTCGCAAGTTCCTTTATTAATGATTCTCTTTAAGTGAAATTAAATATTTGTTACTTTTTCTGCAAACACGACTGTTCGAAATTCGGCGTATCGTTGAATCTCTAACAACGATTATAAGCTTCTTCCAAATTTTGCATTTTTTTCGCGCGTATCTGATTGTAAGCTTCTCTATTTAGTTTGTGCAAGTAGGTTTGAACTGTGACTTTTAAAAACTTTCGATTTTGCTATGAAATACTATTTTGCACTGTGAATCTGTTACTCGGGGAGAAATCAATCACTTTTGTGCCACATTCGAGACGTCGAGTACACGGGAAAGGGTGTTTGTTCTGTCGATTAACGTGAACTGTCGATACACGAACCTTTTCGTTAACGAATGCTGTGCGAGTATCGCGAACTGGAATCCATGTCGCAGCAAGAATTCCAAGGAACTGTTTGTGCGTATGATAATCAGGTAAAATTAATAAATTTCTCGTAAGTATGTTTTCCACGGTTCAAGTCGCGCACCGAAGCATCAGCGGTTCACTAAAAATTGTCTAACTACGAAACATATAGCAACAGGAAACTAGAGATAGAATAACAATTATTAATTATACTACAGCGTTCATCGTCACCATCGATCGTGTCGACGTTGAACGGTAACGATTACGCTGTCACGTTTCAAACTGTAACATATCACTTGAAAGATTAGCGGGCTGGTTTCTACACTTCATTCAACTTTATATCGTTGCGATAGCTATTCTCGTATTCCCTGGTATGGGGAAGGTCGGGACATTGCCAATCCGACCATGGTTCCGAGGATATAACGTAACGGTGTGATTCTACACCTTTGTGCACGATTCAGGTGGGTACATTGGTATACGTGACGGTGATTCCGAAAATTGGCGGAATCGCGTATTTCGCAATAGCTGCTGGCAATTCTTTTTTGCAAAATTCAATGGTTTCGTACGATTCTGTA
This sequence comes from Lasioglossum lativentre, assembly GCA_916610255.1. Classification (NCBI taxonomy): domain Eukaryota; kingdom Metazoa; phylum Arthropoda; class Insecta; order Hymenoptera; family Halictidae; genus Lasioglossum; species Lasioglossum lativentre. Next base: position 27,576,226 of record OU744357.1, on the reverse strand, counting down.
AAAATGATCCATGATCCATTCTAATGGAAATGATAAATAAAGGAATCTTTTCATTTAGAAAAATAATACTCTGTTGTAATTCAATGTAGACGAAATGTCAACAGAAATTTACGTTTTCCTTTTCTATACCCAATTCATATTTTTTAACCATTGAAAAAGCTTCAGATTTTATACAGAAAAATAAAATAGCCAATTTTCCAATCGGAGTGTTAATATTCACACATTTAACTCCATTCGAAAAGGCAATGAATGGCATTAAGTTCCACATTTTTGAACAGAATAAGCGATCACAGCACAAAGGTATACTTTTGGATGAAACCAACCTGAACGGTGCCACGAGAGTCGGAACGGACGTGTTGCCGCGCCGAGGTGTGAAACGGGTTAGTTCGAATGACGTCGGTTCACAGCAGCGGTCTCGTTAGCCGACCAGACTGCAGGAATCGAAGGGATGAAAAGCAACGCTTGAATTTAATGTAGAAGCATCCGCACGTTGAAAATGATATGTGCTTGATAACATAGCCGATCGAGTCGCGGTGAATGGGCCGCCGCGTTACGCTGGAACGACGACGACGCGACGCGACGATAACGCGTTGTTTCCAGGCGTTCTCGTCGCCCATTGGCCGATCTTATTGCGCAGCCTCCGGTTAAAACGATATGACATTCTGCGATAGAATAACAACGCGGGCAACAAATAGACGACGAACGAACGATAACAGTCGCGAGCGACTCATCTTCCGGAGCGGATTACTGGCTAAAGGGAAATCACATTGGCTGATCCGGCGCAGCCTGTATTCTGGGAACGGAGGAACGGAGGAACCGTTTTTCGTGAGAAATTAGGTTAATGTTCGGGCGAGGAAGCAATTAACAGAGGGAGTGCGCGCAGAGAAAGAGTGGCCCGCCGATTTCTTCCTCATCGCCACTTTGAACGTACGCAAGGTGTAAAGTAATGTTTGGTCTTGGCTGCCATAGGCGTATTCAACATATTCGGACCGATAAAGATCTGTAAACAAACTTTGCCACAAAATTCACCTTGAATTTCAAGGTTAAATTTCTGTTTGTATGCGATAAATTGACCTTGAAATTCAAGGTGTTGTTGCTTCGAAGAACAATTCGGCGAGTCACCGTGAGTTGGAATAATATCGTCTCGTCTCGCCGTGATAATAATTTATTATTGCACTGGAATTATTGCTTCCGTGTAGCCGCGAGCAAACGACACACTGGTGGTGACTCTTCGTCGAGGTATTGATCGACGATACTTGTTCCAAAAGATCGGTAATAGAGAAATTAAGATAGAAGAAAGCAGGTGCGAGAGGGTAAAGCGTGGTTTCGCAGGAAACAAGATATCGGAGATTCGTAAGACATGCTTGTTGATCACAGACAATGATAAAAAACATAACAAGTATGGTCCGGTGTCACGCGATCCGCGCGCTTTTCAACGTAAACGAGACCCACGGAAATCGGTCCGATTTCCACGACTGGAAAGGAAGACCTGTGATTTTCTAAATTACTACATTATCGTTTCCCTTCAATTTCCATTCGATCGGAAAATTGTCTATTCGCGAAACGAGGACGCGAAATTGATAGATTCCCCTCGTTTCCGGACACTTTCCTAGATTTTCTGTCGTGTCCGATGTCTGCTCGACAGGTTCAACAGGCGAATCAGATGTTGGTAAATTGTTGAGACAGGAACAATAATCTCGAGATATGATCCTCCTTCAAGATGCGCGGGATTAAATGAATCTTGCGCGATCGATACGACTCGCGGCGCGGCGCGCCGTACAACGTGGCCGAGCAGCCGCTGACAGAGTTTAATTTTATTAATTAAAATCGAGGCATCGATGCAAACCAATTTTCGTGTCCCATGCGACGATTCGGATCTTAATCAAAGCAAGGGCAATTAAACTTTCGCGCTGTTCGATCCCCTTCGAGGACAGACGTCATTAGTGTTTTCCATTCGACTGTTCTTTGTGGTTGCCCACCAATGATATCAATTAACGACCGGCTCGCCTGTGGTTCTCTATTTTCCTTCCATCGTTCGTGCGGCCATTAAAAATCGCTGTTCGTACGGGTCGCGTGGTGCGTGCGTCTTTTTTGTCTTCGGAATATTAAAATCAATTGTCGGACGTGCCATTTGCTGCGTTCCCTCTCTCGCGACTATCGTTATTTCATTAATTGATTACTTTCTCGCTCTTTTGTTCGTTCTTTTCTCGAGGCTCTGTTCATACCAATATAAAGCATACGTTTTCTTTTGCATTGAAAGATAATTGTTCAAAAATAAATAACTGAAGAGACAAATAAGAATTGTACCGTCAATACGCGGTCCCGAGAGGAGCGAAATGTTTAAAGCAAAAAATGATAGAAACTCGACGCGAAAGCTGGCGTTTGCAGAAAGTTTGGCCGATCCATGCAAACTATTAAATATCCTTGTCGAGTTTATGGTGACAAAGGCGGCGCGGCGCGGCGGCTCCAGGCAAATTGATACAGCTCGAAGACAGCTGGCTGCTCGCGAACGTCCCATTCTGGGCTTGCGTTTTCGTTTAGGAGCCGATCGGTTTCAACGGGCTCTTCTCCATCCGACCATTGGTTCGAGTCCAGAGGCCACTTGGACGGGAGAGGATGTCTGTCGTTACCCCGTACACCGGTCCTTTGCGGTCGGCGAGATAGCTGGTCAATTCTAGGAACATAAATGATGCCCCTTGTCAATGAATTGGGTTACTCGATTCCTTTGACAGCCGCCTAGCCAAATATTTCGTGCCTTTTATACACGGGTCTCGTGCCCGCTCCACCATTCAAATTCTGAGGACCCTTTAGCCCCATGCTGTCCCCTTCGTTGCTCCTCCTCGCCGATTCAGGCTCGATTTGAAGGGTAATATTTTCCTGTTTAACCTGCCAGTGGCTACTCTGCTTGCCAGATTACTCTGGTCTCATTAAACGCCCGCCGAACTAATCCACCGGAGTCTCTTTATATGATAGCATTTTATTTCGAAAAGTGGACTTTTTGATAGGTAGCTTTATATTTTTCTTCCAAACGTATGGCGGTCATTTATGCTTCGCAAATAGGACGTGAAATGGTGAAATGCTCGCTGAACTAATTCACAGGAGTCCGAAATTTTTACGATGTCAGTGGCTTGGTAGAGGTTCATATTTTTCTTTTACACAGAACGAAGCGACGGTTAATATGTTTGTTAGGCAAAAAGTCTCATTAAATGCTTCCTGACCCGATTTATTGGGTACTCGATCTTATTCGATGTTCCAATTCGTATTCAATAGTTTTTTTTCAAATGCAGCAAGCGGTAACTACAACTACCCTTTCGAATGTTTCATCTTGACAAAAATATGTTCGAAAGAGTCACTGTTTGTTCATTTCTACGAAATGTTTCAGAGCAACAAATGAACACAAACGTCGCGGTCACAAGAATATCAATCTAAACAAATAAAAGTTTCTCTTGTATCCAATATTACAATAGTTTCTTTTTCATTGTTTCGTCAAAACCGGTGTGGTCAAAGTTTAACCGAATAAAATGTTTGATTTTCATGCGACGTCCGGAAAAATTCGAAAAAAATTTCACAAATACCATTGGCATAAGTGTATGTATAGGAAATGGATTTGAAGACGGACCGTAAAAAAGTTGACATTTTACAACCAACAACGTAATAACCGAGATTCATGGGTTTCGGTGGTCACCGTACTATTGGGTCATGCAGTGCAGAATGTTTTTTATGTCGTGCGTAAAATTATTTATATCGTGGCACATAAAAAAGTGTCCTTGCGCGTGCAACTCCTCTTTATTTTTACGGTTATTTATCCGATATCGATATCGACGGCATTTTTATTTCACTTGTCAACAGTTCACGATCATTTTCGATTATTTTTATTCCCATCGAAAAAAAGGCGTGCGCGTGATACGCGCGCACACGCGCCCGGACATCTCTTATTTTTCACGAGCCGTTGCAACAAACAATAGAGGCAATATATTCCCAATTAATGGAGCTGTGTAGGCGTTCACGCGACAACTTCCATCGAAAGATATAGTTTAATTCCATAATTTTCGCTCGCCAGTAGTTTATCAATGAATAGGTGGGTCACACTTTGTTTGTGTTCCATTTGATTTTTCGCTTCGTAATTTTCCTGTTATCGAGGCTGTTCTTCACACACCAGTAAACTCCGCTCATATCATTATTATTCACATCCACGTACATTGTATATGTATATATCGCCGGCTCGATATCAATTTTCGTCGGTTAATTGATGAAAACGTTTGCATTTCACAAAATGAAATACGTTTCTTTTTGTTCCAAATAAACTGCTGACTTTTTTATTATTTTATCGATTAGAAACTGAATATTTCTCTCGTCCTCATGACTCATCATCGAGATAAATTGCACTATCCCATTGGATACAGCGCCGTGAAATTAGGTTCATTCATTTTGGTGATGGACTTCTGCGTACTAGATTGTGAATTGCTCGTATTTTTAAAATACAGATAGAAAATATTCGAATATCTATATTGTCGAGCCACTTAAACGCGCTAGGTAATTATAATTTGTTTCTCGGATGAGAACATCTGAAACATGAACATAGTCGTAATAGCTGTCCACTTTATTCCTATGTTGCAGGTGTGAAGTGGTGGCAGTGGAGTGGACAGCTACTATAACTGTGAGCGTATTTTTAAGGGATCATACTGAAATGACATCGGCCGTTCGTAATGAAATTTTTAAAGCAATCAGCTATTACAAAATATTCGTACTGTTTTATATTAGCCGATATATCTCGGAAACTTGGAGCAATGGTTTAAATTGAATTTACTTTGAAACTTTGAAAATAATCATATGCGAGTATACAACGTCAAAGGTACAGTGAGTTATAAAGGGTTAAGGTCAGCTAATGTGATTTTGGTATGTCCCTTTGTCGGACGTCTTCTTTCGAAGATCAGACCGTACTTTCTAACAGTTAATTTTCTATTTAGGTAATACGGCAGTCAACGTGACGAAGGCCAACATCGGGTCCACTGTGTCCTGTTCGTGGCTCTGTTTGCGTTAGCCGACCGGGGTTGCCTTCTCCTATCGGCAGTGCTGATAGCCTGGCTGACGTTGGCCCTCCGGGCAAAGTAAAGTTGCGGAGGGAAAGCTGCGGCCGGTGAAAGTTTGGCAGAAAGAACGCGGAAGCGAAGAGACAGAGGGAATGCGGCGCATAAAGGAAGAAGAACCGGCAGATAAAAGTGAAAAGTCCGCGAAGAGAGAAGGGGGTTAGCGGGGGGCAGGGAGCAGGGGGCAGGGGGCGAGGCAGAATGGGACGGGGATGAAAGAGACGGATGAGAGAGACTCGAGGGATGTGTTGGCTCGTTTCATCAATCAATACGCTGAGAATAACTACCGAAGTTCGGACGCGGACAAATTCTCTGCTCTGGATGACATATTAAAATATTATTCCTCTTTTCCCGGTCACGCCTGCGAAACTCCTCGCGAGTCTGGTACAGGCTGAACTGTTTGCATCCTGCGTACACATTGCGACGATAGAACTTTACAGCGTTCCGTCATTGCACGACACACGTACTATCATTCTTCGATTATGCTTCAAGAAATAGTACCGAAGATGTTTCAATTTAGTTTGAACCTCTTGGAGATATTTCACGTACTCGAAAATGTCTTTGTAAAGAGAGTTAAGATCACTAAAACATATTTTCAGTAAGATAATAAATTTGATGAAAAACAATCAGCGAACGGAAAGGATCGAAATTTGGATGGGCACTGATCGGGAGGGGGGCCTGACCAATGCCAACAGAAAAGTTTCACGTTCAATTTCCCTATCAATTAAACGTAATAAAAATTCGGTCACGTTCTTCGGCGAAGAGCGTAGCCGATGTTTGTCAAACAATCACGGAACGCCCTATTCGTTCGTCGGGATCGAAGCGGCGGCGCGACGCGGCGCGGCGCGGCGCGGCTCGACGGCAACTTGATCGATCCCTGTGTAGTCCGTAGGACTCGTAGACCCGTAGAGTCGAGTAGCATCCCCATGGCAATCGGAGAGCCGGCCGTGAGATTGAGCGAGCGAGTTAGCGTCTCGACGTGAAGCGATTGCGTAGCGAGTCTTTGAGAAGCGGTTCCTGGTGTTACCGGCGACAGTAATACTAAAGTAACGCGAGGCAATTTTTCGTCTGGGATCGCAGCCGACCCATCGATGAGTGGATTCCTCGTACTGGCAATATCGCGGGCTGGTTCCGTTACGTTTCGTAGAGAATCGTAACGCGAGATGTTCCCGAACGGATGCAGGAACGATGCGCCTATCGATCAACAGGCGGCCCGACGGCCTGTGATCGCTGGGAGCAGCGATCCCCCATCGAGGGAAAAGGTGGCGTAACCGGGGGTAGAATCAACGATTCCGAGCAGCCTTGTTCTAACTTTCATGGACTCGGCTCGAGTAGCAATTGAGCAATTGCCGAAGATAGCGACTCGCCGGGATAATGGCGCAGCCGAAGTGTATTGTTTCCAAGATACACACACACACACACACACACACACACACACACACACACGCACACATACATGCCGGATATATCCATATTGAATAATTAATCGGCGCGAGAAATGAGGAGACGGCGCGGCGCTGCGGTGTTGGCTGCATATTCAAAAGAATGCGATCATAAACGTGTCGAATACTGACCATAATCGATCCTCTACGAAGGGATCGCTGGCTCCCTGGTCAACCAGCCCAATTCTTCGCGGATGTTGCCGTCTCAGTGACTCATTCTCTGCGCACATTCGTTCAGACAACTCTTTCCTACACGCGTACCAGTCACAGAGGTCTGTCGTACACGACACTTAATTGAGCTAAACCCTAACCCTAGCGAGCGACACACGTTTAACGAGCGATCGGGCCGTTCCGGTGCTCTCCCTTCGGGTGCTCGGACCCCATTGCTTTCTCTCTCTCTCTCTCTCTCTCTCTCTCTCTCTCTTTCTCTCTCTCTCTCTCTCTCTCTCTCTCTCTCTCTCTCGGATCAGCCCGTTAGGAGATTCGTTTCGTTTGTTTTATATCTTTTTGTCGTTTTTCTTTTTCTGTTGTTTTTGTTTTTGTTTTAAGCTCGATGCTCGGCACATCCTCGGAGTCCGTTCTCAGGACGAGAAAATACGTCGAGGAGAAGGCGGCTCGCTTCGCTTCTTGGGGGATCACACAAGACACAAAGTTTGAACGAACGCGTCGACACCCAGCCCAGGAGGCTGTCTATCGCGGACCGGTTAGACGGTGCCCCGAGAGACCGAGGTATCGATCGTCCAGGGATGTCATCATGAGTACAGGGGAGCACCCGACGACCTGTCGACCGGCGAGCTCGCGTCGGTCACCGTCACCGGGTTTCTTTCGCTCAACGACGTCCAGGCTGGGCCCGAGGACACCTCGAGGTCTCCACAGCCCCGGACACTCGCCGGCTTCCGCCAGCTGTCCACCAGACTCCCCCAGCTGGTCTCGCAGGTCAGGTAGGCTAGAAGGAGTAGAATGAGGCACCCACCTAGGCACCTGCCATTCGCAGCGTCCACCGACGTGCAGCCGCCGCTCGTCTGGTTCTCGGTCGTCGGTCTTTGTACCTCCAGATGGGAGACCCGTTCTACCTGCTGGCTGTCCATCCATGGATCTCCTTCTGTGTCCATCGCGTTATGCCTCGCGCCGATCGCCGAAAAGTCCGGGATCTCCACCGGATGATTCACCGATGGCACCAGCTTGTCCTTGTCCAGCTCGTCGTCGAACTCCAGCGACGTCTCCGTGCCGTAAAACACTAGCTTGAATTGCTCGAGATTATCTGGAACAGTCCCGGATTTTCTTAGATTTGATAGACTGAACTGAGATAGGACTGAGATACTGATCATTCTCATATCTAAAAGATCTATTCCTTGCTGTGTTGTTTCGAATGTAGTCACAACAATGTTTGGAAACATCTCAGTCCTACCTGCAATTTGTTGTTCTACAAAGCAATATTACATACAAAACAATAATAATATACTAATATGCTGAAAAAATAAGAAATTAATGGATACTTCGTAGGAAAACATACAGTTGTATCCATCGAAATTGTTAAAACAATATACGTGTATTCCAATCTAGAAAGAGAGCTTAAAAATAATAAGTACAAAATAGATATGTAGTCATGCTGAAACAGAGTGATAGAAAAATGGTTATGGTTGCTCGTGCCGACGCTGTACCATGTCAATCGTAAAAAGAACACTATGAATAATCGTCGATCATAAAATTGTGTACACACATTCACTCCGATAAGTAACGTAATAGTGGCTCTTCAAGTATGTATAAACATTCGAGTGTAAACTTTGCGTATTACAACAATTTATTTTTTTTAGATGCATCATGCTAAAAATATACTTATATTCTATAGTTACAAGTTTATAGGGTACGTAAGTAGCATCATTCAAATACGTAGGAATAAGGAACAAAAGCAAGCTTGCTAAAACTGATAAATATATTTTATTATCGTATTTAAAGATCGAAGGTTGTGCAATGTTTCTGCGGTACTAATAATTTGATAAAACGGTTGAAATATTTAAGATGGTCAAGTTAGGTGAAACACCCTGTATACAAAACAATAGAAATACGTGAAATATACTACAAGGAAATGTAACTGAAAGTGCACCGAACAATTCACGTGAAAATTACACACCAATTTGAAGTTTTATTTCTCGGCGTCCTTAGACAATTGCGTATGGCAGACGTCCTGCAGATAGCTTACTATAAAAGCGCCTGGGGCAGGAACGTCGATCAAAATGTAATCTTCGACGCGATAGTGTTCTCGGTTTCAATGTTTCCTTTAGGTCAGATCGCGCAGGCAAATTGCAGCGACCTGTATTCTATTCACGAAATCATGCTAGATTGAATTCCGGAACCGAATGTTTCCCTTCTTCGTCGGAAAAGAGTGCTTCTAATAAGATGAAATTGAGGTTCCTCTGGAATTGAGAAGTTTATGCTAAATAACGGTCCCGTTGGTGGAATCGACAACGACCGTTGCCACGCGTGATTGATTCTATCGGCGCGGCGATTGGATCTCATAGGAATATCAGCGAACGAATACTCTTTTATTCTTTTCCACAAAGCTTCAAACGAATAACGATCTCGAAGCCACGGAACTCTGTTTCGTCCTACTTATTCATAAATCTCTCTCCAGCTGGTTACCACTTTTGTAAACACCTTGATAAGTGTTTTGCAAACAAAAAGTCCTCGAGAGAACCGAGCAGGCGCTCTCGGCGCTTCCCAAGAATTTTCCATCTTTACATTTGAAACTCGAAGACAAAACGATTTTTAGCGGCGAAGCACGCGTCAACTTGTTTTCAGGCGTCGCGTCGGGACACAATGACGAACTTATTATATTGTAAATTGTATGAACTCTGCACAGAATGACGTACATTTGAAATTTCTCAAAATTCGAGTATCGATTGCAATTTGGTCTAAGGGGAATTGTTCTGGGCCGGTATTTTCGACGACCACATAATGTTACACACCGTGTACACCGATACCGTTAGTTTCTAACTAACAATAAGTGGACTTCCCAGTTCATTTATGATCCAAGACCGGAAATCACATTAAACGCTTTACCCTCATTTCCATGCCCGAGTAACCGCGGACAAACTAGTTTATTTCAGCTTCGCTACGCGAAAAACAAAGCTCCGTGTAGCAGCATGGAGTACAGGTTGCGGTAAATTGCATTAACGAACGGCTCGTATGATCCTTCCTTCGCGACAAAAATTAAACAACTTGGGAAATAAACGTAAATTTATGGTGAACATAGTATCTTTAATTTCTTATCGCAAGTTATTGACGATTAAACAGCTGCGACGAGCACAGGTGCAATAATGAAAGATAGTTGGTCCGTCAAAAAACGAAAAGAGCTTTTGACAGTGTTGGTGAACGTTCAAGTATGCTTGTACAGTCTAAGTAACCTGCGATTTGCACGGCAAATTGCAAGCTGCGGCTTAAGATGAATCTCTACTGAACACACATTCTCATGCATACAAGCGATTCTGGAAGACAAGCATTACCTGTGCCGAAGTCATCCGAAGTTTTGATTAAATGGCACAGCCTGCATACACCTACCTTAACAAGTTTTCTTATTATGGGCGCAAGAGTTTTTACGAAACTGTGCTTCAATCATTACAGTCGAAAAGTTCGCTGCGTCGTAATTACCGACTTCCGTGTGCGAGTTGCCATGCAGATCCCGCCATTTTGTTCGCGAGGTATTGAGAAAAATATTAAATAACCGAGGTACCGAGAGAATATTCGTTTTCCTCGTACCATCCAAGCTGTTTCGTAATTTGTTTTCAACGAAACACTAACGGTTATACAAAGACGGTATAAATAATGAATGTTAGTTACTATGCTATGCGAAGGTAGCCATAGGAAGTATTGTGATACTGAATTTTGTAAAATAATTTTCGTTAACACTCTTATTTCCAGATCTGCAAGACACGAGTTCCATCGCTTTTTCAAATTGAAAACACTACAGTAATGGAAAAATAAATAATAATCTAATCGTGAGAAAGTAATTTTCTAACTGCTAACATAAGATCACGCATAAAAATTATTGTTTTCGGCACTTCTTCTAAACATCCATCGAATTGTTAAGATCAAGTTTAGCTTATATATTCCTACTTCTTGTAGAATATTATTTTTTATAATAATACAATGTGACTATAACGAAACCAGGTCACGAAATCTACGTAGAGTATATTTGGCAACAGTATTGCCAAACGAGATACACGATAACAGTGAAAAGTGAAAAGTGAAAAGTGAAAACTTGTTTCTATCGACTCAAATGGAAAAAGCAAACAATAATCGAATATAATATCATAATACAGGAATAAAATAAAAGATCTCCTTGCTAAAACCACAAGCAAAATCAATGAAACCGTACTCGCAAAATAAAAACAGTCTAGGTGCAGTTGCTACACAGCAAACGAAAGAAAAGGGAACACTGTGAGAACCAAGGTCTACCAACAAGATCACTTAATTCTGTAACATTACACAAGGGTGCATAAACTCCACTACTGTTGCAAGGCGTAGCGATAAGTCCCGTGTAAGGCGTATCCGTGAACGTGTGCGAGGACGTCAGCTTCCATGGTCGCGTCTTTGAAACATAAACACAGGAGCAACAAATTGCTCGTATTACACGGTTGCAATTTGCAAGTGACGCGACTCAACAAACACGATTTTCGAGTTACGCTATGAGAAGATTGCAGAGATACTTCTCAACCCATTATGTAGATCTTATTTACCTTTACTGATTCGTGTTACCTTTCCAAAACCGACGAACAAGAACCGTATAAAGACGTTAGTGTGTCTAGAGTCTAGAGGTTTACAACTGCTGACGCAAGCAACATCCACGGATTAGCCATTACAGGATCATAAATCCACGCTAACGAGAAACGTCAGTATTCGAGTACCCTTGTCGAGGTTCTTCGAATCGAACATCTGTTCGTCCTGGAGCAGATCGAGACCCTTGGCCCTGGTCGCGTGCTGTCCAGTTCCCCGGACACCGGGGTAGACGGGGTAGAGTGGGTAGAGTTGCTGGATCTTAGGGTACTGTTGAAAGATCTCCGGTACGTTCTCGATCATGGGTTTCGCCGGGGGTTCGAGGAGGATTAAGCCCCTCTGAAGGGACGAAGCAGTGACCAAGTCGACGATTCTTTGTCTGCTGCTGATCCTGGTGGTGGGGCCGGTCATGGTAGGCCTAGTTTGGGTGACCGTGGTGGTGATCGGGCTTGGTGTGCTCCTTCCTCGAGGTCTCGACGTGATTAGGCGAACCTCCCCGGCGGTATTAGGCCCCCTGGCTGCCGTCAGACCTCTAAGAGTCTGCACGGTCGGCTTGGGCGTCGGTCTGTTCGCCGATTTTCCATTTTTGTGCTGACCACGGGCCTTGCTCTTCCTTTGAGATTGGGTCTGCGCGTTCACCACGTAAGGTGGACTGAGATTACCGGATTTTTCGGACTTGTGCTGAGCCTGCTTGCTCTTCGAACCCGTCAAGGCATTTTGCTTCGAATAGCCGGTTTCCCGAGGCTTTACGAACGGTCTTCTAGGAATGTTCATGCTGGCTGGGCTGTACAACGCGTACTCGGTGCGATCGGGCAACGTAGCTGTCCCGTAGAAGATGATCGCCCACTCGTGGAGAGTAGCGCGGCCTGATCCATCGATCGTTCTCCGACGACACGCAGCAGGAAAGCAGAGAATTATTGGTTGAATAATATAATCATTGATAACTGGTTACAGAGATGAATGTCGTTAAATTGTTTCAGGTTGATACAAAATGTTTTTCAGTGGGAATGCTGAAGACCAAGGATTGCGACTATTTTTTCTGTTTCACCAGTCAGAAATAGGAAAGAAAACTTGCATTACCCACGGGACCCATTCAGCCATCCAATACATAGCTGCTTGAGCACGTACTATTGCGAGATGAGGTGAAACAAGTGGCACTTCGCCTCGCGAGAGTCTCGCGCTACAGTGACCACGCGTCGGTAAACGTTTTCTGTATTTTACAAATTCGCTATATGGCTATGGGCATGGCGAGACGCGGCGCGGCGCGGCGCGGCGCGGCGCGGCGGTGCGAAGCTCCGACAGTCCATTAGTTGAAGAACAGGCGGTGGAAGGCCATCGATGTCGAAAACGGCAGCTGACGAACCCGTTAGCGTTCACCGACGCGACGTCAATTGATGCCCGGACAATCATCCGCGATTATTTCCGAACGTGTTCGATGGGATTCGCGAGTGGCACAATATTGTGCTATGGCCAATGATAATGAAGCGAGCCACCGTGCCACCGGCATGTCCGCGGAATCAAAGCAAACACACCAGGCGGCGGCGATGGTTTAAATACCTGTACACTTGGAATATAGTCGGGCGGGCCGCATTATGCGAGACAATGGCGCGGGGGAATCCACCTTGGTAACGGACACCGGAGATTACGAGCTACCCCGTTGGCCCGAACTTTATGCGACTATCGGCTTTAACGGGCTTCCAGCTTGAAGTGGTTCCAACAGTTCCAACCCCGCACAAGGTCAGCCGACCCCGGTTGTGTGGTTCGCGAGAGTCGAGTCGCGTCGAGTCGCGTCGAGTCGCGTCGGTGCTGGATGCCATCGCGAGGGGAACACGCCTCGAATATCGAATTATACCCCTGGGAGGTGATGCAGCGGCTTACGTGGTCCCACGTGCACGGTTTACGAGAATTCCCTTCATGTTCCCGAAGATGAGACGATAAGATACCAGATGGCCGTTACTGTACGGGTGGGCCGACCGGAATCTATGGTATCGGCCCTAAACGACACTCCTCAGGTTTTACGAGAAATTTCGAGATCGCACGAGACTCGTACGTGGTTTAGCAAAATTTTCGAGCGGCTATCGCAGCTTGACCTTAATTGCTCGTTTAGATATTACAATAGTTTGATGGTTGGAGCGACCGCGGTGCAACCGGCTTGAGAAATCGTGGACTCGAGTCCTTCAGCAGACGCCATGTTAGAACAGCCATCTTGTTAAACTGCCGGCATTTTCGTGACGATCGAAGACGTTGGGCAAACACCTGCGCCTCGAATACATCGAACGCACAAAAGTCGTCACCGGGGATTTACTATGCACGGATACACGGAGCCCGCGATGCCCCATTTAGGGACAAATTTTACGTAATGAAGTTTACGCAGCCATTAGGTTTAACGGCGGTGTAGCAGCCGCCTGAACTTCTCGTAATACTTAGGGAAGGTCATTTGCTTCTCTCCCGGTGAGCGAAACGTGCCTCGCTTCAAGCCAAACTACATGCCCGAGAATCATCTGAGCCGTCTCGGTGAACTTCGCCATATGCAAGAATCGTAGTGTGAACTACTGAATCGGTCGAGGAGTTCGGCAACAGCTTCGCAGGTGCAACTTTAGTGCTCCGTTTGAGCTGCGTACGGCTCAAGTTTCCTGTTTATCCCTCACTAATTTCCACTATTTATATCTGTATTAGCGCAAGAAAGCTAGCGCTGCTTAAATTCTAATTAACCGGCGGCCATCTTCTTCCTTTCAGAATGATGGATGGCTTCGGAGAACAAGGATGAAGATCGGTGTAAATGCACAGGCTTCAAATTCTCACAATATAGTCATAGACCTGTTGATAGCCAGTCTTCAGCAATAAGTCTAATAATGATAGCTATAACAATTTTCATGGATTGTTTCATAAAACTCAAAATTGGAAAAAACTTTTTTTTCGATTCTAACCATTTTCCAGATAAAAATTAAATAAAGGTAGCAACAGTTTGTGTTAATATACTAATACTCTTATATGGTACTATCCGAGTTAGTACAAGTAATAGCTGATTCGAAATATTATATTATCGCTTTGTATCGCTTGTCAATTTACATTAAATTTAATTTTCCATTTCAACCGTGGGTCAACCATGTTTACATCATTACTAGGCTTTTGAAACTGCATTAGAATATTTTCGATTAACAATCTAATTGCAACCGACTGATTGTTAAATGCATACAATGAAATTTAATTAAACTCGAATAAATTTATTTAGATGTAATTAAATTTAAGCATATTTAATTAAATTAGTTTTGCTCGGGTTTACCACACCTCTCGGGAATAATACATAATTATGCGAATATTTTATATGTTATGTTGATAGGAAATATGTGGTAGATCAGCGTTCTTGTTTGAAATGTTATAATTATATGGAATTTCCATATATTAGTTGAAATAGCAAATCATTGCAGTTTATACATTTCCCACCGCGTTATAACGACTATCTAAAATCAATAAAATCTTCGAAAGCTTCCACAAATGTATGTATACATTTTTGTACTATTTTTTTAACGAAATTATCACAGTCCAAATATCGAGAAATTCTTGAGAATGGGAAATTTAGCATTCAAAAGCTTTTTGGATCCACTGTAATTTGGCATTCGAACTTCTGCCTCTTGAAGCGTTTGCTGTTTGATCGAGCCACTCTTAACTGAAGAAACACTGCCTAAAGTGAATTAACACAGCTGTGACCCGTATGTGGGTCATGGTCCCGGCGCCAGGGACACTATCATCTGCAATGGGGCATAGATTACGGAACTGAATCTGGTATGACCCACATGTGGGTCATGGTCTTTAGACCCGAATGTATTATAACCAGCACACGAACCATGGACCATGTGTCCAAAGCTAATATACATTATGCTCTGGTCTGAGATTCAGGTCCCGGAAATGATACTACTCGCTTGAGTGTCATATGTCACTGCCTGGAGTCAACCCTGACCCAACATCTCCGAAATTAGATGTTCTGGCCTTTGACTCAATCTTGTACGGAAGCGAATTCCTCTTAGGGCAGTGATTTAATTATTTTGCCAATTATATTCAATAATTATAACACGTTTAATAAATGTGAAAATTTCAGATATAAAACTTAAGCACGTTTTCGTTCTTTCGATATAAAATAAATGAAAATATACCCAAGGTATATGAATAGATTTTGTACTCAAAATTTTAAATCCAAATTAAGAGTGCATACTTGGTTATTGACTTCTATCGGATATTGGTTATTAGTTATTTTAGTAACGATGGCTATTGGTTTTTGGATCAATAATATAATAAGATCGACAAAATTTAATATATTACAGCGATTTAGCTGCGGCTCCATAAATATCCTAAAAAGTGTAATGTCACTTTGTGAAGCTGTGCAAATAGATATATGCTTGTTAAGACAGAAAATTTGTGCAACTACTAGAAATTGTCTTATTTTATTAATGAAATATAAAATTGATTGATGAAATATGCAAATAAGAAAACCGAACAATAGTGTCCTCTGTTCGGAACACTTTTGTACGGTGCTTTTTCCAAGACGCGATAGGAAGAAAGTCATATTACTAGTCTGGAAACATTGTACTGGAAGAAAGGAAAGAACAAAAAGATCCGCACAATGGGCTCACCTTGATATCGACCCTCATTGTGGATTTCAAGTTTCCACGTGCCGTGCGGCCTCTCACCCCAAGTGTGAACCGACATAAATGGCCATTGATTGAAACCTGCTTTCGAGATGTCGTGTGGCCTTTTCGCGAGCAGGGTGCTCTTCGTGCCTTGTGGAGATGTTAGTTGTATCTGAAGATCTCCTCTTCTGATAGCCATCAGAGATACCTTCGCCTGACACATAAGAATAATATTAGGTCGTCCGGAGATTTCGTTCCATTTCCTTGCGCACTCTCTTAATAAAGAGAGGATAATAATCCGTTATCCGTCAACGTTGGCGATCGTGCATACATTTTATTATCAACCATATCACCAAAGGAGATTCAAACAAACGTATGAACAAGTATGTACAAAATATGCTTAAATTGTATTGCGTAGACAAACGATTACACTGGTTTGTCTGAAATATTTTACCATCAGAAAGTTCATATTCTAATAGCTGAAAAAACGTGCAAGAAACAAACCTGAAAAACAGAGAAACGCAAAATCGCGTCGACGATGTCTTTTTTACGGAGAAGAATAAAAATTTCACGCGAATGGAACTGTTTGGAAACAATTTAAATTAACATCCTCGACCAGCTAATACGAGGTCTGGGTATAAAAAGTAAACGCGTTCGTTGGATTTTAGAATGCGACGATTTTATGGTACAGAACTTTAAAAGCTCACAATTCTGTAACAATTATTTCAGAGCTTTTGCAGATCCCTTTGTGTCTTCATTACAGGTGAGGAACTATATTCTGTTGGAAACATGTTCCACTACTACCATCCACTTTGATAAAACGAAAAGTTTCGGCATTAAGCCCGCTGCTCTTTCCCGGGTCTGTGCGACAAAAAGTAAAATTCCAGTTTCAGTAATCAATTCTGTTTTCCATAAATGTCGCTTTTCTAACAAAGACGATTAATTATATAAATTTTTTGAGGTCTCTGATATTTCATATTTGCCATTATGTTAGGTCGGCAATAAAATGTCGCTTTTCTAATTACTCACGAAGCAGAGAACTTTTATTTGAACCGAGTTTGTTGACGAAAAAAGAAGAAGAAAGACGAGGGGAAAAATTCACCCTACGCGAAAGCATGAAAATTTTTCACGTGTGTGCGCGATCGTAACCTTTACGAAAACTATTAACTTGCAGCTTACCCAAGTGACACGGTACTTACCTGCACGTGCTCGAGAAAATTAACACCACTACACTCCTTGACGTTCAATTCCAGAGTTAACTGGCTCTTTGGTGGTATTGGCCTACAATATAACACGAAACTGAGGTCAGTCATGAAACTGGGACACTGGATATCTCGAATACATTTTTAATCGTTCAATCGACTAATTTCGACACAACGTGTATTCCAATAACTCGAATGTTCTTAGCTCTGACACCTGAGACTATATTTCGCGAGACCTTCGCTAATCGTGGATATTAACTACCAAAAGTAGAGTTAACCTTCCACCGACATAACGGGTCGCTTAGGTAAAAATTCTATTGTTTGCTCTGTTCGATACGAAGTGAACGAACTACAGTAATGTTTCGATATATGTGAAAACTTCGAGACCTATCGCTTACACTCACCCTGTGCATGTATGTTTGAATTTTTAACTTTGTGTATTATTAAAACATACGTATAAGCTTTCTCAGTATTATTGCGAAGAAAATATTTGAACAATACGTAAATAAACGCGTGTATGTTTTTAATTCAACATGAAAACGAATTTACCTGCCCATATGGGGTGCCGAAACTTCACATTTATGTTGTTCCGGCACTGTCCGCCATCTTCGCGCTAAACGCACCATGGCTGCAGCATCCATCAACCCGTAACCAAAACTGTGGCTCACTGTAAAAAATTTCGAAGAACGTCCACAGAATAAACAACGATCTGTAGAAATAACATGAGGATTATAGGGGGCAAAGGATAAAAGAAAGAGCGTTCTGAAAACAGAGGAAACGACCGAAAAAGGAGAATGAAAGAGAGTAAAGAAATAGTAGTAAGAGATAAGGTGGAGGAAACAAGTAACCTTTAACGTAATTGAAGAGAGGGATACTGGGGAAAATCTGTTGGATGTAATTAAAAGACTGCAAATACACGTGTACAGGCTGGTTCACGGAATTGGAGCAAGTTACACAATCTCTTTTCTGGTTGCAATTAGAAAGAAATAGTAGAAGGCAAAGTCGAATACTACGAGGGTATCTTGCCAGAAGAAAATCTGTCTCTTACGTACTCGTTAAGTAATTTACTAGCATGATTCGGTACAATACTATAATCCGATTCCTTAAGAAAATTAATATTAATAATTTCGGTAAATAGTAAATATTTGAGTGAAAAATCTTAAACAGCAAAAATTTCGAAAGATACTTATATCTCCTTATTTCGAAGCAAACATCGTCGCCTTATATCGGAAACAAAACTGTAACAGTGTCCTCCGAACTCACCATTCCTCCCGACGCCGTTCGTGACCCAGTCCGGGGCGGTTAGGTTCGCGGGCTTCGCAGTCCTGACGACGATGTGTTGCATGTCCCTCCAAGTTAGCTCTTTGTTGGCCTCGAGGGCAAGGGCACAGATACCAGCGGCCAAAGGCGCCGATGCGGACGTTCCGGTGTGACTGCTGGTGCAATGGTTATGCAGGTCGGTGGTCACCACTTGTTTCTCTCCCGCTGAACCGGAACTGTAGGTGGTAGCTAGGGTGGAGGAGCAGGCCTCGCTGTACCATGGCACCTGGCCGTTCTCCGTCGCGCTGCTGATCGACAACGTCCAGATGCTGTTCGTGTAGCCGTCGCAGTTACAGTTGTCGTGGTCCTTGCCGCCGTTTCCCGATGCCCACACGAAGATCGATCCCTTACCGTTCCGACCCTGCCGATCAAAGCGAGCACCTTGATCAATCGAATGCCATGAGAGATCCTTCGATCAACGGGAATTCAGATTACTGGGTTAACTCGATTCGATGGTGGAATATGTAATTGTCGCGGCATCTGGATATGGGTTCTCTTCGTGATTAGAACTTATTGTTAGAGAATACGAGAATAATATACAGTCAGGGACAACAACTCGAGTTTTCCTGAAATACAATTCTTTTACCACGTTAAACAATCATTTAATATCTCTTTCACATCTAAAAAGAAGCATTTAATGATAAAATAAAATTCTGTGGAATTCTGGCTTCGAAAATGTGTTTCTACATAATGATTATTAATAATAAAAGACAGTAAACTCAATGTAAAACTATCACAATAGAAAAGTAGAATGAAGACAACTGGTATTGATCGGTACGCAGTACATAATAGTGAAATATGAATCGATAGTAAGAAAGTTGTACTACTGCGGAGGATTGCTATATCAAGTAGAAACAGCGAGCAATGGCCAGTCACGTCGGCTAAATTCGATTTAGTCCATCATAAATGTTGAAATGTATCTTTTTCAAATATGAAAAGAATTTAGTTTGTTTCTCATTCTTTTTTAGTGTTCCCTGACTAGACTTTAAATGTTCGCACGCTTGTACATTGTTGTTTAAATGTTTCAAACACTAGAAACTTTCTGATTAAACAATGAAACTCTAGTAGCGGCAAATAATTATGTTCATTTAAAACAAATTAAAAGTTGGAATCGCAGTGATCCTTGTTAAAAGTTTTAATTGCGATTTTAAGAATGGATATCCAGCAATGTATGTATGCAGTTTTGCGAAACCTTGTACTAATTAAAAATTTTTAGTAGGTAGTTTCGCCGATACGACCAAAAAATAATTACAGTAATTAAGTTACAACAAAGCAATTCCCATAAAGAATAACACATTTACACAATCTGTGCAAAATTACAGCATAAGCTCAGATGCTGTTCACTTTCTTCTGTTTAATAAATTGTGGAATATTGACTTTTTTGGTTATTTGGAAAGGCGTCTAACGAGTATGCAAATTTTTGCCCGTTTCCAAACCACTCTTGAGCGCGTGATTTATTTAATAACAAGGTAAGGGAATTGATGAGGGCGTAGTTTATTAGACTCCGTTCGTTTTTTTCAAGTAGAGCAAGTTCGAAATTCAATATACACGCCCGCGCCGCAACGATTTCGCTGAAGTATTCTCTGGAAATATTAAACTGTTTAGCATATACGGGGAGCTCTACGGACTACCGCGAGCAGAAAGTCACTTTATGAATATTTAACGATTAACGTTGTATCAGGTAGTAGTGCTTTAAATACAGAAGTAACAGTAATTATACCGACTAGATGAATTCATACTTTTCGACGAGGGTAGTGACGAGCAGTATTGTTACCATCCCAACAAAACGAATGTCTATTCATTTTTAATGTAGATCTTTCCTAGAGTAAGGATTTTCAATTATTCAAATTGATTTCTGATATTTTTAAAAATTAAATACTCTTTAAATTATTACAGGCGATCTAAAAGATTACAAAACGTCTAACTTAACTAAAACTTTCTACGGAAAAGTTCACACGAATCTTTATTCTTTGACATGTACATCGCATTACGTTTTATTGCTTACGTAAATATACATATAAAGATAACAGGATACTGTATCACGAAACAGAAAAGTTTTTCAGTAAACGAAACTCCGCTGGAATCTTTCCAACTATACTCGGTCCAGTGTACAAACTAAATATTTAGTGAATATATTTAATTTATCAAAATGAAGCAACGGAGGCTAGAAGAAATTTTACTGAGCGAAACTAAAGTTGCGATATAAGCTTCCCCAATGTTTTCCTACGGAGTTTGCATTCGCTGCAGATAAAATTTATTACTGTTTACCTAATAATATTCAACTCCAGAGCAGCATGAGCGTTTGTCTTGTAAAGTAATAAGAAAATTTGGAATATAGAAAATGATGAAACGCAGCGTTACAGAAGCATCGAAACTTTGAACGGTGGAAACACGCAAATCAATGAAACTCGGAGTCTATTTAATGAATTTCATTGCATTCGCTTGAAGAATCTTTTCCCTGTATGTACTTGTTGATGTAAAGAATGTTATGTTATCGAATATTAACAAATATCGTTTATTTGAATCTTCGTTAAAATTTATATTGTCACCTTCGAAGTACATACTACCTTTTAGTACCTGCAAGCTTAATCCAGCTTCGGTTCTATTGCATTAAACAGTACTGCAGCTCGTCGTTTGAAATGCTCTTTAATGCTCTCGTCATTTCCTGTTTTATCGTGTTTGTATCCGCAAAATGCTGCGCCCGCATGGATACTTTTTACTTTGGGGAATAAAAGGAGATCATATAGAGCGATATCCGGCGTATAGGACCCGTGATCAAAGATGGCGATATCAAACCGTGCTAAAAACTTGTAAAACGTGAGGGCAGTGTAGAACGGTGCGTTTTTTGCGGTGAAAAATCCACTGGTTTCCCTTATGGCATCAGGCAACGACATGAACGTACGAACTAACCATCGATTATCCACACTTCGTGTCGTACAATTTGTTTCACAGTTAAAATTATTAGAACCTCATCTAATAGAAATCTTCTGATGGAGAATTTTCCATAAAGATCCGCAGGTCTATCCATAACAGAAGCATAGAATATTAGTTCGATTAAAAAAAAAAATGAATAACGTCCACGTTTAATAGATTATAACGGTTTCCTTTATTTCGATCGACAATGTTGAATAATTCAAATTAATGTTATTGGCGCACTGGTACGATCCTTTATTACTAATTAAGCAATTTTGCAAATTGTTACATCAACTAGTTTTCAACGTTTCGGTCTGAAATTTAGACCATCTTCAAGAATAACTTAGTGTAATTGCGTCTGTGAACAATTTTAATTATCCATTAATTATCATCTGGTTGATTAAGCCCAATGTAGGAACAGAAAACCAAAAAGAAAAAGAATGACCAAGAATTTTATGTATAAAACTCACTTGCTTAAATACAAATTTTCAAAATATACTTCCAAGTGTTGTTAAAACCATGTTGGTTCCATGCCGGTGACAAGTGAACTAAGTAAGCTATGATATTTCGAAACTTACTAGCGAATAAGAGAGCACAGATCTATCTATTGGCCAATCGATAAAAGACGGCAATTACGAACTTTATGAACCGTTAAACACAGCATAGTTGTTGTAATACCAAACAAAATATGTTGGTAATGAAATAATTGACATTCGATTTGCTTTTGTCGAAATTCATAGGATCTATTTGTTGGAAAAGATGATTCATCATAAAACATTACTGATTCAGTAATGTCGCGTAATATTCATGTATATTAGGTGTTTCATACCTAAGGTTTGCGCTTCGATGTTTAATCATGTGAATCGTTTCCAATAATATCCTACGGTGTAGATTTGTTTCTTTATCGACAATTTTAATATTTTCAAAATCAAAAGCATGATCAAATTCCAACGAATGTCTCGTCAAAGCAGTATGTTGTGTTGGTGGTAGAAAGATGTTATGTCACCGGCATGGAACCAACATGGTTTTAACAACACTTGGAAGTATATTTTGAAAATTTGTATTTAAGCAAGTGAGTTTTATACATAAAATTCTTGGTCATTCTTTTTCTTTTTGGTTTTCTGTTCCTACATTGGGCTTAATCAACCAGATGATAATTAATGGATAATTAAAATTGTTCACAGACGCAATTACACTAAGTTATTCTTGAAGATGGTCTAAATTTCAGACCGAAACGTTGAAAACTAGTTGATGTAACAATTTGCAAAATTGCTTAATTAGTAATAAAGGATCGTACCAGTGCGCCAATAACATTAATTTTAATTATTTAATAGATTATGTTCATAATCTTCTTCAGGAGGTCTGACTCGACATTGTGTGGCAAGGGGTTGAATGAAAGTGCTTTGCAGTGCTTTGAACATTCATGACTCGGACAATCCGATGTTCGCAGGAGCGAATTTGAAAATGCCCAGGGCGCCTGGAATTTCAGACGAAAGAAGGTTTCGCGCGTACCGTCGCGTCGTAAAGCCAATAATGCGACGTAAAAGACCATGGGGCGGCCAGTAATTGGCGTGGCACAACGGAGCGTTAGCGATGTCGATAATTACCCGGCAATCGAAGGGCGATTCTTTTCGCCCGGCGAAAATAGTCGTTGCCGGGGACAACCATAATTCGATTACACCGCACCGGCGCGGCGGCGCGGCGGGAACCGAGCGGAAGTCTCTTCAGCCGTGGATCCGGCTTAACAGACTCTGCCGGCCGAGATCAGTCCTCAGAAAGTTTCTTAATTGGCTGCTTTTAGACGAACTGTCCTCGCGACATCGCACCCGCACGCATTACCATTTTAACCTTACCCTACTGCCCGCGGACCAGCGTTGCGCGGCGCGGCGCGGTGGCTAGCCGTAAGTCATATGCAAATTCCGAAAAGGTACTTTCGCCGCGGGAACTCGTTAAAACACTGCCGCCGGAAAATAGAATTCACCGAAGCAGAATTTCCGAAGCTCCGCAGGCCATTCGCGGGAAGTAACTCGCGAGCAATTAGCCACGCCATTCGGCCCATATGGAAGCTGGCGATTAAGTAACCAGAATTTTTTTTTCTCGCCGCTGTGAGATTACGCAAGAAATATTGGCTTTCTTTCTTTCACGCCCGATCTATACCGAGTCGATAATCGTGTTTTAATTGGTTTAAAGATGTGGGGAAGAGCTGCCGAACTTTAACCAGTCCACACATTATTTTTTCATGGTTCTGAGCTAATTTGGCTATGAAATTTTAAAACGTTCGACCTATGAACAGACAGCGGATCTTTATGCGAAATAAAAATTTTCTTCCTTAATTCCGACAAACTGGAGTGAAATACAAATTTATTTTCTGTCTTAATATGTTTAATATGTTGAAAATAATCGAAAATTCTTCCAATATTTTTACTGTTTTAAATTCCATCTACTCATTTTTGTCATAAATACATGTCTACTGTCTACTTATGACAACCAAACCATTTGTTATCTCATAAATTGTATAAAATTGACTAAATAGAAACACCCTAAAAATCGATTTTTAAAACGCTACATTTTCTGGAACTCTTGCATTACACGAACCGTATCTACAGCTGATATAGAATTTTTTAGACGCAGCTTGCAGAGCACAAAGAGAAAAACTTATCTAGTCGGAAACCTTCGCAAGCCGGTGTATCTTGTAGGTGTTTCCATTCGCAACGTCCACCGGGCACAAAGCTGCCAGGCAAAGGGATATAGTATATTGCACGCCGAAGGGCAGATACAGCCGGCGAAAAAATACAACGGATAGAGGGCGATGTAACCGGTGCGGCGAGTCCGATCCAGATCTCCCTAAGCTCTGAATCAATAGAAAAAAGATTCCTAGGAAACCCGGGTAGAAATATGGCCGGCGTGCAACTGTATCCGTCGAACGGGTAAAGAAATCCCCGCAGAAGGCTGGAAACGAACGAACGTGCGCAAGCAAGTGTTGCAGAGCCTCGACTTACAGTCGTCGTGCAGACAAAGGGGGAAGAAAACGATTGTTCTCGCGAGGCATCGGCCCGTCCCGTGTCTCGATACGTTTCGTTTTCATTAACGGGCGCGTCCGTTTAACTCGCGGGCTCCCCTATCAGCGTCCTAACGATCGGTTTCTTGGTCTGGTTCGATGGGACGTCGGTTGACGTCCTCCATGTCTCAGAACCGAGATAAAGAGGCCTTCGTGCCTGTCGTCTGGCGAACGCAATCGAAGAGGATCGGTCCCGAGCTGCCTGCTAGACATACACGTCGGGATAACAATGAGCCCGCTACGTCGTGTCGTCGTACCCGGAAAGAGCCCGAGACTGCTTTCAGGTGATACATTTCTGGGAATTTCATTCCGGGAAACGGCTCCTCCTATCCTATCGCTACGGTCAGACGAGACATTCACCTATTTTTTCGCTCCCCGTGCGACTATGGATCGGGTAACGAATTTTTCGTGCACCACAGGCAAACTTGAAGGGACCCTATTTAATGCGCGGCGAAACGCCATTCTACCGATGCGAAAAGGGGTGGGGGAGTGAAATCGAATAAGGAAATTGCGTCGGCGCTAGTTTCGTTCCTCGGATGAACCGCGGAATATTGGTCTTTGTTGCCGGTTTTTGGAGACGCATGAAAGCAACCCTCTGGATCCGGCTGAAGAGAGAAAAAACATTTCAAATACTACATTAGTCTGTAGAGAAAGTGCGTCTAAAGTAAACTTCGAAGAAGCAATAGTATACTTCATTTATTTATTTATTTATAAAGGTTGCAGTAACAACAAGCTGATTAGCGACCACATTTGTAACAAAGTATTTCCTGACAAACTTTATACAACATTTTGTTCTTCTTCTTATTAAGCCCTCGCAGTTTGACCGTCCAAGTTTGTGACACCCTGTATATTAATCGTAATCATAATTTTGCAAGCTATTCTAAATATACATGTGATAAAAAAATTGAATCGAAGATTCATCGGGGGGGGGGGTAGTTTTGTTAAAACTAAACTTTTGATACGCACTGTAGTGGAACAATTAATGTAATATGTGGAATGAAATTTTTTCTAAACGCGTAGTTGTGGAAACAACCATACGGTTCTGTTTGAACGAGTTTGTTTTAAAGAGGAGTGACACAGTGATATGAAAAAACACAATGAATTTGTCCGGTTGTGAGGTGGATTACGCAACGCAATGATATCGAGCGGTGCGCTGCACAGGGTGTTCCGGAAATTGTGGTGCAACCGAAACATAAGTAATCCCTTGTGTCAAAGGTGGAATATGTTTTTTACATTATTAAACAAAGAAACTTTTTCGAAGTTATAAATGCTTAGCTCGCATATTCAAATATTCGGATACAAGAGGCTTTAGTAAATTTTCTTTTTTAAATAAATGAATTAACTAGAATCTCGAATAAAATGAATGAATTTGAGAATAAAGTAAATTTTGCTTTCTAATCATTTTAATCAGTTAAAAACAGAGTAATAATATTCTTAGATTTGTCTAATGTCTTCACAATTTTGTATTTCATCTATTGATTTTTTCTATAGACGAGATTTTAAACAAATAATGTCTCCATTGGATGGTGGGTGACTTTTATTTTCTCCCAGTTGATTACTGTTGGAATTACGAATTGTCCATTTAACCGATACTCAAGTGAGAATGTAGAGAAGAAGCGCAGTGCTGCGCAGGTAGTTAAGGTAGCAGTGACAGGTGATCGAAGAAGGCGCAGCCGAGCCTATCATGAATGGAAGTAGGCTACAGCTGGGGTGCGCGGTGCCTCATTGTGCACAAGTGTGCAGATTACTCTTATCGCCGTGCCGGGGAGCTTGACAGCAATGGTTCCTCAGAAGTTGCATCCACGGCCGGGACTTTTAATTAGACGCGTACCGACCGTGTCAACAATAGGTTATTGTCCTGCCGCGCCAAAAAGGAAGGGAAATCTCAGAATTGCTGACTGAAAGGAACTAATTGAACCGTTTGAGAAAAAAACCCCGAAAATGCGCAATCTCGATGCGAGACACAATGGATTTATTAACACTTTGGCTTTTATTTTTCATCGGACGTCCCGCCGAAAAATTATTCATAATCCCATACAGCGAATATGTACTAATTAAAACTGAACAGTACAGCAATTGTTTAATTTTTCAGTACTTATTATTAAAAATCTCTTACTCGATTATAACCGTCCGTACGTAATGCTGTATTGCAGAGATGGGCATTATCTAAATAAAAAATTATTCAAATAAGTTCTAGATAAAATACACTGTATGTTTTTGTTTTAATTTATCCGTATTTGTTTGAATTTATCCGTATCTTGTATCTTTCAACTGTTTGGTTCGGAGAGTTTATTCGTCTGTCTCCCCGAGAATTTTCTAGTTATCTTCAACTTTTATTTGACGGTCGAATACAGCGCCACGATGTATCTTGCGGTTGTATCTGTCGTTACTTGGTCGCAGAGTATCCGTCAGATTTTATTGAAAGAAATAGATTCATAACCTTGTGGGTTATTTGACTCCAGATGTCGCGCGAGATTTATCTGTTATCTTTATCCGTTATTTGACGCTCTATTTAGCCTGTCCATTTATTTGACGCTTTTATTTGTGACGAGTATTTCGAAGAGATAAATATCACATGTATCTTTATTCGTTATTTTTATTTGACTTCAAATAACTGAGATTTTGATCCGGCGTTGCCACGTCGTAATACGTACGTAGTACGATTCGGAAACTCTTAGAAGAACGATAACTTTTGTAATATTGGACTATCCGACTTGAATTTTTGTGAAGAATTAGAACAATTAGTTTAATCTAGAAGAGTTGAATGGAGAACTGCATAAATCAAACATCGTTAATTAAACGATTGTTTAAACAAATAAATTTGTATTATTTAAACGGATGTTTAAACCCATAAATTTTTATTACTTACATGATTTTTTAAACAAATGAATTTTTATTATTTAAACAATTGTTTAAACAAATGAATTTTTATTATTTAAACGGTTGTTTAAACCCCTAAATTTTTATTATTTAAACGGATGTTTAAACGCATACATTTTTCTTACTTACGCGATTGTTTAAACAAATAAATTTTTATTATTTAGACGGATGTTAAAACCCATAAAT
The DNA here is from genome assembly GCA_916610255.1 of Lasioglossum lativentre. Classification (NCBI taxonomy): domain Eukaryota; kingdom Metazoa; phylum Arthropoda; class Insecta; order Hymenoptera; family Halictidae; genus Lasioglossum; species Lasioglossum lativentre. The sequence goes on along the minus strand of OU744357.1, from coordinate 27,548,740 downwards.
TTTTATTACTTACACGATTGTTTAAACAAATCAATTTTTATTATTTATACAATTTCCGTAACGTTTTCCTATGAGTAAAAGTCTTTACAATAAATGGAAATGTCACTTGGTTTCACCATCCGTACTCTGATATTAACCGTTCATTTGTACATATTATAACCATAACCTGACAACGTCGCGTCGGATCAAGATGTCAGTTATTTGAAGTCAAATAATAACGAATAAAGATACATGTGATTTTTATCTCTTCGAAATACTCGTCAGGAATAAAACAATCGAATAAATCATCTTACTCCATCGAGCTTCGAATAACTCTCAAAGTTAAGATGAAATCGTTCCATTGAAATCTCACAGATAAACTTCCGTAGCGAAAATCTGACAGATTCACCGTAAGATACATGGTGGCGCTACCTTCGACTTTCAAATAATGGTTAAAGATAAGCTAAAAATTCTTAGCTGTATCTCACGGATATTGCCTCTCGATTAACTTCTCGCCGCTAGAGGCATTGAATACGCAACACGCCGTTACTTCGAGATTCGATAAACTTTTCTGACGAGTATCTTACAGATAAACTATGTTGAATATGTATTTCAGAAAAATAAGTACAAATAAAAGATAACCAAAAATTATCTTTTATTTAAAAATTTTAGATAAAAAATTGCCCGTCTCTGCTGTATTGTATGTTTCGGTTTATTTTGGCATGTGGAATTATAACTTTTTGATTGCACCACAATATCGGAAATATTATTCCGTGGCAGAATGAAACTTTGAGGACAGACAATATGTGGTTATTGGTATATCTATAAAATTTCAAATATTTGTGATTTGTACACGACAATCGTGTGATTTCGCGAGGTATTATCGTATTAGGAGGCAGTTGATTAAACTTAAACAGAAAATAAAGATATTTATCAGAATTTGTTTGCGAACCTTCGTGATTCCTTCGATGAATGCTCTGGTGGCAAGTTCTCCGGGGCCGTCAACTGTTTTCCCATCATCGTCCGGCCCCCAGGAGGCACTGTAAATGTCGATGTGCTGAGGATTTAAACTCAGAGATCTGGCTTCGACAGAGTCCGTCACGTCCCCGTCTAACATCCTCACCCCTGGAGGCAAATAAAGAAAACACATTTAATTGAACTTCTTTCGTCATATTTGATACACATTTTTCTAATTATATCCATTTCATCATAGTATAATAAAAATTGTCCATCTATGCTTTTATAAAAATAATAAATTAAAATCCCCACTAAATTTTGTATCCTCAATTATAAGCACAAAAATTAATCTCTGCATTTGAAAAAGAAAAAGGTAATTCGAAATTGAAATATTATACAATTTCAATAACACCCAGTTATAATTTTAATACGAGTACATACTGAGAAAAATTTTAATTTTTGCATTAAAAGAGGATTGCAGGTTTAGTTATAATAAACGAAATTATTTATGTAGTCCGTTCAACTATGCCGGCATCCGTTGGCAAATAGCTCCGCCATTAAAGTTAAAAACTTTCGAGTGCTCTCTAAGATAATTGACTGTTATTTTGCTTCAAGCTGGAATCAAATCATTTTATACGTATATTGTTTCAAGGTACGTTCCCAGTTTCAGCGTCCTGGGTGTACTAAATATGGATTCTAACTAGTGGTCACTACTGGTTAGTGTGTCGATTACAGTTTTGAACTTGCTTGCAATTACGGAATCAAGGCTAATCTCGACCTTCCAATTTAGGTCCCTGTGACAATACACTAGGAAATGTTGTTAAATTTGCGGCACATGCGGATAATTTTCTCGTATGCAGCAAATTATACGTTCAACGCATTTGCTAACAGAGTTATGTCGTTAGAGAGCCCGTATAATCGAAGTTTGAACAACTGACGCTACAATAAGTGTTGGGTGGGCATTGAAAACGCTTGAAAGTTGAAAATATGGAAAATACATACAAAATTATTCATATGATAAAAAATAAATATAATAACTTTGATAGCTTGAAAAGTGACTGGAATGTGGTAGTAAACGCGAGTAGCATTGCGAGGATTTTTTAGATTTTCTCGGATGCTGGTAGAAAATAAGTGCTCGTCGAAAGGACCAGCTTGGCGTGAGCTGCGAAGCGTAAATTTATTTCGGTCGTCATTGTGCGATGAAGAAGTCTTCAGCCTATAAAGGTAACTCGAGTATCAAGGTTTTACAGCATGGTGCCGCAGGTTTTTCTACGATCTCCGTTACGAGTTTTGTTCAGCTGTAAGGGTTCTGCACACAGACTTACCCCCGATGCCAGCTCCGAACGCGACGCCGACTGCGCAGATGGAATTATTAGCAGTAGCAGCCACTTCACCGGCACATCTGGTACCGTGTCGATTACTATCTAAAAGATCGTATCTCGGCATAGGATCCTCGTCGTGATTGTTAACGTCGTAACTCGCTTGCGGGTCCTGGAACAATAATTGCATTTCCGTTTCACAAATCGTTGAATATTGTTTCCGTTAAGGCAATGTTAATAGCAAATGAAACTATTCAGTATATTATTTCCCTTTGCACGCTTTGGACATTTAATCTAACAATAAGATCGTCGACGTTACACATTCTCCTGTGCTCAAAGCTCTGAAGGAGAGAGTGAACAACGAAACTGAAGCGACAGTTTCGGTAAAAGGTATTATCTGTATTATCCTTTATTTAATATCGTGAACAACTGTCTATACTACACTAGATTTTTTAATATAGTGCTCGTTCGATCTTGAAAATCTTAATTTTATTCAGATCCGAGGGGACAAGTCAGCAAATTAATACCGAACGAACTGGTTTTGGAATTAGCGAATACAACTCGACTGCAATTCTACAAAGTTCACGAGGAATATCGATTTCTCCCACTGGTTTCGATTTAATTACAATTTTGCTTCGGGCGGTTTATAAGAGATTGTTTCAAAGTTCTCGGTCCGATGTCACGGTTCCCAAACTCGTTCCTACGAAATTGTGTCGGACCGTTTAAACGATTGTAATATTTAGAATGTCTCATAAAATCGTACTAGCTGTGGCGACATGCGACATAGCGAAATGAGTATTTGAAATTTTCGTCTATCAACGTATGCGTGCGAAAAATTTTATTGCTCGAAATGTGTGTCGTGATATTCCCCTCATCGTTAAAGGTAAGTAATAAATTAGAATACGATTAAAAATGTTTAATATTATATTAAATATTATAGTAAAAACATTTGGTCTAATTAATTTGATTAATCATTAGTTTGGTTACAAACCTTCCTATAAAATGTGAAATTAATTATGAATGTAGTGCTTGTAAACTTGCACGTCATTTCGCATGTGTGTCTGACCATTACGATGTCAATCTACTTAAAAACTTGTAAGAATTACTAATGGGATGGCATGGTTAATATCTTAAAATTATTTAACATAATTTGAGATTGTGGTTAGGAGAGCAACTAAATCTTGCAACTAGAAAGATTAATAGTGATATCTATTTCTTAGTTTCAATAATGTTTGATATACAACTGTTTTTAAAATAAAGGATGTAAAGTCCCCATCAGAATATTACAATTTATAAATATTTAGCAGAAAATCGCCACTTCCATAATTTACCGATGCAAACCAATAAACTTGATCTCCACGTACGGGCAATTTGTGTCCATACTACTTTGCTGGAAACTTTGCGGTTCAACAGAGACACAAATATTCGATCCGATACTCGTAACTGCTCAGCATTTTATCGATTGCAATATTTTCGATCCGCTGCTAGTGGCTTCTATTAGAGCCGAGCGTATAGTCCGCCGGTGTGTATCTCGTTTAGATCAATATCGGGGCAGCAACCCGTGTCTGATCATGGGCGTCCATATCTACTGTGAGATTGTACAGAGTGTTCCTAAAACCATGGTACAGCCGCAACTAATTCTAACCATTATGTAAAAGTAAAAGTATAATTCTAAAATGTATTTCAAAATTTTATGATACTTCCCTTCCAAAATAATAAATTTTAAACGTGTCTCTGGAATGCATTAACATCGGCGAACAGTAGAACTGGTAAATCATTGTCAGACACTTTAGCCGTTTTAAATTGAATAAATGGCGTTTGACAGATTATTTCAATAAGCGTGAATCATTCGGATTGAAATTTTATTGTTGAACGTTTCTTTCATATAATACCGTTGTCAGTTGTGCCACGGTTCCCGGAACATCCTGTAGGGCTCTGTGCGCATTTCTCTGTGGTTGCCTTATTAACTCTGGCCACCCACTAGTAAACACACGGTCCGGGTGCGGTTCAAGACTGCCACTCGACTCGCTATCTGACTCTGAATTCCCTAGTAACTTCGATACCGTGACGCAAACCCCTACGATTTAATCCTTTGCGCTACGCAAAATCATGGATCTGTAAACCTGCTTTGTAGCAATGTACTCCTTCATTTAAGGGCACGCAAAACCCCGTTTTGCCATATATACAGATATGTATATACATATATAAAGCTACATACTTGCGGTTGCGCAATATCATTTTAACCATATTGTTTCTTCAACATTTCCGTGGTATTAAGTGTACAAATTAATTCGTTGCCCTCGCAGTTAATCAGTTATAACTAGACAGCGGATTTTATGCATTTATGCCAAAAATCAGTAGGTGAAACTTAAAACGGTAAAAACATTTGAGAAATGTAAAAATACGGAGACGTTATTTTCAGTCAATTAAAATTATTTACACAAGAAATAAAACTTTATTTAGCTTCATTTCCGTGCAAATGATGTATAAACATTTTATTTTGCATAAAGATCCGCTGTCTAGTTATAACATTATTTTTAATCCAAATCTTTTAAATAAAAAGCGCAAAATGTAATTATTTTCGACAGTAGAATATATGTTAATTTGTAGAAAATCAACTTCTAATTGCTGCTCTTGTCCTTTGCATCTGACTGTGCAATCGAAACTATCGGCGAAGGTTTTTACGATCATGTTTAATAGAATGGCATATAGACTCACATAATTTTTATAGAGATCCGGATGATCTTTCTCCAATCCGTCGTCAAGAATCGTGACCACGATTCCATTCCCCGTAATTCCTTCGGCCCAAGCTTCCTGCACGTTCATATCCAATCCGTTCCCCCTGTTCTGAAACGAGTCGTCAACATTTACATTTATAATGTGCTTATACTCCACATATTTATCGTTCAAACAGTGGAAATTTGAAATATAGAAAATTATTCGTACAGTCGACTCGATATGCAAAACGAAACAACGAACGAACAATAAAATTATTTATATGGGATTTTATGTGGAACTGCCATTCAATTCGATGATTCAGAAAATAAGAGTAATTTTCAAAAAAAGGATTGTCTAATAAGTTATTAAATGTACTGACCGTAGGAATTTTAATAATAATGCCTACGTTCGAGGAAGAAAAAGATAACAATTTTTTAGCGTGTCACGAAATTTTTCGCCTGAAAGGCTTTTTAAATGAAAACATGTATTCACTTTATTTAACACTATTAGGGAAGCACTCAGACGAAATTTAACTAACACATTTGGGCAAAAATGGAACTAGGTCTTCGCTGAGGTAGCAGGGCACGGTATTCGAGGCGTCGCTCTGCGGTGGGCCCTAGAACTATTCGAGGAGCCGCGCCGCGCCGCGCCGCACAGCGCGGAAAAACGAATCTACCCAACGGATTTGATTGAAATTTTGTGGAAAGATTGTCACAGGTACAACGCTTATTTGGCAAAAATAATTTTCTAAAAAAGTTGTTAAACATTAAGTAATATGGGCTAATCGGAAATCTCTGTTTTCCCCTCATTTTTTATTTATGGAAGCATATCTAAAATCTGTTAAGCAGCTTCGGTCTGGCACTAATCGTTTTGGCAAGGTGTAATGTTGAACTAACTTTGTGTAAAAAATCTCGGCCTACTTCGAACCACTTGGGCCGTAATTTAAGTCTAAATATCATCTTTTAGAATTTCCAAGAATGAATTCTCGCGATGGTTACGGTGTATTTGATGTTTTAGGTGAATTGTTTTAGGAATATTTCTAAATAATGAAGAAAATTGTGAAATGCATATGATTTATCAATCCTTTATGTATAAAAAAATATTTAATAACAATTTTTTTTATGTTACATAAATTATTTTTATAGCAGTCAATGTTAGAAAAATGCCAGTTGAATTTTTGCGACAGTGGTCCAGTGAACGAAAACTTTTGTTTATTGAACATCTCGTTAGTGCCAGACCAAAGGTGCATAAAGCTCTTAAGATATTCTTCCATAAATAAAAAATGACCGCAATGCAAAAAGGCTTCCGGTTAATCCATATTCCTTAATGTTAAACAACTTTATTGAAAAATTATTAATTTGTAGACCCCTAAGTATTCAATTATAGGCGGAATAATTACATAACTATGGCACTGAAAACTGATGAATTCCCAGGAGAAAAGAAAAGGTTATTTACCATGCCTATATCTCCGTAACAAAATTTTTTTTTTTAAATCGAACTTATCCACGGCACATTATTCACTTACTATTTGGCAATACGAAAGTAATTTTTTTTTTTAAATCGAAAAATAAAATTTATTTTTTGCCGCCTTGGCACCACTGTGCGCCGCCGCGCTGCGATGGGCTCTAGAATCTACAACTATTCGCGGCGCGAACTATAATCTACTTACACATTTGATATATGAATAATACTAAGTAAAATATGAATAAAATCGTGTCACAGAATAGTTAGAAACTCTCCGAATAGAATAGAATCGTTACAATATTCTTTACGTGAAATACAAAATCGTTGTGAATAATCTTTACGAATACGCAGATGGCGAACATGTTGAAGAATATAGTAGAAAAATGTAAAAAAATTCATAACCATCACCTATTGGATCACCAAATTAAACATGCATAGCTATAATCAGATTTTTTGCAAAAATTGGCCTTTGCGAAATAGACTTGAAACGACCAGTGTGGATTGGTGAAAGGCCTTGCGTCCAGCGCGGGGGTTTGAACGGTTAAATATTCGCCGGTTCGAAAGTAGAAAAATTCAAATGAACTAACCAAGTACCACATCTGCGACCACCTCTCGTCATTCAGGATTGTGTGGAGATTGGACGGACCGCGTTTGATCAGATCTCGTTTCGTTCGTGATTTTACCCGCTGCTGCTCGGCCCGGCGCACCCTGCGGTCTTGTATTAGCCTCTCGTGTACACCAAGGTGTGGTTCCGTGGACCTCTTCACCACCGACGTGTGCACCATGTGGTACCAGTCGTCAACAATCTGTAACAAAAGAAAAAAATACGAAACGATCCCGCATGAGTCCCGTTTGTCTTGTAATCGCAGACGTCGCGGTTTAAATTAAACTTCGTTCCCCGGGAACAAATGAATTTTAATGAGCCCCCATTGTTACCAAATTGCGACTGGCTGCGCTCCACGGTATATAATTCGCTCTTTACGCGACGAGCATCCCTCCGCGAGCACGCTGTAATTCATGCGCGAGTCGCTTGAGCTTGTATTTCTAGCCGTTGAAATAATATTTACCATGATTTACTCCGCCCCGTTTTGCGGCCGAAGCGGAGTGCGAAGCCGCGTGTCTTCTAATTTTCGTTGAGCTGCGACGACGTTAAAGTGTAAACCGGAAAATATCGCGCGGACACTTCAGCGACTCCACACGCCCATAATTGTGTTTTCTATGGCATAGAAATGGAACGCGATGCGAAAATTATTAATTCTCACAATTACAATTTTTCTGCAGAAAACGATTGATTGTGCGTGTTACAAACCTCATAGTCATAATAGGTGTCCACTTCGGTCATACATACATAATACATATGCACATATGTATGTATACTACAAGTCAGCGTGAGTCACGTTCTAACTTCTAACACATTAAATACTATATGCATTCAAATTTCGTAGCTTCAACGTAAACGTAAACACAATTTATCTTGTTAGTACAACATGTGAGCATTATTAACAACTATCGGTAACATCTTGGTATATATTTCATTATATTGCTTAATTACTCGGATCGTGAAACATGTTGAAGCGCGTTGGGGTTTTCTTTAAAACAAGCGGTTTTGTAATTTTCTGAAAAATAGAGAAGTTTTTTTTTATCGACAGCTCGCGCGCAGCTTACAAGCTTTTTCATTAGGGACGGGGAATCCATCATTTCTGGATCGAAGCGAAGTCGCGCATTACTCGTAAAGCAACATTATTTGATGCACAAGTTTGCTCGCCGGTATGGCGATACAGGCATGTGAAAATATACGCCGAAGAGCAATGATAAATGCGAGAAGTTGGAAACAGCTGTTAGGCGCAAGCTTCTTACTGTTTCTTTACCTATGACAAATTGCAGTGCATTTTTTTCCAGTTCGCGGGACTTTTCCGTCCCGCGAGTGAGATTTGGTATTTTGCAGTTTTTCATCAACCTGTGGAAAGAAAGCTAAGGAAAGAAATATTCACCGAATATTATGAATAGGTTCTGCAAAAATATCTTACGGGCAACAGTGGAAATTTTTAATATAGTAAACTTAATTGAGAGAATAAATTTTGGTCGAAGTTGAAAATTTAAAATTTAGATCAATTCAAATACTCCGATCAATGAAATTTGCATGCGGTAGATTAGAGCCGTGTAGATTTTAAAATATTCCACGCAGGTATAGAAGTTTATGATCATTTAATATTAACGACGGGTATATTTTCCTTGGAATCACGATACCGTAGACGGCAAATTCACTCATGTTTTCGTATACGAATTGTTTTGCAGTGCGAGGTCGAAGAGATAACCCGCGTTTACGTCAGAACCGCCACAAAAATGGGGCTCCGCGAACAATAAAATTCGTCGGCGGCGGGTGCTTCGTTCTATCTGCTTGTTGATTTTAATATTACGAAACGGGGAATTAAATTACAACGGCAGTTCGGAAGAGAAAAATACAATTAGCCGAGGAATAATCAGAGCATATCGAAAAAGCACAGTTTCTTTGTGGTCTCCGTGAGATATCTTTTATGAAACCATCCCTTTGAATTGTTACGGTTGCTTATTTTATATCTCGAGGCAGGTGATACTGTTCCACAATATTTAATGCGTTTATTATTCGTAATACAGAATGGGAAATGCTTTTTTACAGACAGCAGACGTAGAAACGAAATGACCTACAAAAATTGGAATCTGTATAAAGATCCGCAGTGTACTAATAATACTCGCTCAATTATTGTCTATTCTATCTCGTGCGCTCTCTTTCAACGGAAACCAGCATTTGGCACATCGGAAGAAATTAACCGTTTTGGGACTCGGGGCAAGGTAGGCAGGTCTTCGCCCTCTTCAACTTTCGTCCCTCCGCGCTGCTTTCTTTCATCAGTGTGGGTACATTCTTCTTTGGCATCGTCGGTGGAGGAGAACATGGACATGCCATCTTGCATTTATCATGATCCATCTGTTTGAACGTCGGCGCTTCCATCATGCTACTATCGACGTAGCTGCGATCTCGACTGACCTCACCCATCGTAGGTGAACAGGGATCCAAGCTGTCCTTCGATTTGTAAATCCTCAAGCGAATTGGGTACTTCTGGCCACCCCACTCTCCGGACGCTTTGAATTGTTCTATCTTTCGACGCGTGAAAGGAATCGGTTTTGGTACTTTCACAGGTTTCGGGTAGACCTTGGGCAGCTGGCAATCAGCGTGCTGCCACATCTCCTTCACGGTAGGACACTTCGACAGACGGTACTTCAGAGTGGATATATTGGGCTTAGCGTCGCTAACATCGTCGATTTTGAACGAGCCCGGTGGCTTCTGGAAAGAACTGCTGCCGAGCATTGCGAAGGTTGCCTCGCTCCTGATCTCCTCGCCGGTTTTACTTCCACGCGGCAGCTTGAAGAAACGGCTCTTCTCATCGTCTAAGCGAAAGATGCATGGGTTCGACAAACAAGACTCCTGCCACTCCTGATTAAAACTTCTTGATTTCGGTTTTGTCTCTGTCCTCGTGCGTTGACACTTCGCTGGGTCTTGAATCAAGCTTTTCAGATCAATATTTCTTGGCGGCGGTCGCTGCTTTAACTTCGGTTTTATCGAACTTCGAAAAGGAATGAACACCTCGGTGCCACCTGCTTGAGTCCGAGAGCCTGGTTGCTTCTTCTTGGTCCAGTAGATAGGCCTCACAGGCAACTTATGATATCCCGATTCGTTAGTTGACGCCGATCTTGAGTCGCAGCATCCACATTTTGCAACTTCGAGATTCGTTTTAGGAGTATCAGAGGATTTGCACTTCCACAAGCGAGACATAAGCCCTTCTACCATCAAAGAGCATGTCTTGAAGGTATTTTTGCTATCGCTGGCCCATAGTTTTTTACAATTGATTACAATCGATTTGGCCTGTGGTTCGCTACATGGCTTTGGCGGTTTTTGTTTCACACATGGCAACGGTGCAATGTCGTTGCACGTAGTATGCGAAGGTTTCTGTTCACACGATACGTTTTTTTGTTGATCGATAGTGGTTGCTGGTTTGCAATAGTTGCGTGCAGACTGTTGTCCCGAGGGGCAGTGCTTTTGTTGATTTGAAGATGTCGATGAGTTGTTACACTTCGTAGCTAGACGTTGTTGATCGTGTTGTTCTGAATGTCTGCACGATTGACCATGCTGTTGATTTGGTTGTTGTGGTTGTTGTGGGTGTTCTTGAGGTTGTTGATGATAACAATGCTGAGTGCACTGTTGCTGTTCTTGCTGTTGTTTCTCTTGATGTTGCTGCAGCTGCTTCTGTTGCTGTGGATATTCCTGTTCTTGTTGATGTTGATGTTGGTGTAATTGATGATGAGGACAGTGCTGCTGTTCTTGCTGTTGTTTCTCTTGATGTTGCTGCAGCTGCTTCTGTTGCTGTGGATATTCCTGTTCTTGTTGATGTTGATGTTGGTGTAATTGATGATGAGGACAGTGCTGCTGTTCTTGCTGTTGTTTCTCTTGATGTTGCTGCAGCTGCTTCTGTTGCTGTGGATATTCCTGTTCTTGTTGATGTTGATGTTGGTGTAATTGATGATGAGGACAGTGCTGCTGTTCTTGCTGTTGATGTTGCCGATGATGAGCACACTGCTGTTGTTCCTGCTGTTGTTGTTGCTGGGTACATTGTTGCTGTTCTTGCTGTTTCGGTGAATGCTGATATTGTGGTCGTCCCATCTGTTGATGAGCACATTGTTGTTGTTCCTGCTGTTGATTTTTTTGCCCTTGTGGCTGTTGTTGCTGTAGATTTTGTTGATGTTTCTTCTGCTCCTGTTGCTGCAACTGTTTCTGTTCATAGTCTTGATGTATCTGTCGTTGTTGATGACGTTGTCGTTCTTGTTGACATAGTATTCCTTTCATTTCCAGTTGATGTGGACATTTTTGATTTTCTCGTTGCTTTTGAAAGTGCTGTTGTTGCTCATGATGACAACCCTGACGATTCAATTGTTTGAATGGTTCATCGTATTTGGAACCTTCTATTGGTTCATCGCGTTTACATTGCACAGACTGTTGTTGTCGGTGAGGTTGAAATTCCTGTTGCTTCGAATATTGCACCGATTCATAATCATGATCTTCGGCATGGCAATGTTGTCTCTGCCGAAGTATTCTTTTCCGATGTTTGGAATATGGTCTTGAATCATCATAATTGTGTTCCGTTGGTCGATGACGTTGTCTGGAACTGTGTTCCTGCTGGTTGCAAGATTTTGATGTTTCATTATAATTATATTGCAGAGACTCGTGTTGTTGAGGGCAGTGGTCTACTTTATTGGAATAGGCTCGTAACTTTTGTCCTTGTCCATAATTTTTATTGCCACTACAATCTGCAGATTGACGTTCCTGTGTCTTCGTATAGCGTTCCCATTGTTCCGAATCCTTGGTTGACCTACTACCATATTGTCTAGATATTACATCTTGGGTATAGTACCTCACTGAATTACTCAAAGTGAACAGAGACGTAAGTAGTCTCGGTTGAAAATAATCAATATCTAAATCCTGCAAATAATTTTGATAGTCCTCGATCTTTGTTTCTTTACCATTTTTCGTAATTGCATCCGATCGTCCAAAATACGTTGGAAAATCGGATTTCCGAGAGTGTACAGTTTCACTGGAGCATCTCTTTAACGATTTCAAAGGAGGTATTCTATCAGTATAGCAATTTACATAATGTCTGCATGAATCTATCTCACGATCAGGTATTTTTTGATCGGCGATGTAATCTGAGAATCGCCTGGATGATGGGCAAACAACTGGTAAAGAGTCGCTTAGTATCCGAGTCCTGGAAAGTTTCTGTCGTTCTTGTAAATCGGAATTCCGTAGCGAGAACTCAGCTCGAACACTGTCTTCCGAAAGGCTCTTCTTAAATTGCCGGCACGGCTTCCTGCTATTTTGCAGCGTCAGGCTCGCTTTTGAGGGCACCTGTCGCGAAGACACTTGTATTATTGACGCGTGAAATAGACGTCTTTCAAGGAGGATGCTATTGAAACGCAATTCACGCGAGTCAAGCCGAATGATAATTAGTGGAGTGTTCGAGCGAGTCGGATAACTGTGCGAGAGACTGCGCAACATGTATAAACAGCGCTCGCCAGAACAATGTGCGTCGACGTTTGTCTAAACTGTCTAAAGGCTCGTGGAACTCGTCATTAGACGGCGCGTGTTTCTACGAGCTTGTACGTTTTCAAACAGCGCTCAGAAAACAGCAATTCAAGAACAATCTATTTCTTCGAGAACCACTTTATAAAGTCTCATTACCGAGTCCTTTATCTCTTCTACTTCTATTCCGATATTGACAGACCTTTCTTAATTTAAGCAGGCTCCCATTAACCCTTAAATGAACTATTCGAGTTGCCTGTGCAAACTAATAATTACAAAGAATAATTGAAATTAATCCATCAACTTGCTAGAAATCAACCTTAATTAATTGAATTTAATTCTTTTGAGTCTTTTTTTTATACGACAAGTACTAAACAGCAAAAATTATGGTGAATAGCAGTAGCTAATTGGTATGTAATTAACAATGCATCGGATCCTTTCGCGAAGTGCCTTGTTAAAGAGACGTACAACGTCCCGTACTTGATTTTGTTCCCCTGTCGATTTATTGTCAAACAGATCTGGCTTAATTGCAAAGTTTTGTCAGGGGTCTCTAGAGTATTGCAATACGGGACGTCGATCATGCGTCTCGATAGGGGAAGAGAGCTTTACCTTCCGAAGTATAAGCGGCAACATTTCCTGCAACGATTCATCGATGCCACCACGGACGAAGACCACACATTCTTTCGACCTCTCCTTTCAATTCTCTTCGTTTTCAATATTTCTCGCAGCGTTCGCACACAGTCGTTTTCATGGTACGTTTATTAATCTGAGAGAGGAGAAAATGTGGTCCATTGTTATTTTTAAGGTTAATTGATCGACCTCCCAGGAATTCCGTTTATCGCAGTAATTTATAGATTTGGCGTTAATTGAGTTGTGGTACAACTTTGACTGTATAGATAAAATTATGGATTATCGCAGCATAATTGTCTTTAGTGTGAAAAAATTTATGTTCACTAAAATTTTTTGAATTTCATTAGATGGAGCCTGAATGTGGTTAGTTGAAGTTTCTCATCGATTTCGGCGATTTTGGTTACACTTCAGAACACATTTTTCATCGAAGCGTACATTTGACAGACAAGTGAAAATAACATAATTCGGTGAAAGTTTCAAAACGACAGAATTTTTGGAATTTCTACGCGCCAGAAATATACATATAAAATTTGATGTCTAGATTATAACGCGCTATTGGAAATTCAGTTTTCACAGTTTCTAAAATTCGATTCGAAACTTAGAATTGGAATTGGCTGGATAAAATAGCTCTTCGTGACTCGGAGCTCCGCATATCACTACATTATTTATATAGAATTTAATATTATGCAATGCAGTATAAAGTGTAATCATACGAAATTTCATGTAAATTGTAATAGAGAATTTATTCTAAAATATTATACGAGTAATTCCTTCCTATAAATATATTTGGAAATAAAAAAGGCCGATATAAAGTAGTTCTACTTCACTGGTTGCAATTATAGTAATAGTTTCCCATAACTTGGTACAACAATATTATTATGACACAGATAGTTACTGATACGAGAATTAAACGAAAAACACTAATACTTTTAAAACAATGCAATTTCTATAACCACATTTAAAATTTAGCTCTTTTGTTACATAAACTGAACCGTCGGGGTTTGAATTTGAATCTCGCGCTCTACGAATGCCGCATGAAGCATGTTGCGATCGATACGCGATCAATTTTTTCTCTGCTGCGTACGCTACCAGCGCTCGTCGACTATCGCCGAACTTTCCTCACTTCCGTGCGGACGATCTATAAGTGTACATCTTTATAATGTAATGTTAAATAAATTAGTTATATATATATAACTACATATTGTTCATTTTGAGATAAACTTATATATAAATGAACAATATGTAGTGCACTGTGAGTTAGATGTGTGGTTCTGATGTCGTCCTCAAAGAGTTAAGTATCGGATTTGAAATATAAAATAAAAAGATTTTAGCGGTAAACTTTTGGGTGCGATTGTACAGTTGTTATAATTCCGACATGCGTCGTTTTACTATTAGATCATCAAACGATTTAATCATTCGCGACATGGATGTTTGGCCATGGCATAACAGCTCATACGAGAACAGTTAAAATCTGGGGAAAGTTACGGCGCGAGAGAGGGCATTTTGGAATCCAATCCTAGATTGCTTTAGTTCCGCGGAGCGAGTTCATCTTCGATATGTGGCCCCGGCATACGCAGACACTGATCGATCGGATTCATCACGGGTACGGCTTACACGGCTGTAGAACTCTCTCTCTCTCTCTCTCTCTCTCTCTCTCTCTCTCTCTCTCTCTCTCTCTCTCTCTCTCTCTCTCTCTCTCTCTCTCTCTCTCTCTCTCTTTCTATCTAGCGACGGTATTCCCCGATAAATTCCGCTTTGCGAGTCGGCGACGACGCGAGCGAACGGCGCACGTAATTGCGAAGCGTTTACACGACGCTCTCGCATAAATTGGAATCTTTCCCCGTAACGAGATCTTCGTGTTTATCCTGGTTTATCATACAATGAATTTCTTAGTCGAACTACAGGCAGAGTCAAACAAATTGACGGACAATGCGAATCGATTCCTGATCGATATAAAAGTCGGTTTTACGTCCGATCGATCCTGAAAGCTGCGCGCCGAGAAATTGCAAGTTATTTTCCTCGCTGAACGGATTCTTGAAAAGTCACTTATCATGTATACACTCTCCCATTTAAGGAACGACGCGGTATAGTCGGTCAAGATGGTCGCCATACGTCTTTCAAAATGGAGAATTTTTTACTGAGAAACGAAAAAAAGAAGCGAAACAATTTGATTTTCTACACGACGCGTGAAAGAAAAATTAATATTTCATAATATTTAACAAAAAATTTATTTTGCATAACAATTTGCTGTCTTGGTATCTGCAGAAACAGAAATGTGTAGTGTTCCTGCAAAAAAAATCCAATTTCATTTTTCCTTGATTAAACGATTGAGGATGCAGGAAATACAAAAATATCGACGATTAAGATTCTCCCCACTTGTGATTTGATTTGCTTTATTATAAGTTGGGCACGGGCCCGAGTAACGACGCGACGCAGCATTCCCACATTGATCGATTACGACGTCGATGGCACCGTACCAAAACCGATTCATTAGGGACAGTCTTGTGTTGGCTTATGTGATCTGGAAAGTCATGTGCGGGCGGTGATTGCTGAATTTGCAATTAACTGCATGAAGCTCTGCGCCCGTCGCCTCTTCAAACTAAATCGAAACTTCGAAAGGATGTCTGAAACTTCGCATCCTGCATTTGTGTGTGGGGAAACTGCAAACTGTTTTCCGGAGATATGAATCGCGAGACACGATGATCGACGACGTGTCGTTATCGATGCGCACGATTTATGACGTTGAGGACTCTACCGGAAGGCATCTCGTATTCTACAAAACGAATCTGAACGCATCTGCATGCAATAATTGCTAGATCGCGAACCTTTAGTATTAGATGATTGCAAAAGTGACTGCTCGATTTGAAAATAATGCACAAGTTTCAAATTTTCTATAAAAATGAGAATTTGCCAAATTAACATAAACGTACGAATTTCTTTCCAAGTAGATTTTCAGTACATTTGAAGTTCAACCAATTATTCGTTCATTTACTTCATTCTCTTCAACGTTGAAAACTCTGCATTCACGTATGAACAGTTCATTTTCGGGGAATAAGTTTAACCAATTGTTTTAGCATTTTCATGTTACCTTCTCTTGTAATGTTTTGCGCAATTCCAACAAAATTTTTACTGCAACCACATTGCCGGCAACGCTTCGCTAGAATATGAAAGAAACGCAGGAAAAATATTAATATTAGAAAAATGGTACCTCTTTGTGATTCACCTTTCAACCGTCTTTTATGCGAATTTAGAACATGTTTCTCGCATAAAGTGCATACTGCGATGAACGTAAAAAGATACGGCTTGTACGTCGTTTTATTACTTTTGAACAATGCGGACAATTCTATACTCGAGTATACAGACATTTTATTCCATCATCGTTCAACAAAGAAACTGTCAATCTCTCATGAGAAAAGGGGATCGTGATTGAATTAAAACGATATTAATTCGTTAAATGAAGTTTACACGTTTGCCTATATTTTATTGTATGCAGAAGTTTTAGAATTTTAGAAGTTTTTCAATTCATTTTATTATAAATCATTGAACATCAACGGTTGAAGAAGACTACAACTTTTGCATATATCGAATAGCATCAACAATGGAAATATCTTTTTGTTTTTTTTATAGAAAATCTCGTCAGATATTTATTTCAACCTTATATACAGATACAGATTACAAAGAGATGTATGATCCTTAATGTTGAAACATGTATAGTAAACGCAAAAAATTCATTCCAATCACGCACTTACGGCTGGTTTATTGCATACGATATCTTTGTTCGACGCGACGGTGTAGTTCAGAATTCGTCGTCGATAAGCGTATTTCACGTGCACCGATCGATGTTGATTTCGCTAGAGCTAATTGATTAGGAACAGCTTTCTCGCTTATGCGATTTGTGGCCCTGTACACTGACACTGATTAGTCGCTTCCTCGTTCTACTTCCGTGATTGCAAGAACTATCGACGTTACAGTAACTTGCTTAATTCATCTGCGGTAAATAGTTGCTAACTTACCAGAAACGATCTATGGCACCATTATTATATCAAAGTTTATTTTTCAATCTCCCACAAAAAATGTCTAGTATGAAAGTTTCCTGACCTATTTCTCACAAAGATGACGTCTTAGGAAGACTTTTTGTGTACGATTATACTATTATTCTGAACATACCAAAGGATTAGCAAATAAAATAATTTGCACGAAACATCGACTATCAAATTTTCTCGAAATACCCGTTCCAACTCGGCCCGATTAAACTAACAATAAGTTTAGGCGAATTCTAGCCAGTGAGATTCCGCGACGGCGATTTTCCGGTGACCCCTTAAAAAGTTTCGAGATTCGTAGTGCTGGCAGACCGCGTTCCACATTTCCTCGAATTCGGATAAACGGTGGATGACGTTCGCAGGAAATTTCAGGCCGGATCATTGTCAAGCGGGTTCTGGCCCGACTAGGCTGGTCGCGGCGCGGTGCGGCGCGGCGGTTCATGCGTTGCCATATTCACGGACCCATCGATCATGATGTCGAGAGGAGGCTGCATCGAATATGATTTACCGGGAAGAGCCTCGGCTCTTCGCGCGGCTTATGCGATTTACGATTCCGTGCGAAAGCATTGATTGGCGGATTTCGGATTACCGTAAACGGGGCCGCGCTCGGAAATTGTGGAAGGTCACGAAGGGATAATGGTAACTGTGTCTGGGAGTGATGGGAGGAGGGGGGGGGGGGGGTAGGGGGACAGCCGTGCTGCGACATGCCGATGGTAATTCCATAAAGTGGATCCCGAGCGAATCGCGGGCGAGAATTGAATCGTCGCCGGGTGCAATAGAAATTAGCAACCGAAGAAATCGGTAATGCCTTCAAAAGGAGGCTAAAAGCTCCGAGAGGATTCTTCGTGGCTTTAAGAGAGCCAATATCGAGACGTACTTACAGACGGTGTCGCGTTTCAGAATTTCGCGATTGCGGCAGTGGAGGGTGAAAAAGAAAACGAGTGGCTCTTACCGAGGTGGACCACCCTGATGGTTCCAACAGGCGAAATTCTTCTTTTTCCTGAAGTTTCTAGTGTACAGAATATTTTGCCACAAGTATTTTTAACATTTTGTCAATTATTTCTATTCAAATTATTCGTACATGCGTCCACAATAAACTGACAAAACTTTTAAAGAGAAATGCTGTTCAGAATGGTGACCTTGAGGAAATATTTCAAGGTCATTGGAATCAGAGAGGAACCTATTCTACAAGTTCACCGTAAAAAGTATTAATCGCATCAAAGTAATTCAACTCGAAAGAAATCATTAATTTTAGTTATTCAATACATACTGCTGCGCTCCTTAAGGGGCTGTGCGTACCCAACTACCACCACCACCCTTCCCACTCACACATCGATAGATCCGCATATACGTATACGAAATGCAAGGGTTTACGGCAAAAGAAACTGACGCCTCAATATTGCAATTACAAGTTCAGACCCGGTCGATTATGTTTCCTAAGAGTTCTGGCCAGGGTCGTTCAGAGCCCAAATTTCATATTTTTACGTTGTTGAAGAGTAATTTGCAATAATCGGCAGCGCTGACTTGTGACAAAAAGTATTCTGCCGATTATTGCAAATTACTCTTCAACAACGTAAAAATATGAAATTTGGGCTCTGAACGACCCTGGCCAGAACTCTTAGGAAACATAATCGACCGGGTCTGAACTTGTAATTGCAATATTGAGGCGTCAGTTTCTTTTGCCGTAAACCCTTGCATTTCGTATACGTATATGCGGATCTATCGATGTGTGAGTGGTAAGGGTGGTGGTGGTAGTTGGGTGCGCACAGCCCCTTAATGAAGCATGCAACGTTCCCCTGTCCGAAGATCGGTTTAACGCAGAGACAAGGAAAGTTTAAAGAGTTTTTGGTTAAACCGCGGCCAGTAATGGTAAGATAATAAAATTTAAATAAAATTAGTTCCCGCTAACCGAGACGGCGCGGCGCGCGGCGAGGCGGGACAAGGGCTGATTGCGTTAGAAGTTGACAAGTAGTTTTTGATGGAAAACTAACATCGCGATTCAGCGGACGGGGCTGAAAAATTTAACGAGATCGAATCGATCGTGTAATTTCAATTTAAGTTTAAATTGCTCGGTGTTGCATTATCTTCTTTCAACGGAGTAAATATTCTGGCAGGTAATTAATGCATGCGGACGATGATTTCCTCCATTTCAATTTGAAACTTTAATCGGTTTTTAATGGGCTTAACATTTGAATATGTCTACATATACGGTGCCAGAACAAAACTTAATCCGCTGATTGATCCGTTAACGAATAATTTGCAACAGCAAACGAAACTATTACTCGAATCGCCTGTCACAATTGTCAATTTTCCTACTTTATCGGCCGAGATCGACAGATTGCAGAATCTTTCCGACAGGTGTTGATTGTAAACACGCCTTGTGTCAACTTTCTCGTGTTTCGATAAAGCGTCATCGGCAGTCATCGGTCAGCCCGGTTCAGACAGTCGACGAGGACGAGGCGACGCGTTTTGTGTTCCGCGTGCGGCGCGCGGACTTTTTGATATTTTATTTTTGGCCGACGTATTTTTTACTTTTTGATTTATGTACAATCGGGGGTGAAAATGACGCAACCGGTCTCGACGATGATGCTCAAGTATGCGTACTTGAAGCCGAGGAGTAAATTCGGGAAGCAATGCATCTTCGATACCTCGGAGGCCCTCGGCGTTGAAAACATCTTGCCGAATCCACGCTATGGTGCGAATTACATTCTACGCACGAGGACTGACCGTCGAGTGCAATTATCCACGAAATTTGCTTTGCACACGGTAAGTATCCAAAAATTGTATGACGGGATAACCTTAAATTTTTTAGATAAACTTTTAGGGGGCTGTCTCGTGTAGACGAGTCAGAAAATGTTCCATTGTCTACAAGTTGAATATTATTTTTCAGGTACAAACAGGGAGGAAATACGTAAAAGATTCGGGGATGCTGCACCTGGAAGGAGGCTGGCCGAAAGAAATTAATCCAAATGACGGTGAAGCCGTGCATAGGTATCGTCGACGAGTGGAGAAGGACCCCGCCTATGTATCTAGTATGATGAACCTCATACCGGTGAGATTTTCTGTCACACCCCCTCGTAAAATACATATATAGCGATAAGAGGAATACTATAAAAGCACTTCATCAGATTTTCACACACTATCCTATATGTAGCTGATGGAGTACCACGCGCGTCAAAACAACACGGTGGATATCCATAAAAATTTTTTCGACGACATGATTCCGACGCAGCTCGTAAAGCAGTACGATATGAGGTGCATTTCTCATCTTTCACTTTCTCGTTAATATAACTTCGTTTCATGAACGCTCGTTCATTTTCACAACCGACGTCACGATGGAAGTCGCGTGCGCTGTTATTAATATATAATCACTCATTTGCGAGGCAAAATGAGTCAGCTCCGTGTAGTCGATGTTCCTTTCGAGCTAGTCCGCTGGATGTTCTGAGGGAACTTGTAGCATCGAATCACACTGTTATAGTAGGTCCTTTTTGTTGCATTTTCTTCATCTTCAACGTTATAATTAGACTGCGGACTACACTTCAATTGTAGCCAAATAGGATAATATATTAACATGACGATAGTCCAAGCCTGCTCTACGTACCACAAAGATAAAGCAATCGGTTCGCTGATAAAACGGAAAGTCGCCCGGATATTCTGAATGACTCGAACACGAGGCAGAAAATGCAATTTCATCGCGCTTGATTCTCATTTTATTTTGATTTGCAAAGGCATCCCCTAAAATATATAACGCCACAGTGTCGAGCACCCTATCTATGTACTCCGAGCACTTGAAACATCAAAGAATTCCGGATATTCGATTCGGTTTCATTGGATCTCCCTCTCTTGTGTTTCTTTCTGTCCGCACAGGATTTGGAACTCGTACGACGACCCGCAGAAGATCGTGAGACCAATCAGGAGTCTCTCGTGGTCACCGAACGGCTCGAATCGATTGGCCGCCGCGTACTCCTTCACGGAATTCGAAGAGCAACCAGTCGATCTGAATCCGTACTCCTACGTATGGGACATCGGTACTCGAGTGCCTCCTTACCAAGTTATTCAACGACGAACCGCGTTTAATCGACGTTGCTTGTCGCTTCTCTCTTCTCGCTTCTCGCTGTCGCGTCGTGTCCGAACAGAGAACGCTGTGTCGCCCCCATCGATCCGATACCGCAAATGCGTGGCGGCGGTGCTGGGCTAACCGAAAAATTTCGGGTCAAATACCTACCATTGAATTCTTCTTTTTTTTCTATTTTTTTTTCGTCGGGATCGGGCTTCAATCTCGAAAGCTTCACGCTCCGCGAAATCCGGTAGTTACGCGTCGCGATGCCGATCATTCTTTGCATTAGATAAAACGCGTACGCAAAGTCAAGCGTACACAACGGGAAACTCTGATTATAATTTAGTTTGCATATATATTTATGTTTGCATATTAACACGTTGATCGCCAACTCAGCAATTAAAAAACTAAAATTTTTTTTTTAAACTGGGCTAAAGATTTATGATGTTAATCACTTTTTCGATAAATTTGTATTTCGCAGCCCACAAGCAAATTTAGCACCTGTCAACGCTGAAATTAATTTTTAAATACGGAGAAATAATCCCGTCACCCAAATATAAGTGACAAAGCCGTCAACGTGTTAATAATAATTATTTGAAAAAGTATGAACATATTCGAGAACATGCGTTGCCTCTCCTCAAAGTTGTCGACTTCCCTTGTGCAGGTAATGCTATGAAACCGATGATCGCGTTGGAGACATCTTCGCCGATGCTGTCGCTTCAATTCAATCCTCGAGATATATCGATGTTAATCAGTGGTCATATGTCCGGACAAGTATGCTGCTGGGACATCCGAGTCGGCGGAAAACCAATCCAAACGTCTCACATTTACCACAGTCACCGGTATCTCTTTCACCTTACATAAATCTCACCTTTTAAGAATAGATGTTCCGCAGGGAAACCTAAACGTCAACCTAACTTCTTCTAATGTCCCTTCCCTTCTTAACGGACTTGAATTTTATTTCAACAAAATTATTTTAGCTACTATGTAGTAACAAATCGATATCGATTTTTCTTAACTTTATTTTAGCCATATAGAAGAAGGAAAAATATTTTTAGTTAATATTCCGGGAAATGTAAATCGTGGTACATACAACAGTTTCATTGGTCCGGCGTAATTCGTACTTGCTATCTTCGCAGCAATGTGACTGATACTGGGTACGACAAACTCTGCAGAAACTTTACAACACTGTGGGGCGCATTTGAAATTCCTCGCTCGAACTACATATTTTATCGGGTAACGAGTTTGAATTTCAGACTTCATTAAATGAAATTTATGCGTTTGTTTGACCAGCGGAGACCGGCAGATAATGTCGCGTCGCGTCGCGTCGCGTCGCGTCGCATGAAGCGTGAAGCGTGAAGCGTGAAAATCACAATCTATCACAATAGGGCCAATGTTATTATACCGCGCCAAGTATTGTAAAGACTATTCACGCAAAATTCAAACGAAATCTACATTATTTAAAAAAATTAATTTACTAGGTATTACAGTTTTGTCATTAACTCTACCAATATTACCAAAATAGCTGTCAACAGTTGAACAGTGATCTGCTTCTTACAAATAATACTTTTCTGAACATTTAATGGACTGTTTTGCATAGCTACCATCTTCGAGTTTCTTGTGCAAGATTATTATTATTTTTAAATACTCATTTAAAAAATTTTGATCTTAAATATTATTTTTATTTTTCCGTGATTCATTTAAAGAGATCCAGCAACCAAGTGCCTATGGACTTCTTCTAAGTCCAACACCGAGTTCTTCTCTTCCTCCTCCAACGGCACGGTCATGTGGTGGGACATCAGGTTCATGAATAAGCCTCTTAACGTTATGGTCATGGATTTGGTCAAGCCGAAACGAATGAACAAATTCAAAGCAGTTGGCGTTACGGCGCTTCACTATGAGCCGACGATGAGCAACAAATTTTTAGTTGGCTTGGTGAACGGTCTGGTCTTTAACATCAATAGAAAGAACGTTTCGCCTGACGAGCAGTTTACGATGAAGTTCGAATGCTATGCCGGACCAGTGCATGCTTTAGACAGGAACCCATTCGCGCCGAAGAATTTCTTAACGATAGGCGATTGGTCAGCTAAAATTTGGGCGGAAGATGTGAGAGACGGCTTCCTGGTCAATACTAGGTGTTACTTCTATTTACTTTTCAGATTTCTCATTTCATTACCATTTTGCATTAAGAATGTTAAATTAATTTTCTAAATTATAAGAAACGATGATTGATTCATTTGAATATTTTGAGCAGCCAGCAGAACGTTAGTTTAACGGGCGGCTGTTGGAGCAGATCTAGGGGCTCGATATTTTACACCACGAAGAAAGATGGTCTGCTGGAAGCGTTCGATATTCTGACGGGTATACAGAAGCCATTGACGTCGATTAACGTCTGCAGTGATAGCTTGACCGCTATCAGCTCTCAGGAAGATAGTGAATTGCTCGCAGTTGGGAGCTCGAAGGGTACGGTGTACGTCTTGGAGTGCCTGGAGGGTCTCACCACGTTTAGCAAGGGAGATAAAGCTCGTTTAAGTTATGTAAGTTAAATTTAATTCTATAGAAGTTCGCATTAAAATTGCAAGCAAAGTCGTGTATCATTTGGTTTTCAGTATATCTTTCTGTAGCTAACAGATGCCATTATTGTGCAATTCGAACATTTATTTAGCAAAAATAGGAGAAGTATTATCTCAGGATCTTTTGTGCAACAATTTCGAGCTTACGAGGATTAAATAATTTCTTTTATTTTCCGAGTGCAAACCGCTCCCGTGGTTCTCAATGCTTCTCAAGTGACAGTCTTAACGACTCGATAATCGAACAGCATGAAAAAGTAATGCCTCTGCCTGGAACTTCTCTCGTATCGCGAGATTAGTATCGCCGGCGAAAAATTTAATCGAGAGACTTCAAAGACGAGGCATCCCGAGCATTTACGGGGAAATCGATTCTCGGCAGAGCTCTCAGAATGTTCAAGACCGTGTTTACGTTCTTCCCAGTACTTGGAGGGGAGCGGCAGATTCGAGAGGGTGTTGGACAACCGGCTGAAGGAACTGCGGTTGTATTATAGTTCTATCGAGGCGAGGCAGCCCGTACCAAAGCCAAAAGCAAAGATCAAAGTAAAAGACGTTTCGAAGGGAAAGAAAAAAGTGGATGATACAAAGAAGAAATCGAAGGAGGACAAGAAATCGAAGGAGGACAAGAAGCTGAAGGAGGACAAGAAGCTGAAGAAGGTCAAGTCACGAAGGAGAGAGTCCTTTCCCGTGGACGCCGAGCTTACCGTTGTGCAGAAACGCTATTTTGATATTGTGGAACAGGTAAATCCGAAATTACAATTACCGTAAAAATTATATTAACTGATTCATTCAAACCTTAATACGACACTCTTTCGGATAGGGGCTAGCTGGACAATACTATATATTTTATGTATTTCGGAACTTTTCGAGCAGGAATTGACGAAAATGGAGGATATCGACCCGGAGGACAGGGTGGCGGTTCAATCATTGTTGGAATCGCGAGTGACGAAATCAAAACACCTTGCCGAGGAGACGGAGAAAGAGGACCCGCAGAGAGAACGGGGTGTGAGGTCCGTCAAGGTCAAAAAGCCAGCGCTGAAGCGACCGAAGAGAATCAGTTTGGCGGTTAACGAATCGGACCTGGAGATGGAACCCATCATGACCGGCGATGGAGCCTGGCAGAGGGGCAGGGGGGTGAGAGGTCGCTCGATCTTGAAGAGTTGCCCGATGGAAGTCTGCAAGCCGGAAATTTGTTGCAAGGACGTAACGGGTAAGTCTGTTTCTGGTCGAAAGTTGCGGAAAATCGCATTTTATTCGATGAAATGCAATTTCCTTTCCTTGCCTGTTTCCGCCATCTTTCTTCCTTTTTCCCTTCTCCCTCGTTTCGAGCCGCGACGCCCTTCGACGCAAAATCTTTATTCCGCACGAGGAATCGGAAGCAGCTGGAACCTCTTCAGAGCGAACGACTTACAGTGGCGGTCACATACAGTAGTGTTCACTTAAATTTGCAAAATCTGTTACACTTAACTCGGTACGACCTATCTTTACTCTTAACTTACCACTTGGTGCGTCGAATTTGGCGGAGCCTTGTCTCGGTAGATAAGGAAGGAGGATAAAACTACTATCAGCGAAGAGACAGACTTCAAAGAGGTGCCGCGAACGTAAAAAGTCATCGTGCAAAAACTTGAAATTAAATTTTAATAAAAGTCTTACTTTTTTTTAAACGTAGTACCGGTGAATTGTTGAGATTCTTCCGATTAAAATGAGTCCAAACACGACGTTAATCGGACTAGTTTTATAATTTAATTTTGCTATGTATCAAATATGGATGTGAAAAATCGTGTTCCTTTGAAGTAAATCAGATTGATCGGGGATCAAATCGCGATAGATCGATTTTGCGTGGGGAAAAAAAATGTTCTAACGAGTCATTATGGAATGAAGCGTACTCGATATGACGTGTAGAAGCGAGTGGTTCTCGCGAGTTTAAGTGAAGTCTCTTCGAGGCGAAATAAGAGAGGTGCAGCTACTCACGTAAAGTCGGGAATAAAACAGGAACACTTGAAGTGTCTCTCGAGCTCGCATATACAGCATCTTTGCTATTCAATAATTTCCGCGGAATTTCGAAAAGAGGTTCCACGTTGAAGGAGACGACTGGATACGAATGTAGGTTACAAACCTTGTACTGTGATCCTTGGCCTTTATTCTATCCCGTATCGATCGTCCAGGGATCTGTGCCAGTGTTCCTCGAACTTAATGCCGAATTTATCGTTCACCGTGCTCGCAATTGCTTCCCTATCGTTGTTCACAAACGATTCCCCGAAATTCACTTAAAAACAACATCGACTCGACTGAATGGATGAACTGATCAGGAACCATTATTCACACATTTCGTTCAAATTAAGATCTGAAAATAAGCTTATATAACAGGTTGCGAGAATAACCTAGCAAAAACGTTAAAAAGAACCCATGAATTACGAACTTCACTCGATGCAGCTTCGCTTTAGTTTGATTTATTGGGGCCGTTCATGAGGAAAATTAAATTTTGCTCACATGGGAAATCTGGCGAGTAATATATGACGATTTTGAGGTGCTTTTAATGTTCTCGCATTTTGTTCGCAGAAAATGTTTGACATTTCTGGTATTTATTATATTTTTTACTTTTCTCATATATTTGCGAGCGAAAAGTTACGCAGCCTACTTGCTAAGCATCGATGTGTGCCACTTTGAAAATCAGTATGAAGTTATAGGAGGACGAAATGGTTAGTTGGAACGCGGAACAAAATGGTGAAACAGGATAATTTATAGAGTTGGATCGGTCCGAGGCAAAGTTTGACTCGTACGCGCTGAATTTATTTCCATATCGGCGGCGCGGCGCGGCGACGGGAAACGTCGCAAAAGCGATTTCTGCATTCTAATCGCGCGAAGTAGGAGTGGATCTGGAGATCGAAGGCACATTGTTCGAGCACCCGGAAACTCTTTTCTTCCCCGTTTTCTGTGCTCGCCTCTTCAGCAACGTGAAATCTCAGCCGCAACCTAGCGTCACTGCCCTTACCCTCTCCTTCTTCTTTCCGTTTTATTTTTCGCCGCGAATTAATTCCAGATTATGTAAATGGGATATCGGGAAGGAGCCGGGAATTGTAAGGAACAGTTGAGAACGGTCGAGTGAGTTTCACGATTACAAATTAGAACGGAATTCATTAGTGTCAGGGCCGTAGAAAGATCGCGTGCAACGAATTATTTTGTTTCCCGTCTGCCAGGAACCCCGGTAAGGCCATTACTACATTAAATCCCTTAATTAACTCGATGAATAGCTTCTTTCTAAAATTAACGAGTGTTACAACTCGTTTAATAGCTTCTGGAGGAGTGTGTCTAACTTCGAGTCCTTCATCACCCTTGAAAATTGACAGAAACAGTCGGAAATAATCGTTTCTGTAATTAGATGTAGAAATTCATTTTTAGTCACTGTTACTGAATTGTTCGCAAATTTATTGCGAATTTAATAACTCTGTTGCTGTTTTACAAATGGAACATTTAAGTTTGTTTTATCCGAACAAATAAGATCCGAAGGTAGTAGTTAGCGTGCCTCTATTAGCCGAACGGCCTTGTATCCTGGCGCGTTCGAATAAACGAAGTTATGCTGTAGTTCGAAAGGGACCCACACAGTTTACACCCGACAACCTCGACAGTAGAAAAAGAAATCTAGAAAAATTTGTAGAAAAAGAAATTGGTACGTCAGCTCGTAAAGCTGTATAGCTCACATTGCCGCAATTACAGTCGCACCTTCGCACATTTCAGCGAAACGAGAATCCGCAAGGTCGAGGAAAAGGTCCCCGTCCATACGAGCTCCGAAGATGTTGACGCCATTCGTGATTGAGAGCAAAAGCTATCAAACGCTGGACGAGTATACCGCGCAAATCGAGGAGCCTACGCGGGAGATGCGAAGGAACATCTTGAAACAGAGGAACTACCCGCCGAACGTTCTGAAAGACGAGCTTGCGTTAGCGAAGGCGGCCGTTCGTACTTGGCAAGAAGAGATCCTAGCCGGCCAGCTCAGCTTCCGAACGATAGAGAAGAAAATAGAGAAATACCCGCAGAAGACGGTTCAAGGTCTGGAGAAATGGGGGGGTAAAATAGACTCGACGGAAGATATTAGCCAGACAAAACCGATAGGTCGAAATGTATCTACGAGATCACAGCTCACGCGGACACGTTCCCGCAAAAGAAGGACAAAGATTCCGCCGAAGGGCGAGACAGAGCTGGCCGAGGAAGAGAAGGAGGTACGATGGAAAGAACTGAAGCAGAAGGTGAAAGACTTCGAGGCAAACCAAGGAGCGAAGTGGGCGTACCCTAGAATATCCTCTGCTCGAAGGATATCGAGAAATGAAGATGTACAGGGGAATTAATTCAGAAAAGGAAATTGAAAATTCAAAGCTGGAACTGTCGCTGAAACATATTACTCAAATTCTAGCGAAAGAGACAGTTGGATTGTGTAGGTATGATTTAGAGTATACTTAGTACAATTGGATATCAACCGAGTCCGATTGAATTTATGAAAATATGGACATAGATCATCTGAGCATTGCCTAAAATAAAACTCAATGTCGTCGTCGTCGTCGTCTCAACATTCTATTTTCTCGTCCGCAGCGTTTCGACGGAGTCTCCGAATACTTTCGCGAAGTTATCCGTGGAACGCGTAGTATTTGGAGAATCTTCGAAAAGAATCAAGTTCAAGGGAGCTGATGGTCCGTCAGGGAGCCGAAAATATGCAAGAATGAGCTATCCAATTTTCGAAGGGTCTTCTAGGAGGCGATTCGGCTCGAGTGTGTCGGAATACGTCGTCGAGGGCCAGAGAAGAGCAAATGGTTAACTAGGATACAGTAACAAACCGAAAGCCCAGAGCGTATATTTGTCTTCGCAGCAGTTCCAACAGAGCGGAGGGTTTTCGAGACGGCCGGATCTCAATGAGCCACTCGGTTGGTAAACCACCAATTATTTAATCGATCTCTCTCTCTCTCTCTCTCTCTCTCTCTCTCTCTCTCTCTCTATTGCCGCGGAACAAGAATCATCGAGATTCAGCGCAGCTTTTTCAGGGGTGGGGTGAGTTTCCTTAGGCATTCGAGATATTCCGCGAAGGTCGGGGAATCGCGGGGAAGACAAACAATCTCGTAGAAAAGTTCCGCGAGCAGAAGAAACCAGAGGAAGCTCGGTCAAGACTCTCCTATCGTTCGCAGGAAGTTTGCTCGACGATATTACGCATTCGGAGTACGGAACCGTCGAGAGCACGGGAATACTGGTAATAGAGATAAATGGTAAACCCATGCGACATCGATGCCACACACTGTTTCGCGGATCTCTGAAAAACTGCCATTGTGTGCACGTTTTCAGCAATTATTGATGATTAGGGTTTCACGATTTACTTGTAAATCGTCATCATCGTTTTCCCTGAAATTTATGGCGGACAAGCTGAAAAGGTAAGTCCAACTAGACTATGGACTTTTAATCAAATTGAAACTAGATTTAATATTTTCCTGAAGCTGAAAAATAATGTTTACCGAGACCGTACGATTCTATTCTGATGAATTAAAAAGCACTTGCGTAACGCCCTGTTTGTGTCCGCTCGGATTCAAATTACCTGCCCAACGATTCTCATCTTACTTTTATTATTAAAAGGAGACTTTCGCGCATATTGTTATCTCGACGGAATATTGCGCAACATCCTGATATTTTTGTTGTTGGAGGAAAACTTTTATAATTTTATTTCATGATTTTGCAGACACCGTTTTCTTGAACGATATACCGAACAAAGAGTATTCATTCTCTCTTTAAATATGCAATACACATCCTGTATACTCATTAACATAGAATTATGTATCCCTCGAAACCATATAACTTTTGCTTGAAACATTATTCGATATCATTTATAATTACAGAGATGTTCGAGGAGATCGCTTGAAATGGAGCAGCCTGTACATGTAGCCGGGTCCGCAGTTCTGCCATTCGACTTTTCATAAAAGTTGATCGCTGTCAGCGTGGTACCCGCGAATATTCGTTCGTCATCCTCCCTCTCGCGTAGACAGCATGAAATTCTGCTTAAAAACAGGTGGTTCGTACGCGGTCGACGAGCACCGACGAGGAATTTATAGGACAAAAGAAGAGAACGCTCGCGCGCGCGCGCTCTCTCCTGAGAAAGTGCAAGAGCAGGAGTGGAGAGGAGTGGAGATGAGAGGAGAGGAGAGGAAACTGCGAATGTTCCAAGTTTACCGCTGTTCTTGTCCTTCAAGACTTCGACGGCCCTCTCGCAGCTTTCCATTTATTGCCGGAGTTTAAGCGGCCGCTCTTGCCAACTTGCGCGGACATTATGCCGGAAAACATGGAAGATAATCCGACTGGAATTTAACTGGATGGATGACGAACTTGTGACGAGCGCCACGGAAACTTTTTGCCGTTCCTGTTGTTCGCGGGAACGCCGCGCCGTTTCGTGGCCGCGCCGCGTCGCACGTCGCCGGGAATAAAATGTTATAAGGTATGTATGTTTTACGCGTAGTGGATATATTAATATTTCGGAGTAGGCTCTCTGTATTTAGACACGTGTTTATTTCTCGAAGGTTGTCGAACATGTGACCAGGACACTATACAGAATAGTCAACACGCATGTCAGTACTATGATGTAATTGCACAGATGTCGCGCGTTAAGGTAATTCCTACCTTATCTACATACAGTTATCTACATACCATATGTATATTTAACATAAAACACCGTCGAGTTCTTAACGAGCCTGTCCATTGTGAAAAACACGGGTAATTTTCTGAATTTTTTTAGGCAAACTGTTCAACATACGAACGGCAAACTTTGTGGACTTATTAATGCGTGTTTCGAGAGTAAGCTGTAGTTTTTTTTTGTCGAGCAGAAACATTGATTTAGTCAGAAGTTAGAGAAAGTTTTAATGAGACACCTTGAAAATGTTCTTCTGTGATTTAATAGCACTGTGCTCGAAATGATAGCGGCCACTGCACTCGCACAAAACTAAAATACTAAAACGATTCGTCGTCTATACCGAGTGTAATGCAAATTAAGGCCGAGAGTAGATAGTTAAAATTTTTTAAAATTTACGTCGCCTGAAAGACAAATATTTTGATTGCAGTAGTATCTCCGTAATTGTCGTATCGTCGTATCTCGATACTATCCTCTGATAAAAAAAATGATCCCCTGAAATCTTTAACTGTTCCAGGCAAGATGGAGTGAAAATCGCCTGACGAAGATGTATGTGGACAAGTAATAATATTTTGTACAATTTTTATCACTATTTTAGATTACAACAAAGGTATCCATTTTTATTGTTTATCGACGAAGTAAACGTGGTTCGATTAGCGTTTACACATAAATGGAATGCGAATGCATTGTTCACAGCTTCTCGACGATATCCTAAGTGCCCATTAAGGAATATTATTCCCAGAACAAGGGGAATCGAAGCACTTAATGCCAAATAGGTATTGCACGGCCTTTAATACGAGAACATCTTTGTTCAATTATACTCAGAATCGATTTTATTTCGTAACTTTGCTGATCACGTTTTTATAATTTGTAACTGTAATTGTCCTCTGTTAATATTTTAAGATTTTTACGATTTACTGTAGCTTTTGATAAATAAGTAAACGAACTTTGCGATACTTTATTGTAGATAATAATAAATTCCATTTTCTGAGTACACAGTTTTTTTTTATTGTGTTGAAACAACATCGATTTAAAGTTGTAAACGGATGGATGAGGATGAACGTTCTTCCGTAATACAAATTAGAGAATGCTAAAGTCCAGTGCCTGTCACTCCAAACACGAGCAATTGTACAGCAAGAAAGTAAAAAATTCCTCAACGAACGTTCGTTTAGTTAGAACGATATACCGAACGCAATCTGTAGCACTGTGCATCCATAAACGTCGTCGCTCGTGTCTGGCAAGTGTACCCGAAATCATGCGCAAACTATCGCGGAGCGCGTTCATCTGGCCATAAATTAATTGTAACTGATCGGTTTCAATCAGTTAATCGGTCAGTGAAAAGGGAATCATTATTCGGTACAACGCTTCCGGGTTCGTGTGGGCGTATTCGGCACGCGATAGAGCTGTATCCTGTTGCAAATAACTCGAGACTAACACGAGTTCGATGTAAAACCAAAATTCAGTCCGAGTTCGACCTTCCATTCTGGTTCCAATTTGCGCCGGCTTATCGGGCCAGAGGAGCGAAAGGATCCGGTCGCTTGAAACAATCGGAATCTCTTCTTTCTTTTTTTTTTGTCTCCCCTCGTCCCACCGACACCCGTCGGATGGCACGCATAACCAGCAGCCAGGAAACTGACGAATCGGACCTACGTGCATTAGCTGATGAAAGAGCAACGGTTTAGCTGGCTTTTTGACTTCAGGACCTGCTCGAGAGGAGAACGCCGCGCCGCGCCGCGCCAGTCGGGTGAAGCTTCGAGCTCACGCCAGACTAGACGAAAAGCGAAAACAGCAGTCACTATGAGGATGGGATCTGAATAATGTAGGCTGACTGGTTCTATCGGTGCCTGGATTTTCGGATGTGCGAATCTTGTGTAGCAGGGTACTCGCTCGATTTGGAGCCGTGCAATAAAAATCGGTGGATTCTGTAAAAAGACAAGTGTCATTTGGGATCCTCTTATTCGTCAGCTGTGATAAATAAACATGGTAGGGTGTACGGATAGTCTAAAGGTATATTCATGCTACAGTTTTGTCTGTCAGACAAAATCCGGGTTACACTGGTTTTGTATCTTACATTCATGGTGCGTCTTATGTATTTTGGTTCCTTGGCATATTTCGTTTCGTGTATTTCGGGCCATATATCTTGAACCTTTCGAGAGCGCGTTTGACAGCTCCCTGCTGTACAATTGTGCATGGCACAAAAAAAAGATTTTAGGACTAGGGGCTCCACAGCTCCTTAGGTAAACTATCGGTTTATCTTCTCAACAACATCGGGGACTATGTACTGCACTATGGTCCAGGAGCCATTTTCTTGGCCAAAACTATTGTAGCGTTATTTCAAGGTTTAATGTTATATTATTATAGGTCGTTGGATTCGTCTTGATACCAGTTAGAAAATTATGAAGTAAAAAATACATTTTAACATTTAAAAAATCAAAATAATTTTTATTGTTCATTGAAAAGAATTTTTTTCGAAATTTTATATATAGAAATCAGTAGATGTTTAAATACTGTTCAACTTTCGTTGGAAACATTTTTTCCTCGGATTATTGGAAACTCTTGAAAAATTGTGTCAATGGGGTTCTGGGAACCCCCGCGGTTAGGGTAGCAGACGTCACGCTGTGCCTTTCTTCCGAACCGTCTAAAATCGCCAAAGACACCAAAAACTAGCATGAACAGAAAAATTCTGTCTAGTGTCTTGTGTCTTTCGTCTTATGTCTAGCACGGGTAGCATGAATATACCTTAACACTGTGCTTCGGCATCGGTAGTCTGCGGAGTTTCATGTATTCATCGTCAAAATAGGTAGCTAAATCCAAAACAGTAAAAACACTAGAAAAACCTCAAGTGCAATTCCTGTAATAATAAGTGTCGAGTATGAATCGTGTGGCTTTGGAAAAATGATCCCGTATCGCCAACGCAGCAACTCTAGCCTCATTAGCAGGTTAAATGCCACGCTAACGACTGTATGTATATGGGAAGAGCAAGTCTATGAAATATTATTCAAACATATTAGCATTGGTTCACTCGGTGATCCGGATTTAGCAGCTTCCTAGATTTCCCGATGGAAATTTCGGAACGATTAGATATTAAATGGCTCGCAAAAACTGGTATTAAGAGGATTAATTAATCGACTTCAGTCTTGCCCCAGGGCACTCGTGTGCGTTTTGCTGGAACATTTATAACCCATAAAGTCCATTTTCACACCTGAACACTCTATGTATATGTATAATGGGTGAGTAAGAACCGCTGGGAAAATTCCATGGTACAGTCTCCAAGTTCAAAATGAATACCGAGGGTCATCATATAATATGTGCATTAACGAATCACTATTTATTAGTATAAATTGTAAATTTCAATCAATTCTATTTTCGCTATATGTAAGTTATTTAATCTTCTAGTGGTCTAGTTTGGGATTACCGAATTGTGTCAAAAGAGAAACATCTTCCTCACGTTCTACTATATTCTACTATACTCTACTATATTAGTAATGTGAAATAGTTAGTTTTGGTGGCGTGTGAAACCTAGTGTTGAACGCGGTCTAAAATTCGAAATTTCAAAGTGTTGCTTTAGCGGCGCGGCGGTGAAACGGACTTTGCTTTGGCAGACGCTTTCGAAAGAGACACGCGCTATGGTGGCGGGGTGGTGCCGCGGTCATTCTTTGTTTCCGTAATCACGTCGGTGAACCTTTCATTAAAACAATCAGCTGCAACGAAGTAGACTCGTTTGGAGGCGGTGCGGCGCGGCGCGGTGTCGTTCCCCCGTAACAAATTCGGCGTGCACGCAGCATCAAAGTCGCCCGACTTTCGGCCAGGAGCAATTAGAGGCCGCCCTTTGCGTCGGTTAGCCTCCGCGGCGCTGAAACCCGGCAATTTTTGGCGTACCGTTCGAAATTAAAGCCGAAAACGACCGGCCGGGGTAACTGTTACGTATGATTCGCGCCGTCATGTCACCCCTTCCCCCGCGAAAGAAACTCATTGTGTAACGCTCGGTCAATAAACAGAAATTATTTTCCGGTTGCAGCGCGCACGCGGAATTCTCATGGCGGGCTGGTTATTTTATATTCATCGTGGACCGTTCGCAGCCGTTGCGTGGCGTCGCGTCGGAGCAATTTCTGCAACATTAACGGCTCGCTGTCCCAGGCCGAATATAACATCCCTATTTGCAGGCCATCTCCTCGGAAACGAACCAGCGAATTATTTAGCCCCGGCTATTAACGCGGTTAGAAAAGAAGCTACTTCTCTGCTCGAAGTAACGCGAACTTTCTCTTTTAAAAATGCTTGCACGTTCGAAGCCACCCTCGGTTTAATTATCCTGAAATATCGACATTTTCGAAATAAGAGATCTGATGACGCAAACCTAGAATAGCTATATGTAGACTAATATGAACCGAATAGAATTATTTATAAAATTCAGCTTCTAGAATATATTTCTATTTATGCGAGAATATGTATGTCAACAAAACTCCCCGTCCTCTTGGGAATTGATTCGACTAGGAATTTAATATCAAAAAACGTCCGTTCAAACGTTTTTTCCTTCTCTTTTTTTTTTCTAGAACACGTATTTGTGAATGTGGACCGAATTCGACCGTGCAACGGGAAAGTCCATCGATCAAACGTATTGAGTTACAATATTTTAATTTCCGCGGGCAGTCCGCGAGTCGCGTAAAAAGGTTGTTCCGGGGAAAATTCGTTGCCGGAGGTAAATGCGGAACAAATTTTTTTTATTAGAGAATTTGATTAGCAGCCGTCGGAATATGACGGTTAAAAGGATTAGCGTTTCGACGTGTTTCGTTACAATTTTTCCGGGGGCTTTGAAATTGTAAAAGGAAAGTCTTTCGGAGCGCGGTGGCGCGGCGCGGCGCGGCGTGACGTGAATGCAACTCTCGACGGGCAAGCAACGAAGTTCAATAACGGGAAACGATCGATTCGTTAAGACGGAATGATTGCATCAGCGGTTCTTGATGAACCAAGTATTAGCAAAGAATTGAGAAGCCTTGATTGCAATCTTCTGCCGGTCGTCTCCGCTTTTCCTGTTGAGCGGGTCAGTTTTACAGATTGCTGAGCGCAATGTTTCGGAGTCCTGCCGCTCAATGGGGAGAAATTATTGATAAGAGGAAACAAACGCCAGGAATCATACCTGCTTTCATGGAACTCTGCTTATTCGGTCTTGTGGCTCGGATTTCTTTTCGATTACTTAGCAACAGTTTCATTTCATTCGCGATTTACCACAAGCATTGCTAGTTCGTTCGAAGATTCTGATGCTTTGGTAATTGGCCCGGTTCGATTAGATACGAGTCTAATCATTAATGGACCAAATTAATTATAGCGAATGGAAATTAAATGAAATTGTATTTCTTGAGAAATACGAATACATACTCTGAAAAGTCTCATAATTTACGGATCAGCCAACGTGTGATAATTTAACTGGCGTGCACACAAACGTCAGACTCCGTCAAGTTCATTACAAATGGAACAATTTAATTCTGAAGCGGAGTTTCGAGAGGAAGATATGCTTCCGACGATATGCTCCGACGCGACGGCGCACAGTGGTGTCAAATAAAAACGAATCTATCCAACGAATTTGATTGAAATTTTGTGGAAAGATTGTCACAAGTACAACGCTTATTTGGCAAAAATAATTTTTTAGAAAAGTTGTTAAACATTAAGTAATATGGGCTAATCGGAAATATCTGTTGTTTTCTGCTCATTTTTTATTTATGAAAGCATGTCTTTAAAGCTTTACGCAGCTTTGGTCTGGCACTAATCGTTTTGGCAAGGTGTAATGTTGAACTAACTTTGTTTAAAAAATCTCCGCCTACTTCGGACCACTTTGGCCACAATTTAAGTTTAAATATCAACTTTCAGAATATCCAAGAATTAATTCTTGCGGTGGTTATGGTGTATTTGATGTTTTAGGTGAATTGTTTTAGGAATATTTATAAATAATAAAGAAAAATGTGAAATGCATATAATTTATCAATCCTTTATGTATAAAAAAATATTTAATAATAATTTTTTTTATGTTACACAAATTATTTTTATAGCAGTCGCTGTTAGAAAAATGCCAGTTGAATTTTTCCGACAGTGGTCCAGTGGACGAAAACTTTTGTTTATTTAACATAACATTAGTGCCAGACTCTTAAGATATTCTTCCATAAATAAAAAATGACCGCAATGCAAAAAGGCTTCCGGTTAATCCATATTCCTTAATGTTAAACAACTTTATTGAAAAATTATTTGTGCCAGTTAATAGTTTAAACTATGTGTAATAACCCATATTATTTGTACATCCCTAAGCATTCAATTATGGGCGGAATAATTACGTATCTATGGCACTGAAAACTGATGAATTCCTAGGACAGAAGAAAAGGTTATTTACCACGCCTATATCTCCGTAAATAAATTTTTTTTTTAAATCGGACTTTGGCACATTATGCACTCACTATTTGGCAATACGATAGTAATATTTTTTTTTAAAATCGAAAATTTATAAAATTGAGTTTTTGCCTGATCGGCACCACTGTCGAACCAACGAAATATCGCTGCTCGAGTGATCGACATGCGATAGTCCTCAAAACCGTGGCTATATTCAAACGAAGTAGAACTCGAAGCGACAGCATCGCTGCTGCATCCGATATCCCCATAAAGTAAGGTCCACTGGAAGACCGGCGGCCATCTTTTCAATCCTGATATACTCTCGATTAGATTCGCAGATTACGTGAATATTGCTCGATTATCAAATATTAATCGTCTTGGAAATATTTTGCGAACGGACCTGTCATCGGGACACCAATTAACTTCATAATGTGGCAGGGAATCGTCAAGGTTTGCCAGTTGTCGTATGTCGCAAATTTTATTTTTAAAAAATCTTTTCCATTCAGTGTGCCATTTCGACGATCATCGGGCACCCCGCCGAATTTGCGACCGAATCGTGCGTAAAGAGAGAAGCCCCGTAAGAAAAGGACGAACGTCAAAGCGAGTCTGCCGTGAATCTTTAGCGGAATTCCCGGGTGTTTGCTGGAACAAGGTAAATATCGTACCGGTTGTAACTTTATTCGTTCCTCGGTGAATTTCATGAATGTTCCAGCGCTCACTTCCTTCCCTTTTGCGCTCCGTAAATCGGCGCGAACCTCGTAAACACGCGGATTATCAATCATTGATAAAGGGAGAAAAGGATCACGAAAATTTCTTTATTCCGCGACTACTGGATGCAAGGAATTTCCCGTTAGCCTCCCAGCGCCTTCCAACTTTCTCGTTAAATTATACGACGGTAGATTAGAACGAACGCGTTCCCTAATGAAATTTCGTTAAAAAAAAAAAAGACAGTTGCGAAATTTAGGATATAAACATGGAAATTTGATGATCCACGTTGCTCGGGAAAGTCGTCCCTTTAAATGCAAGTCCTTCCTGAACGTTGGATGAAATTTTCCAAAAAATATTCAGAAAATCTAATATTCCAAATTTATTTGCCTATTTACTTGATGCAGTATAATTTTCACAAACTTGGGATAAATATATCCTAAGAGTAAGTTGAAAAATAATAAAAAATTGGTGCACGTCAACTCAACAACTTAAAGTACTTAGTTAATTAACCCCGTGTCGTTTAACGACGAGTCAGACACGCGACCAATACTTCAAACAGAATTTACTAAATATGAGCATTTTCTTTTAGTTTATGACATACAACATATTATTTATTAAGAATAATTTCCCGAGCCAAAGACTTGTGTATCGAAAGAATATTAGCTCCGACATCAATTCGTGAACAGCAAAAACTGTTTCAAGTACCTAATACATATTGGCCAAAGATGTGATCTAGCAAGAATTCTTCGGATCGGTTGCAGGAAGAAGATCAGAATGAAGATCCACAAGGTGTACGTGAAAAGACGATTGGAGTTCGGCAAACAGTGCATTTTCTACGTCTCTGAACCGACGCTGGACGTGACTATACCGCCGAATCCGACTGAAATGCAGAATTACATCACGAAATCCGAGTGTCACGTCGGTCCGCAGATGTCGACGCAATTGGCAGCGCACGAGGTTAGCCTGAACGTGATTTAAGGAGATTAAAAGGGGAGCCAGCGGGTTCGCCCGGTTCATTCAGTGCATCAGCGTTGATCCGAATCAACACGGCATGGAAAATACGCCATTGTTCCTGATCTCGATAGGAGAATTCTTTTCTCTGTCAAACCGGAACACAATAGACGAGCCATCCTGTAGACTTCGCTTAGGCTGTACACCGCTCCCAGCCGTTAACGATGTGTCCCTGAATGGGTTTAATTAACCCCTTCGAGTGGAAACTTTTCTTCAGACCGCTCGGCCCATCTCGCGAACAACCGAATCACATCGGTACGAAGTGGTTATGGTGGGATTCACTTATGATGCTTATGATTGTTTTTAAACACAGGCCAGAAGCCGGAGCCGAAGGCTTCTTACATTTACTAATGGCTCATAAGTTAATGAACTAAGATTCTAAAGAAAAGTTCTAAGTAAAAGTTGAATTTAAACTTATGCCTATAAAAGTCACACAAAGGCAAAACAGCTTATTTAATTATTTAATAATATACTAAGAATAGTTGTTACTTATACATAGCTCGTTACGGCCGAAGGCAACTGAGAAGTTTATTTACTCCGTAGACTCGGTCGACCAGCGCAGCGCAGCGCAGCGGTACAATAACACAAGCGGTATCAACTTGTTGAAAGCTTTCGGTTAGACGGGCACGAACGAAAGCACAACAGGCTTGCCGAAAACTTTCTTACTTGACGCATCGAGCATGCAACTTTCCGCGCGGCTACAGAGATTCCCTGATATTTTGTACAGATTTCCGGAACATCCGCGGTTACCAGCAACATCTCTCGGCCGTGAGAAGCACGCGTTGCTTCGCCTGTCGCGTTAATAAGTAAGAAATCTCTGGGAAATATGGATTCTCATCGATGCTATCGGCTTCGCTTCGTACTTATGACATCACAGATTATAAATATCTACTGCAACAGGAATATACAAGAAACCGTTATAACACAATGAATACTTATTTACAGCAAAGAACAATCTTTCAAACTCCGAACAGACAATCCTGAAATTATCTTGTTTGAAAAATATAATTTTTTCTTACTTATTTAAAATATGTAATTTATTCATTTAATAGGAAAAAATAAGTACGCGAATGTTGTATCGTCTTAAAATGACATTAATCGAATTAGAGAACGCGAGTATGTTTATAGTCGAATGTACGTGCTAATCGTTTGCTGTGTCGAAAATCGAATTATGCAAACTGATTAGTCTGCCATGCAAATGCTTGACAAATAATTAACCTGTTATCAAGTACACAATCCTCTAACGCGGGTAGAATCCCAATTAGGGTATCAGAGCATGAATATGCGATAGTTAGTCCCGTAATCTACGCGAAAACATTTTTATCCTGTGGTCAACACAGCCACTAGATTAAAGGCAACGATCATTACCTATCACCGTTAATCTTCAATCGACAGACATTGTGCCTATAATTAACCGTATTTAGTAACAATTAATCGGCCCCGCTTTAAAGCATACATACTCGGTGTACTTTCGCACTCGACTTTCTTAAAACTAGCAAGCATGTTACTAAAAATTTTATTCTTGAGGTTATTCTTGAACGTTACTTAACACTGACATGAAAAAGCGTTTTAACAGATTTTCGCTAATTGTAAGTGATAAACTCGAGTTTCTTTCTATAAATCTACTGGATTGACATAATTTATGTATTACATGTAATACATTTATAAATATATGTATATGTCCAGAGAAATGTCTCCAAAAACATTGAACAATTTTTTTTGTGGCTGAATCTACCATAGATTCGAAGATCGAAGGTTCCTCTTCACAATGATCCCCTAAAACTCGAGATACGATTTTTTTTTCATCATTTTATCGAGCTTCGAAAGAAAAGTTGGCACGTTATCAATTCTACAATAATACATAGTATAAGGAACACAATGAGGGCTCTACAAATTTATTCCGCATTTCTGTCCCATGAAAAGATCTGAAAGGGTCGTACGTCAAGTTTTAGAAGAAGGGCTTTGTACAGGGGAACCTTCAATCTACGAATCTATGGTAGATTTACAATGGAGCCAGAAAGTATTTCAACGCTAAATTTCCGGTTCTCGAGAAGTAGTCAATATTTGAACTACGATCATTTCGTTAGAAAAGATTACAATAATAAATTTCGACTTATTTTAAAGCTCGAGCCTCAAAGTAGAGACCTATTAATAGGAAGAACACCGTCGTCCTCCCTTACATTGAAAATATTTCTAATGATATAAAACGTATCTTTAGAAAAACAGGATTATATACTATCTTCAAAATACCTTTTTATTTAAAAAATTGGTTTCCACCAATAAAAGATAAGTTACCGCTTTCTAAAAATTGTAACATTGTTTATTGAATACCGTGTAAGGGATGCAACCAAGTTTATATTGGACAGACTTCGAGATTGTTAGAAACAAGAGTCAAAGAACATAAACGTAATATTTTTTTGAACCCGTCACAGCATACTGCCTTGACTAAACATTCTTTGGAATTTGACCATAGTTTTGATTTTGACAACGTTAAAGTTATTGACAAGGAAGTTAATTTGAGGAATAGGATAATAATGGAAACAATTCATATGATTAAACACC
The DNA here is from genome assembly GCA_916610255.1 of Lasioglossum lativentre. Lineage (NCBI taxonomy): Eukaryota > Metazoa > Arthropoda > Insecta > Hymenoptera > Halictidae > Lasioglossum > Lasioglossum lativentre. The sequence continues at coordinate 27,507,598 of OU744357.1, read as the reverse complement.
CTAGCGTAAATCTTAGGTATGAAAAACCTACGATTCAAGAATATTACACAACACTACTGAACCGGTAGTGTTTTATGATGAATTCTCTTTCCTATCAACATCTTGTATCCTACTATTTGTCAACTGAATTAACGGCTTCATCCTATCGGTCTCCATTAATGTTGATTCAATTTCACATTTACACTTTTCTGTGTATATAACTGTCAAGAGTTATATATTGAACTGTCTTACGGTTTTTTGAATTTGCCGCCAAATATCGATTAGTTTGGTTTTCGATCTATTGATTCCTATTGGTTTCGATTTCTCATTGGTTCTTGTTGCTGTCAACCTCGAATCTCTGCCAGTGTAACTTGTTCTACCGACATAGACACAACATGTGTTTTGTGCGTTTAAAATCTAATTTTTAAAATTTCTTAAAGCAAGTGAGTAAACCAATTTTTGTGTTTTGATTATGTATTCAATTCTGTTATCATTACAATACAATTAAATATTTTCAGACGCAGTTTTCTTCTTTCTTGAAAAAGACCCACATAAGGGTCGAAACGTTGAAAGTTTAACTTAACTAGCAAAATTGCTTTAGTTTGTTTAAATTGATCGAACCGTTGCACCGAGAGCATCAACTTTTTCTCTGATTTTCAAAGTAGAGGGTTCGAGCTTCAAAAAGAGCCCAGTTTCGTCAGTGTGCGATTCTTTTCGGGAAACCATAACAGCTTAAATATCGACAATTTATCGAAAATCGGAAATTTAATGTTGCAATACTTTCTGAAGACGTACCAGCGGAGATCGCGCGAGACAGCGAGAAAGCAAAGAAAATAGTAGAATTGAAAGTTCGAGGAAACAGTGAAGAAGTTGCGCTGGCACCGGTAGCTGAACAGTTTGATAGGATCTGTCTGGAGATAGCAGGTAAATTCGAGTTTTGCAACTGGAGCAACAGTTCCCTTGGAATTTCAGGCGCAGACCGCTGAAAGGGTGACGAAAAGCTCTGGGATGTATCACTTCGAGGGCGGATGGCCGAAGGAGATCCATCCGAAGGATGAAGAGACCACTGCGAGATTTCGCAGAAGGGTGGAGAAAGATGACCACTGGGCACCGAAATTACATAACTTGTTCGAGGTAAGTTGCTGGTTGATCGATCGTGCTCGAAGCTTGACGCCTAGGAGGGCAGTTCGTCACTTTCAAACTTTGAAGATGACTCTCCTCGGGCGTTATCGATTCGGATTACTATGCGCGCCCTCCTTCGCTCAGTGGCTATGACGTTTGTCATTTATCATGCGAAATTTGGGACGTTTCTTCATGCTGGACTCGATAGATTCTGCTCTCTATTTGTTATATGTACTTCATACTTCATTCTCAAAGATATCATTTATTTATCATTTGTGTAAACTTAACAATTTTCGTATAAATTCAAGACAAATATGTTCTTGGAACGATAATAGATATGTTGCTGATAATATTTCTGCTGGTATTCAAAACTAGTTGCGGACAAGTTATGCAACTTTCTACATTTCTAGACAGATTTAAAAAAAAAGAGGGATTAAGCAGAATCTGGCTAAAAGAACAGCTAAAGGTTATACATATTAACTTTCTTCTTTCTCTTATTGTTCTTCTCGAGAACGTCCGCTTTACACAGAAATGAGAATTTCACCTAGTTTTCGTTGCTATGAAATTTTCATTAACGCTTCAAACGTTTTATATAAAAAGGTAACAGTTTTGGAATTTTTCCATTCATTATTCGCATGCAATCTACCGCTAAAACTGGCCCGCATATTTCTAAAGAGCCTTATTGCCTCCGAAAAGGGAAATTTAAAAAATGAAATAAACCTCTTTGTACACGAAATTTCATTTATAAGGCATACAGTTCTAAAAAATTTTATCCGGCGAACAGTATAATTTTTCTTTAGATTCGTTGCGATGATTTATAATACTCGTACAATTGTGTTATCATGACGTTTTGTTGCAGGTAATGGAAGAAGGTATTCTTCAAAATGGCACGCTCAACATATACCAGCACTATTTCGACGACATGGTGCCGACAAACCTGGTGCAACCAGTCAGTCTCAGGTGAGCAAGTGCAGTGTGTTGCAGTTTCATTGAATTTTCTGTCACCTCATTAGTCTTGCGTGTAATTGAAAACGCAGACGTTACTCGGAATAAGTTCCTATTCGCGAGTTACACCCTATAAATGCGTTTCACTGCGCGAACAATTTCCTGTTACAATTATAATGTTCGTCTATACATATATAGTCTATGACAAAATTTTGAGTAACTCTTGGGCCCTTTCTAAGTTTTGACAAGTGAAAAAAGATTTTAATTAGATGGTAACCGATTTCACAGAGCAGTGAACTTGTACACGGACCCTGCTTGGCCGAAGAGGCCGGTAACCAATATCTCTGTGTCGCCGGAAGGCAGAAGACTGGTGGTCTCCTACTGTTTCTTGGACTTCGGTAGGCGATCAGACTACAGTAAGACGGTGTATGTCTGGCAGGTCGGTACGTAGAAGAAATAGCTTCTGGTTCTTCTAACCGCAAGCCGCGATTTTCGCCGCATTACCAAAATCGGTCGGGTATTTGCATCGCTTTGCATCTCTTTGCATATCCTCGGGAAAGGACACCACGTCCCCATTGAAAATGATCGAGATTGAAACCCCGGGATTGGCTTCGTGTTTTGCTTTCGGCGAGAAATTGTCCGCTTTTCTGTACGGCAGAAAGAGATTCATGTTCCCGAGATACCGCACGATGCTGCGAGGTGAACGATGAAAATTAATTTTCCGCGCATGAGACCGAATTAATTGTACGCAACATCTTACTCGTCGTGGTCCTGATACTAAGCTGTGTACGCGTACACTGTCGAAGAAAATTTGATATTCGTCTGACAAGCTTCATTAACCTCTACACGGAGCGCCGAGTGAAATATTATTTCGCATAAAAGACGATCTATTTCCATTTAAATCGTCTATTAAATATAGCGCTCGCTGCAAAACGGATTTTAAATACATCTCATTCGGAAGGTTCAGGAAATGAAGGTACTTTATTTTGAAATAATTTTCATTGTTTTGAAAATGACATTTTATGCGAATAATCCAGAAAAATGGTGAAATCTAGTTAGCGCGATACGTCTGACAAGCCGATTTTTTCCATTGCACAATCAGAGGATTGACTAATACTGGAAGCTCGCAGACAGCAGCAGTCTAAACGATAGTTTCGAAGGTAGTCTCGAGAGAGTAATTGATTTTGATCCGACAAGAAACTGATCGATGACTGGCGGCGACTCGTAAGCCACTCTCGAAACGCAAAGAGCGATGATCAAATGCAAACGGGCTACGATGAAAATCATGGCAGCGCGGCGGGCGGGTCTCGTTCCCTTCTTTAATCCGGATTAAGAGGCACCGCCGTTATTTTGCTTGTAGACAATCCCAACGAGCCTTACATGGCGATGGAGCCTTTTTGTCCATGCGTAGCATGCCAATTTAATCCTCGGGATCCTTCCCTCCTCGCCAGCGCTCTTATGACGGGCCAGGTCTGCAACTGGGATCTCAGAATGAGCGAGAAACCCGTTCAGTACTCTGATCGGCTATTCAGTCACAGGTGAGCGGTAGGAAGGTGTGTTTGTTTGACTTTTTCTGACGGAACGCGCGTTGACTCACGAGTCCCTTTGCTTTGCTATCCTATACACTATACACCAGTGATGGACAGCTATGACTGCGGCAGTCAAGAAGCTTCCCCCACCTACTACTCTTTCGTACGAGGGGGGAAACGAAGAGCGCGGGGCACCGCTCCGCGGCGAAGGTGCGCGTTGCACGAAAGAGTAGTTGATGGGGGAAGCCAGCACCTCAGGGGCCCCTACCGTGCCCATCGCTGCTATACACTATACAACAATGCTGGGCCCCTCAAACGATTGCTTGCCTGCCCCCTCCCCACAACCTCTCTTTCATGCAGCGTGTACCCCCTCCAAACTCTTTCCGTACCGCACTTGGGGAAATACTGATCTAATACATATGTATAATAAGGAAAAGTTGTTCAGAACGATGACCTTGGGAATATACATATTTTAAAGTTCATTTCTAGGTGTTCACCAAAATGATTTGTTCGAAGGGCTTATGCTAACGCTGTGAAATGGGTGCCAACGAAGACCAATACGGAATTCTTCTCCACTTCGTTGGACGGATGTGCTTTTTGGTGGGACACGCGATGGCTTCGAAAGCCAAGAGAAATACTGATGATGGATTTGGAGAAACCGAACGAGCCTAGTATGGACAGAACGATCGGAATCTCCAGCCTGAATTTCGGAGCAGTGGTAGGGACGAAGTTCTTGTGCGGCTTGGACAATGGTATCATTGTTACCGGCTTGCGGAAAGCGAAAACCAACGCCGAAAAACTGTCTACTAAGTTCGACGCCCATTTTGGACCGGTTATCGCTGTTGATCGAAACACAATGAACCCGATGATATTCATGTCCGTTGGAGACTGGAGAGTTAGGATCTGGGCGGAAGACACCAGGGAAGGGAACTTAGTCTCCACTCTGTATGTTAGTTTCCGTAGGTTATAATTTTAATACCTTTAACCATTTTTAGGGACCCTTGCCGAAGAACGCGAATCGCTATTAAGCAGAAGAGTTCTAGAACATTTTTACTCTACAAATTTAAGTCCAAGATTTACCGTTAGCTTCGTTATTAATTACTCAAATGAATAAAACGAGAATGATATAACTGCTTAGCGTGATGGCAAAATTAGTTTCTCGAACGGAAAGTTGTGTCGGTTTCGGTTCGAACGAAAATGATCCGTACATGCAATTTTGTGCGACTCTCCGTTGATAGGGTGGCTCCAGTGACCTATATTCTTTCAAAGTGTCATATTGGTTGTCAGCGGTCGCCTAGTAGAGCTAAATATTTAGAGGAAATCTGGTTGGCCCGTAGCCGACCCGATGGAATGGAATGGGTTGGGATGGGGTGGGTAAAACTGACCCACATTGTTCTTTCGAATCACAATATTGGTTATTAGCAATCGAGTGTCTGATGCAAATATTTAGAGAAAGTCTGGCGCATCATCGACTGGAGTGATAGGCTGCGATCAAACCATATACTGTTGTTTGAAAGGGTCATATTTGGTCGGCCTCGCCAATCGGCAATCTAAATCTCTGTGTACTCTACCTTTTACCTGCTGTTGAACTTCGGGGAAACGCGCGAACGCAGGATTGCAATCTTCTGAATTAATTTCGGGCTTCCATGTTGGAGATTCTAACACTGATTTGTACATGTATAATAAAACGTATATTTTATTCGTTTTTTTTTCCAACGTTAAATTTTATCACGATCATTTCTTTCAAGATAATCTTGCTATTTTGTAAAGTATAAATTTTATTTGAGGTCTTGGTACATTAGATACTAACCACCGTCAGGTACATGCAAGATAATCCAACAGCTGGATGCTGGGACAGGATAAGGAACTCAGTTTTTTACGTAGCGACGGACGTCGGAACTCTAGTCGCCTGGGATCTTCTTCAGAAACTGGGAAAGCCAATTTTCCAGTTGCAATTGTGCGAAACGAAGATCACGGCTATAACGCCTTACGAAGAAGGGTCGTATATAGCCGTCGGCAACTACGACGGGACCTCGTACCTTGTCGAATCAACAGAGTTCCTCGAGTACTTCGATAGAAAGGACCGGGCAGCATTGTCAGAGGTAGATGACCGTAAAATTAATGTTCGTCTTCATTTTTACCCATACATTTTCGTCAGTCCAGTCTACGAGCGGTTTTTCTTATAGCCGTACAAAAAGTGTTTCCGCGCAACTGCAGTTCGGGAAAATAAATAATTCACCCGGTGTTTAAAATTAGTTAATGATCACCGCACTGCGAAAGTTTAACCGCTTGCAGCACCATTTGACCGAAACAATTTTACGCAAAATTTCACAATAAACATTTACCTGTTATTACTACGCTATACAAGCTTATGATATTTTATAGTGAAAGAAATTGGGGTCAAATGAAACTAAAATAAAACGAAAAACCTTTTTTCTAAGTGGATAAATACAAGTGAATCGCACACTATGAATATTAAAAATGAAATCGGCAAAAGAACGAAGTTTTCTAAAAATAATGTCTTGGTCCTTATCGCAGTATCTGGAAAGATGCTCGAGGTTAACGAAGGCGGTGGACGTGCGGCTGAGGGAGATTAGATTAATGCAAAAACTTATGACCGAAGAGGACGAGGCCGCTTTACCTGCTGCCAAGGCCAAAGAGAGGAAGAGAACGAAGAAGAAGGACAAAGACAAAAACAAAGACAATGATAAAGACAACGACAAAGACAAGCTACAGCGCATAGAATCGAGGAGGAAAATTAAAAGCGAAGTAACGGCGATACAGGTCGCGGACGCAGAAAACAAATACTACGAGCTTGTAGGACAGGTACCGATACAAATCAATATTTTCTGTCGCGATCCAAATCTATGACGATCCAATAAGTTGTAGGATAATGTTTTACTGTTTTGTTAACCCTCGGACTACTACGCGTTCTATGCCTATGGCAGAGTCATTTTTGATTCGCACTAATATTTCAATAAATGATTTCGAAAGGAATTGCTGAAGTACGCGAACGTGAGCGAACCGGACCTGCGTCCGACAGGTCCGATTATGGCTGGATGGAAGAAGCAGGATCGCAAGGGGAAGGTGGCGGGTGACAAGCCGGCGAAGGAGACGAAGAAGAAGGGTGGTAAAAAAGTTTCGGACACGAGGATTTTTAAGAGAAGATCGCTAATGTCGCGAATTAAATCGTTCCAAAAACCGAGTTCGGCCATGTCCGGGTTCTTCGCCGAGCCGGAGTCGTCGTCCCAGACAAAGACGGAGCGACCAGAGAAGAAGAAGAGGAAGGAGATCATCAAGTTCCGGCTGCCGGTGCCGTGCAAAAAGCAAATTTGCAAACCAAAGGTCTGTTGCTTCAGACGCAAGAGAGGATCAAGTGGCAAGAAGAAGGGGAAGAAGCCAAAGACAGGGACCTCGATCTTGAGCTCGCCGATGTTGATGGATGGGTCCATGGTAATGGCGTCGATGAAGCAGCTTAGCGAGAAGAAGAGTCGTAACCTGCGAGCGCTTATTCGCTGGAAAATGCTGGACCTGCCCGCGGAGCTGGTGCAGGAAGTCGAGAGGGCTAAGAGAGAGATAAGAAAGTTCACACCGTCCGGAACAGTCTGCTGGAAGAGACATACGACCAAGAGTGTGCAAGCAGAAAAGCGGTGAGAATGTGGATAAAGTTCCTTTGATTCGGGTGAACCCGGCTAACCGATAAACTGGCCTGTTCTGGCACGGTTTATGGTCACTGGGAAATTTGTTTTCGAACTTGTTGTTGTTCGGGTTGCGTGCATATACTTTGTTCTATGGTCGGCCGGGGCAGGTTGTGGCCGAAATAATGACTAGACTCATGGCGTTCGGGAAAGTTTCCGGTTTCGGGGAGTAGCCCCCTGGAAAGTAATGTGAGACTGAGAAAGCAATTTTAACTCTTTCGCGTTCTTCGAACAGGTATCGATACGATCGTACTTTTCTTTGTGTAATGTGCTCAAGGATATTGCCGCGCATATGTCTGTAGTATGTACAAGGTTTGATAGTCGTGTGTATAGACATTACTTTCTTTCAATAAGTTTACTGTTATTTTCATCGATTTTTCTTTGGTTTCAATGAAAGCAATTTCAACATCAAGGTACTTTAAACTTTCAATTAGATCATTGAATTAGCCCTGACATTAGCTACTACACGATAAAGCTGAAAGTACGCAATGCTATTCAAAAGAATCTTGAAAGCAGGAGAATTCAACGTGAAACAACAAAAATTTACAACTTCATAATTGCATTTGCCACAACAGAAAAGCTTTTGCCTCGGGCATTTTCTTCCACCTTTCCACCACAGATAAATATGTACTTTTCTTGCGAGTCGCTCTAAACACACTGCGTGTTGCTCCCCGTCAGGTAGTCGGCGGGAAATTCAAACATAAAGCATTCACGGAATATATTAAAAATATATATATATATATTTGTTTTATTATTGTTTTACACATTGCTTAAATTTTCCATTGAAAACAGGCAACTCATCGACAGCGAACGATCGCGCAAACCTATCGATTTAGAGGACGATCGAGAGGATGAGGAGGAGGACTCTTCGGTGAGCGAAGACGACAGCCCGAAGGAACAGTTGCCGATTAAAGAAAGACAAAAACGGAGAATAAGCTTCGGTCCGGAACCGTGCACTTATCTGAAAATGAAGAGCATCGCAGAGGACTTCTCCGAGATGATCGGTGTCCCGATGCCGAAATCGACCGAGGAAGAGGTCGAGGAAGAGGTCGAGAAAAGCAAGACTTACATCAAGGAGGTGCAAGCTATGCAAGCTAGAGTTTATCCGCGAATATCAGAGTTTCACACGATCGAGTGACGCTAGAACGACGCGACGTTCGACCGAGTTTCTGCCGCGTTGCATCCGATCGAAACCGAACAATCGGTCGACGGGTCCAGACATTTTCTACGGTGCCTTGATTTCGGTAATGAGTGCAATCCCGGGAGACCGAGTGTCCCGAGACGCGCATTCGCGAATCAAATGATAAGATACCTTGAAAATTGTCGGAATAAAAGCTTAATGTTGCTTTTATAGAACCATTGAATTGGCTCTGTCATTATAATTTATCTAACATGAATATCTATATCCAACATCCTCAGAAAGTAAATGAATAATGCCAAGACATTCCCAAATTTAATCATAATAATACATATAATTCCCCTAAAAATCATAATTCTATTTAAAGTAGGATTTTGCACGAGATTTTATTGATACAGATTTTATGACACAAAAATTATAGACCTTGCAAATATATTCCTAAAGGGAACGTAAGAGGTTTTATGAAGGTTAAAAATATTTTGCAACTGGAAACACACATCGATTTTAGATAGCCCAGCATGTTTTCAATAAATAACACAGGAAATGCACGGGATTGACTCGGTAAAGCAATATACGAATATGATATTTACATTGAAAAATAAATCCAAACCTGCTCTATCGAATAATTGTGGTAATACAAAATAGATTAACAAAAAACATTTTTTGGTAAACATTAATAAATAAATATGATTTGCAGCAATTTAAAGGATTTAACTTCAAATTTTATTTTACACCTCAATATAAATGATGGCTCTTTAAAAACGTTAGATAGATTTAGCATTGAATTGATAATTTTTAACATGATCCGTTTAATTTGTGCCGACTTTGGTTACGAGTGAATAGCTCTATTTAACATAGATATAGCACGAAGCCTTTACCCCGATAATTTTCCGTGTTGTCTTATAATTTTGTTCGCTAGAGAAGCGTCGAGTCTCGGACTTTCAAGTTAATTCAATTCTCAGTCGTAGTTTTAACAGTGCACAATTTGGTTCAATTGTTGCGCAGTTAGTCCAGTTACACGGACCACGGTTTAGTTAATAAACGATGCAGTTGGGATTACGTTTCTTGAGTCCAGTTCACGGGACAAGGGTGGAAAGACGCCAAGTTGCGCCGACATTTTCTCGTTAAACTGTATACACCGTTGCGTACCGGTTTCCCCCGAGGATCCAAATTAAATTTTTCCCGTCGCGATTCTTCTCTCTCTCTCTCTCTCTCTCTCTCTCTCTCTCTCTCTCTCTCTCTCTCTCTTGTCTGAAGCACCGGGATCGTAGAATAGCACGAGAATGCTCTTTCTTGCATTCAAGTATTTTCGAATTGTGGTTTTGGGGTATGGCTTTCGGGAGTATTGGGAAGGTTTCCTGGATTAATGCAACGTTTTCGGCTGCTCAAGAATAGGGGATGTTTTGCTGGTACGAATTGTTGCGTTCTCTTGGAAGTTTCATTCAAAGCATTGATATACGATGTGGAATATTTATGGCTCCAAAGAGATCGCTACAAACGCAAAGCACATACCAAGAAAGAGACATCGTTGAGTTTTCTAAAGATGTCGGGATTCCTAGCGGTGCACATGTTCTATTACACGAATTACAGGATTGCTATTCGAATGCATCAATGCATTATTAAACTTTGTTGGAATCGTTGCTGTTACAATGTTCTACTATGTATAGTATATTAAGTCTGAAGTATGTAATGTGTGTGTAAGGAATGAAAATATACAACCTTTTAAAAACAAAAATATAGAGACAGAAATTCACGCTAACTTTTATTTAACTAAACAGTTAAACAACAATGTATATTAATAACGTAGAATCAAGGTTGACATTTATTTCGGGTGGAATTGTTGAAGCTGCGGAGACTATGATAAAGCTACGGAACGTTTCCAGAACCACAATATGATAAATCAGACTAGGAAGGGCTGACAATCAGGGGCTGGTTCCGGGCAGCGGTGCAAGAAGGCATTTCCTAAAGTCGTTTGCCGACAATGTCCAGACTAACTTCCGGGAGTCTAAGCTAACATTCAGCCAAAGAGACGAGATATTCACTTGGCGATAGGATATTTTCGGTAAAAATAGAAATTTATTCGTTTTATGAACCGAAAGTGGAAACTAAAAATCTAATTTTATTTAAATCTAAAAAAAAGATATAAAAAGACTTAGCACACTAGATCTTAAAAGACACAGAACACTATTATTGTATACTCACGCGAATACGTCCGAATGAATGTGCCTGTCTTCCGAAGCCTCTTTTCGAAGCAGAAAACACCCCACGTCTACACAATCACCAAACACTACACAACACACTTTCCGAAATCGTGACAGCGAACAAGAAGTTACTCGGATAACGATCAAAATAGATCTACGATCTTAATGCAATTTCCGCGCAAAACTCTGCTTTTCCAGCATACAATGTATTCGATGAAGGCTGTTCGATTGAAACAAAAGAAATCGTTTTCAAGGAGATATCTAGGTGCACGGTAGTGCACCAGCCAAGTTCTCGCACTACCTCCTTTTACACGAAACAACTTGGCCGTTTTTTAGAGGCTTGTAACTCGGAACTGGAGGCAGATGAAGAGAGGTAATTTCGTACACTTGTTAAGCGCTATCATGTCTCAATATTGGCAAAACATTAATCTTCCAACATTAGTAGGTTCCGAGATATAGGACCACAAAAATCGTTAAATTTGTCACTGACTGACTGACAGATCATCAAAACCTTTTGGGTACTTGCCATTGACCTACAAGCTTGAAATTTGGTACATAGGTCCACCATAACAAACACCCAAAGGAATAATTATCAAAGTTTGAAATTTTACTTTTTTTAAATTAAAAAAAAAATTTTTTTCTTTTTAAATTGAATTCAACCATGGACTCTTGTACGTATTAGAACTTGTAAAAACAAAGTTTGAAATTTTACACCTTAAAAAAAGCGTAACCTAAGTGGTGGGATGCATTTATTTATTTACTTAATGTCCACCTTGAAGATAAAAAATGTTTAGGAATTAATGAATCAGGGATAAGAGTAATACCTACTTGATAATTGATGAAATTTAAACAAAAATAGATGAAATCCCAACAAAAACATCCGGTAAACAGGAGCCAAGTTCTCTATGGCCGTAAAAAGTGATGAGATCAAACAAAATACGGCCAAGTTCGTTAGCTTAGAAATACCTGTTGCAATACTGAAAAAGCGTTTGTAAAAATTAGTATAAAAGAACGCTATTTAATTTTTAAAGAGTTACATGGAAGGCTAAATTATTCAAACTTGGCCGTTACTTTTTAAACCAATGGCCATAAAAGGTGTTAGGTAGCGGTTAAGTTTGAATAATTTAGCCTTCCATGTAACTCTTTAAAAATTAAATAGCGTTCTTTTATACTAATTTTTACAAACGCTTTTTCAGTATTGCAACAGGTATTTCTAAGCTAACGAACTTGGCCGTATTTTGTTTGATTGATATATAGAGAATCATCTGTGTTCCGTCGCGTACCGCTTCTTCAAATTATTGCTGCGGTCACAAAGTCCCGACTACTGGCGATATGCTTGAGAAGGACGTTTCTAGCAGGCAAAAAATGCTTACGGATTTCGTAATCCGACAACGTCAACATCGACAGATGGACAACACGTGCGATAGACCCACCGAAGCGACGCGACGCGGTTCGATGCGACGGACGGACATACACTTCTAAATCACGCCATTGACGACCGAAGACGACACGAAAAGGGATTTCTTTGACAGTTTTTCCACTCTTCAACCCAAAGTCCTTCCGACACACCCGCGTCCGAACGGAATTAACGAACGGTACATTTCGCCACCTAAATCCATCGTAACCATTCACGAAAAACCCGAGGTGACAATCACAGAACTTTTTCGATTGTGGTGGGAGTAACTTCTTCTCGTTCGCTGTCACGATTCCGGAAAGCGTGTTGCGTAGTGTTTTGTGCTTCACAGTTATTAAGACGTATAAGCGTGAATGACAGTGTTATGTCGCGAAGGCAGATTTTTTCCTAATTACATAGGAAAGGTATTTATGGCACGAACGACTGAGTTCCGCTATCCTTGAAGGGATGTTACCAGCGCTAATTTCGACGGACCTCGGATTAGTCTCGGAGTCAGGCCTGGCAAGTTTTTATTAGGGTACGTTTTGGGAAAACGTGCTTTTGCAGACTTTCTGGTTCTTAGCTGCACGGCCATTGTCTTGAAAACATTCACGTGCGCATCAGCTGTTGGCGACTCCGAGCGCGAGGGACCCTTGGGCCCAGTATTTTTACGATGTTACCTCTTCGGGTCATCGCCGACTCCACCAGAGGTATCAGGTCGGAAAAGCAACCTCCCACTTACTTGTCCGGATTTTAAGCCATTGGCTAAAAATGTTTACGCCCACGAAGGGTGTTTGCATAAATAGGCTAAGGACATTGCGATCGATGTCTGTCTTCTAAAAGTTTTTGTACGAATCGCATCACTTGTCATTATAGCGTATATTTTAAGTCTGTACTCATAGTTTCCGTTTTTTCTTTGTTTCCTCATTGTTATTTCTGTTTTTTCGTTTTTATTAAAGTTGCAAGTTGTTTGTTATTGTGTTCATAAACTGACTGTCGATTTATTTACCCCTTATCGGGTCGCGTAAACTCAACGAGTTCGCTAAAGCTGCCGAGCATTGAGACGACGCAACAGACAGTGTCCTGTGGATCCGACAGAGATGATTCTGAAAAATTTCTAAATACCTATACTTTACATTAGAATTTTATAATGTAGGATTAGTATTCTTACGTGTAACAATGGAAATAAAATTTTCTTTCATATTTTGCACATTCTGACGTTAATAGTTTTTTTTTAGGATGGACGCGTGGAGGACTGGAGGACTGGAAAGAGAAAGTATCTGCTCGAGACCCAACGTACAATGGTTCGGTAAAAATTCGTCGAGGTTGAAGTCGGACGATTGGGGGTGGCCTTGTTCTCGTGTTAGCCGGCATCGAAAGGGTTCAAATCAAACACTGTACGCGAAACAAATATTTTGCGTCGACGTTAGGAGCAGAAAAGGACGCGGCGCAGCCTCGGAATAGCACTCGACCCTATACGGAACGACAAATCCACTTTGGTCCACGTTATTCTATCGGAAGAAGGAGCCCGGGATCCGCTAAGCTCATCAGTGGACTGCTCGGGACAAGCTCGGTTTCCCTTCGAGCTTGAACAAACTGTTTTCCTCGGGAAAAGCGGTCCTCGAGCTCCCTTCGTGCGGAGTTTCGTTGCGCGAACTCGTGCGCGATTAAATTCAAAGAGAATTGCCCGGCGAGACAGTTTCTCTCGTGCGCCTCTAGAAAGAAGAGTTGCGTCGTCGCACATGCACGAGGAAAATTTTCGAATTACGAGCGGGGGAACGCGAACGGAGCCGGGAATTCCGTGAACGGGCACGAAAAGAAACGCGAACACGGAAGAAAGTCGAGTAAAATACGCGACTAGCGAGCCGTCTGGCGGAAATCCAAATTCCGGGATGGATTTATGCCCAGTCCACGACGTGTCATCGTAATCGGCGATTTCTCGGCCCTGCGCACACTGGGCCAGATCGAATTAGCTATTCATTTGGTAAAAAATTGACTTCCTTGTATCGATATCGAATGTACATTTCTTTCTAAATTTCCATCCATTTAGTATAAAAATCGTCTGCTGTCAATTTCTCGTCGCGATCGTTATTTTTGATATTTTTAAAGTTTTTGAAATTTTTGAACCGCTTATTCGCCAAGTCGCGTCGCGTCGATTAGCTGCACGAAATTAAAAGTAGAGAAAATTTTTGACATAGTAAATACGCGTTAATTTTTGGAAGCTTTTTTAATTTTCGTCGTGATATTAAGACTAATTACTGAAAAACTTTCTAAGATGTGTGTCGTTGATGAACGAGGTTACTGTAATTATATTAAATGTAAAGGTTTTTAATAGATTTTTCATATGCAGGGCTCCTTTTCGAAGCGAACCTTTGCTGAAGCAACTGGCATGTTAACATTTCTCGAGGCGAGTGAATTTATAACGTGATTCTCTAATGCAATTGGGAAGTCGCTATGCGACCTGTATAGATCGAAGGCTTTAGAGCGTTTCCTGATTCCGAATCAATTTACGACTGTCAAGGGTAATTCAATGGTGTCTAATAAATAATGAGAGTATCTAAAGCGGGGGACGAACGAATACGTGCACGGGCACGTTATATCAACTTCTAGGGTTAAATGGTAAATTGGCCATTGTAATCCACGACTATCTGGTACAATAGACGGCCGGTGCAGCTGACACCGATTGTATTAATGTCGCGGTGGTGTTTCGCGATTAGCGGGGTCGTGATTTGAAGTGAGATCGAGCGTTTCGGACACTAACAAACTCTGCCCTTGCCTTTGGCACTGGACTCCACCGAATCACGTGTATTATATGTATCACTGCTCTACTTGCTGCGCATTTAGCAAAATAACATTTTCTCTTTCTCTTTCTTGATTTAATCGCCTAAATTTCTATTTCCAATGCGTGTAATATGTATTAAAACTAGCTACCGATCATAGTGTTCTTTATTATGTTAAAACTCGATTAATAGCATTTGATTCTAATTTGAAATGTCGGCTAAAAGAACTTTAATCATCTTCGAGAACAATTGTATTTCCTATCAATTTCCCATCAAGCCAGAAATATAAAGTGAAACTTGTTTGCCCCCGCAGCATCTTCTAAGATGCTAACTTGCCTCCAAAAAATTGCTGAAATTCCTTGGCACAACCGCGAGTTGACAGGCAGTGAAACAAGTTTTGAAGTTCGCAAGTCTTTGAAACGGCGCGGTGCGGCGCGGTGCGGCGCGGTGCGGTGCGGCGCGGTGCGGTGCGGTGCGGCGGTGTTTGTCAACGCGACAGTTCTCTTCCGCGCTGCTTCGAGTGTACATTTTCCGGAAACGTTAGGTAGTTTCTGAATACGCGTATGTTCAAAGACTCCGTGCGCTGCCACGATGTTTAACCCGTGAAATCGATGCGGAAATTCAGCGTGCACAAAAGCATCCAGCGGAGATGAAAAAAGCATCTGCGCTGCGGATCGGATATGCGAATGTAAATTGGCCGAGTTTCGTTATCGTTGGTTTCCTCTCGCGGTTTAGGGAGTTCCTTACGAGACAGACAGACAGACAGACAGACAGACAGGAAAACGTTTCAGTGAAGAACCGAGTCGCTTTAGTTTCGGGATTATGCGATACACCGCAACGATGTGTTTTGTGTCGTTACTGTCAGTCCTTCTATCTAATAGGAGCCAGTCATGGATCAATTATTAGTTTAAAATGACCTAGTTACAACCTATTTCATGGCATGAACATTTTTCAATTAACTACACATACATATTTGATGGGAGCGACCCACTGTACGACGACACGACACTCGTCGAAATCAACATTGCAGGAAGAGCGATGATACAGGTGTTATCCCGACGATTGAACGAATTGTTTCCCGGGAAGTGGAAAAATCAGGGATTCCCAGCGGCTTCGAATCGTCTCGACGATTTTTCACGAGAAAACGGTGGCCGATCGGGGCGTTCTTATTTCGATCGGGGATTCTCGTGATTTCCACGAAATCCCTGGAAATACCGGAGATATCAAAAAATTGTGTAAGCCCTTTCGGCGACAATCCGATTATCCGCGTTTCATAGAATTCTCACCGGATAGCGCGGCGCTGCGCGGCGCAGTGGTTTTAAGCCGGAGAAGCCGGACTAATTTTCGGGAGCCGGCGGAAGGAAGTTGGTTTAAATTCTTAATGAGACGAGACTACATCGGCCGGGAATTCCCTTCCCATTCGGTCGAGCCAAAGTTTGTCCAAGTTATTGAGGCACTTTGATAGAAAAAGTGGGAACGAAATTAGCGGCATTCACGACGGAAAAGTTCAGTCGTCGACGGCTGATATAAAACATTCGCGACGTGGCACACGACTGCGGTCTTAGAAACGTTTTATTCTTTACACGTGGACTCGAGGTGAATCATTTTTATCATTAAGCTAGAAAAAGTGAATTTCTTCGTCTAGTTAGCCATTTTTAAAGAAGACACGTTAGTCGCTTCACGGTCAAGATATTGTTAACAAACTAGTATTTAAAAATTATTTTGTAACATATGTTGAATGACAAACAGTAGGCGGATGTTTACGAAACAATTTGCAATAAGCTATCGTACAAACTGTGTTAAATTTCAGTAAAATTGCATATTTTACTGTATTCCATATATTCGCAGATGTTATAACCGCACGAAATCCACTGCCTAAATACAACATAGCTCGTGGCATACTGGCAAGCATGATACCGCTGCCGCCGTTATTTAATGCGATTAATAAACTTTATTTAAAGTTTCGTTCGGTATGCCCGAGTTGACGGATACGGTGCATAGTGATCACGGGTTTAATAATGCGCTATATCTGTCAGATGTTTGCTGTATTAAAATGAACGAGCAAGAGTAAACTGAATATGTGTTTAAAATATTTTGAAAGGATGGCTGCGCACATTTAGCATTCCTCGAAACGTCGAGAGGCATTAAAATTTTCGCTGGATGCCTCGGCGATTTGCTGCTCACTTTTAATGGACATCTCGTTACGCGAATTTCCAAGCAGTGTCGCCGCACCACGCCGCGCCGTGGCCGCATGAATCGCTTAGTCGATCTTTCTCTAAAAACGAAAAACGCATCCACCGGAAGACTGTAATCGAGTCCACGAGACGAAAGGAATCTGAAACTTCGTTATTAGAGCTAGTCTTGTCCCGTGTTTCGTCGAATCTCATTATGTATTTCGTTGCGACCATTTCTACGTCTTCGAATCGGTCTGGAAAAAATTAGAATTTGTTCAGAAATAGTTATTAGGACGACTATCCTGAAGATGTCTCGTCCAGGGTGAGCAACGCCGTTACTCGTGCGAGTACAGCTACACTCCCAAAGAAAAAGATAGCACACGCGTGCTATCTTTAATTTCTCGCGTTATAATTATGGTACAGGAAATGTGCAAATGATACAGAAAGACTACCTTCTACTAATATATAAACATAACTTTTATTGACTTTTCTTCAACGAATTCTCGTCGTAAAAATACAAATACCCAAATGAATAGAGACAAAATGATAGCACATGTGAAAAATATTCCATATTATATAAATTTAAAATAAACAAATTTGAAAATGATATAACTGTACCTGTGTTTAATAATGTGTGGAACCTCCGTGGTTCTCAATTACTTCTATCATCCTTTTCGGTAAGGATTTATACAATACTTTAATTGAAGATTGTGATAAATTTTTCCATTCCTCTTTAATACAGATTTTTAAGTCATTTAAATTTTCAAATTGTCTACTTTCTGCGTAGACAGCTCTTGATAATAATCCCCAACAATTCTCAATTATATATTTAAGTCCGGGGAGCACGCCGGCCATTCCAAAACAGGAATTTTCTCTTTTGAAAAATATTCATGAATAATTTTTGCCGTGTGTACGGCAGCATTATCTTGCTGGAACACAAATTATGGACCTGCAATGCATTGTGCACACTTATCAATTTGGTTTTTAATTAATCTCAAATAACTTGCACTATTCATTTTTCCTTGTATAAAATTAATATCCGTTTTTCCTTTGTAACCTATGCCGGCCCATATCATTATTCCGCCTCCTTTCATTTGTCGTCTAATTCTTGTTAATTGTCCTTTTCTATTTTTATTTTTAAAAATAGTGCATACTATTATCATGACATTCGAAAGATTTAAAGAGGAATGGAAAAATTTATCACAATCTTCAATTAAAGTATTGTATAAATCCTTACCGAAAAGGATGATAGAAGTAATTGAGAACCACGGAGGTTCCACACATTATTCAACACAGGTACAGTTATATCATTTTCAAATTTGTCTATTTTAAATTTATATAATATGGAATATTTTTCACATGTGCTATCATTTCGTCTCTATTCATTTGGGTATTTGTATTTTTACGACGAGAATACGTTGAAGAGAAGTGAATAAAAGTTATGTTTATATATTAGTAGAAGGTAGTCTTTCTGTATCATTTGCACATTTCCTGTACCATAATTATAACGCGAGAAATTAAAGATAGCACGCGTGTGCTATCTTTTTCTTTGGGAGTGTACACCAATGAATAACCTCATTGTGGACAATGACACAACCTTCGGCCATCCAACACACGCGAAACGCGAGATCGCGGTCGTGTTGGACACAATGGACGCGCGCGCGATGTTAAAGAACGTGTTTAGACTTTCATGGGTAAAGGGTAATTAACGGGAGAGTTGAATATTTTCGCGAGTCCGGCACTGAATCATTAGGAACTAGATCTGGGATCGACGTCTCGTCAGTACCATTACCAGTAATTATCGATAATTTCCTCGTGATCCGTTGTAAGCACATACACTCGGCCGGCTGAAGAGGGCGAGGGGCGTCGTTTTGACACGAACGTTCGTACATCGGCCGTGCTCGAACAGGGGCTGCAATAGATGCACCGACATCGAGTGCATGTCCGGCCCGGCGGAGTACACCGGCGGCCACTTCCTAAAGCGCTTACTTCGCACACAGTGAATTCGATTTGCTCTCCCGCAATCCCGCCTCGATCGCGTTGCCTGTCCCGCGCAGATTGTTTCGTTTTCAATGAAAATGCGGCCCCTGCCTGATGGGGATTCGTTGAGCCAGCTGGAAACAGTGATGCGATCGGGCAACGCTTTCAACGTGCACGATGCAGATCCTCTCCCGATCGGATCGTTTCGTATCTTACTTGTTAGCCCTGCGTGTACACCACCGCTCGTAATTATTCCAACAACAGTTTTACACGCCTTTCAGAAACCAACGAACAAACTCTGCTCTTTTTTTATCCTCGGCTCGGAACGCTATTTATTTGAATAATTTAAAGACCTTTTACTGGATCGTAGCTATGGTTGCTGCAGTGCGTTCTAAATTTCAATTTAGGAGAATGCGCCCCTTTAACCCCTTGCACTACGATCGATTTTACGGTTGCAGTGATTAGAACTTATTTGTCGTTTCTAATTTCTTCGAAAAAAGAAAGTTTGTTTGTAATTTATACGTATGCAGTTTCCAAGGGTTTCAACAACAAAAAAATATAAATTTGTTTCAATTTAAAGTTTGAAAGAAATTAACAGCATGAATATTTAGTAGACTCTCTTCGAAATCTTCGTCACGAGTCCAACTCGGTATTATAGTGCAAGGGGTTAAAGAAAGTACAACATTTTTGGGACACCCTGTATAAAAATACTACAACAAGTACAATGTTACCACGCTGAACTGAATTTGCCCGAGATGAACAATTTGGCGATCGGTAAATAGAAGATCGATAAATGAAAAATTGATAACAGAGAAGGATAGTCGATACGTTTAGGATGAAAAATAATTCAAAGTGGAAAGTTAACGTGAAAACCCGGCTATTGAATATAATTGACTGTACAGATCCTTTGACCGGGCACCCCTAATATAGAACCCCGCTAATTCCCTTCCACCCGTTTGAACCTTCTCCGGCAGCAAAGACTTCCGACCCCGGTTCTCCCAGTCGTCAGTTTCTTTTAATTCAGTGGAGCCTCGGTCAAAAGAGGCAATCTCGCAAACCGTCTGATTCTGCAAGCCGTAAATCGAATTCCATCAGTTTCGAAGCGACTTCCCTCGGCTGCCGCGCTCCCATTTCCCGATACGGAACCCGCAGGTTTCCGGGACGATCAACGCGAAACAGCAGCAGCTTGTAAAGGGGTTAACAAGCACGCGAGCCAAATAAGGGAGGAAAAGTCTGTCGGCTGGAGCTTGTTGACACACACGTAATCGACATGTGAATCGTAAACTGCTATAGGTCTGTGCCTACCATTTTCCATCCCTTTCTCTATCTTTCACACGATATTTTACACTGCGTTCTATTTGGTCGCAATCCAAATAAAATATATTATATCTTTATGCATTGTGTGTTCGTTATTGTTAACAACGACTTGTTACTAATCGATGTTGTTATATTTAAAATTCATTCAAAGAAAAATCTGCAACTCTGCTGTAGAATCCCAAAATTGGATCAAATATCAATAAAACAAACATGATGTTAATAAAACAGATACGAGATATTAATAATGTAATTATATTATTAATAAAATAAATATGATATGTTTTATTAAAATTTGATGAAAAATATCATATTTAATATTGCATTTAACGTTTCCATCGAACACTGCGGCAAATAGTATATTAATGAAATATATTCGATAATCTGGAGCTCAGGAAATTGCTATCATCGATCCAGCAGGCGGGTGCACAGCGTAACTCAAAGAAAATCATCGTAAGTGGCGAATACCGTGTCGCAGACGTAGTAAACGTCACGCGCTGGGAAGATTAATCTTCTTCGAAGAAAAACCGGAGTGTCTGAGCCCGTTAACAGCGTTCGTCACTTTCTGGAGCGATGTCTGCGGCACGAAGTGAGCCAAGCTGAAAGCAATCGTGTCCAAGTTCCGTTCATCGTTCCGCGACGTGCCGGCATCGCGGTACTTCAATCCGTCCCCGAACTCGCACTCGAACCGAAACCCGAACCCGAACCCGAACCCGGCGCAGCGCGACGCTGCGCGGTGCGGCGCATTTGCATAAAAGCGAAGAAACAAGCCGAACACGATTCAGCTGTTCCACCGGGAATCCGTAATCCGTGCGTTGCCACACGGCTCTCGGATGCATCGCGCCGAGCCGCGCCGCGCCGGATGCACCGGTTGCATTAGCTTTCTCGGCCGCCCGTGCACCGAGACCGCGTCTTACCATCGCTTGTCGTTATTTCGACGATGTTAATCGAAACTTTCACTTCCCTCCAAAGTTTTCGGCTACTTCGAACTCACCTCCTCCACTGCCTGCGCCCGTACCTATTACTAGACCATTTTCAATAAGAAACAGCTCAAGTTTCGGTCCCACTTGGGGAACAAACGCCCAAGCGCCATATTGGGTAACAGATATGCGTGCTTCTGGAAATGCTTATCGCGTCGCTCTCGAATTCGCCTGCCGCACAGTTTTCATCACCGGTTTCACCGAAATTGTGAGGTTGTTTTTATTGATAGAACAGCGTGTGAGGTTATGGTTACATCGATCTATGAATCGATCGAAAGCTATTTCAGGTTGGTAGCGACGCAGTGTGTTATGCGTGCGACGATTGGTACGCTTGTAAGCGTCGTCCCTTGCGCTGAGTTTTGTCGAACGGATGCATGTGCGTTCAAAATGTGTTAATAATATATACCATTTTTCATTATTATTATTTAATAAATATTAAGTTGTGTTTCACAAGGAGTTTAGCCTTTATGTGTTCCATCCCTCGAGTCACCACAGAAATAACGCATAATTGTTTATTCCCTTCGGTTCAGATACCGAGACGAATACAGAGTGTCTCACTTCAGTGTAACCCCCGGAATGTGTTCTTTAATTTTGACAAAGTAGAAATTGTTTTACGTGTGATTTGAATGGTATCAAGTGGTCGGTATATCCCAAAACAGTTACTTGTTTAAAATGTTTTTTTTTTTAAATGCCTACATATATTTTCGTGTTGCATAATTTGTCGTGATACCAATAGTTCTTAATCTTCCACGGAACCAAGGAAATCTGATGGTGCTAATTTAATCATTCACCATTGTGTATTGTTTGTAATCCTAATATTACTACATACATTATAATCTCAATTATCCAGGATTAACTTTAATTTAATTAATTGTGATTGCGTAACAGCTACCTCTTGCCTCCTGGAATTTGTTTAATCTGATTTAATTGAATCTGTAGACTAGTTAATTATCGTGGAGCATACTGTAGATATTGTAGGTCGCTGACAAACAGACCGATTTAAAAAAGAAGCGGTGCTATTTGTCTTCCGGCGGGAGACGCAAAGAGGGCGGTTATCGTCTGAATGAAGAAGCGAGTGGTTAAATGGATGTTGCGTGACGATAATCGCCGCTATTCGCGTAATGGTCCGTTTCAGGAGCGTTTCGACGGAGGTTAGCGTCTGCGTCCGGATTGACGCACAGCGAGAAACAATCTTTCGCCGCACCGACATGACACACGGTAGAGGCATCGTCCCTCCCGTCCCTCGCGGATCAACCCCTTCGAGACGTTTAGCAACAGCGCGTGTTGCGTAACGACCCTCTTTCAACGGATACTCTCTCGCCGCTTCTGCTCGAGGTAATTTCAAGCAGGCTAATTAAGGGATAGGGTGGCCGACCCTTCCCTGATAAAACTGGCTCGAGCTTCGAGCACCTCTTTCCCAGCAGTTATTCAGAGAACGATCTCGAAATTTGCGCCTGGTGCAATAGGTGCGCACTACCATATCGCGACGGGAACGATAAAGGGAACGGAGCGTGGCCATTTGTTGGCTGTTATTCGACTAACCGTTCGCTTCACTAGAGGGGATCTTCGATGTATACGTATGTATGGAATTTTTTCGCATTCCTCCGAACTGCCGCAATCACTGTTTACCTACAGTTACTCGCAAAAATTAGTATACACAAGGTATTAAGAGGCTGTGCGCACCCAACTACCACCACCACCCTTACCACTCACACATCGATAGATCCGCATATACGTATACGAAATACAAGGGTTTACAGCAAAAGAAACTGACGCACAGTGGGCTCGATTGAAGAAGCACGCGACATTTTGCGAAAAATTCAACTTTCTAATTTTGATATTTTTTCAATTAATATTGATTTCTAAATGTCTACCGACCACGAAAATGAAAAAAATAATCAAGTACAATAGCAATTCTAGTTGTAATACACGCATGAAGTTAGACAGTTTAGGAATAGCGATTTTGCCTACATAATTTTGCTGTTCATTCTTAAAGTGTCCTGATAACTGTGATCAACTTCTTGCCCTCAATTTTTTTCTACATCAAAATGCACACTTTATTGATAAGAAATCATACTTTTCATTGACAATTATGATATAACATATTTTTAAAAAAATACTGAGTAAAATGAAAATGATCGTTAAAAATTTTTATCTTTGACATGCACTATCTTTCAGGTTCCACAAAGTCCCACTTTCTAACAAGTAAGGATTTTTTCAGTAAACCTTCCCCTATGTAATGTGACAAAAATTATTTCCCACCTCGAACCACTTTTCAAGATATTGTTGTGTGAAGACATCCGCGTCGCGTTATCCTGCTCGCGCTCGGAGGCGCGTTACGCGCTGAATTCGTCATGTACGCAGCCTCTGAAAGTCTGACAGAAGTGTGTTGAATAGACTTTCGGCAATTGATATGTTTATATTTTGCGGTAAATAAGTAAGGCTTTCATCTGTGATGTTGCAAAAGTGCAAAGACGTTTTTCTCAATTTAATCTTAGTCATAGTTTATTCACATATTTAAGTCTTATTCATTGAGTTTAATAAATTATAGTTACTTATTATTAGTGTTCTTAGTGTTTATCATACCAACACATGCAGTTAAACATTTTAATAACATCGATTTTCACCAAATAATCTGATCTGCTTTCCTCAAAATGGCCTGACAGCTATGTTTAATAATAAAATGAATAATACATTAAATAAGTTAATATATATAAATTATATTATACTTTTAGAACTTCATATATATACTTTATTTTCTTATATGTATATAATAAGTTAACTGAATATTCTACTTTTTATTTGTGTTTCTATTTAAATTCCGAGATAATTTCCAATAGTAACAAATTTTTGTCAATAATTTACAACTTAAACATTTTATGCATTTGCATTAAATAGCGAAAATACTAATAACAAATTAGTAAAAACGGTTAAACAAATGTGAAATATATTAAGTTGTAAATCCTTGAGAAGGAATTATTTTTTTAAATATTCAGTTCAAATTTCATTGCAATATCTTTAGTGGTTTAAGAGTTATTCAAACATGTCGCGTGCTTCTTCAATCGAGCCCACTGTGTGACGCCTCAATATTGCAATTTGAAATTCAGACCCGGTCGATTATGTTTCCTAAGAGTCCTGGCCAGGGTGGTTCAAAACCCAAATTTCATATTTTTACGTTGTTGAAGAGTAATTTGTAATAATCGGCAGAATACTTTTTGCCACAAGTCAGCGCTGCCGATTATTGCAAATTACTCTTCAACAACGTAAAAATATGAAATTTGGGCTCTGAACCACCCTGGCCAGGACTCTTCGGAAACATAATCGACCGGGTCTGAACTTCTAATTGCAATATTGAGACATCAGTTTCTTTTGTCGTAAACCCTTGCATTTCGTATACGTATATGCGGATCTATCGATGCGTGAGTGGTAAGGGTGGTGGTGGTAGTTGGGGCGCACAGCCCCTTAACGCCTTATTTTCTTGGAATTAGTTTGTTTTGGTAGAAACATTGGCTGCAGAAGCGAATGTTTCTTTCGTTCCACTTGCGTAGCGTAGATTGTAGATTATTCGCACGAACTTAGCACGACGCGTAAAGTCGTCAAGTACTAAAGCGATTGCGCCAAAGACTTCGCGACACAACAGGTTTGATCGCTACTGCCAATTCCCCTCGCTCGATACAGCAATTTTGCAAGTATAGATGATGCAGTTTTAATGGAAGGCCTAATTAAGCGGAGGAACCTATTATCTTTACCCTATTAACCATCGTCCTACCTCCGCGTTTCATCTCCTTCAGTTTTCATTATTTCATGGCATAAATTAAGTCGCGCTTTGTTGAATATTCGTCGAGCTAACTTCAATTTCGAGCAGGATTTTCCCGAAAAATGATCTTCTTTTAGAATGCACAATGAAAAAAGCTAAATATTTGCAGGAAGCTTATCATAGAAAATTAACTTTCAATTTACCGGAGTCGCGTAGCAATTCTTAACAAATATATCCGTGATAGTTACGAATGAAATAAATTTATTTCATCCAATTTTGTTTGTTTAACTCACCGATACCCGTGGTAATTCAGCCAGTCGCAATGTCGTTTCAATAATGTTTTGAAAAGCAACCACTCACCTGTAACAAACGAGAAAAGAATTATTCGATCACCTAAATACTATAAATACCTAATAATAATTGTTGACACATCTTTTTCCATATACTTATATTCGTTTCGTCACAGGTTTTTCTTAGGTTTACAATATCTTTTGGAACCACTATACATACATATATTTGCATTGCTTTTCGAATAAGTCCTAAACCTTTTCTTGAATCGATAAGGCTTAACAGCTTTCAATGAACCAGATAAATTGTATTATAAAACCATTCTTACATCTACAAATCTCCCGAAACGTTGAATAATATTGTGTTATGTAATTGATGTTTACTCGACAGAATTCGATAACAAGTCACTAGACTCCAGGATATCAATAATATCGTGCAATCGTATTGTTCGAAACAAAAATTAAATTATGGAATAATTTGATTTACCATAAACTATCGAGTTATAAATAATGTAACTTGTGCAATCGTTGCACCATATCGTATGCGATTATCATTATAATCAGCGTGTTGGAATTAAATGATATGCCTTGTTAATACATTGCAGTCGCAAAACCGAGGATCCCACTTTCGTTTGCAAATATTCATGGTGTATTCGTTGCAGAAAAAATGTGCAGGTGTTCCTGTCTGAGAGATCACCCTGTATATGTATTTTGCATGCCTGGCGGTTCCCCGAGGCGGGGGGTAATAAAATGAAAGACAGAAAATACGCGGGACTGAGGGAATTCTTGCAAGTTTCATTTGGTGCATCCCAGAGTCGGCTGGTCGAGTAAGCGAATTTAGGCAGATCGCTTTCCCGTTTCCCTTAAGCGTAGACGTGGCACCGTTACAGAAGCCATTAGGGGGCATAATATTCACCAGCTACTGCACACCGTCCATAAATTTCGTCTGCGTACATAAACGTATCCCCAGACGTGTCAGCATGTGTCTTCCTGTGCGAGCCAGGTACACGGCCGGAGAACGTTCGCGGGCGTCAGCGAATTTCCAACGTGTCTTCGGATGATGTGCGTGCACCTTCAAAGCCAGCCGTTACCCTGCGCGGCTTAATTGGCCCCGTGGGCCCGTCACCCGCGTAAGTCAATTATACACCGCGTCGTTGACAAATTAACAGTCGACGATGTCTAGTACTTCCCATCGAATTTTCCAATGGCGTCGTCCTGAAATCCATCCAGATCTCCTTCCAGCGAGATTGATCACGTGTATTGTTGCGGATCTTTATGCGACATAAAAATGTTCTAACAACGTCGCACCTGCGGGGTCGCCGATTTTAACGAAACTTTTGGCTGAACTTTCTCTTGGAAACCCCGAAATTTTCGGTTATTATATGTTTTATCTTGTTGATTTCTGCGAGAAACTCTCTACATGGAAGTCCTAGACCGCGGAAACCACTTGTTTTTAAGTTGTGAGCTTGTAAAGTTGAGTAATTTAACATTAATTTTCACTGTTTTACCTCAGAAAGTGACAGGTATGGGCGCCGCCATATTGGTAAGCAGGGAGCTCCTTAACCCGTGTGGGTTAGTTCTGGTTAGATTGTGTATCGGTTTTGTAGCTCTCTACGTACCAATATGGCGGCGCCCATACCTGTCACTTTCTGAGGTAAAACAGTGAAAATTAATGTTAAATTACTCAACTTTACAAGCTCACAACTTAAAAACGAGTGGTTTCCGCGGTCTAGGACTTCCATGTAGGGGTTTTCTCGCAGAAATCAACAAGATAAGACATGTAATAACTGAAAATTTCGGGGTTTCTAAGAGAAAGTTTACCCAAACTTTTTTCTGCTGACGCATAATTACAGCAATAATTCGAGTCTTCCGCGTCGTACAGAGTACAGATACCCCTGTCCAATCGGACGATCGCGCAGCTTATAATTAGACATATTGTGTTAACGGTGAAAGCCTATCGTACTGGGAACCCTCGATTCTAATGCGCGCAGATGATAACTACGCTCATGATTATGTGTACCTCTGTACATGCAGTTTCCGTGTACACGTGTCCTATATGCGCACGTGTTTCGCCCGTAACGTTGTCTCACATTCCTATAATATTCGACATAATACCACGTTTACTAGAGCATTACCAAACGACGAAACGACACTACGCTACGCTACACGACACGACGCGCGACGTCTCGCGCTGGTTCATTTGCCCGTAACTTGTAAAAGCCGGTTAAAACGCTTTACGCTGTCTTTCATGGTTTATTATGTTCCGTCCTCGCGACAGAAACTTCCTGTTTACCCAAGAAATCTTCCTATTCATTGTCAGATTCTCGATTCTTCGACAGCTACAAAACCCAGATTAAAATCAAGCAAGCAGTCGAGCATTTCGTACGGAATTTATATTATCAACAAGTTCGGTCGAAGAATGTTAGCAACAGCTTTACCTGGAGATCCTTTTCCTGGAGAACAATGTGCCAAGAATATTAAACATGCTTGTCGGCTTGTCTATTAAGTCGCGTCGAACCATTGTGCGAACAGACGAGATTTTTATTGCAGTTAAGTGAAGCAAATTCTCTCTCGCCGGGAATAAATTGACTGGTTTTTGCTTGAAATAAAAGATACGGACAAGATGGTGAAAAGTGCCCCCAGACCAAATTGATTTTTGGTTACATCATCCGACATCATAAATAATACGTAACACAATGTACGATAGAAAAAAAACAAGTTTGTTTCTTGAAGAGACAATCGACACGACCAGGTATAATATTCTTTCCGTGTAACCTGTGAAATGTGGCCCGTTCGAAAGAATTATTTTTTTCCAATTCGGTGTCGTAAGATAACTATTTTTTATTCGGCAATAAATAGCGAACAGACCCTTCCGCCTTTCGAAGATCGTAAATTTGGTCAGGTGCTAAATCAAGAGGGAAAAAAATGTTTTAACACAACCGAACGCATTGATCGCGATGATCTACAATCTACAATCACCGGTTTCCCTCTGTGATTCTCGTCGACATGACGGATTTCGGCTGCGAGTGCCGCGGAGGGAAACTGCGCGACGGCTGTCCATCGATTTACCGTCGCGTCGCGTCGCGTCGATTTCGCATTAGCGGCGGCCGAATCGTGTTCGTATCGATGCTCTATTGATTTTCCATTACCGGGTAGCTTGTAAAAAAATTCCGTCAGCCGGTAATCCGTGGAATTTTTCACGGGTGATCGTGACGGGAACAAGCGTCCCGACGCGACACCAGTGCGCAGCGTCGCGTCGCGTCGCGTCGCGTCGTCGACCGGGGAAATATTTTCGCCGAGAAATCCCTCGGTGTTCTCCTGTAATCTGAACGAGGTGAGGTGAAAATGGATCGCGCGACTTTCATAGACGCGTGCCTGTGAAAAACATTCAATTTTTGAACGCTCCCTCCGCGCCGACGCGACGTTGTCAAATCAGAAAGCACGCTATTTCGATTTTGACCTGCATTTTCAGAACTTAATTTGTTCCTCGGCGTCGAATTGGCAGAGTGATCGCAAACTCTTTCTTTCAAAATGAAAGAATATAGGAAAATGAGATAAGATTGACATAAGATAAATAGACAAAAATTTTTAAAATAGAAATAGAAAATATGCTTTCTTGATATGTTTAATAGGTTGAAAATAATATGTATTTTTTAATTCTTCCAGAAAAAGTTGGAACAAACTAAAAATTTGGACTTTTGGCCAGCTATTCGAGGCGAACGCTCCACTGTGATGACGTCCCCCAGTGGTCTCAAAGCGCGAAAACGTGGCCAAAACCTTAAAAATGAACTTTTAGCTAGGTAAGTATTAATTATTGGGTTGATTACTCTAAGAGTGTTTCCAAGTGGGTGTAAACAGCAAGAAGGTCGCATTTTTATACCTGACCACCAGTCGCAGTCCGAACTTCGAGTTCATTAGACCGTACCTTCTTACAAATTTTCTTAAAACCTATCGATTTTAATTGTGCATTATAGATGCTGTTTGTGGAGGTAAGTTGCATAGTTTTTAGTGCCAAATGCTTATTGTTAACTGATAACCATGTATGCAAAAGAGAGAGTAAAAGTGAAGGCATAAATTTTGACGATTTAGAGTAGAAGTTATTCAACTCACACCATGCTAAAACTATGCTAAAACTTGTTGGAACTTCTACTTTATACTATTATCTTGCAATTCCAAAAAAAATTTGCTGCTCGAAAGTGCTCTTTTGGTCGTACCACTGTTTTTTGTAATGCAGATTAGGTATTTTATGAGTTTTCGTTGCATTTCTTGTCAAAGTCTTTCTGTAAAATTTAAACAGATTTTGAATAGAATGTCAAATTTTTATAAAAAATCATATTTTTCGAAATTTTTTTATTGGATCCGTCATTTTGTTTTTTCTAATTTCAAGTTCAGATTCGTGATCAGCGACCCGAAAAACGGCTTAATACCAATTTTCAAGCAGAACCGATAATTTTTTAATACGTTATGAGGTTTTGACCACGTTTTAGCGATTTGGGACCACTGTGCGGCCCGAGGAGCCCGAAAGGAAAAGAAAGCAATTAATGTGCCGCGCCGTTTCGGCGAAGGTGTGTGTTTCCGCGGGACACAGAATGAAATTTATTTCGTCCATGTTATTTTTCAAATTTATGTTAGCCGCGAAATGCAGCGCCTTAATTAAAACCAGCAGGATCGTCCGCGCATCGCTCGTTTTTACACGCGAGAGAGAGAACTCGCAGTTTAATTAATCCACCGACACGTTAAGTCCGCGCGTTATTCGCGGCAAATATTTCGGAAAAGCAGTTAGGCGAACCTCCGACCACATCAACGAAGACGACTGGCTTCACTGCATGTCATTACGACGCGTCTGTATATTGATTCGACGATAATCCCCGCGGAAAGGACAGTCCAGCGACGTGCTTTCACCCCCGTAATTATGAAAATGAGCTTGAACTAATTACGATCGTAACGTATGACGCGACGATCCATTCAACTATAGTGCTAATTAGAGACGATCGAGCGTTGTCGCCTGAATAAAGGTCGTCGCACACTAGGACGCACCAGCAACTGACCAACATCGGACCAGCACCGGATCACCGGCGCACAGTGGTCGGAAATCGCCAAAACGTGGTCAAAAATAGGAAGGAGTACTTCAATTTAGTTCAAAATTGATACTCGTAGGTTTTTCGGGTCGCTGACCCGATAAATCTGATAAATCTGAGGTCAAAATTACAAAAAACAAAATGGCGGATTCAATATGGCGGAAGCGTAACCCAAAAAATTATTGGACTCTCTTGAAAATTAGTATTCCCATATTTCTCATGCATTGCGTTGAATACGAATCTGATGTCAAAATTACAAAAAACAAAAAATTATTCATTTTGCGATAGTACATTGTTAAATTCTTGCATAAGTTTGACTTCTCGTTCTGCGGAATCATTAACTACAGCTAAATTATGTACTATACAATTTAAGCCTACGTTATAACTAGAGATACCCATTTCACGTGTATTGAAAATACATCCGTATTATCCGTGTATTTTGATATACGTGTTCCCGTGTATTCAAGTCCATGGATACACGGATCGTACATTGAGATATACAAGAGTTAAGGGGCTGTGCGCGCCCAACTACCACCACCACCCTTACCACTCACACATCGATAGGTCCGCATATACGTATACGAAATGCAAGGGTTTACGGCAAAAGAAACTGACGCCTCAATATTGCAATTAGAAGTTCAGACCCGGTCGATTATGTTTCCTAAGAGTCCTGGTCAGAGTGGTTCAGAGCCCAAATTTCATATTTTTACGTTGTTGAAGAGTAATTTGCAATAATCGGCAGCGCTGACTTGTGACAAAAAGTATTCTGCCGATTATTACAAATTACTCTTCAATAACGTAAAAATATGAAATTTGGGCTCTGAACCACCCTGGCCAGGACTCTTAGGAAACATAATCGACCGGGTCTGAACTTCTAATTGCAATATTGTGGCGTCAGTTTCTTTTGCCGTAAACCCTTGCATTTCGTATACGTATATGCGGATCTATCGATGTGTGAGTGGTAAGGGTGGTGGGGGTAGTTGGGTGCGCACAGCCCCTTAACATGATGGGCTGCGAAAATTTCTATTAATAAACCTTAATCAATTATAACTGCTTATTTTGATGAAGAAAAACCAAAGTGTTTACATTTTCCGGCAAAAGACGGTTTCCTTTTGCTGTAATACATGTGTAACCTTGAACTTCACAATAATACACGTGTATTATCCGTGTATTCCGATACACGTGTACACGTTTACTTCTGTTCCCGTATATCATAGTATAAAATACGGATATACATTAGTACACGTGAACAATTGAATACGTGTATCCTCAATACACCTCCAAAACCGTGATCTCTAGTTATAACTGGGATCACTGTGCTATTCTGAGGGCTCCTTATTTATAAAATCTAGGGAAATTGAAAATCTTTTAGAAAAATTTAAAGTTTTTTTTAGAAATAAAGGCTGCAACGTTGCTACCAACGTACTCATTTACATTATTTGAATCAACTACTAATCTTTTTACATCATCATCATTAACGGTATCTAAAGCGACAACCATTTGCTGTTTTTATATGATGCAGAATATTGAGGTGAGAAAAGGCTAGCGCTACAGATTCGGATGTTCAATACCACAAATAATTACAACATTTTCATAATGCTACGCGAATTACTTGGTCATTGATGGCACTATACGCGTATAGACTTTTTAAAAACTAATGGTCTTGTCTTGTAGCCTCTGCAGCAATTGGAGCTTGGATCCATGTTTATAAATACAATATACTGATAACAATGCAAATCTAACTTATTCCATGTTCTTCATCCGTTGATAATGTCAATTGATCTCTAAATAAGAATATTTTTAAAGAATATATAGCCTAGGTCATCCATCTGATTTGGAATGGGCGAATTAGAGGTATTACTACAATTGAAACACGTCGTTCTCACCGGTGTTACGCATCGCGAAAACGGACTTGTTAGGGGGAATAATTAATATGAAATAACCTTAATTCGTACAAAGTACACTTGTACTTGAATGCATGTAAGGAATTATGATAATTTTGAAGGTATAAAATATTGAACTTGAATGTTCAGTATACTCTTCACATTTAGCGCGCAGTTACTTCTATGTCAAAACTTCGCGCTCGATGCGGCACGTCTTCCCGACGTCCGATTGATCTAAAACTTTAGATATATCATTTTTTCATGAAATGGAACAATATTGAGCGGCGGCGTGTCCAAAATTTAATGGTCGAAAAATAAGGTCCACCGTACTACACACACTTGGTAGCCGCAGCGCAGCACCGTTACGTCTCCGTATCGACTCGACAAAATGTGCGCACACTAGGACGCACACGCGCCTGACCAGCACTGCACCAATTCGACGCTTTGACTTTCTTCTATGTATGTAGTTTCAATGTGACTGCGCACACTTGGTAGCCACTGCACAGCACCGGCACGCCTCGACAGGTAGGACATTCTTGGCGAAAATGTTTTGCCGGTGTTAGATGTGCTGTTCGTACAGTGTTCGAGAGACGATCGTATCGAGTCGTAGCCTCGTATAAAAAAATAGAATTGGTTCGTCAATTTCGTATATTTGTCAAAAAATGACAATATTAATTACTAGGGGTGTGCGGGTACCCTAGCCTCGGGTCGGGTCGGGCAATGATCGGGTCGGGTCGGGTCGGGATCCCGAAAGTTTACGAAGTTCGGGTACCCGCGATTTCGGGTACCCGAAATGGCAGTCGGGTCGGGTCGAGTCGTGATCCCGAAAGTTTGCAATATTCGGATACCGGAAGTTAAATTTGGATTTATACATATATGTAAGTATAATGCTGTTTTATGATTTTTCAGTTCAATCTTTTATTTTCACTGGCAGGTTTTACAAAATATGTTCGCACTGTGCGACGTCTTCAAGACCACTGAATGTATCGGGACGTTTCTGTTTCTAGTAAACACTGTTCTTACAAGAGAAGGACTCTTCGTCCGCACATTGTTCGTATAAGAACACTGTTTAAGAAACAGTGTTTACTACAATTCGAAATATTATTACAACCGATGATTGGACATATTAATATGCACACAGTTATTTATCGCTGATTTGACCGCAGGCTTGCCCCAACTTTAACTTCGGATACCCGAAAATTGCAAACTTTCGGGACCCCGACTCGACCCGACCCGACTACTATTTCGGGTACCCGAAATAGCGGGTACTCGAAGTTCATAAACTTTCGGGATCCCGACCCGAACCCGAACAAATTTCCTGACTCGACCCGAACCCGAAATTTCGGGTACCAGCACACTCCTAGTTTTAAATATTTATAAAAGAAATTATATTTACATATAACTTGAACAGACTGCCAATTTTTCGTAAGGTGTTATAAAAAGACCATGAATAAGTTTTTGTAAAAATTTGATAAAAAAAATCATTTATCAAAAGTTCATATTTCATCACAGGGAAGGCAGTAATCGTTGAATTTCACAGAAATTATTCGGAAAATCTAGTTTTTCAGTAATAATACAAATTAATGATCCACAATATGTCAAACGTGTGTATTATCGTAATGAACGTTCAAACAAAAGTGTAAAACAAAGTACAATAATTATTAATTCCGATGAAGAAAACGGAGGCGCCATGGGCGAATGTCAAAAACAATCAGAATGTTAAAAACAATCATTCCCCGGAACAAAGGGCGCTGATTGCAAATTTCATGAATTCCATCAGTTGCAGATAATCACTATCGATGATGGACATTATTTTTGTTAGCAAATAACCATTATAAATGATTCTACATATGCATATATGTATAAATTTCGCCCGACGAAATTTCACGTGAGCCCGAATCGCAACTAACTTTGATATAAATGACAACAATTCTTTTTGGTCATAAGGAACCATTATCGATGATGAAAATAATTTTTTGCTGTTAGCAATCATTATCGGGAACAGAAAAGCGATTGTAAGCAGCGTTAATGCTCGCCGCTCTGATCTAACTGCGCCCAAACCCCGGTAATCCGCAATAATCAAATTACTACAGCGTGTCTTTACGATACACCAATTATCGGCAAAGAACTCTTAAGAAATCAACGAAGTCATCCTGTCATAAAGCAATAAAAACTCGACCGGACGCCTCAATCAGCAGTACGGAATGATTTTACACCCCCTTATTAACCAAGATTATTCATCCTTTTCGGTTCCCTAATGGCATATACCTGCAAAATAAACAAATTAAACTAATTTTACATTTCAACTTATACATATGCATTTACAGTCCATCGCGCGCTTATTACAAAAGCAGTACGCATCAATTGTGCTAGGCAAAATAAGGCGAAATAGCTGGCGTCGAATCTCATTTTCGGATTTTCTGGTGGAACTTGCGATATACCTGACCATAACTGGTCCAAAGATTTTGGGTAATAAAGGAGTAATAACATTCCAAACAGTTCTCGCCCCTAAGCGATCGTAAAATTTTAGATATTTAATCATTTTTCTTATTTAAAAAATTAAATTTCTGATTTAAAAAACAGGTATCCCCTATTTTGGTCAATTAATAAGTAATATTACAAAAAAGATGAATTTTTTAAATATCGTTTAAGCAAATAACTTTTTCTGAAATCTTTTTATATAACCACGTCCCTTGATCGAAACACAAATTTAAAGAAAAATCATTGTCCTAGACCCTTTAGTTCCCGAGATATTTGCAAAAATAGAGTTAGAATTATTCACCACATCAACTTTGAGGAATATTTTCACCCTTTCCCCGGGATTGTCAGCAGCGAAAAAATAAATGTGTGTCAAATACTTTTCAATAGAGTGTATCCTGCATAAATTTCATTGAAATCGACGTTTTACACTTGGGTTATGCACCTTGTTAGTGTTCTAATATGTGTTATAATACATATAAACTTTGTATGCTTCGTGATCGCGTTGTCTATTTTACTTAACAAGATTTTATACCGCCCTTGACGATGATCCGACGCGAAGGAACAGCAAAACGAGGGAGTTTTATGACGTCCACGGTAGATACGTCGTCGGTGTGCAGTTTACCTGAATTCGGACTCGCGCTTATCCCTTCCCACCGGGGGTTTTATGACGGGGCGTACGTATACATATTGCGTACACTGAACTAATTTAGATGACTGTGCTCCTTGACGGTGGTAGGGTAAGTGGCATGCGATTCCTTTTTATTTGGGGCCTTCTTTGCATTGGTAAAGCCGAAAAAACACCGGTCTTTATTTCGGTTTCGGTACAGGATTGATTGTTGTAATGTCCGAAAAGTTTGCCGGTATCTAAATAGTTCCTGGTTCTTCACCGAAGCATTTATGACACGTTTGTTTCCGGAGGCTATTTTTGGGCTCTAGTAATTTTCTGCACCGACAATAATTAGTCGGCTTGAGTCGTAACCATCGCGTTTCCGAATTATTTAATGGCCGTGACGTTTCAAGCAAACACGCTCTTTTTCGGCGTCTCTGGTTTCTGTACTACGGACAAAAGTGGTCGCGGAACTAAAAAAATTTTTTCCCTATATTTTTTATCAAGATATATAGACTGTGTGTGTGTACAAATTTTCATGAAAAAATAGTAGTTTTATCCAAAAATGTTGCAAAAAAAAGTTGATTTTTAACAAATTATTTATTTTTTAGTCAGTTTACACGAAAAGATTCGCCATTCACAGACGCACAAATTGGATTTTGAAATTTTCCTCTAGGCCTAATACTTTCGGAGATATTCAATAAAGTGGATTTTTTCACTCCAACTTTGAGGCCTATTTTCACCCCCTTAACACGAATGTCAGCAGCTATAAAAAATAAGTGTCAAATATTTTTTTGAGTTCTATATCGTACCAAAATTTCATTAAAATCGGCGTTTTACGATTGGGTAACCTCCCTTGTTAGTCCGTTCGCCTATCCGCTTCACTGGGGAACATACCCCGCAAGGGGCCAAGAAGTGTAAGCATGCTGCGTGTAATCCGATACCGGGTTGGGTATATCGGTGTGAACCACTACTAAGCCAATTACAAAACTTCTTTATTTTTCATTACTTTTTTATTGGACTTTCACCAATTTATTTGACTGTAATTGTATTTAGTGGTTTAATTGACGGTACATTGTGCGCCATGCGGTCCTAGTGCGCGACAAACAGCACCAGCACGACGCACAGTGGGCCAGAATGACGATTTAGCTATTCATGCCTATTTTAGCATTATTTCAAAACTTAAAGAGCACATTAAATAGGTTGTTGGATTCGTCTTGACGTCAGCTATAATGTTATTAAATAAAAAATATATGGTGGTAAATAAATAATCAAAGTGACCTCAATTTTTTTATTAAAACAAAAAAATTCTTTAAATTTTTTATATTGAAATTTGTAGAAGACTGACTACTGATTACTTTTTGTAGCAAACATTTTTTGTCACACCACCGGAAATGTCTCAAAAATCGTGTGAATAATGAATAATAGTAATTAAAAACTGTCTGTTCAGAATTTCAAACAAGAGTAATCCATAAGTTTTGAATCCAGGAATTTTATTACAATTAATGAAATAACGAAAACGTATTATTACTCTTATTTAAAAAATTACAAATATTTAAACAAATATAAGTATTATATTTTAGACAGTTACCGACTATAATCAATTAACCATACCGACTTTTGGGCTTATAATTATATTTACCTATTAATAAACGAAAATCTATACAATAATTTTATTTAACAAAGATAAAATACAACTTTCCAATATGGGAAAACTGCTGTGATGCTATGCTGAGATGCTGATGCTATGCTGCGATGCTGCTGCTATGCTCTCTCAAATGCAAATG
This sequence comes from Lasioglossum lativentre, assembly GCA_916610255.1. NCBI lineage: Eukaryota > Metazoa > Arthropoda > Insecta > Hymenoptera > Halictidae > Lasioglossum > Lasioglossum lativentre. Next base: position 27,470,485 of record OU744357.1, on the reverse strand, counting down.
ATTTAACTGAGCTAGCAAGAAGTTCGATTGTTTATCAATCGTCGTATAATTTAAAAAGTTCATAAGATAGGTCTGGGTTAGGTCTTTACATTGTTAAGACCCGCTGAGTGGTCGTCAATGCGTCTCGTGCGACGCGAATCGCCGCGGAATTGCGTGTCACGCGACGCTTTAAATCATCATAATTTCCAAAGTGGAGAGTAAACTTTGCAGGATCTTTTAGAGGAGATGTTACTGAAAATTTTCCACTTTGTTAGATCACGCAACTCTACACAACTTTCAACTTTATCTCTTGTCAAAAGTGTAAAACTTTGATTATTTTCGGTGGTTCACTAAGTATTTTTTTTTTACAATAAATTATGAACAATAATTTTTAGTTCCTGGCGCGTTCTCGACATAGATATACATTATTCATAAAAAAAATTGGACACATTCAATAGGTTTTCCAGGACATCGTTATGAAGAAAAGGAATTTTTTCGGTGAAAAATGGTATCTGAAAAAGTTTGATCTTTGAACGCTTATTGTAACGAGAGTTTTTAATAACTTTAATTAATACTATTGTTTTCGAATGTAATGGACATTTAACAAACATTACACATTCGTTAAAAATCGATATGAGGACTTTGATATTTTAGCAAATGAACAGCTAGCGCGTCGATCTGGCCTACTGTCCGGTACTGGTGCATCCTAGTGTGCGACGACCTTTACGATCATTCAGTACCTTGATCGTCTATGGATTTACAGTTCTTATTCTGTTGCTTAGCCTTTATGTAGTTTCGCAAACGTAAAATAGCTTAAGCTTAAATCATTTATACCACAAAAGTATCTTTATAATTTTAATAATTGTGAAATAAAATATCCGGGACCGGTCGTTTGACCGGTGCGGTGGTTTAGTGTTAAAACCACCGTACAATTTGTCCGAATAAATAATTTCCTGTTCTAAACAATTCCAGCACCATGTCGGACGAAAATGCGAGAAAAGTGGAAGGTATTCGTTCGAGTCGGTTGAACCAGCCCGTACGTTCTATTCACTTAAGTCGCAAACATTCGCTTTTGTCTCTGCAATCATTAGGTTGCCGGCAATTCCGGATTGAATGAAAATGAACGTTAGAACGAACGGAGCGCTCTACAACAGCGGTGCTGCTGTCGCCTGGCTCGTTTGATAGGACCCGGAAGAAGAGACGGCATAAAAGAAACTAATCTAAATCACATGCCGTTCGGATCGCTCGGCTGGGATTGCCGGTACACGGGAAAGTCCTCATTCCTCGGCTATTATTTCGACTATCGTAAAAGAATTGGTATGGCCGTCGCGCGGCCGTGTTTACGGGCGGCCGAGGGGATCCGAAAGACGTAAAAGGGCACCAGGCGAAATTACACGGGACGGGCCGCGAAATGATACCGCGTCGAGACACGTTAATTTCGCCCGACGAAATTTCACGTGAGCCCGAATCGCAACTAACTTTGACAGGGGACAGAGCCATTTCGTTGACCCGCGCCATGCCGCGCCGCGATTGCAGCACCGCGAGTGTGTGTACCTACACGGCCTCCCTGCCCCGTGTATGCGTTTCACTGACAAACTTCCGCTGGAATATTCGGATACTACTTCGCGTACGCCTCACGAGCCGCTCGATTTACCAGCATGCTCCGCTAGCTCGAAATTTTGGAAAACTGTGCGGTTAATGATCCCGTTTCTTCTAATGACGACAATTGGCAAACGTCCGTGCAATGGTAAGTTTTTACATCTACCTTGTTTGCAAAGAATTTCGCCTGTACTTGTGCCTGTTGTAAATTTTTAACTAATTCATATTCTTTAAAGATATTTTTTAAGGAAACGTGCAAAAACGTCAATTTATAAGACGTTTATACATCTCGTGACAGATATGTGAAGATATCGACGACGGGCTAAACTTCACTTTACGGGACCAAACATTTTAGTCTTTTATTGTATATAATCCCGTAGACTTTGATGAGAAAATTCCAAAAATCCAAGTTTCAAGCTTAGGAATTCACTGGTTCAAAAGTTATGCGTGTTTGAAGTTGAACGATTTTAGTCGTTTTTGACAGGTATGGGCGTCGCCATATTAGTTTTAGAAATAACGAATTTCCCGTGAGAATGCGAACCGAGAAAACAGTAATTCATTAACAACACGTATTCATTGAAATAGTACCTATGTCATCTTTCATGTGTAACTTCTACTTCTTTCAAAGTTTTTCAGTGAGAATACTGCGATAGGATTTTTAAAACCTCGACGAAATTAAATTATAACACTGAAAGTGACTGCGCGTCATATGAGGTAAACTTAAAACCTTAATCATGTTTTTCTCGAAACTGTTTTTTCGATCTTCCACCCGGTAGATGCGTCCGGAACTTTTTATCCATTTAAAAAGGAAAAAGGAAGTTTCAGTTTTAACGAGATGCTATTCTCGCATTTTGTAAATCGTTATAAAACTGTACGCTGGATCGAAGATAATCGATTTTTGTTTAAGTTAAGACCGAGATCTATTAAATTAAATATAGCGATACCTCGAACTTACAAGCATATGTAGTATAAAACATAAATAAAAAAAAAATTAGTATACACACATTTTATGGTACGAGAAAAATCTCTGATATCCACAGATTAACAGGAAAGACTGGTGGCGATCATCGCAAAAATTTCGTACGAGGCAGGAAACCTGGAAGGGGAAGAAATAAAGGGGGCGAAGGCGGACCAATTTTCTACGGCAATGTTACAGCATATTGTCAGAGGGGTTCCGAGAGGGCAAGAGAGAGGGAGAGAGAGAGAGGGGGGAGAGAGAGAGAGAGAGAGAGAGAGAGAGAGAGAGATGCCCCGGTGCCAATAAGACTGCCGCGAATGGGCTTCCCTTAACAGTAAGCTTTATTGTAACCTTTATGTTCCACGGAGAGCGGAGCCGTCGCGAAACGAATGTAGCAAGGGTGTGTAGATCTGAAACGCGTAATGATAACCGGGGTGCGTTAATGTTAGTCCGCGGACTCGCAATAAAACTGCGAGTAGGGTGGTCCGTGCCCTCCGCCCCCGTATCAGCCGCCCTCGTCTCGCCCTTTCAACGTCCGCCATTAGTTCCTCGGAATAGGTAGAATCTCGCGACGCGAACGGCCGAAAGAAGCGACCGGGGATGACTATGTAGTTCCAAGTGTTGCCGGGGCCATTGGCATAGGTCTCTCTCGGGGAAGGAGCGATCCGTACGGTTTTTCTTTTTCCCCTTATTTTTTTTTCTTTTTTTGTCGCCGGCATGATTTAGCACGACCGCGTTTCAAATTTTTATTCACCGCTTTTATTCCCGGAACACGTCGGCGTGACACCCTGAAAGCTTTTCGGGCTTGAACGTTTCACGGTTCGGCCGCGACATCCGAGTGTTCGCTGGTTTTTTTCACTCGCGACTCCGAATCACTTGGTAATATTAATAATTCCGTTTGCTTCTTTTATTCAGTTGTTTATTCGGTAACAGCTGCCGGACACTTTTATACGTTTGCAGGATTTTCTGTTGTTTGAAAATTCGCGGCGCAGTGTGAGATGTCTGAAAAAAATTGAAATTTTTATCTTCTTTTTATCGAATTTCCGTTTTACTCTTTTCGGTTTAGTTTTTGTTTCACTTTTGGTTGTTTATTTGGACACAGTTGTCAGACGTGTTACGCGCGTTTTACAGGATTTTTGGTGTTCCGGAATCCGTGTAGTGAGATGTCTAAAACAGTGAAATTTTTATTTTCTTTTGACTGCTGTTTATTCGAGAACAACTGCCGATCGTGATACGCGCTTGTAGGATTTTCGATATTCTAAAATTCAGTGTGGTGTTTAGTAAGTAGCGAATAAGATTAGATCACGATCTTTTAGGCAAGAAAATAAATTTGAACGGTCTTAGTCACCGAGATTTGAATATTTGAAAATTGGAAAATTTGAAAAATACTGTTCTGTCTCCGTAATTAATAGTTCCGAGATGAAACGACCAATTTATACTCATTGTACTTTGTATACCTCCCAATCCCTTTAGAAAGATTTATTGACTGTATGCCGCCCTTTCTCGTCCCTAACATTGGGGGATGTGTTCACCCCCATAAACCTGAAAATGGGTAGCTATAAAAAGAATTCATGCTGAATATTTCTGGATGCTCCACCTGTGTGCAAATAATTACAATCGATGCCTGTGAGCTCGGTAAAATTTTCTATCAACGCATGCATAACAAAATTTTATATGTATTATAAAGCATAAAGATTTTTTGAATAAATTTTTGCAAATAAATATTGGGAAGGAATTTTTCGTAGAAATTTTTCACTGCGAAAATCTTACGAAAGCTTTTACCAAAAATTGATATCGATACTGATTTACACTGGCAATTTATACGGATTCGAGTGAAAAGGTAGCCCAGTTTCCATGCGTTTCCTTTGAACACGGGACTTCTTTCGGCAGAAATTATTCCTGCCGTTCGCAAATTGCACATTCTGTTTGCTTTCTGAGCCGGTGCGACTCGGTCAGACGGCAAATGTGTTTATACAATGTTGCCGGATGCAACGAAAGGTCATTAATGCTTGCACGCGTGTCACAACACCGTAGAATCATTTGTTACGGGTTAACTGTTGTGTTGTCATCGATTGTATTCACATTTTGACTATGTAATATTCACATCGAGTGCGTATTGTTAACATTACTAATTAAAAAACTGTTGCTTACAAATATCACGACCATTTGCGAAGCCATACAATGCTAATACACATTACATATCCAATTCCCTGTTATTACAGAAACGTTCGGAATTAGACGAGAGAATCGCGTTTTGATTTGGTTGGATTTTCTGTGTTAACAATATTCAGTGAAAATATCTTGAATAGTTAAATGTATATGTTAAAATGTGCCAGAAATAAAGGTGCTTTCGAGGAGAATTATTATTCGTCCATACATTAATGCTTAAACAATACGCTGCATAAAATTCATTTCTTATCGGTTTCATACGAAACAAGTGGGAAAACTCTGTGCAGAAGGTAACGCATTTACAGATCGGCATTACTGCCAAAAGCTCGAAATTTTCAACAAGCGTCCAGCACAATGCTCGGCAAAATTACATCGGCTTACAAAACCGCGTTTATCGATCGCGGGAACAACGCAGCGCCGCACAACGAGCCGATTAATTTGGAGAAACAATCGGGCAAATCTTGAAAGTGTGTTCCTGGGTGGTTGACGAGCCGCGGGAAGAAAGGCGGGGCGGATTAAAACCAAGTTAAATCGCGGCCACTAATAAAAGCCAAACAACGCCGCAAAAAGGAAGTCGGTTCCCGGGCCGTGTACAATGAAAAAGCCCGGAGAAATTTCGAGCTGGCCATTTTTTCCCGCACTGATTCCTTCGCCGGATGAAAGGCGGTCTCCCTCCCCGCCCTCCTCCCCTCCCATTCCTTTGCCCCAACCTCTTTAATTATAACCTCTAATTGCAGAACTTTCTATTACGTTTCTACTTGGCGCGTTCGCGAGAGTTCGTCTCGTTCCGAAAAGCTCGATCCGACCCCTTAAAAGCACCACCGCATTCCCGAATCTCGTCCCGCTGAAATTTCAAGCCCCTCCGATATATTCCCGCGTTTCTGTACAAGCAGGTGCGCAACGCAATCCCCGCCGCACCACCGCTCGACTGATATGTTTCACGTGGTTGTACCGGCAGATCGCTTTGATTAGCGACGCGGATTATTGGTAGCGCGATGCATTTCGGTAATATACTTCCCATACTCTCCGAGGTGCATCTAGCGTTCCGAAATATCAACGGCAGCATAACCGCGATCCGGAAATTGCCTCTTTACCCCGTTATTTCTTTATTAATTGCCCGTGTGCTTTTCTAATTACCATTTTTAATGGTTCCAGTTAAACGCTTTCCTTCCTATTATTTTTGTGCGACTAACCTCTAAAATGGCCGAGGAAAGCCATTTTATTGGCTTTAGGTAATACCAAGAAATTAGAATATTTTCCATGTAATAAAAAACTAGTAATTAAGTTATATTGTGTTTTTACGTCGCATAGACTACTTTGGTCATTAGCGACGACTTATATATAGCTTATAACTATAGCTTATAACTATAACTTCTAACTATAACTTATAACTATAATCTATAACTAACTTATAGCTATAGGACCTACAGTTTATTAAGGTGGGTTCCGAACCACCTGGGCGGCTACAGTATTAATCACTAAAAAACTAGTAATGCCAGTATGTTTACATTTCCTATCGTATGCCCATTAGAGAAAGTTGCTCGTTAAAGGTTCGCTTCTTGCTATTGCGATTTTCAGCACTCTATAAAGTCGCATTAAACTTTTTGCGTGCGATGCGATCAAGAATTCCACGTATTTCTCGCTGGTTTTTCCGTTCTACTAGCTGCCGCAGACGTTCGGACGTTGCTCTCCGGGTGTGTAACGTAACCGAAATTCACCCCCGATTACGTATAAAGAGTCACGTTTTCGGGGTTGTTACCCTGCTCTAGGTTTTTACGATTCCCTCGTCATCACCGCGACCAGCGGGTATCGTGCAAGAGAAGGGGACTTGGGAAATATACGGTTAACCTAGCGGAAGGTATTACGTTTGCCCTGAAATTAGACCGCTGTTCTCGACAGTGAGAGTGTGCAGCCCTCCCGAGAAATAGTAGTGCAATCGATCATCGAATAAGACCCGTGGAATTTATTTTTTGCGCTTGGAGCCTCTTGTTCACCGCATACCGCACATTGGATCTGTCCCCCCCCCCTCCCTCGTTCAATGTCCTCCTTAATTGCTATACATACTGTAAGGAATAAGCCGTATTTATTAGTAAATTTGACAGACGTGTTTATCGCGGGCGCGTTCGTTTCGATCTGCCTTCTTTTCAAATCGTTGTTAATTGTAAATTTATAATTCATCTGTTATTTGCGTTATGTATGTACACACGTACATACATACGATACACACACATCATTAACCCTATAGTTATACACACATACATCATTAACCCTATAATACAATACAATAAGATTATTGTATTTTTATTGATGTAACAAAAAACATTGCAGTATTATTGACCCCAAGGTACCGTCACTTTTAACGCTAAAAAGTGATGCTGGTAGAATATAACCGAGACACCGCAAAAACTGTATCGATGAAAATGCGAAACGATTTGTCCCCGAAACGTCCATCGTAACAGTCGGTTTGCAGATTTTCGGACCAGCATGGAAATATGAAAGTTTGTTGAATAACGTGATCACGGACTCGTCGAGTTTTTCAGGTTATTGATTGGAAAAGCGTGATGCGATTCCGGTGTAACGTAATTCCTCCGGTTTGCTTTGATGTGCCGGGGCGGTGCGCGCCGTGCCGTTGTATTTGCAGTATTAAAATCGATGCCGTGAAATTAGTGACGGTAATGTTATGCCGAGAAACGGGTCCCGGGCTCATAAAAACGTGAATATTAACGCAGCCGTAAAAACAGCGCGACGAGTACTATCGATAATTTAAATTTATCTGACAGCGCAAGCGGCGCGGCGCTTCAATTTATGTCAGTACATTGATTTCAATTCACCGTTCGGGCCCTTTTCAGGTTCCGGATGAAAACTTTCTAGACGTCCATGCTATCCGCAAATGGGAAATTACACCGTGTGGCGAATAAATGTTGAAAGCCTATAATATCCAATCCACATAAACTTCGAATAGAAATACACTACGAAGTATGTATGAATTTTGTAGTGTACAAATTAATTTTTTTATTTCTTTGTTAATTTGTTTATTCACAGATTTCTTTTGGCCGGCGTTGAAGTAAATGCAGCTTCAATATTTGTTATTTGTGCATGAACGGATATTAAGGCAAGCAAATTTGGCGGAGGGAAAGTTAAATTTTTCAAAAAGGGATTGTTACATTTTATTTAATTTTAAACGATTCTACATATGTACCCAAGACACGAAATTGAAATGCAAATTGCGCTACGTCGGAATATAATGCTGCGCTCTGTATTAAAAAATCGGACCGCGTGGATGAATTGTTCAAACAAAAGTGCCGAGAACGAAATGAATTTTACGTTACGCTGCAAACGGATGGTAATGGAAAGACACAAATTCGTATGATATTGCGATCGATATTTTTTAATTAAAACAAATGAAACTTTACGTGCAATAAGAGAGAGAGTAACGACTGCACGCGGTACATCAGGTGAAATGCGATGTAGTCAGTATGCAGTAACAGTAGACACTCACCACAATAAAAAATTTCGACCGCAAACCGCACCAAAAACATCGTATTTCAAACGTATTTTTGCAACGACTTTTTCAAACAAATCCAAAAATTATATATTAAATCTGTGGTTGTAACGAAGAACGGCGCATGTCACATATTTTTTCTTTCGAGATACATATTGCCGTTTAAAGTTTTGATCACTAATTCTTTGTATAGTACATCGGCCAAATTGCATTATTTTTCTTAGCCTTTCAAATTTGTTTTCATGACTTTTTTTCTGGTAAATACGTAAATTCTATACTCTAAAGATCGATTAATGCATAAACTCAAATTTTGTTGAAATTGTGACACGCGGCGTTTTTCCTTACAGCCATAGAAATATCTTCGTACAAAATGAGTATTGGCAAAAAATCTCGAACACATGTCCGCTTATTTTGTCTCTAGAATCATCACAAAAAGTTTCATTAAAATCGACGACCCCAGAGACGCAACCTCTCCCTTGTCAGACCCATTTTAGTCTGTCAAATACGCGGAATGTGGTAACGCGAAATGACGGATAATAAACGGCGTTTGCAGTGGCCAAATTCGAAAATTCGAATCACAAAATAAACGCTTTACGGTGGATATCAATTTGATAAAATAAAATGAAATTACAATGGGGTAGGGGGTAGGTTTTCGAAAATTCCCATTTTGCTAATTGGAAAGGCGAAACTAATGGCATCGTTTTGCCAATTCGCGAGTGCAGTCGGAATACCTGGTTGTTTCTGTAGCCGGGCCACCGTTTGAAAAGTTTATTAGTTCGGTCGGCAAATAAAGCAAAAGTTGATAGCCCGCGATCGTATAGGAAAGATTTCGTCGAACTGGCGCGACCCCTTGAACTGTCAGCTCGTTGCTATTCCCCGAAATTTATGAGAATTTCATCGCGGGAACTTAGGATAGTTATTCAAAGCTTCCTTCGTAATACGCGAGTTGACATCAAAGTGGAGAGATATATAGATAGATAGATGGAGAGAGAGAGAGACAGAGAGAGAGAGAGACAGAGAGAGAGAGAGAGAGAGACGTCGCGCGCGCGGCTTCTAAGCGGTTCGATGTTTGCGAAAACTTTCGCGGTAAGTAGCGCGAGTACGTCATGCGTCAGACGTAATTATGCATAGCGAAACCGGAACCGAAGTTGACGACTGTTGCGTGTTTGAAGCTCGTGGTAAGTAGACGTCGATGTATATTCGAATTTGCTTACTTGTAAAATGCTTCTCTAAATCAAAAATTTACTGCAATTTGGTTTTCGTGTATTAAGCGTGTATTCTGGATTTTCATTTCCAGAATATTCTTTTTTTTTGCATTTTCTCTAAATATAAGTGTTTTGTAGAATACGTATGTAAAAGGATCAAGTACAAAAGGTCAACTTTGAAAATGGATCACGAAACCATACAACTTCTATCTAAAATATTTTTTCATATCATTCATATTTTTTCGAGATATTTTCCCTTAGAATGTAATATGGTACACCCTTCATAATAGTACATTATACATTTAATAGTATAGTATAGTAAATGTAGTACAATGTAGAATAATATACATGTTAAATTTTCATGAATGTTACTTCCATGTAATCGAGAGTAATATTAATGTTGAATTTGAATTAATCTTGTTCCACAAAGCATGATAAATTATTAATATTGTAAGAATGACTGCGACACTCTGGTAAATATGTATAATACATAATAGCAAACACTGATTCGATTAATCTACATATAGCAGAATTCTCTCGCAATAATTGCAAAGGAGAAAATACTTGATCGAATTATTATTTTTATTGTTGTAGAATATTATTATAAAATACTAAAATATCTACATATATTAAATATTAGTGAATAATTCAAATAAAATTACAATATTTGGAAAATGATTTGCATCTCGATTATCATACACCCGTTATCTTATTTAATTTTTTAAATCGGAAAGGTTAATAAATAGGTTATAGTTGAAATTATAAGTAAATTGGATACACACAGGGTGGTCTATAAGGTAGTAGAGAATTTCACAAAAGATTCACATTTATTTCAAATAATATATTTATAGAAACAAATTCGAATATCCAATCGTCTAGTGACTTTTGGGTCACTCAGCAATATGTAAATAAACTTAATAAGAGAAGCGAAGAAACTATTAAGTAAATGTACCAAACGTACAAAATGGTAGATCCAGATCCAGTAAGTAGTATAAGAGCACCATGTGTCAGACACAATTACGAGAGTTACGAGCGCAATAATTGCTCCAGATCTCTTAGGTGTCACTTTAACCTGTTGGAGCCTGATGTTTGGTATCATGCCAAGCCTGATGGCTATCATCATTAGCGAGGTTTTCATCGCAAATAAACAATTAGCTTAATTGAGAGAGATCACGTTTGCAGACTGAATTGGTCATATTTTGTTGCACTTTCTACTGTGTTCAACAATTCTACTCCGCATGAACATATTACTTTCTTGCTACTTTATCAATGCGCTAATATATGTATACATACTGAAATGTAGAACTTGCTATAATTTCTCTAACGCTGAAAATAATAATTTTTGTGCTGTAGTCACTTTTGTTTTACGTATTAATTCAATCAATTGTGGTGAATTCATAATTTCATATTTTAAACGAATATTTCAAATTAAACAAACAAATAAATAAATAAATAATGAAGTCATTAATATTACTGTATACACTATTAATAATAATCACGTTTCTGGTCAAATTGTCGATCGTTCTTTGTGCCTGATAACAGTACAATATTCGTTAAATATTTCAATACTTGACTAGGAGGATGATTGGCTACCCTCGCCAGACCCATCGGCACAACACAATATCCTTTGTTACTAAACATACAGAACATTCACGTAATTAAACGAACATATTTCCCACAAAGGTTGACTATGTGGAAAGTATGCAACAGACAAAAGCTTCGAGCCTTTTCACAACCAACGCAATAGTGGAACAGAGGTACTGTCAATTTTTTAACGAAACACTATTCCCATATAAAACCGTTCAATAATTAGCGGTACAGTGAGTTTCAAAGTCCCACAAAATCAAGAAAGGAACAAAAACCATTTCAATACCTCGTCTATTACCGAGTCCATGACTACCAACAATCGATTTTCAAATGAATTCGCCACTGCATCCGACCATCAAACGGTCCTCGCAACAAAAAAAAAAAAAACCGTATCGCTCCTCGAATTCGGTGCTCTACTATACACACCTGCCGTCCCTCTGATTGATAAAAATGGCGCGGATCCTGGACGTGTGCACCGGTTTTTCAAGTAGCGATGGGTATGACTCAATTCTCAATTACTGTCGATTCCAAATAGCAAAGTATGATTGAATACACAAGTATCAAAATTCCTAAATGATACCCACTCAACAACATCGATGCGTCATACAGTTGGTGTAAACAGTGTTTGGACACTTTTGAATAGAGGATAACTTTTTTACAAGTGTACCAAACGACCTGATTTTTCGTGAACAATTAGATGCATTGGTGTATACTAAATGACGAGCAAAAAGACTTCGTTAGATTTGCATGCTGCAATCGTACGTTTCATATGCACCAACCAAATACATAAAAATAATGAATTGGATCACTCCGATCGCTAGTTTCGCGGATAGAAGTTGTAAATGCCGAACGAGTGTTAAGGCGAGAACTCTGTTGCGCCGAATCGAGCTGAAAGAAATTTGATAAAAGGAAAACCCGGCGTGCAGAGGTCGGCGGAGGTGAGGGCGGAGGTGAGGGCGGAAGTGAGGGCGGAGGTGAGCGGCTGGAAAACAGAAAAGAGATTAATTCCCCCTAGAACGAGAAAGTTTCGGTGTCTCGAATGGGAGTACGCGATAACATCAGCTGCCAAAGATTCCCTGGTACCGAGTTCTTTTTCCAGGGACGAACGGGGTGCCGTAAATGGGGCTGGGGGGTTGGGACGCGTGTCGTTCGATTCGAAAGCATCCGTTCTCCACCCCGGCCTCGCGAAACTTTTGCGCTGAAGGCGTCGCGAGACACGGCTGGTCGCCTGCTCGAGTGATCCGACGAAAATTGATCCGGAAAAGCGGGATTTATGGAGTCAGTGTGCCGTCGCGTGTCGCCGCCCCCGCCGTCGCCGCCGCGCACTCTTAACTTTTCCGCTTCTAATATCTACCCGAGAGAGGGCCCAGGTGAAATGCGGAGACGTAATCGCGTCCGCGTCGCTACCGGGGCGGGGGTTCGGTAAAATTGCAGAATCCTTTTACTCGAACCGGCTAACCATAAATTTCGCCCGGGCTACGTTGAATCTTTATTACCGCGGGCGGAGAGCCGCGGTGATCGGATAGCAAACGATCCTTGTCACGGTGTGCTTTTACGAGAGATTATGTAGCTCTTGAATGAGCGAGGGGAAGCTCGACGAGTCGGCCCGGTTACCGGAATATTAAAAACGTACAGGGGAGTGGCGTAATCGGTGGCCCTGCCCCTTGGAACAAGGTGTGATTCTGTATAAAAAAGAAAATTAGTACGAAACAACTGTACCGTAAGTAAAAAAAAAAATGAATCACCGTGTGTAGAAGATGCAAAATCTATGTGCTAATGTTTCGAATTCAACAAATCTATGCTTCTGTAGCCGATTGTGTACTCGATTCTTTATCAGACGGCACCGAGAATCCGATAAGTCGATACTCGAGGAGAGGCGGCATGGCAGGCTAAGCAATTCACGCCAATTTATCTCGCGCCGCACCGGGCGCGCCGTCTCGGAACGATCGTTCGTTTCGCCAAATAGCGTTTATCGGTCGCAATCGAACCAAGAACGTCGCGTGGATAGGGTAGCCAACCAATCGCACGCTGCGCTGGCTTTCTAAGATTTTTCCGTTCGTTTGGCGGACACGACGCGACGTTCGAACATAGTCGTTTTATTGCTCAATATGTAATTCGCGTATTCAAAACGTGCTCGTCGGGCGTCGCAAATCTAATCCCCGGATGGAGGACAATGCTCAATTTATTAACTGTCCCGGCGGCATGGCATCGAGAAGACGAATATCCACGGAGGCCCCATAAAAATGCAATTCGCGACGACGGAATCGCCGCCGTGGAACGTTGTCTTTGGCCAGTCTCCTAGTCGCCGTTCCCCCTTTATCCCTCGGACCGGACTCGCAATTTCCTGACGATTCGCATCTATTACCTTTTTAACCTTTTGTGATAGAAAAGGAAGCGACCGACTCGCACCCCCACGGCCACGCGGCGCGACGCGGCGCGACGCGGCGCGGCGGCGTGGAGAAGCGACTGTGTAGATTAAAAGTTGGCCCATCGTGTGAAAAGCTTCTCCGGCTCTCGGAGCAGTGTTAGTGTTTCAACTGACAGACACGACGGAATGTCGGGGAACGAGGCAAAAGGCGGAGCTTGGATCATTTCCTACCCGTGATGGAATTTTTTATTTATCTGGAAATACATTTTCCTGACGCGCCTCTATCTTGACGTTTCATAGCTGCGTCTCTGCGCGATCATTTCCCGGCCGACAGCGCTGCTAATTAATGCTCAATAGGGGACAAAAGTGTGTTTCATCATGTTGAAAAGCCAGTTTTCACTTTAATGAATGTTTTCGAATTAATGAGAACTCGCGACCAGCTGAAAATAAAATGTAAAACAATATTTCTCTTTTCCGGTTCATGAACACGGAAAAATCAATACCGAAACGCGTGATGAGTTCGAATTAAAATTGTAAGACAACAAAATGTTTGTTTAATCCTTTTTATAAACAACTGTTGTGTCAATATCAAAATATTACGAGTCTGAATTCAAATTATAAGTGAACAGAATATTTGTTCATTCGGTAATGTTAATATCAAAATGTTACAAGTGCGAATCCAACACAAATTATGTAAAGAATCTTCCATGCCAAGATTGATAAGGGGAATTTTTGCGAGGTTAAACCTGTTTCCTATAACAATCTTTTCAGTCATGTTCGTTAACCCTTTGCACTCGGAGCTATTTCAACTCGAGAATTAAACATTTCTTCGGACCTAGAATAATTGCATTCTATTTGATTTTTTTTCATTCTGTGAATATGAGATTGATATAATACCTCATACGATACTTAAATGTTTAGTAATTTATTAGATAACAACATATTTAATAATGTACACTATATTTTGAATAATGCTAAAGCAATTTTCAGTGGTGCCTCAGAGTCATCACTCGAGTGCTAAGGGTTAAATATGTTGATGTGAATTTGAACTTCTTTAGCAAGAGAAATGAAAACTAATACACCAGCAAGCAGTATGTTCTGGCAGTTTAAGTATCTACACAGCATAATCGGGACAGCGCAAGCGCTCGAATAATTTATATTAAGCCCTTAGCGTACAGGGTGTGTTTAATACACGAGTCTGATGACGGGATAAATTTTATAATAAATTTCACATCCGAGATTGAAGTTTCATTTTTACCCACGTGAACAGTTTTCCACAGTTATACGGTAATTTGTGAAATATTAAATATTACTAATGATTCGAACTTCATAATCCGATGTAACAAACTTCGAGATGTATTTAAACTTCGTAAGAACAATTTAGTAATTTTTTCTTACTTTCAATAGTTCGAGTTAAAATTAACACCCCTTATATGTTGTATAGAAACCAGTATATTGGTTTTTATGAAATATGAATTTCACGTGAAAACACACTGAATAATACACGTATATATATGTATGTATGTATGTATGTATGTATGTATGTATGTATGTATGTATATGTCAATTCTCATTACTTTCAGTTCACCATTAAGCCCTGCTGGAATTATTGCTGTTAAAATTCTACATTTGTGGGAATATATTAAACATACATTCAAGAGAAGTTTGATACATGTATCAAAGTAATTTAAATTTACGTAATCTGTAATAAACACTCTCCAGCAAACAAATTACGATGGGTATATTTTAATAGACGCCGTTTAAATAGAATGTTTTTGAGAACGTAAATGAAAATGAAGGATGTGGCTCGCGTTTATCACAATCCTTCATATTCGCGTTTGAAATCAAGTAAACGTTCGATTTAATGTCGAATGTGTTCAAAATGGTGGTGTACAGCAGTGTAGTGATGGGGCTGAGTAGTTGGCGGTATCATCAGTACTGCAGCCGAAGAATTGTCAACGACGACGCGACGGTATCCGGTAATAAAAGTGAAAGAAAAATGGCGGAGAAACGAGAAACGCTGGGTGTACCGGGATCCCAGCGGACAGGAGGCCGATATTTAATAAATTAAAGGGAACACCGTCAGCTTCTATTTTCACGGCGATGGCGGCGCGTGTAATCATTATACACCGGCAAAAGGTAACGCCTAGGGGAGCCCATTACGAGTTTCATAAATTGCGGGGTGAGCCCTCGGGAGTAATCTTAAATAACGACTACGAAAACGACGCTTAGCGGAACCGAGGAAGAGTTCGTGCGACTTCCTCAAGGACACCTCGCGCGTCGCTTCTTCCAGCCTTTGCTTGAACGATGATGCGGTTTAGCGGACGTATCGCGAGCGGAAACGCTGCTGCACCGGATAACCGCGTTTCTTCGAAGCGAAAACTTTCGTTTCGCTGACGGGGAAAGAGAGGAATAACAAACAACTCTGTGTATATATGCGTCTCTATTTCCGCCGCCTAGCAAGCACGCTTTAATCAACAACTATTTATTCATTAATTAATTATTCATTTATTTATTTATTATTGCTTTAAACCCAGTGGTTTATGTAGCAAGTACAATATTGTATTTGTTTCAGAAGAACGAATTTTTGAAAAAATGGCACTTACGGCTTTTTTTAATTTCAGTCTGCAATGTATCGACAAGTTTCGTTAATTTTATGTGATACATTTTGCTCGGCCTGCAAATTACTACGAATGATATTTGACACGTCTACTGCCACGCGAATTTAATGAATTTCACGCCAGTTTCACGTATTTCATTCATAGAATCGATGAGCGCTATTAATAACAATTGTTAGTTATCTGATAATGAAGGTCTCACCTCATGCTATAAGTTAGTTAATTTCAGCATTAATAATCTGATATTCCCTAATGACCCTCAATGTGTTTAAATCAACATTAAACCTGTAATATTTACCAATGCGTTTCATGGATTTCTTAAAAATTTGTTTATGAGTTGACGATTGTTGAAAAGTCCTGGAGCACATGAAATATTCGTAGGTGTTCCTTCGTAAGAACTTGTCAAGATACTTGGAAAGGTACAGTGGTAGAGTAGTCTGTTGGAGAGAGGTCTGGAAAATAAGCTGAGCGAATTAAAAAGTAGCAAAAGTTTCTGCGAAGCAGCAGGCAGAGTTGAAAAAATCGAAATCTTCTTACTGAAGTTTCCACGAGGAACAAGTACGTGTTTCTTTAAAGTTTCAACCCTTCACATCGCGGAGACATTAAATAATTTACTTTAGGACTGTTGGAGTGGACCATAAAGTAAGCGTGAATATTTTTCCCATTAAAGCTAATCAATATACTTATTGTTTACCAGAAACACGCTAGTCCAATTTACCCCGAAGATCCTGTATAGTTGTATACCGCTATATAGAAAAGTTTGATAGAGAAATTCGAAGTGATTCGACTTCCGTAGTATTTGAATTTAATATTGAAAAGTTTTGCACGTTTTTCTTTCGGAACAGAAGGGAAATAAAAAATACTGTGCAATCAATGATCAGGCTGAAGTTTTTGGCTTTATTTCACAAAAGAAGACTACCGTGGGAAATTCCATCAAGTTTCTGCGTCGAAAAATTTATATATTTTTTATAGCTGAAAGTCGTGAAAGAGTAGTATTTTTCGATAATATAATTAAACTTTCAGTGTTTCCTGTTTGGTAAATAGTTGGGAACAAATTCAAGTATAACCCTTATACAATAAAATACAAAATTGTGTTGCTAAAAGTACAGCATATTCAACATAAAAAGGTTTAAATAATTATGCTTCGCATTTTGATTCTTCAATTATGAAATATGTACAATATGTACACGGCGTGTAAAACTTTCAAAAATGCAACTATTTACTGTTTTCTCTTGTACATATGTGACGTGTTTCTTTTTTCCCTGTGAAAATACGGGAACAGCTCGATTTTACGATTCGGCGTCGCAACGGGTACAGTTCGAGACAACGTTTTTTTTTTTATCATCCGGAAGTAATGGCCCAGGCCGGAAGGAAACCAGAGGTAGCGAGGAGAACTGAAACGGCGAGGACAGCGTCCAACTTGCGGCTCGGACGATAAATCGAGTTCGTAACGAGAAAATACGGTCCGCGATTTTCTGGGACGGACAGAGCCGACGCAGCAGCAGCATTGCTATGTCCGTCGACGTGCAGATTCGCAAGCATATCGTGTCTCTGTAAATCTTGCTCGCGAGAATTCGCGATGATACGCGTCCGAGCATCGCGCGTCAACCCTATGCAGCGAGAAATATTTTCGTCCGAACAAAAGGAGTGCGAATCTCTCGGATCCACGATGATATTACGTTTCCCGCGCTCGGAACGCCGAAGGCATTTAATTTCGCTTCGATTGTAAACAGACCGGTTGTTTAAAACTCGTATATTCAAACTGGCGCGTGTACATTGTCTTTCGAAATGGGAAATCTCGCGCGGAAACAACTTCCGGATTTATTGGTCGCTATTATTTTGATGCGTTCTTTCTTTGCGGACACGTACGCCATACGCGAAACGTTTACGTAGTCTTTTATCCGTGGAAAAGAATTCAGTTATGGCAGGAGATGCCATTTTGTGCGGTTTATGATAATGCTTATTGTACATTCCCACGCGGGGACGCACTTTTAAAAGGATCATAAAAATTCCTGCGAGAGGTCGATGCCTTTTACCGGGAAATATGATCTTGTTTACAGGATTTTGCAATAATGTTGTGTTACTGCTGATTCCTCCGGTGAAACCCCATTGTTCTACCTATACGTAATTTTTTCTCGAGCAGAACGGAAGACATAATTCATTAAACCATGCTCATCCTGTACCCATACCCTTGCGGTAGGGGGGAATTTTTAATCATCTTATCCGGCTCTATCGTTAATCAAGAACTTCATCGAATCGTTAATATTTTTCGTTGGAGTATACACCGTAATGCACGGGACATTCGGAGGAGGAAAGGCTTTTTGACCTGCAATTTATGGCTTTTCCAGCGTCGCCATTTTTCCAGGCTAAAAGGCCCAAGAAGGAAGACAAGGTCTTCAGTCTGTCTAAGGTAGCCCTGCGAGCAAGTCACAGCTCGCAAGAACTCATCTTTCTTTTTAATTGTTTTTCGAAATAAAGTAAAATATTGTGTTATGTGCTATTCACAAACTGACTACAGTTTTTCCATGTTCGGTGGAGTTTAAATAAATTACTTAAATAACAAGTTCCGTTTAATCTCCCAACCTCGTCATCCCAACAGGTTCTGGGCCCAGTCAATCAGTGTGAATTAAAAACGCATATACGGTGAATAACACTATACAGGGTGTCCCAAAAGTACTTCAACATCGGGAAATGGGAGGTTCCTGAGGTCATTTCAAGCGTCATTTTCCTTTTGCAAAATGTTGTCCGAGGCTTCGTTTGGGAGTTATTAACAAAAAACACGGACCAATCAGAGCGCGAGTTCGATGCTCGCTGGCACGTTCAGCGCGGCGAGCCGGCAGGCGGTTGGCTGAACATGTCAACGAGCGTCGAGCTCGCGCTCTGATTGGTCCGTGTTTTTCGTTAATAACTCCTAAACAAAGCCGCGGACAACATTTTGCAAAAGGAAAATGACGCTTGAAATGACCTCATGAACCTCCCATTTCCCGATGTTGAAGTACTTTTGGGACACCCTGTATAAGACTATTCGTGTGGAAGGAAAAATGGCTCGTAAACCTTTTCCCAAGAAGTCCACAAGCAAAACAAAAGGACCCCTCGAGCTTGTCCATACGGACGTCTGCGGCCTAATAGAAGTGATAACACCTGGAAATAAAAGGTATGCATTGACTATAATTGACGATTTCTCCAGGTATACACATACAGGGTGCGTCACCTAAATCCGGACAAAATTCAATTTGAATTTCCCGCCGTTCTGTACCACTTACAGAGGTCGCTCTTGGTCGTCTAAATCTTAGACTTAGACCATATATACTAATAGACCCGGCATAGGTATAGTATGTGTATAGGAAAACCGAGAATTCAGTGTCCGAAAGATAATGGGACACTGTGACGTCACAAGATAAGTCTTAAGATAATTTCTTTCCATGTATTGTGTACATGGTGCATCCACTGACCCCCCTCTCCCCATGTAAGCCAAGCGTATATAGGCACTGTCGATGAGCATAGCTCGTACATCTTTTGAAAATGTGACGTCACAGTGTCTTTCAGCTGATATCATCTTTCGGACTATCTATAGGTATATATGGTCTAAGGTCCAAATAGCTTGACGCATGTACTAAGCATTCATAACCTCAAAACAGTCGCCATGTCGAAGCCAAATGCAGAGTATGATCAAAGAGCCGCGATCATCGAAAGTGTTCGCGCTGGTCGCTCAGCAACCGAAATTATTCGATTCTTCGGATATCCAAAATCGAAAGTTTATGATGTTGTCAAGAAATATAATGAATCGGAGATGTCCGGAGAAGGTTCTGCAACACCGGCAAGGAGAAAAAAAAAAAAAAATTTTGTCCAAAATTGGTTGTCGGACAATGTCGACATGTTCTGGTCAAAAGACTTTTGGCCTCCCAACAGCCCGGATTTAAATCCGTTGGACTATTATGTATGGAGCGTTGTTGAAAGGATGTCCAACAAGTCCAGACATCCAAATATCGCATCGTTAAAAGCCGCTATTGAAGCGTCATTCGCCGATATGGACCGTCATTCGTTGAAGCGGGCATGCGGTCGCTTCAGACCGAGAATGGAGGCAGTCATTGAAGCAGGAGGGGGCTATATAGAATAAATATATTCTTTATGAACCAACAAATAATTTACAAAAAAAAAAAATTATAATCTTCGCAATTTTTTCAATAAAAATTATGTTTGAAAAAGAAGTTTAATTTGTCCGGATTTTGGTGACGCACCCTGTATATACCTGATGAGTCATAAAGACCAGGTAACCAAATGCATTAAGGAGCTCGTGGAAATGGTGAAAATTCAATTGAACAAAGTACCAAAAATAATTCGTTCGGATCGAGGACGAGAATACGTCAACAAGGATTTACAGGCATACTTAAAAAATCAAGGGATTTCTATACAATACACAGCATCCTATTCGCCACAGCAGAATGGAGTTGCTGAAAGAAAAAATAGATATTTATTCGAGATGTCAAAATGCATGCTCTTCGATGCTAATCTCGAGAAAAAGTATTGGGGTGAAGCGATTTTTACTGCCAATTACTTGCAGAATAGACTTCCCGCTAAAGGATTAACCAAAACACCGTTCGAGCTATGGTACTCAAAGAAGCCCGATGTAAGTAACTTACGCATATTCGGCTGTAATGCGTACGTGTATGTACGTAAGGAACAGCGGAAAAAATTAGACAAAAAGGCTGAAAAATTGATTTTTGTTGGCTATTCGGAAGAGTCTAAGGCATATCGGCTTCTACAAAAAGGAAGCAATAAAATCAAAATTAGTCGAGACGTTATATTTGTCGATGAAATTAAAACGCATAAGGCTTCACTTGCAAATAAAGCTTTGAGTAAAGAAGAGTTTGAGTTGAATTTTACAAAAATGACGCATACTCGCGTACACAGTAACAACTCGGACGAATCTTCACCTTGAGGTCAATGTGGAAGAAAGCAGTCTACCAAGTTCATCGACTAACATCTCTAGTGACCAGTGTCGCCAGAAAGGCGCCGAAACGGGCACAGTAGGGGAGTACAGCTACCCTCTCTACGGAGGGTACCCGTACTCCCCTGAGCTCACAAAATCTGGCGACACTGCTAGTGACTGTGAATCGGTTCAGGTACAGCCAAGGGAACCCAGACGCTCCGAAAGGTCCAATCGGGGCGTACCGCCAAATAGATATACAGCTGAGTTAAAACTTGCGAAAGAAGAGCAAGAGCCCAGAAATGTGAAGGACGCGCTATCAAGACCTGACAGGGATAGCTGGAAAAAGGCCATGAGCGATGAAATCGACTCATTAAAGAGCAACGGTACATGGGACATTGTACCAAGACCGGCTGATCGAGACATCGTTACCTGCAAATGGGTCTTCAAAACGAAGCATAACGCCGAAGGAAAAATTGAAAGGCATAAAGCCCGCCTCGTTGCGGTTTTTTCCAAAAATACGGCGTAGCCTACGACGAGTTTTCGCACCCGATGTAAAACAAACGACCCTTAGGATGCTATTAACCGTAGCAGGTCAAGAGAAGTTAATTTGAAGATTTCAAAGGCAAAAGTCGAAGTTCAACATTGATCTACGAGGACAATCAGAGCTGTCTAAAACTCATAGATCACAAAAGATTCAATCATCGAACTAAACACATCGACACAAAATTCCATTTTGTTAAAGATCTGAGGGACCAAGGAATAATGGAATACGAATATTGTCCTACAAATGAAATGACAGCTGACACGTTGACAAAGCCATTAGGAAGGATCAAATTAAAAAGCTTAGCGGAAAAATGTGGCTTACAGGTCAATAAATAAATAGCCCATCCATTGTGCATTCGTTGAGGAAGGGTGTTGGAGTATACACCGTAATACACGGGACATTCGGAGGAGGAAAGGTCTTTTTGACCTGCAATTTATGGCTTTTCCAGCGTCGCCATTTTTCCAGGCTTAAATAAATTACTTAAATAACAAGTTCCGTTTAATCTCCCAACCTCGTCATCCGAACATTTTTGTTTTATTATAAGCACATGTGTAGAAAACATCGTTCAGTTATGAAAATGAATTTCTTTAATACCCAAGTCCATACTGTTGCTATTCAGCACATCGTTTTTAATGCGGTAGACGCATAAAAAGTATACTGGAAAAACCAGCAAACGTAAAGAGTCTATGTTTGTGTTGGTTTTCAGTGTACTTATTATTTCTCCCTTGTTCCTTGGCAAGTAAATTAGCATGCATTTAAGAGTTAAGTTGAAAGCACGGAGTACACACGGCGTAACAAGTATTCATAAAATTCCGCTGGCGAATTACACGATGGACAAAAACGTGCCAGCGCATTTCCAGCTAGGAAAACTAGAGTCAAATGAGACGGGAGCAGCGTAATTCCGGGAGCTCTAAAAATTGTCGCACGAGCACCGGCACCGGTGCGCTCCGATGAACATTCGCGAACGGGTCGAATGTTCGAGGTGGAGATTCCTCGAGAAAAGGATCGTGTCCGGAACGATCGGATCGCTCGCATAATTCGTGCGATTACGAAGCTGGATTCCGGCGGCTTTTCGCCGGAAATCACCGCGCACCGTTCGAATCACAAAGTTAGCCGGCTCAGAAAGGAAATTGTCTTTCTATAGACGCACGATGATGAGCCCGATCGAGATGAGAACGATAGCTTTATATCGGTGAGGGCTATCAGCGTGTAGGCGTCGCTTCGAGCGCAATTCCCAGTATCGATTCAGCAGCGACCACGTGGAGAGGAAGAATATTTCTTTATCGGTTTTATTATCTTCCTTCTTTTCAAGGGGTTTTCGAATGGGCGCCAGTCCGGCGTGGAACCGTGCCGAAGAATAGAACAGTTTCACTCCAACCCCTCTCCCCTCCCCTCCACCCCTCCCCGTCCCGTAGCTTTCTTGCTAACTTTTTGTCCGATGGGATTTGGCTCCCAGAAAAAACATATTTCTTTGTGATTGCCGGTGATACGAAGAAGACCGGTCCGAATAGGATTATATGGGAAAATTGAAGACGAAAATTGGAAGACTGCTAGTTTCCGCAACCTCTAACTCTGCACTAACGTTGTATGTATGTATTCTTTTGATCGTAAATGGAATATACTGAATTTCCTATATTCGAGAAATTGTCGATATTTGAATTATGATAATTTTAGGTAAAAAATATATTACTTTCAATGCAAAGAAGTTTCATTTCCGCAGTTCTGATAGAAAAGTTCAAGCATATTTTCTCTCGGGTTTCTTTGATTTTCGCCGCGGACGTAACTCGACCGTTGATTTTGATATAAACGCCTCGAAAGGTAATGGGAATTTCATCGCAACTATGCTGTAATCCAAGAACAATGCGGTCCGTAGAGTAGTATTTGCGCCGAAACGTTCCTCTATTTTCGCCGTGGCATATGATGCATTAAATTATTATTAACTACGGACCGCATAATGCCCGGGAAATTCTTCAAAATCCGCAAGGTTTTTGTTGCCCGTAATACCCGCTAATGGATAGTATTTCATTCAGCAGATTTCACCATGGTGATTCCGCAGCTATCGTAAACTCCGATTTATTAACTGAACAACGGGGTTCCTTGGCGACGGTAATTGTTGCTTGGGAAACAAAAACGAGTGACTTGTCGATCAGTCATGCTCCTTCGGAAGATAATTTACTGAACCAATTTGTGAATTTCGTGTCAAACCAATTTTTGATCTTCCAGGTAGGAGACAATTTTCTAAGATAAACATCCGAAACAATTTCTTCGGACCGCTATACTAGTTTACACTGTGATTTCTTTGGTAATTATTTAGAAAAAGGTCCTCCTCACCGATGTCGATGACCTCGACAACATATATCTCAAGGTCATGAAAATCGGCGAGGAGGACGCTTTTCTAAATAATTACCATTTCTTTTTAGCTCTATTTTTCGTATTAAAATCTAGTTACGTGCAATCTTTTCGTACTACATTGTTCTGAGCTAATTCATATTAACTCATGCTTTACACTTTACGGCATCGCGTGGCAGCGGTTATGGCTCCTCTGTACGGAGGAGCTGGTCGTGAATATACACTTTGCGTAGATAGAGTGAAACGTGTAAATATGTGATGCTACGTAGATACAGTGAAATGCTGAAGAATTAATCGTTATTTGAGCGCCGGCTATAACCGGCGCTAGTATCCTCAGCTCATTCTGCGAACGCCAACTATGTATAGCCGACGCTAAGAATGAAAGGTTTAAACATTATGACTTTGTAAGTGACTTTATTAATTTAGCCTCTCACCCTCTTCTGGATATTGTTGTACACTTACGTTCATGGTAGAAAAAAAGACAGTAATTACTAAAACCACAATGAAGTAGCTCCGACAAGGATTCTTTGTAAAAATTATACGCGATTCGTACACCGTGGTGCATTGTTCGTTGCACTAATTGTAAGTGCCATATTCTCGACATGTTTTCCAGAAAGAATCGTCCTGTCTATGGAGAGATTGTACCACGAATTACACGCCACTCTGCGGTATGAGAGAAGGATGCTTTCGTCTCTCCGCATTCAAAATTTCCTTTGATACTTCTTATCGACGCGGAAGGAAGGAAGGAAGGATTTTCCTTGCCCGTCGGAAACCGCTTCGCCCTCGTAATATCGAGACAGCGGCGATCGATACAGGCAGATGGGACAGAACAATTTTTTACGAGCCCGGCAACTTTCTCCCCTTCGTTTAAAACACGAAACACGTGGCGATTTTATGCCGAGTATACTTTTTTCTTTTTTTTTAAATCGCGACTTCTCACCCGGTCGGTTTTCTGCTCCACCTGTTCGCCGGGCAAACGGGAAAATCTGACGATTCGCTAACGAGTAAGACGGTGCTCGGTGCATTATGCAACGCGTTGTCTGGTCACGTTGCTGGCTCGACTATTTATAGACTCATTGAGATATCGATGAAATGCCGAGCGAAGTCGGAACCACGGTAAAATTAATATTAACCACCATCATCATCGGCCAAGAATATACCACGTTTGCCTACCAAATTAATTTCCTCAATTTAACATGCTCGAAATTTCAACGGATTATGTGCTATATGTATATTAATTGTTTAATTATTCGGTGATTGCAAAAGTTCGTGCAAATCGATTTTTCTTTTTGGTAGCAAAAGGTGAACTGTTAGCAGGGAGAATTTTTTCCGTGTTGCAATGTAACATGATTACAGGATAAACGTTCTCTAATTTAAGGCATTGCAGCGTGGAATTTAAGTAAAGGCGACATTTCGTGTGGGGATAATGTAAATGTACGAACGCCGTTTCGTAGGTGACCTTTCGTGAATGTTAATGTAAAAGCTTCACGAGATTAAGGGAAACGAATGTTGCATTAGTTTTTAGAGCAATTGTAATTTCATGCTTTATCCATTAATTGTTCGTGTTCGGAAACGGTATGACAATCTAACTTTTAATTCGATCGACTGGTTATTATTTAACGGTACAATAAAGCTATATACTTTTGCTTCGTTAATATTGCTGTGTCTATTGCGTGTACTAAATCAATTTAAAATTGATGGAATAAACGCTTTCAGAAGTGAGTGTGTACATTGAAACAATGAAAAAATATTTGGCTTGCGTCAACATCGAAAAAATCACATTCAGCTTTGCAAGTAAATTATTACAAAATAACATCCAATGTTATCCAATTATTTGTCCTTTATTGAAACATAATTACTGTTGCTGAATACTAAAAATATTTCAACAAAATCGAACAAATTAAATCTTTTTAAGTTTCGCCAATCAATGATTACTCGATAACAACTATATTCATCCTTGATCGACGCAGAATATTTTGCGCTGTATAGTACAAATATTTACAACGCCATTGAAACATCTATAACAAAAGAACATTTACCGACACCACATAATACTTTATAAAATGTTAAAAAACTTTTTGTATTTCGAAACCTTGATCAGTGTTTACTTACTTTCAGAGATTTCTAACAGAATGGCTTTCTTTGTACCTTCGTTTGAGTGTTAATGTAATTTTTGATAGACTAATAGGAGTAACTAGAAAATGTTAAATACGCCGCCAAAAAGATGCGAATTAAATGTGCATCGCGCCAACTGCAGCGAACGCGCAGAATATTATTTCCGAGTTTAGGCGCGCGAACAGCTGCGAATATCGACCGTAAGATGAAACGAGGGCTGGGGAAATTCTACGGGAAAGCTAGTTTCTGGACCCGCCGCCCTTCGACGTCCTTCTTGCAGTAGTTTCCACCCTTCTGTAAAAGGATGCCCCAATCAGCACGCACGCGAGCATATCCCAGCATTCGGGGCTTGGCTCTTCGTACGCCATTCCGTTTCCACAATCGTTCTAGGGGATCAAATTTTCCGCTTCTCCAGATTACTAGTCGAAAACTTTTAGACTACATCGTGTGACTGTTGAACATTGTTCCTCTGAAAATTATAATCAATTCTGTTTGATTTGTTTCGTTTCATTTTCCTGTACAGACAAACTGAAAATTTCATTTTGTACTGCAATCATATTTTCAATCGTTCATGCACAATGACTGACAATTATAATGGTTATAATTAGTGAAAACATTAGAAGAATTTAAAAATATTGTTATACTTAACTCTAAATATTTAACTCTAGTTTGTTGCGATTCATTAATTTGCATAAAGATCCAGTGTCTAGTTATAATCTTCCTCTTAAATAACAATCTTCATAAATAATAGAAAATTGGAAAGAACACTAAAACTTTCGCGTACAGCGGTTTACACGATGTCCGAAAAATGTTGTACTCGTTAATTTCGTATGTAAACGAGTTCAAACATGCATATCTCGCATCAAATTCCCGTTTAATTAGAAGATTTAAGATTCGACCATCGATTGAAACATTTCATTAAATGTAATTTTCCGTATCTATCAGTTACATTAGCAATTACCTGTTGGCAGTCGCGTTATGTTGCCTGATCGACAGCTCGATTACAAATTAATTCGTAGTATCCGATCATCCTGTTACCGAGACTATTCGTTGCCGAACTCTCGGCTGTTCGATCGGCCGTTAGATCCGTTCTCGTCGAGCAAGTTGAAAGTGCTCGATTCGGTGGCTCCGAGGAACTCGGATCGATTAGTTGGCCACTCGATCTTCAGCGATCGGTGAGACGAACGCGATACATAGATACATACATACATACACGCATCCATAATCCATACACATCAAAGCATGTGGATAACCGAGATCAATACTGCTGTCGTACATTTAAACTTTTCTCTACAGTTTATGTTTATAGTCTAGGACCTAGGATATCAAAGATCAACTACGATATGCACCTCCATTTTTAAGTACATCGAAAAATTCTCGAGTGACCCAAAAATTTGGCATTTCAGGGAAATACGGTTGGTATCCCGTCGACCTAACATTTTTAGCGACGCTCGAGAAAGAAAGCTTTATTAAAATGATTTGTGTTATACAGAGTCGTCCCGGTCCGAACCCGTCGAACTCGTTTCAACTGGCGATTACAGGGATCCAAGGTATGAAAAAGCGGATTTTTCCGGTGCAGCTGGGTCTCCCAATTAATTCGAAAACCAGCCCGGCGTTCACGTTCTCTCACAGACGAAAATTCCACGTTGCATAATGTACAGTGGCTCCAGAAAGTATTCGAACGCTAAATTTGAAATTTTCGAAAAATTTCCGATATTTCAACTCCTACAATTTCGGAAAAAACGATCGAAACAATAGTAAACCTGAATACCTCGCAAGCGCTTGAAGCCTCTAGCTTCGCGATTCATCGTTACTTTTCTTGGAAAATATTTTCTCATGACATGGCAGGTAGGAAACCGAAGACATGTTTTTCCTGAAAATGCTACAAAGTCAGACGTCTGCAAACATTTTTCCGTGACAGAATCTGCCATAGATTTGAAGAGTAAAACCTTCCCTTAGAACCACCTCTAGGAAACTAGAAATACGATTTTTTTTTACTTGTTTTATGGAAAAGAAATTAGGAACAATTTAATCAGTGTACAACTCTGTACAATATACCGTATGTTATTGTAATTTGAAGTCGAACAAAACGACCAAGAAACAATTGCCTTCAGTTTCTCGTGCACATGCTCAAAAAAGAAAATGAAACAATGTTAAAGCAGAAGCTTGAAGCGTTAAAATGAGACTAGGGTACCCTCTTATAAATTGTTGCTGTTCAAATATTTAAGAATTCGTCGGAAGTACGGGATTTATTGTTGAAATACTTTCGAGAGTTGGTTTATGTCGGTCCTGGTAAATCCAAAACAGATGCGGTGTTTTCGCGGGGTCCGTGGAGGGCTAAACACCGGGAGAAGCGTAACTGGTATTACGCGGCGCTACGGAGGGCGCTTTAGAGATCATCTTGGGATACACGAATAGGTCATAAACGCGGCGCGGAATAAGCCAAGAATGGAAGCCAGAATACGGTGGCCGTTACTTGACATTTACGTTGCTGCGCCCAATGAATTCCATTAGAGCCAGGCGGCGCTCGAAATCTCACGGAAACACATCTGTTTATTTTCTTTTCCCTTTCTTCCGGGGTCTGGCCGAGCGACGCAGACACCGTGAGTACCCCGAAACGAGAAACAAGGGCTCAGCGCCGCGGAAAAGACTCTACTGCGGAATAGAAAGAATCCAATGAATAGGGGATCACCGAGCCAGAATTTGAGAGCGATAGAGAGAAAGAGAAACAGAGAGAGAGAGAGAGAGAAAGAGAGAGAGAGAGATGAACGAGAAGTGCAATTCATATCCTGCTCTTGAAGGGTTGATCTTACGACTTCCTTGCGGGAAACGTTTCATCAATTACTGGACCCCTTTTGTCCGCCAGCTTCTTCGGGGAAGGAAGTCTTCGCCAGCGTGTCCTCTGGAGGAAGACGACTAGTTCCCTTGGATTTGTTGCGCGGTATGGCTGCATAAAAGGGAATATTCTCCGGGGTGAACAGTCCCCGGGATCGAATTGAAGCTGTCTGAAATTTTTAAGCTTGTCGTGATCGAGAATTCTCTTAGGTGCCTAACGCCAGCTGATCTTCGAAGGCATTTTCTACGGAGCCCGCCATTTCTGCCAGATGATAAGATAAAAATCTGAAAGAATATTTGCACCCAGAAATAAATTTTGATTTCGTGCATGTTATAATTATTAAGTTGGTTAAGCGCAGTGGATTTTGTATGTATATTGTAAGTAACAGTCTTAAGACACTGAACAGAATGATCCAGACGCATGTCAATATTTGGATAATTATACCAGATGTTACGAAGAACGTGTTTTACGGTAATTACTTCCTATCTTATCGATATTTTGCAGTTACTTGTTCTCTATTGTTATTCTCTGGTATATTTTTTTTTCTTTTTTGTATTAGTTTATTTAAGGTCGCATCAACATCCCAGGTTATTAGCGACCGCATTACATTGCATTACATTACATTACATTAAGTTACATTGTGTGTGATTATGGGTACATTTATATTTTGTTAATTTTATTCTCATTATTCAGTGCGGCTGTGTTTCCGTTTACGTCCATGCTCAGAATTCGATGAAATTTTGAAAATAGGTTCTTTTTTTACTAAAATGACGATTGCCAGAAGGATTTTTGGCGACTCGAAAAAAAATTTTTTATCATTTCAATGTCGCTCTCTACCTTACAGAGTGAGTCTTGGTTAGATCGTTAGAGGGGGTGGAGAGGCCCGGCCGTTAGGCCGGGCCGACCACGCATACGAGAATCCAAGAGTAGTCTAGTAGTACTTTAAAAAAAATTATTTTATTTTTAGTATATTTGTCGTAAAAAATGGAATTTTAACATCATTTTAGCGTTTTTTATAGGAAATCTAATTTCCTACAAAAAAGGTCTCTTGATATTTTGCCATATTTCGCATAGTTTCCGAGATATTTGGAGGTTTATAAAAAACAGGAAATCTACTTTACCGGCTAAACCAGGCCGATTTGACACCATGTTATATATACATTTTTTTCTTGAAATAACCCCAAGAACACAAATATAACTTCAAAACGAGGGGCCACGGAAATCGTAATCGTGCCACTTTGTTGGTAAGATAGAGAGTGACAAAATTTTTTTTCGAGTCGCCAAAAATCCTTTTGGCAATCGTCATTTTAGTAAAAAAAGAATCTATTTTTAAAATTTCATCGAATTCTGAGCATGGACGTAAACGGAAACTTCGCCTTCAGTGCTTCACTGAGACTTCCTGGGATGTTAAATCTACTTCGTTCTATCTGTAAAGAGGGGCATTCAATCAATAATTGTTTTACCGAAGTGGGGATTTTGCAGTGGAGGCACATCTCAGGTTGTTCCTTCGTTATTATGTGTTGCCGTGTTAATTTGCAGTGGCCAATTCTCAGTCGTGTAAGAATAGTTTGGTTTCTTCGATTTTCAATATAGCATTGCTGGTTATCAAATATATTTGTTCTGATTTCTGAGATCTTTTGGGGTATTGATTGTATCCATTGGTTGTTCCACTCTCTGGTATATTTGTGCAATTCAACGATACCATAGCATCTTACGTATAAAGGTTGAATTATACTATCCGCACAGACACGTAACGTATCCGACCAGACCGACCGACATTCTCGCGAAGAATACTTTGTCGTTTTCGGAACGGGTCCGTTACGTGTCATGCCGGTGCGGATAGTATGCGTTACTTCCGGTGAAAAACTGTAATTTTCACCATCTTTAAATGTTTGTAGCATATTGCAACATTGACTTGTGTTTATGAAATTTTCAGAATATACAATATAATTGACATAGATCTACAAAATGTATTTTTTACATTTTCAATATAGACCCACATATAAAAGTTGTAAACAACACCTTTTAGTACTTTATTTGTAATTCCAACAAAATTGCAATTTTTCAAACTTTCTTGTCCACATCATGTAGTAAACTAATTGTTTTAACTCCCCAAAAAAAAAATCAAAGTTGCATGTTCCAATATGAAAAAAGTTATCAAGTGTTTTAAGAGTGTTTTAAAGTTTTAAGAGTGTCCGAATATTAACGCGGGCCACTGTATCGCTATTTATCGATTTTCCTTTTGGTGACATACGTGCGTACTACTGTCTGTGTCGAAACGGTGCCGATGCGGATACGCTACGTTTCTGTGCAGATAGTATGGGCAGTGTCGCCAGGTCGAGAAAATCGAGGGGAATACAGGTACCCCCTCTCTGATGGCCAGAGTCGTAATATGTGACACGTTGCGCGTGCGCGACGGGGATTGAGTGGGACGTGGTGCTGGAATGGGATAGTGGAAGGGGGAAAGTAGGGGAGTAAATGAGTCCGGATTCGGACTCAACTGGCGACACTGAGTATGGGCGGTTTTACCCAAGGACGAAAGGGCCCAGGTGGGGGCATAAAGTCAGGACCGTCGTCAGTCCGGTAGAAGCAGCTAGCCTGAGCAGATCGCAACCTTGTACATTTTTCACTATTTACATATGTACAGTGGGTGTAAAAAGTATTCGTACACCTTTTAAAAACGAATAACTTTTTCAAAATTCGACCCAACAGCTTGAGTTTTTTTAGACGTTAGAAGGATTAGTATACTAGCTAATGTGTAAATAATTTTTTTCTTTTTATTGTTATTGGTCGTAATTGCGAAGGAAAGAGTAAAGGACACGATTTTTTAATTTTTTATCTGTGCCTGTAGTGAAAATTTATAAGGTGCATTTGGTAGGTATAAGTAAGTTATATACATGTACAAAGTTTCATCGAAATCGATCGAGGTTGTTACGAAATGTAAATTATTGAAAATAGCAAAAATTGTAAGAATCCGCGATTTAAATGATTCGCAAACCCCAAATTCAAAGTTTTTTACATGTTACAATGCCCATAGCTTTTTTATGCGTCAACCGATTTCAATGAAACTTTGTACATGTGTATAACTTACTTAGATTTACAAAATACATGTTTGAAATTTTCATTACAGGCACAGATAAAAATTAAAAAATCGTGTCCTTTACTTTTTCCTTCGCAATTGCGACTGATAACAATTTTTAAAAAAAGTTAGTTACACTTTGGCTAGTAAACTAATCCTTCTACCGTCTCAAAAAAACTGAAGCTGTTGGGTCGAATTTTGAAAAAGTTAATCGTTTTTAAAAGGTGTACATAAGCAAATATACATAAATAAAGCAAAAATACATACATAAAGCAAATAACAGATGAATTATAAATTTACAATTGACAACGATTTGAAAAAGAAGGCAGATCAGATCGAAACGAACGCGCTCGCGATAAACACGTCTGTCAAATTTATTAATAAATACGGCTTATTCCTTACAGTACGAATACTTTTTACACCCACTGTATATGTATGTATGGAGATGAAATACAGGATACGCGGAACACTGTGTCGTTATTTAGAAGAGATTAACATCTTTATAATACTAATAAAGTATATACCGCGTAAAGTGTTGTTTACTAAAATAACGTACCCATATAAAGACATTTCCAACATATGTATATACCTATATCTAACAGTGCAAAAAGGGAGATAAATGAAATCTACTTTTGTAAGGACTGTGATCCATAAAAAGTCAGGAAACTGTCTTGAATATTTCGAAAATGTTCATTGATTAATCGTTGTATGTAAAAGTTCTTCAATGAGTGGGAAATATAATCGTCGAACGCGATACTAAATACTTCGAACGTAACATTAATCGTGATCGATTACTCGAAGCACGCTGCCGCGCGACGCCCAACTTTTTCCCAGTCGAGATCAATTAATCGAATGAAAATTAAGATAAGCACCGTCAGGACGATTAATTTCCCATCAGGCTGGCCGAGTTCTTAATTAACGGGGCGGCTGACGGGGGCCCGTCATTCTGCAGACGCATAAATGCCGCGGTGTTCCAGTTAATTATTCGAACCTCGCCGCCTAAAGAGAGAAGGACGCGCGCACGTCCCCGTCGAATAACGAGATTATTAATTAACTCGGGATGCAGAGGAGTCTCTGGAACACTTAACAGCCGCGAGATGACGACGACGACGACGACGCGACGGACGACGAGTCGCAGCGCGGAACGCGAAAATTCTCGCCTGGCCGGAGCCCTTCGTGCCGAGGATCCGCTGGAATTCATTTCGCGCCGCGTTTCGCGCGAATTTCCTCCTGAAAAACAACGCCTGGCACTACAATTGTTCCAGAAATTAACTATTTTGCAGTTCGCTACTCGGAACGAATTAATCGCGTAATTCACGATTCTCGACGTTCTTGCGTTCTTTATTCCCCACTGTCCGAATTTAATCGGAAGTTCGCCGCGACACGTAGAAAAGTTCAATGCTATTCTTTAATAATATGAAATTTTACTGTAACATAAACTATAAAAATTCACGTTCGTCCGTCGGATGATGGCTAGTTAAAGAATACACGGTCCAATATTCCATGTTAATATGAAAATACATATCTTCTGTTGTATACCCGATAACCCTAGGCCTTAGTCTAGACCTTAGTTAGACTTTGTCCCTTTTCACGTCATCCTTTCCACAATAAACCTTTTCTACTCCCTTCCGCATTTTCCTCTCAAAAACTACATATATATAGCAGCCCGTCGAAACAGATTCAGAGCTTATTCTTGCACACTTCAGTGCAGAAGGTCACATCGTTGTATCTTAAACTCGCCACCGTGTATATTCTTAAATAAAACTCTTCTCGATTTTATTATAAATTGTTGTACTCGATTTCCAAACCCGGAATCCAACACTTCTAAACTAATGATTAAACGAGTAGCATCAAGTAGCGTATTAAAAAAATATACGATTCCATTTAAAAGAACAAAGTTGATCTTCATATGACTTCTATACGCGTTGTTATTGGCCGAAGCCGAAGACGATGCCAATGAACAACAGCGGGTTATATCGAGACCGAGAGAAATGATTTCGCAGCAGCAGCGACGCGACGTGGTATCGCAAGCCCTTGAAGTTATCGTTTTATTTCACTCGGTTGTCGTTCTTCGTTATCGTCTTCGGCCAATAGCGACAATGCGTGCGATGGTAGAGGAGAGCCACGGTAGAATAGGAACGTAAATATTTCGCCTAGCCATCATCCGACGGACGGACAGTACACGGATGCGACGCTGACGAGGCCCTTCTTGTTTATGGTCGCGCCAGTTACGATCCAACTGTGCGCATTTTTTATCGCCGGGGAATATGTAGATAGTGATAAATTTGTATGCAAATTCATGGTTTGTTCCGTCGCGTCGTGAAACTGGTCATTCGAAGCAGGGACAACATGTAAAAATGATTAAGGAAGAAAATAAATTTTTTACTTAGCTCCTATAGCTTGCAATTGGTGTATAAAGATTTTATTTTGCAGTCTACATAGTATGTATCTCAAATCTTCAGGGGCAAAAGTCAATATTATTGTAGATTTCTCACGGTTCACGGAATCTCGCGAGCATTTTAAATTCTGAAAACGACTGCGGACAAGAAATTATCCGACAGTCCGAGTTAACGCTCGTTAGCGATGCTGCGCTGATTATTAAACGGAGTAACAAAACGGGCAAAGTTTTCCATTGCACGGGCGCGGATTTCCTGTGCGAAGTTATGGACCGACGCATCCCTTCCGCTACGTTCAACGATCAATGAGCGAAGTTAACTTCTTGTACGGAGTATACGAGCCTCTTAAGGTGCGTGCACACCGTTGATCCCAAACTGATTTCCCCTGTAAATGTTTTATTGGTTATAAAATTTATTGCGGCTCTTAACTTCGCTGTAATTTCATCCGCCTCTTATCGTTAGACTTAGACTACGTCTATACAGGGCCGCTCTGCGCTGGTACAAAACGGTTCATCAATTAGAACATTCGCAAGTTTAGAAAAAGGAAAAGACAAAGAAAATATCAGAGAAAACTATAATTTTCATTTACATTCGTTCAGGACGGGAGTAAATCGCGCGTGTTTGTGTTTTCTTGCATTTAATTAACGCCTCTCGCATCCAAGGAACCCAAGACGCGGCGCGACGCAACGCGGAGAAACAAACATGACGTGCGTCACGACAAACGCCGGAATCATTAATTAATTCGAAACAGGAACGGTTAACACGACCGCTAGAAGTTGCGCACCAGACGCACTTGGAAATTGTCGCGGAACAGCTCCTCCCCCCCCCCCCCCCCCCTCCTTCCCCGAGTTCGTCCGAACTAGTTAGCGTTTATTAAATTTCATTGAATCCGCCAGTCGCAGCTGCAATCATCATGCACGCTGCACAATACACGCGCGAGCTATCCGGAAAACTTTTCTTTTTGATTCTCGTGTTTTCGTATTCGACACCGTTGCGTTGTGCCCGGAGTTCCGACGAGATACGCGCCATCCCGCAGATTCAATTAAAAAGCTAAAAGGGATTTGCACAAGGTTAATTAAAGCCTGAGAGCTTCCCGAGCTCAGAGGCGTGTATCGTATCGATTTTCGGCCTCTTTGCAGTTTCAAGGTCGATTTTAACATACCGCAACGCAGACATTCCGTCACCGGCCTTGTTCAGCGGTTCTAGCTATTCTGTCACATCGAATATCTTTTAATTGATCGTTACCAGACACTACATAGTTTTTAGTACAATAGTATAATATTATTGCTTATGTCAAGACATGACATTGACATGACCTTGACAGTAAGGCGGGCTTGAGTTGTTGATATTGGTAACGCAACTTAACGCACACCTTAAGGTCATGTCAAGGTCATAGTATACTAAGCCGTTGAACTTATCTTGACATAAGCAATAATATTATGTACAACAAAATATATGTAGTGCCATATAAAAAATATGACCCTTCATTTCTCATGAACAAATTTCTATTGCATTTCGTAGCCGACTAAAAACTAATTAATTTTGTTCCAAACATTTTTTTATCTGGCTGCCGGATGTGTCCGAAAAATCGTGGCGATTTATTTTTTAATTAAAATATTTCTAAAACGTTGAATTCTTCTTTCTATTCTCTGCGAGGACAAAAAAGAGCATTAAATCAAATGCAAGGGAAATTTATGAAATTATTTTCGCACGATTCCATCTTTGCTTAAAATTGTACGTTCGTCGAATCGTGGGATTGGGTACCTTGTTCGACTACACACTTTTTCAGAACACGTATCAAAGAAATCTTCGGGAACGGATCTGGATTTCCGGTCATCCCCGAGCTATCAACTGGCTCCTGCCGGCCGCAAAAAACCCAGCTACCGCCGTAAACCAACCGAGATGCACCGACACGTGCAACGATAATTCAACGAGACTATAGTAGGGTGAACGGCTAGGGCCTTGCGTCTTCTTCCGTAACTATAAATCACAGGCCCGAAGGAGGGCAAGCATACGCGAATGATGAATTGCTTGCTCCAAGACGAAATCCCATAGCTGCTGGACACGGTACACGTAATATTAAACCACGGACGATCTGTTCGAATCTAGAGAAATTAATATTCGCGAACGTGTCAAATCAACAGCATCAATATCGCTGTATCTTCACTTTAAAGCATGCCGTTTATTTGTGCTTGTCGGACATATCGAATTGGAAAATATTATTACGCTGCGATTACGAAATATTTTCGGTGGTTAAACAGAAAATAATCGGAATTTTCAGCGAAGATGAGTCGTGCACTTTTATCGATAGAACGAAGCCCTGGTGTGCTGTAAGGGTGGCTACCCAACAATAAGAATTACCAGTTCCCTCGTCCGTGAGCCAATTACAGAGACAATAGCGAGTTTTCGCACGATGCGCGGATATCTCTTACCAGGAAATAATTGAATTGCCTCGGTATCGTAAAATTCGTATTTCTCCGTTCTTTTTTTCCCAGAAGATTTATACTCGGAAGCCGTGTCCACAAAAGGCAATCGCGCGACCAGATAATTGTTTAAACCGTTGAAAAATTCGTCTGGAGATAACAACACATGATATAAATAACATTATGACAAAATTGAATGGATGTAATTTAACCCTTAGCGGTCGGAGCTATTTTAAATCAAAAACGAAAGATTTTTCCATTCGAGAATATTTTCTTTCTATACAATTTTTTTTTCATTTTTTGCATATGAAACTGATTTAATATCTCATTTAATATGTAATTGTCTAGTAATTTATTAAATACGAACAAAAATAATAATGTGAACAATATGTTTAAAAATGGCATAGCAATTTTCAGTGGCGCCTCAGAGTCGCCATCCGACTGCTAAGGGTTAAAACATTAAAAACATTTGAAGAATTTACAAATATTATGTTGCGAATCTATCAAATGTATTAAGGAAGAAAATAAATTTCTATTTCGCAACAGTTTGTTGCAATTTAGATTGAAAATCTTTATTTTGCATAAAGATCCGCTGTTTGGTCATGCAACGCTGCTCGATGATCAATCGGTCTGCGGAAGACGCGATCGAACAAAAACGAGAGGGAATTCAGAAATAGCAGTGTATTTTCGGTATTCAGGATGTTGCCTCAATTTCTGAACGTTCCGCGAACTATTCCCAAGGTGGTACGGCCCTGACAGAAGCTACCTGTTGATTTAGCCGAGCCAGCCAGGTAACCGAGCTACCTTACGAGGTATAAGTTACGGTTGGGGGCCGACGTATACTTTTATTCGTCGCCGTTTTCGTCCCCTGCCGCCGCCGCGCCGCGCCGGCGCGATTTTATGCTATACTTAAACGGATCTCTTTACGTCATCGATCATCAAGTCACCTCGTGATTATCCTGTCCGAGACTTCATTCAGGTGAATAGACCCTGGTTCTCTGATTTATTTTGCCTTAGACCATCATTCTGTACTGAATTCGCTCATAAACGATAACCTCTTCTTGCTACGGTAGTTTTAAAATTCGAATAAATAAAATGTTGAGTTAACTTACTCTAAAAATAAATACTTCCTTCTGCTGAAATAATAGCAATTATTTACACAACATATTGTATGATTTTCTAAAATACTGCCAAAGATTGTAATAAATTTCTCGGTTTCTATTAGTTATTAATTGCATTGTTTTCTGTGTAATTTCAATGGATTCGTGATCTAAATGCTACATCAATACAAGCTGGAATCTATTGGAAAGTTTCTACTACGTGAATGGCCTACCATCGAATGACCTTTCAGCAGATCGCACGTTCCTTGCTACGAAATGCGTGCATCAAATGTCATCCTTGCATTAATCGAGATTCCAAGGAGCGTATCAAGATTTTCGTAGACCCTTAGGCACTTCGATGACTTCTTCTTTTATGTAAATCCGAATTTTCTATCTATATTAGCTTCCAGGGTGAAAAAAGCAAGTTCCACTGTCTAATTAAAAATGATCAAAAATAATCAATGTAACGAAGCAATGAATATTTTATATTCTTCGAAAGATTGCATAAATGCATCTTTTCAACCTAAACGGTTCAAAAGTTCAAAATCGTGGTGAAAATATTTTTGTTACGCGCCGCTGAAGAGTAAATAACACCTCGAGAATTCGTTATTAATAGCTACCACAGTTGAAACGGTTTACCAACCATAAATTCGGTGTACAAAAAAGATGTCGCACGCGAATGTTGATTCGGGTCTGTAGGCGATAGTTATTATAGCTTCACGTAAATCCGATGTCGGGACAACCGGAACGTCCATTTTGAAGTTTGAAATATTCAGTACCAAGCGCGAACTCTTCTTTATCCTATTGTCATGGCCTTTATCGTCGACCACATCGCCCGACTACAGTGTTCCCGTTCGGCCATGACAATTTGATCTTGATAAAAACTTCGTCGAAAAGCGTGAATCGTAGAATATTCTACTGCCTCAAATGCACCCGATCCCCTTCCCAACTCCCAAGAGAAATCCAGAATGCCCTGGACGTTCGGGACTGACCAAAAAAGTTGAAAATAGCATTCTTCCTGGGTCACAACTGTATCCCGATACAGTCCAGTAATTGCTGTTTAATGCCAACCTTGATGCCGCGGGGCGAGATGGAAATTTTCAAAATTAATTAAGGGGCTGTGCGCACCCAACTACCGCCACCACCCTTACCACTCACACATCGATAGATCCGCATATACGTATACGAAATGCAAGGGTATACGGCAAAAGAAACTGACGCCTCAATATTGCAATTAGAAGTTCAGACCCGGTCGATTATGTTTCCTAAGAGTCCTGGCCAGGGTGGTTCAGAGCCGAAATTTCATATTTTTACGTTGTTGAAGAGTAATTTGTAATAATCGGCAGAATACTTTTTGTCACAAGTCAGCGCTGCCGATTATTGCAAATTACTCTTCAACAACGTAAAATTATGAAATTTGGGCTCTGAACAACCCTGGCCAGGACTCTTAGGAAACATAATCGACCGGGTCTGAACTTCTAATTGCAATATTGAGGCGTCAGTTTCTTTTGCCGTAATCTCTTGCATTTCGTATACGTACAGTAGGTGTGAAAAGTATTCGTACACCTTTTAAAAACGAATAACTTTTTCAAAATTCGACCCAACAGCTTGGGTTTTTTGGAGACGTTAGAAGGATTAGTTTACTAGCTAATATGTAAATAATTTTTTTTTTATTGTTATTGGTCGTAATTGCGAAAGAAAAAGTAAAGGTCACGATTTTTAAATTTTTTATCTGTGCCTGTAGTGAAAATTTATAAGGTGCATTTGGTAGGTATATACATGTACAAAGTTTCATTGAAATCGGTTGACGCATAAAAAAGCTATGGGCATTGTAACATGTAAAAATCTTTGAATTTAGGGTTTTCGAATCATTTAAATCGCGGATTCTTACAATTTTTGCTATTTTCAATCATTTATATTTCGTAACAACCTCGATCGATTTCGATGAAACTTTGTACATGTATATAACTTACTTATACCTACCAAATGCACCTTATAAATTTTCACTACAGGCACAGATAAAAAATATAAAAATCGTGTCATTTACTCTTTCCTTCGCAATTACGACCAATAACAATAAAAAGAAAAAATTATTTACATATTAGCTAGTAAACTAATCCTTCTAACGTCTCAAAAAAACTCAAGCTGTTGGGTCGAATTTTGAAAAAGTTATTCGTTTTTAAAAGGTGTACGAATACTTTTAACACCGACTGTATATACGGATCTATCGATGTGTGAGTGGTAAGGGTGGTGGTAGTTGGGTGCGCACAGCCCCTTAACTGTTTACATCAGAAATGTGTAACTTGAAGTAAATGTGTAAACGCAAGTTCACCTTCAGCTCTTAAAAAATAGTGCGAATAGAAAAAACTATACAACAAAATATATGTATACTATTGCTATTATACTAGAGAATTTTTCCTTACTGTTTACTGCACATGTTGCAAGCACTAAGCATTTCAGCTACCGATAAACAACACACTCGCACGCGCGCGCGCGCCCGCTCGCTCGCTCGCTCCTATGAACGATATTGCACAATCGATAACGAATCAGAGCGTGTTAATGTTTATTTCGAGAGTCCCGGCGAGCATGATTGGTGACTTCGAAATTTCCATTGATCCGCGGGACTCGAGCACGACCTCATCGGTTCGGTCCGGATTATCCGGCCCACCCTTCGTTCGTCATTTGTATCCGAGCGCTA
Source organism: Lasioglossum lativentre (assembly GCA_916610255.1). Classification (NCBI taxonomy): domain Eukaryota; kingdom Metazoa; phylum Arthropoda; class Insecta; order Hymenoptera; family Halictidae; genus Lasioglossum; species Lasioglossum lativentre. The sequence continues at coordinate 27,430,030 of OU744357.1, read as the reverse complement.
TCGTTTAATCGTCTGTGCTCGCTGGAAGCTGCATTGATGAGAATTTCAGTCGAACTTCGATAACGAGAAGAGAATCGGATGGGCAATTAATCAAACACCAATTAAGAGAGCGATCGCTATTTGTCGAAATGCATACTCGATGAGTTAGATCGATCCGGGACCGAGACGCAGCAATAAAAAAATAAACAAACAAAGCTTGTACAATAACACCGTTGATCGATCTCGTATCCTTCATAGAATATCTTCGAAAGTCTGACAGAACCTGTGTCTCGAAATAATTTTACGAATAAATTTTCTATAAACATATCCGGCACTTTATATTCAACCCATATTTCTGGCTTACGTTAGAAAACCGCAAATTGGAATGTCTAGTCGACACCGTGCCCGGAAACCAACAACGAGCACGAAGCGGCACGATTTACGTTGCTTCTTGCGGGGAGAGCAAATTCTGAAAGTATTTTTGAATTTTGCGGATTATAAAAATCAGGGTATTAAACGAGCCGCAAGAACTTTAGCCAATCTTCTACCAGCGACATTATTCACGTGTTTTATCGCGTGAGCTTTTCCACATCTATGCGGTGGCCGAGCAAGAACTGGAAGAAAAAAGAACAATGAAGAATAGAGAGATAAAAGGGAGAGAGAAAACGCGATATGTGTGCAGATACAACGGTTTACCACTATTTTTCTCGCCGCTGCGTTTTTCTCCGGTTCTTTGTTGCTTTTTCTTCTGGCTCATTAATTTTCGATTTAACATCTTGTGTACAGGGTTATTAACGAAATACACGGACCAATCGGAGCGCGGCTACAGCGGACGGATTCCTGCTCGGCCAATGTCAAAACCCCAGCGTCCGCTGTAGCCACGTTTCGATTGGCCCACCCTCTTTCAAGGAAGAACAACATTTTTGGGATACCCTGTATAAGAGAAATCTCTCCTTATTTCTGAAACTATACTGTTCGATCATTAACACCATTTATATCGTGAACCGATTTAATATACTAATAATATTGTTCTGATACTCTGGCAGAAGATATTACATTATTGTCACTGAATTACCCGAAAATGCGTCCCGTGTTAATAATAACCATAATGAATTCAATCGATTGCAGACACTGTGTTACGCTTCTTTGTAATCATTCCGCGACACGTAATTTTGGTATTCCGTTCTCCATCGGTTTCGTGATCAATTAGATCGTCACAATGGGCATTAATATTAAATAATTGGTAATTACATACCCTGAACACAATGGACCGTATTAATTATGTCAGGCCCATTGAATTTGCATAATGTCCAATAGCTTTGGTGACACCATCCGAATTATTTTTACCTGACGCACTAAACGGCGACGGTTATTTCAAATAGAAAAACCATTAACATAATATGGTCATCGCAACTAACTAATATTTTTATAATAAAAGTAGTCGTTACTTCATTCTTTGTTTTTCATTATTTTTTATATCCACCGAGCGTTTTTCTTAGATCAAGGCTATACTCTATCTAGTTATAATCGAGCTGCATACATACAGGGTGTAGATTATAAAGCGTTACAGACGGATATCTCCAAAAAATATTGATTATACGCAAAAATGTTTCAGATGAAAATTGTTCAATGCCGTGGGGGGCATCATGTGGTGGGACTTTTATTTTTCTCGGTGGACACTCCAAGGTGAGGTGAAGGTCAACTTTCTTTGTTTAAATGGAATGATATGTTCTTTTTATCCACCATCAAATAGTGCGTTTTAACATGAGTTCAATGACCTATGAATCAAGGTCATTCAAGGTGAGATAAAAAAACGTATCATTCCATTTAAAAAAGGTACTGAACAACTTTCATCTGAAACATTTTTGCGTATATGTAGGGGAAGGCGGGCTATTGTGAGCCACGGGGAATCGTGAGCCAGCGCCATCTTTGTTTTACTGGTAAATATTGACAGCTGCGAACAACTGTTTTTGAGTTGTCTCGTAATAAGGTAATATTTCCACGATCAGTTGAAGTACGCACCCGCATCATTACTTTGCTCTGTTAGCAGATACAAATTCGCTGTGCTCGAAGTATTATTTTCATTTCGTGTTTGGTCTATTATTGTTACATTTTTCTGTGGATCTAAACAGGTAACTGTGTTTATAATACTCGTGTGACTTCAAGCTTTCGAAATAAATAAAGAAATTTGAATTAGGTTAGGTTTGTGTTAGTTGTTTGTGGCCAAGTTGTAAAAATAAGGGTTCGGGGAATTATGAGCCACTTTTCTCGGGGAATTGTGAGCCACTCGATTTTTGACATTTAACGAGCTAACCTCATGTGTTTGATGTTTCTCAATGATTGTTTATGCAATATTCGAGCACGATATAAATTTTTTAGCAATATCTAATAGATATTTTATCTGCTTTCTGCATAATTTGCATGGAAAATATGCCGAAAAAGATGAACCGCCAAAACACCATTCATTGCAACGTCTGCGATCGTGCCATCCACTTGGAATGCGCCGGAATGACCGCAAGAAATTGGACTTGTGAGCTTTGCATTTCAGATTAATTGTGGTTATTTTTAACTTTTTTTTTCTTATTATTAAAAAATTATTTTGTCATTCAGATACATGAATAAACATTTCATAACAGAAATTGTAATTTTTATTTGATTTTGAAAGTGGCTCACGATTCCCCGAAATTTTGCAAATTCAAGAAAATGCAAATTTTTTGTAATAGTCTTAAAATCATCTAATTTGCAGATATTCGATTAAACTATTGTGTCTGAAAGAAAGGTAAATCTTCATACTACAACATTTAGCGTTGAAATTTGATGAAAACCTTAATTTAATAGCAGTTTTTTGGCAATAAAAAAAAGTGGCTCACAATACCCCGCCTTCCCCTAATCAATATTTTTGGAGATAATCGTCTATAACGCTTTATAATTTCCACCCGGTATACACGGTGTCTAGATAATTTTATTTTATCAACTTCTCCCCTCTACAAATTGCGTTTAGTTCTCGATAGTTCCGGTGTTAACGAAGTCTCTAAATCGCAAGAACAAGAGGCGGCTACAGCTACATAGAGGGCCACGGTGCCTCCACGCGGAAAAATAAACACGGCGACGCGACGCGACGCGACGCGACGATAAGAGTTGGCCGAAAGTTTCACGCGCCATCAAAGCCGCGAAGTTTCTCAAGTTCTCGCCACACCGTTTCCAAAACGGTTTGCGCGGAAAAACCGGGCGGGTAAAAGCGAACAAAGCGAAAGCCTGCGCGCGCGGAATGGGACGCAGGGGTTTGAGGTTGCACCGCGCCGTCGGCAACGGTGCGAAAGGAAACGTTTCGCTCGCGTTTTTCGAACTTTCCGCAGAGTTTTTTTTCTTCGCCGGGGTGTCTTTCGTCCGCGTCGTTTTTATTCGAGGTTTTACTTTGCGCGACACGCGACACTGATTTACCCAAGATTCCGTGGCCGCCGAACGAGACGCCGCGCCGCGCCGTGACATGTTATACGAGCATTGAACTTCAGCCAGCGAGTCGCGAAATCAGATTCCCGCGTTCAGATCGACGATGATGCGTTTTCGGTCTACGAAACGACGCGCACAAATGAAATTTCGAAGTCTGGAAGAGCGAAATCTGGACTTATTTCATTTTCCACTTGTATCAAATTGCTCGCGCCGCGACGATCGTACGGTGTCGAAGTTTTATCGAATCTTATAGCTGCTTTTACCCGTCAGTGGTAAGTTATCCTTCCGAGAAGCGAAAATATTCAACTTGGATACTGGGGAAATTGCAATGCCGTTCCTCGAGATTGTATTGTGTCATCGGGCACTACTTTTTTTCACATTTCAATCCTGTGTTCGCGAGTCAAATCATTTCTCTGTGAAACTTTTTCACAGATTACACGGTTTATTGAACGTTTCTACAAGTTTTCGTCGAGCTTTACAATTTTCTCGTAAATTCTATTTTCTTCGTAAGTTGTTTTGCGTGTATATTCCGAATTGAAGAAAAACGATGGTTATATAGCCTATCTTTTCCCCGGGACTGTACCTGCTCCGGTTTTTCGCTTTTATTTTGCAAACAATCACGGTAGGTACATTCCGGTCGCATTCTCGGCAGGGTGCGAGCGTAGAAGAAGAATTGCAGCGGTGGGTCACGGAGAGATTTTCTCGCGAGAAAAACCGTGGAAAAGAATGTTTCGGCGTATCTATCGGTCGGTGCTTCCGTGGCGAAGGCACCGACGCGACGCGATGCGACGCGATGCGACGCGATGCGATGGGACGCGACGCGACGACGAGGGAGAAGAGAGCGCCGTGGTTGGAAAAATCGAGGAAACGTCGATCAACCGAAAAACGCTTGCGGATTGCCGCGGGATCGCTTGGAAATGAGCCCCGTTTCCTTCGGCATCGTTGCATTCCTCAATTTCTCCCTTTCGCTCCTCGCCTTTTTCACCGGTTCCCGTTCCATTTGTCTTCCTCCCTTCTTTTCCTCGGTTTTATTGCAGCTCTCACGGCTTCCTTTATATTTCGTTCCTTTGCGGCTACGGAAATTTCGCGGTTCGATGAGAGATAAAGCTCACCCAGTGGCTTCAAGGGAAAGGAATTGTTGTGGTGTAGGTGTTGCTGGACGGGAAAAGGCTTTCATTCGTTTCTCCGGGTCGTTGCGTCGATCGCGTGCCCGCTTAAGGACAGAATCCGCCGAGCTAACCGTCCGCTCAACGCCAATTCTCCAAACGAGTGACCTCATATACCACAGATGCGAGATATTGCCACCGGTAACGAACCCTCTCCGGCTTCCTTCTCAGATCATCTTCTGATTTTATTGCGGATGGCCACAGAGATCCCCCCTCTCTCAAAATATCTATCACTCTAATCCTCAATTGAAAACCTGGGTCTCATCGAAAATGTATTTTTTTAACTTCGGTACGATCTAATTGGAAATGTTAATACTACTATTTAATAACAATGCGCTTTGCTCGTAGGAATGCTGCAACAGAATTCGACTCGCCAGCAGAAGTCGAGGGAATTATTTTCGTTCGATTTCCTCGCGTAATCTTTCCTTTCCCCAACATAATTCTCTGTCTATTTATGCTCCTTCTATTTCACCTCGGCCACGTTCGGTCCATTTCACTTCCTTTCCTTATCTCCACTAAATTTTCCCATGAACTTCTCTCCTCCAGCCAGGCTCTCTTTTTATTCCGGATTTCCTCAGCCCGAGAAACTCGTTGCAAATCTTCGATGAGATTCATTTCGCGTTGAAACTGCGTTTCTTTCTCTAATTTTCTGAGAAATCGGCTGATGACTATTGGGAATATCGACAGAGGTCGCATTCTACGGGAGCCCGACAAAACTATTGTACAGTTGTCGTCGTCTGGACTGAAGAGAAGAACAACATGTGGATAGTCGAATTATAGTTTTCATTATGAAATTTTTCATAAGTTTGGGCTCTGCTATAATTACGTTTCTCATTCAAATGATTTGAATGTTAATTTTTTGTTACCTTAACAATGTATAAGGTATAATCTATTAAGTTGTGTTTTGAGAAAGATAGATTTATTGAATATTGAATTTTGAATTTACCGCCAATTATCGACTCGCTGCTCTATGAATCAGTTGGCTTTGATTGGTCGTTTTTGAATACGTTTGTTTCCATTATGTTTGTGTCTACGCTGTAACCTTTACAAGGTTTCAGTTTAGTTGCTGCCGGCATGGAGTCAGCATATTCTAAATTCAAACTTATTTAAATTTTCTTGTTTTTAGCACTCATTCTACTTTAATTACCATTTCATATTTCAATTTGAAGTAATTTTCTCACTACAATTTGGTTACAGACGCAGTAAAAATTTTTACTCTTGAAAATGATCCACACCTGGGTCGAAACGTTGAGTATTTAAAAATTTAAAAATTGCAAAATTGCTATAGTTTGTTGTTAATTATCGAACCTGTGCGCCGAAAACATCATTTCATTTATATTAAAATATTACGATCGAAAAAACAAATCAAACTTAAGTCAATTGATCGTTCATATTTGTCGAGCTATTTTTCTTTCAGCACTCTCGCGTTATTCTCCAATCTGTGAAGTGAGCTTAAACGATAAAGTTTGCATATTCTAGCACAAAAGAAATATTTGGAGAATATACATGTGTACCTACATAGTTCAGTCCGCCCCGCCGCGCCGCGCCGCGCCACGCCGCTGTGTTTTCTTTACGGACGCATTCTCTTCCTCCCTTGTTGTATTTAACACGTAAGCACGCGTCGCAATGGCGCATTATTTATTTATAGGCGCGTTATTTAAGCACAGAAATATCTTATACATATATTGAATATTTTATCTGTTTCGTAAAGAAAAGAATAAGCGCATAGCGAGAGCTACAGGGAAATGTAATTTATTCGATACGCCGTTTAAAATTGTCGGTATTATTCATATGTGGTTGATGGGGCAATTAACATGTTAATCAAGCTTCTCGCAGGGCCGCCATTAATGCTTTTTTCTTAATTAAACTCGTAGAACTCGTTACTCTTCGGAGAGCCGGCATTAAATTTCCGAACGCATTCCGTTCGAAACTTTGTGCAACTTTCTAACTTGGATATCTAATTTCGCACTTGATGCACCCGAGATTAATTAGAATTTTTACGGTGTGGCCGTGGTAAACGCGAAAGGGGATGGTCCGTAGCCCGGAATTAAGGGGAAGCATCGGGTGTGGTTTGTTTCCACCCGCCTCTGGCTGGCATGATTTTACGGGCATCGGGAAGAAAAATGGCGGCTCGTGGGTCGTCGCACGGTACGAAATGCCGCAAAAATTGCTCGCGATGAGGAGGGTTGGCGACGCGAGGTGTGCCGCACACGCCAACAGAAACAGACGACCAAGCAGACGAATGGAAAAAAAAATGAAAGTCTCGAAAGGAACGGGACGAGAGAAATTGCTGACGATACCCAAGCGCGAGATGAGAACACGTTGCGAGTAACGATGGCTAGGGGAAAAAGTAAATGAAGAAAACCGTGGCAACCAACATATCTACAGGGAACTAATTAAACGAATATCACGTGTCCAATGAAATATTACCTGAAATCGTGTGTGCGTGCAATTTGTCGCTCTACAAAAAGGAATTGATTAACCAACGAGGATGCTCTGCACCTACTTAAATGAATTTATTGCATGTGTCTTCCGGAATGTATTTTCTTTCTAATGTACATTATGTAAGGTCGCGTCAGCGTTTATGGTATCAGCGATTACCGTTACTCAGCGACAACTTCACCGATTGAAATTTCTTTTTCACATCGCGTAGTAAACTAATTCTTCTAGCTTCTCAGAAAAAAAATCCAAATCGTATATTAAAAGTGTTCTTAAGAGTTTTAAACAATTTTCTGGAATAATAATATCGGCGCCAGGTTCGATCAAATTCTACCCTAAATTATAGCTAATATGTAGTAAACTCAAACGTTTCGATTCGAATGTGAATCTGTGCGTCCTAAGACCACGTTTGCTATAGAAATATTCTATTAGAGGAAAAGAAAGGTGGTGTTTCGTCCAGGGACTTGTACCGGTACGTAAAATACCGGTATGATACCGGTATATTTCGGTATTTCTGCCTAACCGTAATAGGAACCGAAATATCGGAATACCGGTATCTCGTCATACCGGTATTTTCATATACCGGTATGACGTCATACCGGTATAATTGCATTCAGCGAATTATACCGGTACGTAAAATACCGGTACGTAAAATTTACCGGTATAAATATCGGTATGATGAACGGGGCAAGAGGGCTATTCCACATAAATTCAATGTTTATCTGAAAACACCATACAAAATAGTCCATTTACATCCGAATAATGTGCATAAATAGGTTGAACTTTTATTAAAAAAAGTATTTAACTTAAGCCCTTAGACAAAAAATAATTATCACGCATAATAATATTGATATTTTAAAATAAATTGGCGATCAAACTTAACTTAAATAATAATTATTAATTCAAAATGATTCAAATATTAGATGTCCAGGTTTAGTACTGTTTTGGAATATAAGTATTCCATACTGAGGCGCGGATGACGGGAAACGGATTTTCCTGAAACTTGCACTATTTGAAGATGACGTCTCCATATGTAAATTCGCAAAGCAGTAGCGCGCGCTTTTCAAGATTTTCCGACAAAATTGTATTTTTAAATTTTACTCGGTTATAAACAGTTCGCGTTAAGTATTTAACAAGCAGATGAGTGACCGAGAGCGGAGCGCGAAATACTACGTAACCGGTAGGTTGTTGGTTCGAGTCCCGCTATCCATATTTTGTTTTTCTTGAAATTGATACCTACCTCAATTTTTAGCCTAAAATCTATTATTTAAAAGTTATTTTTATTTTGTAATTAGAAAATGCATGTTTTTTATTTGTGGACAATGGGAAATAAATTGGAACATAAAAATAATACGGAATGTCATTTTTACTTTATTACTGCACATTTTCTGTATTAATTATATGCTAGTATGACACGAGCCAGGGTGATGTTCATCGTACAAACATGGAAAGCAATAGTTTTTTCGGCATCTAGCACACACTATAAACGCCGCGTTCGTACAAGAGCACGCTTTTTTGAGTACTAAGTTTATTAAGCATTGGAAAAACCGAAAAATACCGGTATTTCAAAACGGTTACTGGTATAGTTCTGTTGGCCCAATACCGGTATTAAGTCCCTGTCGTAATACCGGTATACAAATTTTACCGGTATTTAGTCCCTAGCGTAATACCGGTATGAAAATTTTACCGGTATTAAGTCCCTAGCGTAATACCGGTATGAAAATTTTACCGGTATTCGCAATACCGGTATAAAAATTTTTACCGGTATTAAGTCCCTGTGTAATACCGGTATACAAATTTTACCGGTATTAAGTCCCTGGTTTCGTCCTGGACCCGCTAGAGGACTCGTCAGTAAGGCTATCTAGCGGACCCTGCCTTAGACACAAGTGTCGGAAGACATTTTAAGGAACGTTATTAATATATTAATTGATGACAGTTTAGTAACTTGCGAGAAGGTAATTCGACGATGTGTACCATGGGTCCAGGAGGAAACACCACCTTTCTTTTCCTCTAATAGAATATTTCTATAGGAAACGTGGTCTTAGGACGCACAGATTCACATCCGAATCGAAACGTTTGAGTTTACTACATATTAGCTATAATTTAGGGTAGAATTTGATCGAACCTGGCGCCGATATTATTATTCCAGAAAATTGTTTAAAACCAATTTACGATCGACAAAAATTTCTCAATTGTTCTTAAGAGTGTCCGAATATTATTACGGCTGAATGCACGCATTTGCCAAGGAGCTGTACGACAAACCACCTATCACACTGAAAAGAAAAGTTCAAAACCAAGGAACATGGATGAACAAATGCTTGTGATCCATTCCGAAAAAGGTTTCAAGCACACCGTGAAAGGACCAGTTCGAAAGTGTTATTCAGCTGCTCAGCGTTCCATTTTCCGCGAACCACGCGACAAAACAACTATCACAATGAAAAGGAAGAATCGAAAAAGGAGAAGACTGGACGAGGAAAAGGATTCTGAAGGATGAGCGAAGGGTGGCGATTAATTTCGGCCAACGTTTGTAGAACAGCATTAATGGAACTGTCTGTCCGTACGTCACCAAATACGCAACGCCGCGACGCGACGCGTTGTGGAGCCGCTTGTCACCTAAAACGAGGTCCATTTTCGTGGCAACCGGGACACGGGTCGGGGGAAAAAAGAGAGGGCTCTGTCCTGAATTTACATGGACGGATTCAGCGACTGTCCGGATCAATTGGACAGCAACGGGTATTATTCGGTGTACGGACGGTTCAGGAATTCGCTCCGAAATCCATAAATCTCAGCCCCCGTGCGCGTCCGTGTGTGCTACACTGCCGTTTTTGTCGTCGCGCGACCTTTGTCAACCGTGGACCCCCGTTTTCTCGATTTCACCCCTCGTGCCCAGACAATATAATCTTTCGCCTCTTTCCTGTGTCACGCCCTCCTTTTCTCACTCCCCCCCCCCCCCCTCGTTGTCTCTCTCTCTCTCTCTCACACACACACACACACACTCTTCCTCTATTCTTTCCGTGCCGCGGCGGCGATAAGGCAACGATAATCGATTGCTTCTTTTCGGAAATATTGTTCGAGGGTCGCGAAATTGAAGGAAGATCCTTAAACGCTTGTACCTCGACCCCGATGCGCATTCTATCATCCCGCCCGATATGGTCGGACAGTTTTATCTTTTATACTTTTGCGGCACTGGATTTCCGGTAGGAATTTAAATATTTTTTTTTTCTTTTTCAGCTGTTTGGATGGATACGGTCGGGCTAAACTGTCCCGGCCAACGGTTTGGAAACAATAAAATTTGGTTGGACCCACGCATGCCGCGGCGAAAAAAAAAACTCCGGACACCTATTCGTATCTTTACTACTCTAATGTTTTATCTGCAGAATGTTTATCGTCTATTCGGATTCTTGTTTTTTAATAACTGCTAGGAAGATAAGTCGTGTAAGAAACGTAACAGAATTAGTTGTAACAGTAACTGGTATGTGTTGTTTCATACAATAAAACGGACTAGATCGAATTTATTCAATATGCGGTAACATAAATATGTTCGACTATATTCGGTATCTATTTTTATTTATCAATAATGTACAGAATTGTATTCAATCAATTGTGTAATTCCTGATTGAAAGTGGCTCCTTTTCCATCACAGGTATGTATGTACGTTAAAAATATGTCAACCAAGCAAATTTATGTAACCCAATATTATAACATGTTTTTCACATAAAAAATTTGAATATTTTGAATAACAAGGCGTCTTAATTCCATGCCAAATGAGATCACTTTTTGCGGTCTCCATCGTCGAGTTTGTTCTAAATGAAATATGTTGTAGTCCATGTGAAATTAGGAGGGCTTTAAGTTATCATTTTTGCCGGTTTCGAATTTTTTTAGAAATTACAGACTTTCGAAATTTGCAATTTTTGCCCATTTTGGCGAAAATGGGCCACACTTACGAATTTTTATCTCTGGAACTGTTTGTCCGATTGAACTAAATTTTTTTTTGTTTTATTCGGAGAGAATTGGGCTATTATAAAATGATATTTTCAATCTCGATAATTCTCCAAATAATTCTCCAGAAATACGGTCTGCTGGTATTGCTTTGAGATCAGCGGTATACAAGAGAACTGACCATAATAACGGTACTCTCGACTCGCCCGTACCTGAAACGCGCGGGTACACCGCGTCCTATTTTAGTTCATTATGACAATTATATACAAAACGCCATTTTGTTCAAGGGCTCATTTTGAAGGAGAAACTTCAGGGAATGTAACCATATTTTTTTCAAAATTTACATTATTGGCTAAAATCGAAAAAACGTAGAAAATGAATTTGTTTACATCTTTGGACATTATAAAGTTAACCCCTTGCACTATAATACCGAGTCGGACTCGTGACGAAGATTTCGAAGATAGTCTACTAAATGTTCATGTTACTAATTTCCTTTAAACTTTAAATTGAAAAAAAATTATATTTTCTTATTGTTGAAACCATTGGACACTGCATAGGTATAAATTACATACAAACTTCTTTTTTTCTATGAAATTAGAAACGGCAAATAAGTTCTAATCACTGCAACAGTAAAATGAATCGTAGTGCAAGGGGTTAATTATCGAGATTGAAAAAATTATTTTATAATAGGCCAATTCTTTCCGAATAAAACAAAAAAAAGTATAGCTCAATCGGACAAACAGTTCCAGAGATAAAAATTCGTAAGTGTGGCCCGTTTCGCCAAAATGAGCAAAAATTGCAAATTTCGAAAGCCTGTCATTTCTAAAAAAATTCGAAACCGGCAAGATGATGACTTGAACCCCTCCTAATTTTACATGGACTACAACATATTTTATTTGGAACAAAATCGACGATGGTGACCGCAAAAAGTGATCGAATTGGGATGGAATAACCCATTAGGAGAACATCATAGTAAAAGAGGTGGCACAAAAATATCATGCCACCTCTTCTACTATCATGTTCTCCTATTAGGTGTATTAGGAGAATATGATTTCGGAGGAGGTGGTACGACAATTCAGTAGTATAGCTCAACGTCAAGCCAGATAGTCGAATAATTTTCGAAAACCTCGAAAATTGACTTTTGTATTAAAAGAATATGATAGCGAAGGAGGTCGCACGAAAATTCAGTAGTACAGCTCAACGTAATGCCAGAAGGCCGAAATTTCTTTTTAAAATTCAGTAGCACAACTCAATGGCAAGCCAGACGGGAGAGAAATTTTGGAATACCTCGAAAATTTGAGTTTTGTATTAGGAGAATATGACAGCGGAGGAGGTGGCACGAAAATTCAGTAGTACAACTCGACGACAAGTCGGACGTTCGGGAAGAATTGGTGGTTCAATAAATACATTGTATATATGCAGATATGCTTTTTTTTACATTGTCTTTATTTATTCATTGTAGATTATTTATACATAAAATAAACATTTATAACTACAATGTTGATTGGCTCAGAGAGAGACTGCCAAAGGTGTAAAATTTAGCTTAGCTCCATCAAACACACACCTTCAGTGTTGCAACCTCGTGTTGTTCACTAGCTGATGGTTTCATTTCGATAGATTCTGCTGTCGTACAGGGCCTGAAGAATCTATTCGAATTCGTATTTCAATGTTTCCCGAGCATTTTTCTGAGTCGTAAACACAAAACGATCCGCAGTGTAATCGTTGGTAAAGAAGTCAAGACGAGAATGACATCGGGGAAAGTAATAAAACGGAATATCGCGTGACACGCAGACTGATGAAACCAGCTACTATTTAATCTTGAATCCATATAGCAGTCACATGGTTTTATTGATACGTATGGTACGTACTATGTATGTACGGTCCGTGGCGTTGTCGCGACGGAAAATATTGTAACCGAAACATGGTTTGTTCGATAGTTGGTTTGATAGACGCCAATAAGCGGGAATTTGCACGGCGCGGCAGTGTTGAGGTGGAAAAACGTTTCACGGTTGTCGAAATTGTTTACACGACAAAAAGTGTAGTTGTTGCCTTGGTTTACCGTGACAGATTTCAGAGGATTTTCCAGGAATTTCTGCGAATGAATTCTTTTTTCTGTTATGTCGCTCGTAAATGTGGTTAGTCGTTTGTCAACGAGTATTTTTGGAAATGTCTTTAAATGGGTACGTTATTTTAGTAAACAACACTTTACACCGTATATATAGGGTGTCCTAGACCAACCGTCCACCCCTATTAAAATGGTGGAGAGTGATTTTTATTGAAAACTAAAAAAAATTTAATAACTAATTCGGTTACGCTCTATCGAATGGTGGTAGTTGCAATTTCCGGTACTAACCGAAATGGTTAAATGGGTTTAAATGGGACCCGGATTTTTCACTGCATATTCAGATTGTATGAAAAAATAATAACAGTTTTGTCTCATACGTTTTTCTCGAAAATGCCTACATTGGACAGAAAATGAACTCCAATATATGAATTCACATTTTTGAAATTAAAGATTTAATTTATAATAATGAATTTACACAAGTTACAGGACAAACAGTAAAGGACAATACCTGCTCTGAAATAGATTAATAAACAACTTAACAGAAATAAACTATGGAAATCATTATTAAAAATTAAATCTTTAATTTCAAAAATGTGAATTCATACATATTGATGGACTAGGACACCCTGTATAATACTATATTACTAATATAAAGATGCTAGTCTAAATAACGACACAGTGTTTCCGTGTATCCTGCATTTAATCTACATACATATGTATACATATGTAAATACTGAAAACTGTACAAGGTTGCGATCTGCTCAGGCTAGCTGCTTCTACCGGACTGACTTATGCATTATACCTAAGATACTATGGTATCGTTGTATTCCAACAAGTATGGTAACGATGCGATGTACTGTGTGCATGTATATTATTACATTTTATTATTCACCTGATTTCTTTGGCGCTGGTAAAAGTGACTTCAAATAACATCAGAAATCACCCCTTTCAACGGAGTACAATATTTTTGAAACATCCTGTAGAAATCTCATGCAACAGACGACAATGTGCAACGATGTTTTGAAAATGTTCGACGATACGAGAAAAAGTTCGGTTTCGCGTTGTTTGTTGATCTACGCCGTGCTCGTATTTTAATGCACGATGTACCAGCACTAATTACGGATTACCTGTTACAGGGCTCCTGTGTCATGGAATTGCGCGGTCGACTGCGGAACGCCGTTAAATGTAGCGGAATTCTAAATGCACGCGACGAATTTTACGTTCTGTTAAGTTCCCCACGACCGATCCGCGTTTCCTACATCGTACACGTCGCTTCTCGCGGATACTCGACGCAGGAACGTCCCATCTGTAATCGTGCGCTTTTTGCAGCGGACAACGAGCATCTAATTGAAGCGGGCTAATTAGGGGACTACTGAAACAAAATAGGACCAGAGCGATATCTGCTCGAACTACAGCGCTTAATTCGAACCATTATCCGGTTAAAGGGGTATTCACTTTTCAAGCTTTTGAAAAAATAGGTCATTTTCGGAAATGTCTTTTTAGCCCTGCTGCGACCAACAATAAGCGTCGCGAGAGAACCTTTTTCTATTCTACTCGAAAACAGAAAAAAAACTCCATTTTCTGGGGGGAAACAAATGGCCGCCGCGAAAGGAATGATTTTATCATTTACTTTATGACTTCATAAACAAGTAGAACAATCGAACGTATATGTATCTATGAATTCTAGTGAAAAATAATACCTTTAACGTATAAATAAATATTATTTTCAGAAAGTTTGTATAGAAATTCATTAAATCCTGGCTACTTCTCGATCCAATTACGTGGAGAAATAATAAACTTCGCGAACCTGTTAATTTTAACATATTGAAATGACGTACCCACAGAAGTCCATTCTTTGATGTGAGCAAATTTCACGCGTGTCAGAACGAGCCAAAATTATCGATAAAATTATTAATACCAGCCGAATCTGTAACAAACTTCATATTGTTCGAAGGATCGTCACAGCGTTTTAGTTTTGCAGCGAGTATTGAATATTGAATTTCTACGTGAATCGACGGAAGGAGAAAATTGCCACAACTCGGTTATTCGTTTTTAATGCGCGTTCATACCGAAATGGCGACACGTGGCAAATAATTAATTTTCGATCGAATATCACAACATTCTATGAAATTCGTTAACATTTTCTCCCGTGATTCATTCCGTGATACTGGATAAATTCATTTTATAACCGAACTGATTTCGGGAGGGCGACGAATACGTAGCTCGACAATATTATGTATAAATAAATATGCACGCTCGCGTATCATTTCGAGAGTATATGTATAATCAAGATGAAGAAATGACTACATACCATTTTAATATTTTGTTTTATTTATCAGTTTTATATGTATATTATAGTATTAGTTGGACGATCAAAAGGAAATTAGAAAACAGAAACACATTTGCTACGATGTACAACTAATCCACGACGATCGCTAATGACCAGATGAGGTAATTAGGCAATGGACAAGAGTGCTGTTATAGCGGTACGTTGGTTAATCCAATGTATTGGATCGCTATTTCTCGTGATATCGAACATGCACCACCATTTAGTAATAAGCAAACCTCGGGAGAATTGTGAAATAACCCGAGAGAAATCGCGAAATTACTTTTCCTCATTCGTTTCTTAAACCTTTTCGCTCCATCAAATATCAATGAAAATATCATTCAATTTTCCCCATTGTTTCCGCATTCGTTTATTTACACTTTAAATCGACAAATCGATCGTTTTACAATATGGTAAAAATGGGTGAATTTTGATCATGAGAAACGTGCGAGGATTAAAAGTTACCGAAAAGATAAAGTGTTCGTTTACTCTCGAGTTCCATATCGGTGAATGATCTCCGGGTCGAATTAACGTCGATAATCGTAGGCGAACGGTGATTTAGCGGGCAAATATTTGACATGGCAGAAACGAGGCCGCCAGTTGAGACGCAAATTACGTCGCCCAGGAAACTCATTATTATACCAGCAAGTTGTTACAATTACGCCGCGAACTTTCCGCCGGATGGTACGTCGTACTGTAACTTTAATAGGAAACACTGTCTCCTATTACCCCTTTCTAACAAGAAACCATTTGTGGTCGGATAACGCGGCCGGTTATCATGCTCCAAGCAGTCTCTACCTCTCCGCTGCGCCGCGCCGCGCCGCGCCGCCGCGCACGCTCCCGCATACTCTACACTCTACATCGTTGAAACTTTTTATTGTCGTGTACACTAGCTAAGCAAGTATGGCGTCGGCCAGCTAGCGATCTTCACGGCCCATGGAACTCGAAGTAACCGTAAACCTTTTTTCCGTGTTTCTTCGAACGTTCTCACTTTTACTGCCATTTACAGTGCTCCGTCGGACAACGCGGACTGACCGCGCAGAGATCGCGTAGTTAAACTCATTATCGGAATTTTTTGTAAAACCTTCGCAAGCAGTGCCTACGTAAAATTCATAAAATTTTTTTATTAAATCGGTCACACTTTCCTTATCATTACAACCATTCTTCTCGTTTGCTGTAAAAATTAATTGACATTTATTGGGATTGGTAGGGGAAGGCGGGGTATTGGGAGCCACTTTTTTTTATTGCCAAAAAACTGCTATTAAATTAAGTTTTTCATCAAATTTCAACGCTAAATGTTATAGTATGAAGATTTACCTTTCTTTTAGACACAATAGTTTAATCGAATATCTGCAAATTAGATGATTTTAAGACTATTACAAAAAATTTGCATTTTATTGAATTTGCAAAATCTCGGGGAATCGTGAGCCACTTTCAAAATCAAATAAAAATTACAATTTCTGTTATGAAATGTTTATTCATGTATCTGATTGACAAAATAATTTTTTAATAATAAGAAAAAAAGTTAAAAATAACCACAATTAATCTGAAATGCAAAGCTCACAAGTCCAATTTCTTGCGGTCATTCCGGCGCATTCCAAGTGGATGGCACGATCGCAGACGTTGCAATGAATGGTGTTTTGGCGGTTCATCTTTTTCGGCATATTTTCCATGCAAATTATGCAGAAATCAGATAAAATATCTATTAGATATTGCCAAAAAATTTATATCCTGCTCGAATATTGCATAAACAAACATTGAGAAACATCTAACACCTGAGGTTAGCTCGTTAAATGTCAAAAATCGAGTGGCTCACAATTCCCCGAGAAAAGTGGCTCATAATTCTACGAACCCTTAATTTACCACTTGGCCACAAACAAATAACACAAACCTAACCTAATTCAAATTTCTTTATTTATTTTGAAAGCTTGAAGTCACACGAGTATTATAAACACAGTTACCTGCTTAGATCGACAGAAAAATGTAACAATAATAGACCAAACACGAAATGAAAATAATACTTCGAGCGCAGCGAATTTGTATCTGCTAACAGAGCAAAGTAATGATGCGGGTGCGTACTTCAACTGATCGTGGAAATATTACCTTATTATGAGACAACTCAAAAACAGTTGTTCGCAGCTGTCAATATTTACCAGTAAAACAAAGATGGCGCTGACTCACGATTCCCCGTGGCTCACAATACCCCGCCTTCCCCTACATAAATATGAATAAAACCTTATTTGAAAGAAAAAAAATGATTGACAAGTAGAGTAAATATATTTACTCTAATTTTGTTTTAGAGATATCGATTGCTTTCTAGTCGTTTTGATCAAACTTATCGCAGTAATCTCGTTCGTTTCCTGATTTGAACTTTCTCATTGGTAAGAAACATAGTTTTCGACTTATAGTTAGGCTTCCCGATATATGTAGTTCGGTGTGCCTCGTAATACCATCTGACGTCGAATTCGTTTAGGAAGACGATCGAGTTGCATTTGCATCCAAGTTTCAAGAGGGCGCGTCCCGTAAGTGACACGTGAAAGTGGAGGCGAAATTAATTATCCGCAACGGCGGATCGATGTAGACTATTAATTCTACTAATTCTGCGGGTAACGATGGCATTAAAGGCTTCGTCCATTTAATCTAACTTCATTCCCCCTATTTTATTATCATCCATCTTCGAAATTTGACAGAAAACCATCAACCGACGAATTAACTCTTATTCGTCCCACGGACCATTAATTACGGATATATGTTCGGCAGCTCGATTTCAATTTTGCAATAGTGACTGACAATTGGCGATGATCCACAGCCAGATCCAGATGTGGTAAACGCGATAGAAGTTTTTTCTCGAAGCTCTGCCCTTTCTGATACTCCTGTTATATTTTTGACATAACAAAATCATAATTCACCTTCGTGTACTTCCCAAATCCTAACCAAGTTTGATACATTTAAGTATATGTATTAGTATAATGCAATAATTAATTTTTAGGAAAATAATTACATGGCTGTAGACGAGGGTGGACCAATGCTATACTTGGAGAAAAATTTTTATCAAGATACAATGCACGACGCCATCCAGAATTGTTCCTTTAAGTGTGAAAAAAAGTGTAATGTTTGAGATCGATCGGATAAAAGGATCACGGGGCGCATTTAAATTGAAAATTTTGAAAATTTTGAAATTCACCTTAACTATGGAGTATGACATATCGTTAGATTTGTCTTTTTTTTCTAAGTAGGAATATGGAAAAATTATATGACCTTGAAATTTCGGATATTTGATTTCCAAAATAAAATTTTTTTTTTTGCCATTATATTTACCTTATTTAACAGTGCAATTTTCTCTTCGGCTTTTTTTCGTATAACCACAAATAACAGAGATATTTAAATACCTACATTAAAATGTAGCAAATTTTAATTGATAAATTGGTAGGACATATGTATTATCCTGTATAAGTAAAATAACATATTAGCAGTTGTAATTTTGTAATTAAGCATACTATACATATATGTATGTAAATGGGATATACATGCATATTCTACTGGATAGTAATAAGGAGCTATTTCTTATATTGTAAAGGACTTATATTTAATATTTAGACATTTTTCTCTAAAGTAGCATTCTTTACATCCGGATAATGCTAGCGGTAATCTTTTACAATTTGTAGTATCATCTGTTTTTATTCCTAATTACGCGCTAAAATTTGATTAAAATCCTGCATTAACTTAACGGCGTCTTTCTGCCGAATCGTTAACCACCGGTAAAGCCTTAATTACATCTAATTAATTATATCTTTGGTAAACCTTACGTTTAGGGGAGGCAGCTCCGATGACCTTGATCTTCACATATGTTGTCGGGAACAACATTCTGAACAACTTTTGTCATTATAACTACCCGGTGCTCGGTCTTAGTTTTCGAGATATTTGCGAAAAACTATTATTTAAATGCTGAATAAAATTCTCATTTTGAAATATTCACAATTTCGCATGCGTGGTCGGGCCGGCCTGACTGCCGGCCCTCTCCGCCCCCCCCCCCCCAACTAACCCTAACTAATTCTGATTATCAAAAATTATGCGATCAGAATTAGTTAGGGTTAGTTGGTGGGGGGGCGCAGAGGGCCGGCCGCTAGGCCGGCCCGACCACGCATGCGAAAATCCAGAAGTAGTCTTTTAAAATTGAAAGCTCACCCTATATAGAGTGACACTCTGTTCTGATCCCCACAATGTGTTTACAAACAGAAAATAAACAGATGCCGCCCCGGGGAACAGGCTCACGTTGCCACGGAGCTTGGAAGAATACGTAAAATTCAATACAGTATTAGCAATAGTTTTTCGCAAATATCTCGAAAACTAAGACCGAGCACCGGGTAGTTGTAATGACAAAAGTTGTTCAGAATGTTGTCTTTAACAACATATGTGAAGATCAAGGTCATCGGAGCTGCCTCCCCTAAACGTAAGGTTTACCATATCTTTTTCTACAAATTCTGCCAATATGCCGTATCTACTAAAAAACTTTCGACTTTCGTCTGATATAAAATCTGAAATATTCTTCTGCATGTGGTCGGCTACATTACTTGGTAGAACAACAAATTTTTTATAACAATCGCCGCCACTATTTGTATTATTTAACGCTTGCACCATTTGTTTCTTTGTTTCCATCGAAGAACGATAACGCAGTATTTTGTTGTGTGAAATACCACAAGTGCCTGCCAAAATTTGTCTAACGTTACATAACTGATGTCTATGTATATCTATTTCGTTACATTTACACATATAAGGATTTAATAAATGTAAAATCCTGCTGCGGTGCTCTCGTCGGGAGAGGAGTTTGTTCCCATGCTTTTAAACATAAATTTGCAATAAATTCAGAATACCGTTTTCGAGCTCCCGGAGCTTTCCATCGTGCTCGGTGGATGGCGAAGGGCATTTATTGTTTCAAAATATTTTTGTTTCGTGAAGAATTCGAGTTAACCGAAGAGGAGGAAGTAGATGGGTAGAAGCTTCTCTCCTGACGAGGGCTGAACAGCAGGATTGCAGTTTTATTAAATCCTTATATGTATAAATGTAACGAAATAGATATACATAGACATCAGTTATGTAACGTTAGACAAATTTTGCAAGCACTTGTGGTATTTGACACAAGAAAATACTGCGTTATCGTTCTTCCATAGAAACAAAGAAACAAATGGTGCAGGCGTTAAATAATACAAATAGTAGCGGCGATTATAAAAAATTTGTTGTTCTACCAAGTAATGTAGCCGACCACATGCAGAAGGATATTTCAGATTTTATATCAGACGAATTTTTAGAAAAAGATATAATTAATTAGATGTAATTAAGGCTTTACCGGTGGTTAACGATTCGGCAGAAAAAGTCATTAAGTTAATGCTGTCTTTTAATCGAATTTTTGCGCCCTAATGGGAAAGAAAAAGAGATGATACTATAAATTGTAAAAGATTACGGCCAGCAATATCCCGATGTAAAGAAAGTTACTTACTTTTGCGAATAATGTCTAAATATTAAATATAAGTCCTTTAGAATATAAGAAATAGCTCCTTATTACTATCCAGTACAATATGCATGTATATATATCCATTTACATATATGTATAGTATGCTTAATTACAAAACTACAACTGCTAATATATTATTTTACTTATACAGGATAATACATATGTCCTACCAATTTATCAATTAAAATTTGCTACATTTTAATGTAGGTATTTAAATATCTCTGTTATTTGTGGTTATACGAAAAAATGTCAAAGGAGAAAATTGCACTGTTAAACAAGGTAAATATAATGGCAAAACAATTTTATTTTGGAAATCAAATATCCGAAATTTCAAGGTCATATAATTTTTCCATATTCCTATTTACAAAAAGAAGACAAATCCAACGATATGTCATTTTCCATTTAAATGCGCCACGTGATCCCTTTTTTCCGCTCGATCTCAAACTTTGCACAAATTTTTTTCTCACTTAGACCGGTCCAAGAGACTGGAGTCCACCCTACTGTAGAGACACGCGACGCGGTGATCAATGCGTTATTTTGTGTCCGTCCTGATGAGCAGAGTCAGTAAATATGGGAAACAACAAGTAATTTCGGAACAGCAGATTCCAATAAAAATGCAAAGACCAGCCCGGCGACAAGCAGTTCGTCGATCAAACTCGCCAGGGATCAGCAAGTTGTCCATTTAATCAAAGCGGGGGACGAGCTCGATCGAGGAAACATTCGACAGCCGTTCAAAGTGACACCCCAGTCGAGTAGCCATCGAGTAATTTTTCGCAACTGAATCCCCCCCGACCGGTAGTTATAAGGGTTCGCTCTGAACCGGTGAGTCTTGTTCGCGTCAGTCGTGCATAACTCTGTCGACGTCCTTTTTGCACTGTCAAAACCAATGAGGGATCGGCACCGAGTGCTGCCGCAAATCGGAACGGTGCGGCGCGGCGCGGCGCGGCGGTATGACGCCGACCGACATAGATTGATGAGTCTATGGATGCGTGTTCCGTTTATACGTGAACGATCATCGCGCGCAGCACGAATCGGCGTCACGTTGCGTTATACATATTGCATTGCATTGCATTGCGTTGCGTTGCGTTGTGTTGTGTCTTGTTCATCAGCTACCCCCGCTCGCGAAACGTTACGACCCCCTTCTGAAAACCGATATTTGTCCAATTTTGGGCTAGGATGAGACTAGAAAGTACTGTTTTTCGCATAAACTCACAATATAGGACGCCCTTTAGAAGAGTGTAACTTTTTTAAAAGTTGGATTGCTTTACTAAATGACGTGAAACGAGATTTTGAATAAAATTCCCTTTCGTATCGGTTGGAGATAGTTTTGTATAAATTATTTATTTTGTTTGTTTGTATTGTAGTTAATTAGTGTAGTCTTCGAAGGTATTCCAATTGTGAACAACGCTGCCTTTAAATTATTTCATTGGATTGGCACAGACATTGTCAATAACATCTTACCATTTTCTGGAAGACAAGTGTTCAAACAATTTTATTTTGTTCTATTTGTCTAATTTTTTAATGTAGGATCATCTGCTGCCCGGTTGAACGAACAGTTACCTAACAGAGTGTGTTGACGTACGAAGATCCGCGAGGTGCCAGGAACAGCTGGTTTGAAGTTTGAACAATGGAGGGGTCGGCGAATACGATCGCTCCGTTTCAATATTTGAACGAAACAAGAAAACAAAAGGCCAGATGAGTAGTGAAACAGTGTTTCCATTTATTATGTCTAGACAGCGGATGTTGCTCCGGCAGGGCCGTACTAATGTCGCGGATCCTCGGTCAACGGGGCATAATACGTTTCTGGGCGGTTTGCCAGCACTCCCGGGAACAACATTCGATCCAGTTCTCACCGCTGCGAAACATTGACCCGGTTCACGAAAATTCCGGCTAGGAAGATGAGACTGAACGGGGACAGACCGCGCCGAGCCGAGCCGCGCCGAGCCGCGCCACTGCCAGAAGAAAAATGCCCGCCATTCTGCCGAATTTATTATATGCACGTGGAAACACGTAATAAACTTCGCTCACACGCACACTGTCGCGTCGCGGTTGAAATGTTCGCTCGGTTTTAAGTCATTTAAAAAGTCTTTCTCAACGACCCATGAATTCCCTGTATGTCTTTCCGAATCGCTCTCTGTAATTTTTGCGTCCGTTTCAGCGAATTAAATTTCCCGAACGATTTGTTCGGTCTCGTAGTTTTACCGTTTCGCAAGCGGAAATACACCTTCGTATTAATTAACGCGCGCGATGCTTGCGCGTTTGAAATATTCAGAGGAACAAAATAAACAGGGTGTCTCAATTGAGCGTGACCCCCAGATTATCTTTAATTTTGACAATGGGCTTGTTTTTTCGCATAGTATACAAGGTCATTGATGTTTTCTTTTTTTTTTAACACTAAACGTACCGAGCTATAAAAGTAACAGGCACATGTGGCCTTATAAAAATGACAAAATTTCATTTATTTAGACTTTGTGCGATTCTTTATTGTAATCTGTACTCTAATGACGATATTTATTACTTTATAATTTCAATAATTGTAAAATAAAAAATCTAGAACCAGTCATGTGACCGGTCGTGGTACGTTTAGTGTTAAATAACTACATTATATTTACGTGTTGCATCGCGTAGCTCCTTAAAAAAAAAATATGTATGTACTTACTGCGACATGACCTTCAAATGTCCTTGAACTCGAAGATGAAGGTCAAACTTAATTTATTACTTTGTGAGAATTAATGAATATATTCTGGGGGTCAAAGTGAGAATTAAAATCATTGCATAGAAAAAATCAACGTTGCTTGTAATATAAAATATTAATAAAAAAGTGAAGTGCAAAAGCTCTACGATTACCAGCGTAACTGCACAAAATGGCTGCTTCGGCGCACTATCGATTACAATATTCAATGGTGTCATAATGTATGTACATATGTATACATATGTATAGCAATTCTGAACAGCGAATTCGATTTTAATTATATTTGAAATACATATCTTTGCAAGAAAGTAGAACAGATAGTATAGTGCTGATATTATTCTGTAATTTTTCTATTACCGTGGAAAAGGTTTACAATGCAACCTTTGTGCATCAGACGGGGAGAATTCCTTTCGAGAAATTTCGTGTTCCGCGACATTTGGTTTCATTCGATTCCGGTGCGCACGGATCGCGTTCGAGCATAAATCACCGGCAAAAGGTATTTAACCGTGCGTGGCCCGTACTGCGATGCACGCGTGCGGCTGTAATTACCGGTTGGCCGAAATAACGTTTGCTCGCGTTGCTACGTCTAATCCCGTCATACTCGTTGCCCTCTCTCGCAGGCGCATCTTTTATGCAGCAGACCACCGGTTCACGTACTCCGGGAAACCGACGCGATACCGCACGGATTATTTCTGCCGCGGTTAAACGCAATTAATGTCGACATGATATTCAGATCCTCCAGTGGACGGAACTCTTGCGCACGCGACAGGAAGTTGTCTTTGCAGTTTGCTACCCGGGGTTTTATTATACCAATTTACAGATATTTGCACAAAATCAGAATCGTCCTCGCGATTCAATCTTCGTCTCTCCTTCGTGTTTAAAACTTACAAGGGAACATATCTTGTTTTTATCGGCCATCGTTCACGTTCGACGGGTGAAAACAACCCTCAAAGATGGGGGTCAGAAACATTTTCTTCAGATACAGTAAACGCTTGATTCTTGTCCGGAGCGAGGGCACGATTCTTGTCCAGTGCCTACCCACTCCACTGCCTGTCGGCTCGGGTATATCGGTGTGAACACCACACATTGACTCGAGGAATCGATTTTACAAATCTCTTAATTTTCATTATTTGTTTATGGGACTTTCACTACCTTATTTCTGGCATTTTTCTGATTAAAATGACACCAAACACGATATAATTTGAACTGTATTAAGTGGTTTTATCGACCATGGAAGTTTCGAAGGCAACGAAGAACAGCGCATCGGAAAGAAAGAGACGCGGACAGTCAAGCGAACCGTATTTTATTCTGTCCTTCTCTATGTTCGGCTCTCTATTGAAGTCTCGTTCGGCGCGGTCGGCGCGATATCTAGACGCAGTCATAAATCAAAAAGCACTTCTGGGGCAAGATTCTTGTCCATGAAAAACACGGCTGTTGGACAAGAATCAAGCGTTCACTGTATCTCGGAAACTAGAAGTAAAACAGTCAATTTTGATTGAAATGCTCGCTTTCGAATGGAGAAAATCAATTTTAATTGTTCTTACTAATTGTTAATCGATTTTTCTGCAAACTCATATCTTTCATCTGTAAATGAAAATATGGGAACCTGGTTTTAGATTTCTTGTCTATTATCATTCAACAATGATAATAATTGAATAGGTATCTTCCCTGTAGGGACATATTTTTTTTATATTATATATGTAGATCAGTTCTAACAATTGAAGCAGTAAAAAAATATATAATAAGCCAATAATTGAGTGTTTCGGTTACTAAACCCACTAACAATATGCGAACATTTCTTGCACGATTCTTGAATAACAAATCCCAAACTAATATGCCGGCACGTAAATTAACACGGAAAACCATGAATGTAAAACTTTATTTGCACGCGAACAACCGACATTTCACAGTAACAAATATAATACATAATGCGAAGAACGAACGTCAAGCTGAGAAGACCACCTACTCGAACACGCCTATAATTTTTCCACAAAACAAAAACTTCCGATTATACCAAGATACCAGTTTCACGAAGCTCGGAGGAAAAAACTGACTGTGCCAAAAGTTTATTTCCCGACATTTCCCGGGTGCACGAAGAACGCCCGAAATTTCGGGCCGCGCCGTGTCACGCGCCCGTTAAACTCAACTTATGCTGGCAGTTTCGTTCGACTGGCGTTCACTAGTGTTCAACAAGCAAAAAAACTTTTCGACCGGGGGACCGGTTGGGATTTCGTATCCCGTAAATCGCGCTAAATTATCGCGTTAAACTCGCAGGGGAACGAGGGAGGAGGAGTAGGGGGAGGGGGGACGGCGAAGCCTCGCGTGACAAACGAAAAAAGGAGCACGATTGGAAGGTTTGTTTGTTGACGCTGGGGTTGAGCGCGTGTTCCAGCGATGACAAAAAAAAAAAAAAAAGGAACGCGAGGATTCCGGCCGGGGCGTGAAAAACATTCGGAAAATCGGGTTCGGTTCGCAGGATCCGCGAGCCGTGTAAATCGCGAGGGAAAGCCACGCGCAAAACTGCAAAACAACGGGGACCGGACCGGGCCGGGCCGGGCCGGGCGCAGTTACATGACTGCGCGGCGCGGCGGGCTCACGAGGGTCGCGTGTCGAGGCCGTAATTACAGACCCGGGCTAAATAACGCTTTCCCGTAGCCCTCTAATCTTGCACGCTGTTCCCATAAGGGCACCAAAGCTCCTCCATATACGTTACGAAAGATCCACGCCGCGCTGGAACGCGGCACCACGTGAATATTAACCACGGTAAATTGAGACCGCTTTGTCGCGAAAAACTGATTGAAAGCTTTATGCCGGAGGACCCGCCCACCGTTCCACACGCCGGATTACATTAACTTCTTAATTGGATTCGTTTCGCGGGTCTCCGGGACAAGCAACTTCATTGGCAAAGTAATCGCGCTGTTTTGTTTCGTTTGATGAATTGCTGCGGATTCAACACTTGCGGGACCGACGCAAATGCGATCGAGCGATACGTTTCAAGTCGACATTTGCAAACACGCCGTTCGGTGTAATTGTACTAGAGTAAAACACCCAATTACCGACACTTCGAGAAATGACACTGACATTATTGCGTAGTTTTTGTCATAATTAACTAGAAACATAAGTTTTCAATGATTATTTAACGTGTTTAATCGAAGAACAAGTTTTTTGTGACTTTCCGAACCTCCAGTTTTGTTTATAAATTCATTTGCTTCAACAATATATTTACCGACACCACAAGTTCTTTACAAATAACAAAGCACGTATTGTATCGAGTATAGAGTATAGAGAATTTAGTTCGCGCGAATAAACAAACTCGTAATCACAATTTTATATTGAACGAAAAAGAAATCATGAAATTTGAACAATCGTAGTAAGGAAATATGTAGTATTATTCGATAGAAGTTTAATATTCGTTTATGTCTTCTGAATACTTTTAAAATGAAATTCATTCCGCGTTTAATTACTCTCAAGCAATATCGTGCCCGTAATGAAATCTCTCTTTCGGTAAACATGAATCGGCTTTAATATCATAGTAATTGTAACGTTGATTAAAACTGTCATAGACAAATGACGAATCAATGGTTGCCAATCGGTAGCAACGCGTTCACTCATGCGTTTCCTCCGTTCGACCTTTCTCTCCAAACAGCGTTTTCCAATCAAGAGAAATTTCATAGCATACTTTCCTGTTTACGGAGAACCTTTCCGCCTGCGGATTCACAATTAACTGTTCCCACATTTACGAAAATTTCCTCGTTCGACAATTTCTAATGCATTAGAATTCTTTTCGATCTTAAAAATATCTGTTTTCTCATTCGATCTAATCTAATATTCTACGAAGTTTCTCCTCAAAAGAAATTAACGATATTGTATAATTAACAATAAGTGATTATAAATCGTTAAAAAATCAGTCTTCCAACACAGTATCCAGAATAATGTGCGTTCTTCTCGATCGAAATTATAATATATAATGCTAATAATTATATCGGCGCAAAGTACGATCATTTCAAACCAACAGCAAATGTGCAATTAATATAACAGATATATTTTGCGTCTGGAAAATAAATTTTATTATTGTATATAAGTAAACATAGTTAGAAAGAAACCTTTGTGACACAGCCGTGTAAATCCAAACTGGAATACAGAAAATTAAAAATAACACATACTTGCTGTGACAACAATTTGCTGTGTTGTTTATTATTACTGTGTGTGAAAATTTAGTACAATTTCCTGTGAATGCAGATATTAATTGCTGTTTATAAAGATTATGTTTTTGTACATTTTTCTCTACATAATGTTTGCAAATATTTTGCATTTTGTATTTATCACAACGGATCTGTTCAGTTACGCTATTCAAATTTCCCGCCTAATATAGTTTTGAATCACCATCGATATCGATAAACCAATCATGATATAGGTTGTCCGTCATGACACATTCCTTCTCACGTTTAACTGGCACTTGCTTCAGTTACATATCTGCCACCATGGAATAAAGTCCATAATTTGTATCTCAAACCAAAATTTTTCTACGATGGGGTTAATTGTTGTCCCAGCAAGTATATGTTATTTTTAATTTTCTGTATTCCAGTTTGGATTTACACGACTGTGTCACAAAGGTTTCTTTCTAACTATGTTTACTTATATATAATAAAATTTATTTTCCAGACGCAAAATATATCTCTTAGATAATGATCAGCATAATGATCGAAACGTCGAGAAATCTGTTATATTAATTGCACATTTGCTGTTGGTATAAAATGATCGTACTTTACGCCGATATAATTATTAACATTATATATTATCCCGAATATTTGGAAGTTGATGATAAATTAATTTAACTATCCTTGTCGTCGTTCGATTGGTCGATGCGTCATTAAAGGAACGACGTTACACGGATAATGGCGGGCCGCGCATTATATTGCATTCCTAAAGTCCTGAATCTGATCAAAGATTCAATAATGGCCAGGGGGCCGTTTCTAAAGCGAGCATAAAGTTGACGGTTGACGGTTGACGGTCGACGCGAAGGTACGGCGAACGTGGCAGTAATAACTATCTGCACCGTAGACGACCAACTTCCGCTACTTCGATCAATGTTAATCACTTTCTTATCACCTACCGTCAGACTCACCCGAGAGAGCAGCGAAACGACGGACACGAAGAAGTTGTCTTCGCGCTTAACGGGCTTCAACGTTTATGATTAATGCTTCGATTGTTCGCCGATAAACTTGCCCCCGCCCTCGAACGGCTTCTAATTGCCTCATTAACCAATAATTTCGCGGTGTTGCATAAACTGCGCGGCCGATCGCCGTGATATACGCTCGCCAGATAATGGATCGCAACTATACGATCGGATCGTTCTACGATTATATTGCTCGACTCACCATCGCCAACCATACTCGATTAAAAAACGTGTTGGAAATGCGACTGTGCAACCATCTCTCACCTGAAACAAAAAGAGAACAATATTCAGAACTGGTTTTACAACATTTACTTGCAGTTCTCGTAAAATTAAAAAACGTTTGTTAACCCCTTGCACTACGATTTATTTTACGGTTGCAGCGATTAGAACTTATTTGTCGTTTCTAATTTCTTACAAAAAAGGAAGTTTCTATGTAATTTATACCTATGCAGTCTCCAATGGTTTCAACAACAAAAAAATATAATTTTGTTTCAATTTAAAGTTTGAAGGAAATTAACCCTTAGCGGTCGGAGCTATTTTAAATCAAAAAACGAAAGATTTTTCCATTCCAGAATATTTTCCTTCTATACAATTTTTTTTTCATTTTTTGCATATGAAACTGATTTAATATCTCATTTAATATGTAATTGTCTAGTAATTTATTAAATACGAACAAAAATAATAATGTGAACAATATGTTTAAAAATGGCATAACCATTTTCAGTGGCGCCTCAGAGTCGCCATCCGAGTGCTAAGGGTTAATAGCATGAATATTTAGTAGACTCTCTTTTGGAAATCTTCGTCACGAGCCCGACTCGGTATTATAGTGCAAGGGGTTAAAAAATACTTACAAAAATACACAACGAAAAGTTGTTAGCCGTCGCAACGTGTTGTATTAATAAATAATTGTTAACACGCTAACGAAGTGAAAATTGTCCGTTTACGAATACAGCTTTTCACGATGATTTCACAAAAGATCGTTATCGAAATGATAGACGCATAGGGGACAGAGTGAAACTCACGGATACATGCATGCCATGATAAGTGGGAGAGTCCAGGGAGAAATTTGAACCCCGTTTCACGTATGTACAAAACGGTCGTAAAAGCCTAGCAATCAATCGTCGTTAATTTCGAATTCTTTTGTGTGTCGGTGATAGGCGAGGACGGTTTCCTTTGGCTCCCTTTCACGGCCACTTCCGTTGCGGACAGTCGCATTTGAATTTAAATAACGCACCCTGTTGCCAACAGAACCGGAAACTGCGATTGGAGGTCGAAAAGAAGCCTCCGGCTATGTGCTCTCGCCGGAGAACGGCTCTTTGTATCGGCGGCTGCATCTAATATGAGGGATTTGTAATTAAACTTGCTACCCGATGACGAGTTATTGTGCCACCGGCTTGTTTGCCCCTTCGGGCGTCGAGGGAGAACCCTCTCCTCTTCTCTCTCTCTCTCTCTCTCTCTCTCTCTCTCTCTCTCTCTCTCTCTCTCTCTCGCTCTCTCGCTCTCCCTCCCTCCCTCGCTCTCTCTCTCCCTCTCTCTCTCTCTCTCTCTCTCTCTCTCTCTCTCTCTCTCTCTCTCTCTCTCTCTCTCTCTCCCCCTCTCCCTCTCTCTCTCTCTCTCTCTCGATTTGTCCCTTCGTGTCGGATGTTTGTTGCCTATAATTCTTCAGACAGGGAAAATTGGAAAACGCGATATTAAACGTCGATCATATGTACTTTACTTGTAACACGGATTTCCCGCATGCGCGTCTCAGTTGTATCGACATTAATTCTCCTCGAATTCTCGAGGATTAAACAGAAATTCAGACCCTCCATCAACGATTCTATTACGCTAAGGATGAAATAACGTTACGCAACTACACCGTGAATTTGCCGAGTTTGTAACATACGCGACGATCGAAAACTGGATACCGTGGAATGTTTAATAGTTTCATAACACTTTTCAGTTTATCGTAGTTTTGGCAGAATTTTTAATGCAATGAATTCTTCTTTGATCCCCCAGGCTGAAAATTCACGTTTTTGCATATCGTAAAACGATTGGTTTCTTTTTGTCTGGATTTGTGTTTAGAAAGATTCTCTTATGAAGATAAGAACAGAGCGATAACTAGACTGCGGATCTTTATGCAAAATAACAAATTTTCTTCGTCAATTACAAGACACAGAGACCATATAAAAATTTCCTTCTGTTTCTAACAATTTTAATAGATTGTTGAACGTATATATGGACGTTCTTAAATTGTCTGAATGTTTTTACTGTTTTAAATTGCATTCACCGATTTTTGTCATAAATGCATAAAATCCGCAGTCTAGCGATAACGGAATAAATGCTAGGGGACCGATGGTTCAATATAAAATGACGAGCCACGCACTGGGAAGAAACGCTTAAACTTTTGCTCCGCACAGGAGGCACTTCAATTTTGTTCGCTCGGTCTTTTGCGCAGGGGTAGGCCATGCATGAGGGAACAAGGGTCCACATCGGGCACAGACACCATCACTGTGGAGTTAATCGTCCGAAACGATGCGTCCGTCCGCTGATCGAACGCTGAATCGTTCACACAGGACCTCACGGAATGAGAAAAATCGCGAATCCGTCGCGCAGCGCCGCGTTGATAGTAAGAACTCGAGCGGGTCTCGCCATTCGAGCTAGCAGCATTCGATAAACTTTAGAGCACAATTGACGACTCGGTTAGAGCCACATACGGTGGCTAATGGGCAATACAGTCCACGAGAATGGAGATACGTTAACTAAGAGATATTAGGAAAGGCAAATATTTTCACTTCTTGCGCTTTTCTACGTTTTCTGTTTCGACTTGGAAAAAATTAAATAAAATAGAAAATCTGTAATTAATAAATTCAGTAACAGGCCTGTATAAAAAGTTCGAATATACACTGTTCAAGTAGATAGATACATGAGACGATCAATTGTATTTAATGAAACGCTTGATTTTGTTGAAGCTATCATTTAGCCTGTATCATAAACGATCGTTGTACACTTATAAATTAAATAAACAGCTGTAATATCGAGGCCTTGTTGTTCCCATTGTAAATTATATATAACATAATCTTGATAAGCCATTCGTCCAACGGACTGTTCGGTTATTATACTAAAACACGCGCGGATCGATTTTAGATAGTTCTTCTACAGTCTAGACACGTTTTATTACCGTCGAGAAACGTTCTGTCGTTGGGGGCGTGCGAACTTTCAAAAAAATTGCAATACCTCGCGGTAATTCATTTCAGGTTAGATTTCATTTGAATTTCGGGCTGAATTGAATTCTTAAAACAGATTCTACGTTCCGGAGGTACCTATGCGATACGTGACTGTCCGCATGTTCCGGTTTAAATATTTCACGGCAATGTATGTCCTCGGTGATCGTTCTGAAAAATTCACGTGGTTCGGTCGAAATAAATTGTATCGAGCTTCGGGACGGCCGAATGTGTATTTCTCCGAGAGATTTTTCAAGCAGCCGAGCACAATGGTCGCCAAATAGTGGTATCGAAAACCGCAAAAATCTAGCCAATGATTTGTTACTTTTAATATCGTCAACTGCTGCACATACTTTAGAACGTCGAGATAACATGTCATTATTTGATCATGATTACTCTACAATATTAAGCACAGTCCACTTAGAAACATTGAAAGCTCGAAGAACAGTATCCGACCACAGTTTTATCTTTAATTTGATTAATAACAATATTGATTGTTCCTCTCTCCTGAGGCAAATCAATTTCTATGTACCCGAACGCGTATTGAGAACTAGGACAGGATTTCGAACATTTCAATCCAAATCCACATATGGATTAATAAATCCTTTAAATCGCATCACAGCTAAATCTAACATTTTATATCGTGATATTGACTTTTTTAATGGTTCGTAACTATCATTTAAGAAAAAGTTGCGTGCGATTATATGATTAATTGTGATATAATGTATTCCTGTAACTGTCAGCATGTCCATTACTATGTAACTTTATGCTAAGACTTTCTTGTTCTTTTTATATGAATTTCTTCTATTGTAAACATTTGTATAAAAGGACTTCGGTCCGTAAATAATAAATAATAATAATAATTTTTTATTTCATTTTATTTGACAAGTATATTTCGAAAAAACCCGAAATCGATTATTCGCTTTCCCACGGTCGATCATGTGGCCCGCATGGTGCGTCCGCACCAGTGTCGCCAGATTGAGACTTGCCCCCCCCCTCCCCCACGATAGCTTACTGTTAAATGGAATCAGCGAAGATCCACGAACAACAACAAAGATGCTAATTCCCAAGGGGAAACATTGCATCATGTCCGCCCGCGCGTAATATACACTTTTCCAGCGCAGCGGTGACGTTTCGCGTTCCGCAATTGCAAGGCTAACACGCACCGAATAATTACGCCGCGAAACAGCACCAGCAGCAGCGCTGCCCTGAACCACGGATCGTGTTCCCCTTATATTCTTTCCCCGCGGTGCAATTAACGCATTCGCGGGCCTAAACGAGCGGAAATCCGGTGTCTTGCTACGGGGCCATTTTTCAAACAGCCACGGTCGTGTTCCGTTCCATCGCGCGATTTAACGCGTCAGCGTCCGAGGCCATCCCTCCGCACTTCTCACAAATTAAACGTGCACACGTGTCCCGGTGAAATCCGCCTTTTTCGAAAATCACCGTAGCGTTCGCACGCGACAATTATTCCTCGATATATTCAAACTTTTTTCATCTTTATTCCAACGAATATTGAATAAAGTTACTCCTTTGTCGTATTAATTTCTTCACAGGTACAGTGATTGAACAAAAAACCTCCAGTTTCCGATGGAATACATTTGCGAAAAGAAGAAAAACGATGAGGACGATCGCAGTTTAACTATAATCGCGTTTATCGAGATATTGACGAATGCGAATCACGTACACGAAAATAGGGGAAAAAGTGCTCACAGCCGGTAGATGGCTGGAAGTTAACGAAAAACGGGGAAAAAAAGAAAAGGAAAAAGGGAAAAGGGAAAAGATCTCACCGCCTCGACGAAGGCGCCATCAGCGAGAGCGCAAAGAGCGTTCTGGAGGTCTTTCCCACCATCCTCCCCGTACCTCTCGGTTGCAACAGCTGCATCAAATCTAGTTACATCGACGGCGAATGAAATTTTAGCAGGCTGGGAGATAGTTCAGATTTACGGTGGAATCCTCTTAGTGGCACAATTAGATGTACGAAGACGTTTAAACTTTTCGCTCGGAGAAGTCGTTATGGCTGCCCGTAATACACTCATCAAATATTTAACGTGGCAACTTCTCTTTGAAATATGTACGAACGCCATTAATTACGCCCATTCCACGGTATTAATAATGCGAGAACAGATGATGGCTAGGCAACGAATACGGTTATACAACAGTATCTCCGTAACTGTCGCACGACAGTTAGAGTAGAGATGCTACGAAAGTTTAATCGCTTATTTTATAAGTAATTATGATCGTAACAATGTCGTGTTTGGTGCCATTTTACTTATAAAAACTAGACGCATACGATGGTAATAGTTTGATAAAAAAAATAAAATATTAGAAATGTTGCAATAAACGGAAAGTTGTTAGCCGAGCAACAGGATAATTGTGCAGCGAGAAAGGAGTTAATCGATCAAGATCTCGATATGGAGGATCTATGAGGTTTCCGGTGTATCGATTCGGTCGCACGCCAGTTCGAAAATAAATTAGCCCCCGTGCGGTGGCGAGACACGAAGGAATTCCGACGAATCGATAAACTACGGCACAATGGCTGGCCCCAGCCTGTCCCTCGCCCGGAAAATAAATGTTTCAGCACCCTCCGCAGCGGACCCAATTTACTGGGCGCGGTGGTTTCGTTAACATTTATTGGATTCTTACGTGTACAGCTGTCAACGTCGACCCCTCCCTCCCCCCAGTAATTTACGACTGTCAATAACTCCCGCGGATATGACCGGTGTAGTTAGCTCCTGAATTCGACAAGTAATTGGGACGGACTCTTTCATCCGGGGAAATTTATAGCCGCGCGAGAACGCACCCGATAATCCCCCTTTGAAGCAAATAATAGATCAAGTTTGTCGATGATGGATAGCCAAGCTCGTCGAGGATAGAACACGGAACCGAATCAAATTTCTTATCAGCCGAATGATGAATGTTTGATGATCGGAATGTGGCACGGGGTACAATGGCGACTGATGGCGCGAACGTTGATGAACTGGTGATTAACAGACAAATTTTCCAGTAGGAAGCTCTGCGCAAAAATAATTTTTTTATTTTTTTAACATTCTCGAATATCCTCTGTGTCAATGAATTACTTTCTCACTATCGAATTATCATTTCTTTTCCAAAATCTGTGTACATCAGTTGCTTCTCCAAAAAAATGGAACTTGTCCTTTTCCTAGGCAGCTAAATTTCTGCTAAATATTTTTTAACCGAGTCTTCTAGAATCTACCACGAAACAACGTGGTTGTAATCCAAAGTATGTACAAAGTATGTAATAGGAAAACGCGACGCGACCCAATACCGTTTCGCCGTGAAAATGGGAGCAAAGCCAGCATACGATTCCCAAAAATTGAATCGCATCGAACCCCCGACGACTTTCTTTGTGAAACTAGAAAGCCGGATCTGCGACGTATCCAGCAGCACCCGGAACAGCCAATTTGCCGTGTTCCATCCGCTTTCAATTATTTCTGCGCTCGCTTCTTCGAGAAACGAAAAGAATGAGTGGCCTCGTGGGAGCTAAGCGTCGCTCGTAAACTTGGAAGCTACGGGATCGGCGCTCGTGTAATCGTTAACCGGTTTATCACGATCTCTCGTGGCCACTGGCTCGATTCGTGAGCTACGGAAGACAGATTCAGCGAAACTGCGAGGCTGGCCGCACCGATTGCTAACCAGTCGCATAAATGTTCACGATTCGATTCGATTCGATTCGATTCGAAGCGAAGCGGACCTCGATCGGAGATGTGTCTTCGAAGTTTACCGACAGAACGATTAACTTATTATTGTTCCGACGGTATGTGTACATATTACATATGTAGATGCAATGAAAGTGACGAATCCTTGAATCATGTCACCTGGCAGTGTGATCTGTACGATGTGCAAACGCGCAAACTCATGGAATCTTTATGTAAAATGGGATACCAACTGCCCCCGAGTGTTGCAATGTTTATAGCGGAACCTAATGTCAAGGCATGTACAGTCGGTGTGAAAAGTATTCGTACACCTTTTAAAAACGAATAACTTTTTCAAAATTCGACCCAACAGCTTGAGTTTTTTTGAGACGTTAGAAGAATTAGTTTACTAGTTAATATGTAACTAATTTTTTTTTTTTATTGTTATTGGTCGTAATTGTGAAAGAAAAAGTAAAGGTCACGATTTTTAAATTTTTTATCTGTGCCTGTAGTGAAAATTTATAAGGTGCATTTGGTAGGTATAAGTAAGTTATATACATGTACAAAGTTTCATCGAAATCGATCGAGGTTGTTACGAAATATAAATGATTGAAAATAGCAAAAATTGTAAGAATCCGCGATTTAAATGATTCGAAAACCCTGAATTGATAGATTTTTACATGTTATAATGCCCATAGCTTTTTTATGCGTCAACCGATTTCAATGAAACTTTGTACATGTATATAACTTACTTATACCTACCAAATGCACCTTATAAATTTTCAGTACAGGCACAGATAAAAAATTTAAAAATCGTGACCTTTACTTTTTCTTTCGCAATTACGACCAATAACAATAAAAAAAAAATTATTTACATATTAGCTAGCAAACTAATCCTTCTAACGTCTCAAAAAAACTCAAGCTGCTGGGTCGAATTTTGAAAAAGTTATTCGTTTTTAAAAGGTGTACGAATACTTTTCACACCGACTGTACTTATATCCATCCTTTTTTCAAAGCCTGTAAGTTATCCATTTGATTTGTATCTCACCTGTACTTTATATTTGTAAAAAGGATAAAATTTGTTTCTTCTTTGTAACATTGTAACACCAAATTGTAAAGTGAAATGGACCCATTTAAGGTTCTGAAGAGCTTGAATAAAAAAAAAAAAATAATAAAAAACTTATTGTTGCCCGAGTTGACGCGTTTGCGTTGGACGGCTTGGTCGTTGACTGTTGTATTAACCGAGCAGTTCACTTCTTTTTTTCCTCCGGGGCACCTTCCGATTTAGGACTTGAACTGCAATGTACACTAATATGCAATATAACAAATAAGTATAACTAATGTAAATGATAAAATATGTGAAACTTATTTTCGTTTCGCAGAAACAAAGAAATTATTTGTTTTCTCGATCCACTGGATGTAATGGACAATTTAACGAGAGCTTATAAAAGTAAGCATCGAAGAATATAATTAATTGATACATATGTATAATATCGTTCTTAAGACCACTTCCGTTTTCATCGCTTTAATCAGAAACATGAAACAACCTTCGCAAGAGTAGGGTAGCTTCGAATACGTTCTCAGAACGAGGATAAACATTTATCCAATATTCGATATTTTCTCAATGAGAGAGCAAATAGTACTTGTCAGTAGTGGCGCGCGTGATTGATCTCGATTAAATTTCTGATAAATAATTCTCGGAACTGGTAAAGAATACAACAAAACTTAGATGATATACGGTGATCGAGCAACGAGTAATTTCGAAGCCTTAAACGTAACTAAAATCGTACTAGTTAATTAACATATTTTGATACTTAGCAAGTACGTGATTTAAAAGGTTTAATCGATAATCAGTTTGTCCCACCTGTTAAATATCCAGAATATTAATTATAGTATATATAATTTCAGACGCATCTCTCTTGAGGATGATCCAAATCCGGATCGAAACGTTGAGAATTTAAATATTGCAAAATTGCTTAGTTTTATTATTGATCGAAACCGTGCGCCGAGAGCATTTTTCAGTTTATTAAACATTTACGATCGAGAAACAACAAATTAATTACTAAAATCGTACCTTTTGATAAAAGAAAAGAACCCTCTTTTCTCGTACGTACACCGATTCGTTGAAAATACTGTTGACGTTCGAATATTTAATTTACCGAAGAGCCCGGAGTACGAGATTCACTTCGCAGAAAATCGATAGCCGCCGGAGCAATTTGCGCGAATCGTGATTTGTCTTTTGTGAATCCACTCGTAGGCCCTGTATGTATGTATTCTACTACGCGCGGGGGATTTTATCTGAAATGGAAATCAGCTACATTTTTCTCCGCAATGCACGATTCATCACCGGCAACGGCATGCTAGCGTAATTAGGGGCTGAAATCCAGGTTGTCGCGATCGAAATAAATACAACTATGCCTGGAAGTCCTATTTCTACTCGCAGATGAACCGGGAGCACCGTATTCAATGCGTACGATTCGCAACGTCAATGCGTGTTCACGCTGTTCAATAGATTTCCTCTATTTGCGAGAACACCGATCATCGAATGCGTTTGCTTCTCTCTGATAAATTGAACGACTCTTAACACTATCTAGAAACTTCGGACCATTTCTTCTGCATTGAAACGCTCCAACATCTACGTTTTCCGAACTTCTGCTTTACGATCGTATTATCGTACAAATCAAACTACTAATGTTATTACCAGACTGCAGATTTAATGCATTTACGACAAAAATTGGCAGATGCAACTAAAACGAAAAGACTAGAAGACTGTAAGAGTATCAATATATTATTTTCATTGCATTGAAACTATTAGTGGAAAATATACATTTATATTTAGCTTCTGTGTCTTGCAATTGATTCGTGACATTATTTTTTCCAATAAAGATCCGGAGTCTAGTTGTTATAGTACAATGTACTGCGGATTTCCATGCAAAATGAAAATGTATTTGCAATATTAAAGTGATCTTTAATTTTTTGTCGAACGAAAATAAGTATGTGGTAGCGGCGCAAGTTTCGATCATTTAACAACAACAAATGTGCAAATTTAAATTTTAATGATTCTCGACGTTTCAGTCCGAATGCGGACCATTCTCGATGAGAAAACATTTTTTGCGTCTGAAACAAATATAATGTTTAATTTTTGACACTATCATTTTGTGACGTGGCAATTGACGTTACAAGACAAAAACAATTATAAACAGTGAGACACTTACTTGTTGTTCAAACTATTGTAATTTTAAGAAGAATTTTTGAGTTACCCATAATACAACCGACTATGATAGAAGTAGAAGTGTAACTGAAACTAGTGTATGAGAAGGCAAGCCACATACTATGTCTATTACGGCGTCATATTCAATCATTGGTAGATCGATATCGATCACCCGTGATTCGTGACTGACTTTTGGCGGCAATTTTGAAAACTCGTAACTGAACCTAGTTGATATAAACTATATATGTGAATGTGTTAAATAGACACTATTTTTTACGAAAAAAATAGATATTAATTTTTAATGACTTTGTAGTTATCACAATGTGATATTTTATAGAAAAACCAACTTTTTATTAGAGTATGATCGGTAGAAAAGAAATTAGAGAAAACAGCTGAATCTATGTCATAATGGAAATATCCTCATAACCAGATATTACTAACTCAGTAATGTCGTATAGTAGTCATGAATCTTAGGCGTTTCGTACCTAAGGTTAATACTTTTTTGTTTAATCATATGGACAGTTTCCAATAGTAATCTACGTTGTAAATTAGATTCTTTGTCAATAATCTTTATACTCTCAAATTCAAATCTGTTGTCATACTCAACTGCGTGTTTTGTTAAAGCAGTGTGCTGTGTGGGATTTTGAAATATGTTACGTTTATGTTCAGTTATTCGAGTATCCAAATGCCTAGAAGTCTGCCCAACGTATGTCAAGTTACAATCTCTACACGGTATTTCATATATCACATTACAACATTTAAGGAGTGGTAATTTATCTTTGATGGGAGGAAACCATTTTTTTAAATATGATGGAATGTTAAAAATGGTATGCATGCCAACCTTCCTGAATATTCGTTGGATGTCAAAAGAAATATTGTTTACAAACGTTTTTGTCGAACCATTGAATTCGGATAATTGACGCTCCACTGCACCTTAAAATTGATTAAATTACATACCATAAGAATTTCAGCGATCAAGATCAAGACTCGTTGTAGGCAGACGTAATAAATAGCTTTTCGTCGCTCGCGAAGATTTGTGGGACAGCGTGAAACCGAGTGAACGATTTACGGAGGAGAACAAACAGCAAGGACTTGATGCGTTGCGAGTTTTCTGCGGGTTCGAAAGCCGATTAAACGGCTGTAGGTATATAATCGTCGTGTTTGCGAATAGCTCCATCGGATAATGATTTTCGTTAATTAGCTTTGAAATCCGTACGAGTGGACAGCGGTAGACTAACACTTAGGTTCGTTGCGAGCTGCTCTAATGGCCGTTCCGCGGGATTAAAGGCACGATATATCACTGCGAGGCGAGACTGAAACGAGCGTTCCGATTTTTTTCTCCCGTTTCCCTGTCCGCCGAACGCTCGTTTTTTACAGCGCGATCAACCGATCGGCTATTGATGATCGTTCCGCAAAAACAGTGACATTAATTCAATTGTTGGCGTTACCTGCTATTTTGCACGGGCGTTCACGATGTCGCTAATATTTGCAATCGATTCTCAATGTCGAACGGTTATTCAGAAATTAAATATTTACAGCTCTGTGAAGGTTGCACTTTCACGGGCCGGTACCGTGCAAAAGAATAACGATAAAAACGTTTCAGCAACAACAGCCGTCAGAATAAATTGAATTCGAACGAAATCGATTTGAACCAACTGTTTTTGTTTGGTTACTGCCAATAATTTCAATTAAATCTTCGTTTCTTACAGACGAATTTACACCATGTTATCATTGGAGGGGCACATTGGAGTGTAAATTTAAAAGCTTGTCAATCTAGTTAACAAAAAAAATGTTCAAATACTCCGCAAAGTGGCATTAATAAAAATCGTTATACATACACGGAACAGAGTATGTAACACTTTTGGACCGCACGAAAATTCGAATCAGATTACCCTTTATGATAGTGCAGCGCACCCTTGCGGACGGGTAATCGAATGTTAACAAGCGCCGATATAATAATGAGCCTTTAATCGCAGTCAAGCGCGTTTAAAGTTTCACACCGTTGATGCGTACCCTGAAAACCGAGGGTGCATTTGCGCGAAAATAAGGGGATTAAGCCCGATCCTCTGTCAATGTCATTATCATTATCGAGAGAGAATTCACGCATTTTTCTTCACACGAGAAACTCGCTCGTTCAATTGTACTCGATTCGCACCATATATAACAAGTACATATTTCCCATTTTCGGTTTCATCGAAAGGAATCGGCAAGCAGGGCTGATCAGTGAATTTCCAAAAATATTTTGCTGAGCGATGAAAGAGAGTCTCCTTCGTTTCTGGGAAAAGGAAAGGAATTATTTCTTAGTAGCTGATGAGGATGAATACACGCGCCCTCTTGTTCTTTATAAATTGTTGGGACCAGTTGATAGAAATGTTGAGATGTTCCAAGGTGCGGGTCTAAACCAGGGACTTAATACCGGTAAAATTTGTATACCGGTATTACGTCAGGGACTTAATACCGGTATTGGGCCAACAGAACTATACTAAGGTTTTTCCAATGCTTAGTAAACTTAGTACTCAAAAAAGCGTGCTCTTGTACGAACGCGGCGTTTATAGTGTGTGCTAGATGCCGAAAAAACTATTGCTTTCCATGTTTGTACGATGAACATCACCCTGGCTCGTGTCATACTAGCATATAATTAATACAGAAAATGTGCAGTAATAAAGTAAAAATGACATTCCGTATTATTTTTATGTTCCAATTTATTTCCCATTGTCCACAAATAAAAAACATGCATTTTCTAATTACAAAATAAAAATAACTTTTAAATAATAGATTTTAGGCTAAAAATTGAGGTAGGTATCAATTTCAAGAAAAAAAAAAATATGGATAGCGGGACTCGAACCAACAACCTACCGGTTACGTAGTATTTCGCGCTCCGCTCTCGGTCACTCATCTGCTTGTTAAATACTTAACGCGAACTGTTTATAACCGAGTAAAATTTAAAAATACAATTTTCTCGGAAAATCTTGAAAAGCGCGCGCTACTGCTTTGCGAATTTACATATGGAGACGTCATCTTCAAATAGTGCAAGTTTCAGGAAAATCCGTTTCCCGTCATCCGCGCCTCAGTATGGAATACTTATATTCCAAAACAATACTAAACCTGGACATCTAATATTTGAATCATTTTGAATTAATAATTATTATTTAAGTTAAGTTTGATTGCCAATTTATTTTAAAATATCAATATTATTATGCGTGATAATTATTTTTTGTCTAAGGGCTTAAGTTAAATACTTTTTTTAATAAAAGTTCAACCTATTTATGCACATTATTCGGATGTAAATGGACTATTTTGTATGGTGTTTTCAGATAAACATTGAATTTGTGTGGAATAGCCCTCTTGCCCCGTTCATCATACCGATATTTATACCGGTAAAGGCCCTAGGGGTGTAAACATAGTGAATTTGCCCTTGAAAGATGTCGGCACGATACTGAGAGGATTTTTAGGTACTAATGAGATAATAAGATCCTGAAAGTTTCAGATCTCTAACCCATTTGGTTTTTGAGAAAAAGCAATATATGTAAAAATCAGAAAAAATGAAAATTCTCTGAAACGTGTGAATCGATTTATTTGAATTTTGGATATGTTTTGGGGGTTGATGGTAGCTTCTAGGAAAAAAATTATGAGCTATATCGGTTGATAAAAACCTCGAAAAAAATGACGCTTTTGTTTTAATTTTGATTTTTAACTATGATACGATCCTGGCACAATTATGAAACCATTTTTTTCGAATTCCTCATCCATTTTTCTATGGATTTATGAGCTTTTAAGATTTTTAAAAAAAGTACGCCATATTGCAAAAAAATAAAAACCATTTTTTATGCAAATATTCACTTTATTTATGTATTTTATGCCTAAATCTTTATTTTTGTCGTTCATATATATCTTTTAACCTCATAAAAACACTATTAGTGCTTGAATTACACTTCGAGTGTCAGTATTTCTCATTGACACTAACCAATTCCGCAACTCAATCACATTTTCCCATTTTAAGCCAGTTAAAACACGAAGTTTTTCATCTGACATACGATAATCATCCATTTTATCCAGTAACGTTGAATCACATTCAACGGCAAAATTCTCCATCATATTACTTAATTCTACGGATGAAATTCTAGTCCAGTTAGAATGAACTCTTATGAGATTTAGAGCTTCATCATAGAATCGTTTGTTTATCAAATGACTCCGACAGCATCGATTTTCATCGGGTATGAAAACTCGTTGTTTGATAAATGACTGCGTTCGGGCTTTTTGAGGTATAACGGTCAAATCAATAGTATTGTTGCAAAGACAACAGTATCCATGGGTTGAAATAGTTCTTTTAATTGAAACCTCAATATACTCTGTATCGTTATCGGTAGAAGTGATGTTAGCTCTGAAAGAAGGATCATCTGCACTTGACTGAGACAATGTCATGTGTGACAAACTAGACTCCGTTCGTTCTAACATTTCGCTAACGATAGATTCCGATTCATCATCAGAGCCATTTGCACCCGGATCAACTCTTCTTTTTTTATACAATTCCAAACGACATTTGCCACAAACAATATCACCAGTGAAAAAGTCAATGTCAAATGCTGCAAAAAACTCATCAATGTCTTGTTCTGTTAACAGGGTTTTAGGAGTTCCAGAAACTTTCTTTACTAATTTTGAGCAAATGCAACACTTATCATTAACGGTTTTACTTGAAGACATTTTATTAGATTAATTAATAAAATATAAACAAACTATCTCTCTGATCATATACAACACATGTGTCAGCTGTTGCGTGTGCGACCAAATTCGCAAGTGGGCGCGTCGGTCGCACAGATTTTTTTTGACGTAAGAGGACTCAGTCGATAACGTACCATACGCGACAACTAATAGCGGCAATTTTCAAAAATATTCTCAATATCATCACAAAATAAATCATGATTGAATATAAATGATTAAATACTAAAACAGTTTTTTTTTAATATAACTTTGATAAAATTGTTTAAAGATTTATTGATATTAAAATATCTAACGTTTGACTTAGGCAAAAAAAAAAAATAATTATTGTTAAAAGTAGAGAAATGACTATTTAAAATGAGGTTAAAAGATATATATGAACGACAAAAATAAAGATTTAGGCATAAAATACATAAATAAAGTGAATATTTGCATAAAAAATGGTTTTTATTTTTTTGCAATATGGCGTACTTTTTTTAAAAATCTTAAAAGCTCATAAATCCATAGAAAAATGGATGAGGAATTCGAAAAAAATGGTTTCATAATTGTGCCAGGATCGTATCATAGTTAAAAATCAAAATTAAAACAAAAGCGTCATTTTTTTCGAGGTTTTTATCAACCGATATAGCTCATAATTTTTTTCCTAGAAGCTACCATCAACCCCCAAAACATATCCAAAATTCAAATAAATCGATTCACGCGTTTCAGAGAATTTTCATTTTTTCTGATTTTTACATATATTGCTTTTTCTCAAAAACCAAATGGGTTAGAGATCTGAAACTTTCAGGATCTTATTATCTCATTAGTACCTAAAAATCCTCTCAGTATCGTGCCGACATCTTTCAAGGGCAAATTCACTATGCTTACACCCCTAGGGCCTTTTACGTACCGGTATTTTACGTACCGGTATAATTCGCTGAA
The DNA here is from genome assembly GCA_916610255.1 of Lasioglossum lativentre. Taxonomy (NCBI): domain Eukaryota; kingdom Metazoa; phylum Arthropoda; class Insecta; order Hymenoptera; family Halictidae; genus Lasioglossum; species Lasioglossum lativentre. The sequence continues at coordinate 27,385,582 of OU744357.1, read as the reverse complement.
TGCAACTATACCGGTATGACGTTATACCGGTATATGAAAATACCGGTATGACGAGATACCGGTATTCCGATATTTCGGTTCCTATTACGGTTAGGCAGAAATACCGAAATATACCGGTATTATACCGGTATTTTACGTACCGGTACAAGTCCCTGGTCTAAACTCTAAACGAACTAGACGTGCAAGAGCAACACGTGTTCCACTCTGGAGTCTTGTGTCGTGAAAAATCGAGAACGAATTTGATGGACTTCTCGCCGTATAGCGAGGAGAATGTTGCGAAACAGACGAGAGAACGCTCGAATACAGAAAACAAAAATAGTCGTACGATGTATGGATCCGGAAAGAGTGCATCGAATCACGACGACGCGACGCGACGCGACACGCGACGCGACGTTCATAAAAGCGTTGTTTCCCCGAGGAGGAATAGCGGCGTCGCAAATATTTAATGGTGAACTCTCTGCGTACTGCTTCGAATGCTTCTTTTCCCGCCGAATGCCGACTGATTAAATCAGTTCCCGGCAGCGCGATATGTTGATTCGAGCCACGAACTTGCGAAACGCGTCCGCTGCAATGAAATTTTCGCCTGCCAACAACGCCCGCGCCTGAGCCCGCGCCCCGAACCGTTCCGAAATAAAAGCCACCGCGAAACTTTTCGCGGATCGTGCAAATTTGATGGGAATTAATTCCGCCGGAGGAGAGAAAAATAAACTAAAACGCATTAATGAAATCCGACAATATTTACGTTATCATTCCGATATGGCTGCTCGAAACGCCGCGCCGCGCTGCACAGTGGGCCGGATTGGGATTAAGTGTGACATTGCCTCGTAACTTTTAATTCGTAGAAGGTATGGACGCGAAACTTAGACTGGACAATGTAGTAATGTCAGATTAAGGATTAGTTAAGAAAAAATACATCAATGTTATTACTATTATTATTTTTATTATTATTATTGCCATTAGTGTTATAATTATTATTAGTATTATCAATATTATTATATTTCCTGTTATTTAATTATTAATTCTTGTATTTCCGGGGCTAATTCCTTCATTTTTTTAGTGCGCGATTTCATTCTAATAGTGCTCATGTATGGATCTGATGCCAAAAGGAGGCGATATAATTGTATATCTGTGTTTCTTCCTATTCTGGAAGATTTCCGAGTGTTTCTCGTTCGAATCTGTTTGAAATCTTTATGGTGTGCTATAAGAGCCTCTTCAAAAAAAAAGTATTACGATTCTTGCCGATAGACTATAATCTTGTCATAAAAAAGTACGAGGACAAATTCTTCACGAGGTGAAAAAGGGTTCGCTACGCGTCAGACGCTCCGCTCGCTATTCCAACGTTAATAGCTTTAAACAGTAATAATTCGAGAATAGGATCGAATAGGATACTAATTTTTTCACGATTATTTAGAGGAAGGCGTACTAAAAATATTCCAATTTGTTAGAAACTGGGATATCCTGGGACCTGAAAGATATCCCTTACCGATTATAAAGAATTTTTAAAATTTTCTCCATTTAGTTCAGCATTGCCTTTTAATTATTAATGAAAGATACGATTTCTCATCGCAAAAATTTGCTCTTCAATTTAAAAAAAAAAAGCGCGCCGCGCCGCGCCGCACAGTGGGGTATTTATTTGGACGATTTCAGCGGCCACAGCTATTTCAAAATTCGCTCAATATTAAAACTGCTGTAACTTCGTCAAAATTTATCCAAATTTGATGAAAAAGCAACCATTTTAAAGCTTGAGATTTCTACTTTTTGTACTATATATCGTTTTTGCAAAAATGGATGTTTTGAATGCAAAATCTGTCTATAAAGTGGGGCGCATCGGATTGTAGAGTTTGTTACTATTTTTCAATCAAGTACTACGGATTATAATCAATATTTTTACGCGATTCGTCTATTTTATGTACACTATCGAAAAGTATAATCATTTACATTTAAAATATCTTTTTAAAATACTTATTACAAAGACTGCTGTGTTTAAAATATATGTATAGCCATGGCGAAAAGTATGCATATTCCACCCGCTTGTTATTTGATGATGCTGAGGCTCTGTAATACTACGAGACCCATCGAAGGAACTGTTTAGATTACGGACTCGCGAGATGTTTATGTTACACAATAGACTTTTAATTACTTCCGATCCACTGATATCCAATATGAGACAGATTAGAAAGAAAAAATCAAACCCCTTTTTAAGCGAGACATTGGAATTAGGTAATACTAGCTTCTGAACATCCACCAACTGAAGAAGAACAAGCATCAGAAGAAGAAGATGATGATGATGATGATAATGAGGAAGAAGAGGAAGAAGAATACGAAGAAAAAGAAGGAACGACATCAGATAAGAGGAAGTATTCTCAGGCGAAGAATTTTGTGACGCATGTTCCGATGAAAATTAATAAAAACACAGGGTTTCCTATTAAAAGTTATATTCTTATATATCTATTTTTCATCACTGAAATTAAATATCTTCATTAAGTGATATCCATACAAAGGTAATTTTTTTGCCTCTTTAGCGTAAACTGACTGATTCAACTAAATGCAATAAACAAATAGAGACAAAGATCTATCTACAGTATTCTACAGCATACAATGAGCGTTTATAAGTTAAACAATTCCTTCAAATAATTCCTTAGTAAGTACATACTTACTTAACGGAGATATAGCGGATGCGAACACGCAGGTATGTGAGAAATGCTACGATTTGCGATGGCCATTTTTTCATAGATTAACTATAAAACACGCAGTTGGAAAGAGTTGGAACCGATTTTTCTTGCATCTTAATCATAAAACTTCACAGAATACAATGGCACAGAAATGAACACTCGGACGCACCCCGAAGTATAACAAAATCATTACCAAAGTTTTAGAATCTTAAAAAAGTGACTGAACCGTTGGTTATCTTTAAATATTAATAACTACAAAAATTGTATAGTACAAAAGTGAAATTCTCTTAAAAGTATACCTTATACTTACAGAAAACTTCGATAGAACAAAAATCTATTTAATTTATGTAAATAAGGTAAAAATTACTAATAGGTGAATTCGTTGAGAAATTGAAGCGTATAACAGAATATCAAAACTTCAGACTTTCACTGCTTTATGGATAGATGAATGGGAAAACGAATGATGGGAGATTGTTCCTCAGATATTTAATTAACTCAAGCAACATAAAATTAAAATCGACTTTTGGCCGCTGAAATCGGTCAAATACCTCACTGTGCGTCGCGTCGCGAACTCCCGGTCGACGAATTTTTATGTCTGCGAGTCAATATTCGGCAATTTTATAGGGAATTAAATGTAAAGTATAATAATAATGGGATATTTAATTAAATAATATCCATGATTTTGTTTCCGGCTTACCGCAAACAATTCACTGTTCAGAAAGAAACGGCTTGCTTGATTTTCGCGTTAATGCGGCGAAGAATTTTTCTGGGTCAGTGACATTTTTCAGCCACCTTTTTTCCCGGAAAAGTGCAAACCAATTTTTTTTAAACTTGTCAATTTTTTCAACTCGAAACAGTTCACCGTCGGATTACCCAGCGGATTAGCTTTAGTAAACATCGATATGGCGGCGCTCTTCCCTGTCAATGACGCTTGAAAACTTTACACGCGTATAACTTTTGAACGACTAAACTCCGCGCTTGAAAACCTGCTTTTTTGGAGCTTTCTAGTCAAAATCAACAGGATCGTATAAAAAAAAGTGCATAATTTTTGGTCCCAGAAAGTAAAGTTCAACCGTCAAAATGTCAAACTGTCAAAATACGTAAGTATAAATCGAACAAAGTTCATATAGATATAGATCTGATTAAGAAATAACTGACTTGTAGAGATTTGCAGTGCGATTGATCATCGAACGAAGCGAATTAAACGACAGCCGATCTCCGAATTCGCGATAACTGTTTCGCTTAAAAAACCGGGATACCGAACGCCAGATAAATGGAATGACTTGCGAACTAAAAAGTATTAAAGAGCGATATCGAAAACACGAAGCGGAACCGCTTCTTCGCGTATTATCGTTTGATCTCTTCCGTGGTTGTATCGGCGACAGTATTTCCACGAGGAGCCCCCCGCATTGAACCCTGACGTCTCTCGTTTCAGCAACGCCGGCTCGGAACAATGAGAAAAAGCTCGCTAAGTCGGTCTATCAAGCTCCAGAAATAATTAGAGAGAACTCCGGCACCCCCTTTCATCTCGCTGCTTTGAATGGTCCCACTTAAAGCGTGCAGTATCATTCTTGCAAATGAGAATAATTTTTATCTTTGTTTCGGTAGCATTCCATTTTTCCTGAAACACTTTACACTTTTTTTTTCAATACCAAAGCTCTTGTCCGCGACGGCTTCTCTTATCTGTCGCGCCGCCGCGTGCCACGCCACGCCGCGCCGCGCCGGAACGATTGGTCACTGTGGAAAACGCAGTTTCAAATTCCCACTAAAAGCGCACGCTCCCTGTTTCTCGCTACCAGTGCAGTCAGTGTTCCGCAACTCGCCCGCGTATCATTCCATCGACTTCCCTTTTTAAATTTATCTGTTAAGCTGACTAATGAGCAACTTTTACGGCGCGCGTAATTGACTTGCGCGTAATTGACTTGCTCTATCGCAACCCTTATTCATAATACGCCGTGCCCTCGTTGGTAATTCCATCCCATGCCTCTTTGATTGCATTACTGTTTAGATTCTGAAAAATTATTCGGTAAATTTATTTTCCAACAATTTTATTTCGTGACTGTTCATTGAATCGATTAAAGTCCTTTGATCGGATATGTTTCAAGCTTTAAAATGAATACTTACAAATTTATTTATGTACTATTGTTTTTTTAAAAACGAACAATCTCGTTGGAAAATACATTTCACGCGATACCGTAGACCAGTGGTTTCCAACCTGGGATAATAAAGTTTTTATTATTTAAAACGTGTCTATATCATTATATCTATTCAAAAAATAAAAGGTAGGGAGGCGCGGAAAAAATTTTTTTCCGAGGAGGCGTGGTATGTAGCATGAAGGTTGAAAAACGCCGCGCCGCCGCGCCGTAGACACAAACCATCGAAACTTCGATAATTGATCAGGATTTAATAATCGACGCACCGTTTAATGCATTGTGAGCGAGTGAACCTTCAACGAGTGTATCGTTTGCGAAACAAATCGAATCCCAGCCGAGATTTAATAAATATCTTCGATTTTCGTTTCACGATCCCCTCTGTTAAAGTTCATCATTGTGTTTTACCGCTATTGTTTGGAACACGAAATTTTTATTCAATACACATTCCTCTAGCGAATCGTCTAAATCGTGTTTCGTCTATTTCGGCGGGCGCGCGCGAGCTCACAGCGAGCACGACGAGCACGACGTGCACGGCGAGCACACGTGTCAAAGGATTCCATTCGCGGGCTTGATTAGAAAAACCACGCTCTTTTAAAGGGACAGTGACACAGAGCGAGCCGCGGAAACACGGCTGGAAAAATCGTCGAGAGTAAACTGACCGATGCGGGTGGGATAAATTGCAGGAAATAAGAGAAATGGGCTTTTCGATCGGGAACACCGTAGAGGACCGTATGAGCCCGTCCGGACACCTGTGATTCGTGGCAAACGGGAATCAAGCTGATCCGATTTAGATCAGGCTGATTCCTCGTTGCCGAAACCAGCATCCTGCTTCCAATCGACAACCGATCTGCTTTCCCTGCATTTTACCCACGACCGGGAACCACTTCATTCTACGCCAACAGGCTTCGTCGAATAGCGTTCCACATCCATTATTTCGGACGCTTTTAGGGCTAGAAAATACGTGCAGGACAATGGTTGCGAACGAATTTAGGCTACTTGTTTGAATTTGTCAAATTTCAAAATAAAATAGCAATTTTCTCACTCCGTTTTATAACAAAAGATAAAGGACCCCGCACAAATCATATGGAAAATCTATCTCGATTAAATGAGTTAGATTTTTTATATGTCGTAGCTTATCATCTACTGAACAAAAGATGTAATGGGCACAAAGTTCAATCATTGACAGTTATCGATTTATAATCAGTCAAACATGAAAAATTCGAGCTGCCGAATACTCAAACCTCGGGAAGTACATATATTTACTTTACACGCTTGCTGCACCCCCACTCTCGCCACCCCACTCCTTCGATTTTCACACGGACCTACTACTCGAGTGACGAACCGTGGGGTTCTTATCTCTGCTGTGACGCGCAAAGATTTGTGAAACCCTACTATTTTTGTTTCAAACATTTTTCCAAAAAATAAATACTTCCCGAGATTTGAGTATTCGGCAGCTCGAATTTGTCATGTTTGACTGGTTATAACTCGATAACTGTCCATTATTGAACTTTGTGCCCATTACATCTTTTGTTCAGTTGATCATAAGCTACAACATAGAAAAAATCCAACTCATTATCCGGGATAGATTTTCCATATGATTTGTGCGGGGTCCTTTCTAATAACCTGAATTCAGGAAAAGAGTAGAGGTAATATGTAGGGGAATTGTGTAATTGTGTAATTTAATTGTGTAATATGCGGGGTATTGTGAGCCACTTTTTTTTATTGCCAAAAAACTGCTATTAAATTAAGTTTTTCATCAAATTTCAACGCTAAATGTTGTAGTATGAAGATTTACCTTTCTTTTAGACACAATAGTTTAATCGAATATCTGCAAATTAGATGATTTTAAGACTATTACAAAAAATTTGCATTTTATTGAATTTGCAAAATCTCGGGGAATCGTGAGCCACTTTCAAAATCAAATAAAAATTACAATTTCTGTTATGAAATGTTTATTCATGTATCTGAATGACAAAATAATTTTTTAATAATAAGAAAAAAAGTTAAAAATAACCACAATTAATCTGAAATGCAAAGCTCACAAGTCCAATTTCTTGCGGTCATTCCGGCGCATTCCAAGTGGATGGCACGATCGCAGACGTTGCAATGAATGGTGTTTTGGCGGTTCATCTTTTTCGGCATATTTTTCATGCAAATTATGCAGAAATCAGATAAAATATCTAGTAGATATTGCCAAAAAATTTATATCGTGCTCGAATATTGCATAAACAATCATTGAGAAACATCAAACACCTGAGGTTAGCTCGTTAAATGTCAAAAATCGAGTGGCTCACAATTCCCCGAGAAAAGTGGCTCATAATTCCCCGAACCCATATTTTTACAACTTGGCCACAAACAAATAACACAAACCAAACCTAATTCAAATTTCTTTATTTATTTCGAAAGCTGGAAGTCACACGAATATTATAAACATAGTTACCTGCTTAGATCCACAGAAAAATGTAACAATAATAGACCAAACACGAAATGAAAATAATACTTCGAGCGCAGCGAATTTGTATATGCTAACAGAGCAAAGTAATGATGCGGGTGCGTACTTCAACTGATCGTGGAAATATTACCTTATTATGAGACAACTCAAAAACAGTTGTTCGCAGCTGTCAATATTTACCAGTAAAACAAAGATAGCGCTGGCTCACGATTCCCCGTGCCTCACAATACCCCGCCTTCCCCTACTATAGAGAAATGTTTTTAGAATCATGACCTTGACAATATATTTCAAGGACATTGAAAACCTATTCCGAATAATTAACCAATTTTTCCCAGATCTAGTCGATTCATGTTGACACTATGGCCACAATTTGTTTCTTCGTAAAGGTGGGATCTCCGATGGGCGTCTGGACGCCGCGTTTTGCAATCCATACTCCATTCGTCGTAACTCCCTTGGACGCACAAGTTTGTGTTGCTACGATGCGATTTGGTATGTCTTTCCTTGTTTTTCACTTCAGAAGAAAGAGGCAAGAGCATCGACCAAACTCAACACGTGCATCGATCGATTTTCTGTAGGTGTTCGACGCACACGTTTGCGTTTGTTTCTTCGCTTCAAGATCTCTGAATGTTGCGCCAGATGCAGACGCACGCGATTTTTGACCCACTGCTTGCGAAGCAGTCGAGACGCAGAGCCATGCGTTCTTTCACCCACTGCATACTTTTCGGACAACTGTTCCAGATTTTGTTTAAATTTGGATATGTTGTAATGTGTAATGAAATACAGAATTTTTCGAAATCTTAAAAATTATTGGTTTTACAAACGTGTTTAATAAAGTGTCAACATTTTTTCCATTAAATTATAATGGCTGAAATAAAAAAACCGATGAAAATGAGTTTTTACGAAAACTACCTTTACAAAACAATTTCAATTATCGTTATTGTTAAGCATAGAAACATTTTTGTTTTTGAATCATCATCGGGAAAGACTATTTTTTAAAAATAATTTATGAATTAGCATGGAAATGTAATTTTTTAGTGCAAAAATATTCAAAATGTGGAAACATTTTCGTAGAAAAATTTTGGATAAATATGACCGCACTCTATCATGGTTTCTCTTTCGAAATTTAAAATGAAATTTATTACAAAAATTCCTCTTAAGTGATTTTAAAAATAAAATAATTCCATCTTTTCAATTCGTTGACGCACAAAAATTGCAAGCGGAACAGGCCGCAAAGGCCATGGCGCGCTATGGTTTTGGCCAAATGGCCAAAAAGCGGTAAAAAATCCGTGAAAACGAAACAATTCAAGGAATTTTTTCGAAAATTTGTTGAACCACAGCTACAACGTTTATTCGGCAACAACAATTTTTTAAAAAAGATGTTAAACATTAAGTAATATTGGCTAATCGAAAATCTCAGTATTCCGTACATTTTTTAGTTATGGAAGCATATAAAAGATCTGTTAAGAGATTTTGGTCTGGCACTGATCGTTTTGGCAAGGGGTACCATTGAACTAACGTTGTGTAAAAAATCTGGGCCACCTTCGGCCACACATGGTCGCGATTTAAATTTAAATTTTAAATATCAACTTTTTCAGAATTTCCAAGAATGAATCGCGCGGAAGTTGCGATTATTTGATGTTTTGGATGAAATTTTTTAGATATCCTTCCAGAAATGAGCGCAACGCAAAGAGGCTTCCGGTTAGTCCATATTACTTAATGTTAAACAACTTGTTTGAAAAATTCTTTTTGCTATTTAATAGTTTAAGCTATGTGTAATAACTAGGGCTGTTGCTTTTCCGAAGCTTCGTCTTTTCGAATATTCGAAGGATTCGAAGGAACGAAGGGAACTTCGAAATGTCCGAAGTTTCGAATTCGAAGGAACGAAGGGAACTTTGCGAAGTGTCCGAAGTTTCGAATTCTTCGAAACGTATGAAGTTGTAACTTATAAGGACTACTATTAACTATTAAGGACATATGTATAGCCCAATGTCATCGTTCAGAACACTATCAAAATTTATACTAAATGCCTATACTTTTACAAAACAAATTAGAAAAAGAGAAGTTTCAAATACAAATGATTTGAAACATGATCTTTCGCATGATTTTTTTAACATTGAACGTACCATGACCGGTCAAATGACCGGATCTGGATTTTTTATTTTACAATTATTGAAATTATAATGATGCTTTCATAAGAAATAACTTAATTAATATCTTTATTACAGCACATATTACAATAAGAATCGCACAGAGTCTAAATAAATTAAATCTTGTATGTGCCTGCTATTTTTATAGCTCGGTAGGTTTAGTGTTAAAGTGTTAATGCGTATATCTCAAAAATAGCAAAAGCTACTCGTGTCGTAAAACTCATTCAATTGTCAATTGGTACACGCTTGCTTGAACGCGGGTGCACATGTGTCGGTAAATTGTAAAATTTAGGAGTCTACGATTTACAAAACATCATCGAGGATCATGCTAGAATATTTCTCGATGATGGTTTGTAAAAACAATATCGCATTATCCTCTAGAATATTCTAGATATTGTTTCTTGGCGTAGACGCAGCCGCTCGCGTCTGGACGCAGTTCTGATGAAGTATGACGAATGGAGTATAAGAGGCGCTAGGATCGCAAAACGCGGCGTCCATGAAATCCCACTGAATTGTTATTTCTCGCGGGTAATAGAATGTTTGCTATCGAGGACATAAATCCCTTGGCCTTTTTTGTTTGCTTTTATCGCTGGTTCATCGGATCGTTCGTCTAGGTCTAGATATTGTTTCAAACCGCTCACGTGATCCACGAATCGAGATCACAGATATGATCGGAGCTAGACGAGTGCGTTCGTACGTTCCGAACGATTGCGATCTTTTAAAGTCGGTTGACATTAAACGGAATTAGTTATGGTAAACATAAATAATTACTGCTTCGTCGTTTTAATTGCTTCTACAAATTGAACGAGATAAATATTTTTTAATACACACGCGAGATTTTCTAACCGGAATTCAATTTTAACTTCTGTCTTTCATTTAAATGTTGTATCTCTCCCCCTCTCTCTCTCTCTCTCTCTCGACCATAATTTTAATTTTCAATCGAATATATATATATATATATATATATATATATATATATATATTATATATATATCAGTTTATCTTTTTATAGAATCGTAGCAATGGTCTACATAATCTTTTTATATTTTTTGTTTAATAATTTAGTTGTGTTAAACAACGAAATAAAACGTTCGACATTCTATTTTAAATAGACGGTACTCGAAACATTTCTCTGAACGCACTTTTCGATTTATTTCCGAGTAATTTGAAGTTATTGGGTTAAATAACGCGACCCACATTCACGTATAAAACTTTCTAAGTACCGTAATTCCTTTATTTTCAAACGCGAATATAATTTTCTATCGCGTACATATTTCACGATCAAGTCATTTTACGAAGAGCTCCGCGAAAGCCGACACTCCCCTGAACGCTATCACGTTCGCTATGAAAACGAGCATAAGATTCATAAAGATAATTTGTAAACTTTTAATCGGGACTTTCATCGGGCACTTCTGCGTCACTCGAATCGAGGAACTTTTGCGACGTCCCCTTAAATGTTGATTTTTATAGATCCTCGTGTGTTTATGGAGCGTGCGAAATTCAGAGACACACATTTTTTTTCGGTACAAATACCTGGAGCTTCAACATTAATCTCAACCTTATATAATATATCTTCAACATTAATTTCAATCCTATTAAAAATATCTTAGCACTATACATAATACAATTCTTTTTACATAGAACTGATACGTGTCTTCACGAAATACCGCGAAAATCCTATTTAATTAAAACGAGGTACTAATGGAAGCTGAAGGTAGAAGATACAGTTTTTTAATCAGACAGAGTTTTGCAAGAGTGACGATCATCATTCAATTCGTGTAGTACTTTTTTCCTTATTAACACAATAAGCTGCCAAGGTCCCCTTTGGAAGTCATACACAATTTAATACCACTACTTTCATTTTAACATTTCCCATACTTTTAAACGTTATTAAAAGATTTATTAGAAATATTTTCGATACAAATTAAACACTTTATCTATCGGAAACCTATTAATAAGATTTTCAATAATTATGCTATGCCAAAAGAAAGCTTAAAAATCATTGTTTACATAGCAATCCCAAATATTATTATTAGATTGGGTAACTGGGCGTGACCCGTTGGTTCACGATAGAAATTGTTATTTTAGTTGTAGCATCTATTTAAAAAAACCTATGGACCACAGCTATGTGTTAGAATTGATAAAAAAATATAATATAAACGATGCATTTAAATAAAGCTAATCGACGAGCGTATATCTCGATCGGTTAGCTCGACTTATTAAATTCTCAAGTGCCGAACATAAATATATACGACCATTTGTTTCGCGAGACAGACTTACGTCCTTTTGTCGGCCAACTTTAGCGCCAGTATAATTTCTCAATGCGCGAAGTTAAAGTTTTAATATCGACGGTTGTTTAGGTAATTTTACACGAGAAAATTTAGTGATCGCAATATGCCCGGTAATGTACCGCGGTGAAAAAACCGGGGAACAAGTTTCCCAGCGCCATTTCAAAAGCAAGACGCAATCTGCACGATCTAAATAGAAATGGTTCTGTCTGAAAACACAATAATAAATCAGCATGGTATCATGACACACATTGTCCCGGTACTACACGAACCGGTATCATAAGTATGTTATTAAGGTCAACGGGGTAATGGCGTTTGCCTTGACGGTACAGTTGTTCCGCAGCACACTAATACCACAGCCCGTGCGTGTGGTGTATTAGGTTACGATCGAACCGACTGAAATTTTTGCTACCGATACAGTCATTGATCCACTCACCTCGGAAAGATTGTAAAGGCTGCTGCAGAAGTGTCGTGACTCGTGGCGACAACGCGGACTGTTCGTGCCAGAGAGATAGATCTGTTTCGATCTATCGTGTAGATCCGTGTCTGATCTTCCGCCGAGAAGCTACTCGACACTCGATACGACAACCACTTGATTTGCGCAGCATTTTCCAGTTGCTCACGTGGGAAATAAAAAAATACTCCGGACCCTTCCGTATAAATAAATGATTCACTTGGTCGCGGCCTGTCACGGTGGGACGCGACCGAATTAATTTCAGCGGCGCTCGACGCGCACGATATTTCATGCGGCACGTGTGAAACGCGGGGCTGGAGGGAATAAAAAAAAAATTGTAAAGCGGAAAAACGATTACGAAAGAGGACGGAATTGATCGTGTTACAGGGAGTTAGCTATGTATATGTTATTGGCTGGGACACAAGTAGCGGGTACGAGCGACATGAGCACACCCATTGTTATTGTGCAAAGAAGAGCGCGCGAGAGAGTCAATTTGCGCGCGACGGTCAATGGCGATGCGATGGTTGATGGTGATGGTGATGGCGATGGCGATGGTGATGGTGATGGCGATGGCGATGGCGATGGCGATGGTGCACCAACTGGTAGAGTTACGCAAAGGTCGAGTCATTGACAGAATGTGAAAGATGACCGGGTGTGGGGGGTCAGAGGGCAGCACGCAGAAATTGATTCGACGTAATTCTGTCGGAGGCAGACGGCGCGGCGACGCGCGCGCACGGGACTAACGAAATCCATGAGCGGTGCGGTGCGGTGCGTTACGGGGATTTAATTGACCCTTTGATACTCGGGCTCGATGCGCAATCACGATCCGCGAGCCGGTTAATTGTCGCGTTTTTGCGACCCGGCCTTCCTTGACGGCCGCGAACGTGAAACCGTTCGCGAACACTTACTCCCGCGCGGTCTGACGCACTCCGATCGGGAGAAAGTTCCCGTTCGATTGCCTACTCTCCGAGAGCGGACGCTTATGGCTGCTGCACAATCGCCGACGCTTACGTCCGTTTAGTTAGAGTTAGACCGTTAGTCATCAATTTTTTTTTTTAATCTCGCGTACCGTTCCAATTTTTCTTCGCGTGGTTCGAGTCGATTCACGGTGCTGAATAATATTACGAGACACCTTATATGTGCATACTATTAAAATACTAAAAATTAAATTATTTCATAAAAAAATGTGAGAAATGTCTCGTAAGCTAAAAAGTTCCTTGTGGAAAATATCAAATGAAAACCTCATTAATCTCTATTAATTCTCTCGTGCATTTCCAGAAATTATTTAATTTATACTCTGCGAATGAAATTTGTAATTAAATCGTAACAGACACCCCCAATCAAGGAGAAAACTTTATCTCTAACTTGATTATAAAGTGTATCGAAACTGTTGATGCTAAATGAATTTCATAGAACTCTATAACCAAAAATATGATTAAGACTCTCCTAAATGTTACAGAAATACAAAAATATTAATCTTGCAGTAACATTTTTCCCGCCTGTGCAACGTAATTGCAGTGATAAAGCGCCTCGATTGCGCCAATTACCATGCGCGAAAATCTATCGATGTATGTATGTATTTATTCCCGAAAATTATGACGCCAATACCATGAATTACCGAACAATCGTAATATGTATGTAGTCGCTGGGCACGCGGAGAAAGAAAGGATGAGATAAATAGAGCGTACGCTTCGGAGGCGAACTAGTTTCCTCGTGAAAAGTAACCTACTCTAATTAATTACGCAGCCGAGTTGCGATCACATCGAGCGAGAGGTTCGATCTTGGAAATCGATGGCTACGTCTATTCGTGAAATTACGCTTTCGCTACGTTTCGTTCGATCTACGAATTTACATGTTTATTAATATTAATGAATTATGTTTTCGGCGCACAGGTTCGATCATTAACAACTATTTATAGCAATTTTGCAATTTTTAAATTTTTAAATACTCAACGTTTCGACCCAGGTGTGGATCATTTTCAAGAGTAAAAATTTTACTGCGTCTGTAACCAAATTGTTGTGAGAAAATTACTTCAAATTGAAATATGAAATGGTAATTAAAGTAGAATGAGTTTGTTACGTACTTGCTAAAAACAAGAAAATTTAAATAAGTTTGAATTTAGAATATGCTGACTCCATGCCGGCAGCAACTAAACTGAAACCTTGTAAAGGTTACAGCGTAGACACAAACATAATGGAAGCAAACGTATTCAAAAACGACCAATCAAAGCCAACTGATTCATAGAGCAGCGAGTCCATAATTGGCGGTAAATTCAAAATGCAATATTCAATAAATCTATCTTTCTCAAAACACAACTTAGTAGATTATACCTTATACACTTATACATTGTTAAAATTATGAAAAATTTCATAAAATATGAGAAACTTTATTAATATTGATGTTTTACAATGAATAGTGTTGTTTACGAATCGCCTTAGATCCAGCTAATTAAAACGTAAACAGGCAACAATGACAGGTTCAAAGCGATGCAACTTTTGTCGCAACGACTATATTCTGCAAACTTTTATATTCTCCCGGGGTTAATAGATTTTCGGTATTTTGCAAAATAAAACTATGAAAGGGGGAATACCATCCCGTTTTTCCATAAGTCGATAGCGTTCGCGGTCGATGCTAGTCGTACGGTCGATAAATAATACGAACTCGATATTCGGACCGTGCCAACCAACTACATACATATTTCCATGAAGAATGCATTAAGGTCGTCGCGCCTCGAGTGTACTTTTACCACGGCATCACGCATCGGGGATGCAGGCGCTGCATCCTTTAAGATCGCATTATGAAGAACGGCTCGGCGACCCAATAACATAGCAAGAACCGCGGCATTACGGCAACGATAATTTACGGGATGATTAACCGGAAGAAAAAACGCGTTGATTTAGAACCTCGTAGGGGGCGAAGTCGCGGAAAGCTGTTAGTTGATATTAAATACGACCGAGGTAATCATTTTAATGAGATTTATTCGTCGAATTTCGAAACCCACCTACCACTATACATACATATACATACCACCATTAAGATGATTCAATGGCAATTTGCCCTCGGAAGGCTAACAATAAGCCATTGGATTAAACAACGTGTTTGCGTGCATAACCATGTATCTCTACATATATGTATATTATTTCTTATTTACTAAAAATATTAAGGCAAGAAACAAATTTTTCTATATCCACATTGCTAAGGACGTTGTTCCAGTAGTCCTTTTGGATCCCGCACTTGGTGCCACCTAAACTCGAAAGACCACCACTGATGCGATCTCTGAACTCAATGTAACATACCTCTCTACTCTCCGATCATTGTTACCGAACTGAGCATTTCTGAGTCTAACTACCCCCGACACTTAGGTCTACTAGCCCTACTACGCCCCATTGGGTCCAGTGTCGCCAGAAAGGCGCCCAAACGGGCGCAGTAGGGGAGTACAGCTACCCTCTCTCCGATGACCGTGGCACGTTGCGCGTGCGCGACGGGGATTTAGTGGGGCGACTGGGAGAGTCGCGCACGCGCAACGTGCCACGGTCATCGGAGAGGGGGTACCTGTACTCCCCTGAGCTCACAAAATCTGGCGACACCGATTGGGTCCTCCCCAAGCGTAGGGTGGGGGTGACTGGGCCGCTACTGTTTCGTTGACCTGGGAGGCTAAATTTAATGAATTAGTCATAAAACCTTCCAATTGTGCATGTTATTATGTGGCAAATGTTGACTGCAGACCGGTCTACTAAAGAAATGGGATTGGCTCGATGCTAAGAAAGAAATTACTGAAAAACTCCCTGTTGGTCGACCGTACCATAAAGTCATTCCTAGGGTCATCATTTTTTATTCAGGGTTCAATTTTCTCTTCACCCACAAGATTAAAATTTACACCTCACACTGCCTTACAGTAAGGACAGTCGAGGTCAGTTTCATATTTCGATAAAAGAGCAAAACAGAGGAAAAATTAATTGTTACATTGTATGCTATTCTTGAGACCATATATGTAACTTTCATTTAAACTATTTTTTTCATATACCAAATAGTTTCCAAGTACATACATACATAGTTTCGGTGGCACACTCGACTGGATCATATATTGAGATGAATTCCAACCGAGTGAGATGTAAAGTATTTCATGAAAGAAGTGAAAAAAAACAACAATTCACGGTCGAGCAGAACCTCGATTTTCAAAACTTTCGAATCGGTCCGTCGAAGTCCGTAGTTTTGGAAACCCCGAAACGAGGCGGCCACACATCCACCCCGGGAAAACCGAGAACAATGCATCCGGATCGTGAAACTTGCACCCGCGAAACAAACCCGAAAAAAAAAGTCAAACACAATTTTCCGCGTTCCGCGATCGCATAAAGCCGCGAAGCAGCGAGCCGGGAAACGTAGAATTGCTTCCGCGATCTCAATTACATATTTAATTATCGAAACTCCTGCATCTAGCAACGAGGCCGTTGCGCGGGTGCAATGGAAAAAAAGAAATCCTGAAAACGCGCTTTCGCGAAACACGCAGGTACGCGCTGAGACAGAAAACGAAACGCGACCCAGTTCCCGGCAGATTTCGATGCGCGCCGGGTTATAAAGTTCTGCATATTCACCTTTTTCCCTATTTCTCGTACCTTTCAGACGTCTAAGATAGTTCTGCGAACAGACTTATTTGTATGTACAATACAGGGTGTCCCAAAAGTACTTCAACATCGGGAAATGGGAGGTTCCTGGGGTCATTTCAAGCGTCATTTTCCTTTTGCAAAATGTTGTCCGAGGCTTCGTTTGGGAGTTATTAACGAAAAACACGGACCAATCAGAGCGCGAGTTCGACGCTCGCTGGCACGTTCAGCGCGGCGAGCCGGCAGGCGGTTGGCTGAACATGCCAACGAGCGTCGAGCTCGCGCTCTGATTGGTCTGTGTTTTTCGTTAATAACTCCTAAACAAAGCCGCGGACAACATTTTGCAAAAGGAAAATGACGCTTGAAATGACCTCAGGAACCTCCCATTTCCCGATGTTGAAGTACTTTTGGGACACCCTGTATTTCCAGAATGCCCACGAGGTCATGCATTTAATTAATAAACATTTTCTTCTTGCCTATCTTTTTATGCGCCCTCCTACCTTCCGAGATATTTCTGCAGATTGTTTTGTTTACAGGAAAATCAAGATAGAGTGTACGTCTAAACGGTACTCCTGCAGTCAGTCTTATAAATAACTGCACACACTTTAAATCAGAATTGTAACATGAATTCATAATAGTATAATTTTTAATAGTAAATAATTTTAAATAGTTTTACAGAAATATATTCGTAATAGTAATGAAATGTCTGAGAAATAATCTTTAGAAGAATGTAAATAGGTGAACTGGCAATGATGTTTGATTTAGTAATTAATATTTCAACTCTTCATATTAATTGGATATTCTGTTTCTGCAGTTGATTAATTAATTTTGCTCGCAGCTCATTATACTGAGTCTTGTATCTGAAACATTAATTTATCTCACCACAGAAATTTCTAATTAATCCATATGCAGGCAACCGAACATCTGAATATTCGTTATCATACTTCTTTTAACAATCTTTGTACAAAACTCGGATTCGTTGGAATACAAATTAAAAACGGACCAAGATAAAAATTTACGTTTATTTTCGAATTAAACAAATTTCGACACTTTTATACCGAATAATTAGAATGTGTTTTACTTGTGAAATGAGATTTGATTTTTTTATTCAATATTCCTAATAAAACTATAATACTTCTGTTTTGATTTTCATACCGTTTCTGTAATTTGTAAACAATATTGTTAGGTACATCTAGCATATAATAATTCGGTGTTTTATTTATATATTGTAGAGACATATTGATTAATGTTTTCAAAAAATTGGTTACCATAGAATTTTATGAAATGTGCATCGTAAATTCCATTTCACCCTCATCCGGCCATCATTTCACGAACTGAATCTGTCCCACGGTGTCAAATTGAAACAGTGGTAAAATATTGATTAAATAATAATGTAAACAGTTATTTTTCGATGTTTTTTTATTCAAATTGATGAGTTAACATTTACATCTAAGGTTTTTCGGTTATAAGTTTCGCATTAGAAAAATAAAAGTCACGAAGTTTCGGGCTTTACCTATAAATAACATGGCAGTTTAACTTATTTCGGGAAAACTTTGTCAAATTGACACGAGGGACAGGTGAGCGTTAACACTAAACCTACCACGGTCAAATGACCGGTTTTATATTTTCCAATTATGTATTGGAAAGTAATGGAATTTGTCCAAGTATCTGTTAATCTATTATGTTGAAAATTACAGACAATCTCAATAAATTTAGTATTTTCATTTTTCTATGGCAATATTTACTAGATAGTATGTACTTTGAATGCTTGGTACGTTTAGTGTTAATAATGTTTTCATTGTTTGATGATATCTTTAACGAGAAAATTCATTCTCTACTTAATTCAGATTGTTTATTAGGTAGAAGCGTGCTTCGGATAGAAGAAACAAGCGGAGTATAGCATTATCTTCGCGGGAATCGTAAGATAACACATAATATGACACGCAAATCCCTAATCGGAATAAGATGGCTCCTCAGCAAGTGTATGCTGGATATAACGGAAACTATTTGAACAACTTCGCCCGCAGCGGGATTACGAATGGACCTCGGCGTGTCTCAAGCTGAAATGGAAAAAGTGTTCCGAATACGGCAGGTAGATTTTCACGGATTTCGCGCGGTACACGAGACGAGATATTTGCGGAAAATCCTTTTCCCAGGTGTCGTTTATAAGTAATTTATTTACACACCGTGCTTTCTGGAAAGACTACGGTAAATAATTGAAAAAGACTTTAACCAACTTTGCGTGTTTGGACCGGTTCGCTCTTAATAAAAGGAGAAACGAATTAGGTTGCCTCTTTCGTGTCTACATACATATTCGAACGCGTTAAGACTCGAAACTGGTTATTTCATTTAAGTTAACACAAAATTAAATTATAATATAATTCTCTCTCTCTCTCTCCCTCTCCCTCTCCCTCTCCCTCTCCCTCTCCCTCTCCCTCTTCCTCTCCCTCCCATATCGCATCGAACCTTTCAAGTGTCCATCTTTTCAAGTAGTTTATAAACTATTTAATTTCAACAAAAATCACCGGAATTTATTCTGATATTTTCAGAACTAAGTATACTTGGCATCCTATGTTATCGTTATATCAATTATTCACATATATTGTTAATATATATAAATACATTAATGATCACGATTGTGGGAATTTTCTCTTCCATTCTAAAATGTATATTTTTTATTTCTGCAATTTAGTAATGCGACAGCAAAGAAGAAAAATGCCACAGCTGAAAAGAGCCGAGCATTTCGAAATTTTCGGGGATCAATCTATGTATTTTGTCTGGCAGCGTGTCACACCGCCGCGCCGCGCCGTGCCGCGACACAAAGGGAGAGCAAATGCACGATACCGGCGAAGAAAGCGCAGAAAATGTGACCCACAAATTGCCGAACCGCACAAAGGGACACGGCGCGCGCGCGCATGTCTCTCACAAAGACGCAATTATCGCCCGGGCAACGTTACGACACCGCGAAATCGCGCTTGCTCTTTCTACCAGCGACGAAAAACCGACCCCGCCGTGCGCCACCGTGTTCCTTGTTGAAATAGTTGCGATTCTTTTCACGCTAATGGCGCGTCCGCGGTAAGAAGCGCAGGCGGATTTCTTGCGTCCCTTCGGCACACGAATAAAAGGCTCCCCGGACAGCCAGGGGGAAGTCCCCGTTTCCATTAAGCTCGTAACTACCGTCGACGTTTTCGCCGCGACGCGACGCGACGCGACGCGTTGCGAATACCCGCGGAAGTGCCCGCCACCCGCGACGTCACCGGCGCGCGCGGCACGATACAAATTCCAATTACGGCCGTTTCTACCATTCCGCTTATGATCGAGTAAGATGAATAAGCAGCCGAAACCAGCGATCTATGAAACACGCCGCCAGCGAACACGCCGTACGCAATTGTGAAATAATCAAAATTTCACACTTCGTGGACTGTTATTGGCCGGCTAATTGTTCGCGAGGTAAATACATAGCCTGTTGCTCGCATTCATCGGCTCGACGCAAAACGAACAGCCCCGATTTGATCGATTTCCATTGTTACTGCATTATGTTGTTGCAGTGCTGTATCTCTGATCAAATATGTGCTAATGTTAAAATTCTTTAGAATTCTTGATTCTACTAAGAGTTCGTTATTTGTTCGACATCCAGTGTACACAGAGCTTCTACGAATAAGAACTGAAAAATGTATTTTGTCCGTTCTCCTCCGTTCATCTCCTTAAGCGAGACACTTAAAGGTTTCAGGTTTCAGATATCTGTAACCAGGACGAGTCTAGCAACTGGGTCAGCTTATCCAAGGAAAGTTGGAAAACATCTCTCCGAGGAAAATTTCGCAGTATTTAACGAGTGTCTATCATTCCATGTCACGATTTTGTTTCTGCAAGAACGTTCTTGATAAATTTCTAAACGCGGTTTAATTCGACAGTTTCGTAAGATAAATCGACGCGGATGTCCTGTCGCGTAACGTCGTTTCTCATTCATTTCGACCTAGTTCCACGGGATCCAAAACTGCAAATTTCGATTAAACTTTTTCCAGCGATTTCTGACGCGTTACTGCGCGCACCGAGCAAAGGACTTTGAATAATGATACATACCTCTTGTTAGAAAACAGAATAATAATGTATCCGGTTACTATTGCAGTTTCAGCGAATTAATAGAATTTTCGTATATTCATTTGCATTTTGACTTTTCGAATGTTTTTAATGTTCAATTGGCCGCGATCTGTTACTTACTTGTGTCTGTTCGGTCATTTTCGTAACTACCGAAACTATCAAATTATTTCGCCATTGAAGCACAGTCAAAATTACCGATAAAGGGTAATTATATTATAATGCGCGGAATTATAACGCAATTAAATGCTCCGTCAAGTGGCAAATGAATATCTGATTCTCGGCGCAGAATTTTCATGGCGCGAAATTAATTATCGCATTCCACCGGTTTAAATGTAGAATAAAATGCGCTCGCGTGAAAAGTAAATGTAATAAAAACGGCAAACGTTCGGCAATCCACTGGGTCATGAAACAACAATGCATCTCAATCCGCTGATATCTCAATTTATACCATTCACCTATTCAAAGATCATGAAATATACAGAAATGTTTCAAGTTTGCACAATAACTAAGAATTTTAATCAATTTCAGGTCCATGTACCGAAACACAGATATATCCGATATTATTTCTAAGAACATCTATCAAGAATAATGATAATCTGAACTTTTTGTCAGCGTACCTGCCTCGGTTTCCCGTTCCTCCGTCAAGGGAATTTAAACTAGAGCTGTTATTTATGAGATACCCGGGTAAACAAAAATTACCCGGGTATATCATGAATAGACTGCGGATCTTTATGCAAAATAAAAATGGTTTGCATCTGTTGAAGGATATGATAGGAGTGGAGTTCCTTTTAATAAAACGACAAACTAGTGAAATAAGTCCCTTCAGAACAACTTAAACTTTATTAAAACCGTAATAGAATCTAAACCAGGTATGTCCTGCCGATACCGAATCTTTCGTCGAACTGAACTTCGGAGCGACGCGACGCGACGCTACCCGACGTTCAAACTTTCAAACCACGTCCTACCCACTCGCGTCTGATACCGATCGTCATTTACGATACATTGTACATGTCAGCAGATACGACATCGCAACAATTCTGAATTTTTTCCCAGAAATGTTTTACTTCAACAGCATCAATTGCAAGAAGCAGAAGACATATTCGAATACTCAAATACAGCATACGGCGCAGTAGCTCAGGTAATACATAATAGTAACCAGTTGTGAAACCTCATGAGATACTCGGGTACCCGAGGACACGTTTGTATTATGAGTGTTCCGTCCCGGAATGAGACTTCTCCGGTTTTATTACAAGCAAATAGCCACGCGAAACCCTCCGTGCAAAGCAGGTACTGTTCGTACGCCACAAGAAGTCTCCTGGCAGGAATTCGACAACAAACCGTCCGATTGGGTCATTCCACACGAACTTTCGGTTCCAGCCGGATTATTGGCTAGAGTGTGTGACGTCAAAGATAACCATTGGCTGCGAGCGAGGACCCCCTTTGCCCCTCAGCCGTCTTGATGGACTTCTTGTGGCGGACGAACAGTACCTTAGCCAAAGCAGACGTCAGGGAAGGGCAATAAACCGCCGAAACAATCGCGCCCTCGCGAACATA
The DNA here is from genome assembly GCA_916610255.1 of Lasioglossum lativentre. Taxonomy (NCBI): domain Eukaryota; kingdom Metazoa; phylum Arthropoda; class Insecta; order Hymenoptera; family Halictidae; genus Lasioglossum; species Lasioglossum lativentre. The sequence continues at coordinate 27,363,163 of OU744357.1, read as the reverse complement.
CCTTACAAAAATGTACACCAGTCTTCACCAATAGCGTGCGACCACCAGCAAAGAATCGATGTGATTGGTTCGCTAAGCGCACCCAAAATAGGTATAAATACTACGAATTTTCAAAAACCATTGCCCGAGCGCATTAGAATACGACCTATACACTGCCCGAGTGCAGAGAACCGTCACTCGCCTATCGCTACTAGTTTAACATTAGAACATAGTATTACTTTGAATAAAGTTATTTGTTTAAATTTAAAAACAGTTAGCCACACGTTTCCATTCATTTTTACTACCTCAAGTAATCCGCGGCATTCAAGTTAGCGGACTTGACGCAACAATGAGTATTTATGAGATACTCGGGTACCCCGGTATCCATATACCCGGTTAAAAGTTCTAACTCTAATTTAAACGCGATCAAGATAACGCGAGCGCGACCTAGGTATAAATTTTGCGAGTTGCACTCGCCTATTTGTAAACGAGACCGTGCCGATAACAACGAAGGGTGTGTCTCGCCAGTGATATATCGGCGGAGACGCATTACCCTGATGAGTCTCCGCATCAAAAGTCAGGTAATTTGCAATTAACGAAACTCGCCGCACGGTATATCCTCTGCTCGTCTTGTATTTCGCCTGGCTGGAAATTTGAATATTTCTACTGACAAATTGGCCCGATCCTGGCCGTCCTCGCGATAAAATCGAATCCGAATGTCATTAAAAACCGCTTCTACATCAAGCGCTGCCGTTCTCTCTACGTATTTCATATAAAATTTTCCTTCCTTCTTCGTTAGACGCCCCACTTCATTTTTCGATTAATGAATCCTGTTACGGGCAGCTATTCCACTATTGAAATTTGAATATTTTCATAAGCAAATTGCTGCCTCCGCTGCTCTGATAATTATGAAATTTATTGCGTGCTACAGCTAATGGCTGGAGTACCAACTTTTTCGTTGAAATTCTGCTGTTTTCCGGAACAAGGTATGTATACGGTTCCTTAATAGTTTTTCGACATAAACAGGCTAATACATTTTTATTCTAAATGAAAAATTATATGATTCTATTAAAAAAAATAATAAAGATGACCTTCGTGTGTCCTTTACGCGTACATTTTTTCAAGGAACGAACAGTTCCGGAAATAATCCCATTTACTAATTAAAATTGACACATATTTAACAAATGCAGTTTTAAAATTTTTTATACAGACTGTTACGTGTGCAGACGATTCCGTTTGTAACTCTTGACCCTTCCGGAGATATGTGCCGGAACAGAGGGCCTATTCAGAACAAAGGGCTTTATCAAAATTGAAAAGAACTAGGGCTCTTTTGGCGATGCAGCGAGTTGCATAAATTCCAAGAATCCAAATCTAATCGGAATTAGCACGTGGCCCCCACTATCGTTTAGGCCGATTTTGGTCCTATACAATAAGAGACATGGATCCTTCTATAAATCGGGTGTTTCAAGTGAACTCAACGCAGTACAAATCGTATCACGTCGCGAATCAGTTCGAGCAAGATCGGGTAATTAAAGCCCTTTTCAAGCAGTTTTACCAGACAGTGCCTATGTATAACGTCAGTGATCACCCCGCATTTCTCGGTGCGTTAAAACTAGATAGACATACCGCGACATTACACACGAACCGATTGTATTTCCCGGAATTTAATCCAGAATACATACACATATCATTCCATGTTAATACATTACAGTCTATCTTTATTATTCGCATCCTCTTCGAAATTCCAGCAGTTGGTATTCTACGACGATACGTTAATTTCAACAGGGTGTCCCAAAATGTCTTCAACTCCCGGAAATGGGAGGTTCCTGAGGTCATTTCAAGCGCCATTTTCCTTTTGCAAAATGTTGTCCGAGGCTTCGTTTGGGAGTTATTAACGAAAAACACGGACCAATCAGAGCGCGACCTAGACGCTCGCTGGCACGTTTAGCCAACCGCCTGCCGGCTCGCCGCGTTGAACGTGCCAGCGAGCGTCTAGCTCGCGCTCTGATTGGTCCGTGTTTTTCGTTAATAACTCCCAAACGAAGCCTCGGACAACATTTTGCAAAAGGAAAATGGCGCTTGAAATGACCTCAGGAACCTCCCATTTCCGGGAGTTGAAGACATTTTGGGACACCCTGTATAAGTTACGCGTCAACATTAAAAATCAAACAATCCTCGGTCACGCATAGCTTGGCTAACCCTCGGCTCGTAATAAGAGCCAGATAAAAATGGCTGTAGAAAATAACCTTTAATATTTTCTCCGGGATTTTGACTGATTGCAATTTAAAAAGAAAATTGTTTTCGCATCAGCTAGTAAACGAATCCTGCTAACGTCTCGAGAAAATTCAAAGTGATCTTTTTAAAGTGGTCTTTTTAAAAATGTCCGAATATTACCAGAGAGAAATCAAACGTTTCACAGTATCCGAAGGGAAGAAATGGGTCAATTATATCAGTGGAGGAGCGTACGAGGATTAAAAGCGTCGCTCGTCTTTTTCGAAGTGCTCGAAAATTATTCGAAAATGAAAATAAAACGTTCAGAGCTGTCCGGGCGGGGTTCGAGCCTGTTTACAGTACACTTTATCCCGCGCCTAGTCAAAAGCGCGAAACACAAACTTGTTGTATACGTCGAACTGTTTGAAATCAGAAACGCTTTCAGAGACGATTAACGGCGGAACAAGAAATCCCCATTAATGCCGCGCGTGGAAACACGCATTAAATATCACCGGCATTTCCCGGCTGTTGCCGAGCCTATTACACACGGCGAACAGGTTCGCACCGAGAAAAATCTACTAGGAAGCAAACACCAATCTAGCGGTCGCGACCAGTTGCCATCACGGTGAAATGTGTTACATATTCCGGTTTCCGAGGAGATCGAAGCGTGAGACGAAAGCAAGGTTGAATTAGCGCGGCGCGATTAACACTTCGTGGACAGCATGATTTTGCACAGCTACCTATCGCCATGATTTTCGTAAAGATTTCTAAACAAAACACTGACGATGAGATCCAAGTGTTTTTGAAGTGAAACTTCTTTGCTGAGGGTAACAATTTTCTGATGTTACGGAAGTGACGTTACGGAAGTCGAGAGTGGCGCGAAAATTTAAACGGTTCGATTTAAATCTTACAAGTATTTTAGTTTCAAATTATTTTATACTTTTTAGTTCATTTTAAAAACGTGGTTTTTTAAATAATTATTTTTTTTTTAATTATTATTTATGACAATTTCGCAGTCATCACAAGAAAATTTGAAAATACTGCAGCGATAGGATTTTACCGCCGTTCGGGAATAGGATCAAACGAAAAGGTTAGAAATACTTCGTTATGTAATGACAGCACGTACAACTACATTTACATTAATTAAAGTCAATATAATCTATAATATATAAAAAGACAGTCCTGACTCACTCACTGATCAACGCCCAGGCTAAACCCTTGGACCTAGAAAGCTGAAATTTTGCACAGAGGTTTCCTTTATGATCTATACAAGGCATAAGAAAGGATATTTCGAAATTCAACCCCCAAGGGGCTGAAAAGGGGTTGCAAAGTTTGTATGAGGAATATATTTTGTTCGTGGTCGGGTTTGCTTGAAACTTGGTCTTAATGCTCTTTGATATAATTAATCAAACACCTGTTTCGGAATTTTAAAAAATTCAACCCCTAAGGGGGTGAAAAGGGATTGCAACGTTTGTATGAGGAATATTCTGTTCGTGGTCGGATTTGCTTGAAACTTGGTCTTACTGCTCCTTGATATAATTAATCAAACACATATTTCGGCATTTTAAAAAATTCAACCCCTAAGGGGGTTTTGTCCAATTAGACGTCATCGATCAGTAGAAAATAAAAAATAAAAATATGTACCGTTCGGAGGGCCAGCTAGTTAATTATATTACAGAGAGAAGAACACTGGGCAATAGCATAATTTACATATCTATGATTTTCAAAGCCTACCGTGTGTGGAACAGAATAAATATCTAAGTAAAAGAAGAGGTATATATGTATATAAATTACAAAATTACATTTAAAAAACATACGCGTGGGAAACCACGCACGGCAGAAGTGAAACTTCTTGCAGTCTAGTAATGTTTATTTTTTACAATTTTTAGGATGTAAATACATACGTGCACGTTCGCTTGAATACTGTAAAAAATTCAAGCATACTTATAGAAGCATCGTAGTTAAAAAGATATTGTAAAGTATTTCTTTAAAGACGACAAATATTTTTCCGAAGCATTTGGATTTCTGAGACAATCGGCAGCAATGAACCAGCGACATTGACGACGCAGCAATAAAAAGAAGCAGAGATAACGATAGCGTCGGAATTGGCAATATTTCTGTGATTATATGGTGACAGTCGTGAAACAGGAGATGAAGCACGCTCGAGCGAAAATAATGAGGAGCGGAATAAGGACATTTTTATTGCGACGCGAATATACCTCTCATTCGAATGGCTGCTTTCTTGGCACATGAAATTATTATTAACCTTGAAACATTTGTTCCGGAAAGAAAAGGTTTACGCAGAAAGATTTGATAAGCTACATACTTAATTTAATAAACATCATCATAATTAAATTAAATTTAATAAACATCATAATTAAAATCATAGTCTCAAATAAACTTGTACTTTTTCTCTTAATAATTTTAAAAACACTTCTTCACTAATTTTAATAATTCTTGTTTAATAATTTTAATAATTATTCTAATGTTTCCACAGTTTTGTATTTCATCTATTCATGTTTCTCATAAACGCATAAAATCTGCAGTGAAATATGTGTTCTGCGAAACTGGTAATTGTATTAACAGAATGAGTCTTCAATTTCAACGGAAAGGTAAACGCATCCAAATGCATGTTTGTAGATAACAATATTGGGGAATCGCATTTATAAAATCGATTCTATACAACCGGAAGCAAAACATGTAATCATCAGTATGCATGTCGCTTAAAGTTAAAGTGTCCGATGAAATAACGAGACTTATGAAGGTAATCCAATTTACATACACGTTACATGAAATTTGCAATAATTGAGCAATGAGATCGGATTGATCCGGCGAATGGTAAAAGTTTAATTAAACCGCCGATAAAATCGATACAATCGTAAATAAAGAATTAATTAGCATTCGCGTTATCTATTTATTTGTTTCTCCGTTCACTGCATCGCTTAGTTATAATTATCGCGTACAGTATGCAATGCATCGATGAGTTTTAATTGTATAAAATTTTTAATCAACACGAAATACTAAAATTCGTCTAATTAATAAGAATTTGAAAAAATTTTCATTGTAATTCGGTATACAGCGCAAAGGCAGTACAGTCCTAATTATCCGTCAGCAGGCCGGCGTTCACAGACAATCAACAAATGTTCCGCACCGATTAATTCGCCACACGGTAAGAGCGTCGAAGTTTTTAAATTTCTAAAATTTCATCCCGCTCGCAGCAACGCTTGTTACTCGCATGATACGATTTTATTAGAAAGTTCCTTGTTGCTCGGAGCTCGTTACACCGTGCTACACGATCGGCTACCGTTCATTATTAGCGCGCGGAGTGAAATAAAATAATCGTTGTCGTTCCAGACGTTAAAGCGCGCGTTTCTCTATCAAAGCGACGCGGCGCGGCGCAGCGATTTCACAGGCTCCGATCGGTTGCACAATGCGCGCGCCATTGCTGCGGTTTGCTCCTTTTTTTCGTGCCGGAAAAATGGTATATAATCGGTGCCACATTATGCAACGAAATCCCGTTGCTGATCCCTCGAAAATCCATGATCGCTCGGTGGGTCGCTCACCGTCACGATTTAGAAAGGGAAAGTGTGTCGCAGATCCCCCTGCGCCCACTGTCGAAATCATTACCATCTCCCGATGGACGATCGATACATATAACAATATAAACAAACTGCAACGAACGCGAGGTTCGGATAAGAAACGGGCGCACAGTGGGGTATTTCGCTGAACAACGGGAATAAAATATTGTAGCGTTATTTATGGGCTCAGGGTCATAAATAAGTAGGTTGTTGGATTCGTCTTGACGCCAGCTATAAGATTGTGAAATAAAAAATGTACTTTAACATTTAACCCCTTGCACTATTTTCACGAGTCAGACTCGTGATGAAAATTTTAGGCGAAACTTGAATATCACGAATCAGGCTCGTTGTTTAATTCCATGCCAAACATGAATATCACGAGTCTGACTCGTAATCGACATTTTGGGCCAAACATGAATATAACGAGTCTGACTCGTTATCGACATTTCAGGCCAAACATGAATGTCTTGAATCTCGTACAGTCGAAAGTATGATACAATGCAGAATTATTAATTTTAGACTTATAAGTAGTTTTCAATTTAATAGTTTGTTGATATTTAATTGTTTATTTATATTTTGTTTTCCATTTTTAGGTCTGGTCATAGTGATATAATCTGAAAATTTATTTCAGTTCAAAGATTACTGTCGCGGATTTTTGCTTTCACTTATTTTTATTCCGCTATTAATTAATCATATTATTATTACTTACACAGAATTTTTCTAATCATATGTAATAATTAAAGTATTTTTTAAAAGTTTTTGATGCAAATTCATCTGAATTTCACAAGAGCTCGATTGTATAAAATAAATACGGGCACGTCTATCTTGCACTCAGTCATAAGATATCGTGTTTCAAATTCCGACACTCGGGCTCCGCCGCTCGGTTCCTTCCGCGACCATTCAGGCGAACGGGTTAGGCACAGTGTCGCCAGGTTAGGGGAGTCACGGTGAAAAAATGTACCCCCTCTCTCACATAGCGGCAGAGGATTTCAGGAGAGTAGACTGTACTTTTTAATATATGTATGCATTGAAAAAGGTAGTTTCAAAACTTGCTATGTCCATTCCTTATAAGTGTTAAAATATATTATGATTTATTTTTATGACATTTATGATTTTACTGGAATGTAACTCAGTACTATAGATTTCAACATTTTTTTCAATATTCATACTCCACTTCACAACTGAAACTCCCACATGTTAGAATTCATTTTATTTATAAAGCATGTTTATAATCTGTAGAACGATTCGTAATAAGAACGATACGCTGCAATAACCTAAAACTTGCGAAATGTCATGTCATTGTTGCGTCCGCAGTCCGCATCGCGCACGCGCAACGTGTCACATACTCTACAGTCTACTCTCCTGAACTCCTCACTCCTCTGCCGCTCTGGTCATCAGAGAGGGGGTACCTTGTATTTCCCTCGAGTGCCGGTTTGGGCACTTTCTGGCGACACTGGTTAGGCACGGCTTTTTCCGAGTTTCGGCGTAGTGCAAGAGGTTAAAAAATCAAAATAATTCTTATTTTTTGTCGAAAAAACATTTTTTTCGAAATTTTAAATATAGAATTTTGTACATATCTAAATACTGTTCAACTTTTATTTCAAACATTTTGCCGTCAGATTATCCGAACTCTTGAAAAGTAGTGATAATTGAATGCTTTGATTACGATGTACTGAGTTGAGATACATATGTAGGTGTATAAACTCTTCACAGATTTCATTCTGTTATCATCTAAATTAGTATTGTTATTAATATTCCAACATTACCAATCATTCTGTAATTTTTTTTTTCGTTTTCAAAACTTTATTTACGATTTTGGTAAAACATTCCGCTGTATTCAGCACTCTTTCTTGTACCATTACATTCGATAAAGGTTTAACGATCATAGTCCAAAAAGAATTGGTTCTGACTCGTTCTGAATTGGAGAGTTATAGAACGTACGTACTATTTACGTGATACGCTGCGACTTTTGACGTGACGCGCGACGCTTATTTCTACTTAAATTAGTTATAACTCTCCAATTCAGAACAAGTCGGAGCCAATTCTTTTTGGACTATGATCGTAAACGTTAATGTTGGAATATTAATAACAATACTAATTTAGATGATAACAGTATGAAATCTGTGAAGAGTTTATACACCTATGTCAACTCAGTTGTACATACATACATCGTAATCAAAGCATTCCATTATCACTACTTTTCAAGAGTTCGGATAATCTGACGACAAAATGTTTGAAATAAAAGTTGAACAGTATTTAGACATGTACAAAATTCTATATTTAAAATTTCGACAAAATAATGTTTTTCGACAAAAAATAAGAATTATTTTGATTTTTTAAATGTTTAAGTACATTTTTTATTTCACAATCTTATAGCTGGCATCAAGACGAATCCAACGACCTACTTATTTATGACCCTGAGCCCATAAATAACGCTACAATATTTTATTCCCGTTTTTCAGCGAAATACCCCACTGTGGGGCGTGCAATGAACGAGAACCTACTGTAGGTATGTACATACTATGTACATACATTGATCAACGATCGCTGCGCGCTGCTCTGTAAGCCATTCGAGGAAGCAAAATAAAAATGAAAATCCGAGAATATGACGGGAGAAGAGAAAATGGTGGAAGTAGAAAACGCGGAGGAAAGTGGAACATCTGCGCGGTATCACGCGTCCTTCCGGTCAACAAGTCCTTATCGTCCCGATAATATACGATAGTTCGGAGAACTCCAAGGAGAACTCTGTCGCTGATTGCATTCAGCAATTAGTGTCGACGTCGCGGAAAACCAAGCGAAGCGCATCCTCTTCCTGGTAATGACTTTATGAGTAATTAACAGATAACGTAAATCTTTTTAAACACGTACTAGGTCAATCAAGTATTTCCATTCGCCGAAGGAAATACGCACGTAAACGCGATCCGCATTCGTTTAGAGTTTAGACATTCGCTATTTGCAAAAGCGGTTCTTCTGAAAAATAAACGATAAGTTTTCCATTCGAAAGTAATGCCAGCAATCTGGAATATCGTGGCCTTGAAAGTGTTTGCTCGCTGATATAAGTAGACTGCGGATCTTTATGCGTTTGCGGCATGTGTATATTTGTGAAATGCAAGAAAACTTATACAGGGTGTTACATTTAACCCTTAGCGGTCGGAGCTATTTTAAATAAAAAACGAAAGATTTTTCCATTCCAGAATATTTTCTTTCTATACAATTTTTTTTTCATTTTTTGCATATGAAACTGATTTAATATCTCATTTAATATGTAATTGTCTAGTAATTTATTAAATACGAACAAAAATAATAATGAGAACAATATGTTTAAAAATGGCATAGCAATTTTCAGTGGCCCCTCAGAGTCGCCATCCGAGTGCTAAGGGTTAAATAGACCCAGCCGAGTATCGTACACGGTGTAATAAAAAATTTGATATTATACATTCTAGACTAAAAAAAGAATTGCGGGTTATAATTGACGAGTAACATTCACAAATGCCGGAAGCATTTGTATAATTCTGTTATTAACAATGCTAGCACGACCAGGCAGCAGCCGAATCACCCTCCGACTTACTCCTAATTATTTCCACAATTGAAGCTGATCTCATGGGTGAAAACTTCAGTTTTAATGGAGAAACGGGAACTGCGGCGCGGCAACGGTTTTCGGAGAAGAACAAGCGCTCCCTTAACTCCGGAACTTATTAAACGTTGACACAAGTGTATTGAAGTTGGTGGTGATAACGTGAAAAAGTAATTACTCGGAACTGGTGAATCAATGTTTATGGACCGTTTTTCTTTTTTTTGTTCCATTGAGATATCTTTCTCAACGGTCGATTTTTTATTCAGCCAGTGGCTGAAACTTTTCAGCCCGCCCCGCTAGTAATGCGATATTTACCTTCGCGGAGTTGATGTTCGAAAGTATGTCTTCCAGTTTGAATATAGAACTTTAGTCGATATTAATTCTTCCAGACTGCTCGGAAAAATCCTAAAGCCATTTTCAATTGGAGAACGACACTAATTCCCGACAGTCCGTTTACTTAACAATTAAATTCCATAAAAATTACCGAAGAAACCTACATATTGGAAAGGGTATATGCAGGGGAAGGCGGGGAATCGTGAGCCAGCGCCATCTTTGTTTTACTGGTAAATATTGACAGCTGCGAACAACTGTTTTTGAGTTGTCTCATAATAAGGTAATGTTTCCACGATCAGTTGAAGTACGCACCAGCATCATTACTTTGCTCTGTTAGCAGATACAAATTCGCTGCGATCGAAGTATTATTTTCATTTCGTGTTTGGTCTATTATTGTTACATTTTTCTGTGGATCTAAGCAGGTAACTGTGTTTATAATACTTGTGTGACTTCAAGCTTTCGAAATAAATAAAGAAATTTGAATCAGGTTAGGTTTGTGTTATTTGTTTGTGGCCAAGTTGTAAAAATAAGGGTTCGGGGAATTATGAGCCACTTTTCTCGGGGAATTGTGAGCCACTCGATTTTTTACATTTAACGAGCTAACCTCAGGTGTTTGATGTTTCTCAATGATTGTTTATGCAATATTCGAGCACGATATAAATTTTTTGGCAATATCTAATAGATATTTTATCTGATTCAATTCTTTTAGTTACCATTCGTTGCAACGTCTGCGATCGTGCCATCCACTTGGAATGCGCCGGAATGACCGCAAGAAATTGGACTTGTGAGCTTTGCATTTCAGATTAATTGTGGTTATTTTTAACTTTTTTTCTTATTATTAAAAAATTATTTTGTCATTCAGATACATGAATAAACATTTCGTAACAGAAATTGTAATTTTTATTTGATTTTTAAAGTGGCTCACGATTCCCCGAGATTTTGCAAATTCAAGAAAATGCAAATTTTTTGTAATAGATCTTAAAATCATCTAATTTGCAGATATTCGATTAAACTATTGTGTCTAAAAGAAAGGTAAATCTTCATACTACAACATTTAGCGTTGAAATTTGATGAAAAACTTAATTTAATAGCAGTTTTTTGGCAATAAAAAAAGGTGGCTCACAATACCCCGCCTTCACCTACCTAGTTTCTTTTTAATTTCCTTTCGTAATTGGTTTGGAGACGTTGAATGCAAACGCTAGAGATCGTTCTAAAACTCGAATGCATTGGTAAACAGTTCCTTGAGTAAATCTGTTGTGTGTAAAGTACACTGGAAACGAATACTAATCAGGGCCGTATAAAACAACGGACATCAAAGGGGGACATAGAAAAGGAGGCAGAATGCACGGCAACCGCGGTGTACGATGCAAAACAGTCCAATTCGAGATACATTCATTACCATAATTTCAGCGTTTCCGTAGCACTCTTTCCGTAATAGCTGTCGCTAGGGCAAACCACACGAAAGAATCCCCGGAACTTTCGGCGAGACGAATTTGCATAAAAATTTCGCGGACCGGTGTTTCTCCATCAAGGAGCGAACGCGAGCACGAGCGCGAAAAACTGCAGCGTTTGCCAACTGTGTACGAACGACTAACTCATTTGTTTCGAGTTCCTGAATTCGAAAAGAAGATTACCTTTCGGAAAGTAAGGGCTCCTGCGCTCGGAAAAGGACTACGTGTATTCATTTCCACCGAATCCATCGTGACATCAAAGCGATACCTGTTTTTTATGTAAGTCAAAAATTCAGTGTGCAAATAATTTTTGGATCCCATTGTATTTGTGTTCTGATTTTCATTAAATTGTTACATTTTTCATTAAATTATTACCAATTTATTTCAAAATTAAAATGTAGAGTATTGAAAATATTGGTCATTGGATTGCAAATAATTGTAAAAAAGAAAATTGTGTAAAATTTTATGTACCAGGAATTTTATTGTGATTCTGATAAAATGTTGCGAATTTTACAGTGTTTACGAAAATGTTAATAACGTTTGCAGACGATAATGTACCGAATGCAATTAATTATATTCAGTACTCGTGAATGGTTCCGTTCTTGGAACACACTTTTTTCGTCACATACAGTTGTTATCGAAATTGAAATGCAATGTACATACTAAGAATTTCTTGATAACTTGTAAACTAGTTCCAGTCTGAAGTCTACTACACGATATCACATTGATGCTCATTATCACTGACCTTCTTCCATAAAATTACACACATGTGTTTATCGTTTGTCTTTAGCAATCAATCATTTTGTCAAGTTTCCTATTCCCCGGTCTGCGGGATTCCTCTGAATCGCATTAAGATATAGATTAAGTAGATAATTAGGTGACGTAAATATTCCCCGTTCTGGCGAACGATTAAAATTCTTGAAGAACAAATGGGAAATTCGACACGTCAAAATAAAATTTACGAAAACCAATCATCGAAAACTTTTTCAACTCTCTCTCTCGAATTCTCTTAAAATTTTCATATGAACTTTTTTAGTTCGATAAAGAGTGGCAGCTGTCATTGGATAGAAAGTTCAGTTAACGAACAAAGAGAATTTTTCGTCTTTTTTATTGACACTCTCCATATATGTACGACAAAAGACTACAAAAGATTTTGATTGGAAAAAGCAGGTCGGTGGAAAATTTACTGTAACACAAATTATCGTATGCTTTAACACTTCAAACGCGAAAATAAAAGACTCCGATCTTTTGCATGACAACAAGTTTTTTTCAATCTCTAGCACATCAGTGAACATGACATAATCATATTTACTTGTTCAATGAATCATCCTGTATAAAAAACAAATTGTTTCAGAAAAAATTCAACAAAACCGAAATTATTAATTCACTCAATCACATTCATTTTCCCTTGTTAGCATCCCATGGTAGAATATTATACGTATTCAGGGCTCAGGGTAGCATGTATAGCGCTAGTAAATAGAGGACGCTGGTACATACTTACATACTTCCTATTGGTTGGCGACTCAACGCCATCATATATAAGATAGTAGAAACAAAACAGCGACGCTAAAGAGTTACAACCCTATTTGGTCACCTTCGCAATAATTCGAATTAATTGTTTTTTTTTCAATCAGCATGGCTTCAACTCGATTTTACTTGTTCAATGAATCATCCTGTATAAAAAACAAATTGTTTCAGAAAAAATTCAACAAAACCGAAATTATTAATTCACTCAATCACGTTTATTTTCCCTTGTTAGCATCGCATGGTAGAATATTATACGTATGCAGGGTAGCATGTGTAGCGCTAGTAAATAGAGGACGCTGGTACATACTTACTTCCTATTGGTTGGCGACTCAACGCCATCATGTATGAGATAGTAGACACAAAACAGCGACGCTAAAGAGTTACAACCCTATTTGGTCACCTTCGCAATAATTCGAATTAATTGTTTTTTTTCAATCAGCATGGCTTTAACTCGATTTCTACGTCCGATAGCACAGAAGGCTAGGCCACAGAGTGTTGTTCCGCTATAAGTCGATGGCTCAGGGCGGCCCTCGGCGTATTGCGGTGCAGCGTACCCTATGCGGCTTCACTTTGTTCCCGAGTGGGCCGGGAGTGAATAGGGAGAATTTGCCAGAGGCTTGAATGTAGCGGCAAACTACAAAGTGGTCGGCCGAGCAGCGATATCTTTCGTTGGGAAACAATAGAATATGACATACCCTCTCGTTCTGGCACTAACCAGAAGTCGAGGAAGAGGGGATAGCGATTTTCTTATTGCGAAACAAGCGTCGTCGTCTTATAACGGAACAGGATAATTAACAGGGATCAAACACTGGGGAGAGGTAAGATTAGAACAAATCACTGGTTGCTGTGTTTTTCAGTTTAGTTTAATGTATGGATCTCGTACCAGTCGATGTTGTAGAAAAACAGATCGATTTAATAATAACTGTTTAGCATGATGGATCGTTGTCACATGTGGTACTGACACGGGTCCGAGCGTTTTGGTTCGCTGCGTTGCCACGCGATATGCCAGTTATGAATCCACGTTCGGCCGGCGCGGCGCGGCGCGGCGTTACGTCAACGGCAACGTTAGCGAAAAACCTTGTCCCGTGAGAAATCGGCTTAAAAGTACGACGTTTCTCGATATGATCGACCAGTACTCCCAGTGACTATGATACATCTGAATTCCTGCGCGTCGCTCCTTTTCCCGATTTCCCTTCCGAACAGGTAAAATAGCAACATTGAAATGTTCCCGACCGCGACCTATCGGGAAAACGACGCGACGCGACGGTAATCTGAAAGTGTTCCGTCTCGCGTCGTGATAACGCATCCGACCATTATTCGGTAGAACCTCGTTTATACGAACCAATTAGTGCTAAACCTACTCTTCACCGAGCCTCTATTAAGTCCCGCGGCAAAACTATAAATCATAATTTTGTCGCGAGATGTAACATAGATTGTGTTGTGGACAGACCTTTGTGTTACGAAAACAAACTTCTATTACTCGTCGGTTATCCGAACGGTCTTTTACCCCGACGAGTTTGGATAAACGAGGTTCTACTGTAATATTTGCGAGCGGAAACGTCCAATCTAAAAATTAAAAATAATATTTAACCGCGGGATTCTGGCTTAAACGACGGAAACGTTTATGAAGCTTTATGGCACGAATTGGACGCAATCGTATCTATTTCGGAAATTATAATTGTGCCGGCGAATTAACACCATTAAATATTCTAATCTCATTCCAAGGTTTCATGAGTTTGCGTATCTCCCGGTTTGAAGCGTTTGTCGAGAAGCGAATAAAACGAAATGCTACAGAAAAATAATCCGGATAATATTATACATACGTACGAGATATAAAATTATTTTGTAACGATATTTTTGTAACGAAACAAGCAATTTTTAATCGATCGATTTTCGTCTCTTCTTTGTTGTTAATATTTGCATATCGGCGATGGAAAAATTGATCGTCAGCGTTTATTAAAATATGTTGCGGTATTATGTTGCCGTGCACGCTAGAAGAATCACCTCGAAACCACGTGAAAAAGTAGAGCTTAAAACCCTCGATATAAAAAAGGAAAGATTTATAATTAAAAAATAGAGAGAGAGAGAGCGCAGGTCGAAGGTTAGCTCTGTTTAACTACAACCTCAGAAAATAGGATCGAAGCAAGTGAAACGCGAACATATAAAGGTCGGAAAAAATTAAAATTAGTATGTATTTTCGAGTGAAACATTTTGTTTGTTACAAATACTTGTTACTGCCAAGGGTTTTACCTGACAATCTAAATGACAGGAGAATCACAGAAGATATATTGACGATGAACTTGTACTGCCAAAGATATTTATTCAATGAAAAATGCTTTTCCAGAAGCGATACGGATATTACATGTTCCCCGGAATGCAATTAAGGCAGTTAACAAGTATAACCATCATGGTCGGTGTAAGTCTATAGCTATCGCCGTAATTCACCATTAGCTACGATAAAGGGAGCGAGGAATGATAGTTCATCGTAATTGCTGGTCAGACCTCAAAGGGACAAGTCCGAGCTTTGGGAACCGTAATTAAGAAACGCATATGAATTTTGCGCACCGTTTAATCACTTATCCACCCTCTCTTAGAAACTGTAACGGCTATTTATAGTAGAAAATATGAATTTTGCTTTAATTTGTACTACCGACAGAAAATATTTTCTAAGAAATACTATCTACTCAAATTTCCCAGTTAAAAATTGAGTAGCACATAATCCGTTAACGAATAGAATTATTTAAATCTTAGCAAAAACGTTGCTAGTTCTGTTCCGCAGTGTGTATGCAGTTCGTGCGTGGGTGTTGTACGAGTAGATAAATCGAAAGTTGACGGAACAGGTAATCGAAATAAATCATCCGCGGTGAGAATTATCGTGGGCTTATCGCGGGGGCAATGATTCAAGATCGACGAACAAGAAACTTCGGGATCGGACAGCGGGTAATGTAATTCCGATTTTAGGACCGGATGCGGAAGGATTTGTCGGTGAAACGGCGACACACGTGTTTACACTAATACGGGTCGACGTGGGATTCGAAATTATAACACGCTGGACACACACGTCCGTTCCCCCCACCGAATATTCATGAAATTAGATTGATTTATACCGCGCCGGGGATTATTTAGGGGAGACGCCGAAAATCGGGGAGATCGCGCGTATTATCGACAGTATCGACGCGAACTAAACATGTAACGCGTTGCGTTTATGATGCACCCTAGATTTCGCCCACCAATACCGCAGAGCTAATCGAAAATATGGTCGCGAGTTCAAAGGGAACATGTATTGGTACATTTCGACGATCCGAATAGAATATATTCGGAATTTTACGACTCGCCATCGGGATAGTTCGTGATAATCTGCATAATTATCGCTGGAATTTGTTAATACGTACATACTAGATTTATTCTACATATTTATTTATTGATTTATTTTTGTCGTTAACCCGGGAGTACGCGCGCCACCAGCACTTACGTTAGTAGGCGCGCGTCGGTCATTTCGACCGATGCTAATATAATGATAAATAATTTAACAAAATGACTAATATAGTAAAAATAACGTGTAATATCGTGAGATAAATAAAGTCTCCATGCATCAATAGACGTTTTAGCATTCATAGCAGTAGGTCTTACTCCTTGACGTTCTTAGTTTTACTTTTGGTTCTAGGTGGTAGTTTAGACCATACAGTTGTTTTCTCTTTGCCAATGTAATGGATTGTAGAGTTCTGGAAAAATTATTTTTATGCAAATGATACATTGTAATTAATTTTAAAAATAAAATATTATATACAAATTTTTGCGAATGCAAAATTTACATATAATAGTATAGTGTCCTTTTATCAATTTGAATTTAAAACTTGATTTTTATTTTTTCACAACACCAATAATTTATCATATTTTGTATCTATTTTTTCACAAAATGTACTTATAAATTTTCTTCAGATTAGAAATGAATCTTGAAAATAACGAATAAGTATATGTACTTACGTTTTCTTCATTGGAAATATATGTATGTCTCCTCTGAATCGGATATTTCTATGTCTGAGCAATCAATTTCCGAATCAGTATTGTGATCGGATTCTACTACATAATCGGAATCTTCTGCCGAATCACTGATCTCGTCTTAATGTCTTCAACATATCTGAAATTAGCCATCATTGCCACACAGTATGCGTCAAACTCGATAGACGAAATCAGACTGACGTTAGCAGGCGCGCTATGGTCGAATAGACCGACGCGTAGCGATACTGTTTTAAAACGTACACGAATGCACCTAAGTATCGCCCCGTAAGATAAACAAGTCGAAACCCCCTTCAAATGAGAATAGCTCGACGGAAAAAATCAACAGTCGAAGATTTTGATTATATTTCAATATACAGGGTGTCCCAAAACGACTGCGTAAGCGGGAAATGGGAGGTTCCTTGGGGCATTTGAAGCGACATTTCCCTTCACAAAAATGGCGCCCGTGGTTTTGTTTAGGAGTTATTAACGAAAAACACGGACCAATCAGAGCGCGGCCTAGACGCTCGTTGGCACGTTCAGCCAACTGCCTGTCGGCTCGCCGCGCTGAATGTGCCAACGAGCGTCTAGGTCGCGCTCTGATTGGTCCGTGTTTTTCGTTAATAACTCCTAAACAAAGCCACGGGCGCCATTTTTGTTAAGGAAACTGTCGCTTCAAATGACCCAAGGAACCTCCCATTTCCCGCTTACGCAGTCGTTTTGGGACACCCTGTATACGAAATCGTCGGTCAAAAAGACCAACATGCGCGTACTCCCGGGTTAATAATTCGTAGTATGTATCGATTAATAGGTGCTAAAGATTGGTCATCTCGAACATGCAGGAAGCACATTTTTGGGACACCCTGTATACATTGATGAAACAGTAATTTTGTAATTTTGTTAACGGAACGTAGGGAACGAAAAATAATGTATAACGTTATTATTAATTTTCAGTAACTTCGTAAGTTTCGCGGAACGAACGAAATTCAGATGTCACCGAACCAACCGCATTTTATTCAACTTCTTATGCACACGCGCGGGGCACTATGAATACGTGAACGTCGCTGCACTGTTTGTGCTCCACAACTCTAATGAAATATTCAGAACCGAATGTGGGTTACGTGCGCGAGATAACATTTTACGGGAGTTTTTTCGAAAGGCATCTTTCTTCCGAAGGAAAATAAATTTATATTCATAAATGAGTGACGCGATCAAGGGTTGCGTTCACGCGAATAGCGACTTCGTAATGAGTACGTATCCATGTATACGTCCAGTTATTACTTAAAAATTTTTTAAAAATGAGCTGCGTTAATGATTTCTAACAATTTTGGCAGAAGCATTTTCTCATAGGAACCAAATTATCTTTTCTCGATTGCAACGAGAGCTACCCACCTCTAATGGTTTTCAAAGGAATATAAACTCGCGTTTCAGTTCTATCGACAGACGAATGTCCAATTATAGTCATATCCAGTCTGGTTCAAAGCTAACATCAATTTTATTTGATACGAATCGTGGAACTAATATAATCCAGCATTTTCGTCATCGCTTCGAATTTTTATTTAAAGAGCGCATAATGATTTTCCATTATATTCCCATTCTATCAAGAAAATAGTGGATTACTTACCCGGTGCACCTGGCACAAAGGCAAGTGCAATATTAGCAAGATAAGAAAGACTAAGTATAATAAGGAATATGAAAAATATCTAACAAAGGGGACACCGAGATGTATCCGGGGAAGAGTAGAGCAAAGAAGAAGTCGCAGTTTAATAGCAATGATAATGCACGAGAATGAGAAAGGAGGAAAATACAAATTCAGAGAGATAATAGAAAGCGTGCAACTGTGCCGAAACACGAACGAGAGATATACTATGTATGTACTGGAAAATGGTATGTACTTTGCACGAAGATCTGCAGTCTATTTATAATATACAGTTATTTATTGTTACTTTTCGATATAATAATAATATTTAGTTATTTATTTCTGCCTGGTGGCTATGAAATGGACTCAGGCTTATATGTATGTAGTATGTATTACGTTCCTATCTGAACCATTCACACCTCGTTTTCACTCGTTACTCACACACACCCATTCGAAATTCTAGCTCACTTCTTTCTACAGGGTGTCCCAAAATGTCTTCAACTCCCGGAAATGGGAGGTTCCTGAGGTCATTTCAAGCGCCATTTTCCTTTTGCAAAATGTTGTCCGAGCCTTTGTGTAGGAGTTATTAACGAAAAACACGGACCAATCAGAGCGCGACCTAGACGCTCGTTGGCATGTTCAGCCAACCGCCTGCCGGCTCGCCGCGCTGAACGTGCCAGCGAGCGTCTAGCTCGCGCTCTGATTGGTCCGTGTTTTTCGTTAATAACTCCCAAACGAAGCCTCGGACAACATTTTGCAAAAGGAAAATGGCGCTTGAAATGACCTCAGGAACTTCCCATTTCCGGGAGTTGAAGACAATTTGGAAAATAAAATAAATGGAAACGCAGCGACTGCTTTCTTTGTCGTTAATTTGACCGGGTGCCAATTTCGTAATGCGATTAAAATTAGTTCGAAACGAACAGGCAAAGTGGATTAGAAAGGTCTCCCGATGAGATATATGTTCATAGTTGCCGGATACGTCTCTGATAAACACGGTGCATTTCATTAATTTCGAGCCGAGAATTTTATGAAGGGAACACAGAACAGAAAAAAAAAAATAAAAACGACTGATCCTGATGCAGAACTCACACGCGGCCGGGTCCGAACTATCGGCCACGAAAATTAGTCCCGATGGACTAATTTTCTGGTTAGCACGGTGCGTGCACACGCGAGGAACCACAGTGTTTAATGCCTCGTCTGCAGGGACCCCCGGTGCACACGTGCGGTTGCGGTGACGTTTACAGAGAAATATCACGGTTTCGTGTGGCCGTGCGATTTTTTAATTAACCCTTTGTGGTCCATTAAAATCAGCCGTGCGCGGGCGTACATGCCCGCGTTGAATTTTACCACCTAGCCGGATAGATTTATGCACGCGCACGCCGCGCCGCCGCGCCGATCCAGCTGCTAAGACCTAAGCCTTTGTAAACAAAAGCATTACCACGTTTTTTTTTTTAACGGCAACGACAAAAAGAACCGGCCAGGATGAGAATCGGACCGCGGCGGAGCATAATTTTTCTGTAATGTCTAGATCCCACAGCGTGGGATCTCGTGCAACTTGAACATCTGTTTGTAAAAAAAAAACGTGGTAAAATATTCATTATTACGAGAAAGATGAAATAACAGTTTCGTCTATTAGCACGTTGACTAGTATTATAATATGTTCAAATTCACAAATTAATTTTTGCAGAAAAGAATATCAATCATTAATTCCTAACTTTTCAGTTTTTGTCTTATAGTAAATTAATTATTTTTATCTTGTAGAACCACCGTGCTTACTATAAGTAGCTACTATAATTATAGGAACTATAAAGACGTTTTTCAAAAGAATGAGGTATATTAAAATAGTATGCTATTAATTTTCTCGTCGAAGGTCACGTGAAGGTCAACATATCGAACCTCGTTGAATTTGTTTTTTTTTTCTAATGATAAGAATGTTGTTGTAATGAAAATATGTGGGGTCCCATTTTAAAAAACTACGATGACCTTGAAATCTCGGAAGAAGTGACCTTGAGAACCATTTTTTGCCTATCACCGCATTCGAACCGAATACTCTTTTCTTGTATTAAAAAATCGTTATACAGATTAGATTATAAAATACTGTGTAAAAGTGATCCATCAAACTTTTTCGAGAAACCCACGTACGATGAACGCTCGAGCTGGATTTCCGAGGGTTAATGAGGAGCTTAGCCCGAAAGCAGAACAGGGATCGAAGGAATCGAGACTTAATCTTTCGATGAAGGTAATCAACCCCGTCGAATGAAAAACAAAGTCGGCGGCTTTTGTCTTAAGGAAACTGGAAAATGAGCGGCGTGCTTACGGTCGAATAGCACTCGACGTTGAAAGCCGTGCTTAAGTACCTAGCAGCTTTCGTGTGTCAAACAATGGATCGAGCCGATTGATCGGACCAGTTGCTTTCGACGTAAGGCAGTATCGTCAAACAGAGCTTGAGCACGTACCTGGCTAATGTTTACTGTTTCCGATCTCTCTCGAGGAAACTGTAATTTCGCGTTATATTAAATTCACGAACAACAAGCGTGTATCTGCTGCCGGTGAAGCATCCCCATCATTGATCTTACTAATTAGTTCGAGTTACGGGGAACATTAATCCCATTTCCAAGAAAATTCTTCCGATCGTTTAATTGGATTCATTATCGCTGTAAATTCCATTCCGATTGCAATCGTCTATTAAATTTTTCTTGTACGTTACTCTTTTTCTTTGTTACTGCAGCTTTGTCTCAGCCCATTCCAAACCATTGTCGTTTCTCGGATCAGGGTACCTGCTATTATGGTTCATGCTTTTCGTTAATAACTCCTCAACAATGCCGCGGGGAACATTTTCGCAAAGGAAATAATTTCTTCGAATGACCTCAGGAATTTTTCCATTCAAGGATAATAGATTTTTGGAACACTTTGTAGCGACTGGTTTAGCAAATGTTCTGTAATCCCTGCTGATGAGGAGAAACGAATATATTAAATCGGAGATTACATGGAGAGCTTCATCCAAGTTTTATAATACGAAGTTTTGTATTTCTGCGGTAAAAATCGATGCACCATAGCTTATCAAACAAACTCCATACCGTCAGAAGTAGCATAATGGGAAAACTTTGTTTCACTCTGGCGTTTATTACATCAGAAATTACGTTTCACGTGTAGTCTCAGCCGCAGCGACCGTGTTTGTACACTCCCAAGTCGAGTTATATTAAATAAATTTTTGTAATTTGTCACCGGAAAGATGCGGGAAAAACCAGAAAATTTTGTAACGGGAGCAACTTTTGTTAAGAATTCTAACGGAATAATACATTGCGTTCCCTTACAATGAAATACGCAAGGAGCAAAAAATCTATTTAAAAAATCATAAACTTATGCTTTCGTACGACGTTTCGGTTGTCACATAATTAGAATTCCGAATTTGCCTATGATTAATAATTACTTTTCCTTCCGCTAGCGTTTATTAATAATGTGATATAAATTAGTCGGTTGGAAATAATTTTATTGACAGGCAGAATTTAATCGATACCGTTATGAGCGTTTGCTATAAATTCGACTCGAAATAGTGAACATTGGACAGACATGTACAGTCGAATACAAACACATTCGACGAGTTATCAAATACAATTTCCTCAAACAGTTGCGCGTGGTTCGGGCGGTAAATTAAAGAAACTGGTATAGCGTGATTAATGAAAATAAACGAAATAAAACAAAATTGAACACGTTACAGTTATTGAGTTATGCAGGGTGGAGCAACAGATATTACCACCTTACGTCATTATTATTATATGCATATACAATAGTTTCTTATGCAGCAATCCATACAGCTTTTTATTTTTCAAAAAAGTATTAACGGTCGAAAAATGATTAGTTAAATTAACTCAAGTAGTACCAAAAAATTTTCTATAATTTATTTTGTCTTAAGGGGATAGTCTAATTCGCCGTGAATGCGGTGGCACACTCACACACCGCTACATAGACATACATATACGTACACGAAGATTGCAAGGGTATACGAAGATTGCAAGGGTCCACGAAATGTAATGCCATTTCTCGATAAAACACAGTTGGGGCTTGTGCGTAGTCCCAATCGCTAGATAAAAGATCAATCTATTCCAGATGTATCCTAAAATTGCTCACTTTTGCGTTCTCGAGGCGTGATTTGCATTATTCGGCAGCATGCAGCTGTATGAACAGTATTACTAGACTGCTCCGACAGCGGCAGCACTGTAGCGCCGCCCGCGGTCCGCTACATGATGCCGAATAATGCAAATCACGCCTCGAGAACGCAAAAGTGAGCAATTTTAGGATACATCTGGAATAGATTGATCTTTTATCTAGCGATTGGGACTACGCACAAGCCCCAACTGTGCTTTATAGAGAAATGGCATTACATTTCGCGGACCCTTGCAATCTTCGTGTACGTATATGTCTATCTAGCGGTGTGTGAGTGTGCCACCGCATTCACGGCGAATTAGACTATCCCCTTAAGTTGTTCATTTAAAAAGTTTTCTATTTTTTTGACCGCGAAGGGGCCCTGGGCTACAGCCCATAAAGCCCTTGCCTAGATCCGCCGCTGATCCTCCGTGCTTTCCAAACAAGAATAAATGTTGTTGCGCTACTTATCGGTGATGAGCTGAAAGCATGCTAATTTTAGATCGTGAAATCAGGTCCCCCGGACAAAGTTAATCGCGATAGAGTACCCGGAGGAGGAACCTGCACCTAACCGAAGCGTTAGGTAAGACCCGCCGCGCCGCGCCGCGCCGCGCCGGTTATGGAAACAAGTCGAATAAACTCGATAATTCCGAAAGTTGCCGGAGCTCGAAGCTCGCAAGGTATAATACCGTGTAACCGCATACTTGTCTGAATTTTCGATTCCCGGGTGAAGAGGAGCAGAAGGAGGAAAGGGAAGAGACCGTGGCCACGGTTCACGACCGTGCGCACCGTGTAAAACGTGCACTTCTGAAAGAAACTTGAAAAGAACATACACGGAATCGAAGCGAAGAAAGGAGGAGAGCAAGTATCGCGCGAACCGACCGATCCAGGGAAAAGTCGTGCAAGTCGAAACTCCGGAACTGCAATTACGGTACACAAGCTGTATCCCGTGTAACAACTTCGCCTGTCTCTTTCGAACGATACTTTTGTGTTTCACTTTCGTCCGAGCCACCGCTGATAACAGAGGATCCCTTTCTTTCAGATCGCACAGAAATTTCAAACCAGTCTCGGCTATTCGAACTTTTATTATTATTTTTCTCGAGTGTAAGTATATTATACTTGTTACCAGACCGCGGAATTTTCTGTAAGTTTACATTTTAAATTTATCATGTCAGCTGCTTTCACTGGTAAAAGAATTGGAATACTGGCAGATACAGTATCGCGGATAACAGAAACGTGTCGACACACATTATCATTCTATGCGTTCGTGTGTTTTTCACCGTTGATTTTTCGTACAACCGCATCTCAATCGATAAATTCCATTACTTCGAAGAAGAATTTAGACTTGTAGAGAAGAAAGAAGACGGCGGTGATGGTGGTGGTGCCGATGGAGAGGGGTGGAGGGTGGAATGGGGTTCGACAGAAGCCAGTCTTTAAACAGGGAAAGCGGTCTATCATTTTCTGGGGACGTAAATTTATTCTGTCACGAATTCCATTTCCTCGAGATTCTAAATACATCAGGGAATCGGGACCTCAATGAATTCCCTCGATTTTCCTAAGGAGCGAGTTGATGGAATTAGCATCCTCCTCGGGCACCGTTCCGTTCCGTTCGGCGAGGCGGCTTGTCCGAGAGGGTAGCGATCGATCCGCGCGTTATAGATCGATTTTTGAACGTCGTCGACTGTCGAGGAGGAGGAGAGACACGGATTGGTTTGGTTTGGTTTGGTTTGGTTGCGTGAGTCAGAAGTCGTCGTCGTCGTCGTCGCAACCCGTGAAACCGGACTGGTTTCGCGCCGCGCTCGACGCTCGACAAGAAAATCACCGAGCTCTGCTCTTACTCATGCATTATGTAATTCGGATTTCTCAACATCCAATCACGTGGCGGGGGCGGATAAAATTCGCGAGACGCCTTCCTACGCGGCCGCCTCGCTCACGTGTACGTCTCGGGATGCGGAAAGCGACGTTGGCACGCGCTCCCCGGGGCACGAGGCGATTCTTCGAGGTTCTTACCTCCAGAATGCGCTGTGTCCGATACAATTACCGATGCGTAGGCTACGGATTTTATCTAGGTGCACGGTAGTGCACCAGCCAAGTTCTCGCACTACTACCTCCTTTTACACGAAACAACTTAGCCGTTTTTTAGAGGCTTGTACCTCGGAACTGGAGGCAGATGGAGAGATGTAATTTCGTACACTTGTTAAATGCTATCAGGTCTCAATATTGACGAAACATTAATCTTCCAACATTAGTAGGTTCCGAGATATAGGACCACAAAAATCGCTAAATTGGTCACCGACTGACTTACTCACGGATCATCAAAACCTTTTGGGTACTTCCCATCGTCCTACAAGCTTGAAATTTGGTACATAGGTCCACCATAACAAACCATCAAAGGAATAATTATCAAAGTTTGAAATTTTACACCTCAAAAAAAAAAGTGGCAACAAAAATTGATGAAATCCCAACATCCTGTAAACAGGAGCCAAGTCCTCTATGGCCGTAAAAAGTTGTGAGATCAAACAAAATACGGCCAAGTTCGTTAGCTTAAAAATACCTGTTGCAATACTGAAAAAAACGTTTGTAAAAATTAGTGTAAAAGAACGCTATTTAATTTTTAAAGAGCTACATGGAAGGCTAAATTATTCAAACTTGGCCGTTACTTTTTAAACCAATGGCCATAAAAGGTGTTGAATAATTCAGCCTTCCATGGAACTCTTTAAAAATTAAATAGCGTTCTTTTATACTAATTTTTACAAACGCTTTTTTCAGTATTGCAACAGGTATTTCTAAGCTAACGAACTTGGCCGTATTTTGTTTGATCTCACAACTTTTTACGGCCATAGAGAACTTGGCTCCTGTTTACAGGACGTTTTTGTTGGGATGCATTTATCGCCAAATAGAAATTGAAAAAGGCGTTGGAAGAATTGAATGATCTTTTTATATTATTTTCGACTCATTCGAACTATTAAAAGGGTAAACGCGTTGTCATTTAACTTCTGTTTCTTACAATTGATTTGGACAATTTTTATTTTTAGTGACGGAATTTATAACAGCGTTTATATCGAGCGATAACATGATAATTTATATCGAGCGTATAATAGTTAAGAACATATTCTTTTATAGATGTCGGGAAAAAAATGTTTGCAATGTTTAAGAAGTAGGGTTTCGAAACTACGTTTCGACAATTGTAGTTTTGTATTCCTAAAGTTAAAACAATTAGAAATCGATATTTTTGTATAGAAATCTATTAATTATTTTCATCATCTTTAGATAGTGCTGTTATCAAACAAATTATTCCCATTCTTACCTAAAATTATTGAAATAACGTAGCTAATTCTTCGTGGCTTGCTCCGCGGAGCCGTCTAAAAAGTTTGAAGGACCAGCCAATTAAAGTATTGAGAAACTTTTCTGATTTTGTTACAATAAAAGCGTCCTAATTGACGGTGCACTGAATAAGAGCTTGTCCAGACTGCCTCTGTACTGAACTGAGAGTGTCCCAAATGACACTGTTTTCTAACGTGTTGGCTGATTTCCATTGGCCGCTAGCTGAATGACTGACTGAACTGAATGACTAATCCGATGAAACCGTCACAGCAGCGCAGCGTCCTGAATGTAACTGTGCTAACTGTTTGCTGGCTGTTTTGTAAGTGGCTTCTGCCAAGATAAACTTCTATAAAGACGATTGACAAAAATTGTCATTATACAATGTATCTGCCTTTGTTGGAAATTGATTGTACCTATAGCAAGAGTCAACTAAAGTCTCGATTTTAATGTTGAATGCGTGATTTTACTGGAAGTACTGAAATATTTAAAAATACTCCATTCTACGCACAAAAAATCAATAAAGAAAAGTAGTTGATAAATATCAGGATTTCGAAAGACTCTGGCACATTTGTTATCAATTTCCTGCATTTAAGCATTAATTTACGAACATACGCGAAATCTACTGATTGACGGATTTCAGAAAATTTTTTAATGCAACCCATCGCTGCGCACAGAATCGGAAAACGGTTCAACAACAGTTCTCACGTGTCAGAAGCGAATTCACTCGAACAATATCCCGTCGTTAATTAATATCCGCTTTGCATACAGAATTGATTCGTTTGAATCCTCTTTCCGCCGGCGAAAGGTCGACGAGATGAATATTTAATCGAAAGTAGGCGTCGCGGAGAGGAAAAAGAGAGGCCGGGATATACATACATAGATCAAGCGCAGCTCAGCACAATGCTTCTGAAATCGAAAAATTTAGTTTATCAAAAACCATGTGTGAAACTGTGTGCGTGCGTGCGTGCGTGTGTGTGTGTGTTTAATTCAGCAATTCTACGTGGTCTTCGAGGAATAAAAGATAGCACGCTATCATTTTGTCTAGGAGTGTATAGTTGAAAGGTTCAACGTCACTGAACCCTTCGATCCAGACGACGACGCGACTGTGCGACGACAGCCGACGCGACGCGGCGCGGCGGCGCGAAGCGGAGTGGCGACGCGGCGGACGTCGAAATTCACGGGATTCGTGGGCCCCCTAATTGCATTTATTCTCGGCTGACAACCAGGAGAGACCGCGTCCTCGCTTAAGCGCCGAAAACTGCGGGTCCCGGTTGGCTGAACGCTTGAAAATATAATTACGGCATCGCGCGAGAGAGTCCCCCGTTGTTTTTCCGCTGGAAATCGTCGTCCGCTTGGAAGCGCACGGGGCTCCGCGGAAAACCACGGCCACCGTCATTGTTTGCGGGATGAAACGACCGTGCATCGGTCCAGTTTTTCGCCGCGTACACGTACAAGCTTCCCCCGGTCGCTTCTTCTCTCGCCAGTTATTTTCCAGGATTTTACTGTTGCCTCGCGAGTCCCGGCATCCCGAAAAGAAAACCCGTGTCCTATCCCGCCCCAGTGTCCCCCGGTCCCCTGTCCGCGGTACATCACTTTGCTCTTTTCCCTTTATGAATAAATGCATTCCCGGCATTGTATCGTTTACGCATATACAAGGTGTTCCGTCTCGCCTGTCCGTCCTCGTGTTTTCTTTGTCCTCGGCCGCCACCCAAAAATTTCTGAGGGAACCACGTTGCTCGAGTGCTGCCGAAAGAAGCCTGGACTTACGAGGTTCGCGTCTGTTTCTGTCGGTGTCTCAAGATCCTCTATTATGTATATTTCCGCCAACTTGACCATCTTAAGGGGGAAGGGTACCCTAAAACTGTCCCTAGAATTTCCCTAGAATACCCTAGAAATCTGGTCGAAACTTGGGTTTGCGGGAATACGTTTGACGTCGTTATACGAGCATATTTTGGGCTGGGTGAGGGCTCAATCGAAAGAGGAAGGTTCAGCGCATGGTGCGCTGGTCATGACGTAACGAGATTATGTTGATATCTAATAATATGAGTGTCCAAAGTAGGGAAAAAAGTCGAGAAATCACCCGCAGAATCCCAATGTATTTTTCTGTTACAAAAAGAGTTTTTGACTGCTGTCATAACCAGCGCACCACGCGCTGAACCTTCCTCTTTCGATTGAGCCCTCACCCAGCCCAAAATATGCTCGTATAAGGACGTCAAACGTATTCCCGCAAACCCAAGTTTCGGCCAAATTTCTAGGGTATTCTAGGGAAATTCTAGGGAGAAATCCTGAAAAGTCACGTGACTACCCTTCCCTCTTAAATATGTATTTCGCTCATTTTTATGATAGTAAAAAAGCTCAAAATTGTTCTCAAGGTCGCTTTTCTCGAGATTTCAAGGTTCAAGGTGTTATTTTCATTACAGCAGTCTTATAGCTCATAAAAAAAACAAATTCAACGATATGCAATATGTTGATCTTCACATATGACCTTCGTGTAACCTCCAACGTTGTTTCATTTTATTTTATCATTTACGATATGGTACAGAGGTGGAAACAGTTTCAAATTATTACGAAAAAATGCCAGTTTATGGAGAAGTTCTAACCGTAAAAGAAATTCGTAGCCGATCGGCCTTTTTGCCAGTTGCAAAGATATTCGAAATTTCATGGTTCAGTTAGTTTGTTAATAATCAATTTTTCCCAGTATACCATATTTCACCTAAACCTGGGCCATAACGTTCACCGTATCTACCAGTTCCGGACGTGGAGGGCAAGTTCTTTCGATCAAAAAACGACGAATAATCGTCAAAACTCGTGCCGTGCGCGCGACAGTTAGTTGTGAATTTTCCTCCGCGCCGCGCCGGGAGACTTGTGTTTGGCAGTATTTTGACAGGGCGAGTTCAACTTTTATGTATATCGTCGAATTGCGCGTGAAATGTGTAGTAGCGACGTTTATATTCAAGATCTATGTTTTTTATGTTTATGCAGTCCAAACATACTGTGCGCATATTCTTTTCGCAGTTATTTCGTTGCATAGCTCTGTCGTAATAATTGCATAGTTCATTGCCCAACACATAGTTCCGAGTATAATCAGAGACTGTCGGTGTGCAGGTACGAATTAGTGTGAAAGGCTACGACAACCGAAGATTGGTACATGTTCCGTACGATGCGCAACAGGAACAGCTGTAGTTTTGTAATTTTTACGAATTTAAAAATTAAGTATAACTATATAAATTATACAGGGTGAGGCAGTAAAAATTGTCACCTGAAATAACTCATTATTTTTGACTTAATAAAAAAATGTTTGAAATGAAATTTATTGTATTCGAGGGGGCTCATTAGAAAAACATAGTTCGATTTTTTTAATGCCTTATATGTTCTGAGATATCAAGGTGACCTTGAGTTCCTCAAAATACACGGTGTCATTTGAAAAACTTAAGGTCACCTTGATATCTCAGAAAGTATAAG
Organism: Lasioglossum lativentre; assembly: GCA_916610255.1. Lineage (NCBI taxonomy): Eukaryota > Metazoa > Arthropoda > Insecta > Hymenoptera > Halictidae > Lasioglossum > Lasioglossum lativentre. The sequence goes on along the minus strand of OU744357.1, from coordinate 27,333,946 downwards.
ACCTTAAAAAATCGAACTACGTTTTTCTAATGATGCCCCTCGAATACACATTTCAAACATTATTTTATTAAGTTAATAAATAGCGAGTTATTTTAGATAGCAATTTTTACTGCCTCACGCTGTACTGTATAAATAATTCGTCACTCGAGTTCGCTATCACTTTTCAGACACTATTTGTTTTCTTCTTGATTATGTACAGGGTGTCCCAAATATGTTGTACTCCCTTGAACGATAGACTGTGGTGAAGTTTTTGTTACGTCATAGCTACTTGTCTCTTGCAACGTCTCCGTAAATGTTCAAAATGAACAAGTCGCCCAGTTAATAGGTTAAAATTGCCTACTGCCAATATCAATGGATTTCGAATAGACGGGACATCCGGGTGGAACAGACGCGTAAACATACAATAGATATCGCGCAGTTAGCGAGCCACGGTAATTTTCGAGTCGGTGATTTTTCGTGTCAAGGAGAAACTCGACCAAGGAGAAATTCCGCGTGTGTGTCGTCCATGCGGGCGCGCGCCCGTTCCGATTATCTTCGCGACGCGTGCGTTTCTGTTCCGCGCGGTTTGCTGCACGCGAATCAGATTCCTCTGTCGAAATAAAGCAACGACACGACGCTACGCGACGCGACGTCGATCACGCGTACGCGTACGAACGCGGTCAGTCGCTCTTTAAATGTTCCCGGGGAAGAACGCGTGAGCACTTTTGACTTTTGGTCACGTAACCGTGAAAATATTATTTTCTATGTTATTGCACTGTTCGCTTCGCTGCCCCGTGGCCGTGCCGGTGTTCTTCCATTTTGTTAATCGGTACAATCGACACTGATATTTTCCTATCCATCGAGATGAACCGACCTTTCGATCGAGATTGAAGTCCTGATTTAGCAAGAGTGTAATCCTGAAGGGATTTCCTGAATGACTGGAAATTTCAGATAGTTGATAATTGGAATGGGAAACAATTAATTGAAAATAGTTTTAATAGGAAAACAGAGACTTACCGTTTTGAAGTCCGATTGATCGCGATTTGCGGTGCGAATCTAAATTCTGAAGGTCCGCTACAGTCCAAACTTAATTGCTCCGAACTCCAGCCGTGACTTACTGTGTACAAGTCGAGCAGGAACCTAATTGTTTCGGGGTTGGCGACTCTGTCTGACTGACTACTGACCAAAAGTACGTGCTTCCGCCTCTGAACTACACCCGTACTACTATGTTGAACTGACTGTGTTGACCAGAGTGCTTCTCCAAACTGGGATTTTGCTCAAAGAAAAGTAAATTCTGTCACCAAGTTCTCTTTGCGTCGCTGTGCCCCAAGAGCAGACACGTGTTAACGTCAGTCAGAACGTTCTACGGGTGGGTTTGAAAAATGTATGTATACAGATTGTATACACCCTTTGAGAATGTAGTGCGGCATACATACGTTCGTGAACGAGGTCACAAAGGAATAGTAGAGCTACAGGATCTAAGAAACAGCACGGACCCGAGGGTTTTTCTTAGATCGAGACTTTATTGTGCAATATAATAGTAATGTATACGTGTTAGAAAACGTTCCACTGGCAGCACGTAATGGCTCAAAGATCATTAACAGCGATTTATGAATCATTCATGTCTTTATGTGGGTACGATATTTAAGTAACTACACTTTATACCATATATACTTTATTAGTATTATAGTTGTTTATTCAAATAACGCCACAGTGTTTTCCGCGTGTGCTGTATTTAGTCTATATGTTAATAGTGAACACTGTACAAGGTTGCGATCTGTTCATGCTAACTGCTTCTACCGGACTGACGACGGTCCCTACTTTATGCCCTCGCCTGGGCCCTTCCGTCCCTGAGTCAAACCGCCCTTACGCCTTATACCTAAGATACACCCTTATACCTAAGATTCTATGGTATCGTTGTATTCCAACAATTCAGTTTGTGTGTACCTAAATGTCTGCGCACCTACCTACAATTACATCTTACACGCCTGCCTTAAACACAGGAGCGTGAGATTTGGATGAGATTCGGAGTTGGAATTGCAGACCAATTCTACATAATTAAAGGACGCAGCACAGTGTCCCCCCATTGCATATCTGAGTACCCTATTTGGCAGATTTGAGTGGAACGTATGCAAAATTCAAGGAACCGCCCGAAATGCCCGATCGATCTCCTGTCTCAATGTACATACATATATATTTCAAAACCACTTGGAATATATTTTTACAGACAATCGTGGTTACTCTGTATTTTATAAAAAGACTGTAGGTTGTCGGAAACGGTACCGTGCATTTCTTTTAACGAGTATTTCATAGTTTCAATTATACGTTTCAATACGTTGCATAATAACGATAAACCGAGCTATTAAAATTGTTTGCGCGAAGGCGCCTGCGACGACCTAATTGCATAGAACGATGCATCTGATAAGCTCGTACGTTGCTATCGCGGAATGATTGTCAAACAATTCCGCTGAGCGCAGTTAGAAACTAATTGCGGCATGGTTAATCTGTATTTTCTTCGGGTTCATAAAGATCGTAATCGTCGATAAAAATCTGTCGCACAAGAGGGTTTTTGGCTGTACCTCAAAGTTTAAGTTCTAGAATGAAATAAGGTGGGTTCTATTTCCGACAACATTTATTTCTTGGTAAATATAGCTTACATATTTCTTGGTAAATGGAATCCATACTCCAATTATTTCTACATACAAGCGCAAAATTCACGTTCCGCGACTGTCCAGGAGAATATAACGTTTTACCGTTCGAGGAATGGAGATGATGAAACCTCAAATAGAAAGAATACATACGATCTCTAAAATCTCCGTATTTGACTGTCATTAGCATCCGGTCGTTCTGGCATGGATCTTCTAATGACAGACGGGAAATGGCAAAAGTGTTTGCATGCAATTACGCGCCTTGGAAGTAACGTTCGAGGAAGTTCGGCTCTTCGACTTCTGAACACCAAACTCGTTCTTCGATCTTCGCGATGTTCTTCTATTTAGAACGAATTTGAATGAAACTGATAATTTCGTTAATCACTCTAGAAGCAGTTTCGGTGATTCGTTAGTTGCTCGTCCGTCGACTCGCATTACATAACTCGTTAAATTACAAAATTCCACGCTTTAATCATTTTTCGTGCGAAACGTTAGAATTTCTGCTTGGCCAGCTGCTACTCTTTCATTAATTAACAAAAAAAAACCTACCGATGGTTTTTTTTTTACTAGACCCACCGAACTAAATAAAACGGAATAGAAATATCGAGGTTTCGCTGCAGTTAGTTTATTTGAAATTTAACGACTTTGATTCCGAACTTGTAATAAAAACAATACGTTTGTTTGCAAAACAGAAATTGCATTGAATATTGATGCCACGTTATTGTAACGAACGTGCAACGAAAGTACTGTCCTGCGTCGAATTTTTCGCTCGACCCGAAAATATTTTCGACCATTGTCGGCATCCCGGAAACCAATGGGAACACGTCGGTAAACGGGCAGGAGTGCGGCTGAACTTCCGCCAGACATTTAACTCAATACTCGGCGTGATATTAATCGCATTACTATCAATTTACAGACACACGCGTGCGAGCTCGACCGTGACTGCGTCAAAACGAAACAAAACATTCCGCGCAACATAATTCACCGGTGCCCCCGCAAATTAGCGGGCCGTCCGGGCTGGCGCATACCGTAACGGTCATACTTAAAAGGTAAGCATGATGTAACAAGAATTTAAAAAATACAAAACGTTTTTAAAAGAAATTTTCAATAAACTTGACATTCAAGGTCAAATTGAATACGGCTATGGCAGCCAAGACCAAACATGTCTTTACACCCTGTACAACCACACTTGTTTGTAGTTTTATGTAATAAAAAATAAAGAAAATAAAACTAAAATGTTGCTTAACGTTCCCTAAAAAATCCTTTTTCACACTGTCTTTCTATGCGAAAATGAAAGTTAGATATGTTCCATTTTATTAGGCTTACAGGGTTGCATACCCCCTTAAGTATGTGTGTATGTAGCCGCCACTGTGTATTGTGTACATGTGCGCCTGAAGACACCTGAAAGAAAGTGGAATGCACAGGAATGTTATGCGTGAAATGCATTTTATTCAATCAACAGGTAAACCGTTCACCTACGTAAACGCCTATTTGCGTTCCGTGTTGCGCGCGCGCGCGCGCAGTTAAGGTTCCAAACAATTTCTGGAAATAATTGTATTGTTCGGAAACAGGGCAAAACGTTTTCTTGACGTGAACGCAACGCGCTGAAAAAAATTTTTTTCCGACAAATGAACCCAATTTAAAACTTCCTCTCTCTCTCTCTCTCTTTCTCTCGCTCTCTGTCTATTCACTCCGTGCGCCGACATTTTCGTTGCCCGTACAATTTTTATTTCGCCCAGCAGGATTTTTATAATTGGACCATTTCATACGGCACTGACGGGACTAGATTACCCAAACAATTCGGGGAACTTATTATGTAGCAGTATAATTTGTCGAATTAAATTTAAACGGAGTAAAGATTTACAGTTAGAAATTAAACGTTATAATCTTATAACTCTCCTGAATAGTCTATTGATTAGTATGTACAGGGTGTTAAGAAATGTTTGGTTTTGACAGTCATAGGCGTATTCCGCATCTTCGGATCGATGAAGATCTGTGAAAAAAAAGTTGCCGCAAAATTGTCCTTGACCTTGAATCTCAAGGTCAAATTTTTTATTCTTTTGATGCGTAGAACCGTTAATTTGACCGTGAAATTGAAGGTCAAGGACAATTTTGCGGCAACTCTTTTTTACAGATCTTTATCGATCCGAAGATGTGGAATACGCCTATGACTGCCAAGACCAAACATTTCTTAACACCCTGTACATATTGGTTTTGCTCGCTGCACGGCGCTGAATATGTAGGTACGCCACTGTAACCGTGCAATTAATAAAGGATCGGGTAACGAAACCTTTTGCTTTCCACGTTTCTTCCGCTATAAGCAAAGTTTCTTGAAAAATAATTAATTTGCTTGGCGGAAGAAGCAAGTTCAAAAACTGTATTACTTTGCCAAAGACCGGTAGCAAAATTTCGCTACTTAATGAATGAAGCAATCATCTTAAAAGGAACTAATTTTCTTCTTGACAAAAAGAAGGATAAGAGGCTACTTTTGCCGTGTTTGCAGACCGTCTCAGAGTTTCAAGAAGTAAACTGTTTTAGAACGTGCACAACAGCATTGTTTCCGCGAACAAACATAAGCGTTCGGCGAGTTCCATATAATGAATAGCGGATTAAATTAATTGAAAAGTCCGCATCGGTAACGACAGTTCCGTATGCATTTAACTTGACCTTAAAAAAAAAATGAATTTTCATGCCGTCGAATTGTCAAAAGGTGAAGGATTTCCGCGTAATTACGTCGCGCAGCGCCGCACCGCGCCGCGTCACGCTCCTTTCGCGAAATTCGACAAAAGCCTCCCGTAACGAAGGCATTTCCGCCAAAATAGCTTCGGGCGACTAATTGACTTAATACCTGAAAAGAAGACTTTAAGTTTCGGGGACCGATTTAATTAATTCTTCTTATCGTTCGGCGCAGGTTCGATTGTTAGCAGTCACCGAGGGCCAACTCCTCTGATCACGGACGAACCTCCAGGAAATAAGGCGAAAGTTCGAGGAAAATATCCTGACTAAGGGGGAGATACCTAGCGTCGCTACCCATCCCTTAGCCGAGGGGGAAAAATCACTTCGGGGAAGCGTAACGAATGATCAATAAACGGTCGCACACCTCCGTGAGTTTCGTCCTAGGACTTTTGCCGCCCTTCGACGAAAGGAATGGAATTCCATTAGCGTTATCCTCCGGGATCAGCAACAGGACCGTCAGTTACAGCGACTCAAAGAATATTTTCTTAGGGACCGGAGAGCCCTCGTACGAATTTTTCTGAACCCCAGCGTCTCGAGTTCACTCGAATCGCTCCGCGGATCTTGATTCGCTTTTGTTGATCCCTATGAGGTTTATTATTAAGAAGTCGCCACCAGACGACGGGAAAGTATTATTGGAAGACCCTCTGGGTGACTGCGTCGCGTCGTCGTTTCGTTCAGAAATTTCTCTGATACGGTGTATTGCTCGCGAATACCGTGAGAAGTCACTTCAGAACCCCATGAATTTTTCAAGAAAAACTCGAGAAATGTACGGTGGAATTGGATGGACTTTAAGCCTTCTAAATTGTTTTGAAAAACAATAAATATTAACAATAACGCGTAAGAAAAATTAAATATTTGAACGAGTATTTAACACTATACATCTTAAATATATTGTTCATTGTATATTTTTAAACGTAACATGCGATATGATATACTACATATAGATTTGTTTGTCAACACTGTAACACTGTTTGCAACTGTACAATAATGAAATCACGTTGTTGCAGTGAAACGAAAAAGGAATTCAAGGCTAAAGGGAATAAAAACGAGTTGATAATTAAAGCGTAAAAGTTTAATCGAAAGAATGACAAATGAAATCCTCTGGTAAAAGCCTTCAAAGTTAACGTTCTCTGTGAAAGTGTTCTCTGCTTGAATGTAGATTTAACTAACATGATTGAGGAGAGTGCTGCGCGTGGGTTTCCACGGGGGGTGCCGAGTGAAAGAAACATTTCCTCGTTTCTGCGAATGACACTTTTATTTAGTGGAGAAGTCTGTTGGCAGGTGCGCGGCCCTAAAAATCCCACCCGACCCACAAAAGACATAAGATTCCATTAAAGTTATCTCGGTGAATTGGCTGCTCGACGTCAACCACAGAACGCCAGCCATTATTTCTCTTCTAAACGAATGAACATTTCAGGCATCTTGGACAAATTACGAATTGTTCTGTTGTTCCTGTTGTCCGTCCGGTGGAGTGCTCCATTGTGTTCCCGCAATTCTCAAAACGAGAATTTCACACCGGTGCATGTGGACCAGGCCACTAAAAATACCAGAAGCGAACCGAACGAATGAATTATTTTCTGGATCGATGTACCAAGGCCGAAATAAAAAAAGACATTTTTGTCGTCCACCTATCAAGAATTTCATTCGTTCGGACACACGCGATGTAGTTGGTATTATCCTATCTGTCACACTTCATTTTATAGCATTCTATTTTACTCGTAAAAGAAAATTGACCTATTTGAAAATCAATTTAGAAATCTAAAATTATAATTAATCTTTTTTATTATACAACATATAGTAAAGGATATTTATATAACATTTATATTGTTTGCTTCCATGTATTAAACAAAAAAATAATATTGGCCTACAGTGTCTACACGATGAAATTGTTGAAAGAATTTCCTAATTATCATATTCATAATATATTTTCATGTAATTATACATAAATATCCATAATATCGATCAAATAATGAACGACCATAGCTGCATGTTAAGTAGTCTTCCCTAAAATGAAGGAACGTGAACTGATTTAACAAACGCTGCCGTTTTATCATCACCAAATTTCGAAAGAATACATGTTTTTTGAGACAGTAAAATTTTCAAGCCCAAAAACACAATGTTCAAACGAAAATCGAGGCTGCAATGGAATGAAATACGAGATCTTGTTTTCGGAAATATTATCCCAAACAGTTAACCAGAACGAAAACATTGCATAAACATTACAATGGGAAAAAAGAGAACTTCACTCGACTGTAAAACAAAGTGAAGTTGAAGTTTAGTAATTTATTTTTAATAGTATAGCAATTTTTAGTTGCGCCCGAGAGTGGCGATTCGAGTGCTAGGTGTTACTCCTTCTAGAGTTACAAATTACAACAATTCATTTTTTTCATAAATGCATAAAATCCGCAGTCCACTAATAGCATTCTCACGCAATATAAAAATCTCATAACGCGCATTACGAACTTGAACTCGCAATCTCATTATAGTATACAATGTATCAGCAAGTAACAAACACCATGATCAACGCGCTCCCGTGACGGTGGAGCAGCGACCATAAAACGGGTCTCTCGTTTAAACATGAAAAGTTCGGCCACGCGGATCACGGAGAACGTCGAACAAAACACGTTGAATACGCCTAGAGCACATAATAAAATAGCTTTTTAAGCGGTTGTTCCCGGGCGCAATAGGTAAAGTGTAAATGAAATGGAACATTGAGAGCGCAGTCAATTCATGGTAACAATAGGAACACGGGAACACGGGAACTCGGGAACTCGGGTGCAGGGAGCGCCGGATCGGGGCTCGGTTGAACCGTGTAAAAGACTTCAATTTCGCTCGGACGCTATTAAATTCCCCACACAGCTTCTGTTGGAAATATCTTTTCCTTGATACAGTGGCGGGCCGTGGAAGGCAGAACATTTCCGGCCGGCTGAAGCAGGCTGAAGCAGGCTAAAGCAGACTGAAGTTTCGCCGTCCAACAGAAATTCTAATAAAGAAGGAGGCGAAGTGCGAGCATTCTTTCGGCGCGCACGTCCACGCGGCGCGGCGCGGCGTGGCGCGGCGCTCGTGCTCGCTTTCGCACTCGCGCTCGCGCTCGGCAAAAAGCGGATGCAAATTTTCCTTCGGCCTGGTCTGGTATTGTGCTCGCTTGTTATTCGCCGCTCATGCTCAACATTTCTTCTCTTTCTCTCTCTCTCTCTCTCTCTGTCATTCTTTTCAACGACGACGCACCGAGCGGAGAGAGTCGCGCCGCGCCGGCCAGAGGTATCTCTCCGCGGCGTTAAATTCACCGTTCCCCAAAGTGGAGCGCGTATCTCCTCGATTTTTGCACCCTCGATACGCGAATCACGTTCGATCGATCGTCCGACACACCGCGCGAATGCCAACCCCCGTTATTCCGGCACAATACTTCTCTTTGTCGGTTTCGATAGTAAACCTCTTCGAAAAATATACAACCTTCGCGTGCATGCGCGAACCTTTCTCATTATGCGTGGCCGTTTCTCCACCGAATCGCGCTATCCTCGAGCGACTCGATTGTTCATACGAAGACCATAGCAATCAGAGTAGGGGCAATCAACAAGCAAAGAAATTGTTCTTTTTTTTTCAATTTTAATCATAGCATTTCTTGACACTTTAACACTAAACCTACCACTACCGGTCCAATGGCCGGTTTTGTTGGAATTGGGTGATTACTTTGGTTAACGCAAATAATGTATAAGCGAGAGTGCGCCGATATAATTGACTGCGTTTTAATAATACTTGTTTACAGTTCGAGGTACGAATCGAGAAGAAGGAAGCCGCGTAGAGCGGCGACACGCGACCCCCAAAAGGCACGCATACGCATACACACATATATGTATATACGAGCGCCATCATACAATAAATACAAATAGTTGATGACTGACTTAACAGAGAGATGTCGCGATTAGTTACACGTGGACAATGATCGTGTTCCAACAGGTTTTATATTTTTTATTTTCCAATTATTGAAATTATGAAGTCACGTACATGGAAATTTATTCGATAAATTTTTATATCCAAGCACATGTTGGAATAAAAATTACACAAAATCTACATAAATAGAGCCTCGTCATTTCTATAAGCTGAAACATTTTAATCGCTTTTAGTGCTCGGTAGCTTTAGTGTTAAGTTCCCTTGTACATATAAGACTACAACTACAATTAAAGTTTAGAACAAAATGTCTTATATACGTGAATACGTGAAATACAAGGCTTCGATAACGACGAAATGCATTTCTATTTAATGTCATTGAATTTTCAATAAAAATTCACGGTCTGCTAGTAACAGCTGACACTATTTCAAAGAAATTCAAACGATTTTAAATTTAAAACGTGAGCTGGAATGATTTCGTATGTAAATATAATTGCAGCTAAATGTTTACGGACCGTGAATTGCACGTTTGAGACTCGCTGTCCTCGGGCGGTAATTTATTTATGCGAAGCTAATGATAATGTTACTCGCGGTCCCTTGATAACCATTCTAATGAGAATAATGTTTACGAATGTATAAAATTGAAAAGGAACTTTTTGATCGCTTGTTTAAAAATGCATGCACACAAAAAGTAATAACATCGGTATCCGATGAAGGGAGTAGAATTAATGAAAATCCGTTAAAATAGATACATACTTTTTTCTGTTCGTATGATCGTCTCTATACCATATAAGAGAAGTATAATCTGTGAATTTCTTCGGCAAATCTTGACTTTTTTACTTTATGTCCTCCGGTGTAATCGCGACGATCGAGTCAACATGACCTAGTGTCTTCGAATTCGTTCGTGCTCAACTCTGCTGTTTATTTTACGTCGATCGATTCTTGGGGGAACGCGGTACCTGATATTTGTATCATGCATACCATATGTCTCATACGGAATAAATCTTCCTGCGAAAGTAAGTAGTTTCTCCCCCGCGGATTACGAAAGCGAGGACGAGAATGAAATTCCCCGAAGGGAGCGAACGGTATACTGAAACAGATGGGAGGACTTAAATATTTCATAGCCGAGGAACGTTTTTAATTTACGTAAAGCGTAGGTTATATCCTTACTGTTGGGAACCTTCTCTGTAGTCTTAATCATGATCATCTTCGCCGTAGACATGCATGAATTACTGTGATTTCAATTACTTAAAATTTTCCGAGGGAAAGACATTATACAGGGTGTCCCAAAATGTCTTCAACTCCCTTAAATGGGAGGTTCGTGAGGTAATTTCAAGCGCCATTTTCCTTTTGCAAAATGTTGTCCGCGGCTTTGTTTAGGAGTTATTAACGAAAAACACGGACCAATCAGAGCGCGAGCTAGACGTTCGTTGGCATATTCAGCCAACCGCCTGCCGGCTCGCCGCGCTGAACGTGCCAGCAAGCGTCTAGCTCGCGCTCTGATTGGTCCGTGTTTTTCGTTAATAACTCCCAAACGAAGCCTCGGACAACATTTTGCAAAAGGAAAATGGCGCTTGAAATGACCTCAGGAACCTCCCATTTCCGGGAATTGAAGACATTTTGGGACACCCTGTATTATCCGCGTTGTACGTACATATACAGGGTGAAAAATTCTCCGATTCGACTGTGAATTTGAATACAATCCCTCGTATTTCCGACGTGGATCCCATGATACGATTTAAGACAGGATTTCCCTGGCCGCGGAAAAATATTCAGTAAGCGATTCTACCGGTTCCAACTTCCACCACTGGCCGCAAATCCTCATTCAACTTAGGAACGTACATAGTCGTCGATTCTCTGGGACGCACGCATTTATCTCCCAGCGCCTCTCCGCTTGTTCTGGATCAATTTCAAAACTTTCGGCCCGGCTCGAACGTTCGTGAAATTTCCTCCGGTCCAACGTCTCGAGAAGCTTTATTGTTCCAGAATCACGATATATGTAAACGTCCCGGACGGCGGAATTGTGACGTTACAATTCCCCTCGGCCCGTATTTCGTATCCAACTTTACTGAAAAATGAAGCTCCCGGCGAATGATCGCGTCGAGAACTAAAGTTAAACAATAAACGTGGCTGTAGACCATAAAACTAACCGGGAAACTCGTAGGTTCCGAAAATTTACTGAATCGCCGTAAAAGCACCGACTGCCAAAATATTTTTCCCCATAAATAAAGTCGATGTCTGAAGTGAAAAGCGCTTAATTGGAAGCGAAGTTTTTTTTCACTCGATAGCTAACTAGACACGTCGATTTTTGTTTTCCGAGAAAACATTCGCGACAATAGAAAATCTCAGAATTTTTTATTAATCACATGTAGAGTACTACCCTTGGCAAAAATTATTCGATCAAACAAATCGAGTGTCTATCATTCAAATTATTCATATTTTCAATGTGGGAAAATATTTCCATGGTTATTATACAATTTTTTTACAATGACAGACGTAAGTACCGTTTGTACTAAACTTGTGGAAAATGCAAAGTTAATTCTATTTTTGAAGGTGAACGAACATATTGTGAGGGAGTTCCAAAGGAAGCGCGCCCGAAGTTTCGAACCCCGAAGGAAGGAAAGAAAACCGATGAAAAAACCGTTCGCCGGGCTAGCTCATTGAAAGATCCCCGAGCACAAAGAGTGTTCTCGTTCGATCTTATTTTCCGGCGGGGATCCAGTCGGACCCACTTCAATCCCCTGTCTAATACCTGAAAATCAGCTTTGCCGTGGCCCATTCAAAAAATTTTCAGCCAACTTGCCCGGGCTTCCGCGGCAAAACCCTTCGGAATCCCGCAGGAATAACATTCGGCGAGTTATCCTATCGGAACCGACCGAAAACCTCGACCACAGAATCAGCCATCTTCATTCAACTTGCGGACCATAGATCACCGTTTCCCTTCCTCTCGGCACGGTCTCCGTACGGTCTCGTATCCGACAGAGTCGAGAGTCAGCGAGCACAAACTCCCTCCCCGCCCTCGCCCTTGCCCTCGCCCTGGGTACGTACACCACACATAACTCCCCGGGATTCTACTTGGGGAACAAAACGAGACACGAGCTGATTCGTATCCTAGGCTCGTGCGAAGTCGTGGGTGGTCCCTTTCGTGCTTTCGTTTATTAGGTTCACCGACGAGGATATTTACTTTTCTGTATTCCGCTGGCTCCCTGTCCTCTACGAATTATGGATTTCTCCGTGGACAAAATTTCGTCGCGTTTCTTCGCCGACAAAGACATCTCGGAAATTTAGAAACCTAGGACGCTTCACATTTTCTACCAAACCTGAAGATCAATTTTTACTGCAATCCCTCCCGATAAAAAATATTTTAGGTCGAGCTAAAAATCTGAAAATATGTATGGGGGCTAATGTGATAGAGAGTGATTGAGAGATGCCCCACCTCTGGCTTGTGATGACGTATTTATTTTGCCGTTTGACCTTTCACTTTTAATTGGTAAATTCTATTTGCAAGATTTTACTGTGTGCGCGTTGTGTGTATGATTTCGATGAGCAGCGATACGCTTCCATCTAGGTAGGTAAAAATGACTGGTGCCGTTCGCCGAGGGAATAAAATGCAAATGGAATCATCTGTCACGGAGCGCATCGAACTTCGATCCTATATTTTTGAAAAGTACGAGTTATCAAAGATGAAGCTTCAATTCAGACTGAAATGGAGCACGTAGCCCTAGATTCCTCGCGTGTCTATATCATTCTCCCTGGACCTACTTATTCTGTTTCTTTCTGAAAGCTTTCCAGCCCGGCAGTTCCCTTTATTTTCAGTTTCCTTTTCACTCAAGGTCCGCGTGCCATATACGAAGGCGTCCGTGTTAATTCAATTGTGACGTTCGCTGCAACGATAACCACAATCGAAATTCCCCTAACAAAGACAAAGATACCCTAATATCAACAACGAACAACGAACAATGGTCCAGGAATCGCAAAAATCTAGCCAAAATTGTTCAAGTGTAAAATTTCGAAGAAATTTTTTTTTCTACGAACTGAAGACCATTTGAAACTACGAAACCCAAAATATTAATAATTTTCGATGATTTTTAGTTTGAGTTAATGGCAATTTAAACTATGAGTGTGATTTTTAAAAAATATTTGAAAGTACATATCAGATATCCGACTTATTTTATGTGAAAATTTAGAGTAATATAAAAATTTCAAGAGCGAACATTTTGCGGCATTGAATTTTATGTGAATTTTTTTAAGTGGACGCTGGAACGGCTGCAGTCTAGTTTAAATCTTTCGTAAATTACCAGGTATGTACCTGGTTTAAATCGATGTTTTAAAATCTCTTCTGCGTTCATACTGAAAAATCGCGAAATCCTTTTGGATCTCCATTTTCCGGGGAATTTTACATTGATCTACATTAGCAGTGGAAAAATATAGAGACGCGAGCCGAAATGGGCCACGTATTCCCCATATAGGGGTGGATAGAACAGTGCTTCAGTTATAGATAATCTCCTATAACTCGGTCGTTAGGTAGATCCAGAAAATTCAATGTAGTGTGAAATCGTGCGATGTGAAATTATAGTTTAACCGACCGAGTTCAGATCAGCAGGAATTGTCGGTAAAAATAAGCCAGAAAAGAAAGAGGAGAAAATTATTAACATCTTCGAGAAGCTGTACATTAATTGAAAATTATGCATTCTTACTTCCTCGCGAAACACATTGTTCCATTATTCCGAGCTGGCTGGAAAAGCATGTTTGACCACGTTCATTGTCGTTTGCTTAATCAAAATGTAAATGAAAAATCAATAGCACCGGTACTTTTTATATTGTTCCAACTCGGGGATATATTTAAACTTCTCGATGCTTCATTTTATCGTAATTTACAAGTGTAATTAGTCCGTCGCATTGCAATGTGCTCCGGCAATAATAAATTATTTTTGGAGAGTTTTATTGATATTAATTTTGAGCAATATCGAGCTCCACGGGATAATTTAACTTTGCAAATACGTGCATCGTGTTTCATTTTTAACAGCTGCACACGATACATGTTGATTAAGTAAAATTCAGTCTACATTTCCATCATTTATATTTCAATACTTCTATCTGTTATCAAGCTGAAATTCATTTTTAGTACGAACAGAAAATATTATACATATTCGAATTAAGCTTACTCACTGACACTTGAAGTTCGCGTGACATACTGGTTTGGTTCCCTTACCTGCAAAAATACAAAAAACAACCATATTAATTCGACGTAATCATACATTAAAAACTGCTGTTACAATAAAATGCTAGAATGCACAATTATCACAGGATTGCTCGTTTGTTTTAATTAATTTTGCTATGACAACTGTTCGAAGTATTTCCGTGCGAAAAAAGCAACAAACGATTTTCGTATCTCCTTTCGCAAGACGATGTTGGTTTTCGGGACACCTTTAAACTTTGTGCCAATGCAAAATTAAGTTACTGTTTTTGAGCATGATTCCATGACCGCGCGGAACGCGGGATATATTATGTAAAATTATGGAATACATTACGCGCAATGAGATCGATTTCTGAATTCCCCATGCAGGAACTGGAAAAGCGCACGGCGAACTGGAATTGAATATTTCCATACTTCGAAATAACTCGATTTCGCCGGTTCGGAGTTATCGCACATTCAATACCAACCGGGGAGACGATTGTAAATTATTTCGTGAATATCGAGCATCTTTCCCGCTGTACAAACTAATTATCGCGGAATATTTGTTGCTTCGTTAGCAGTGTAACGTGTTTATCACCATTAATTTCATCCGGCAGCATTTCATTACTTACGCGCTTTCGTGGCTTAAATCATCGCCAGTTACATCACGATTTTGATAACGACTCCGTTTTCAATTCCCATACCTATTTACTAGGGGTGTGCGAGAACCCGAAATATCGGGAACCCGATGATCGGGACGAGTCGAGAAGATGTCGAGTCGGGTCGGGTCGGGTTCCCGAAAATTTCGAGATTCCCGAAATTTTACAATAAATAATTTAAATTATACTTATTACTTATTTGTGCACTATACCATATTCCTATACCATATATTCCGAAATGTATACTTTTATAATAATAAATTAAATAAGTAAAAACTAAAATCACATAATTTGCCGAAAACATCTGGAATAAAAAATCCGAAACCATGAATGTATTCATTAAAACGAATATAAATGATTACTGGGATCTCGGAATTTTCGGGAATCCCGATAAATTCGAGAATCCCGATTCTATCGGGAATCCCGATAAATTCGAGAATATCGAAATTTTCGGGTACCCGTCCCGATCCCGAAAAAATTTCGCGTTCCCGACCCGACCCGATATTTCGGGTTCTCGCACACCTCTATTATTTACTAGAGGTGTGCGAGAACCCGGGTATTCCCGAAACTCGATGCTTGGGACAGGGATGGGAAGACGCGTATCGGGTCCGGTCGAAAATGTTCGTGTTTCCCGAGAATCTTCGGGATTTCTGATACTGTACGGATTCATTTAAGGATGTTCTGGAGGTATATAAAAACGCAACAAAATTTTTGAAAATTTGACAAGGTATAATTCTTACTAAATTATTGCAATTACCAAAGTTTGGGTTCGATTCACTGCACCGTTTAAGAATTATAGCAACTTAAAGTTTGCACATTTTAACATGTCTTCTTATGGAGAATTCATAAAATTCCACTTCAATCCCTATTTAAATCTTGAAAAAACGCAACTAGAAATTAATTAATTATGTTCAAAATTTATTAGGATTCACTAAACAGTTACAGAGCAAAAAATTATAAACTGTTACAAAATGTCAAATTTATCGTGTTGTCATCTCAATAATAACCATGAATATTGCCTTCTGAAGTATTTTTAATTTATTTAAATATTTATTTTTAACTTTTTATTGCGTAATTATATATATTGAATATCACAAATTTATTATCTCGAAGTTCAAATCAGAGGGTACAATTATTCGCAAAAGTCACTTACAATTTTTTATAATATGAAGACGATTTGATTATAAAAAATAAATATAACATGAAATTCACTAATTAAACGAAAGCTTTTTAAATTAATCTATTTTTAAAATGCAAAATATACTCATGAATGGCTTTCATTGCCAATATATTGATGGATTTCGAATTTCTTGTACTTTTGTCTCCCATTGTACCTCCAGAACATCCTTAATATTGTTTTGTAGTCTTTATACATACATGCAGTGGATGTAAAAAGTATTCGTACACCTTTTAAAAACGAATAACTTTTTCAAAATTCGACCCAACAGCTCGAGTTTTTTTGTGACGTTAGAAGGATTAGTTTACTAGCTAATGTGTAAATAATTTTTTTTTTAATTGTTATTGGTCGCAATTGCGAAGAAAAAAGTAAATGTCACGATTTTTTAATTTTTTATCTATGCCTGTAGTGAAAATTTATAAAGCGCATTTGGTAGGTATAAGTAAGTTATAAACATGTACAAAGTTTCATCGAAATCGATCAACAAAAATTGTAAAAATCCGCGATTTAAATGATTCGCAAACCCTAAATTCAAAGATTTTTACATATTACATACAAGGCCCATAGATTTTTTATGCGTCAACCGATTTCAATGAAACATTGTACATGTATATAATTTACTTAGATTTACAAAATACATGTTTGCAATTTTTACTACAGGCACAGATAAAAAATTTAAAAATCGTGACCTTTACTTTTACCTCCGCAATTGCGACCAATAACAATTAAAAAAAGAAAATTACTTACACATTAGCTAGTAAACTAATCCGTCTAACGTCACAAAAAAAACTCAAGCTGTCGAGTCGAATTTTGAAAAAGTTATTCGTTTTTAAAAGGTGTACGAATACTTTTTGCACCCACTGTATGTGCTACAAGAGTCTCATATAGTATAATTTCGTTTTTCGAAATATCGTGTAAAGAGAAGTCACGCGTACAGTTGCTATCGCGTGTGATTTTAAGTGATTTTAAGGAATCCCGAACATTTTTGGGAAACCCGAACATTCTCAGGAATCCCGAAAGATTCAAGATCCCGTCCCGATCCCGAAAATCGTTCCCGTTCCCGTCCCGACCCGGTCCCGCACACCACTACTATTTACATAAACAGCGCGTATTGAAAATGTTGCGTGTAAAATCTCGCTATAATTTCTATTCACCCTGTATACAATTAAATGATTCGTTCAGAAATTCAGGAATTTGATGCATTGCCCTGACGTCATCACTATTTGCTCAACTTTTTCAAATCGTCGAGAAAACTTCAACAAGAGCGACATGTTTGCCATTAATTCCAGGATGAAAATGAAGATGGCAAGTTGCGACAAAATTTCCATCGATCCGACACAGATCGAGTTCCGGCGCGCGACCGGCAAGAAATAACGTTTTTCACCTCCTAGAAGTTAGCCCCCCACTTGTTGAATTAAATAATTTTAACAGTTGTGCTGAGTTGTGCTAGGTTTGTGCTACATTGTGCTCGAATATTAAAATTATAATATAAAAAATAAGACAGAAAATTGAGAAAAATGATTTTTTGAGTAGCCCCCCACTTTTCATTTTTTTCAATTTTCTCAATTGTGCTAAGTTGTGCTAGGTTGTGCTAAGATTGTGCTAAAGTATTACTTTAAAAAAATTATAAATAAAGAAGTTATAGTGAAAAAACGTTTTCGACATCTAATTAACTTTTAAGTACGAAACAGTTATCCAAACAGCATATAATCATATATCTGAGTTGTGCTAGCCTAGCACAAGTCAGCACAACTTTTAGATTCCCCAGCACAACGATATAAAGGGCACTTTACTCTTGTACGCGGCCCTTCGCGCTAAGACTGTATATCATTTTCCGTCTTTCTGGTCATCCGACAAGGATCAAATCGCATATCTGAGTTGTGCTAGCATAGCACAAGTCAGCACAACTTTTAGATTCCCCAGCACAACGATATAAAGGGCACTTTACTCTTGTACGCGGCCCTTCGCGCTAAGACTGTATATCATTTTCCGTCTTTCTGGTCATCCGACAAGGATCAAATCGCATATCTGAGTTGTGCTAGCATAGCACAAGTCAGCACAACTTTTAGATTCCCCAGCACAACGATATAAAGGGCACTTTACTCTTGTACGCGGCCCTTCGCGCTAAGACTGTAACTCTGTACAAGAGTAAAGTGCCCTTTATATCGTTGTGCTGGGGAATCTAAAAATTGTGCTGACTTGTGCTATGCTAGCACAACTCAGATATGCGATTTGATCCTTGTCGGATGACGAGAAAGTCGGAAAATGATATACAGTCTTAGCGCGAAGGGCCGCGTACAAGAGTAAAGTGCCCTTTATATAGTTGTGCTGGGGAATCTAAAAGTTGTGCTGACTTGTGCTATGCTAGCACAACTCAGATATGCGATATGATCCTTGTCGGATGACGAGAAAGTCGGAAAATGATATACAGTCTTAGCGCGAAGGGCCGCGTACAAGAGTAAAGTGCCCTTTATATCGTTGTGCTGGGGAATCTAAAAGTTGTGCTGACTTGTGCTATGCTAGCACAACTCAGATATGCGATTTGATCCTTGTCGGATGACGAGAAAGTCGGAAAATGATATACAGTTTTAGCGCGAAGGGTCGCGTACAAGAGTAAAGTGCCCTTTATATAGTTGTGCTGGGGAATCTAAAAGTTGTGCTGACTTGTGCTATGCTAGCACAACTCAGATATGCGATTTGATCTTTGTCGGATGACGAGAAAGTCGGAAAATGATATACAGTTTTAGCGCGAAGGGTCGCGTACAAGAGTAAAGTGCCCTTTATATCGTTGTGCTGGGGAATCTAAAAGTTGTGCTGACTTGTGCTATGCTAGCACAACTCAGATATGCGATTTGATCCTTGTCGGATGACGAGAAAGTCGGAAAATGATATACAGTTTTAGCGCGAAGGGTCGCGTACAAGAGTAAAGTGCCCTTTATATAGTTGTGCTGGGGAATCTAAAAGTTGTGCTGACTTGTGCTATGCTAGCACAACTCAGATATGCGATTTGATCTTTGTCGGATGACGAGAAAGTCGGAAAATGATATACAGTTTTAGCGCGAAGGGTCGCGTACAAGAGTAAAGTGCCCTTTATATCGTTGTGCTGGGGAATCTAAAAGTTGTGCTGACTTGTGCTATGCTAGCACAACTCAGATATGCGATTTGATCCTTGTCGGATGACCAGAAAGTCGGAAAATGATATACAGTCTTAGCGCGAAGGGCCGCGTACAAGAGTAAAATGCCCTTTATATCGATGTGCTGGGGAATCTAAAAGTTGTGCTGACTTGTGCTATGCTAGCACAACTCAGATATGCGATTTGATCCTTGTCGGATGACGAGAAAGTCGGAAAATGATATACAGTTTTAGCGCGAAGGGTCGCGTACAAGAGTAAAGTGCCCTTTATATAGTTGTGCTGGGGAATCTAAAAGTTGTGCTGACTTGTGCTATGCTAGCACAACTCAGATATGCGATTTGATCTTTGTCGGATGACGAGAAAGTCGGAAAATGATATACAGTTTTAGCGCGAAGGGTCGCGTACAAGAGTAAAGTGCCCTTTATATCGTTGTGCTGGGGAATCTAAAAGTTGTGCTGACTTGTGCTATGCTAGCACAACTCAGATATGCGATTTGATCCTTGTCGGATGACGAGAAAGTCGGAAAATGATATACAGTTTTAGCGCGAAGGGTCGCGTACAAGAGTAAAGTGCCCTTTATATAGTTGTGCTGGGGAATCTAAAAGTTGTGCTGACTTGTGCTATGCTAGCACAACTCAGATATGCGATTTGATCTTTGTCGGATGACGAGAAAGTCGGAAAATGATATACAGTTTTAGCGCGAAGGGTCGCGTACAAGAGTAAAGTGCCCTTTATATCGTTGTGCTGGGGAATCTAAAAGTTGTGCTGACTTGTGCTATGCTAGCACAACTCAGATATGCGATTTGATCCTTGTCGGATGACCAGAAAGTCGGAAAATGATATACAGTCTTAGCGCGAAGGGCCGCGTACAAGAGTAAAATGCCCTTTATATCGATGTGCTGGGGAATCTAAAAGTTGTGCTGACTTGTGCTATGCTAGCACAACTCAGATATGCGATTTGATCCTTGTCGGATGACGAGAAAGTCGGAAAATGATATACAGTTTTAGCGCGAAGGGTCGCGTACAAGAGTAAAGTGCCCTTTATATCGTTGTGCTGGGGAATCTAAAAGTTGTGCTGACTTGTGCTATGCTAGCACAACTCAGATATGCGATTTGATCCTTGTCGGATGACGAGAAAGTCGGAAAATGATATACAGTTTTAGCGCGAAGGGTCGCGTACAAGAGTAAAGTGCCCTTTATATCGTTGTGCTGGGGAATCTAAAAGTTGTGCTGACTTCTGCTATGCTAGCACAACTCAGATATGCGATATGATCCTTGTCGGATGACGAGAAAGTCGGAAAATGATATACAGTCTTAGCGCGAAGGGCCGCGTACAAGAGTAAAGTGCCCTTTATATCGTTGTGCTGGGGAATCTAAAAGTTGTGCTGACTTGTGCTATGCTAGCACAACTCAGATATGCGATTTGATCGTTGTCGGATGACCAGAAAGTCGGAAAATGATATACAGTCTTAGCGCGAAGGGTCGCGTACAAGAGTAAAGTGCCCTTTATATCGTTGTGCTGGGGAATCTAAAAGTTGTGCTGACTTGTGCTATGCTAGCACAACTCAGATATGCGATTTGATCCTTGTCGGATGACGAGAAAGTCGGAAAATGATATACAGTCTTAGCGCGAAGGGCCGCGTACAAGAGTAAAGTGCCCTTTATATCGTTGTGCTGGGGAATCTAAAAGTTGTGCTGACTTGTGCTAGGCTAGCACAACTCAGATATGCGATTTGATCCTTGTCGGATGACCAGAAAGTCGGAAAATGATATACAGTCTTAGCGCGAAGGGCCGCGTACAAGAGTAAAGTGCCCTTTATATCGTTGTTTTGGGGAATCTAAAAGTTGTGCTGACTTGTGCTAGGCTAGCACAACTCAGATATGCGATTTGATCCTTGTCGGATGACCAGAAAGTCGGAAAATGATATACAGTCTTAGCGCGAAGGGCCGCGTACAAGAGTAAAGTGCCCTTTATATCGTTGTTTTGGGGAATCTAAAAGTTGTGCTGACTTGTGCTAGGCTAGCACAACTCAGATATGCGATTTGATCGTTGTCGGATGACCAGAAAGTCGGAAAATGATATACAGTCTTAGCGCGAAGGGCCGCGTACAAGAGTAAAGTGTCCTTTATATCGTTGTTTTGGGGAATCTAAAAGTTGTGCTGACTTGTGCTAGGCTAGCACAACTCAGATATATGATTATATGCTGTTTGGATAACTGTTTCTTACTTAAAAGTTAATTAGATGTCGAAAACGTTTTTTCACTATAACTTCTTTATTTATAATTTTTTTAAAGTAATACTTTAGCACAATCTTAGCACAACTTAGCACAACTTAGCACAATTGAGAAAATTGAAAAAAATGAAAAGTGGGGGGCTACTCAAAAAATCATTTTTCTCAATTTTCTGTCTTATTTTTTATATTATAATTTTAATATTCGAGCACAATGTAGCACAAACCTAGCACAACTCAGCACAACTGTTAAAATTATTTAATTCAACAAGTGGGGGGCTAACTTCTAGGAGGTACGTTTTTCGTCTCGGAGCTCGCAGATGCAAAAATGCGCAAGCAATTTGCGACGAGCATTTAGCTGGTGAATGTTTGAAGCGAAAAGTATTATCTTTCTATTGCATGTCTCCGTCTGTAGCAGGATCCGGGAAAGAGTCAAGAAGAAGAAGAAGAAGAAGAAGAAGAAGAAGCACGACACTGTTGAAACTATACATCACTGTAAAATTGCTGAAATATGCATGGTAATGCCCGAGGGCGGTAAGAAACTCGCGAATAAAATGAAAATACAGGGAACGAACGGCAGAAGATTAATATGTTTTGGAATTTCCCTGCTGTTTCCCCGTGTAATTGCAGCAGCCTCTCTCCCACCAACAGCGCCGGCGAAGAACAATTCGTGAAAATATCGACCGGAAATAAAAACATCTTCGAGGTCTCCGGAAACGAGCCAGCGGGCTTTATAATTTGTGACGGGACTTTCTTAATTACGTTGCATCGTTGCCGGCGGAATTTGCAAAAATAAACAGCTCGCCTCTGTTACACGCGTCGGTCGTAAACGAAAGTAGCAACCACTGTTTGTGCCGGCATTACATTCCCCTGAAATATTAGAAGAAACGTTCCGGCGCTAATGAAATGTGCTGACAATTTCGCGACTACACACCTTCAACGCGAAGAACGAGGTGTGTGTATGTACTTTGTCAGACACCTACAGTTCTCGCGAAGAATTATAATCGCTTCGCATACGTGCTCGTCATCGAGAGCACAAAGATAATATGTACCATTTTATTCCTCTTCTCCATTTTTCTATGCGTTTGTTCAACCAATTGTTTGTCACGAGAAATAAAATTTTATTCTATCCCGCGTCGATAACGCTCCGCTGCAAAAATTAATTTGCATAAAAATTCGCGTTCCGAGTCTGGGTAAATTAAGTTCACGTGTCGCAGTCACACGGGGAGTGTAGCTTCATCGAGGGGTTACGCACACTTCAGTTTGCAAAGCGAGGATGTAAACGTCCATGTATGTATACGGGAAAGAGTTTCATCGTCAGCGAGGAATAGTTGGAAAGAAATCAAGTTCGACTTACGAATGAACAACGAACGAGGTAAACAAGAGAGACTTGCTTTAAGACGCATACAAAATAAAAACTGACCGCTATGAAAGCTGGGTGGTTACAGAATGATAAATGACGGGTCGCGGTGCCCGCAATTCTGGAATAGTTAATACGACCGAAAAGGTGTTCTCATGAAAGACGAATGAGTCTCGGGGTTTTCCGTGATTTATTATGCGTGACTAGCGTTACCATCGCGGGAATGCACCGACGAAAATAACGGCAACCGGTATATGTATATGAAAAACAACGATGCCAGCGATGTCGTCATTTATTTTAATGGACCCCGCCCCCTATCATCGAAACCGCAGCTCGAAAATTTTTAGGTGTCCCCTGAAATGAAGTTATCACATCTATTCCCGTATAACGCGGTTTACAAAGGGCGTTTTAACCGACCCGACGCGACGCGACGCGACGGCAAAATGAATTCTATCGTTTGCTTCGTGAAAAACAATTCATTAAATCTATTATCCATTATCGAACTGAAAAAATTGTTCGCTGTACCGATCCGGCTCCTGCGACCCATAACATTTTTAGCTCGACGCCGTCTATCAATAACGCCTAACATTATTTTATGAGAACAATTATCACCTCGCGCGTATATGCATAAATTCAGAATTTAATTGGGAAAAATACATTTTTTTTTGACATCCCTAAAAATAAGTTCTACCCATTACATATCACCAGCTTCCATCCCTTAACAGTCGGAAAAAAGATTTTGCTACGCGGCCATGGAGATCTGCGACGGAAATAAAATGCAAAGAGGGAGTCAGGTAGACGGTTCGCAGAGAATTTATATCGATAAGTCGGAACAGGTGTCGGCATCCTGGAAAAATATTCGTGAGGGAGGATTTTACAGAACGGTAACTCGAAGGGATTCCGAGCACCGATAATAACAAACTCACGGTGCGAATCTCGAGAACCCATGTGCGTCGCCAAGCAAGGCCGAAGAAGAAAAAATCGCAGGCAAACGGAAACACGCGGGAAGATGAAACAGGCGAAGCGCTCGCGAAAGAATTCTCCCGGCGTATTTTTTTCCCATACTCCGAATTGTAAACGCCCTTTGAGTTTTACGATCCAGTGAATATTTCATATTTGAATATTACGCCACTAGCCGTCGTCAACGCGGCCGCCGCGCCGTCTCCTCCTCTTCTTCTTCCGTAAATTGCAAAAATATTGCAGTACGCAGCAGAAGAAATTCACCCGCCTTCCAGTATTAATTATAAACGCACTTTGAAAACATAGAGGACTTCAAAGGAATTCTAAAGGAGGGGATCGACGCTAAATGACGGCGGAATACCTTTTATCTCGACGTTATTGCCGAGTTTCATCATGGTTTACTATTCACACTTCTTTATATTTATTTGCTTGTATATTATTTTTATTTCATATGATTTTCGTTTTATTTGTTATTCTACGACATTCATTTCATTTGCCATTCTTGCTTACAATACTTGCAGCTCTTACCAACGTTTCTGTCTTTTTCAACTTTGTCAGCCATTCTTATTAGGAATTACAATATTCTCTCCGTAACTGTCGTATCTTCCCCTGTCGTGTCCCCACTGAACCTTTCCCTTCCGCTAACGCTATTCCCCACTAACGCTATTTCCGCCGCGGCCCGGTCACGTGACGTGGTTTCGTCTTTGCCGTGCATGCATCACAATGTCACGTGACTAATCCGGTAGTGGCAGAGAGAGAGAGAGGGTACATAACTTTATTAAGGGGCTGTGCGCACCCAACTACCACCACCACCCTTACCACTCACACATCGATAGATCCGCATATACGTATACGAAATGCAAATTTCATATTTTTACGTTGTTGAAGAGTAATTTGCAATAATCGGCAGCGCTGACTTGTGACAAAAAGTATTCTGCCGATTATTACAAATTACTCTTCAACAACGTAAAAATATGAAATTTGGGCTCTGAACCACCCTGGCCAGGACTCTTAGGAAACATAATCGACCGGGTCTGAACTTCTAATTGCAATATTGAGGCGTCAGTTTCTTTTGCCGTAAACCCTTGCATTTCGTATACGTATATGCGGATCTATCGATGTGTGAGTGGTAAGGGTGGTGGTGGTAGTTGGGTGCGCACAGCCCCTTAATGCCTGTGTTAGATCAGGGTTAAAAGATAGAGAACAAAGTATGTAATAAAAGCTCGATAGTACATCATTCACACGATGCAATAAACAAACCGAGCTCGTCCTAAGCAGAAGCTTGCAAACACTGAAACATTTAAAGCCGAGCACACTAATTCGTTGAAAATTGGATAGCTTTCGGAGCAGGCGACCCCTAAAACCCGGTTCCCTCATTGTCGAGATGAAAGGAGCCAAATTAAATTTCCCGTATCCGCTTTCGTGAAATGAAAGAAACAAAGGCGGCCGAGGCTCGTCTCCTTTAATAAAGCTTAAGGGAAAAATATTCCATGGAACCAGTCTGTTCTGCGGGGCCCCCCTTTGTCGCGCGGAAGAAAGGGCGAGAGTCGCGGTGCTCGCCGATAAGGAAAAGTCACGAGACATCGAAAATGATGTTCGAGTTAGCGATGATTAATAGGAGATAATTGGTAAACACCAGTGATCGGCAGCGTCGAATGCTTTTGTAATTGAATTTGAAAATGAAAAAAACATTTATGATTTCATATTGAAATTTATACAGTCATTGTATTGTATGTTTACCGATGTCAACAGTACAAGTAGCTTGAGTGATCATTAGACTGCGGATCTTTATGCAAAATAAAAATTTCTTACCTGAATTGCAACGAACTGGAGTGAAATAGAAATTTATTTTCTTCCCTATTATGTTTACTAGATTGAAAATAATATAATAGTATGTTCAAATTTTTCTAATATTTTTGCTATTTTAAATTACACCTACTTGTTTTTGTCATAAATGCATATAATCCGCAGTCTAGTGATCATTCATGCAACCAATATTAAAAATTCCTTCGAGGTCGCAAAAGTTTCATTTTGAAACAGAATTCCCCGTCTAGAGTCGCTTGTCCTGGTCTCCAGCATGCGCTCCAAGAGCTCGCATCCGCACCCTTTTCGCGGGTCCGCACCTCCGGAGCCGGGACCGGGACCGGGACCGGGACCGACTAAAAGACCACCTTGCACTTGACTGCATGCGTCCCTGGCCCGTAATTGAAGCGTTTTCAATTCGATTTAATTCCCCCGGCGACATTCCCCCGGAACATAAGCAGCCGGGAGAGTCTGCTCGGTCTGCTTCGCGTCTACAAGAGAATCGGGCTGAGTAATCAGCCTCATTGATCCAGCTACTCGGTGCGTTGACTCTCTCTCCGGCTCCGTTCGTACTCGTACACACAACACACACGTCTCGCGTGCGTGCGTGCATGCGTGTTCCTAGAATGTGTGAGATCGCGCGCGCGCGCGTCCGCGCTCGAACGGGAGAGTTGTGCACTGTGCACGCGTTTGAAACCTCGCTGCATCGCGCATCGTCACGTTCCTGGTGCATACCTCTTTAATGATCCGAACAAGATGCCATCAATACGGCCCGCGACCCTGGATCAAGCGAATCTCGGAAACAGCATGTGCTTGAGCGAAAGTCGCCAATTACGCCGTTTACACGCAATTTTCGTTTCTTAGGAAAATTTGTTGGACTATTTTACGGCAATTTCTTTACGGCTATAAGTGATTAAAACGTCTTCACCTTCGGCCCCACCATTGTCAACGGATAAATAAAGAAAATTCTAATACTCATTGCAAGAAAAAGAAATAGATCTATGCTCCAGCCAGTCTTTTCGCATAAAATTCTTTAATAAATTATTTCATGTAATTTATTTGAAGCTTCAGAGGCTTACTAATTAATAATGGTATGAATGCACTCGTGCGATTTTCGTTAACCGAGTTCGGGTATTCTTAATTCACAGATATTGTAAAATCGGGAGAGAATGTAGAGATAATCCGATTGAATTTGAATTATTCAGTGAATAGAAAATTATTGATTTAATTTTAATACTGAAAAGATGTAAAAATTCGTTAAATAAATTTCAGTATTAATACTCGAACATATTACCAGATAATAAAAATCGTGGGAACTAAAAACTGTAGACCACCCTCTACACTCGTGCGAACAGTCGAGCGGAACAATGAAAATCGGAACCGGAAAAGAGTGACCCAAATTTTTGAACGACGGTATACATCCCAATTTCTGCGGGATCGGCAAAAGTTGCTGATTAAGGTGGACAAATCAAAGGTGATTTGCTGGATCTCCTTGGAGCTTCCGTTATCTGTCGGCCGCATTGTTCTCCCGTTCTTTTCGCGCGTTTCAATTCTCCGGGCCGTCAGTCACGTTTGTAGACTGGGTTCGATCACGGTGTGACGCGCGCCGCTGCGCTGGCGCTGTGTTCTCTGCCCCGCGCTCACTGGGAAAAACCAGCCGGAGGCGCAATTCCGTAGAAAAAGGAATTTCTTCTCAGCCGGTTCTCCCCCTTCTTTTCTTTTTCTCGTCAAATGAAATTCAACGCCGGATATTGTATCAATTTAATCCGAGGTCGCGCGCGAAAGCGTGACGCGTTCGAAACAGCCCCGAGGAAGATCCGAGAAGAACTTGCATGTTCAGCAGTGGGACTAGACCATAAGTGGCCAAGGCACGACGATGTTTCCCGTGACACTGATACAAAATGCATCGAACACTGCCGGCACAATGCAGAAGCACGGGATTCTTCATTCTGTAAAAGTAACTCGAGAATGTGGAGTAAAATTTCGTCCCTGCGAAGTTTCTCTTCGGAAATATTCAGCCACGAAGAATTTTAATAAATCCCTACATTCTTGTAACGTTTAGCACACGGTATGAACCTTCGCGTAAAATTTTATTGAATGAAATCCGTTTTGCATTTCCAAGGTATGTATGTACTGTAGAACCTCGATTATCCGAACTGAACAGGAAAACATGACTGTTGGAATATTAGGTATTTGGATACTACAGACTTCGAGGTGAATTTGTAGAAAAGGGTCATCCTCTCGATGACCTTAAAATATGTTCTCAAGGTCACCACTCATCCGAACAACATTTCTCTTTAAAGTTTTTGTCGGTCAGCTTTGAAATCTGAGAAGAGAACCCTTTTCAACAAGTTCACAGACTTCTGACATATAGGAGGTTCGGATAATCGAGGTCCTACCGATTATATTCCTCTGATTATTGATTATGTTTTAAACTTATGTAGGTACCTAGTATGTATGTACCTACTTCTTTACAGTGTGAAGATATGAATGAAACCCTGGAACAACTATTCATGAAGTGAAAATGGGTGAACTATCAGCAGACGATCTCTTGTGTAACTTGTGCAATTATCTCTGAGGAACGTGTGAAGGTTAAGTAACAGTTAACATTTTTCATCGAGGATTTCCGCTCGTAACAAAGTTTTTTGTACTCGGCTTTTTTGCACAAAATCTCCGATTCAGAGATTTTAAGCAGTAATTTGAAATTCCGATTCGGAATTTGGCAAGATTGCACTGGTAATATCCGAAAGGATGAGAAACGATTGCGAAATAAAACACAGCGGCCGGATAGATTGTATCTTTACTCTTTCCACTGTCTTGTTATTTTTATTCCCAGCCGAACATTCTTCACTGTATCCGTAGAATCGATGGTACGCAATTAGTTAGGGTTCGCTACGCGTTAAACCAAGCGAAAACAAAAGTTCTATCGTGATTTAGATCTCTTTTCGGGTTATTGATCGTTCGCGTCTGCGCGAAGGGAGAAGGATGTTTAACTGAAAGAGGACGCTACAAAATTAGACGCGTTTAGTATGTATAAACATAATACATGCACAAATTTTCATTGCAGTCAGATAAAGAAGTTGAAAACGCGACTTCTATTTTTATGTTCGCAATTCCGTTCAATGAAAAATTAAAAAAAATTTCGATTTATCTATTAAATTCTTCTAAATATCTCTGTTGGAGTATACACCGTAATGCACGGAACCCTCGGAGAAGGATAGGCCTTTTTGACCTGCCATTTATTGCTTTTTCAGCGTCGCCATTTTTCCGGACTAAAGGGCCCAAGAAGGAACGCAAGTTCGTCAGTCCGTCTAAGCTAGCCTGCGAGCAAGTCGCAGCTCACACACATCTTATCTTTTCTTTTAATTGTTTTCGATAAAGTAACATATTGTATACAGGGTGTTTCGTCTAAAACAGGCCACCTAAATATCTCCTCTATCTCTAATAATACAAAAAATGTTTCTAATGTAATCTAAATGGTTTCAAAAGACGAATCAGATGGAAGAATCGTTTTTTATAAATTTCAATTTTTTAATCGTTTTTTCAAGGTCACTCGTATTATTTACATGTATACACACATTTTTTGTTGTTGTATGTTGTAGCAAACATTAATGTCCATTCATCCATGTTTAATAGCACGACCTTGAAATAACCTTGAACTCTACAATTTGCTAATTAATGCAAAACATACTTTCAGCGACATATCAGATTTCAACGGTAACAGAAATTCGACCATGAGCTTGAACTTGTAAATAAACACATTGTATCATTTCTCTGTTTTTGGAAAATTTATTGCAGTAATAAATGTGATTATTTACAAGTTCAAGTTCATGGTCGAATTTCTGTTACTGTTGAAATCTGAAATGTCGCTGAAAGTAAGTTCTGCCTTAATTAACAAATTTTAGAGTTCACGGTCATTTTAAGGTCGTGCTATTAAACATGGATGAATGCACAATAATGTTTGCTATAACATACAACAACAAAAAATGTGTGTGTATATGTAAAAAAACACGAGTGACCTTGAAAAAACGATTAAAACATTGAAATTTATAAAAAACGATTCTTCCATCTGATTCGTCTTTTGAAACCATTTCGATTACGTTAGAAACATTTTTTGTATTATCAGAGATAGAGGAGATATTTAGGTGGCCTGTTTTAGACGAAACACCCTGTATAATAATAATAATGATATTGGCGCAAGGTTCGATCATTTTAAAACCAACAGCAAATGTGCAATTAATATATCAAATTTCTCGACGTTTCGATCATAATGCTGATCATTATCTAAGAGACATATTTTGCGTCTGAAAATTAAATTTTAGTATATATAAGTAAACATAGTTAGAAAGAAACATTTGCGACACAGCCGTGTAAATCCAAACTGGAAAAAAGAAAATAAAAAATAACACATACTTGCTGTGACAACAATTAACCACATTGTAGAAAAATTTTGTTTGAGTTACAAATTATGGACTTTATTCCATGGTGGCAGATATGTAACTGAAGCAAGTGCCAGCTGAACGTGAGAAGGAATGTGTCCTGAAGGACGACCTATTTCGTGATTGGTTTATCGATATCGATCGATGGTGATTCAAACATATATTAGGCGGGAAATTTGAATAGCGTAACTGAACAAATCCGTTATGATAAAGCCAGAATATAACCCAGACCGAAAATATGTCTCTTAGATAATGATCAGCATTATGATCGAAACGTCGAGAAATTTGATATATTAATTGCACATTTGCTGTTGGTTTTAAAATGATCGAACCTTGCGCCGATATCATTATTATTATTATATATATTATAATTTCGATCGAGAAAAACTCACAGTAACATATTGTGTTATGTGCTAATAACTTTAATTCACAATCTGACTACAGTTTTCCACGTGCGGTGGAGTTTGAATAAATTGCTTGAATATCAAGTTCTGTTTAATCTCCCAACCTCGTCATCCCAACAATCTCAGAAAAATTCAAGTCGTCTGGTACAATTTTAAAGAAGTTATTTACCAATAAGTAAATAATTCAGCAGAGAATCTAGGGAGTTAAAGTGAGTATCAATAGATGTAGTGCGTTAGGAACATTGTCGAAAGACTGAGATTCCAGTCAGATTTATCTTCGAGCCTTTGCCGAAGTTCTTGAGAAGCAGTAAACGCAGAACGGTCCTCGGAGCGCACCGATAGCACACCAACAAGGAGCTCTCTACAAGATCCCTGGGCATAAACCAGCACGAAACAATTGTTCGCGACTCCCCCACCAGTGGGCGATCATTTATTTGCAGCGAGCGGACCCATTCGCATTCAGGCATTTAACAGCAACGATTCAGCCAATTCCCATCTCGTCGGGTGCTCTTAAGGGAAAAATAAAATGGAGAAATCTCTTAACGAGCTGTACAATGAAGCCGCGCCACCCTTGGCAAGAGAAACTATTCCGCCTTTCGAGCAATTAAGACGGTCGTATTAAATAGACGAGGCGACTTTTCTCATCGACACGGCGGCCAGGCTGTCATTTGCATAACCTCGGTGTAGCCGTGGCATGATTTAAAGAGACGAGAGATAGTAGTCGTCGACGCCGCGTCTCGTCGGTTTATCGGCGAAACGGAGGAAGATCTCACGCGGATAACACCTTCAATTACCTGATGCGATGCCGACGAAATTTCACGGCCGGTCAACGCTGAAAGAACCACCTCTTTCTCCCGGTGTAAGCTCTGCACCACCCTCGCCAACCCCTTCGTCCAACCACGATTCTCCTTTTTTCCTTACGGTCCTTTGCAATTTTTCCACCCTCCCGTCCGCTTAGCCGTCCTCACAATGCTGTCGAAATATAAGGCGTACCGGCTACACATTTTCCTTCCCCGTCCCCGAGAGTGAAATTTTCTCTTTCCTCTGTGTCACCCTTCACGCTTCTTCCTTCCTTCTATTTTTTTTTTCTCGCAAGCCACCCTCCGTATAATTAATGGTCGGGCGATCCTCTTCGCCTCGCCTTTTTTCCAGTAATTGCATCCACTAAGGGAAAGTCTCTCCTACCCCCCTCGGTCTCTTTATCGCGCTGAAAGGGTACGCGTTACCCGCCGGACCCGTTGTCATATTGTCTCGCAGACGACGACACGACACGACACGACGCGACGCGACGGACCGCTAGGAATTTTGTTTTTGGGAACCGGACCGGCATTCTTTCAGGATACTGACGCGACGCCTTAATGGATGGCCCGCTGAATTTACCAAAGCTTCCTTCGCGAAGGTATGTCTGATCTCACCGTGTCTCGCGTCAAAGAATATCGCGATGCTCTCTGCATCGCTACCGCGTTCTTGTCCAGAGATGCTTCCCGACAATGTGTATCTCGCATTTCGAAATGCAGCCGAGCGAAGTCGGAGCTAAATATCTGAATTTTATCGTTGAATTTTAATCTGCTAAATGTTGACGAAAGGGGACCCAACTTCAATGACCTTGGCCTTGAAATATTCCGTACCTCATCTTGTAGCGACTTTGCTACTAATTTCCGGGGTTTTCCCCAAGGTTTCGGTGCGAGCCTGTTTATCGCAATTCCTCCGCATCAGGTAGCCAGATTCGCGCGGGCCCAGTAGATTTTCCGTTGGCGAAAACGCATCTTTGTCCGTCGCTGTTTTTCCCCCTCTCTAGACGTTTCTTCTGTCTCTTTCTAATGCCCTTTATACAGGGTCATCCGTTTTTAAACGGCCAAACGTCAACCAGCTATAGAGGACCCCAAATGAAACAACTTTCACCCCTAACACTTTTTTTGATTCGGTCTTGATTTTTAGATAATTGCAAAAACCCGTCATTTTTTGCGTTCACTTAAGATTAAATATATTAGGACTGCAATTATGTATCTTGATGATTTTTCCTTTGTTTGGTTTAAAATAAATAGGGGCATCTTTTTTATTAAGTCAACTTTTTTGTATGACCTTCGGATCTTGGTATTTTTTTTCCATTTGGGGCCCTCTATGTATAGCTGGTTGACGTTTGGCCGTTTAAAAACGGATGACCCTGTATAGCCCTCGAGAAATAGCGGCGCCTCATCACTTGGTTTTTCTAGCTTCTAGACGACTCGTTAGTCGTCCTCGCATTCTATAGGACATATAGATGGAGTTCATTCGCGTTCACGCTTTGTAAATATGTATACATATGCGTATGAATTTTAGTTATTAACCCTTTCGTTACCCTGGACGAGATAACTCGGTCCCCTATAGTTCCCGATAAACGCCTTTTGCGAGATATCTCGCTCCCGGATACTTCCCGCTAAACACTTTTGACGAGATATCTCGCGCCCCGATACTTCCCGATAAACGCTTTTGACGAGATATCTCGCGCCCCGATACTTCCCGATAAACGCTTTTGACGAGATATCTCGCCACCTAGCCCCAATATTTTGACACTATAGACAAATATATTTTATAAGTAACTGTATCAGATATAGCAATAATATGTATTAGATATAGCAACTCTATGTGCAACACCATGTTTTGAAGTTTATCATGTAGAAAGTAAATAAAATTAATTTCAACAAATTAATAAAGATTTCATTCATTTCTTCCTTTTACAAATCAGAATACAGTTACTTATAAAATATATTTGTCTATAGTGTCAAAATATTGGTGCTAGGTGGCGAGATATCTCGTCAAAAGCGTTTATCGGGAAGTATCGGGGCGCGAGATATCTCGTCAAAAGCGTTTATCGGGAAGTATCGGGGCGCGAGATATCTCGTCAAAAGTGTTTAGCGGGAAGTATCCGGGAGCGAGATATCTCGCAAAAGGCGTTTATCGGGAACTATAGGGGACCGAGTTATCTCGTCCAGGGTAACGAAAGGGTTAAATAAATTGTTGTACATACTAGATCGATTGTGGAAGTTGGACAATCCATTCCCTTCAATCTTAATGAGAAGAATTATTTTCAATTTAGCTAATTGAACGGTGTATTCAACGAGTTTCCAATTGAAATCACTTCGACAACAAAAACTGTCCTGTAGGTAGACAATCACGGTCGCGTCAAAGTTGCCCCCGGAGTGGAAATTAGCCATGGCCGTGCAAACGACCTCTGCGGCATAGGTACACGTAGATCAACACGATGCGAATTACATTCACTTTGGCCCATTACGCTTTCATTAGACGACTCTGCTTGAGTTTATCGTTAATGAACATTTTGTCAGGTTTAAGGTGGTCGTCTGTATAAGGAGACGATTAATAGCGGCCGGCTACTACCGCTCGAGATTAAGGTAGAACGGCGAGCTTGACATTGAGCCGGTGTACTGAAATAATAATTGAGATGACGAATACATGTAGCGTTGCATGCATAAGCACCGCGGCAATTGGGGATCACGCAACCGTGAGGATACCGCGTTGGTACATACATATATATGTATATGTATACGGTTCAGTCGTAGTCGCGATAATGTGTTCCTAGAATTCCGTTGCTCGGCCAGCTAATTGTTTTAATCTCCCGCCTGAAGCGGCGAGATCGACTGATTTTTTCGCTGTTGCGCAAACAAACGACTTCTGAACGAACATTTCATTCATTATCCTGCTAACGTCTTGCACGCGCGACGAGCATAATTACTAATAAAATTCGAAGATGTTTCTATTTCTTTCTATTTCATATGCTCTAGTCACCTCCTTGAAAAGGCCGCAACCTACAGAAATCGTTTTCGCCTCAATTTATTTATTTTTTTTTTTGTAAGTGAAACTTCTTTGCCGAGGGTAACAATTTTCTGATGTTACGGAAGTGATGTTACGGAAGTCGAGAGTGGCGCGAAAATTTAAACGATTCGTTTTAAATCTTGCAAGTATTTTATACTTTTTAGTCCATTTTAAAAACGTGGTTTTATAAATAATTTTTTTTTTAATTATTATTTACGAAAATTTCGCATTCATCGCAAGAAAATTTGAAAATCCTGCAGCGATAGGATTTTACCGCCGCTCGGTAGTAGAATCAAACGAAAAGGTTAGAAATTTACATTAATTAAAGTCAATATAATTAATTATATTACAGAGAGAAGAACACTGTACCATAGCATAATTTACATATCTATGATTTTCAAAACCTATCGTGTGTGGAACAGAATAAATATCTAAGTAAAAGAATAGGTATATATATATATAAATTACAAAATTACATTTAAAAAACATACGCGTGGGAAACCACGCGCGGCAGAAGTGAAACTTCTTGCAGTCTAGTAATGTTTAGAAGTAAATTAAGATTGGAAATGGTAAATAATCCTAATGAAGCGACAACAAGATCAGGAACAACTCTCGATGCAGTGTTTGCAAGACATTTAGACAAAATTGAATCAATAATATTTATATCATATTTTAGCTATCACAAGCCAATTGTTTCAATGATAGAATCATAGAAAATCATAGAAAAAAATAATGAACGATCAAAATTTGCGACGCAAAGAAGGAGAGCGTATGGGAAATTCTATGAACTATGTCTCTTTCTTTCCCATACGGTCTCCTTCTTTGCGTCGCAAATTTTGATCGTTCATTATTTTTTCTATGATTTTCTATGATTCTATCATTGAAAAATATGATATAAATATTATTGATTCAATTTTGTCTAAATGTCTTACAAAGACTGCATCGAGAGTTGTTCCTAATCTTGTTGTCGCTTCGTTAGGATTATTTTTTTTATCAGCGACGAAACAACTAATTGAATACTATATAGCGAATCGAGCAGACTCGATTGCAGTGCAGACGCAAAGTGGCTCGAGAGATAACAGCGGCAGTTGCTCGGAGAGAGGGGAAAAGCAGGCAAAGAAATGGCTAGAAAATTCAGGCTGGTCGAACTGCTCTTTCTCGTTCCCACCCCTGGGCCGTTTCCGTTTCCGTTTCCGTTTCCATCGCGCGCGCCATCTTGCTCTTTTCCGCCCCGTCCTTCGACAGTCTCGATGGCCAGCTCTCCGTCTCTCTCCTCATTATGCACCTGGATAAAAAACGACGAGTCGGAGAACAGCAAGGGCAGAAACCTCCCCCTCCCCGTTTCGGTCTTCTTTCTCCTCGTTCATCAACATCTTCGTTGGTTACCCGCGCCGCACCGCACCGCACCGCACCGCACCGCACCGCACCGCAACGCGCTATCTCCCTTCAATTATTCCCTTTTTGCCCATTTCTCTTTCTGCTTAGGCGTGCTCCACACTTCTCCAAGCTCCACCCGTTATCAAGCCGTCTGCGATTCCTCACCGTTTCCCTTTTCAACCCCTTCGCCACCCCTTCCTAGACAAACCTACTCTGAACGTTCCGACGCATTTCAATGTTGAGACGCCGAGGCGAGGTGGCCCCCTCCCCCCTCCCCAAGGGGGTGTACAAGGGGTCCTGCCACAGAAGCTGAGAGACAGCCATTGACACTTTGAGTCGCTCGGGCGGAGGAAGAGACCGGGAAAATGTTCCTCCGTGCGACTTTAATTTTCTGCAGCGAACACGCCGTGCCGGAGCGTGCGAATTCGACCGCGAGAACGCCGATTGTGTCCCACGGTTGTCGTAAACCGAGACGGACCAATGTTGCCGCGCAGATATGCACGTCGTTCTGAAATTTTGATACCGTCATGACTGCTACGGAGACGACCTTTCTGTTTTTCAGCTGGTGCGCCCTACAGGGTGTCCGTTTTATCTCAATACATACGGTGAGATATCTTTCGAAGGAATGATGCCCGACAAAAATGTTCCAACAATAGTTGCTCGATATAGAGGAGAGTTTTCGTGGTAAAAATATTTCTTTTTCTTTGTTCATTTTGATAAGCTGGAACTTAAATATTCTCAAATCCTTCCAATTTGATTACCGATTTAAATAACATTTAGGCCGTCCAAATCGACGATCGACCCGTGTGTGGACGGCCTTACTCGTTTTCCTCGAGAATGCATAAAACCCATGATCCACTCGGAACGTATTCGATGCGAATCATGTCTCGGCTGCACCAACAAATTTTACTTTTACG
The DNA here is from genome assembly GCA_916610255.1 of Lasioglossum lativentre. Taxonomy (NCBI): domain Eukaryota; kingdom Metazoa; phylum Arthropoda; class Insecta; order Hymenoptera; family Halictidae; genus Lasioglossum; species Lasioglossum lativentre. Next base: position 27,297,249 of record OU744357.1, on the reverse strand, counting down.
ATGATTAATACCGCGGAGATATTCCGTCCGACAATTTAAACAGAGGAACAAGAATTTCGCGGAAAAGGGTGCAACGATCCCGGCAGTCACGAGGCTCCTTTCAACGATGAAACTCGGCGAACGTGCCGAATCTAAAAGAACCCAGACGACCGCAGGATCTTCGGGGAAATGAGGGTGAAGTACGGAGAGAGGCAAGGTAGAACAGGTAGGGAGTACCGGATGGTACTTAAAGTTGCATCGAAATGCTATATACTAAACAGTGAATGGCTACCGGGAGCAGGTACGAGCATGAATGTGGTGGTGGTGGTGGTGTTGGTGGTGGTCTTGATCATGTGATACATCCTGAAAGAAGGAATTCACCGTTGGCTGGCTGCAGATACCTGTAAGGCACCAGGTACGTATTCGTCTTCTAGGTCGGATACTTCGAGAGGGCAGTGCCGGCAGCACCGAGAGGAAGGATCAAATTCAATGACATCGTTGTGTACCGATTTTAGCGCGCGCATTCAATGCGCTATAAAAAGAGTGCCGGCCAGGGTGAACGAGAGATTCGGAGACGCCCTAACCCTTTACGACATCATAGTTGGCTAGCATACTCGTACTTCAACGGTCGAGTCCTCGTTCGAAGTATGGGTTTCACTTTTACCACTGAATTTTCCGATCAGTGTCGCAACTTTAGCGGGTTCCACATATTTTATTATCACTATTAGAAGCACACTTTTGATTTTATTATCGCGAGACTTTGAAATGATCAAAATGGAAGTTGGGGGGTCCTTATTTTTACCATAAATGCATAAAATTCGCGATGCAGCGTTAACTGTTTAAATATGTATAACCCGAGTGATTTGACTAGTGTGTGTGTGTGTGCGCGGTGGTGGTTGTCCCACGCCAATGGGAACATGGGAAGCCGTTTCCCACGCGGAAGTAATGCACCATCATCGCGGGCGTGAAAAGGTTAAAAGCCGTCCGAAAGACTTTTCTTATAAAATGTTTCGATCGTACAACATTTCCCAGCTAGCGCGCTTTCCGCCGACGAGTAAAATAAAAATCTGCTCTGATTTTTAGCTCGCTCACCCTCGATCGTTTGATCTCGAGGAGCCATAAGAACCCGGGAAAGACAAAGGGTGCGTTTAGCCTGGGCCTGAGTGTTCTCTTAATGTGGCATAGTCACCCTTTTGCCTTTAAAGTGGCAAGGGTGGAAACGACTTACAAATATCAGGGCACGATGCTCTTTTGTGCTCGCCTTTCACCCCCCCCCCCCACCCCCCGACTCCTAGGATCATTCAAAACGCAATGCTCGTCGAGGATCCTCGAACGATTCATTTGGACGGAATACGCGTCTCCGGTGAATTCGCGTTTCAGCCCGGACGTCTGTCGTCGTGCAATGCACGAACACTTTTTTTCCCCAGTTGTTAGTGTTCCGCAATACTGTTTTCGACGTGCATTGGGGAGATCGAATAAAAAGTACGCGCCTTTTTGTTCTTCTCCCCACCGAATGAAAAATTATTTGAAATTTGCCAAAAAGAACCGCGCGGCCCGCGAAAAATATTCTGCATTCGAATGATTCAGGAGAATGTTTTCCGGACGTTCGGATATTTGGAATTTCAAACTCTGCGTTCAATTGAATATTCCCTGTACAATTAAGATTCTTCCAAAAAAAAAAAAATTACGATTTACAAAAATATACGAGAGTGTTATTGACGGTTCTGTAAAAATGCGATGTATCAACTTCTGTTTCTTACGGTTGACTTGGACAATTTTTATATTGCAGTCCAGTTATACAGAAAATAATTGTCCGTTTGCCAAGGATTTTCGGTTTAGCCTGAAAATCCCATAAACAGCCAGCAGCCTACTCGGGCGAAAGCCGGGTTAAGTCGAACGGCGAAGTAATCCTGAGTTGTAACATTCACGATCCTGGGAACACGTTCGAACAGTTCGTCCATCATTTCCGGCAAGGGGCCACGGTGCAATCGGAAATTCGGGACAAGCAACAAATCCTCGGGGGGAGGAGAGTTTGAAGGTGCATTGAAAAGTATAATCTCGCGCGACGGTAATCCAGTGAAACGTTGGGTTTCGCAAAATCGTTTTGAAAGGCTCGCCTGGAAATCCGGACTTACACGAGGAGGATCTATTTTCTCGCGGAACTTTCTTGCTCGGCTGCGAACACCGCGGTGTCCCGTCGTGAACTCCTGACAATCGGAGAACCGAGTAGTAACGTCGCGTCGTTCGAAATGAACCGGTCATGTTTCTTCCCGCTACTTCGTGCTTTCTTCCCTTCTTGCTCTCACACAATCGAAAATCGATCAGCTGATTCGAAAGTTGGATACACGAGGTTCCACCATGTACATATTTCACCGATAGTTGGCGATCGACTTGCATCCGATGCGATATAACGACGTTATCAGGTGTCACAAATTCACTCGCGGCCCTTTCTTTGCTAATTCGTTGTTCCCGATTCACGCAAAGCATCGGCGATTCCGGATAATCGATGTCCTGCTGTAATTAAAATTACCTAATGGACCAAGGAATTGAAAATTCGAAATTTTAGTAACAATTCGGTGACACATAAAAGCGCCGTTACGACGAGCACGGGGGCAATTACCGAGCTGTAATCGCGAGAAATAATTCCACGTACTTCAATATTATTTCACGAAAATTACACCTCGAGAAGTCTCCGACCGGGAGTACATAATTGGTCTGACGCTCTCCTACTTCGGTACCGTTTCGGGTTTCAAGGGAACAATCCGAGGGCCCGAGGAAATAAGAACTTGAACACGATCTTATTGTTGGGCAAAATAATCCTTTCCTCGGAACTTCCCCGAGAATCGAGATACACTACAAGTTGCCGCGCGAGAACACTTCCGACTTCAGACTACAATTTCGGACAAATCGTCCCATTGATTCCGTAAGAACTGTTGCGATTGCTTTATAATGCCCGGACGGCATTTTGCGGATGCGCCGATCAACTTTCTCCAACGGGGAACTTTAGGAGCGAGAAAAGCTGACTTCGGGAAAAATCGGACGCGCCGCGGGGAACTCCTAGTGGCCCGTGTGCTCAGCCAACGGGGCGTCGACGGTCCGACGCGTCGCTCGTTATCGTTTTTGAACAAGATAAAAACTCCTTTCGCCGGTTTCACACCGTGAGAACGTCGAATAAAGGACACGCTTCTTTCCCTTTGTCAGATAACGCTGTCACGGCCCGGACGGATAGAATGATTTCTTCGATGGGGGACTATAAACGTCGCCGGAAATTCGTATCCTCCTCCCGCGAAGGTAATACGTAACTAGACTGCGGACCTTCAGGCAAAATAAAAATTTTCTTCGCCAATTAAAAGATGCAGTAACCGTATAAAAATTTCTACCTATTTTGTTACGTGCGGAGACTTTTCCGTTGGTGACTCTTCACCTTTCCGGAGGTATGTGTCGGAACAGAGGGCATCTATTCATTAGAACTAGGGCTCTTTTGACGATGCAACGAATAGCGTTAATTCCAAGAACCTAAAAAACCACTATGTATGTATGTATAATCAGAAAAATTTTAATGATAGAAGTCTCATAAAAGACTAATAAGTAATGTAAAAGTGTCGTCATTAAATTACTATTGGTTCACCGATGTACATACCTGCCTTTTATATTTATATTATTATACAATATAATCCGAATTATATCGTGTTTGGTATCATTTTAATTAGAAAAATGCCACAAATATATTGGTGAAAGTCCCATACAAAAATAAGTAATAATAAAAAAGTTTTTTATTGAGATTACATTGTGAGGACGCGGCGGGCCTTTGGACTGTGCCGGCGACCGCTACTCTCTCTTTCTTTCCCATACGCCATCGATCCTTGCGCTCGACACTTTGATCGCCCATTACACAAGTAAATATAATCGGAATTATATCATATTTGGTATCATTTTCATTAGAAAAATGCCCCGAATAATTTGGTCAAAGTCCCATAAAAAAATAATGAAAAATGAAGAAGTTTTGTCATTGGATTAGTAGTGGTCTCATACCGATATACCCGACCCGTATCATGTTTACATTTCTCGGCGACCGAGGCCCCTCGAGGTTCCCATTCCATTTCTACGTTCGGCACAAGTCAAAGAATAGTTTCCCTGACGGATAAACGTCGCTGGCCGGACCCGTGGTTGCGACAGTTAACGATAAAATACTGTATTATGTTTGGGTCGATTTTGGTCCTATATAAGGGACATGGACCTTCTATTAAGCGGGTGTTTCAAGTGAACAGAACGCAGGACAAATCGTGCCACGTCGCGAGTCAGTTCGAGAAAGATCGGGTAATCAAAGTCCTTTTCAAGTACAGTAAACGCTTGATTCTTGTCCAACAGCCGTGTTTTTCATGGACAAGAATCGTGCCCAGAAGCAGTGTCGCCAGGTCGAGAAAATCGAGGGGAATACAGGTACCCCCTCTCTGATGGCCAGAGTCGTAATACGTGACACGTTGCGCGTGCGCGACGGGGATTAAGTGGGACGTGGTGCTGGAATGGGATAGTGGAAGGGGAAAAGTAGGGGAGTAAATGAGTCCGGACTCGGACTCAACTGGCGACACTGCCCAGAAGTGCTTTTTGATTTATGACTGCGTCTAGATATCGCGCCAACCGCGTCGAGCGAGACTTCAATAGGGAGCCGAACATAGAGAAGGACGCGCTGTCCTCCCTTGCGACCGAAACTTTGACCGTCGATTAAACCACTAAATACAATTGAAACTATATCGTGTTTGGTGTCATTTTAATCAGAAAATTGCCAGAAATAAGGTAGTGAAAGTCCCATAAACAAATAATGAAAATTAAGAGATTTGTAAAATCGATTCCTCGAGTCAATGTTGTGGTGTTTACACCGATATACCCGAGCTGACCCGGGTAGGCACTGGACAGGAATCGTGCCGAAGCTCCGGACAAGAATCAAGCGTTTACTCTATATGTACTTGGATTCATTTAAGAATGTAGTTGTACTGCGCAAGTCGTTGCGCGACAGCCTTGTTGTACTTGCATGGTGACCAATGGTGACCAGGAAGAGGTGCGTGGTGGAGTAGGGGATTAGCCAATGAACGAGTTCCGTTAGAGTCAGATGCGCAGTAGAGTCTTAAACTCGTCGGCTAGTAACTACATTCTTAAATGAATCCAAGTATACATAGTTTTACCAGACAGTGCCTATAATGCCCTATAACAGTGATGGGCATCTTTGACTGCCGCAGTCAAGAAGCTTCCCCCACCAACTACTCTTTTGTGCAGCGCGCACCTTCGCTGCGCATCGGTGCCTCGTGCCTTCCAGTGCCTTCGTTTCCTCCCTCATACGTCCCTCCATAGCTGACGAGGTTGGTGGGAGAAGTAAGCAACTCAGGGGCCCCTACCGTGCCCATCACTGCCCTATAACGTCAGTGATCGCCCCCGCATTTCTCGGTGCGTTAAAACTGAGAGTTTTAGATAGACATACCGTGACAATCTACACTCTACACGAACCAATTGTATTTCCCGGAGTTTACTCCAGAATACATCATTCTATGTTAATACAATAAGGTCTATCTTTATTATTCACATCCTATTCGATGTTCGAGTAATTGGTATTCTACGACGATACAACTCTGCCGCTCGTAGTGTATCTAGTATAGAAATTAACTAATTTCTATACGTTCCGACTCAACGTTAAAAATCGAACAATCCTCGGTCGCGCATAGCTTGCCCAACCCTCGGCTCGTAACACTATCTTTAACAATTTTAGTAAATCGAAAATAACACATGGACGTTCTTAAATCGTCTCAATGTTTTTACCGTTTTAAATTACATCCACACATTTTTGTCATAAATACATAAAATCCTAGCAGTCTAGCAGCTAATAACACCTGGATTACGAAATATTCTGCTTTAAAAAATTATATAAATTTCCATTTACTTTCTGCGTCTTACAATTGGTACACAATCTTTACTTTACTTTTCTACGTACCATCATTGTACGCGAAATTTCAATTCGGCTTTTTAATAAGATGTGGGAGCAGAAATATAAAGAAAAAGTATTTTTAATATTGCATGTACCGCATCGTTGAGGAAGCACGATGTGAATAAACAAGTGGAAAAAACTTGGTAATAAACTTTTCATATACGATGTATTCAGTACACGCGATAATAGCGATGTTCGGGAAATTTTGCTTAATTAGAACGCGATTTCTGCGTAGCCCGCGGTCAGAGGTCAATGAAAATTCACAATTTTATCGCACAAATTTTCGGAAAAACTAGAACAGAATAAATGCATAATATTTATCGTCGGAGGAATTTCAACGCGTTCAAATTATAAAATAAAAATATTTATTTTGTCGAGGTGAGAAATTTATATTGTGGTTTGCGGAGGCACTATATGTACATAAAACCATACAAATCTCTATTGATTTTTGTACAATGTGTTATAGTATTGTCGCGGGGTGTATAAAACGCATAATGGCCATTATTATATCTCTCGCGTTGTCGACAAGAGCGAAGGAAGCCCAACCCTGCTGTCAACTATCTCGGCGATACGATGAAGATAATGTCGGGATTATAAGGAGGCCGAGAGAGCGTGATCAAGGGGAGGGAATACCGTATCCCTATCATGTTTCCAAAGGAGTTAAGAAGTACGTTCTCGAAACCGCTAATTGTAACCTTCGCAGTTCCCAGTTAAGTTCTATGGTTCAGCTAATCTGCCTCTTCCTCCTGTACTCGCTTCCAATGTATGCGATTAGTTCAATTTACGATAAAATGATAAATATACTCCATTATCTTCAGATACTTGTTATCTATAATACAATAATAATTCAGAATATAATCTATCTAACTGGTATCTTCTGGTCTTCCACTAATTGTAACCATTACCGTGTTTAGCTTAATTCTACAGTTTAGATACCCTATACGGGTCTCGCGTATTTACTTTCAAAATACGTAACTATCATACCGAATACAACAATGACGATATACTCCGTTCAAATTATAGACAACACAAATTCGTATAATAGAATTACTGTAATTTTCATAGCGATGAAGCGATTCGTAAATTATTCTAGACAACATACTGGATTATTGGACTTTATGCTCTCTGAAGAAGTAACCACGTCATCTTGACTTATGGTTCCTTTGACACTTTTTATCCCTATACGTAGAATGTAATAAAATAAAAATTAACCTAACCCAGACCTTGACATTCTCAAAGTCAAGGACAATTTTGCGACAACTTTGTTTTTACTAAGACCAAACATTTTGTCGACAATTATTTTTCACAAAATTATCACTTTTCAAACACAATTTCTCGAAAACCGGAAGTTTGGTGTATGTACTACGGAACAATAGTAAAACAGGAGTTGCGAACCCCGAAGGTGAAAATTACAAAGACCCGGCATTCGATTTGGTATCTCAACGTGGCCACATTAATCGCATGCTTGCACTCGAAGGTAACAGTTTCACACCGGAAAATAAGAACACGTTTTACAACGTTTACTCCATAAACTGCTCGCTTTATTCGGCCCGAGTTGAACACCCCGATTGACTGTAATAGGCGGCCTGTTAAAGGTTAGAAAGTCAAGTTTAAACTTCTCTCTGTACCTACATAGCGATCGCGTTCTCATACTAAAACTGCAGTCGTTTAAAAAAGTTTATAATCTTCCGCCGTTCTTTTAAAGGAACATAGTCTTTTATGGCCGTCGCGTCGCGTCGGTTCGCGACCTTACGTCTTCGTAACAACGATTTACTGGACTTCGCGGAAAGAACTTCCCGAAATACCCTAACAAATCTTTAGCCATTGGAAAGTGAATGCTGCAAAGCGACCCGCGTTCAGATTTTTGACTTATGGTTTCACGACTGTTAAGCTAAGCGACCGTGTAGGATTTTTAAATCTGAGTTTGCGTTACGACTGAACCATTGCTCGCTGATACACGTGGTCGTCTACCAGTATTATCGAAAAAATATATGTAATAATAAATAGCTCAACGAGCCGATACCTCTCATTACACTCTCGGAGGCGTATTATGACAATAACCCGTACAAGTAGCAGTATAAATTATTACGTTTCAACAGTTTACTTAACAGTACATTGACGTAGCCTCGATAATTTGAAATATGAGTTTGCAAACAAATGAATTAGACTGTAAAATATGACGGTTAAACGTTCTCCGGTCTCTTTTGCATAAAACTAATGGGTAAGAAAATGAGGAAAATTACACGTGTGACTTGTGTTAGATAGTTTTCTATCAGCGAATAGCTGATACGCCTTTGTGTAACGAAGGACAAGGAAACAGAAAATATAATGTTAGTCACTATCATTACTGTGAAACCTTGAACAGTGTATGAATCATATAAATGCACATACTGTTACTGCAATGACTATTCTACTTTAATTACTGAAAAACTATGTGCTGAATAGTGCTCGATACATAAATAAATAACTAATCCAAGTCGTCGCTGGTATCCAGAAGCGACGTGCAATGCATACTCGAAAAAAATAGGCGAATTAAAAATGTCTTCAGACTTTACTTGTAAATAATTATTCAAAATATTAATTTTTGATTTTCGAACCTTTGTCGATGAAAAAAAGGGGAACTAAAATTAACAGACCAGTTTCAGACACGATAATCTTTGCACAAGGCAGGTTCTGTAAGTTCGTCCGTAATATCGGGGATTTAATAAAATTTCTAGTATTCATAATTATTGCACTTTTACAAGAGTATGATGTAACAAGCGTCTGCAACCTGAGGAAATATATATGGCTTATAATGGAGCGGCATTAATAAAAGGTTTCAATCTGTGCTGGAAAATTAATAAGAAGAAAACGAAAGAATTCGTAATAAAACCTCCGCGTGTTCCGCGTTTTACGATCGTGGCGACGTCACAAAGGAAACGGCATTCATCTCGACGTGTACTCTTGTGAATCCCCCGTCTTATCGACCGGCGTGTGTTGACGCTTTTCCCTCTTACATCGCAAGCAAACGCCAAAACGCATGAAATATCGGTGAATTATCGCTTGTGGAACGAGAAACCGCTGCTGCGAATTCGCAATATACATATAACCTCGTGCCCAAGTTAATGACAAACTAACAACGGTACTTGTTGTGGCGATATCTAGCGATTATTTATTGTCCCCTCGGCGTTGTCTTTGCTCAATTTCCAAACATACATATGAATACATACTACATGCAAAAATACATTCGCTCAGAAATTAATGTTCTTTTCAAAAATTTTCTGTTCACCGTAAATGTCATGCCTAAAGCACTTATTGAATAGTCTAAACGTACCTGCACGAATTTATTTGGAAAAAGAATGCGGAGGGAAATTATCGAGAGCGTAAATTAGGTCCAAGTGTTTGGTTTCAACTGATTTAGGAGTGTGTACGAGTCATTTTTCGTCGTTCAAGTTTACTCGGCCCACCTGCCGCATATTTAAGGGGACGTAAATTGCCAGTGAAAACGTAACCGTACTCGAGATAGCTAAGCAAACTATGACCGTGCGCATTGTGCACACATATGTAGAGGTTGGTGGATGGTGTGCATGCTCCTATTAAGAAAAATAAGTAAATATGCTCCATCACCAGGGGTCATTGAAATGTGCTAAAGTTAACACGCGAGGAAGCAAGCGCGCGAGTGAAATTTCATTTACGGCAATATCGGCCGGCAACGAAATAATCTGATTAAACGTGGTAGTCACGCGGTACGCGCAATAAAGATAACAGTCTGACGTTACATTAACTATATTCGACAGTTTTTACCAGAACTTTCATCAACGAATACATTATTCCGATTGTTTTTATTTTTGTTATTATAGTTTTCCTCGTATTACATTTATTATTATATTATATATTATACATATAAGATATAATTCGATCTCAAACAAATCCATTTATTACACGATTTATTATACAGGCTGTAAAGAAATGATAAGACTACACCCTCGATTTCAGGGTCGAATAATTTCAAGATCGAAAGGGTCAACAATCTTTTTTATCGCGTTTTATGCTACTCATCGCAAGGATAAAAAGTGCAAGAGAAACCGTGGGTGAAAAAACTCATCTCTTAAAAAATTATGATAAAGTTCTTAAATGAGTTTTATGTAAATCTCCGAGAATCGGTTACCACAAACTTCTCGCATAAATCACTTGTCAATCGAGAGGAGCATGTGAGAGAAATAAGTCGCGAGAGCACGGCGATAGTGAAACGAGTCTTACCAATTACTATTTCTCCGTGAGAAAACGAGAAAAATGTTCCATAAGATATGTGTCTGGCGAGGTCGGTATTACACGTCACAGGGAAAGATGAGCCCCTGACATGATCGAGCTTCGCTTCTCAGAAATTTCTCACTTTGATCGCGAAACCACGAAAAGATTCCCAGAGGCCGCCATATTGGGGCCGATATGGAGGAATCTATCTGTGCTCGGAATAAGAGTCGTCTCGACTCGACGCGCGGTTTCTGAACGATAAGCTGCGCATATGAAAAAACCCAGCTGAAATGGGAATAGATTTAACGCATCGGGTATTTGCTTATACCGCAGAAATCATCGGGAGTTGAGACAAATGGTGGAAAATCAGGCTATATGTATGTACTGCGTTTCTACCCGTCTCGTCGAAGCAGCAAATTTATCCTCGATCCAAAACGCTGCGACAAGAATTGCTTCTTCTTCTTCTTCTTTTAGAATGTCAGCTAATTTATTTCTCTCAGTTTTAGTGATTTGTGCACTGGAAATGCTACTGAAGCCCGCCGAACTATAAATCTTAATAGTTGATCGCGGGTTTTAAATTATGCTCCTTAATCTCGAGAAAATATTTTTCAAGATGTCCTCATTTCATCAGCTGGAATGACGACAAAAATCCAATTATAACAAAAATATTTAAAAAAAAAATGCAATTGTTGAAGGTACATGCACCATTGCACTTCTAAAAAAAAAAGCATGGTCCAACCGATATGGTACCAATGCCGCCAGATGCGAGGAGGGAGCACGGATTGAGGAGAAAAGGTTACCCTCTCTCCGCCGGTACCGGACCATGCACGATAGAGACGAAATGCGTCACGTGACCAGGCCGTGGCGGAACCGTGGGCAGTAGCGTCGTGGAAGGGGAAGGTAGAGTGAGGACACAAGTCTCAATCTGGCGACTCTGCTCAAAAAGATTAAATAAAAGGTACTTGTCTCGTCATGTGCAGAATATGTATCACATATTTCGTAATGACGAGCGTCGAGAATTAATCCAGCAGAGCGTGTAATGATGTCAACGTAACAATCGCGCGAAAAATACTCCAAAGGTTATCCTACGAACTCGCGAAGACTGCTAATTGAAGTGCAGACAAGAGACCGATCTCCGATGTTTCTTTTAATATTTATCCGGTGTGTGATGTATGCACAAGTTGGTAATCCCGGTTGATTCATCGAAGCCGTATACATATTATCTCGTTTTACGCAACCGAATTTCTCAGGCAAAAAAATCAGCACATCTACTATCATGAAATGCACAGCGCCTATCATGAAAAAGAATTAATTAATTCTCACTGTATGATCAATAAATTGTTCAGAAAAAAGTTGTTCAACTGCGCCGCTTCAGCATCCATCAATGATAAAATGACTGATCGATGTGGTCCGTACGAATTGTTGCAACCGTTACCATGCAATTAAATAACAAACGAAACTCCCGTTTCATTCGTGAGCGTAAAATATTGAAAAAATATATTCGACGCGGTTTACAACGTTATTGATCAAGTTATTTATCGTTTGTTTCACTTGTTTATTTACATCGTACACCGATAACTCCTATCTTTGTCGAGTAATTACGAGTAAGTAAATAATCTTTAAGCTGATAAGACAATTTTTTTATGATAAAGCTGATATTGAGTGAAACTTTGGGAAAACTGTAATCACAAACTCATGAATTTATAGTCATAACAAAGCAAATTCTTGTTATTTTTATAAAGTAATGCAAAATAGACATTTTCAGTGCTCCGTAAATTTAGTGTTACTTTGATATTATTAACGTTACATAATATTAATCGTGACATGTTTGTTTAAAGGCCTCCTCCGAGAATGTATATGTATTTGGCATATATTATAATGTTTGGCATATTCTCTTTAATATCACTATTAACGAAGGTGAATATTACATTGTATCGTGTGCGCTATTTTACGTCGTTATTACAACCGTCATTTATCGCACGACAATGAGGTAATTGGAAACAGTTCGCAGTACGTAGAATACCATTCGCTGTGCCACTGCGCGATTCATTAATTTCTAAATACACTGACACCACGGTTTAGGTATGAAATATGCATTCGTTGCGTTAATTCTATAAACAGATAATTTGATAAGAAAGGTGACACGTATAAACAAATCTGAACCAAATGTTGGGTCTACAAGACGCGTGCAAGATGGAATAACAATCGGTAGAAGTTTATGTAATATAAAAAATGCCACAGATAAGTTTTGGTACAAGTCCCATAAAAAAAAAAATTATCGATCGGCCTGCTAATAACTATACTGCGGATCTTTATGCAAAATAAATTTTTTTTTTCGTCAATAATAAGACAAAGAAGCAATATAAAAATTTTTTTCCAGCTTCAACAATTTTAATAAATCGACAATAATACATATGGACGTTCTTAAATTGTCTTAACTTTTTTACCGTTTTAAATTACGTCCACCTATTTTTGTCATAAATGCATAAAAACCGCAGTCTACTAATAGCAGAGTAATCTAAACTGAACACGTGCATCCTGTATACCTGACGAAATAAATTTCTTGAATAATTCGGCAGATACATCTTTACGATCTCGATAATCATAAATGAAAAATATTAGTTCCGGTCGTTTTGAGAGGCCCCGTAAACCTAGTGTTAAATGACATCTGAGAATGTCGAGAGGAAAGCTAGAGAAAATGAGAAAAATAGTCTGTTACCTTATCAAGATACTGAAACCCATGGTCCATGGCGACCCTCTGCGCGGCCTCCGGTCCACCCTCGATATGTACCGCCCACTGATTGCTGTACGCTGTTACCCGACCACCTAGAGTCAGCAGCGCGAAGATCGCCAGTCCGAAAATCATCTGCGGGCACATGATAGCTCTTCCTCAGGGCCGCGACCACCACCGGCTCCAGTTTCACACTGGACACTGGTACCCACCACTATCGACCAAAAACCGGCACTGCAACCGGCGGCGCGGAGGGCGACGACGATAACAATAACAACGACACAAACAACGGCACAGGACACTGTCACTACCGATGAACACGCGATCGGTAACCCAGGGGAGTGCGAGCAGGATCGAGGACGCTCTGATCCCGAGTATTGACACGAGCGAAGGCGGAATGGAAGCGTCGAGAGACTCGCACCTCTCACGTTCTGACCGACTGCCGCCAACTGAACTACGAGACGCGTGTGTCACTGGTTAAATAGCCACCCGCAGTGTGCAAGGAACCGTTTGCTAATCTCTGCCGCGTTCTTTCCTCGTCTACGTCCGTCGTCGTCGTCGTCGGTGTCGTCGTCGGTCGTCGTCGTCGGTCGTCGTCGTGGTCGTCGTCGTGGTCGTTGCCGTCGTCGTCGTGCTCGTCGTTCCCTCGATGACGTCGCTGCCACTGTCGCCGCCTTCACTTAACGACGAGCAGCGGTAGGTGGGGCGATCGTCAAGTCATGTGGACGTTATTGGTGGGGAAATCAACGTGATCCTCGTGATGCCAATAATCGTGAACGTGTACGTACGGTGCACGTGGCTGACCTGGACGATGGATCAAGGCCGACAACGTTCCTGGAACCGACGTGTTCTAGACCGTTGCCCTCATCGATGGCGAATACCTCTCTCTCACCCCCTGGCTGCTCGGACGACCCTAAACGGTCCCGGGCTCTACCTGGCAACCCTCCGACAGACCTACCCTGCTAGCCTCCCGATAGAGAACTCTTAGCGGTGATGACTAGCGGCCAAGGCACAGCTGCTAGGGATCCCCTGTCTCTTAGGTCTTAGGTCTTCTCGATTCGCCTTCTAGCACTTCGCTTCTCTTATCTCGCAAAACTCGAGATATACCAAAGGTGATAGCAGCTAATGATCGTCGACTAGGGAGGGGGTCAAGCGGATTTGACTAGCCTTCCGGCAGACGAGTCCGTCGAATAAGAGATACGTTTATCCGCGGGTCATCCGGAAGCCTGAGGAGACCGTCCTGCGACAGGAGTCGAGTACTCGACCTGCCATTCAATCCACGCACAGCCAACAACTTATCGACCGATATCCGACGGTCTCACGTACACACGTGCATCCACCGTGGACACGTCACCAGGAAAATTCGTCTCTGGCTGGTCCTCCCACTTGGTTTTTTATTTAATCCGGCCCGGTCTGTCGGACGATTCCGTCATCGGCTCCCGTTTTCTTCTCTGGTAGCCAAATTGGAATCTGAAAAGCGTTCCAAGAATTTCAGGTCAAGCCACTAAATACAGTTCAAAGTACATACAATCGTGTTCAGGGTCATGTTAATCAGAAAAATGCCACAAGCTAGTTGGTCAAAGTCAAGATCGTCTTTTTAAGGAAATATATTTTAATGAAATGTATTTTAAGGAAATGTATTTTAAGGAAACGCATGCTAAAAGTATTAAGCATCTGAAAGATTTACGGCTCCTGAAACGACGAACATAGGTTACTTATCTCCCGGCTAAATATTGGGGTTTTGTAATAAATTGTGCTGTTTACGATGTCGATGGTGCCCGAAAAACTCGGATGGCATGCTCCGGTATTAAATGTATATATATCTGACAGCCGCCATGTTTCATATGTGATTTGTCAAATAGGAAACCGCAAAATCGGATTTATACTATAGATGGAAAAGGTCGTGGTTCGGTGCAAATTTCATTGGTTTCGGAGTTTCATGTTTTCAGTAGCTCTGCGTTCACTCAACTTGTATCATCTTCACGGTTGAAGAGTGCTCGAACGAGTTGGATTTTGAAATGAAAGAAACAGGATCGATACCGCGTTCGAATAGTTGCATGGTGCGCCAGGAAAATCGCGTTCAATATGTAACGCGACCTGATTTCCATCGTACGACAGATTTACTAAGGGTATACCTATTTTTTTCACGTTTATGCGATGCTCCTGATAAGTTAGCAATAACCTACGTACGGCGGAATCATAGACGATTATACATATTTGCGCGTAATATGCCTGTCTGTAATATAAATAATAATAGTACGATTTTAGAATGCAAATTTTATAGAACGTTTCGATCAAGAAATGCTATCACAGTCTACAGGTTTATTATTTATAACTTAGTTTTATTTGCTAAACTATTCAACATATGCAATAAGCGTTCACCAAGGACAGTTACTCCAGTATATTAACGCAGGATTACTTGTGTAACTGAAAAATGTAAGTGTATAAAAGACTGCGAGAGATTCCTTTGAATCTTGCATTTCAAAAATTTTTCGAATTACATACTACGTACGCACGCGGTTTCGTAATCGAGTTGCGTCGATCAATTCTGAATAGTATTACGTACGGAAACAATAACTAAGGCTGTTCAACAATTCTCTGAAACCTGTCAAAACTATAAATGTACAAGGTAAAATTAATAGCGGATGGCGAAACGTATGTCGAATGCAAAATTCTTAGACGTTCAATCTATCGCAGTGGAGTCAGGTTTAATTCTATCATTATCATTCACGGCTGCCCACGGATCTACAAGGTTGTGTAAACAGGAAAAAAATTTTTTAAAAGAATGCCTCAACGATTTAAATATACACTCCTCGACAATACTATAAGACATCATATACAACCATGTAATTTCGTATTAAAAGAAAGAATTTCCCCTATTTACGTACAGTGTGTTGTTGTTTACATCAGGAGACGTTCTTCGACGCAGAGTGTTTACTGATATTTATAAGAATTACAAAGCTACATCGAAATACCTCTTATTAGCCGCGACAAAACTATAAGACAATTTTCGTTGAGCATTCAAACAGGAACAGTGTGCGAATAGAATTGTCTTCCAAATTGTTAATATTAACCCCTTGCCCTACAATAACGTGTCAGACTCGTGATGAAGATTCTGAACAGAGTCTAATAAATATGTATGCTATTAATTTCCTTTAAATCGAGATGAAATTCTATTTTGGTTTTGTTAATGTACAGTTATTGGAGACCATGTATAGGCATAAAATAGATATAAATTTTCTCGTTTTTTAGGAAATTGCGAACTACAAAAAAGTTCTAATCACTGAAACCGTAAAATAAATCGTAGGGCAAGGGGTTAAACGTGCAACGTTAAAGATAATATTAAGTGTGTAAAATACGTTGTTTCTTGAAATGCCACGTGGAGAAAAGTTGAACGAAAGTGAAATTAAAATAATTAATAATTTACGAGATAAAAGCTATACGATGACTGAAATTTCGAAAATATTAGGACGGAATCGTTGTGTAATATATAACTATTTAAATGATCCTGGAAATTATGTTAAAAAACAGCCAGGTGGTCGTCCTAAAGCGACAACTTCCCGAGAGAGACGAGCAATATTGAAACGTGCTTCCAATTCTGCATTAACAACGCGGGAAATAGCAGTAGAAGCTGGCGCGAAAGTAAGTGTTCGAACTGTACAACAAATAATAAACGGTTCGAAACATTTAAAAAGGCGTAAAATATTTATAAAACCACCTCTAACCAAGAAACACAAACAAGCTAGATTAGTGTTCGCGGAGCAACGAGTACACTGGCGTAAAAAATGGAGAAGAGTTATCTTTTCTGACGAAAAACGTTTCAATTTGGATGGGACTGATGGTCTGAGTTATTATTTTCGTGATTTAAGGAAGGAGGAAGTTTTCTTGCACAAATCGGTGGCGGTGAAGTAATGATATGGGCGGCAATAGGCTATTACCGGAAAACAAATACTGAATTTATTACCACAAAAATGAATAGCAAATTATACATATATGGACGTTGTAAATAAGCAATTATCAAACCATGCAGCTAGGATATCGAAACAAAAATTCATTTTTCAGCAAGATAATGCAGCTGTGTATAGTGCATACTGCAAAGGTAGTGCAAGCTTACTTTGACATTAACGGAATAGATGTTTTACCATGGCCCGCGAAATCCCCCGACTTAAACATTATAGAAAATTGTTCGGGACTAGTAGCTAGAAGAGGAGTGGACACGTTTAAGCCCAAAAACTTGTATAAATCGTTACCAAGAAGAATGTTAGAAGTTATAAAACATAAAGGTGGCACCACGCATTATCAATAAATAATAGAAGTAAACACTACGTGTTATTTTTTTTACACAAAACGCAATTGACTTATAGTTTTGTGGCGGCTAATAAGAGGTATTTCGATGTAGCTTCGACATTTTTAGAAATTTCAGAAAAAACTCTGCGTTAAAGAACGTCTTTTGTTGTAAACAATGAGACACTGTACGTAAGTAGGGGAAATTCTTTCTCTTAATACGAAATTACATGGTTTTATATGATGTCTTATAGCAGTGATGGGCATCTTTGACTGCCGCAGTCAAGAAGCTTCCCCCACCAACTACTCTTTTGTGCAGCGCGCACCTTCGCTGCGCAACGATGCCTCGTGCCTTCCAGTGTCTTCGTTTCCCCCCCTCATACGTCCCTCCATAGCCGACGAGGTTGGTGGGGGAAGCAGGCAACGCAGGGGCCCCTACCGTGCCCATCACTGTCTTATAGTATAGTCGCGGACTGTACTTAACGCGTGTGCGATAATAAGGAAAAGCGTATTACGAAGTGATCATTTTAATTTTTTGCAAGACGCGCTCGACTTTTTGGCGTCTTTTTACCACGACTTTAGCACTTCACTCGCAACTAATTTTTTCCGTCCGACGTCCGCCATTATTCTGATAGCGTTTGATATTAAAGGGAATGCTCCCCGGAATTCTGCAGATTCAAAGAACAGAATAGGAACGATCGTCGGTTCTTATTATCGATGCATTTTAAAGGTCGCTGGGTTTCATGATAAAGGATTCCATTTCCAAGCCGCGGTTTGCGCAGTTACAATTCCGTAGACCCGTTTGCGCTGCGATCACGCGGAATTGCGTTTGCGATATTTACCCACTCGGAGCAGTTTTAAATTTGCGTTTGCAACATATAAATGTCATACAGATTATAGAAAATTGTTCGATAATAGCTGCGGAAATGTGACTCCATCTGCTCAACCAATAAATTAGAGTACGTTCTCACGAATATAAAATTAGAGCGAAACTGTCTTGTTACTTAATTTCTTGAACTGATTCGTGACCGAATGATATTTTAAAAGAATTTGTCATTCATCAATCAATCATCTCGTCCGCAGTGGACGAGATAAATTGGGATCAATCTTACAATTAGTTCGAGATCTCAACTGAGAGACATATGTTTACCTACACATACATGCTACTGGCCAGGAAAGGGCTATAGTGAGTTACGAGGACGACTTACGAAGCTGTATAGTTAATTACAAGTGAGCTTGACAGTTTCCATCTCGTTAAATAGAACACTATTGTGCATTTTCAAAGCAGAAACACATAGAACGTAATGCAATTCTATAGGAGCACGTTATTGTTCTACTATAGCGTCCTGATCATAAAGTTGTACAAAAATATGTTTTGAACGAATGCAACTCTGCGTAAACATAATTGTTTACATTGATGAAATCGTACATGTTTGTACATTACTTTTTTACTCGGTTGTCGATACTCTACAATAAAATAAAACCATTCGTTCCTATATCTCGTGAAATTATTTTGAAATGTACTATGTATAGTAATGAATTGAATAGATAATCTATTGCCTAAAGTACGTAAAACTATATTGAGTAATCGAAATCATGTATAATCAACGAGAACCTAGTTAACACAAAATTACTATCGACCCGCGTTTTCAATACAACATGGAATTATCTCTGTTGGTAATTACCAACCACTAATAGCTACGAAATCGTTCGAAACGCAAACCTGAAACAAAATTACTATCGTATGGAGAGATGTATGAAAGGGAGACAAATAATATCTCCCTTTAGAATCATTTAACGCGTCGCTTACCAACCCAGCAACCTCAAGAATTCCACAAAACCGAAGCAATTTATTTAATGAAATAGATATGTATAATACAACCGGGTATTTATTAAACTTCCGGTACTGGGATCGAAGACCGGAAAAATGTCCACGGTCCTCTAGCGAAAATCCGTAGGAAATTCAAGTTGGTATGTTTGCGTGCTAGCGCGCGTTGGCCCCTCATTATCGCCAACGCCGTCCATGCTCGGCAGACGAATTATGAAAATTACCACGCAATAAGCCTGGCCGGTAAAATATCCTGACATTGTCACGGTGCTCAAAGGACTGCCGCGCCGCGCCGGGAAGAGGAGATTTCCGGAAAAAGGACTCCGCGACGCATTGGCTGACCTACACTGGACCATTGCAGTCCAGTGGAACATCTACTTCGTGCCCCGAGGAAATTGCATTCTGCGGTCTTCCTCCTCCACTTCCGTGCTCGGTGCTCGAGTGATAAAGAGAGAATAAGAGAGGGTTGGCAGTGGGTGGCGGGGTGGAGAAGTCGGAGAGGCGAAGAGGAGCAGCGTTAGAGAAGTGAATTAAATTTTAGCCGACTGGCCTCACCGATGGCCCTGTCTCTCTTCATCTAACGGGAGCTTGGGATCGGTCCGTCTTTCTCCGCTACGCACCAGTGCAGTGGCACGAATGGACGGAACCGCCCGGCCCCCAGGAGCGGATACGGGCGACCAGAATTTTTTCCACAGATTTCGAAACAAAAGGGAGCGAAAAACCCTGTCTGTTCGCGAAGGAAACTACTCGACGAATTGATCATCGCCTTGGCAACAGATACGAGAGGCCTCCGGTACCACCGGTAGGTGCGCGCACACCGCCCAAATGAAAACGAATGAGGCTATACCTCTTGGCCAGGTAATAACCGCCGACCTTTACCCCCCCCCACCCCCCTCCCCTCAGCGATCTACCTACCTGGCCGGTACGTGACCGAGTTCCCTCTAAAGAGGACGAATTTTTACGCACGGCCTGCCAGAGCATCGCATCTCGTTGGATATTCCGGCGTGGCGCCGGAAGAATGCCAGGCAACACAGCTGCAGCTCGCAAAAATTGTCTACGATAGGCAGTTTGCTTTGAACTCGAGCGAGACGAATCATGGACCCCGACTCGGCTCTGCGAGGACCGTAGAAAATTTTACTTCCGATGGTCGGCCCGACCC
Source organism: Lasioglossum lativentre (assembly GCA_916610255.1). Lineage (NCBI taxonomy): Eukaryota > Metazoa > Arthropoda > Insecta > Hymenoptera > Halictidae > Lasioglossum > Lasioglossum lativentre. The sequence continues at coordinate 27,277,064 of OU744357.1, read as the reverse complement.
GACCCGACCCCGGCCCGGCCCGGTCGCCGCGCCCCACCGCTGCGTTTCGCTCACTCCGAATAGGGAAGGTAGAGAACGACAATTAGGATAGACCTTTTGTGTATGGCACAAGAATGCATGCCCTCTGGATGCTATATCAAAGTTTTGACCGACGCGACGACGTTTCCTACCAGTTTTATACTCCTCTGGTTCCTGAACTATGTACGTTGTTGCAACCATTTATGGCAAATTTCAAGGTTTCGACGAATGTCTCTACCTTTTCGTCGCGTCGGGTCGGGTCGCACAATGTTCAATGGAAAAAAATCAGAAAAGTATATCGTAAAATCTTTCGTAACAAAACATAGTTTTTAAAACTACCTTGAAATTTGACTGACTACATCGATTTGTTATTAAAATTGAAGCTGAAAATTCTGTCGTTGTAAAGAAAAACGCCGCATGTTACAATTTCAAATAAATTTTAGATTATCCATTAATTAAGCTTCAGAGTGTAGGATTTACGTATTTACCAGGAAAAAAGTCATGAAAACAAATTTGAAAGGCTCAAAAAAATAATGCAATTTAACCGACGTCCTATACACAGAATTAGTGATCAAAACTTTAAACGACAATATCTCGAAAGTGAAAGTATGCGACATGCAGCGTTCTTCCTTACATCCACAGAACTTACTGTCAGAGTCCGTGCATTTTGTCGTTGTTATTATTGGTATAGTATATTCTAAATGTTTTATAATACAGGAACACAAGGCTGTACGTTGAAAGTGAAAAATTGGCTGACCATTGTGTTCATTAGTGCTCTAGGATTCTAACAAAGTAAGTAGGACTACAGTAATCATTGTTTCCTGAGTAGGTACAGTAAAGCATTGATCTAAGAAAAACCCTCGGGTCAGTGCTGTTTCTTAGATCCTGTAGTTCTACTATTTTTTGGGACCAATTGAAACAATTAAGAGAAGAAATATATTTTTTCAACTTCTGTTTTGTACTGCAGTCTGGTAATAATAAAATCAGCAGTGTAATAATAATAAATTTCATAATTAAATACGTACAGCAATATTTTCAGCTTGTTAAAACGTGATGCGTAAAAACAACTAGAAACAATATCCCAACATTTAAAGGAACTCCTTCCACCGAATCAACACACGTGATCTAGTCTGCATGCGCGAGTAAACTCCATCAAAGATGAGAAAAAACAGCGCGAAATAATTGACATTTGTAACATACGGTAAAGAGCAAGTAGATGAAATCGTTTACAGTACAATACTGTAGATGGAGAGAGCAAGTATCCTGAAGGTTCGCACGCGCCCGAGTTTTTCCCAAATGTTTCGAGTTACGCAATGATCATTACCGCGGACAAAAGGAATGCCAACGTACCGAACCATGCAAAGGCCTTTCTCGTAACAGGAAACACTCGGGGTCACGGACTGCCGTGAAGTTCAGGCCAGAGCATGGTGTATACGTAGCGTATAGTCAGTGTAGCGTATGGCGTATGGTATACGCGCAACGAGACGCGCAGAAAACCGGCTCGTATGACTGACGCTCATCGCTGGTAATACCGACGCTGGAAATTCCGTCGGATTCGGGTTTCGATTCCGTAGGACGATTTGAAAATATGTCACGTGACAGAAAAGCAGAAAAATACGACGTCAAGAGATCGTGCGCGTTCGAAAAACTTTTCACCTATACATAATATTCCGAATGTCATTTACACGTCAAATATGGCGACCGTCAAATAGACCCGATTTTAAACAGCATCGACGCGAGCCTTCGAATTACGCCGTCCGAAATTGTTATAAAGCCACCACGTTTTTTGATAAATTCTTATTATCATTCCCCATCGATGAAAAATTAGTGTTAATAAAATTAACTTTGGTTAGTAAAATTACTATAATTCTGATTTTTGACAAATATGAGTAGGTGCAATTTAAAACAGTGGAAAGATTAAAAGACTTTAAGTGTACTAATATATTAGGTTCACTAGGTTAAAATTAAAATTATTAGTTAATGTTATAAATTTATATTCAGCTCTTGTGTCCGACTGAAATCTTGTTATTTTACATATAAAGATCCGGAATGTAATCATTAATCAAAAATCGGTGGATGTAATTTAGAACAGTAAAAACATTAAGTCGAATTAAGACCATCCATGAGTTATTTTCAAATTTATTATAATTGTTAATGATAGGAAGAACTTTTCATACGATTCCTGAATCTTGTAATTGACGAAGAAAATGTTTATTTTGCATAAAGATTCCCAGTCTAGTAATCATGTACAGGTATAAATTTGTTGATTTCCGTCCGAAATCTCCATTTAAATGCCCCACCGCGAGCCGGTTTAAAAATCGCGGTTCGCGAAATCGACGAAGAATGCGTAAGGCGTATAGGTTGGAAAGTAGGGCCGAATGCACGTGGGTAGAACACGCCGCGTCGCGTCGCGTCGCGTCGTCGAACGGCTGGTGAACAGTTTCGAACCGTATACGCGCGGCGAAACGCGAAACTGTCAAGACTACGAACACGTTCGGGGCACCGTCGAAAGACGAGCAGCACGATGACGACGACGACGACGCTGCCCGCACACGGTCAGAGAGAGATTCGCGCGTGGTCGGCACCGTTGAAAACAGGCTTTCGCGAGGCCATGCCGGGGTATGTAACGAGTTCCCGGACACGCGCGTATCTCTCGCTGCGGGAGCAAGATAGGCTAAAGGCTCGGCTCGGTGCGGTCGGACGCGTCTTGACAGTTCGGAATCGATGATAACAAAGCGCCGAGTAGAAGACGCACGGTGGTCTTCTCCGCTCGGCCGTGGCAACGCTTATTAATAGAATTTTCACTCACGATGGTGTGTGCCGGGCGTTCGTTTTCGGCTCCGGTTCTCGTCCGCGCGGATTTGGTCGGCCTTTATAATAATCCCAAGAGAACCCGTCGATGCACGGCTCGGTGCACGGTGAAAGATACTCCGAATCGGAGAGCGAGGAATGCGGAAGATGGAGAGAAACGAGGATAGCACCGCACAGTTGCACAGCCTGGGAAACACGCCTCTCCTGCCGCCAAACTACAACATCCACGATATATCCCGGTCGCCGCGGAAGCGAATCCCCAGAATCGCGAACACGTTACGTATGCGTAGCGGGTCGCGTGCACAGTCTTTGTATCGTGTCACCGTCGTCGCGCGAATGTCGGATCGTGCAACGTCCTGCCTCGTTCCGATCTCATCCCTACGACGTAGCACGGCTGACTGACGGCTCGGTCACTCGGTCCGCCCCGCCGTCGGTCTACGTCGCGCCGCGCCGCGCCGCGCCGTTCCGATCTTCCCCCACCGCCGCGTCGCCGAGCCGCCCCGCGCCGCTCCCCACCGCCGCTCTTCACCTATCCCCACCACCGCCGTCAGGTTCTCCCGCTGCCGTCGAAACTAGAAGCCCCGCGCGTCCCACGCCACCCGCAGCGACGTTCAGTCACTCGGCAACCGCCTGGCCGTGTACTTCTCTTTCTATTTTGTATTACACATCCGTCCAACGGAATAGAGAGAAAGAGAGAGAGAGAGAGAGAGAGAGAGAGAGAGACAACCAGGAGTCGCGTGAAAGGTTGAGGACGATACCAGTGTCGTCGAAACCGCGATGTTATGGGTGCACGCGAAACTGCACACGCTCGCGTCATATTAATTTCTCAATGATCACCTGTTCGCATTTATCTACGAGCATTTTTCGAAATTTCCCAAGGCCAGCTGAAGCGGCGAAATTTTTTTTCAAATTCTCGCGCCTACGCTCGCCCGCGTTTGGAGAATCAGCTTCGAAAGCCGATGCTGGCATAGTTCCGGGTCTAAACGCATCGGCGTCCTCGTTCTTTGCCCCCACTCGCTGTTATTAATACACGCGCCGAAGATATAGGAAATAAACAGAAAATATAGTACGCGACGAGTGACCTGTCGAGCGCAATTAAGTTTCACCGTGGAGAAAGCGAAATTAAATCAACATTCGGCAAAACTAGCTGCATATGAAATCTTGATTACAATACTCTACCCAAAAATTTATATCTAGTACCTTAGGTTTTTATAATTCAAAGAAAAGTTTCTTTGGTTGTTAAAGTTACTATGTAGTATAGATAAATGATTTTTTTAAGCGAACTTGAAGAGTTCCCCCTAATCTTGAAGATAGCTAATTAAAAGTCAGCTACCAAGTGGATATGGGTGTATTTTTCACTACCTGCTAATAATGAATTTAACACTAAACCTACCGAGCACTAAAACCGTATAAAATTTGTTAGTTTACAAAAATAACAAGCCTCTATTTATTTAGATTTTGTGCAATTTTTAACACAATATCCGCTTGGATGAAGAAATTTATCAATTTCCATGTAAGCAACTTCATAATTTCAATAATTGTAAAATGAAAAATATAAAACCGGTCATATGACCGGTAGTGTTAAAAACTCCCAAGCTAACTAACAAACGAAATCATAGGAATGCGTTCCTGACGTTGAATAATCCGATACAAAGGATTGATACATACTTCTAAACAAGAGGCGATGAAAGAAAACTGCGAAACATCGAAACACCTGTTCGTATTTATCTCTGAAAACTTTCTCTGGTTCGTTCATTCCATCGGACATGGGCCCGACAAGGTCCTCGATCGTCCCTGGGGGTTCCACGAGGAGTTCCGTCCCTCTTCGCTCTATCGTGATCCTCTCCTTCTCTCTTGGACGGTCTCCTAGCTGTATGCACGTACCAATACGTCTCCTGCAGCGGTGTCTTCCGCCGCGCCGCGCCGCGCCGCGCCGCACCGCAAGTGCGAGGCGCACCGTCAACCTGGTTTCTCAGCTCGCCTCCTCTTTCTCTCCTTCGTTTTTATTCTTCCGTTCGTGGGCCGGGAGTCGAACGAAGAGGGAACGAAAGCTACACGGAATACTGGGCACCAGCCACGCATTCCGATGCTGAGGATCGAGCATGCACCACCTATACCTACGTGCCGGCACGTCCACCTTTGATTCCGTACCCACCTTATCTTATCCACCTGCTTGGCTCGTATCAATGCGCGGCGAAGCTCGCGAGGCTGGTCCTCGAAGGAGACGCAATTGCACCGGAGCATGCAGAATCCATCAGTCCGCTTTTCCTCGAAATTGCAACGCCTACGGAGTCTTACAATTAGTTCGTGGAAAAACAAACCCATATATCCATCGGAGTGATCCGGTTGCGCTGAAGTCTCGCGCTAGGGTACACTAGACCTTCCTTTATCCGAACTTTGAACGGAATATGTATATGTAGTAGCACCAGCAATCTTCCACCAATCTTCACTACTCACTGTTCATATTATGTATCTGCATATAGTTTCAGTAATAGCAGTCGACGTTCGAATAAAGGTATATTCATGCTACAGTTTTGTCTGTCAGACAAAATCCGGGTTACACTAGTTTTGTATCTTACATTCATGCTGCGTCTTATGTCTTGTGGTTCCTTGGCATATTTCGTTTCGTGTATTTGGTTCCAGATATATGGCCCGAAATACACGAAACGAAGGAACCAAAAGACATAAGCGCAGCATGAATGTAAGATACAAAACCAGTGTAATCCGGATTTTGTCTGACAGACAAAACTGTAGCATGAATATACCTTAACTGGGCTCGAAGAACAATGTCAAACCAAACATTCATTTCCTCGAAGAATGTCAGATTATCTGTATGCAAGTACAATATGTACTTGCGTTCATATACCTGAAAGTACCATGGTTCAGATTGTCTGGATGAGTTCAGCCACGCTTTAGCTGTTGTAGCCCAATTAGGTAAATATTTACAATACTGGAGCACCTTCCGATGACCTTGACCTTGGCATGTCTTGTCAACGACAGTTCCTCCAGTAACCCTGGAAAGAAAAGAAGTTAATTGTCGATGGTAAATCTTACATACTTCATATATTATTTCACTGTGCAATGACGGAATGGAGAGTTTTCTTCGAAAATGATACTGTCCAGATCGAACGTAAAGGGGGTCCAACTCGACCCGTAGACTTCACCGGTCCCATGCAAACAGAGACAGGATCGAGGTTGCTTATCACCGATGGTCGCACGTACGTATGACGCGGCGCACGATGCATGCTAAACAACCGTGCCGATAACGAGCAAGGATACGGGTCGAAGGTGGAATATATCCGGATTTCTGCGACCCAACGCCCGGTTATTCGAGCTCCTAAACCCCCCGCGAGCAGCGTCCGCGTCGTCGTCCTCTCAAGATGGAGAATTCGAGGAAAACAAAGATAGCCGAGCGGAACGGCACCATCGAAGAAGGTTAAACGAGATGCGGATAATGGAGAGGCCGACGATCAGAATGCCAGAGATTTTCGGCGTGGGTAAAAATGAGCGTTGAATAGCAGCGAGATAGAGATTAAGACCCCGGTCTATGGTCGAATGCCTTTATTGAGAATCGGAGGATTTATTTTCGAGCTGGCCCGTGAAAGTGGGTTCCTCCAGCGGAGCTACTACCCCGAATGCAGGAAATGCTAGGGACTTTTTCTGCTGTCGCGTAGAAACTGAAAGTTATTTATCAGCCGTCCGTGCTCGAACTTTATAGATGTCTCAGAAAACTTCTGTTTTTAGAAGTAACACAAACGGCACGTAAGTACTAAACAAATTGTTTGAAGGTACAGCAGTAAAATACCAATTCTCCCAATCTGTTAAAATTTCAAAATTCATTGCTAACTAACTCGAAGACCGAGAAATATTTAACGCGCATATTTTCATTAACGCGCCAAAGTGGATAAAACACCCGCATATGGCAAGCATGCTCGCGCATTCCAAAATATTAATGGCAGTGGAATAATTCTGCATAATCGCGCGTAGTTGAAAAGTCAATAGCAGAGCTAAATACAAACGGGAACCTGCAAACTTGACAGACGCGACACTACTGGTAAATTCTCGAATGCTGCGGATGTAACCCGTAAGTACATACCGACACTCGTAGAATCCGGGAAACAAGTAAATTTTCTTCTGCGTCCAGTTCCTATAATACCAATATATGTATATGTACATATATTACTTGGAAATTAAATACGTATGTCCTTGAAAAGAGTAGTACAACTGCAAAGGAGTGGGCAAACAAATATTTTCACATTCGAACGACTGATTAAATTAGTCAGTAGTATGTATTACTGTATGCGCAGCTATTTCTCATCGAATAAATTGAATTTACGGGCGAACCGGTGCTTACGCGAACTTATAACTCGGAATCGGTTTTCTGAGCAATCGGAGTATCGATCGAACGCGATAATCGGAAATTACACGTTTATAACGTAAAATGAAATACCGGCCGAAGCGGATCGGATCATTTTTCCCCAACTATTGTAAGCAACTTTCGGAAAGAGCCGAATCCATAGCTGCGATATTAAAATCCGACCGATTTGAAAGTAAATATAGGCACGATGTTTAATCTGAAAGTAGATCGAACGTCGTCGTCGTCGTCGTCGTCGTCGTCGTCGTATTTCTTGTTCGTGCAATTTTCAAGACGATACAGTTGATGCTATTTGCATAATTTAGACGGGGAGTTTTCTTCGAGACGAAGAGACGAAGTTTTCTCTTGGTGACAGGCCGCATTAGGGACGGTCCCCCTAACTTTTCCAATTTCCTTAAAACTCTGTGTAACGAAGCATCTTTATTAGCATCGGCCGTGCGTTATACGGAACGGGCATCGTGTGCAGCATACATCCCTGGCCACTCCCGTAACCGGAAGCTTATAGTTTCTCTTTCGTATTTTCACCCTCGACCGCCTCTAGAATCGCGAGGCGCGGCGCGGCGTTTTGCTTTACCCCTTCTTTATTACTACCAGTAAATCTTCAAAGTATCGTAGCCTGATAGCCGTTGCCCGAAAAGCAACCGGGTCGAATTGCTCGGCTCTCTTAAATCCTGCCGCTTTATACGTTTGATTTATTCCCATAATGGAGAAACATCCGTGTGTACGTTCGCACCACAATACCCAACCATATTTCCCTCGACTTTAAACGTTACGAGACCGTTTGCGCCAGTCGGCTCGAACCCCCGAAGAAGTTGCTCTCGACTCCGTCCGAAACCCGAACGAGACCGAACCCCTTGCGAGATTCATCAAAGATTTACACACACCGAATATATCATCTTCAAACGAATCGAGGCCGTAACTGTTTTGAACAGGTTTTTCCCGGTTTTGCGTATGTACCGTGGATGCACATTTATGATTTTTACATTTATTCTATTGTTCGTATCGAACGAATTTATTAACTGTTCTCCCTCCCCACGACGACTTATATTTCACAGGAGATCACGATTCACTTTCAAGGACTTGTTCGAAAAAAAACTTCTATTATTCAGATGTACCGCATGAATATTCAACGGTCGAAGTTTTTAAAGACCGACTCCGAGGCACTGTGCTCGTCGAAACGAAGCAAGAACGGTCGACGCAAACAAAGAGGCAAGAGACTCGAAAAAGATCCTGGAAACTGGAAAACTCCCGTGAATAATGATGCAAGTTCGAAACACGTATTAATTATCATTGAAGCCATGCTTGGTCACGTAGCCCCCACCGGGTCCGGCCGGTACTCGGAATAATGCGGCCCTGTCAAAACAGGATGCTATCAATTATATTTCTTACGTCCGCACTGGCAATCTAGTTTTCGACTTCGTGTCCGTCACATCCATGTCGAGTTTGTCGCAGCGCTAGCTGTTCGCGGTATCGTTTCACGCGGCATGACGAAGTGGCAAAACAGGAAAATCGTATTAGGGGATGAGGTTCCCCTAATCCCGGACACTGAAACTTTTTCTTCGACAAATTAAAAAGATAATACTTTATTTGTTTTTAGCCTGCGTTATTTATGAGCGAACAATATTAGAAGTCAAAATAAAGTGCAAAATATTTTGAGTAACGATTAACTGAAATAAACATTATATGTACTTTATACGGTTTTAAAACATCCTGTAATGGCCTGAACATTGAATGCAATCTTCTCCGCTATTTTCTAAACAAACTACACAGATTCGTCCCCTGGTTTGTCTAACTCGGTCCTACATACAGTGTGTTCGCGAAGTGGAGGAAGTTATAGTTATTTTACTAGCAATATAATAGCATATCTACATTTTTTTATTTGTAATAATTTTTCTTAAAATAGAGGTGACCTTCATTTTTTTAAATGGAATGCTACATATTTTTTTACATCATGTCAAAGCGGGAATTGAGACGATTTTAACCATGTAGTATAGTATGATCTTCAGGGTCATACAAGAGCAGAAATAAAAGAAATAAATTTAACATTTTGTAATATTGTATTTATTTATGTTGTATTGATAAGACTACATCTCGTGTTGAATGTGACTTTCGTTGATTGTGTGAATGTTTGTTTTCATAAGACAAGCTCATTCTGGTAGTTTCAGTACATTTGTGCGAAGCAACCAGGAACCTTGGTGTAATTCCATAAAGATTAATAAGACGTTATCATTATGTATCGTTACTCTACACAGGAAAAAGTGGATATGTTGAATATTTTTTACGAGTGTAATAAAAATAAGAGACAAAGTAAACTAGTGTACGGAGAAAGATATCCACGGAGAATACAACCCAGAGAATCTCAGTTTGTCCATGTTAATAAACGTTTCAATGAAACAGGATCTGTAGTAGTGTCGAAACATCAGAGCATCCGTCGAATGACTCTTTTAGAAAACAATTTTAAATTTATTTCTTTTATTTCTGCCCTTGTATGACCCTGATGACCATACTATACTACATGGTTGAAATCGTCTTAATTCCCGCTTTTACACGATGTAAAAAAATATGTAGCATTCCATTAAAAAATATGAAGGTCACCACTATTTTAAGAAAAATTATTACAAATAAAAAAAATGTAAATACGCTATCATATTGCTAGTAAAATAACTATAACTTCCTCCACTTTGGTTTTATTCTAATGTTTACCGTTTACGAAAAAAAACGCTGGTCCAAATTATCGCGAACACCCTGTATAGTGTTCTAGCAATCCGAAGTTTATGTCAATAATTTGTCGTTTCACCTTTTTTCGGTGAAGTTTTAAATGGTCAAGCTATAGCTACTGTCCGGTACTAGGGAAACTCCCCCCTGTACACAGCACCGCGAAATCCCGATCAACTTCCGAACGGAATAATTAACTCGGACGGAATGCGTTACTATTGTTGCAGCAGCAGCACCGAGTGGCCGAATAGTGATAGTTTCCTTGGAAGTTCGGCTGAATCGACTCGTTTGCGCGGCACTTGATACAGATTTATTAACTCAATAATTGGCCCATCTGGCTGGGTTAGCTTGTTGATTACATGTTCTCTGACAACGCGAAATTGATCGTCTCTACAGGCCAGGTGGTACAGTTCGATACTGCGTCCTCCTCTCTTCCTTTATAGTAGAACTTTTTGGGACGCCCTGTATAAGATCTGCTGAAAAATATAACACTCGAATAACCTGTGTACATATCAACAAATTAGTCCATTCGTCTGAAATTGATGAAATTTATTAAAAAAAAAAAGAGACTTTCGAAACTTCTCATCCCTTTGATAATTTGTACCTGCGCCTTTCGTTCAATATTCCTCGGGTGTTACAGGATGTCCTACAATGCCACTTCGCTGTCACTTCCGTTGAAGAGTAACGGCAATGACTCTCGTTTGAAGGATTTAGGACAACGATACAGCGTCAAAGTGCTGTGTAACGAAAATCGATTGATGATTATAGACATCGCTTTTCCCGAAGCTCTAGCAACGCTTGTTTTTCTGTTTTCTTTGGAAAATTGTATCGACTTATCACGTCGTCAAAGACTACGGTGAATGAAAATGTTGTACAAAGTGATTCCAACGGAATCTCTTGTTTGCGGTCGATTTTGTCACGCCGATAAATCGTCGCTTTGCATCAAATAGCGATGAACAATCTGAGTACCCAATCAAACGACTAAGATATCTCCAAGACAAAAAATTCATTTTTCGGGTTTTGGCTACGTTTTGATAACCACTGTGCAGTTACTAGATACACCCTGTATATCAGTCGCGTTTGGGGCTCGGTGGTTCAGAAACCATCGCGGAATAAAAGTAGATTTTTCAGGAATTGTAATTGACCGTTTAGTAATCTCTTTTTTCGGAACGGTTGAAATGTAAAGAAGCTTTCTGCCGATTCAATGCTCATTCTATGCTCATTCTATGCATTCACGTGCTCGACGGAAAAGCAGTTGAATTACTGTTTGCGATCCCCGCGAGTATCAGGCCGCAACATGACTTGCGAATACCTATTACCGTCCGCTTAATCGTTGCGGTTATCAGTTTGAAACTTAGAGGGACCGAGTCACAGCACTTCAGCTTTGTCGAATGTGCCCGGGAAACTTAAGCACCGTCGATGACGACAACCGTCCTTAATGTCTTTTGGCTACGACACGATGTAAACGTGACAATTGAATTACAAGCCTTTGGTTACCAGCCTGCGAGCGCTCCTCGTCGAACAGGTTTAAGCGATTATCTTTACGACCGAAAGAAAAATAGTTTATCCTTAAAACTTTCTCCGCCAATACCGGATACGGTACCGAACGTATTTATCGCATCATTCGCAAATTTATTCATTTCGACCGAGATAGCGATCCACGTACTTCTGCCGTAGATGTTCGCTTTAATTAATTTTCAGCCACTAAAAGCACGAGTAGACGATAACGTGCCCAGTAACAAACGAACATAGCAGCTATACGTATAGATTTTATTTTGTCCGTACAATGGACGAGTGATTGTCTCGAACAATTGTACAATCTTATTTAATTTATTCATTATATTTACTGCTTTCCGATTGGTTGCAAATTGAGATCTTTTATAATAAATAACTGCAAATGAGAACATATTCATGAAAACTAAGTTAGAAATTAACGAATTGGACAATTAAAAAGGTTCATATACTATTTAAAGTAAATGCAGCTTTAATAAATGCGTTTCATAATTATTGTACCTTATTGTTGCACATTACATTTATTTTACATGTTTTTCATTCGCTCATCTTTATTTTTACTCCAATGTTGTGTCGTTTCGGTCCACGAATCACGATACTTGAATCACAACGAACGTAAAGGATGGATACACACAGACTAACGGGACTCCTGAGAACAAGTTTCGATTTATTTGGTATAAAATCACAAATCTCGGCTTGTGTTCTCCAATCATAAGACAGTCCCAACTGTTCTTAGTACAGGATGAGTACAGGATCGTCGAAGTAAATCCGGAAAAGTCTCTGTAAAGAGACATTGTTGAAATTCAAAGAAAATGTCAATATATTCTTTCGCCAGTTTCTACAAAAAATAGTGAATGGTGAATTAGTGAATTTTTAAGTTTGTTGCTTCTGTCTAGTAGCTCCGCATAACGAATTCAATGAGAATGTTAAATGACCGACACAATGCCAAGCCGCTATAAATCCAGCGAGTTGTAGTGAAATGAAAAAGTCTCGGAGATTTAAGGGAAGATCATCTCTATGTATTCTAATCAAGAAACAAAGGGAATGTATGATTATGACGATTTCTCCATCGTGTACTGCATAGCTTGCAGCCATTAGATAATTAAATCGTGGATCAGTTGAAATTCGAGTGGTCAAACCCAATCTGTTCGTACTCGCGAGCGAAAGCCGATTAAAAAGTGATTGGCCGTGTTGCATGGCCTCGGTGTGTATCAGCGTTGTTCAGCAATTATAAAACCGGGTTCGTAATAGTTTATAACAATTCCCGGTAGTACGTCGCGACTCCTCCGACAATATTAATCAACCTGATGAACACACTTGGAATAAGTTTGCAACAGGTTTCTTTTCAACGAATTACATTTTCTTAGCTTTGACTTTGACCTTGGACCGCATGAGTGACCTTGTGAAGGTTTTAGCCGTAGCTTGTTTTTTAATGAAAAAGTTATGGACAAAAATATATATTGAAACTTAAATTATCAGTAAATACATGTTAGTTATTGTAGCCTTAAACCTCTTGGAGGTAACTCGGAAGAATGGCCTTGATAGCAAATCTGAAATGCGACATTTTGACACATCCGATAATTCTAATGTGAAAAGACTTGTTCAGCTTAATTGTTATCAGCAAAAGAATGTCGCAAAGAGGAGACGGTGGACTAGAAAAGGTATACATATGTATGTATACAGGGTGTCCCACCCGATTTTTACACATCTTGATTTTCTCGCTATTGTTACTCGTAGCAAAACATGTTTCAGCGGAAACTTGAATGGTATCGAGAGGAGCATATTCTGATGTTATTAGTTTTTCCATGAGTGGACGCGTAAAGGTCACATAAAGGTTAAATAGGTTTTTTTAAATGGAAAGAGGTATTTTCTCATACATCAATCAATACATCAATACAGCTGGACATTCGTTATAAAAAAAATACTAACCTGTGTATGTCGAAAAGTTAGTAGTTCAGGGGATATTTCAATTTAAATAATTCTAAAACATCATTACCGTCGTACCAAGACTTTAATGGTTGAAAGAAATTTAATTTAATTTTGTCGACGGTAATGGTGTTTTAGAATTATTTAAATTGAAATAACCCCTGAACTACTAACTTTTCGACATACATAGGTCTGTACTTTTTTATAACGAATCTCCAGCTACATCGATTGATGTATTAAAAAATACCTCATTCTATTAAAAAAAAAAATAGTTGACCTTTATATGACCTTTACCCGTCCACTCATGGAAAAACTAATAACATCGGAATATGCTCCTCTCGATACCATTCAAGTCTCCGCTGAAACATGTTTTGCTACGAATAACAATAGCGAGAAAATCAAGATGTGTAAAAATCGGCTGGGACACCCTGTATATGTATACTTCCGGGTTTTTTTTTCGCGAAGTTTTTCGAAATTATCGAATCACTGTAAATTGCTGGCGACGTAAATGCGAGTGTCGCGACACGGCGCGGCGCGACGCGACGAGTTGTGCACAGATTAAATTAGTTTGTTCCCTTAGCAGCGCATTCATCGATCATTCAATTTATCAATCGTCAGATTGCGTTATTGGCAAATGAATCTGGAGCAGTTGTTTGCCATACGAAGGCGACCATTGTGTCCCCGGGGCGATTAATTAATGACCTATGGGTGTAGCCAACTGTGTAACTAATAAATTAATTTAATCCAAGGGGGCGAACGTGGTTTCACAGCAATGCCTATTAAAAGCCTTATTAAACATATCAATGGGGAAGTATAATTGCCTCCGCGCGTTATGTGACATCGCACTTTATCGCACGATGTATACATATATATTCTTTCCTTGCTTTTAAATTGTTACTCGTACAACAAAAAATAATTTCCAGATCATTGGACCTGCTGCAGTTTCGAATTCTGTTGCGATAAAGTCCATCTTTTGTCTAAAAAAAAGCATATACTTAAATATAGAACGCCATGAAACCTTCGTCGTTTCCTTTTTGTTACATTTAATAAGAAATTTTCATATTCTACTTGTTATAATGGATGCCCGAGGTTAATTATACTATCCAACCCCGAGCATCGATTATAACAACGGTTAACAGGCAAAACAGCTTCGAAAAAATTCGATTGAACCTCTCAACCTCAACACTACCGAAACGTTGTTTTGATAATCCTCGGTAATGTGAATTTGCTTTTACACAGTTGCAGCACGCATTACGCCGTTTTCCATCGAGACTCGATGAAACAGCGTTTTCTACAGTCTCGCAAAACAAGGCAATGGTATGTAAAATATTTCTTTCACAATATGGCGCCCGCGCGGATATAATTCAGCGAACATTTTTCAACGACTATGCAAATATACAAGAGCACGTAAATATCTTTCGTAACAGCGAAGCCCGCAGCACAATATCTCGTCAATGTGTATTTTGCCTCGATGAAAACGCCATGTAATAATCAGAGTATCATTCTTTTCGGAATTTATTAGTTTTTATTAGTATTGAATAAAAGAGAATCTAATAGCGAGCGTTCGAATACTTTCTGTGAAGCGTGGCAAGTGAATACATATTTATGCTTAATTTTCGCGGAAACGTGTAGCGTAAACGAAAGATGTTATTTTATATTTTCAATTAATTTTTCCATAAGAAATCCACCGGAATACCGTGCGTTCGCGATACAAGAACTATTACAACAAAATCTCAAACTGTTTTCCCTAGCATCCACCGAATTAATTTCATTCCGCATTCGACAGAGGTTCCTTTTCACTGGCATGATGTCCTCTCACGATGGGTCTTGAGTCTTGAAACAGCCGGCGATTCCGGCGCAGACAAACGCTGCGTCTGCAGAAACACACGCAGGATATGTGCGTAATGGAATTCAGCCGGATACGAATACTCTGTTATTACACGCGAGGACTCCGAGGCAAACAATTTCGACAGACAATTTCTATTCAAGATTAGCTACGGAAATATTCCCGTCTTGCGGAGGACCAGCGCCAGCGCAGCGCGACGCGCGCGAGTTCGAATCTGCTGATGTCAGCGTAGGCAAGCGGTAACGTAAACGAGCGTGAACTAAGAAAGCGGGCGTAAGAAAAATTTATGCTAATTACGCGGTAATTATGCGACCGCAAGCGGCAAGTTTGTCAAAGAAGCAAATTTATTCGGAAGCAGGCACCGGAGTGCTTCTCTTTTTAGTAAATAAACTTCCATTTTGAATAGTTACTTCTCTCAACGGCGCGGCGGAGGTTCCGAGGGAGCTGGAATGAAGCTATCAACCACTTTATATTACAGTACAATAATAAGAGTCAGCAGTTATTTGTGAACTATTGCGCTTCGAAATTCTTTCGTCTAATTTATTAACTAATTCGCTTCTCTAAAATATGCTGTATAAAACTGCAATGAATCCTCTACAAAACATATTACTGTACACCTTCTATGACATTAACAGCTGCAGCAGATCTTTACAGTCGGTGTGAAAAGTATTCGTACACCTTTTAAAAACGAATAACTTTTTCAAAATTCGACCCAACAGCTTGAGTTTTTTTGAGACGTTAGAAGGATTAGTTTACTAGCTAATTTGTAAATAATTTTTTTTTTTGTATTGTTATTGGTCGTAATTGCGAAATAAAAAGTAACGGTCATGATTTTTAAATTTTTTATCTGTGCCTGTAGTGAAAATTTATAAGGTGCATTTGATAGGTATAAGTAAGTTATATACATGTGCAAAGTTTCATTGAAATCGGTTGACGCATAAAAAAGCTATGGGCATTGTAACATGTAAAAATCTTTGAATTTAGGGTTTTCGAATCATTTAAATCGCGGATTCTTACAATTTTTGCTATTTTCAATCATTTATATTTCGTAACAACCTCGATCGATTTCGATGAAACTTTGTACATGTATATAACTTACTTATACCTACCAAATGCACCTTATAAATTTTCACTACAGGCACAGATAAAAAATTTAAAAATCGTGACCTTTACTTTTTCTTTCGCAATTACGACCAATAACAATACAAAAAAAAAATTATTTACATATTAGCTAGTAAACTAATCCTTCTAACGTCTCAAAAAAACTCAAGCTGTTGGGTCGAATTTTGAAAAAGTTATTCGTTTTTAAAAGGTGTACGAATACTTTTCACACCGACTGTATGTAAAATAAAAATTTTCTACCTGAATTGTAAATTTTTCTAATGCTTTTATTGTTCCAAAATTACACCTACTAATTTTTGTCATAAATGCGTAAAATCCGCTATCTGGATATGCGCAGGTCCTGAACCATTGTGTTTACTGTTATTACAACGATGTCTCGTACAAATCTGCAGTGCTTGTCTGTGAAGATTAGGAAGACTTAGCAGAGAAATCGGGCGCTTTGAGGTAATCCAAGTTCCCCGGGTATCGAATGGTTCTAGGTCAATAGGTAAATGATATTCAATTAGACAAAGGCCTTAAACGCTAACGAGCTCGAGATTTCACCTTTGACATCGGTGCTACCTAGATACGGTAACGACGATTTTAATACCCGAAGTGAAACAAAAAGTGAAAGATCAGCAACGTTGCACAAAGGGAATTCTAATTAAAGCTTACGCTCCGCTCGTTTTCCCGTAAGCCACCAGTTGTACAGGGTGTCACAAAATTATATGTCGCGGACACCATAGCGCTATTCCGCATCCCCGATTTAGTCGATAATGACAATGACATAATTAAGGAACTCCCCGCACAATTGACCTTATTTCTCACGTTCGAGGTCAATTTTGCGGGGGGTTCCTTATGTCATTCTTATCCCGACATAATAATTTTGTGACACCCTATACGTTACTTTTGCAAAAATGTCGATCAAACGATTTTAATCTCGATGATTAACCACGTAGCGGTAAACCAACAAACGACGATGAAATTGGAGGCAAATTGGACAGCATCCGTGTCACAACAATGGATATTACATCGAATATTAATTAAAAAGTGATTTTTCCTTTGGACTTTTCGACCAATTTGCAGTTTCGCCAGAACTAATCGAAGCACAATCAACGTGACACGAGACAGTTTTTATTTTCGAATCGTCCTGGTTGCTAAGAGGTTCTCGATTCATTAATGAACGAAAGACCAAGACAGAAAACGTCAATTGTTCCCGTCCGCTTTCTCTAGTTGAATATGGAGACCCATTTCGGCCGCGGATTTTACAAAAGGATCGCCGATGAATGGCGAACAGACGAGTCTAATTGTATCTGATTGAAAATTTTTTGGTTTTCCGTTCGTGGTCGGATGTCCACGCGATTAAGTCGGCTCGCCCTTTAAAGTTTAAACGGGAATAATCATTCACCCCGATTCGAATTAAAAGTACACGTCACTTCAGGAGGTAATCATACCCATCCAGCGACGAATCCAACAAGAAGAAAATTCCACCGCGCACAACGTAACTTGTAATTAACCGCACAAAGAGCAGATTATACGCGGGATTTACAATGAAAAGTGGAGCCGGCTCGTTTGCGCGATTGCGGGTGGAGAAAACAGAGGATCCACTAGTATCGCGCTGGGAAATTCAATTGTCGAACTGTGAAGTTCGTCCGGCTCTCGCGAAGTGTTTCTCGTGAGAATGGAAAAACTGTATAACCTACGAAACCTGAATTTTTCACGATATTCTGTCCGGAACATTGAAATTCAAATTACATTCCAACTGTTTTTTTTTTTTTCAATTCTTGCTTCGTAAATTGATCTTTACCGCTGACTATTGCATGTAGACGTACAACCCACGACAAAACTGTAAGACATATATGTACATGTACTGTGGTGAGATGACAAGAAAGTCTCCGGGGCAAGACTTATGTCCCCACTCTACCGTCCCCTTCTACAACGCTATTCCCCCACGCGGCCCGGTCACGTGACGCGCGTTTCGTCTCTGTAGCGCATGTGTCCGGTACTGGCAGAGAGAGGGTAGCATTTTCTTCTTTGTTCATTCCTAATGTTATTGTTTACATCACATACTAACACTCTGTACAGTTCCGCACCGCGTCGCGTCGTGTTTCAGTCTGGAACGATACATCAAAATGCGAACCGCCGAAATAAAAAAAAAAAAACGGTAAAAATGAATGTAACATTTTTCTTGATGAAACAAATATACGTTCATAGCAATGGTACATGGATCAAGTACGAAAATTCACGAATGCGCGGAAAATAGTGCGTGAAACAGTGGCGCAGCGCGATCACAGCCGGAAGGGGTTGAACATAAAAAAAGGGAGGGTGGAGGAATTCAACGAATGCTTACAATTTCCATATTTGAATAAAGAAAATAGCGCAAGCGCCCCGGGACGACCACGCGAGCGAGAAATGTTGCGAGATTCGATGGTGCGGCACGGCGCGGATATGCTTTTCGCTAGCGATCCTGACGTTGTACCCGCTCCACGAAGTCGGTTCACGTTTAAACACAAAAAGCAGGGCGAAAGGGTCGCCGCGACAAAGGGAGCCACGCGACCCATGCGCCGTTACTTTTTTAATAATTCGAATCCGGCACAGACGGCGCGGCGGCTGTGCGCGTGCTGACTGTACGTTCCTTTTTCAACCGGGTGGGAGAAAAAACCTGGGACCGATCGTCGTTTTCGTCGTCGTCGTCTTCGTCGTCGTCGTCGCGACACTGAAATGCGCGGTGCATTCGCATCATTTGACATAACGATAAGCCGGCCGAATGCATCGCGCAACACAGAATCTGATGCACGTACAGCTGGTCGCAGTATCGCGGTCGACCACAGCAGATTGCTGGCTTTTAGGACCCGCCGCGCCGCGCCGCGCCGCCGTCGCGTCTCCAAGTTCGACCGAACGTTTTATGAATCGCTCGGTTTATTCGATCGGTCGTCCGGCCGCAACTTCCAGCGCAGCATTTTCCGATATCACGCACGCTATTGTCCATAATATTGTCGGGATTGTCGGAATGCCTGCACGCGTGTTCGCCGGCTAGTTCGCTTCAAGGGGCACCTCCAATTTCACGCTTCAAATGCGATACGATTTTCGTAGATTAAACATATGCTTCTTTTTTATTTCTACCACGTGGATAGAATGAGTGTTTAGCAACATTTAACAAATTCCGGAGCCTTCCTCTTGACGCAGGCTTTATGAAAATCATCCTGCAGTGTTTCTTTACAGAAGATGAAATTTGGTTGACTTTTGTAGTACCTTAGCCGTACTTTATTCTCTACAGAATTTATTTTCCTATTGCAAAATGCAATCTTCTAATTTTTTGGTCAAAAGGAACTACCGTCTCGTTTCATTTCTATTATATTATTTTAGTTTTATTTTCAATGTTGTGCGTATACTTTAACATAAATAGGATTCATTAGTATTTACTATTTAAAATACCATTTTACCTGACAACTGAGCTTTAACGATTATATAATTGCGGTCGTATGATTTTCTTATTTGATTTGTATCAGTGACCAGAAAGTTAACTGTTTCGAAGTAGCCTACAGTCGCAACTTTGATAGTTCCACGGGCGTGTAAGCAACTTCGGAACTCTGTCGATCGTAGGTCCACGTTAGACATAGAATGCAGGAAATTTCACGGTAATTAGCCTGAGGGGCGATAACGGGGTTGAAAATGAGGGAGGGGTAGTCGAGCAGCAAATGAATTGAAAGTGCTACGATGCATCTTTGTTGGGTGGAGAGTGTCCTGATTGCTTACGGGCCTACTTGTTATGGTACTTTCAAATTAATTGACACGTATTATGATGTCAAAGGGCTGGGTGGCCGTTTGATAGAAACTGACATTAACCTGCAATTATGGTGCAAATGTCGGACGCTCGATGAACTCAAATTCAAATAGCCCTTTGTACGAATAGCCTTACGCTATAAAACGAAATGTTTTCAGTTAAAATTAAGAACAGTTTCGTTTATGATACTTAACGGAATGATAACTATGTATGTATCTATGTATGATACATACATGTTAAAGTGTAAAACGGAGATTAGATGCTTCTATTATTTTCTTCTCTAAATATTTCTTTTCGATTCTAAAACAGTATTTTTTTTGTACATAAATACATAGTATATTGTATACATAAATAATTGTAAATATCTTTGTTATTAATAAATATATGAAAAAATGTGTTAAATGAAAGTTATACTGTTCGCCAATATAAAGTCAAAGAAAAATTATTATTTGAAATCCATTTTTTGGGATTTCAAAGTTGCGTTTATATTTTTTACGATAACCTTGTATTTTATTTCCGTATAGTTATAGAGCATTGAAACACGCATTCAACTATATGTATAAACATGTAAGTATGTTTATGATGTACTAGAATGGAGAAAACCAAGTTTCAAAAATAAAAAATTTTCAAGTTCGATGTGGCACCGGTTTCCGCTGTTCGATCGATCTAAAATTTGGCATAGATTATTTTATTTAGCACCATCACCATTCTATGGACGTCCCGAAAAAATTCGGCGATGGAAAAATAAGTTTCACCCTACTGCACAATTGCTAACCTATCTAAAGGGAAACCTATCCTGCGATATGAGACGATCACTGTCAATAGGACGGACGAATCGCACCACTAACTTGGGTAGGTAAGAGTGAACAACCTCCTTCTGTCTGAGGCTGCTGCCAATTTGTCTAAATTTTCGAGCCAGCGGCAACCAGAAACGCAGTCACCCGTATCATTTAGGTAATGGTTAATATTCCATTGTGAGGATCATGCGTAGGTTTCAGTAGGAGTATCCTGGGCAACCAGCTAATAACCGATAGAATAAAAAACATTAATCAAGATTAAAAATTTTTATTTTTGTGCTAATAAAGCTTTAGATATAAGGAAGACGCGTTTCTCTTCCACTTCTCTTCCCGTAAACTAGTCTACTTGTGTATACTAAGAATAATACATTTAAAATCTTATGATCAACCTACAGTCTACAGTCTACAGTATACATGCATTTAAATTAGTCTATGTGTTCGACTCCAGGCGGGAGAAAATTTAAGGAGTGGTTCTCCATGACAATATAAGTAGAAAATTAAGAATAAAAAAATTGCGATTTCGGCTTCGTTATTTAGTTATAAACAATTAAAAATCCGCCTAAAATGCGGCAACCCGACCAACAAAGGTATACGCCCCGGACGTCACAGAGGCGCGCGACAGTCACGTATCAAGTGACAAATACATGCTTACCTTGGTTCTCATTTGGGCCCCCAGCGAGGTGAAAATGTTTAACAAATTGATGAACAGGTCTCCGTGTGTGAAAGTCAAATTGACGTGCATCCAACGCGAATTACTTGTACGGGATTCCGGTACGCGTATTGCATATGTGCATTTTTGAAAATACTTGCACATGTGAGGATTCCATTCAACATTTATGGACACAATGGATACCACTTTACAGTGATCTGGAGTGAATTACTTATGTGAGACCAATGAAAAAGTGAAATGGCATGGATCCCATCTGCTCGATAATTCCATCGGGCGGATATTAGAAATGCCCTTGTAGATTTTAACGAGTAGGGAGGTTCAATGTCGTGCATCGATTTGTTCATCAATTTGTTAAACATTTTCACTTCGCTGGGCGCCCAAATGAGAACCAAGGTAAGCATGAATTTGTCACTTGATACGTGATTGTCGCGCGCCTCTGTGACGTCCGCGGAGTATACCTTTGTTGGTCGGGTTGCCACATATTGTCATGGAGAACCACTCCTTAAATTTTCTTCCACCTGTAGTCGAACACCATGAAAGTGTTAAAAAATATAATTTTCATAGTTATAAAATGCATATAATACGCGAATATATGTATAATAAGGCACCAATTGTACGCAAGATTGTTACACTTGTACATAAAATCATACTTCCTACAGTTGTCCAATCTTAAGGGGGTATTCTGGCTTCAAACTTTCAAAAAATCAATTTTTTTGCATTTTCTTAAAATATGAATATTCTTGATCATCTGTACGAAAAGATTTGTTCAAATTCGTAATGTTAATTTAGTTATAGGCGTTTAAAGAAAAAGATTCTTCAAATTCGGTGAAGAAACAGTCTCCAAAACCAGAATGAAACCCTTAAAAATAACATTTATCATTCTTATGGTAATTATACTACATTTATAAGTTATCATTTTAGTAATTATCTTAATTCTTATCGTTAACGTTCTATCAATTGCGTCTTTCAACATGTATAGTCAGTCACATAACACATAACTTTTAAATGAATCTGGTACTTTTTTGCAGAATACATTTTTAATATTCGCTATGTATGTAGTTAAATTTGTACATAGGTCACCTTTCTTAGGGTGAGTCAAAATTGAAGATTTCTATTATCAGGCACTTAAGAGTCAATATTTTCTCATCTATTAACTTTTTGTGGATATAACATATTACTAATATTTGATGTCGTTATGTACAAGTTTAAGTCTGGATTCTATCCAGACCTAGAAAGATATTTTACAAAAGCTGGTATCATTAATTTCACTGCATTATCTGAATGCTCAAACATAAAATTTATAAATTGTTGTACTACAGCTTGTGCGTTTGGATCGTTAGTTAAAATAGTTACATCCAAAAATCTTCGCCTCAAATTTTCTTTCACATAAGACCAAAGGAAATGAACTGCTTTTGCTAAACGGTCAGAAGGAGATCGACATTCTCCAATTAAAATAATAGCCAATTTAAATAACACAGGGAAAATATTTAGCGCATTTTGCATATGGTTCAAGTCCATCAAAATGTTTTCGTAGTTTTCGATATCATAAACAGGCGCATATCTCCCACTATTACTTGTATTAAAGCTCTCTAATAAATGCAATAACAAATTCCTTAAAGCACATTCCATAGAGGAGTCAATATCCTTGGAAGACGGAGTTTCTCTTCTACGCCAGTCTGCTTCTAATAATATCGATACAAATTGCATGGGATCTATCAATGCCATATTATTAATTGTTATTACTCCATTTTCAAACCCTATGTTGATACTATTAACACTGTAATTATTGGGAACGCTAATATTATATTGCTGCCACACTTCGTACTTTTGATTAATGAATCGTATGACTTCAGCATTTTCTTGACTTTTTCCAGTATTATTTTCAGCAGCAGAGCGTCTGGCACGATTAAATTGTTTTTTGAGACGTTTGGAACGTATAGTATTCCTATATTCGTCTAAAATTTGTCCTTGCGTTGATTCAATGAGATTCCCCGCTAATTTTAAATTTATGACAGCATTACCAAAGAATAGGATATGTGCGCCTAGGTTCAATACAGATAAAGTACTAATTCGACCGTGTTTTTGATATTCCTCATAAATACAATATGCCTGATACGTCATACCAAATCCATTGATACTTAAACTCCCAATGACTAATGAGTTGTAACCAAATCTAGCAGCCGCACCCACAACGGCGCCATCACGAACAGCTTTTGTAAGAAGAGCGGATCCTCCGCTCGCTGCTACCCCGACCATACTGCCAGTGATCGATAACCATGAACAAAAAGCTGTTCTGTTTGTGAAGGGATTAATACTTTCTTCATGAACTGACCGATCTATCAGGTTGTGCGATGATCGCCCAAAATTCCACGCAGCAGTCCCTCCAGTAGCTGCTGCTGCTCCTACAATCGTGACAAATAAGATGTGCCAAAATGAACAAAAGAAGATTTTTGTTGTATGTAATTGCTGAAATCAATGTAATAGGAAAAAACTTGAAAATTAGATCAAGATTAAATTGAAAGTTATTTACCTATTACTATAGGAGCAGCAGGTGTAAATAAAGCTGCAAGACCTAATGCCAATCCTGCTATTCCTGCTACGTTAGCTACTTTATCTATAGTGCTAAGAACAGTTTCTGTAGTTTTGCACGCGGGAGAATCAGCTTCTTCCAACCATACGGTCGAAGAGTATTCAGTAATTTCATATAAACTATTAGGCTGATAAAATCCATCTTTTGGGAGAAACATTCTACATTGTGGTAGTGTATTAGATACTTTGTAGTCGCTCCAACTTTTATATACTCTGCCACCTACATCAATATACCATATTTCCTCAATTTTTTTAGAAGTATCACTTTTTAATCTTTTTATTTTAAAAACAGGTATCGACTGTACACATATTTCCTCCCTTTTTAGTGATGCACGTTTTATGGGAAGTGTTACATTAAAGATAATTTCATAATAAATAGAATCAGCATCGATAGATCCATGTCCAAATTCAAATATTTTTTGGAATATTTCATTTATTACTGCTTGCGCTTTAGGTTCATAACATATCGTATCAATGACATTACTACTACCATCATTAACATTCTCATTATATTGCACCATTTGCGTTTCAGATTTGTCAGAAGTTGTAGACTGTTTTGGAGGACCAAAAATAGAAAATCCAATATTCTGCTTCAAATATTTGTATTCGCTGCTATAATACTTTGTCCACTCTGGTAAAAGTTCATAATACTCTTGTTGTTGGTATTTAGCAACTACCTCCATATCATCCTGCATAAAAATGAAAGCAGAAATTAGTGAAAAAATTGGATTATCAAAACTACACAATCATAAATATTGTACTTAGTTCGTCAATTATTAATATTATATTCATAATTGATATTTACCCAATCAGCATCTGTAGCAAGTGGAGCATTATCCATTTTACTTGTTGATACAAATAATACAGACTGGAATGATCATTTATTTTAAGTATATTTATTGATTAATATCAGAGAGTATACTCTCTGTATACATATATTGTATAGAGTGGTACATTCGGGTACAACTGGTAGAATATCTTGTTGAGAATTGAAGATATCAAAAAAGTGTTCCTACACAAATTGTTTGCTATAAAGGGATACATTATGTAGTATATATGAAGTAGTGGAGGTTATTTGGAAGCCAAAATAATTTTTTCAAATAGCACCCTCTATTTTTGTACTCATAACAATTCCATTAATTTATGGTTTTACTATAAAGAATGGTATTATATAGCATAGGCCTTGGCAACGCTAGCTCGCGGAACAGATGTTTCTCCTCTTTGCCTGCTCGGCGAGTAAGTCCCCACCACATCTACGCCAACTCTTCCTTCAACATGAGCCCCACCATGCTGCACCTGCAGGTTACTCACCACTACTACATATGCATGTACATAAGCCCCTTGCTTGAACTGACACTAACGACATTTACCAATTCCTTTAATTTTTATGATAGGGACGATTTTTCAGTACAGGTAAAGAATTCACAGAGCCGAAAGAATGTGATGAAAAGTTTGTAGCTGCGACTAGTAAGTCGTTTACTATCTGCCCACATCTGCTACATCTGTTCCATGAGCCATCGTTGCCCAGGCCTGATACAGCACATTGATGAATTCATTGCGATAGCCTAACAAAATTGTGTTAAGGGTGCGCCGGTGGCAGAAATCGCTAGAAATAGCTGTAAGGTGGCGCCTCTATCGACGTCGAGGTGATCTTTGTCTCTCCTGGAGCGCTGTCACGGAGAGGGAGAATGTCGCCCGCAGGAGAGACGAAGACAGAGATTACGAAATGGCTGGATTTTCGATGCGGCTACTCGGGTTTCATTTAGCGAGGAAGCAATATTTCCTGATGCTCTTTGCGTTGAAATGTTCTCTGAATTATTGCGGTGTCCCGTACAGAGCCCTTTTTTGCAATTTGTCTCCTCAAACTTTATAAACAACAATAGCTTCCTTTTTTATAGAAGATATTTTTTTCTGTACACTTTTTGCAAAAAAGGGCTCTGCATGGGACACCGCAATAATTCGAAGAACATTTCAATGCAAAGAGCATCAGAAAATATTGCTTCCTCGCTAAATGAAACCCGAGTAGCTGCATCGAAGAATGCAGGAAAGCAATATTTTCTGATGCTCTTTGCATTGAAATGTTCTCCGAATTATTGCGGTGTCCCATACAGAGCCCTTTTTTGCAAAAAGTGTACAGAAAAAAATATCTTCTATAAAAAAGGAAGCTATTGTTGTTTATAAAGTTTGAGGAGACAAATTGCAAAAAAGGGCTCTGTACGGGACACCGCAATAATTCAGAGAACATTTCAACGCAAAGAGCATCAGAAAATATTGCTTCCTCGCTAAATGAAACCCGAGTAGCCGCATCGAAAAATCCAGTCATTTCGTAATCTCTGTCTTTGTCTCTCCTGCGAGTGACATATCTCCCTCTCTGTCACAGCTCTGCAGGAGAGACAAGATCACCTCGACGTCGATAGAGGCGCCACCTTACAGCTATTTCTAGTGATTTCTGCCACCGGCGCACCCTTAACCCTTCAAGATTAATGAATTATTTGGAATTAATCTGTTGATAAATCTAAAATGCAGTCTTATTCTTTAAATCGATAATAGTATTTTTTAATAGATATATTACTCTTAGTGGATATACAAGTCTATAACGCTTCAATTTACACACATGTATAGTCAACTTTAAATCTAAGTATGTAAAGTTAAAACAAAAACATACTACATATTTAATTGAACCAGCACAGTACCACACGCATAGGATTATTATGTAATTCCTGGACTGCGGATCTTTGTACAAAATAAAATTTTCAAGCATTAATTACAGGTTACAAAAGCTAAATACCAATTCACTTTCCACAACGTTCGTTAATGATTCTATCATGTTGAAAATAGTATATCGACATTCTTGAATTCTTTCGATCTCTTTACCGTTGTAAACTGCACCTATTTAAGTTCTAATTTTTTCCATAAATGCATAAAATCCGCAGTCTAGAAATTACGTCATGTTATCAACGTTATATTTTAATAACTCACTTAATTTACGACGTTCTCCATTCAAACGCACAATTGACAATGAGTCCTACCACCGACGAGCAGTGATGCCAGACGGGACACCTTTTTTCGCGCATGCGCGACGATTTCAGCCTCAGTACAGTACGATTCTCGAGGAAATGTGGCACCTTGAGCGCCACGCAGAACTTTAAGAAATTGATATGATTTGATTATGAAAAACGAACGTATGACAAGTGTATTTGTATATAGATCCGTATATACATATGAAATATTAAAATTTAATATATATTTATACATATAATAATATTATTTAAACTTATTCTATATTTTGAGGATGGGGAAAGGAATTAAGTAGTGTTAAAATAATTAAGCAAAATAAATAATAAACAATAAAATATTTTATTTGCCAGACACAATTACAGAATACCAACATTTGTTGCAAGAGCAAGGGAAACTGGCAAAACCTTACCAGTATTGTCAAATCAAAAATTATTACAAATAAAAAAATTAACAATAGATTAAATACATAAAAAATAAAACAAAATATTGCACTGTCAGCTTATTCTAATATGATAAAAACATTCTAAATTAAATACATAAAATAAAATAAAAATAAAAAATTAAATAAAACAAAATATTGCACCGTTAGCTTATTCTTATATGATACAAACATTTTAAATTGAATACATAAAATAAAATAAAAATAAAAAATTAAATAAAACTAAATATTGCACTATTAGCTTATTCATATATAATAAAAACATTCTAAATTAAATACATAATATAAAATAAAAATAAAAAATTAAATAAAACTAAATATTGCACTATTAGCTTATTCATATATAATAAAAACATTCTAAATTAAATACATAATATAAAATAAAAATAAAAAATTAAATAAAACTAAATATTGCACTATTAACTTATTCATATATAATAAAAACATTCTAAATTAAATACATAATATAAAATAAAAATAAAAAATTAAATAAAACTAAATATTGCACTATTAACTTATTCATATATAATAAAAACATTCTAAATTAAATACATAATATAAAATAAAAATAAAAAATTAAATAAAACAAAATAAAAACAAGCTAATTGCTGTCGCATGTCACGTGCTTTTTTTATATAAATTTTGTGCACTATGCAGTTCAAGATGCCGCGAATCTACTTCGAAATTTGTACAATTAATATTTTGAGCTTGGAAGCTGGAACGAACTACGCAAATGGAAGATATCGTATCGGTATTCAAAAGATTTCTTTTTTTAGTTTTAACATCTGTAACTATCGAAAAAACGCGCTCGGCCTCAGCATTAGAGTGGGGTAGAGAGAAAACTATTTCAATTAACAATTTCAAATTTGGGAACATCTCTTCGTCTTCGAAATTTTTATATTCTAAAATCTTAAACCACATAACATCAATTTCTAATGAAGCTAATTTTGTTTTATAATCTACATCAAAACACGATGGTAGAATTCGCCATTCGACAGCTAATTCTGTAATATTAGGCAGGTTTACGCGTTTGGCAATATCTGATAAATCAGCAATGATGAGTCTGCCTTCATTATATAAAGCAATTTTTGGATCCAAAAAAATTAAACTTTTAAGAAATGTGTCGCGCAAAGATAGACGTGCAAGCATCTCTTGAACTGCAATAATGTAAAAATTCAAACATGTTGACCGAATTTGTTGGGCACATTCGAAGTCTAATGATTCTAAAATGCTTGTGCATTCCGGTCCCACATATACGTTTTGTAGTTCGACGATATTATTCGCGTCATTTAAATCTAAATTAATAATGTCTTCTAAAACTTCAGGTTTGATAAAATTTTGCCCTATTTGACAAATTAGCTGCCGGCTACTCTCAAATAATTTGTGTATTAAAATTTTTCTCGACTGAAATAGGGCATTGAAAGTATTAAAAAAATACAATGAATATTTCAAGAAATACATATATGATTTGATGGACATGTCATTCAAAGACTCTAAAATGATTTCGGCAGATTTTAATTTATCTTCAGCTACGGCTAATATGAAAAAATGTTTCAACACGTCCCAATTTTCAATTAATCTAACGACACATTTGTGTAAACAAAGCCACCTGGTATTAGATAATTTTAAAATTTTGTGATGTTCTACTTCGAAAAAATTCTGAAATTCAACCAGAATTGCGCATCTCTTAGCACTGCCCGAAATATAAGTGGCAACTCCTCTAAGTAAATTTTCGCATTCCGGAGGTAATTGATTACAAGATTTACTGGCTATGATCGCGGAAGTGTGGCAAAGACACCTTAAAGTTATTAAATGCGGAACTTCTGCTTGTAAATGTGTCATGAAAGAATTGTTACATCCAATCATGACAGATGCATTGTCGCACGCCATTCCGATAATATTCGTAATGGGAATACTTTTGTTATCTAAAAATTTTTTAAAAGTTTGAAATATACTACTCGCGGAACAATCAGCACTGTCTAACTGCATTAAATCTAATAGCTGAGTCGTTACTTTATTGTTTAATGGAGATACAAATTTAACTAAAACACACATGATTTTTTTATCTGAAATATCGGTTGTTTCGTCTACTAAAATGGAGAATTTGCAGATTTTTAAATTTTCAATTAAACGTTCGATTTCGCGCTGGGCAATTACATTTTTAACTATACTGGCACACTTAGTTCGAGCAAGTGTAAGATTCTGCACAACTTCAGGTTCCTTGCAAACATCTTGAATTAAAGGAGTTAAGTGATCTACTGTTTGAAAAGCTACATTATGTTCAGCATAAAAGGCTGATAATTTTATTTCTGCACGTTTGACTTTATCTTGGAGTGATAAAACTGGGATATTAGAACTACTACTATTACTGCAGGTGGCTTCGTTTTGAATTAAATTCATACTACGTATATGTTTGACCGTTCGCGAGTGCCTAATTAACGATGCTTTGTTACACGCGACAGCAATATTGCATGCAGTACAGTGCGCTTTATTTTCTAGTGGAGAAGGAGCTAGCCATTCTTTAAACATATTATCCTCCCGCCAAGAATATTGAAAACGGCGAATTCTACGCCTCATTCCAGCTCTTTCTCCCCTATTATGTGACATTTTATAAATTATATAAAATAATAATAATATCTTACTACTACACTACTACCACAGAAACCAGCAGGTCACTCACTTACTCACTACTCACTGAACACTAAACTCACGCACTCGTCCCGTTTCGCGGAGAACTTATCTTGCTGTCGTCACGTCGCTCTGAAGACTGAAGACGTTTTGTTATTTAGTTTTACGAATCCCCCCAGGGTGAATTCTTTACCCAAAACTGCACTGATTGGACAGCCAATGACAATTATTGCTAGCGATCAGGTAGTTTACTTATTGGCCAGTTCACCCTCACCCCCATCGTACCCGTACCCTGCGCTTACTTTGGGAATCCCGGTCCGCGGAAGTGACCGTGGGGTGTTTTTAGTATACAGCGGATTATAGCGGTATTTTTCGCCGGACCGTCAGGTACTATCATAATCATAAAGCCTTGGCCTTATGCAAAACCTTCGGAAACTCCGGGGTTTACGATTACCACTACCCTTTACCTATTACACTTTATTAAGGTCGGAAACGAAGGATTTTAAGGGACGGGACGTCGGGACATGCATTGTCTAAAACATCTAAATAGTATGCGATAAAATCGTCTTTCTCAAAAATGTGTAGCTTTGTTCTGCACGCTAAATGTTGATAGAAGTTTTCATACTAAATTTTTATATTAATTTTAAACGGGAACTACGAGTGGCAGCTACATTAGCTGTATATTCCATTTCTAATATTTAAGCAAAAATTAACGCGAATACGAATATGGGCGAGTATCATTACTAGACTGCGGATCTTTATGCATTTATAGGAAAATTGAGCAGACGAAATTCGAAATTGTTGGAAAATTTAAAAAATTGAAGACGTCAATATATGATTTCTCCTCTATTAAAATCATTAAGGGGGGAACCCTATGTTTTTTGCTTAAATCGATGAAAAATTTCCTTATGAATACGATAAAAAAGTTAGAAAGCTATCAGAGATGTTCTTGTACGTTATTTTCAAAATAAAGTGAAGAGTTGTATTGAGCAGGAGCGACAACTGTAAGTTAAAATGAATTACGATTTTTTCACAATTTTTCTGCTACACAAACTTTCGCACGCTGTGAAACGTAGCTCGTAAACTAATTACCCGATCTTTATGAAAGTGGATGTATATTCTATAAACAATTGGCCTCAGCATGACGAGTTCTGATTTTTTTATTTTTTATTTAAAATAAAGTTATTATCAATTATTTATATCAGAAAACACGTTTTTTTCATAACGTCGCCATTTTTGCAATTTGGCAAATTTAAAAAAAAGAAGAATGCCATGCTGAGCGTTTATGCATAAACTAACGATTCCATTTGGATTTTTTTGTTTCAGATCATTTTTGTGCCCTGTACGTTGCCCCGCGCAAATACAGATTGCCATATTCAAGCCGTTATTTCACGATTATTATTAACAATTAAACTTTAAAAAAAATATTTTTTGTTATACTATAACATGAACAAATGATACTTGAAATTTCAAATCAATCCAGGCATTAGATTCTTCAAAAAAAAATTTGGAAAAACAGGCATTTACATAGGGTTCCCCCTTTAAGGGAAGAAACAATTTTTATTTTACATAAAGATCCGCAGTCTAATCATTACCATTTCCTACAACAAACTTAAAAAATAAATTTCTTTGGAAAGCATTATTTAAAGAGTTCCTAAAAATCGTTTCATTTTATTTTTATATCTTCTGTGTTCAGAATATCTGTGTTCAGAAGCATTAGGAAGATATAAAAATAAAATGAAACGATTTTTAGGAACTCTTCATCAATTGATCGAACCTTTGCGCCGAAAACATTTAAAATTTGAGTTAACAGCTTACGATCGACATTGGTTAACAAATCAATATTAACGTACTAAACAATAAATTACAGGTGAAAATTAAGGATGTCCTTTATTTCGATAAAATTTTTCATACTGCTACTTTCAACGTTTGTCACGCTTAATAATAATTGATTTGAGAAGTAAAATTGTCGGTGTTAACTTCTACAGACATGCGTGTTGATATTAGAAATAGTATTAAATAGCTAATCCATGTGTGGTTCTTTGACTTTTGCACTCCTAAGTCGTTCATTTGGACTACTATGCGTCCCGTCAATTATGCCGGCACATCCCGCCGATATAGCTGCTTCGGGGCTCTGCTATACAATCGCTTCATCATAGATACGTTACTGGTTTGGACGCGCATGCGCGAAAAAAGGTATCCCGTCTGGCATCACTGCCGACGAGATTCGGTGGATCTACTTTGGAAGATCTACTTTGGCAGGGGATGTCCCTTACTGTAACAGAAGCAGGAGGAGTGGGGAGTAAACTCTTATGTTTGGCCTGGTTTGGCCTTTAGGAGTGTTCTAACACGCGAGGAACGCCTCGCGTTACGCGTAACGGTCATGTTTCCGCGGCACCATCGGGAGTAGTGTTGCCAACTCCCTACCATCGTGTCGCCCTAGGAGCGGCCTAGGGGAATGGCGATGCAAGCACCATAATCCAGGGTGGTTTCACTCTAATAGGAGAACTGTTAGCACGAATTTAGTACTGTAACACAAAATAGAGATGTCACTACTTTGCAAGAGTAATTCTCAAAGTGTCCGCCAGATGGAACTGATGACAGCATTTTGGTGCATATTTATTTACAGATTCTTTTTTCTACCATAAAAGTGTTTGTAAATATATTTTCAAAATGGTGAAGTGCGTATTTTGTGGGATTTTGGGCTACAATAAGAAAAATGAGTCCTTACACAGGTAAATACGTAAAGATAACATAACCTCTTATCAATTTTCAATAGTATTAATATATTTTTATTCTAATTTTCGTACTATAATGCGTAGATTTCCACAAGATGAATCACTACGTAATGAGTGGTTGAAACAACAAATCACTTTACACAAAACTGCTTTATAAAGCACCTTTGTTCCCGGTGATCGTTGAAACCAGGAAGTGTGCCTACAATTTAAAAAAAAATGGCAAGGTTTCCAAAACAGCAGGACGTTTCGGTTGAAACAAATTGTACAGGTAAAAAAGTGTTTCATCATTCATAAAAGTTATTAAAACTAAGTATTCGTCATAAAAGTATACATACAGAAATTGATAGTTAATGTATATGAATGTTTTTTCTTTTACAAGTTTTTCTTTCTGCTTTAAATGTAAATACTATTATTGATATATCCACAGTTATATCTTTTCCAGATAAAGCCCAAGATGTGGCTACTATATTTAAGAAAGAAAATGTACCAGAAAGGAATATTTTGATGGAAGTTAATTCTATAGGTAAAAAAGAGTATCTATGTTGACAAAAGGTACAAATGAAAGTTGCTTTACGCTTCTACATTAGCTTATGTAATGAATATTTCAGATAATGATGCTGAACCAACCTCCATAAATGAACAACTCCCCGAGGCAAGCACAATAGTGGATTATAGTGACTCACCTACAACGAGCAGAGATATACGTACGTTGAAATAAGTTTCAAATATAGTATTTAAGTTAATTATATATATTATTAAAAGAAAATTTGAAGATTTATTATTGAGATATTGAAAGTGGTATGAAATGTTAATGTTCATGGACTAAAATCTCTGTGTACAGTAAGTACTGAGCATTATTTCTCATTGCAGTTAGTCAAGAGGATTGCTTCTTACCAAGCACATCATATGCAGTGAAGAAGAAATATGAATGTGATATAGTTTGCTACGACCACCATTATGAAGACACTCCATGCACTATGAAAAGAAAATTTAACGTATTACGAAAAAAAAACAAAACAAACCGTAAATACCGTTCCAAAAGCCAATTGTCTAAGGATAATAAGTGTAACACACACCGACATCGTATAACACACATCGCATATCGCATAACACACATTTTTGCCCCTCAATAATATTAAATTTTACTGTAAAATTAATTTCTTCATATAAATTCAATGTTATCATTCAATAATATTAAATTTTACTGTAAAATTAATTCTTTATATAAATTCAATACTACCCCACAATAATATTAAATTTTACTATAAAATTAATTTCTTCATATAAATTCTCCATGTATGTTCTGCGATATGCGATGTGTGTTACGCGATGTCGATGTGTGTTACGAGATATACGATGTGTATTATACGATCTCGATGTGTGTTCTGCGATATGCGATGTGTGTTATGCGATCTCCATGTATGTTCTGCGATATGCGATGTGTGTTACGAGATATACGATGTGTGTTACGCGATGTCGATGTGTGTTACGAGATATACCATGTGTGTTACGAGATATACGATGTGTGTTACGCGATGTCGATGTGTGTTACGAGATATACGATGTGTGTTACGCGATGTCGATGTGTGTTACGAGATATACGATGTGTGTTACGCGATGTTGATGTGTGTTACGAGATATACGATGTGTGTTACGCGATGTCGATGTGTGTTACGAGATATACGATGTGTGTTACGAGATATACGATGTGTGTTACGCGATGTCGATGTGTGTTACGAGATATACGATGTGTGTTACGCGATGTCGATGTGTGTTACGCGATGTTGATGTGTGTTACGAGATATACGATGTGTGTTACGCGATGTCGATGTGTGTTACGAGATATACGATGTGTGTTACGCGATGTCGATGTGTGTTACGAGATATACGATGTGTGTTACGCGATGTCGATGTGTGTTACGAGATATACGATGTGTGTTACGCGATGTCGATGTGTGTTACGAGATATACGATGTGTGTTACGCGATGTCGATGTGTGTTACGAGATATACGATGTGTATTGTACGATCTCGGTGTGTGTTACACTTATTATCCTAAGTTTACGGTTATAGTGGAGCGGCGAGCAGTGATGATAGCGGCGCGGTGAGCAGCGCGATGGAAACAAACCGATGTAATTAAATGAAAAAGAAAAAGATAGAAAAAGTAGTATGTTTTTGTTACTTTTTTCTATCTTTTTCTTTTTCATTTAATTACATCTGTTTGTTTCCATCGCGCTGCTCACTGCGCCGCTATTATCGCTGCTCGCCGCTCCACTATAACCGCACCCTTAGACAATTGGCTTTTGGAACAGTATTTACGGTTTGTTTTGTTTTTCTTTGAGCCAGTTCATTGGTAATTAGTGTGATATGCATTTTATGCATTCTTAGTATGAAAAAGGTTGTAAATAATGTATAACTTGCAATATTTGTAATGAACCAGTGTTATCGCGCCTGATAATATGGTTTAAATTGATTAATAAGTAGAAAGTTGTACATATACTGTTAATAATTGTTATAATATTGAATAAAATGTATTTAAAATGTATTAAAATGTTTTAATTTATTTATTTTTAAATAAAAATTATAAATTAGCAAGGAATAGGTAGTATGGATTTCGAATTCCCGCGTTTTGATCCGTTAGTTGTGTAACACAAAATTCAGATGGCGTTCGATTTCGTGCTAACAGAAAAATACATTGAGTGACACTACCCTGACCATAATCCCATCCCCACACACGGCGCAAATTCCCCTATACCCGCGTCTAGCGTTCGCTCCGACGAGGTTGGCACCTCCGACCTCGGGCGATATAAACCAGGAGAGCAGAGAACTCGCTCTCAGTGATGGCACCGACGAGATATAAAATAGACCTATCATCTTATGGGACTTCGTGTCTCATGTTCTGAAATACCGACTGTTCAAAAAACCGGAGGTTTTGGTATGCCCTCTACGATTTAGAGTGGTGAGTTTAGGAATTATGTCGAATTTCAGATTTCGAAGGCGCAGTTGCCAAATCACATCCGAAAATATTTGTCGCGTGGTTGCCAATTTACTGTTACTGCCGTGTAATGCACAGCGCGTATTTCTGCTATTTTCCATGTTACAGTCACAATTCTGAAAAAGTAAACGAAACGAGTCGAGTCAGTCAATACATGATTAATTCCACCTGAATATTTCATCTCTGTTTAAATATAATGCTTCCTGTTTCTGTAATCATTTTAAAGCTGAATAAATGCTTTTTTGATTTATATAAATAAACTGTTATTTATTGATAGCAAACAAAATAATTATTGTTATCAAAAATAGTGTTGAAAATAGAATTACCTATTTAACGCTATTTTTATCGTAAAATTTATTCATATAAACTGTTGTTGGTTTCTTTGAACCTTCTGCTATAAAATTCATAAGTTTGAAAAGGACGGAAAAATATTCAGAAGATCATATAGTTAATAAAAAGTTTTAAGGACAAGTTATGTTATTGTTAAGTTGGTTTCGTTACAAGTTGTAGCGTGTCTGTTATCATATGCGTTAATATTAAATATACAATTAATTATTAGTCTTTTTTCAAGTATTTTCATAAGTTATGCAAGAATTTACATTAATTATAAACAATAATTAAATGTGTAATAAATATGTATTAAATTCTGTCTATGTATAGTATTGATCTGACTTGTCATTATATTGCAAAAGCATAGAGGAGTTCAGATTTATATAGTTGATCTTTTACCATTATTTTTATCAGTTTTGAAACAATAATCACTGTATTATTTTGTGAAATTAGCAATTACATTTTTATTCGTTGTCTGCAATTAAAAGATCACTAACTAATATGAAACAGGGGATGAAATAAATAGTACCATTTTATGTATAAAATATATTTATTAAATAAAGTAATATGTAGGATTCAAAAACTAGAGACAGTGTCAAGGAAAGAAATAATATATTGATACATATGTACTATTTATGTACATATATGTATACATACACATTAGGGTGGCTTTTATTTGCTCTTGTCAAAAATTTTTTCAAATTTCTTTTACACGGCACCCCACAGAGTTATTCCGAATAATTAAAACAATATCTGTGCAAAGTTTGAGCTCGATCGGATACCGGGAAAACGTACCCCAACTGGATTAAACATTAAAATAATTAATTTAAGGTTCATAAAATCGTTTTTCTCGAATATCTTCTAAACTATATATTTACTGCGTCCAAAAAAATGTTCAACAAAACATGTTGATCTGGACAGGCTGCGTATTTTATATCGTTTTACTTTTTTTCGTAAAACACACGGTTTCCGAAAAATTGAAAAAAACCTTGGACCCAAATCCAACAATTTTTTCTGAAAGGAATCGGAAGAACATCTGATAAACAAAATAAAACAGATTGACCCGGGCGGGATTCGAACATGGTCCAAAAAGTCATCAGCGGTTCCGCAGTCCGAGACCATAGCCGCTGCACCAACCGGCGCCCTTGAAAGTAGCTTCGAAATATTCGAATGTAACGACATGTATTATTTTCTCTTTTTGTACTACGCAAGTTTTAAAGTCTGGAAAATATTTCTCTGAACGTAGGATTGTTTAATATTACATAATATATTTTTTAAATTCAGAGAAAAGAGGTATAACTTAGGAAAAACGCTGAAAAAAGAAGTTTTTATTTTTTTCTACTATGACGCACCACACTCAGGGATTTAAAAAAATTGAGCATAATACTTATGATAATATCTCATTTCTAAATTAAATCTGTAGTAGTGCTCTTTCGATTTCTATATGAAATCTGCATTTTTTCGTGTTTTTCGCGTTTTACAACCAGAGTTTGCAACGGAAAAATCTGAAAATGTGTACCTAGTATGTGGCTTAGTATCCAAAATGTGTCAGAATTTTTTCAGAATTTTTAACTATCAATAAATGGGGAAAATGGGCCAAAAACTGGTTTTTTGACTTTCCTCAATAACTACCCTTACAGATGAGATATGGGGCTGTACCTTGGCAGAGCGGGGTCTTTTTGGGTAGGCTATCGAATGGCCGAAGCTCGATTAAAAACTCGTCGGGGGCGAATTTCACCACCAAACCCGCGGGTACATATGGCCTTTGAAAATTGAAGTGTGGTTTTATTATCTTTTATCAATTAACATTAGCGACAAATGTGTTCTTTTTAACTTGCGGAACTTACTTTTTTTTAATTGCAGATTTTTTTGCTGGATATTCTATATATATATTATATATTTTTTTAAAAGTCTTAATTTTTGAGTTCCACTTTCTTAAGGGTCAAGGTCTTATAAAGAGAACTGCGTTTAGAAAAAAATTAACTACTAACTATTTAGTCGTTGCCATTCGCATTTATACTTTTCACACACACCCAGTCAACACGCCGGCTCGCTTTCGGCTCGGCCACTGCAAGAGCCGAGTCCAGGCCTGTGACCTGCAGAAGTTCGAGCCCAGGGCCGGCCGGCCGGGCCGGTCTGCTGCCCATTTGCAGGATTGCAAGGGTGCGGGATTCGCGTTCTCATTTCTTGATAATACGAACACGGGTTTTTTCAATAGCCAATAACGCTAGATAAAAGATCAATCTAAGCCGCAATCGCCCTCAAAAGTCTTATTTTGTCGTATACGAGGCGTAATTTGCATTATTCGGCAGCATATATAGAATGATGCAAATTACGACTCGTAAACGTAAAAATAGGACTTTCGAGGGCGACTGCGGCTTAGATTGATTTTTTACTTAGCGTTATTGACTACTGAAAAATCCCATTTTTGTATTATCGAGGAATAAGACCCCGAATCCCGCACACTTGCAATCCTGGAAAAAGAAGTCTACCCCGTAAGAGGGCAGCACGGTTGCATTAATTTGGCGATTGCCGTCATATACAATATTAGAAAATTTTTAATTCTGTGTAAAAATATATAGTATATTATCCCTTCACCAACCCCCTGCGGCATAACAAAATATTAATTTTGCTAACTAAAATTGAGTAGATGAAATTCAAAATTGTTGCATTTTCAAAAGGTTCAAAGAAACCAACAACAGTTTATATTAATAAATTTTAAGATAAAAATAGCGTTAAATAGGTAATTCTATTTTCAACACTATTTTTGATAACGATAATTATTTTCTTTGCTATCAATAAATAACAGTTTATTTATATAAATCAAAAAAGCATATTTATTCAGCTTGAAAATGATTACAGAAACAGGAAGCATTATATTTAAACAGAGATGAAATATTCAGATGGAATTAATCATGTATTGACTGACTCGACTCGTTTCGTTTACTTTTCCAGAATTGTGACTGTAACATGGAAAATAGCAGAAATGCGCGCTGTGCATTACACGGCAGTAACAGTAAATTGGCAACCACGCGACAAATATTTTCGGATGTGATTTGGCAACTGCGCCTTCGAAATCTGAAATTCGACATAATTCCTAAACACGCCACTCTAAATCGTAGAGGGCATACCAAAACCTCCGGTTTTTTGAACAGTCGGTATTTCAGAACATGAGACACGAAGTCCCATAAGATGATAGGTCTATTCTATATCTCGTCAGAGACTATAAATTGTAAAAGAAAGTTCAGTTTAAAATTTTTTCACTTTCGGTATTTAAATAAGAAATTGTCTATACCTTTCTACTATATAACTACATAAATAATACCATTTTTAACTCAAAGATGAAGAAGTACTATGACTTGAGATAAAAAAGTTAGGATTACAGTATTCGTGATCGTGAAATAATCACGATCTACGAATTATCATTATTCATACCACGAATTATCATTATATTAAGTAAAATATATATATTGTCTGGATAAGAAATTGTCTATACCTTTCTACTAACTACATAAATAATACCATTTTTTAACTCAAAGATGAAGAAGTACTATGATTCGAGATAAAAAAGTTAGAATCACAGTCGTGATCGTGAAACAATCACGAGCGTGATCGTGATTCTGCTATCACTGTGATAAATCACCGTGAGTGATTTTGAACGCCATCTCTAGTCTGTTATGTGCTAAGTCGAAACCGGTTCTGTTATGTGCTAAGTCGAAACCGAAGTCGAAACCGGTTCTGTTATGTGCTAAGTCGAAACCGAAGTCGAAACCGGTTCTGTTATGTGCTAAGTCGAAACCGGTTCTGTTACGGGCTAAGTCGAAACGAAACAAAAAGTGGCACGGCCAAAACCCGAGCGTGAGCACTCTCATCTACTCTCTGATCTCGTCGGTGCTTTAGGTCCGTGGTGAAACAGAACGGACCCATTGATATTTGATGTGTAAACATTTGAAAAATAAGCGGGAACTGAGAGTCCGGTTGAGAGAGACTGGGAGGTTGGTAGGGTGGGTTGGGTTGGGTTAGGTGTACTGATATATATATATCAGCTGTTTGGACGTAGCTGTTCACATCGCCGACACTTATATTGTAACGCATTTTAGAAAATGGGCATCTTCAATCGCGCAGGTCCAACTTTTTTCCCCTCTTATCTGGGAACATCGTGTGAACAGTCACTAATTGATTATTGAAAGGTAAAGATCACGAGTTTCTGTAGGAAGTCAAGTTTTGGTAAGTGCGTTCGTTTTTCCTGCGTATTGAAATAAATTCGGACAATAGACTTTCGAGCAGTGTTCATAGTGAATTTTGTATTTCAGAACAATATGCCTAAAGCGCAGGTACATCACCATAATTATAATAAGGTCTGGGAACAATTATTGTTTTTCGCTCAAATATTGATAATCGTACGAAATGCCTGCTGTGCGGATTTGAACCTGCGGTAGTCATGAAGTGTAATCTCGAACGGCATTTTTCAAAAATTCATTCACAGCAGTATTCGTCGTACGAAGACCGAGAAAAGAATTGATTTAATAGAAGGGCTCAAATTAGTGCATGCGGAATCTCGTACGGATATTTCTGAGAATTGTTCATCAGAAAAAGCTCGCATAGCTTCTTACGCTCTTTCTTGCTTAATAGCTAAAGAAAATAAATCGTTCACTGAGGGCGATTTCATAAAGAAATGTCTCATTGAAGCGGTAAAATTATTTGGTAATTCTATAACGCTTGAAGAAGCTGAGAGCATTCCACTTGGTGACAAAACTGTCGGTTCCAGTATTTCGGATATAGGCGCGTCTATTGAAGAGAAGATACCTTGACGGGCTGGGTTCCAGTGTAGGGTCCATCTTGCCATAGTGGTTCATCTCTTAGTGTCTCCTTGCTTGCCTCACAATTAAGGGAGTGACTTCTGCAGGATCAGAAATCGGTGCCGGCTTCTGAGGTGGTTTTCCATCCTTGAATTTCTGTGACCTATCTGTTGGCCTGCCTTTTCCAGCTCTTTCCTTCGGCGGTTCAGGTTCATCAGCCCAATTCTTCGTGATAAGTGCTTGTTAATATTTACGCATATTGAATATGTAGACTTCGAAAAGCAATGATTATAAAATTTACGGCGTCCAAATGTCATGAATCCAACCGCCACGGCGTCCAAAAGGCACGAGTCTGAAGAAACACATAAAAATTAAAATTCAAATCCAAATTTAATAGGTTCCTATATATTTCACAATACAATATCACCGTATGTAGACCATATGTAGACTTCGAAAAGCAATGATTATAAAATTTACGGCGTCCAAACGTCATGAATTCAGCCGCCACGGCGTCCAATCGGCACGGCGTCCAAACGGCACGAGTCCAATCGGCACGGAGTCGAAAAGGAACGCGTCCAATCGGCACCGTCCAATCGGGACGTGTCCAATCGGTCGGAGTCCAAACGGGCATCACTCGCAAAACGCACCTAAGAAATCCCACCTTTACAGAGGTGCTTAGTCGTAACACCTCTATAATACACCGTGGAACAGTCGAACCTGAATCACACTGGATCTAGTTTTCGAATTCACCGTTCTCAAAACGTAGAGGACGCCAAAATCACTGGCATTTAAGGTAACGTTACTACAGATTCCTGTTACCGCCAAGTCCCATAAGGTGTCATGTCTATTCCTATATCTCGTCTGTGCCAGTGCTATTGAGTGGCGCAAAAAGGGGGCACAGGTGGCCGCGGGGATAAGTGGAACTTACAGTAATCTGAAATACCACACCGCTAAAAGTTCCACAACCGACGAGATACTCGTCGGTGGCACAGACGCTCGTCTGTGTCGGTGGTTCTGCGCCATTTTTATCGACTATGTATTATTTCATTTTACACAGTATTCAATGTTTGTCTCAGTTTGCCTGAAGAGGTCAGTGCTACATGATCACAAATTACATCTTCTGCCTGTGAAATAATTTTAATATTCAAGAAGTCAAAATTGAAGGATATATTATCCTAATGATAAAAATCTTATCATTATTGAATATTTC
Organism: Lasioglossum lativentre; assembly: GCA_916610255.1. Lineage (NCBI taxonomy): Eukaryota > Metazoa > Arthropoda > Insecta > Hymenoptera > Halictidae > Lasioglossum > Lasioglossum lativentre. The sequence goes on along the minus strand of OU744357.1, from coordinate 27,234,764 downwards.
TCATTAATTGTGCCTATTCTATTGGAAATAAATAATACATACATAGTTTGAACCACTACTTAGTGGTCGGTACCGCAATAAAATTGAAATGAGGTAAGAGAATTAATGGTCTAAAGGTCAAATGTTTTCATTATTTCAGTGTTAAAAGTACGGTGGGAAGTAAAGAATGAGTTTTATGGAGGAGCAAAGGTCGCAAGGTGCGGTCGATGAGCGATTTCAGGCCTTCATAGAGACTGAAGCTAAGAAACGAGAGTTTCAGGTTAGCTCGCGAGTTGTTCTCGGTATTTTTTTTACATTGTTTTCGATTATGTGAAAATATCTTCTAATCGAATCATTTATCAATTTGATAGTATTAACTTGAATATTCAGTTTTAGTATAATATCACATGACATATATAGGAAGTATAAGGAGTACTCATTGTCTTTGCCTCCTATGTCAAAATAATCGTGATAATTCTTCTACTTTAAACAAAAAATTGTGTTCGAAACCGTACCTTTTAACAGTGTTTTGTGCAACTACTTTAAATAACTTCTTAAGTAATGAATGTATTTTTTGTGACGCGTTACATAAGATGTTAAAATATTTATGTGTTTTTTTAATGTAGTTTGTTTTTTTCAGAGATTGGTACATAATTTAACTGACATCTGTTGGGATATTTGTGTTGATACACCTAGTGCTCGTTTAGGTGCTAAAACAGAAAATTGTCTTGCTGCTTGCATAGAAAGATTTATTGATACAACAAATTTTATTACAAATAGATTAGAACGTGTAATTTTAAATAATATCCCAGACGTGATTGTACAGTAAATCAGTTCCCAATTAAGAAGACATTAAGTATAAGGAACTTAAGTATAAAGCTCTAAGAGAAATTATTGTAATTATTTATGGTACAAAGTATGTAGCATTTTGTACACAATCCTTATTTTAAATATCTTACTCTGAAAGATGTTGTCGAGTGTCAAAGGACTTGTAAGCCGTCATAGGCGAAAGTTTATAGTGGGAAGCATTGTTATTGGCAGTGTTATTTTCATAAGATATACACAACGTAGACTTCGAGAATGGCAAGAAAAAGAGATCAAGGATATGCTAGAAAGAACAAAAAGACAACAGTACTTTGAATGTATAGAAAAAATATGCAGTCAAACGATAAAGTCCCTCGCATCGACTCTAAGAGACACTGTAATTAAAGTTTTAGACACTGAAATTATTGTAAATAAACTCAGAAATGGTTGCACTGATAAATTAGCATATTGGAATGAACTGAAAGTTTTAGCAATTGCTAGATCAGCTGTTATAATATATTCGTATGCAATGGCAGCTACTTTGATAAGGATTCAATTTAACATAATAGGTAGTCATATGTACAAGGATATTCAAAACTCTAATGGTGCAACTGCAGAAAACATTGTACAGACAAAATATATGTCTCTTTCAAGCCATTTTAGGTACGATGGGATAAACAAATTATGTTCGCTTATTAAGGATAAGGTTGTAGAAATAACAGCCTCGATTTCATTGAAAGACGAATTAACTCTAAGGGATATAGAAGAAATATATTGGGCCCTTACATCCTCTATATCTACGGACAGTTCAAGAGATCCTGTTAAAAATCTTACTGCATACATGTTACAAACAGAATGCGATGATGAAAAAGAACCTATCTTTTTGAAATTAATTAATGAAACCCTAGATCTTTTGGAAACTGAAGAAGTACAAAACATAACGCAAAGTAACATTAGACGTGGATTCAGTTTATTGATAGATCACATGTCTGAATTTTTCACTGGTCCTTCTACAAAGGAAAATGGCAAAACTCCAAATGGTATTTCAGTACCAGGAACATCGAATCAGAATCACATGAGTTGGAGAGAAAAAAATAATACGGAAGTGAATAGCAATACATTTGTTAACATCAATAAGGTAGCAATGCCTATGGCTAAAATAATACCAATTATAAATGGGCAAGTGCCAGACAAATCAATGTCACAAGATTTCCAGACAGATTTATTAGATCGTTTAATAAGAAATGAAGAACTTATAACACTCGGTGCAAATATTTATGAAGCATTCAGTTTTTAAATTTCATAATGCAATTATTTAAACTGTATGCAACATCATATGGCATTATACAGCAACTACTGCATAAAAAATTGAAATTGTTAATCTATTTAAATATAAACGCATTGTTTACACTTTTAAAAAGAAATACAAATGTATCTCTTTTTATAGTATATTGTAGTAAAAATTTGGTTATAGGTATTTACAATATATTTGAGGTGTAAAGAAGCAAACCCACGACACTTTTGTATCTAAATGCGTATTAGTAAAGTCTTGATAACGAAAACATCGCAATTATAGAATGCAAAAATAGATTTGTATTAAAATACTTGTTATGGTATGTAATTTCCTTAAAAGGTATAATATATTTTTACTTTTCGAAAATACTTTTTTTTTTTATTACATTTTCTTCATTTCCAAATCATTTATTTTAGAAATGTAAACAACGAATACAAATAATTGAATCTTTTGATAATAAAACTAGTATTATTCACAATTTTTCTCGCACTACTTTATTTTTAAGTAACTTTAATAGTGATCAAAAATATAATTCGTCAATGTTTGTTAAAATCAAAATTATCAAATGAGTACCGATAATAAATAAATATTAGGAAGTATTTACATCAAAGAGGCTTGCGCATGCACGAGGCCTACCGAAAAATTTGTAAAAGCTCATCGTTGTAACGTAGTACATTAGATTAGAGTATTAGAGGTATCGTACACACAGAGAGTATATGTATGTATATCACATATCAGTGATGTATATCCTCTTTGGTATACAATACAGTATACAGTACAAGTGCAAGTACTTGCCGTAGTGCGTCAGTGCGCCGCTCTGCTTTGTCAGGTGCAGGCGCATTTAGATCTTAGTAAGACCGCGGTGAAGTTGAAAAATCCTATACTTTCAATTAAAACTATTTGATTAATTTATTTTCAAAATGTGGAAGTTTGTTACCCGTGAAATCCGTGAGACTTTAGAACGTCGTGCATGCCGTACAAATATTTATTCACAAACGTCCCAAGATAATACCAAAAATGAGGTTAAAACAGATTTGACGTGCAATCATAAGATCCTCGCGCCAAGCCTTTCGATTTGTAATAAAGAATTCTGTGGATCTGCGAAAGCTGGTGATTTTAAGGATAAAAATGAGGATTCCAAATGGAATACAAAATACACCTGGTCGGAGGCTGTAGGATGGGTAAATTGCGCCGTTTATGTTTATATTCTTTATCTTTCATTTGATCATTTTCCCACGTTTTATCATATAAAAAGCAAATCATCATATAAATCATCACCTTACACTCTTAAAGGTAGTTCAACCTTTAAAGTCGACTATTTATGTAGATGTAGACCTAACCCAGACCTTAACAATTTGATCTTTGGTCAAATTAAAGTTTTAGTAAACTTTTATTACTTAATTAGAAAATTGTTATATATTATTTATGATATATAAAATTCAACAATTGTTTACATAAGTGCGTTATGATAAGAGAAAATGTTTTCTAGAACATTATAATAATAACAACTAATTCTTTAAATTAGTAATACATTTTAAAGATAGCTTTAATGTTTTTTTAATGACTATATAGTTATAGTTTTGTTATATTTTTTTAAAACACGAATCTTATATATTATTGTTTAAAAGAGTATGAAGTCAGAAATGAAAAACAATATACTCTAAGAAAATCTAATATAGGTCAGCATTTGCGTTTCAACATAATTTGGGAAGTTTAGTCGTTGCTTCTTTTCATTTATAATATGTAGAAATGTAGCTATAAATGCTGCTGCATCAGAAAATTTTAAATTTATGTAATAAAACTTGTAATAAAGCTTGTATTATAAAATATTTTGTATAATTGTTTTCATAATATAATATTTATTGCAAGATTCATGAATCTATTTGAACCATTATTTTCAAACAAAATGAAATTACATTCTATAATGAAAAGTTAAATATTAACGATGTGAACATTTGTTATTATGATATAAACGTAAATGATCAAATTACTTTTATCCTTGAAATTAATTCAAATGCTTATGCTATTAACCCTTTGACTGTGGAGTGTTCAAATACAAAACGTGCCAATCAAGTGATGCAACAGATACAACAATCTTCACTATACACAGTATATAAAACAATATAATATTTATTATTTTCTATTTATTATTTATCTATTATCGCCTTTTGCCTCTGGGCTTTGGCGAGGATTTCCCACTTCACTCTTATACAGTTTCATATACCACAATACAGCACGTAACATAATACGTAATCCTAAATATATAATACAGTATAATATAACACAATATAATATAATATATATAATCTTGTGCTTTTTTTTATTAAAGTTTATTAACTGTACTAGCTATAAATTATTCACCAATTTTAAACAAAACTTAACTCAACTTGAAGAGATCTTTGGTTGTTCACGATCAGTCTTGTTCTTCCTTTTCTTTAGGATTTTTCTCATTATTTCCATTTTTGCTCCATCCACTTGTAAAAGTTTCTCCAGCTCCATTTGTCCTCTTGCTCCTACACTTTCTGTCCTCTTCTTTCCTACATTGTTGCTTGTCTTTAAACTCATTAACGCATCTAAATCTAGCTATCATTTTTCTTTCCTTCTTGTATAAAACAATATAAAGAATAATACTGAATAAAAAGCATACAATGATTGCAGACTAAACAATGCATTTTATCTGGCTTTTATAAAAAAGTAATGCCTCAAAATTACTTTAATCAGTGTAAACAACCATTTTGTATTCGGCATCTCCAAGCCCTGTTCGCACCAAGAGACTGTCTCTCATTGGGTCGCATACAACAGTCAAAGGGTTAATATAAAGTTAATTATAATCAATGTATTAAGAAAATGATTTGTTAATAGTCCAGTGTATTGGCTGTCGGATGGGTTGTATGTCAGACATTATGTCTTCGTAGAAGAATATTTGAGAAGGAGAAAACTGATTCCATAAAAAGCAAGTTATTTCCATATCCAGAAGCACGTGTTTCTTATTTATTTGGTCAAGTATCAAATTTAAATCCAAAACATCTTCTACGTGTTACTGAGTGTGCTGGAAACAATAACAAAAAATATGGTCAAGAAAAGACAGAGTTAGAATGGAAAGCAAGCAAACCATTTGGACCAATCACTATTGAAGAGGTGAGAATGTTGTTCTGTAGGCATTATAATTTATAATAAAACAGAAGTTAGCAACAGATAGTAAAACTTATATCCTGTAATAAGAAAAACATGTCATTATTCCACCATACTTCAATAACATTTATATCTTTCCTTATACTTATATTTACATTTAGTATATTTTTTGTAATTTTTAGCAGTCTAACAGTTTTTTCTTTATCTATTTGTAATTTATAAGTTAGTTTCATTCTCAGTACTTTGCAAGAAATTGTTTGTTGTTTTGACAAATGAATTTTATGTAACTTTAAATTGTGTATTATAAATATTTATATTTATTGCATAATTGGCATAATATATGTATATAAAATGATAAAAAAAGAAAACAATACAGTATTAAAAACTTTCTTATTTCATCTCCTTCCCAAAATTTATCTCTATTCATTTAGTCTTAGTTTATCACTGTAGGCACAGAATTAAAGAAAATATTATTACAGAATCATTGCAGTTTAGTAAAACCTTTTAGTCTTTTTTAAACATTGAAATTATTATTTGTATTAATTGTACAATTATACAAATTAACACAATTTATTTATCAAATAACTTTAGATGTGTTCCTTTATTTAATGTCCGTTTTTTCTTTAAATGCCCCTAGGCTCTCAAAGAAGCTACTGAAGAATTTACTAATATTCACAAACTAGCTACATGTGAATTTGAACTTCATTATGGCCTCAAAGCATTAGAAGAAAAGCGTTATAAAGATGCAATAAATCATTTTACTACTGGTGCAAAATTATCATCACCTGCTAGTATGTTTAATTTGGGTTTGTGTTATGAATTGGGGCTTGGAACGTTAGCAGATCAAAAAAAGGTAAAATGTTTTTTTAATCAGTTATTAATTGTATTTTATAAAATATAACAAATCTCTTAACATTAATGAAATATATTTATTTCCATAGGCTGCAAAATATTACAATGATGCAGCAGAACAAGGTCATGCAGATGCTATATACAATTTAGGAGTTTTCTATGCTCAAGGTAGAGGCGGTTTCTCAATAGATATCGATAGAGCTCGTGATTATTTCATGAAAGCAGCTAAGCTAGGACAAAGTCAAGCACAGCACGCATTAGATTTAGAGAAACGTTATTATCAGTCTACACAAAACGAACACAATACAATGTTTGCAAACAAAAGTGAAAGTACTGTTAATTATTTACAAAATACTAACAGTATGAGTCGCATTCTCAAGAAACTAACTAATTATAGTAATGCATTGAATACACGTTTACATATGGAATCTATGGAAAATTCTGACTACAATCACATGGAAACAGAAACTAAAAATTCCACAGAGATATTTTTAGATTTACTTGGTATAAATGAATCCAATATATTACCGACCGCAATGGAGTCAAATAATATTAGAGTGCCATGTTAAAATGTAGCAAGTAATTTGAAATAGAAATACGAAGGTCATTAACATTTATGTAAAAATAATTTTGTTATTACTAATTATTTCTCACTTCTATAAATACTAATTTTGTGGTAAGATCTATAACAGAGTATACAGTATTTATACAGGATTATTTATGATAGCTTCCTTGTAAATATTCATTTTTAGATCTATTCGTGAAACGACATAGCATTGTTGAAATAACATATACATGGACAATTATTTTACTTCTACACTTGATAGAAACGTTTCATTTACATTATTCTCATAATCATGTATCATGCCTTTGACATATTATCTTTGTTAAGATAAGAATTTTAGTAGTATCTATTTTTAAGGATGACTTGAATTTTATATAATTCCACTGTGAATAGGATTGTTACCTGTGATGAATTCATAGATTATGTGTACATATTTATCAAGAAATAAGTCATGCAATGCTTATATTTCATGTAATTTCATAGATATAACTTGTACAATGAACGAAATACATTACATGTTAAGATATTCTATAATTACATTGTTTTTCCATGTGAAATACAAATCATTTGTTCATTTATATTATAACACTATTTTCTGTGCGTGTGTGTATGTTATTATTTTTGATTAATGTTTTGTAAAAGACAAGTACAAAAATAAAATAAATAGTAAATTCATGGTTTATTACTAACAGAAAAGTACCATGTATTTTTACCAATGTGCATTATGCTTTTGCACTGTTCTCTTGATAAATTCACTATGATTAGCATACAAATTTAATTTTCCATCGATATCCATCCATTTAACATTGCATGCATCATCTCCGGCCATTAATGCTATCTGTCCAACAATACTACCGTCGTTGTCATGGAAATTTGTAGCTATAGTTTCCATCCAAGAATTATCAGTATTTCTAGGATCATCTACATATCCTTTGTAAATTTCTTCTTCTTTCTCGAAAAAATCATTGAGAGATCTCTCCAATTCGTTTCTTGATATTTCATCTTTCTCTATAGAGTTCAAAGCTTCTTCCATAAACTCTCTTTTGAGAGTTATTGATACAGTTTCTCCTGGATCAACCATACCACCAGGTATGGCCCATTCTCCAGAATCTCGTCTTTGTATTGCAACAAATTGCAAAATTGGTTTGTTGGAACATTTGTTTATTTCCAACTCTTTGGAAGTACTTTGTTTCCAACGTGTTACAATGGGATCTGCGGCATGATTTGGACCCCATCGCCCCAAGAGGCCACGTCCAATAATGCCGGTACGGCCGATAGGATTCAAAGGATAACCATTTTCATCTATAATATAATCTCCATTGAAACTCTTACGGTTCACGTGACCTATTAACAATGAATTTGTATGTTGAAAGTGCTTAAATATTTGGTACAAATTTCTATAGCGAATACTTGGGTATATTTATGGTAAGATATACAAGAAGTAGTGGTTATGTTTCAACTTCTGTATATTTACATATGATGTAATTTCTAAAGTACACGCATAAATTTGATAACTTAATCTAGTTATTACATAATGCAGAATTATGAAATATTTAATTAGAAATGGAAATCTAATTTTAAAAATTTGTGACGAAAAATATTATAAAGTAAAATATGTAAGACTAAATATTTACATATATTTCTTTCTGAGACATATTCTGAGAAGGGTACATAATCATCAATTTAATGTTATCAATACTAAGTGAAAGCAATCCACTGTTTTATTAGCTCCTTATAAACTATATCAAGTATCTTTACGCTAATTACAGATTCTCTGAGTAATTTTTTCATAAGATACTTTTTAGTATTCTAGATTAAATATTGACAACAATTCTGAAATATTGAAATCAAAATTGAAAGCCCGCGTTGTCAATAAATTTTAGGGTTAGGTTGAGTTGTTTTGAAGAATTTTAAGAAAAAACAAAATATACTACAAATATAATTTCTTACCGTCAAGAGAATTCCATTTTGGTTTGAATAAACCGTCTCCAATTTCCGGATCCGCCCACGGTTTGCCTGCTATAACTGAAGCGGTGTGTTTAACTGGTTTATATTTTAAGAACTCGACATTCCATGGTACTTTGTTTTCAGGTACTTCAAATCGTTTTACGTTGCTAGAAGCATAAAAGGCTTGTCTACATTTATAATGCATCATTCTGAAAATAGTGACGTGCATAGAACTGTATTTTAAAATACGCGTTATATAGAATGTTTTGAAAAGAAGAATGAGAATATGTCCATCATGTGAACTTCTTCAAAATAGGAACACGTATTACTTAAAATACAATTGACAAAAATAAATATATGGTGGATATTTCTAAATCGATATTGGACATTATTAATATATTACTCAAGCGTTCCTAATTAATTTTTAGTCCTGTTTTGTGTATTTGTAATGATGTGAATGCTCTCGACAGTCTCGACGAATGTAATCAATTTAGTATTCAATTTTGCCGATCGGAGGCGCACTCATCGTATACGATTTAATTCAAACCAGACTTTGTTCAAACTTATAAGAACTCGTTTTTAAAAATCTGATATTAGCTGATATTAGCTTTTTTTTAACACGTGCGAAAATTTACGATATTGATTTAATAAAATATTCTTCGAGGGTAATTAATATTACGTTTAGGGGAGGCAGTTCCGATGACCTTGACCTTGACATATGTTGTCAAGGACAACATTCTGAACAACTTTTGTCATTACATCTACCCGGTGCTCGGTCTTAGTTTTCAAGATATTTGCAAGAAAATACATATTGCTAATATATTGAATTTTCGAGATATTCACAATTTCGTCTGCGTGGTCGGGCCGGCCCTCGCCGCTCCCTCCACGGCCTAACCCAGACCTCGCTCTCTTTGCATGATCTTTGCATTATAGTTGTCATCCAGAATTTGAAATAGTACTGGAAAAATAATGCGAACAGAGTGAGGTCTGGGTTAGGTCGTGGAGGCGAGCGCGACCGATTCGACGACTCCTCGGCAAAACCATTACTAACTAACTAACTAGGTCTGGGTTAGGTCAGGGTTAACAACTAGTATTTCGAAGGGCTGCGAATCTAGTTGGAGCCCGAGAGACTGTAGATAATCATTAGCGTAATGACGGCCGTCTCGAACTCCACCGTAGACGGATCACCCCGAGGAGAAAACTAAAGCCAAGGCACAAGTCTTAGAAAAAGACAAACGAAAAGACGACAGAAATTAAGAGGCAGCGGTCAAATACCAAGCACCTCAATACAATAGAAACCAACGGGATCAACGACAACCTGAAAAAGAAAAAGGAAAAACTCACAATGCATAACAGCGAATACAAGCAAAACATACAGACAAAACAAGAAAACAAAGGAAGGAATATAACTCGGACAGAGGACAAGAACCGGCTAAGCCAAAAGGAGAAAGACACTCCTGAAACAACAATTCCACAGGAGCCACAAAATTGGCCAAATATCAAAGCACCGTAATAATCGTTACCGAGACGAAGGCAACCGCAAAATCGGACAGCAAGCGGCCACTCTCAGGAAAAGCTGCAATCCACCGGACACCAGCTGACAGACACAACCGAGACAGTAACCAGCCGCTAACGCGGCATAACATCTCGATCTTCGAAAACGGAAAACAATACCTGAATAACGAGGTAAAAATCATACAAGACAAACAGCGCAAAATCAGCCAAACAAGGAAATAGCATCAAAACAGGCTACCGAACCAAGCAACTAAAAACAGGAGTCACACGTATCGCTAATACGGATATCCGCAGACAATATTCCGACGGGCTGAGAATCTAGCTGATGCTCGAGGAACCGTACAAGATCATTGATAACAATGACGGCCTCCTCGAGCTCCATCGTAGAACTGACCACCCCTATGAGGAAATTGGAGCTCAAAAGAAGGCGCCTTAAACGACAGGCCAGCGAACAGAACGGCGTCGATCGGATTGGCTAAATCTAAAATTGAAATAAGAAACTGCCATCCAATTGACAACGGTATTAAAAGAGCTCCAAGACGACCAGGAAGGCAAAATCCAAACTGAACAGGAACCCGCCGCCTGCCGTCACGGAAAACCTCGAAATCACCTGGAAAACCAACACAGAACATCTAAAAAATTAGGAAAGAACTCTATGAAAAGCAAGAATCCACGCAACAACCGACTCGATAACAGAATATCGGAAAGGCAAAATAATAATTAAAAAATGGCAAGCTACCAAGCGTAACAAAAGAAAATAACGACAGTCATCTAAGGGCCGAGAAGCTAACGCGTGTTTGCGGAAACCGCGACACGACCTAGAGTTGACCGAAACGACGAGAAGACTAAAAGTATAAGAAAACCGCCCTCTACCAAGGGTAATCGAAGAGATCGAGAATAAAGGGACAGCAAGAGTTCATCCCTTGGGCAAACGGTCTGCAACAAATAAGCAGAAATCAAGAAAGGCACGGGAAATAAACCTTTAAGGCGAAGGTTGGACGCTCGAATTTCAACGTCGAGCGTCGACTGGAAACCGAGGATGATGGTGACATCCTAAACTCTAAACTATGAGTCGTAACGTACTAGAGAAGCGTCAAGCCCTCCACAAGGGGGAGAACCTGATGTAATCAATATTCCGGATCTCGAACAAGATAAGAAATTTCGGTGAAATCGGTGTACGAACCCCCTTAACCCCACGCGGATTAGACCGGCAGTGAACGGCGCGATGGAATTGATATTCTGGCTACGTCAGAATTTCGATCAAGTTGGTCCGGATCTGTAGACTTGCTATTACCTTCCTCCCAATGTATAAAACTTCGCGGTCCCTTGCATCTTGACCCCTAGAATCAAAGAATAGGATTGGATTAGTATCCAAGGGTGGGAGAGGGTGAATTTCCGGAATATCTGGAAAAAGAATAGGGATGGGACTAACAACTTGACGCTCTCAACATGTAGTTACGACGAAGCTGGGGGAGTCAAAATACGGGCAGGCGAGACACCCTGCAGGTCTGAAGGTGAGACGGTCCGACGTACACTCCGAGCCCTAAAAAGCTCAAAAACTCTCTGAATTAGGTAGAATGGCCGTCTCAACGATGATGACCATCCCGCTTAGTAAGTCGACGCTATCTGAAAGAGGCCCGGGCCATATAAAACAGAGCCGAAACTGAAAAGTGAAAGGTTTGCAACCCATAACGGGCCGAGGCCGGAAGCGCCAATTGTGATACTGTGATGAAAGATCGGTGTGCCTTAACGAAGGCCATACACGGTAAGCATTGCACATTGCACATCTTTCGATTAATATATCTATTCAAATGAATGTTACAGAGGCTATAATGCGATCAACCGCGTTCATGGCGACGGCGACAGCGGCAACGGCGACAGCAACAACGGCGACAGCGGCGACGGCGACAGCGGCGACGGCGACAGCAACAACGGCGACAGCGGCGACGGCGCGGCGTCGGCAACGGTAGCGACGGCGGCAGGACACCGTCCAGACTCCGGATAACTTTATTAATATTGTTGTACATTACGATTTGAACGTTTGCAAGAAGTTAGAAGTCGGTTAATAAAGAAAAATAATTTAAATAAATGAAAAAATGTATATAATTCATTATTCCCTGGTTTATTCATTTATTATCCCTTCTGATATAAATTTAAAATTAAGATATAATTTATATATCAATTTGAATTTTTCTATTAAATGCTAGAGTAGTCTAAATTTAAAATTATTTATATTTAAACATTAAAATAAATATATAGTAGTCATACAAAAAATATAAATTTTCTTTTCCGTCGAACGGCACTTTTTCCATGAACATATTTAAATCAATTTCGAAATGTAATAAATTGAACTTTAAATAAAGTCTTAATGACAATGCAATTTTTATAGTTTCCATCTCTTCCAATCGATACATATACAATTTTTATTTCGCATGAAGATAAATATGAGAACAAGTAAAATTTGCATGTGCACAAAATAAAATTCTGCATTCAAAAATCGGTATTTCGAATTCTTAGTAAAATGGACAAAATTTACTTCGCTGGCATTGGCTGGCATCTGCCACATTAGTTCGACCTACCCTCACCGACGGTGCTGCCCTGAAAAGCGGCATTTGCAACATCAGTTCGACCGTGCTGCCCTCTTAAACAAAGGCAGGTTCAGGCTCAATCTGCCAACAGAACTGGTCACGTCTGCGCTTACAGGCACTGAGGCAGAAATTGAGCTAAGCCAAGCTAAGCCTTCCTTTAGCAGGTCGAAGCGTAGCTTCGGCCGTATTCTGCCCAATGTCTGCCATAGGCGGGATCGGCGGGATCTGGTCGTGGCAGGCCTGGTTGTCAGGGCAGGCATGCTATGAGTTTAGGATATTCGAGTGACAACTGAACCAGTAGACGGTAATTTAAATTTTAAGTACTATTCTTCCCCAGTATAAATTATTTTGTCAATTTCGGATCTACGGAGACACAGGCAGAACTGATTTCTTTTTCGACTTATATATGTACTACGATTGACATAGGTGACTGCGAATTTACCCCCATTGAAACACATGTGCATTTTGAATAAACCAAACTTGTTTAGATTAGTTTTATAATTCAGTTGCATAAAACCAACTTCGACTTCACTAACTATCACTCAACTATCCAAATCCTATAATAAAACCTAAATAATCCAAGAAAAATTCTCAATTACTCGAACCGGAGCCGGTGAGTGCAGGTAAGGTTCAAAACTGTGTTCTATCCTCGTTAACTATATTTTCTCAAAAATTCCACTTTGGACGTAACACCGCCAAAATATGCCTACAAATTCCGACCCATCTGTTTCCGCATTAGGCTCGGCCTGGCTCAGTATTCGAGTGCAAAGTTTACAGGCGCAATGCCATGTCAAATCCATGCCAAATCTTGTCCCCGCGAAGAGGGCAGGTCGGTCGCACTAAGAGCGAACCTAACCTTGCTTTAAGAGTAAATACATACCGGGCAAAATCGTTATTGTCATTATTTTTGAAGATTTGTAAGTATTTAAATTATTGAAAATGCATGAAACTTAAAATTATAAAATTTAGAAATTGAAATAAAATTCGGTTTTCCTTCCTGTAGCAAGGTTTACTCCAATTTTGCTCAATATTTACTCTTACAATTCTATAGAGCAAGATTAGGTCCACTCATATTGTTAGTGCGACCAGGTGTGGCAGGTCGCCCTCCATAAAGAGGCCAGAGGCATGGAATTTCACCTGCAAACTTTGCACTCAAATACCGAGCCATCTGTTACCACATTAGGCTCGGAATTTATCGACAAGTTTTTGTCAGTAAATTCATAGGAAATAGGGACCAAATTCTACTCCAAGCATATCTTGGTACCAAAATGACCGCCTTTTGCTCGCAAAGTACGATTACAAATATTGAAAAAAATTTGCTCGAAGCAGGTTTTGCCGATTGTCTAACGTTCTGCTATCCGAAAGTTATAATTAGATTAGAATTTGTTTTCTGCATTGCAAATAGATAATGATATAATAATATAATGAGATATATTAATAAAAGTCGTTATTGTAAATACGTGTTTTCGTTTTTATTATACAATAAGATACGTACTTGTAGAATACTCAGGTATTTATACATTGGTTAATAGGGTGAGTATAGTTTATCAATGAAGAGCGTTTTAATATCTTTTGTAAATATATCCAAAAATACATACGCACGGTATGAAATACAGTTTATAATTTATTTTAATTTAATAATATAAAATAATCCTAGCAAGATATATCCAATCGTAAAATAAATGATCTTCGTGAAAATTAACATTGTAATTCTCGTTATTGCGAACCTTATGATTTTAAAAAATTAACAGTTGGTACAATCGAAAAAATTTGTAAGATAATATTTCAGCAGCCATAATATTATAGATGTTGGTAAAACGTTATAGATTAAAAATTTGTTATGTTTATGTAATTTAGTTACACGAACGCATCTGCTATAAATTATACATATAATGCATTATTCCCTCTCTATAGTCGTGCCATTTGGAACTGGTAATATGACCATAAAAAGCCTTGAACATTTTATTAGTTAACGATATACTAGGCCTTTCTGCTATCAACCCAATCCCTGATATGATTGTTGATAACGCGCGCTTATTGTAGAGAGAGAATAGTGCATATCGCGGTATCTTCACTGTAATTATACCCAGTAAGCAATGTGTTATAAATTTGCCACCAAAAACTTGTCGACAAACGAGCCTATTGCGAAAACAGATGGCTTGGTATTTGAGTGCAAAGTTTGCAGGCGTAATTTCATACTAAATTCATGCCAAATCTTGCCCTCGTGAAAAGGACAAGACCGTAGAGCTTGCTGTAAGAGGAAAAACGGAATTTTATTTGAACTTCTAAATTATATAATTTTAAGTTTCATGTATTTTCAATAATTTAATTCAATGTTCCCACCTACAACAAGGCTTCTTCCGATTTTGCCCGATATTTACTCTTACATTAGAGCAGGGGTCGGTGATGGTGATGAGTGTTGTTTCCACGTGCATGCGCGACGATTTTAATGTCAGTAAAGTAGAAAGTTTAGCTAAAGTGGGGTACCTTGGTCACCCCGCATAATTGAGCAAAAGATATGATTTTGAAAAATGAACGTTTAGTATGTGTATGCCAATCAAATATTAATAATAATTTACCAAAAATTCTGGCACTTTCCCGCCAATAATAGTGTCCCAGTTTCTCACTACTTCCTCTACATTACTCTACAATCTACAATATAGATACGTTACTGCTTTTGGACGCGCATGCCCGTGGAAACCACATAATATTTCATCACTGGCAAGGTTAGGTTAGCTCTTAGTGCGACCGACCTGCCCTCGGTTTGCTCTCTTTTTGACATGGAATTGTGTCTGCAAATTTTGCACTCAAATCAGGGCTTCGGAGTCGAAGTCGGAGTTTGGGAGTAATTACTGTTCATTGGAGTCGGAGCCGGAATAAGAAAAAGCAATATATCGACTCCTGGAGTCGGAGTCAGAGTCGGGAAAAAATATATCGACTCCTGGCTCCAACTTTGGCTCTTTTGTATAAAAATCATTAATTTTCTCAAATTGATACGCATTTCCTAACTATTTCCTGAAAGTGAGAAAGTAATAGTCATGTTGCGTTGTATCAGAGTTATCTGTTCCATATAGTTAGACTTTAATACAATATTTCTACTATCTATTCAGTTTTATTACAACTTTTCATTATTTTGAGTAGATATTTTTTCAATTTGGAGAGTCGGAGTCGGAATCGGAGTCGAAATCGGAGTCGGAGTCGAAATCGGCGTCGGAGTCGGATTCGGATTCAGAGTCGGAGGTAAAAAAAAAGATGAGTTGGAGTCGGAGCCGGAGTTATGAATATTGTCTACCGACTCCGAAGCCCTGACTCAAATACCGAGCCTAATGCGGAAACAGATGAGTCGGAATTTGACGACAAGATGGTAAATTCATAAGAAACAGGGACCAAATTCTGCTCCAAGCATAGTCTTGGCATCAAAATGACTGCTTTTTGCTCGCAAAGTACGATTACAAAACGTTGATTAAAATTTGCTCGTAGCAAAATTGAAGAATTTTATCGAAATTTATGGGTGGGTCAACATTTTCATGCGAATACCGTACGGCTTCGTATAGACCTAAACGGTTTGGCGAACCGTTTGCCGAACCGTTCGCCAAACCGTTTGACGAACCGCGCATTTCGCCAAACATTTCGCAGCGCCGAACGCCGCGCAGAACGGCGCGCATCGGCTAACAGCGAACGGAACGGATTTGTGCTATTTTCAGAATTTATGGAAACTGCAGCGGCATATACTACACAAAGAAATACAGAAAATGTTGGTAGTTTATTCAGTGAATTAAAGTTTATAAATGAAATGTTCAGGTCAGGACGAAGCATTAAAGACATCAGATTCGAGACTACATGACTTGAATGTTTGTTTGCCGAAATGTTCGCCGCGCATTTCGACGAACATTTCGGCAAACGTTTCGGCAAATGGTTCGACAAACGGTTCGCCAAACCGTTTAGGTATGTACGAAGCCTTACGTCTGTTTACGGACTCATAATTCAACAAAATTGAAGTTTTAGTAAACTTTAACTGACCTTTTTCAGCAGTACATCCACAAAACGATCATTTATAAATGATTATATTTTATTGAAATTGACCAGTCATATTTGTTGGGTAATATTTTTAATTTATATATTAACAATGGGTTCGCACAGATAAAGATCTGCATCTGTTATTGTAATATAATGAACTTTCTTATGATACAATACATATTAATAAGTTGACGATGTTAACAGATTTTCCTTGGGAAATCAATTCAGTTGTTTCGGTAAAAGATACATGCAAGAACATCTAATGTTAATTCCCTGATTGTAGGCTTAGGTTGGATCAATATGTATGTGTATGTCGTACAGTCATGAATCAAACGTATATCGTGTTCCAATCGATACTTATCATTCGAGTCATATATCAATTTGTTATGTACATAAATGATAAGAATCCAGGGGAACATCGTGTATAGTGTATGTAATACGTTACCACTTAGGTAAAAATATTTGATTATTTGTTAGATAAACAATAATCTTCTGCTAACGATGCAAATTAAACTAACAAAAGTAAACTAACTGCAAACGATGAAATATTTTTGAATAATAGTGTATGTACGTATGTCACAAAATTCCTTTGGGCATATAAAGGCATGGAAGATTTCGTAGAATCCTTGGTATCACGAGGTATCGAAATATCCATTAAAGAAGTCGCACTAAAAAATGTAAAATGGTATGTATGTACAGTTTCTCAGGGACGCCTGACTCTGATTCGCTTCAGAACACACGTTGTCTACTATTGTCGAGGATCTTCTTCTCAAAAGCATTCATCAAGGTATCTATGCTGGAAGACTAGATTAAAAGTGTCTATGAACTTTAAACAGTAAATCTTATAAAATCCCCTTCGTTTAAATAGAATAATGTTGTGATTAGCCTGCACTCGAATGAATAATACTTTCCGCATGACGTACAATTAATGCCCTTATACACAAACACCTTGGCACGAATAATCGAAGCTCTGGTTGAAATATTCGATCATCATTATCATCATCATCATCATCATTATTATCATCATCATTATCATTATCATCATCATCGTCATCATCATCATCATCGTCATCATCATCATCATCATCATCATCTTGTATCAACATGCATCCTCGGACTTGATGTACAAAATGTTTCTCCACGTGAAAATACATGATTGTTCTCGTTTTTCCCAATGCTTATGTTTCATACATTAATGCTATTCTTCAATGTTTGCGGCTGGCTAAATAATTTTAATACTCTGTGAATTAGGACAACGCATTTCACCCCCCCCCCCCCAATGATTTGTCGTTTTGTTCAATCTATTTCGAATATCGAAATAAGTTGCGAAACGTTTTTTGAAATAGGAATTCTCTCTTCCTTCGATCAGTGCTTGCGAACGATTTCAATTTGGCGTCTACTTATCCGAGGAATACTGTTGTTGAGCACCAATGCAGAAGGACTTGTCTTGTTTAGCTTTAAACGGGACAACTGTATTTCTGCTCCAGATTGACCTTGTTTCAAAGTGATCATGAAGCTCAAATTCTGAGCCTACAGGCTACAACAGGTTCGGGTACATGTTACGTCGCTCAACTTGTAACACGAATCTTGACCAGAGGCGTGGGAATATTCAGTTCATCACATGCCGTGATCAAATTCGTGATATCCCTCGGCGCCGGTGAACACGACATCCACCCAGACCCGCATAGCTTCTGGACTCGGAGCCATCAAATGATATAGTCTGGACGATGTTTTAATGATGAAAGTTAGCGACGGCTGTGGCGACCGTACAGTGTTCATGTGGTCCACGTAAACCTCTTCGATCGACTGAAACACAAGAAAATATTTAAAATTTTTGCCAATTATTGATATACAAATTTCGATCAGCTTAGGAGACATTTTAACTAGAGCAATTAATTAAATAAAGGCGGAAAAATATTTAAAAAATCAGTAATTTGAGTTCAAAATGCCGTTACTTTATAAATAATCCAGATTTTTAATTTGTTGTGGTTTAGATCATAGCTACATTCATGCTGATTAACCCTTTGCACTCGGAGTTATTTTAACTAAAAAAGGAAAGATTTTTCCATTCTAGAATATTTCAATTCTATAGAATTTTTTTTCATTTTTTGCATATGAAACTGATACGATATCTCATGTAGTATGTAAATGTTAAATTCGATACGAACAAAAATAATAATCTGAACAATATTTTTAAGAATGGCATTGCAATTTTCAGTGGTGCCTCAGAGTCGCCATCCGAGTGCTAAGGGTTAATATATTCATATACAATACATCCTCACTTTTTCGTTTTCGATCAACAGAAATACATGTTTCTCAAAACATTTATTTTAAAAAAATAACATATGTGTTTTAAATATCCATAAATATGTGTGTAAAATCCTAATACAAATAGTTTAATAATTTTTTTGAAAAAAATTCCTAAAAATTTGTGAAAAATAGTCTCCTTTAATCCCATTCTAGTTCATTTCGTCTGACGCTTCAAGTACGTATCGACGAAAAATGAAATAATTTGTATTGATTTAAAATCGTCGTAAAAAAAATAATCATTTTTGACGGTACGAAACTGATGACTTTGATACGTTATTTTCAGGCGAGGAGTTAATAGCTGTTGAAATTTAGCTTGATTTGGGGGGGGGGGGGGGGAGCTAAGATATTTCTTGCAAAGACACAATGCGAATAAAACACTATCGTACCTGGAAGTAAATCACTCCCCGTGCTTTTCTGGAGGAGCTATCGCTGTAGTACGAAAGGGTCTTCCTTTTCCGATCAAAGACAAACCATCGTTTGTTCCAATGGTGGAATTTCTTGCTCATCTTCGATAAGTAACCGCTGCAACTGGTCGTGTCGACCGTGACATCGTGTATCAGGGGTAGCTGGTGCCCTGCTGTCTCGATGTGATGCCTCAGGTCCAGAAACTCCGATTTGATGGGGAGGTATCTCGTGAGCGGCCTCTGCACAGGTTCATAAATCATCGAATTTACAAGCCGTGAAACGAAGTGTCCGGTTAAATGGTAACCCTGTGGGGCCTGTCATTCGTCACCCGTTCCCCTATTATGTATGTAGACAGTGTACGGATCGTGTAACGTGAAAATAGAATTGGATGGGTTCGATGGGAACCTGCCGACACAAAGACGCGATCCTGTCGCTGGTTTAAAGTGCGTTTCGAGTGCCAGCCAGTTTTTACTTAACCCATCGTGTTAAGAAAAAGCATGCTATTCATCCGTCGAAATGAAAGAAATCTACCGGTGGGCGTTCCACGCTCTTTGAATTTAGACAGACCAAGGAGAAACGTCTATTTTTATGATTAGAATGTGTTTTAAGAGTTTCGTACAAAGGATTTGTCGATGAAATGTCGACAGCTGTCCATTTCACGAAGTAAGTACATTCTAGATGAAGAGCATATTTTACATTGTGGTGCAGTGGAACCAAAAAGTGTTTGAACACTAAATTTCCGATTATCGAGAAATTGTCAATATTCAAGCTTTGATAATTCCATTAACAAAAATGTTTGTATGAAAAAATAATGATGTGCAAGAATGATAGTATGATGGGTTTGTGAGGTTAAAATTATAAACACAATATGGATATATATGTACTTATATGTATATTCGTATTGTTGGTAAGTAATATGTTTTCAGTAATATGTTGTAACTTATTTGTAATAAACATTTTTGAAATATCTCCGTAATGGATCTTCCTTCTTTTTCAACTTTTCAATCTTGTAAGATTATTGTAAATACTTCGAAAACCAATGTTAATAAATGTTACATTATAAATGAACACGAATAGATTTGTAATTATTAGATATTGACACGAAATAAGAATATTAAATTCAGGGTATTTAAACTTCCCGTTTGCCTGTACAATCAATTTAAAAAAGGGACAGTCGAAAGACCGACATCAAAGGTACCGCCCGGAGTGCTGCTTCTTCTGGTATCCATACCATCCCTACTCTTTGCCTATAGCCTGTGTCCTCTACCTATACTATAGGCCCCCACTTATCCATGAGATCTGGTAAGAAAGATTTTGTGCGAAGTCGATGACAGATCCATAGTGCTACTAATACATGGTTCATTTCATAAGTATTATGCATATCGCCTTTTGTATGAGTTAATATGTTGCACCGTTATGTAAACTGTTTTTTCAATGACATCTTTCCATTATTATCTCCATGGCAATCGTAAATTGGAAAATCTATTGGCATGCTGTAACGGCCTTGACGCGTCATTTCTGATCAATGATGTAGAAACTACCTTGAAGCTTGTGCTCATCATGATCTTTAATGCTTGATGGTTTTGTAGAATATAAATAGCAAGTTATAAATATCTTACACATAGTACACTTAATAACCTTCACATTTTCTCATTTTTTAATAAAAACGTAGATTATAGAAAATTTTGTAATTATCTAATCATCGATTCGAAATAAGAGTAGTTGAACAATTAATAAGAGAGTTTTATTACTCATGCAATACTTTATATTTGAAGGTATTTTCGTGATTTTCATTTTACGTATTCGAAATTTACGCTATTTACTATAATTTAAATCAGAAACGTGACTTCAGCTAACTTTTTCATCATTTTTGAAAATTTTGAAAAATGTTTCTCGTGACTGAAGCCACCATAGATTTAAAGATTGAAGCTTTCCCTTTATAATGGCAGCTTAGAATTGATGTATGATCTAATTTCCGCATTCTACACATTATCGAAGAACAATCATATTCATTTGTATAAGAATATTTTCTATTATATGCGACGAATTGTATGATTGCATTTGTATCTATATTTTTACTTACAATGTAGACTATAGACAAATGCAATCATACAACATAAATTTCAACATGAAGGGTGCATCATAAATGTTATTTTTCGTTCAATACGAATTACATATATTCATTCACTTGGAAGTGTTCACTCACTGGACAGGTCTGGGTTAGGTATTGTTTCACATTTGGTGCGGTAAATTAAATAAGTGGATGTGTTAATATACCTGCAGTTTTGCCTTTTCGCGATGTTTGACTGGTTGCAATGGTCCAAGGGTGTCCATCTCACTGGAAGTCTGTGAAAGAGGACGACTTCCGTTTCCGTCGATTATTCCTCCGCTGTTATTGCTGAGTCTCTCGCCTTCCATTGATGTTCTTCGATCGTCTCTCATCTGTAAGCACAAAAAAGTCGCAAGCTTTAAATGGAAACATATAAAACCGAGATAAAACATTGTGAATAATTCTAAACATTTAATAGATCTAATTACTACTACTCTGCTAATTTGTATTTGAATGCAATACTTTTGTCGATTCAACATATTACATAAGGAATTGATTTAACTTATTCGCAAATAAAATGGTCGAAAAATTAACTTAACTTAATCCATGATCGACGCAAACATTTAGGTTAAAATTTTTTAATTTGTGGAAATTATGAAAACATTATTAAATTATCACAGGTGACAATTATTGTGTTTGTAAAATAATGTAAGTTTCAGCAGATTCGGCACTACTGTGATGACACTACAATTTTGACACGTTTTACTGTTAGGACACCAGATACTTCAACGAAATTTAGCTAATGCACCTTTGTTCACAAATTTACAAAATATTGCAACTTGTTTATAAAGTATAATATTACCGTTTTGAATCTATTGATCATTATTTCAATAGAAAGTGTGCAAGATATTCTTTGAAAGTGTGCACAGATTGTTTCTAACGCGACCCGAACAAAACGAGTAGAGTTGCATACATATGTATATTCGCTTCTAAGCTACGGCTATATTTATAAATCCGAATGCGAAGAGTCGGGAGCCGCACCTGTTTACGCGTCTTGTTTAAAAAATCGTATCAATCGACAGGGATAATATTAACCTTCCCATACTGCACAAAAACGAAAATATACAATGTACTTTTTTAATCATAAAGGTAGAATGCAAAGCTTACAGAAAAAGATTAAACAATTGCATTCTGAAAAGTCTTACTTCATTGTTTTAAAGTTCTGTAAGCATTTCTTACTATTTAGGGTGTCACAAAATTTAATGAAGAAAATTCTTTTCTACTCATGTTTAAGATATTACCTGAAATGAATAAATTTTTCAAACGTGAAATTCATTTTCCGTGACATATATGTAATCTGGGTAAATGAACTTATATTATATATTAACAAATCTTTCCAATTTTTGTTCTTTTCTAAAATGACGTTATAGTTTGTCAAAACACATTTTTAGTAATTAATTACTTCCTTTATTGACAATTTTTAACTATGGTCCCCAATCAGGCTTGCGTTGTTTTTCAAGGTTCGTTCAATGTTCTTAATGTTCCCAAAGCCATCAGTTTATGCAATTCCTAAATATGTATAAATATGTAGTAGAATCATTAGTGAAGTAAAAGAATCGTTAGTAAAACGATAAAATGTTTGATAGAATTCATTGATTCTTTAATCGTATTTTAATATTTGATGGTACTTTTAGAATAGTCAAATGTTTATTCGAATTTATTTACTTTCAATTAACATCGATAGTACAATATTTTTATAAACTTCCAGAATGTATATGGCGTTCGTTATCTGAGATTCGTGACCTCATAGAGTATACATAGAGAATTCGATAAATATATATTTCATTTTAAATATCTAAAAAGTATGAGTAAGAAATACGCATAGACTTCGATTGCTATTTGTCTCATGGATTTCCATTTTGCAGCGCAAAACGGCGGGAATTAATGGATTGCTAGAAATAACTCAAACTGCCGCTGGTTCTCGGTCTGCAGCACACTGTTAAGCACAGTTAACGAGAAAAATTTACGCAATGAAGCAGGAGACGAGGGCCGCGTGGGTGAGAACAACGATCCGTCTTTTGTCTTCGTTCTCTCATTCGTTTAAAGGGCTCGGAGCTTTTTGTTCGTCCCTGCAAGACCGGCCGATTAAAGGCGTCACGCCTCGTGGAAAAGAATAGCACGAAATGGCACGAAATATTAATTGATTCCTGGCTGAATCTATATTTCAACCAAACTTTTTGTTTCGTCACGTATTTCATGGAGATCTTTCAGTTTTCAGTTATTCATTGTCGCGATAAATTTTCTTTTGTTGAAAGGATGATCACTGTATTTACAGTACGGTATTTAGTTTCTGAATAGACGTTTCTTTTATGTGCCGTATTTTTAGTTTTGCGCGACACTTATTTGCTCGTTCAATAAAAATAAAAGTCAAGAACAAGAGGAAAGCTTCAGTTTCAGATTCGGAATTTATACAAAGTTCACATGTATGTATACTATTTCTTAAAGATTTTAAATACATTAGAATTTCAGTTCAAATCATCTGTTCTGTAACACATGTTTCAGTAAATGTACTGTTTCTTATAGTCGCGAAACGATATTTCATTTATTTAAAAAGGTGGTTTATGAATATCAAACTTCGAATAGTGAAGGGAACTTCAAAGTGTTTTGTAATTAATTATTTTTACACATGTAATGTCAGCAGAAAACTCAAAAACATATGATTTTATAATGTGATTAATATAATAGTCATCACGTCGGACAACTTATTTGTTATTAAGTACACGAGAATGAAGAGATACTGAACTGAAATTAGACTGCTATCTTCGGAAATGAATGGGTTATTCATTGGCACAGCTGATAAATCTGTAACACTCGAAGATTCTAAACACAGTGGAACGCCATTGTTGTTTGTAATCTAAAAATACAACTATACGGTGTCTCCGTTAAGGACGATTTCACGCGTCTATTACTATTTTTAGAAACTTCAAGAATGTTCAGTTCCGTTGTTTATTTTCCTAATCACTTCTCAAAACAACTGAAACGTCTCGTTCCTTGCATCGCATTCAAACTACACAATATTCGAAAAGTTTGATTCTTAAAGCATGCCACTGAACACGTTTCAAAACCGATACTACAAAACGCAAAAAGGATATCGCATTCCAAAATAATCAGAACGAACTACCGTGAGTCGACAACAAACGGAGTAAAACAGAAAAATGATCTACAGGATAGAGTTATAAAATAAAAAAAAAGACAAGAAACGTCACTTACTCTTCGTCTACGAACGTGCTTCTTTTTAGTTTTATTCTTCATGTAACTAATCCACATTAGAGACATTTCAACAATTTTTGCAAATCCTCTACAACGACGGTACAGCGAGAAACCAAGGAGAAAAGCGAGGAGATACTAGGAGAACTACAAGGTGCTCGAAGAAAATCTTTTTCTAGCCAACGGTAAGTAGAATGTCTGATATTCCCCTATTGTCTAATAGCCTCCTATTGTCTATTGTCGTAGGTTCCTCGGCGCGGTCCAAGCGTTCCTCGACTTCGAATACCAAGGCTCCTGGATGGGAGCTTTCCTGTGCGACACGCGAAACAGGATGAACGACAGTGAAGAACTGATGTCGGCGGACGAACGTTCACCGGTATTATTCGCAAGTTAAAATGCAATGACGTGCCTCCTTTACCCCTTCTTCCTACCCTTCTCGTTCTCTCGATCTGTTCAACTGCGAGGCATCTCGTTCTGCGCACAGAAAACCGTGGCCCGGCACGGCCCGGCCCGGCCCGACCGTGGGCTCATTCATGAGTAACGTTGTCCGAATCGTGCCGATGACCACGCGTTCGTTCATCATAAAAGGGAGACACAGGGAACGACGATCACTTCTACGTAGCGATGGGAGAGTGTGCGTCATCGGCACGCGTCTTTCTCGCCCCCCGAATCGCCAAATGGCACCGACCGAATTGAAAACTTACGTAAACCGGGGAGGAATTTCGTTATGACGGATTCGATTCCCTTCCTAAAACGGTCATTGTTGATACGTCAATTTCGGGACGGGCAATCACCTCTCTAAGAGCAATTGAAGACTGGAATTGAAACAGGCTTAGGTGCCATTTTTTCGAAAATTGTTTTTTCCGTTGAAAAGGATGTAAGTTCTAATGCCAATGCAATGAAATAAGGCTGAAAGTTCCCTGACGATTGGTTAGTTTGTTGTTACTTTTTCAAGAAATCGACAAGTTCTTTCCATTTTTCTGATGTTCTAATAATTTTTTTTTCTCACTCTCCTTGCTATTTTTTTTCTACTTTTTAAAGCTATACATATATTGTTTTCAAGTTGTATTAACTACAAAGTGTATTGTTTTTAAGTGTTTCTGAAATAAATTGCATTCTTACAAGTTTTACATCGATTTTCCACGGAATTTTCATTTTCGCACTTACAGCCTATTTTAATGCCAGTCTTTAATTATTATAGAACGATGTTCTTGTAGCACTTCTAACCCTTTCGATCCTGTTTATGTTGGATATATTCGTCATGAAACGATGGCAATTTTTTAGTTAATAATGAATACGTTTGTCATGGTGACGAAAATTCATTTTCACTAGGGTAATACTTGTCTCAATTACTGTGCCATTAAGCTAACATATTAATTAATTATTTCATTTTAGTTTCATCTGTAAAAATTTATATTGATTGTCAAACTTTTTTTTTCTTAGAATATCTTTTTCAACCTAAAAATATTAATATATCACAATAATGTAAATATAATAAAATTTTGTCCCAATTAGTGTGCCTTTAAAAATCCTTTGAACACATTAGTGTGCCCCCCAGTTAATGTGCTCGTCCATACTTGTGTGCCTCCAATCAATGTGCCTGTCTAAACACTGCTCCTTTAAAAATTGTTATTCATTGCAAAAAAAAGGGTTTTTACGTGTTTTTATGCATTCGTGCATTATGATGGCATTATTTAAAAATATTAAACATGCACATTGTGAAATGAACTTTCTGGACAATGTAATAACTATGTTGATGCCACTCATAAAACAGTAGCGTATCTTGCAAACAGGTACGTTTTCATCGAAACACTATTTTTGCAACTGGTTGGCAGGATTAAGAAAAAGGTATTGGTCCGATCAACTTGAAATTTTAATTGTACGTTCAGAAATAGTTCTTTTATCGTTTTATTCACAGGCAACACGATAGCTCGTATATTTCTTGTTTAATTATTAAAAGATCAAGTCATTTTTAAAAATCGAACATTTTGATTTCGGCAATCATTCAGCCTCTGAACATAATTTTTTTTGCTGATGTCAAATGATAGTCAAACTACTATGACTACATATGTGTACAATAAAACTTAATTGAGATTTTTGATATTTGATAAACTGGGGTACAGCTATCGTGTTATCCCTCAGTGAAGCAATTTCGCAGAGCGAACTAGTTCACAGGCGATACAAACTGTACTTTTAACACGATAGAAGTATAATAAAAATGCATGTATGTAATGTATGCAAAAATGCATTGTATACAAAGTTTCAGAGTAATTAATCTCACTTGTTCTTTTTTAGAAAAGCATGTCCCTTAATGCATTGGCCGCTGATTCAGCGATCACGAAAATGAGATAAAAAGCCATTTTATTTACTAAAACAAAAACTAAGAAGTTAAGATTTATGATATCAATTCATTTTTCAATTCTCTTGTATTTTGCGATCTTAGATCTACGTAGCAACAGAAAAAGTAATTCCAAAGCCTAAGCAAAACACTGTAATCTAAATATGGTTGACACGGCAGTCAAAGTGTTAAGGTGTGTCTCCACTGGTATTCGCAAACAATTCGCGAAACGTATGTCGCCTGTTCGCATACTCTCTCTCACTTATTCGCGTACTGTTCCCGGTCGGTTTTTCAATAGAAGATATGTAGCTGAAGTTGTAATAGCTGTCCACTTCACTCCTGTTTTGTAAGTCGTGAATAATAGAAGTATGGTGAAGAATATTTCAACGGTTATTTGAAGTGTTTCTATTATACTAAAGTTCGTGCAAATAGTTTTTGAACTGTAAACGAAATATACATATACGACTTCTTTGCAAACCGTTTGCAAGTCGTCTTCTAATAAGTACCAGAAACGTCGATTTTAAGGAACTCTTTTAGTTTTGATATACAGTAAATCCTCGATCTAAGAACGAAAGCCGTACGATCTACGAAAACAGAATATGTATCCCCTCCACTGCAGGGCATACCCCGCGAAAGGCCAAGAAGCTCGAGCTGCCTCGGTCGCCGAGCAGTGTAAAGTGTAAACATGCCGCGTAATCTGATACGGGGTCGGGGGTATATCGGTACGAACAACTTATTTGTGGTATTTTTCTGATTAAAGTGACACTAAACACGATATTATTTGAACTGTATTTAGTGGTTTAATTGACGGTATGTAGTAAGTTTAAAATACCAATGCGTTGTTAACCTTTTAATTTTAAATTTTCTTCTTATACGACCTTTCTCAAGATATTTGTCACATTTTTCTTATTAAATAGCCCAACGGGCTCTAGCACCATTTATTTGCAAAATTCTAGTCTAATTCTTTGAGAACATATTTTTGAGATATTGACCTATTTACGTAAACCAAAAATGTTGTTTTTCATTTTTTAAACTTGTTACGCGAGAAGCCCCCTTTAAAATCGTGTCCACCTTACGATCTAAGGGTGCGGTTATAGTGGAGCTGCGAACAGCGATGATAGCGGAAACAAAAACATACTACTTTTTTCTATCTTTTTCTTTTTCATTTAATTACATCGGTTTGTTTCCATCGCACTGCTCACCGCGCCGCTATCATCGCTGCTCGCCGCTCCACTATAACCGTAGGGTTAGAAATGTAAACACAAGACAGCGTGAGCGTTCGAGGCATGTTGGAAGTTTTGAGCCTTTGGCCGCACAGTCCGTGTTTACACGCGCTGTCCTTGTCTACGTTCGGCACGGTCGGCGCTGTCACAAAAAGATAGTAGTACCTTACGATCTAAGAGAGAGCACGGACCCGAGGGTTTACTGTATATACGATTTTAAGGAATTTTTTTAATTTTCATATATACGACTATTAGTTTTGAATGGGCATCGCGTGCACAGCGAACAAATGGTAAAATGATTCTTCAACAAAGAGGTATACACTGGCGTAGCAGAATGTTTATGTAGGTGTTAGGGACCGTTCCTGAATTTGTTACAATCAAAGTTCCTGAAAAAAATCCACGCAGCAGTTGCAAGACTGAAACTTATTTTCTAACGTAGAATCACCCCTCTACCGTTGTACTCAATACTAGGACGCCCTGTAGATATATGGAATAAAATAGTTTACGAAACTTTAAAATCATTTTTCAAGATAATGATTGATTTACGATCTATGGTTTTTTTAAAGGCTTTTGGTCCTTGTGGTGAGTATAAAACGATGCAATAGAAAAACAATTTGACCTTGAAATTTTTGGTCAGTCAATTTCGGAACTACTTTTTTTAATCTCCACCGATCCAAAGGTATAGAATCAGCTGACGAAGCCATGACAAAACATTTTGACACACCCTGCACTGCTGTATGTAATAATTTTTATGTGATTCTTGATCTATATTCAACAAGGTAGCAAATGTACAGCTCTTCTTATTCACATAATTTCATAGCATGGTTCCGTTTATCTTACCTGGTACACATAGGTATTAATAATGTAATGTACTACATTACCAATTACTATTATTTTTCTCACATTATGTTATATCGCTACTCAATGTTTGTGTTATAAAAGAGCTGATAAGTATTGGATAAGCGCATCTTTTTGATGTTACTATTGGGTGTTGAAATGTTTCGCGAATTTGCTCGCATTTTCTTTTCGCTCGCCAAGAAGCTGTTCGATCAACAACGGAGCGTATTTTTCAAGTGGAATCCTGCTTTCTATGTATACTGTGTAATTTATGCTCGCCAGGAGGCCCACGAAATTTTCAACGTGTATTTTCACTAATAACCACAAATTCTGGGGCAAACGTTTTCGACGCCGAACGTATATTTTCGTAATGACATTCGTATCTAGGCCAGCACGCGCAAACTTTGTGGACATTTTGCATAGTTTCTTTGTCAGCATGCCCGTTGACGATCACTGGTCTACGAATCTACACAGATGAGTTAATTTGCAAAACCAGAGTTACTGCAGAGTTTAGGATCATCTTTCAACAGTATCGTTCCATCTAACGTTTTCTATTCTATTCGATAAAGTTGTTAACAAATAATAGAATGTTTTGTATATGTATAAAACATTTCTATATGGAACTATATGTATGTATGTATATTTCAGTGAATCGAAATTTCATATTCAAATAACTGAAATGGGGATTGCTTTCTTTAAAATATTAAACATATAAAATTAGCTGTTATATAAAACAATAATGTTTCTAGACACGCTACAATATTGGCAAACGTGAAATAATACAAAAACAGAAAAAACTGCCGTTAAATATGCGAGACTTCCAAATAGAGAATAAAACAATTAATAAAATTTTATTTTGTATAATATGCCTTCCCAATTGTTAAAAAGGGATATTTTATGAGAGTTAACAAGAGAAGAAGGGTTAGATTTTTAAAAAGTGCTAAAATATATTTTTTATAAATATACTTTTTTATCGCATTTAAAATGTACTATTATTAATTATTAATTCCAGTCTCAAGGCCAAGGAAAGAACTCGTATACACATAAATGTAGTACTTACTAATGGTTCTCACTATATGTATACATAGATGGTAATATGTATTTAGCATACGTAGTTTTATAATTCAGACGAATAATAATTAAAGAATCGTGAAAATTTTGTTTTTTATGTGTATTTGTTCCTCAAGTACAGTTTTTTGTAGTTGAAGATATTGCTCGAATATTGGCCGAATGTATCGCTATCGAAAGATAATAAGGGGAATACGTTTTTTATAACAAAGCTATTTTCTTATAGCAAAGCTTACAGTACGAGGACGCCCACGTAACAACGTCTTTATTTTCAGTGAATTGTTTTATAAGAATTTCCCCGGTCTGGTTAAATATATCCTCGGCGTTTATTTTAAATATATTGTCTAACGGAAACGGACAGTATCTGCGTAGTCATTCTTTTCCCGACTGAAAACTGATTTCCTGTCAGTCTATATTTTATTTTTACATTCACCATAATTTATTGGATTTTCTTATGTCGCATTTATTTCGATGCTTCATTTTCCAATGTTTCTTCTTGAAAAAACGATTTCATGAAAGCGTTAACAAAAATAACATTTTTAATATACCGTTCCAATGCTATACTCATCGTTCTGCATACGTATTATACATATATCAATGCAGAACAATAAACAATCTTGTTGTTGCAAGCAAAAGCAAAGGAAGATGACGTAAATTGTTATTTGGACAATCAAAGTTGGGAAATTTAAATGCCCACAATTTTACTCTAATAAAAAATAAAACATAAAAGTTTGTTCGTAATTTTTTCCTGTTTAAAACTCATCATTAATGGACAATTGTTGTAAACAGAGACTGGCCTGTAAATTCTTTGTTACATAAATGTTAGATAAATGTTTTACTGCTTTTTATGCAGAAGATATGCATGTTCAATTTTCAGAGACCTCAAGACGTCCTTTTTTAGAAAAACCGTACAGTGTTTAAGAAGAAAGAATCCAACAGCTTGTTCGAATCTTTGGCACGAATCTTTGTAATCATCTAATATTTGAATTTCATGTCTTATGGATCGTATCATATAGAATATAGAGCACAATATTAATGTGAAAGTAGAAGGATGAAAATATGCATTGTCCCAAGTAATTGTTACTTTTCAGAGAACATTGTTACATCAGAGAACATTTTCGCTAAGGAAAAAGATAGTTCAAATGACCTCGGGAATCGCCCCTTTCAAAGAAGTACAACATTTTTGGGACACCCCATATACATATGTAAGTACATATGGCTAACAATTATATTTTATAATAAAAGCCTGCATCTTTGAGAAATGCAAGAACAAACATAATATTTTTTGGCAATTTAGACGATCATTGAGATATTTATTATATTAATTTTTATTTCGCATACGTTTCAAATAAATATTATTCAATACTAATTGCAACTGTAAATCACGTACGATGCACGGGAAAGTGAACGTGTTATAAATAAATCCAGGAAGACGAAAATTTTAAAGAATGAAGGCATTAATAAAAAATAATGTTCACATATACGAACATTGAGGTTTTTGATTCAACTAGAATGTAAACATATGAGTCGATAACCTTGCAGAGGTTGGAAAGAGATAAACGTTTTTATTTCTGGTACATACTTGCAAATTCTATAAATACGTAACTATTCGTAACCTTCATTTCTACGCGTACCTAACCCAGACCTAACTCAATTTTCAAGGTAATTCGTCGCGTGTTGGCAATCGAGAGTACGTTTTTGTCATTATAAGTGACAAGTCGATTGATGGACTCGAGGTCGACGCCAGAAGTAAACGGATCGATGAGATTCAGGAAAGAAATCTGTTCGCGGCAACATGTTATTCTTTATAGCCGGCTGGCACCAGGAATGCTCCTTTCGGTTACGTGCAGAAGTAAACGGGGGAAATGATTCTTTTTCGAACCGAGGAAAAAAATAGATCGACACGTCCACAATCGCGAGACGCGTCAATCTCTGCATGCCATTTTCAGAATTCCATCTTCATCTTAAACGGCCTACAGACGCACGATGGGTATTTGACCCCAAAATGCGGCAAAAAGTCCCTTTCATACAAATCCTCGAAATAGAAAAAATTTTATACTGACAGTTACTTGACTCTTTAGAGCATAATGTGTTCTAATCTATTTTTCACATTTATTAATTATTAACTGGTGTACATAACTGTAAAAAAGTCAATCTCAAAATGACTGAAAACTAGGATTATTATTTACAAGTTTGCTGTTGTTCCGTTTTTGATATTATTCGTATTTTTTTATTTATATGCATTTAGATTTTTTCCACTTTCATTCTTAATTTTAGAAGCTGTTACGTGGAGTAACACGTTCTGACTGGTACCATTTCAAAGGGCAAAACCTTACCTTTAATATAAAAAGAATGGCTGCTACTTGCTGCTACTCAGCTACCTAGAGCGATTTTTGTTAATAATGACACCAATGGTGCTTCATCAGCAGAGTGGTTTTTGTTAAATTCAATTTGTTTTGCATTTTTAAAGAACATGTTGCAATCAAAAGTTGAATGGTATTTAGACATCTACAAATGTCAATATACATAGAATTATTGGAATTCTACTGTACTTGATCAATAAAATTGTTTACTTTAAAATACAAGCGCTTGTGTTAAGTTTCATTGCAAGCTCAGATAAAAAAGTTGAAAAATCTAACTTTTACTATTTTCTTTGCAAGTCCGACCAATCGGAATTTTTTAAAAATTTTATTTACCTATTATTTAGTAAACTAATTCTTCTAATATCTCAAAATATCTCAATTTAGTTGTTAGAATTTTAAGAAAATTATGCGTTTATTAAATGTGAACGAATACTTTCTGCCACGGGTTGTATTACCAGATCGGAAATACCTTATAAATTATGAGTTGATATGCGGTGTTACGTCCGGTGGTTCTGCCATAGACAATAATTAATAAACTCAATCCTATATTAACATGTATTTTGAATTTAAATTTATAGTAGTTGTAAAACAGTCGAGAAGAAATTGATTGAAGGAATTGATTGAAGATTGATAGACCGATGAAAATGAATATCATACGTCCGGTTGAAAGACTAGACACCACGTAGAAGAAATTGATAGAAGAATCGATGAACAATGGACCGGTGCAAATGAATCGAATATCATACGTCCGGTCAAGAGATTAGATGAAGAATTAAAAGGAAATATGATTACAAAGAAACGATGAGCAATGCAATCACCCCATGAAGATGTAGCGTAGAACAATGGATTGACAAATATATTTATAAAGGGATGGCTCCTCATCAGGACGAATCAATCAATCCAATTCGTTCAAGCCATCGTAAAGTCAATCCGTTTCTTCTCGACTGTTTTACAACTACTATAAATTTAAATTCAAAATACATGTTATATAGGATTGAGTTTATTAATTATTGTCTATGGCAGAACCACCGGACGTAACACGGTATATTTCATGCAACTATACCAAGCGCTATCTTTGAAGCAACAGTTCGTAAAAAAATTGGAATATATAAAATTACATATGTAGTTATGAATAATGCATCGCATGGTACACATGATTGATTGCTCCTGAAGCGAAGGTAATTTTAAGTTCATCATTAGAACTGTGTATTAAGATTCGGTGTTGAACCGTCGCCGAGGATAGACGTGTTTACGAGTGCTCTGACAATTTGTGTTTACGAGTGGTAGTGGTAGCGTTCGAAACTGTTTCTGTGCGGTGTAAGACAGCTGGTGGCAAGTGTTTACCTTTCTGAGAGAGGGGCTCACCCCTCTCTCTTACTCAACATATATTAAAGGAGCGGAGCCTCTGATTACAGGAGCTACCGCGCCTTTCTTTTCCATTTATTCATCATGGAATCCACTACACAGAACAACACTACACAGAACAACACTCCTACGGTATCATATGCACAGATAACGCAAAAAGTTATATATCCCACCAAAGATCAAGCGATAATTATTGACTCAGTTGATGGAATATCGATTCGTGACTACACTGTAGCAGTGGCAAAAATAATTGGCCCTAGTCACATTAGATTTGTGTCAAGAATTTCCCAAGGCCGGGTATGTTTATACTTAAGTAGTAAAGAGGTAGCAGATAAACTAACTGATTCTCATAGCAA
The DNA here is from genome assembly GCA_916610255.1 of Lasioglossum lativentre. Taxonomy (NCBI): domain Eukaryota; kingdom Metazoa; phylum Arthropoda; class Insecta; order Hymenoptera; family Halictidae; genus Lasioglossum; species Lasioglossum lativentre. Next base: position 27,200,489 of record OU744357.1, on the reverse strand, counting down.
AATAAATATTGGTTCGCACTCGTTAACGATTAGGCCGCTTATCTCCAAAGCTAAAAGGATTATACTGTCCAATGTACATCCTATAATACCGAACGAGTTCATAATGAATGAACTAGCCAAGGTTAACATCAAACCGGTCTCTCCTATTAGCTTTATTAAAGCAGGAATACACGACACTGGCTTGTCTCACGTCTTAAGCTTTCGTAGACAATTGTATATCAACCCAGAGGATATAAACAAGGTTCCTGGGTCTATGTGTATTTCGTACGACGACACAGTATACTGGATATATTTATCCACAGAGAAACTGACATGCTTCCTGTGTAAGGGAGAAGGTCACCTCGCCAAATTTTGCAACAATATAGCTCCTTCTTCGGTTGAATCAAGTACCAAAGAGACGGAGATTAACCCAAATTGTAATGAAAAAGCTGATGACACCAACACAGAACCTTTGATCGTGTCACAGGATGAGGCAACTCTGGAAACAGTTCATTCAATGCCTCCTCCTCCTCGGTTTAAAAGAGCTTTACCCGAATCCACAATAAGTTCAAATGACAATTCAGACCCAGTGGATACGCCCAAAAAGGCTACGCGACGCGAGAAACATAGTAAAATACAGAAGACACAATCTGATCCTAGTCCCTCCGGCAATGACATTTCCACTTTGTTATTGCCGGCCAAAGATTTCATTCTGGAGAACACTCACAGTTTACCATTGGACATAAACAAGATTACAGAATTTTTGACTTCAAGTTTTGGGCGGCACGACATTGGTACGCTGGCCTTGGGTTATACCAACGATATCCCTGCGCTTATCAACATGCTCACGGAAATCAGCTCCAGATTATCCAACAGGAAACTGAGAAGTCGTATCCACAGAATTATGAACCGGCTATCCAACTCTGATGCACCTTGCTCCTCAAACGAAGACCTTAGCTCCGTGGAGGAATTTTATTAACCTATCTACTACGACAGAAGTTTCATTCATGGAGCCCTGCCTCTTGAAGATTATTTTTTGGAACGTAAGGGGCGTTAGGCATTGCACTGAAGACATCCAATCAATGATACAGGACATTGACATTCTGGTCTTGGTAGAAACCTGGCTATCTCCAGATAGTAAGCTAAGTAATTTTCCGGGCTTCCTTACTGTTAGACAAGACAGAGCACACTCCAGGGGTGGTGGTATACTCATAATTGTTCGTAAAAACATTGCGTTTCGCGAAATTAGGAACCTCCTATCCCCTAATAACTCTGTAGAGTTACTAGGCATCCAGTTATCCCAGCTCAATCCTCCACTTGATCTCTTTGCTTGTTACAGAACTCCGGGTCAATCCCTTACGCAAAATCAGTGGGATCTTATTTTCCGTAATGTCACACCCAGCACTAACTGTATTTTCATGGGGGATTTTAACTCGCATAACAAAATTTGGAATTGTAGCTACACTGACGCTAATGGGTCTAGATTAAACAACTCTGTGGAGGCCTATGATCTATTCTTGCATAATGATAGATCCCTCACGCACGTTGATTTTTACAGGGGAAACAGATCTAATCTTGATCTAATATTCTCAACCATTGACATCTCCGACAAAATTAGTGTTGAAGTGAGGGATGAAACTCTGGGTTCGGATCACTTTCCTATTGTAATTACTTATGACACGGAAAAGCATTTCTATAAAAAACATTCATTCAGGCTAAAATCAGTCAGAACTGACTGGAGCCAATTTGATTCAGTATTGGAGTCTAGATTCTCGGAGTTTCTTACGGCAGAGTACGAGGTAATGCTTCCTCAGGATAAATATGACTTTTTCACAGAAATTGTTTCTAACTCTGTCTCGTTGTCCACTCCTATCCGCAAATACAAAAACACAACCCATCATTCGAATCCGGTATGTTGGTGGGACAGCGACTGTGATAGAGCAAAGAGGCTTCGTCGAGGAGCTTTCAAAAAGTGGGAACACACCAAAAATCTTGAGGACTTGATCAATTATAAGAAGATCGTGGCTCGGACTAAAAAAATCTTTAAAAACAAAAAAAGAGAAAGTTTTAGAAATTTTGCTGAAAGTATCAATATTCGTTTAAATCCCAGTTACGTGTGGAATAAATGTAAAATTTTTAAAAATAGGTGGGCCCGAGTCACTGGCTCGACAAATTCTGGGAATCTTCAGTTCAATCCAGAACGTGAGGAGGTGTTGAACAAGATCAGTCCCCCCTGGGTCCAAACTGACCCTGATTGGATTCCTTTGTGTGACTGTAACGAGTTTTTGGATAGTCCCTTTGAGTTCATTGAATTTAATGTTGCTCTTGAGTCAAGAAATCCTAAGTCGGCCCCTGGCTTAGATGGCATAGATTATGAAATTTTGAAAAATCTTCCGCTCAAATTTAAACTAATTCTCTTGGACATTTATAATCACATGTATGCCGCAGATAGTTTCCCCTCAGAGTGGAAAAAATCCTTTGTACATCTTATTAAAAAGGCGGAGGGAAATGGACTGCGTCCCATATCGTTGACGTCTTGTTTATGTAAATTATTTGAGACCATGGTTAAGGCCAGGATGCAGTGGTGGGCCGAGCACAACTCGCTTATTCCTTCAAGTCAGATGGGCTTCAGGGGGGGAAAAACCTGTACTGATAACTTGGTAAATTTAACCCTGAAGGTGGAGGAGGCTTTCATTGATAAGAGTGAGGTTTTGACGGCTTTCCTCGATGTTCAGGGTGCTTTTGATAATGTTGTGAGTCCCATTTTGTTAGCGAGATTGGCTGAGTTGGGTTGCTCTAGGAAACTCCTTTTGTTCATAAAATTCCTAACCCATGAAAGGTTAATTTATTCTAATGACTCCATGGAAGACCCTCGACTGGTTTTTAAGGGTGTCCCACAGGGTGGAGTGCTGAGCCCTCTGTTATACGTGCTTTATGTATCCAACCTAGAGGTTGATATCCCAGGGAACATTCATGTGGCTCAATTTGCCGATGATATTGCGATATACGTTAAATTTAAATCTGTCAAGTGGGCCCAGAGAGTGTTGACAAAGGCTATTAATTCAATTAGTGCAAACCTCGATAAACTCGGTCTTTCTCTCTCTCCACATAAAACTAAGCTAATGCGTTTCAACAACAAAAGACCTTCGCCTGGCTCTGCCCGGATTATTATTCAAGACTGTTGCATAGAATCCTGTGATTCCGCTCGTTTTTTGGGAATCATCTTTGACCATCGTCTCTCTTTCAAAAGGCATACTGAATTTGTCATAAATAAATGTTCCAAAGCAATTAATATCATTAAATATTTGCGCGGCACTTGGTGGGGGTCGGACCCGGAAACCCTTCTCACGCTTTACAAGAGTTTTATCCGGTCCATCATCGATTATGGTTCTTCTGTCTTTTTCCCCACGAGTAGTGTACTTTCCGAAAAATTGGAGAGAATTCAATACAACGCGATCAGACTTGCACTGGGCTATCGGGTGACCACCCCAGTCAATATTCTATTAGGGGAATCTAAATTGACGTTGATCAGGGAACGTGCTCTTTACTTAGGTAGGTGTTTTTTGTCCAAGACTCTAGCTCACCGCAGTACTCTCACCTTTAAATGTGTGACAGATTATTATGACCTATCCTTAAGAAAAAATGTCTTCAACAATCACAGAATAATTTGTAAATGCATCAGTTCTGTTCTTGAATCGGACATGATGGATTCTCAGGATAATTTAAATATTTATAGTTATGACTTTAAGATCTGTTCAACTTCAGTACCCATTGACACTTCACTGAGCCTGCTAGATAAGAACACCAATAACTTGTCAGTCATTTTCAGAGAGATATGCGGAAACGGAGACTGTTACACAATTTATACCGATGGCAGCAAAATTGCCGGGGCCAACTGTGTCGGTTCGGCCTGTTTATGCCCTGAGCTTGATCTGGTTATAACGCGCTCTATAAATCCTCTTGCCTCCATCTACACTGCCGAATGTATAGCTCTTAGCGACACTTTCGATATTGCATTAGAACACCAAAACCATAGCTTTCTTATATTTTCGGATTCTCTTAGCTGTTTGTTGGCCTTACAATCCCCCACAGTAAACGTAAAAACCAATTCTTACATTTTCGAAATAAAAAGGAAATACAACCTAATCATCAGAAATGAACGCAATAGATACGTAAAATTGTACTGGGTTCCATCTCACTCTGGTATTCAAGGCAATGAGGATGCGGATAGTGCAGCCAAACTGGCTACTTCTTCGACCTCCCTCAACATTCCGAAAGTTCCATTTACTGATTTGTATGAAAAATATAGGAAACAGGCCAAAGAGAATACCACTGAAATTATCAGACGGCAGGGATTATTCAAGGGCAAAAATTATTTTCTAAACTTTTTCCGTGACAGTTCTCTACCCTGGTTTTACCATAAAAACCTGGAGAGATGCTTTATTTCTACTATCAATAGGATGCGTGCAGACCATTATCACCTAGCCGCTTCCCTGGCGCGCGTTAACATAATTTCCGACGGTACGTGTAAATGCAATGAAAGTGAAGAATCCATGAATCACATCACCTGGCAATGCAATCTGTACAATGTGCAAAGGTGCAAACTCCTGGAATCTCTGGGTAAAATGGGATACCAACTGCCCCTGAGTGTTGAAATGTTCATTGCGGAACCCAATGTCAAGGCATGTGCATATATCCATGCCTTTTTCAAGGACTGTAAGCTGTCAATTTGATTTATGTTTAACCTATTTGTTATATTTTTATATTTGTAAAGAAGAAAAAATTTTTTGTTTTTGTAATGATGTGTCAACAATTGTAAAGCGAAATGGACCCATTTAAGGGTCTAAAGAGCTTATAATAAAAAAAAAAAAAAAAAAAAAAAAAAAACTGTGTATTAATATATTTTTTTTTATAAAAAAGGGGTATTAAGATTCTTAAATCGATGATTGATTAGTGTAAAAGGTACTTTTATTACAATTTCTATTGCATACCTACACATACTACATGAATACAATATGTATATATACATATGTATACAATTCAAGCGTTAGTAAACACGTACGAAAGGTTTCTGACGCATGCATGAGGTCAAGTACCCAGCTGGGAAGCTGAAGTTAAAATATCTTTTAACGTAACCACGTTTTTATACAAATAGATACTTTAGCACTTTTTGGGGATCCGGAAATGCACTTAGGGTTAAAGTATCTTTAAACTTTTGCATTGAAAGTAGTAAATGAAAGAATAATAGCAGACGTATAACATTTTCTTTTAAATTGTATTGTTTTGAAGTTACGACGTAACCCAGTTACGTAGGCCTCTCCGTATCATCGCAAAAATATGTAGGAATGATGGTCTGCAAGATTTCATTATTTCTTGATTATTCAACCGGTCAATAAATAAAAAACCTGGAACTGAATATTTTTGTCTAGTCTTTATTGTTGGGGAAAGGAATTTTACGTGACCAAGTAAAACCATAGAAAAAACCATTTTTCACGAAGAAAGTTAATGAGAACTTTTATTCTTACGTGTCTTCAGATTTTCACCTACTGTATCATGCGAAAATATCGTAGAAAAAAATGAATGATGGTCTGTGAAGTAGAGGCTTCAAGCATTAAACCGAACCGAGTCTTATTGTTGCATTTACTAAAATTTCTCATAAATTATCACAGTTTAAACATAGACAACTTCTCGAGAATCGAAAAGTGTTCAAACATTTTTTGGATCCACTAATGGATCTAAATATATGTCTGTAAATAAAATTAACCATGAAAGGTTTAATTTTACAGAAAAGTTTCAGTTTTACTACTAACCCTTACCGGTCGAAGGCCGACATATTCCCGGTACAGTAGTTTCACCGTTCCGGTCGATAACAAACTGCGCTCACGTGCAAAACAAACCAATAAAATCAAGGAAGTAAATACAACAATATATTCTAGCTTATATTTAAATGCCATATATATATTTAATTTTTATTCAAATAAAAGGTATATTTTTGTCCTATATCTCTGAGTTCGTTATATCGAGGTTTAGCTATCCTACAAACAAAATATTCTATTTATAAAGTTAGACAATTGGATCGTTAAACTGTTGACCAAGTCTTGGAAAATTACGTCATCTGAGTTTCTACATATAATCTTCATGTATTCTTGTAGCTATATGTACAATAAGTGATTCTTGCTACTCCGTAAGCACGTAACAAATAGCTAACATTTCGTTGAAATAATTTGTCAACAATACAACAAGGACCAATCATAATCTTAACAAAGTGTTATAATAAACTGTTAATAAAGTGTTATAATAATGGAAGCCAAAAATAATATTTGTATCAATATATTTTAGTAAGGAACTATCATAAAGATTGGGACACCGTATAAGTTGGGACAGTACTTTCTCTCAAATTACCTCACTGGAAACACCAATGTCAAGATTGTTAACTTTATTTCTGTTTATAAACAAACTTTTCATGAGCATTAGTAGCAACAAGTCGTGTTCAGTGTAAAATGTTTTATTGTGTTTCTTATTAATTCGTTTTTAACTGAAAATTTTTCATCCATCATTGAAGGTAAATATATCTAATTTGTTGGAAATTTAATGTAGTTTAAATGTACAAAGAGAATTGTGCACTTATTGCGATGTAAATTTGGTTTTTTTTGTGTGTTTCGAAATGGCGTTTTTGTAAAGGTTGGGACACTTGTGCTGTATAAGTTGGGACAAAAATTTTTTTTCTTTGTTTTGCATATGTACGTCATTTTTATGAATGGAAACCATGTTTTAAGTGTTTCTATGTCAAATAATGAAATTGTTAAGGCAATGACTGTGTCGAGACGACCACAAAGTCCTATCGTGGACGACAGTCAATGAAAAGCAGTATTTTTTGGCATCGCCAGATAATCTTTCGATGTTAAGAGAAAAACAAGCAAAAAGCGGTACTGCGAAGGAGATGGCCACCAATAAAGAGAAAAGAAAGCGATACCGAAGAAATCGGCACCGAGCTGTAATTGAAATAAAAAAAAAAAAAAGAATAAATTATTTGATTTAAACGTCAAATGAAAATGAATCTTTTATGTTATTTTAGAAATACAAATAAGAAAGTATTTGAAATAATTCATTATTTCAATTGATTATTTATCATCTCATTTCAAATTAAACGTGCCCAACCCTGATACGTAGAACACGATGCAAGTAAAACAATATTGACATTTTGATCTTAATGTTCAGGGTCAAGGTGAAGCACAGTTTGCAACGACTTCTATTTGCAGATCTCCACCGATTTTAAGGTGCAGAATCATGTTGCTGTGATATCATATTCTCTACACTCTACAGGATCTGCCATCTGCCAGATGCTCACTGACAGTGTCGAAATACTTCGCACGAAAATTGAACAAGGTATTCAGAATATTCGAACAATATCTGAGAAAATCGGGAGGGTATCGGTAAAACGTCTCTAGGCCTGTGTTCAGATGTAAGAAGGTTATTTTGAACACCTCTTGTGAAGAGTACAGTGTTATAATTTGGAAACAAATTAACCATTGGCACTCGAGGCGCCACTAAAAATTGCTATTTCATTATTAAAAATATTTTTCACATTATTAAATTTGTTTATATTTAATAAATCACTAAACATTTAATTAGATATTGTATGAGTACATTGAATCAGTTTCATATGCATAAAATGGGAAAAATCATATAGAATGGAAATAGGTAATTATTCAGAATAGATTGTTGGGGGCATAATTGAGCCCATAATTATAAAAGTGGTCTAAGTCATGTATTTCTTGTTTCGAGATATTTAAACGATTACATTTGATACGCTAAATGAATTCCATATAATGTTGAAATAACAAGCTCTATCTAACGGTTAATTTTTGACAATATCGTAAAAATTACATTGTAATACATATCTAAGGTTTGCATAGTCATTTTGAATGAATTTTGGTTAGGTCTGAGTTAGGTTTCTGGGGAGGGGGTACAGGAGTTGCTCTAAAGTATAACATTTTTCAAGGTCATTGAAATCGGCGAGGATCTCACTATACCGAATAATTATCATATACTTTGAAATATTTTAGATCGGAAGAAATGTTTGGTTAAAATAGTTTCGAGTTCAAACGGTTAAATTCATCCACCGAATTTATACATACATATGTATAAAAACCGAAGTGGTTTCCAGAATCTACGTGACGTGACGTAAAGATTTCTATCATAAAGATATTTACCTTGAATGCATAAAATCCTTAGCATGTTTGTCGCGGATTAAACAGTTTTCTTAGTAGGTTCTACAGTTTTCTTCAATTAAGCATTTGCTATCCCGCATACATATGCATATGTATACATATAAATTGCTATGTTAAACAGCTTAGACCAGCTTCGATAATACGTGCACGGCTATAATAACTTCCGAATCGACTGGTAACACTATCTTCTGCATTATCGCCGGGTGAATCGATGTAGAAAGGGCTGGCAATGCCGGCTCATTAAAGAGTGAAAACCTGTCTGTGATCATCCGAACGCGGCATTCTTGGCACAAAGTGACATGCGTCCTCGGTACCGGAAGTATTGTTTAAAAATCAATTTATATACCGCTATTATGCGGCACCCTCTATCCATGGATAAACATGGAACTAGATGCATAACGCGAATGCACCAGTACATGTATACAGGGTGTCCCAAAATTCCTTCAACTTCCTGAAACGGGCGGTTCCTGAGGTCATTTCTTCTGCGAGTTTTTTTTTCATGTCGCCTGTTAAAATTGTTTCATTGACTAAGAAAATAATTCTTACAAAAGACGAAGTTAATCAGATAAGAGGAAGACGTTGCACATTCACGTTACAGTTTTACGTAATACTTTTCTTCATTGCAAACAGGCATATTCATTATTTAGAAAGAGATATGTAAAAGAGCAGATGCAATTGAACAAAAGTTAGATTGGAGAGATGACGTCGCCCAAATGGTATCCATCTTTCTGTATGCATTGTACTTGTAAGCTCCATTTGTCATGGCGTAATTAGAATTAAGACAAAGGAATGCATTCGCTAAGAGAGATTTAGAGTCGTTACGCACTGTCAACCAGTCGCCGGCGACTTAGTCGATGGGAGACCAAAAAGCTGGCGGCGAAGCTTAGCGAACAAAAGCGACCAAACTCGGTGACCAAATTTGACAATTTATAGGTATAGCATGGACTGTGGAACAGAATGGACGTCGAAGAGATTATTATTACTATGAATTTACTTCCCAAAAAATAAGGAGGAAAGGAAATGTTAGCCGGACTCCTTACTATAACAACACTGCAATAAAGAATTGTAGAATGTACCAGAATATACCAGAATATACCAGAATATACCAGAATATACTAGATTATACTAAAATATACTAGAGTACCCAGAATATACTAGAACATGCTAGAATATAGTAGAATATACTTGAATATACTGGAATATAGTAGTTACTAGAATATACCAGCATGTACCAGAACACAGTGAAATATATTAGAATATACTAGAATATAGTAGAATATACATATTAGAATATAGTAGAATATACTAGAATATAGTAGAAGATACTAGAATATAGTAGAATATACATATTAGAATATAGTAGAATATACTAGAATATATGTAGTAGAATATACATATTAGAATATAGTAGAATATACTAGAATATAGTAGAATATACTAGAATATAGTAGAATATACTAGAATATAGTAGAATATATTAGAATATAGTAGAATATACTAGAAGATAACATTAGAATAAAATTGTATAAGTATTAAACAATTTTTCTGCTACATTACAATTTGAACAAATCGTTGTGCGTGATAAAGCCATTAAAAACTAACGCGGATACAAACGTGAGACCTATCATTTCTCCTAAAGAAAAAGTATTTCTTACTTTCAGATAAGTTATTAGAACTTTATTATACCTGACACGCCAGAAAATTACTTTATGGTGCGAAAGCTTGCATTTGATTCAATAAATTTTTCAATTATCACGAAGACTAGCAAGCTAGTAAGACACCTGTGCGTTGTTCACTTTTTGATAAAATCATTTTATCCGATACAATTATTTTATATGTATAATGTATTTTGCGATTTTATGTTCACTTAAAGCTCCCGTAACACGAATGTTCAACATTTTTAACTTTACCAGTTTCATTCGAATGAAACAATGTCTTCAATCACTGTTATTTAAAAAAGCATTGTTCAAACTCTTATACAGCATTAAAAACAATTAAACTTGAAACCCTACAGACATGTTATTTTAATCAAAATTCTTCCGTTCGAACCACTAAAAGAAAATATCTTTAACAACTTTATCTGCACACTATTATCTTTTTCCCTTGAATACCTAAGCACATGTAATATTACATTAATAATGTATTAATACAATAACAGTACTTTCTTGGGAAAACGGAAAATTAATATTTTCGGATAAAACTTCTTTTAAGAATGAGAAGTTCTAACAGTAATTAGATGAAGAGGGAGACAATTTATTCAATTATTAATTCAATTGTTCTTCTGTTTTAGCACGTATTCTACATGAACTGAATCACTCAGTAATGAAATCCTCTTGCCGTAATTTAGATCTGTCTTCGTCTTGTTAAGAGGCATAAAACTACTTCACGACCCCGGATGGAATCATTGAATCTGTTAAGTATAGTAGTCGCCGGTTGTAATTACTAAAATTAAACTATCTAAGTCAATTATCGGGGTTGGCGACACTATCGAATAAATTAAAACATGTTTGATGAATTCTTTCATTTATGCAACTTTCTACAATTTCGGATTTTGTTCAATATTTAAATTAAAAAGATATGTACATCTATATTTATGGAGCATTTATTTGAACAAATTTTATACGCTGTTCCATTATGACTAGTGCAAATAAATTGTGATTTATATTTAGTTATAAATATGATTAAAAATTGAAATTTCGATGATCGAATAAAATTTTTTGTTCAATGCAATTCTTAATACATGAATTGAATATCTTTATTTCGTTCTTATAAAATCACATAGAAAAGTTAACTCAAGAATTTAAATGTATTGTATGAAGTTGTATTCAATTTTTATAAACAATGAGAGATATAGAAAACTCTCAGGAAGAAAATTTAAATTGAAGAACACATCTATGTATTTCTTTATTCTGTAGTATTTATTTACTTATTTATGACATAAATGTTCATGAATTAATATTGTATTTTGATTTGTCCAATGTTGTGTAAATTGAAGTTATAAAAGAGGTAGAGATTCGATCGGAAGATTAACCACTGCACTTTTATCGACGCCACAGTTAGCAGTAGATAAATATAGTGACTGGCTTTTATTTGCTTTTCAGTGATAGAACATTTGTTCTGGAACTCCATAGTGACAATCATACGTCCAATCGATAATAGAATCTCGTTCGATTACTACCAATGCTTCGAGTTTCGTCTAAAAGTATACGAAGGTTCGATTTATTTGATTACTATACTACTTATTTTACTACAGTTCTATTAGTTTTATTTGACAGGTTTCAACTTGGAAATTTCAATACATTTCTCAAAAATTATGCAAGTGACATAGTCATATATTGTGCGTCATTAAAAATAAAAATTTTCTGCATCAATCGCGAGAAATAGGAACCAAATAAAAATTTTATTTTTTTAATAATTTTAATATTGTTGTTATAAGTGTATAAAATTCGTAGTACAGTCTAATTCAATCTAAGAGTTTCATTTTTCAACATTTTATGCAACTAATTTCAAATTGTTGTAATCTAAATAGGATTAAACACAAAATAAGTGGCTAATTTTATTCTTTATATTTTTTATGTACACCACGTTACCTACATTAAATTTATAGAATACCGGTTCACCATTATCATAATTTTTTTAGTTATATAATTGTGAAAATACTTTGTTCAATTTTTTTATTGCTCACTTTCCTATTACGTAGGTAGTGAGCAATAAATAATTTCTTTATTCTCGCCTTTTTAAAATGTTTTTTACTTTATGTTTTTACATTGTTTCTCTGCGATTATTTTTCCTCATAAAAACTTCCGGTACGCAAGACTACGACTATTGATAATAAATCGCGAAATATTTTTAAAGAATTCCTTCTCATGATTGAAATTGTTAGATATTTTAATGGAACGTTTATTATTAGAAATAAATGGAAGCCAGAGATTGTTAACGAACCAAATCACGACTCATTTGAGATTTCGCAAAATGATCTTGACTTAATTTTGACGTTTAATTTTAGACCATTATCATCGAGGTTCTCGTAATTTTGCTTTTTTCAATGCGAACTGAAAACTGTTTTGTTATAGAAATTTTGACATTACACTATTCAAATGACGCATATTTTCCGAAGCATTAAAGTCTTGGCAGCTATCGGAATGGTTTTCGTTTAATTTGGTCCGAACCAGCCTGAAACGGTTACAAGAAATAGCATGTCACGTCAAACGTTAAACTTGCCGCGATTACGATCGATTTAACTGGCCTTTAAAGCTTAATGGCAAAAATTCGTAGAATTTGTTAATGTTTTCCACTTGTGCTTTAAATTCACTTTCCGGTTTCAATGACAAATAGACGAATTCTATTTCGAGGAATATAGAGGGCGTTGAACGCTATGTCACAAATCGGTAAAGTAAAAATATCTTGTTTAACATTAAGAAGTGTCTTTTACGAAAATTACAAATACACTTGTTTATATTTGCTGTGGCACTAATCAAAATATGCGTATGAACAAATGAAATTAATTAATTTAAAGTAGATCGTTTGAGTAGCATAAATTTGACTATTCTACGGGCAAAAATGATTAAACAACAAATTATTAAAAATTAATGTGTTTTACTCCTTCCGTGTGTTAATAACCTAAATGACACGTATCATTCGAATATTTAAACATCATGCTGACGAAAGACTATTATTTTGTATAGAAAATAATTTATACCTTTATACTTAAGTGACTAGATGAAGCTTTTAACAGCATTGATAGTAATTTCATATTCATAGGTCAAAGAAAACCGATCAGACTTGTTTCTTTGAACAGGTGCGTGATAATATTTCACAATCGCGAGAAGACTCCCGTTTCATCATTATAACGAGTAACGTTGCCGATATATTCAGAAAAATATTAGAATTTTATGAGGAAAGCATATAATCAGTTCCTCATTAATATTTTTAAAATTGATGATTATTATAGTTAAATGAAACGAATTTCTTGAAAGGCAATAAGAGTTCTTGGCATTTATTAAGTTAAATATTACTGCAATGTACAATGCGGCTAGTTTTTTTAACAAATCTCCACCGATCCAAAGGTATAGAGTATACATATACTCAGCTGACGAAACCATGACAAAACATTTTGTTACACCCTGTACATATATTTATTTTCGCTAGATTTTTTAATTCTAAATAAAATATTGAGAGAACATCGTAATCATTTTATTATTTGAATTATTTGAATTATAGAAAGAATATGTTATATTAAGAATTCAGTATTTAAAATTTGTCATTTAAAAATTAATTGTTATAAAGGTTTAATAATTTTATCACTCACGCTGTACTTTATTAATTATTTTAATTTCTTTTAATTTAATGGAATACATGGTATACCAGCCATATGGAGAGGTTACGGTATTGCAGACATAAATTCACAACTTGATCACAAATTAATTTACAAGTAGAAAGTTATCACTAATTGTTAGGCCCTAACTAACGAAGATCAGTAAAAAGATTTGTTTAATACAAGATTAAGCGGCGTATAAAAGAAACTGTAGTGTACTCACGTTATCATTTTGGAGCAGACTGTAGGAATTGTTTGAAGGTCCGGGACTGGGTGACGTAAGTTCCGAAAGTTTGCTGGGAGACAATTTCTCGCTGTTTCCGCCTTCCGCGCCGTCGCTACTTCCACTGCCACTGAAAGTGCAACAACATTAATTGAATCGTGTTCTGACAACCATCGATATTACACTAATAATTAGAAGATATTGCACTTCCACAAATTCTCAGCTTATACTGTAGTTCATGAACACATCGTGCAATGTATATTTTTAGGAGGAAACGATTATACTATGTTATGTACCATATACAGGGCAACCCAAAAATATTGTACTTCCTTAAAAGGGCCGATTCCTGAGCTTATTTGAAGACACTTTTTCCTTTGCGAAAACGTTCTCTGCGGCTTTGTTAATGAGTTATTAACGAAAAACGCGCACCAATCAGAGCACGGTTACAACAGACGGATTCTGGCTCGGCGACAGGCCCCGCTGAACGTGGCGTTGGCATTGGCCGAGCCGGAATCCGTCCGCTGCAGCCGCTCTCTGATTGGTCCGTGTTTTTCGTTAATAACTCCTGAACGAAGCAGTGGAGAACATTTTCGTAAAGGAAAAAGTTATTTCAAATGACCTTAGGAATCGCCCTTTTCAAGGAAGTACAACATTTTTGGGACACCCTGTATAGGAGTATCCATTGTCAGAACTTAACGTTTTAAATCGCACCATTAAACCAACAACACGGAATTTAAGGCGATTTGCGTTACAATCATAAATGTATTAGCTTGTAAACCAAATTCTTGCGTTTGTGACTCTAATTTATTGAATCTAAGAGTGTTAATTTTTTCAAAGAGGAATTATAACTTGAGCACATCAATAGGAAAGTATTGTTCAAGCCGATAGAAATTTATACGCGAAGCATAGTAAATAAACGCAATCTTGATTTACAATCAATATAGTGGCACGGTAGATCAAGAATAACACAATAACAAAAATGGTATGACGTTACTTTAAATGTTCCAGATTTTAGTTACTCTCAACAAATTCAGTGACTAAACAATACACATATTTTCTCTCTTGCACTGTACACACACATATTAGCACCAGAACATTTACACCCACACACTTTTATTCGAGGAATCCAATTGTATCGATTTCCATGTGATAGTCAAAAAGCGTAAAAATTTATTTTAAATTCTTAAGCACCGATAATCCTGAATTAGTATGATTGACGTTTCTGGAACGTCGCAGAGTTTTGTAAAAGAGTAATGAACTGGCTATATTTATTACACACAATATTATTAGAGTAGGCCACAAAAGTCTTCGTACACGAGAATGCAATTTATTCGTTTCACTATTTGATATATAAAATAATTGCACGTATTTAAAGTAAAGTTCGAAACTATAGAATTTTCTTGTAAAAGAAATTCCCATTTATTTGTTAATTCTATTTAGGAATTGATAGAAGTAAATTGAATGAATTTCACTTGTGTGTAGTGTGTACGAGCACTATCGTATATTACTAAATTAGATTCGATGCTTTGTTTCGAAAGAAAATGTAAAAATGTAGAAACTTATTTCATTAATGAAGGGCAACCAATTGTACCAAATAAATAGGCAATATCGTAAGAAATTTGTTTTTAAGGAGATAAATTTAAAACGCTATTGGTCACGCATAATTAAAAGAATTGAATGTGCCTATTTATTATAAATCATTTCTACTTACAATAAACATTGGTAACGATACATTATTGCTTTTTCTATCAATTTCATTGTTCCCTATTTTGCTTATTTTAAGGCAATGATTAAACGAGCAACTCTTTAAATTTCACGAATTGTATGTATAACAAAAAAAAAACGAATCATGAAAAATATCGCAATATTACTTTTGTTAAACTTGGTGCTGTGTAATACACATTGCAACATTATCTCCCATGATGCTGCCAAAAATCGATATAATTAACGTTCCAATTTAATGATTTGGAAATTTTGGAAATTTTGGAAATGGAGTATTTTTTAACCTAAAATCCCAGTATATAGATCTGTCTTCTCTAAAGTTTATTTTTACAATATCAATGACAGGGGACATATTAATTGAAATTCAACACTGTACATATCACTATTAGACTTCAGATTTTGATGTATGTACAGTACTGTGCAAAAGTCTTAGGCTATTTACAATACACTGCTAAAGAACGTACACACAGTTACGTTCACCATATTTTATTATACTAATATCGCTATATAATGTACAGTTAAAAATTATATAATATTATAAATTTGGTAAAAACTTTAATATTTTATATGTCCACTTCTTGCTTTAATGTTAGTTACAGCGTCGACTCTTTTCGTATAGCTTTCCTACAATTTATTAATAATCTTGACTGGATCTTTTTGCCATTCTGTTCGTAACACCTGAAACAGTTCACCTCCATTTTTTGGATGACTTTTTCTTCGTGCTCTATCTAAATAATCTCAAGCATGTTCAATATAATTTAAATCAGAACTGTGAACTGTCACTACATTTTCCAATATAAATACGGGGAAACACGTGTTTTTTTTTGTATACTAGGTATGGCTCAACAAAGCATTAGAATCTAAAGCATGGTACGTAACGAATATGCATCACTATAGATTTATTCAAGTATGTATAATTTTCCGTGGTGCCATAAGACGTTTGCTCAGCACTGTGCATACATCAAATACACAGTTCAATAAAAATGACTATAGTTTGTGTAACTTCAGCCATCATAAAATATATCTAGAAAATTCTCTTTTGCATAAAGGTTCATAGGGTACAGTTACTATAAAGCAACAAAACCTGTAGCGCACAAAACGAGATTCTGATCAGTCTGGTTCGCAGTGAATTAATGGTAGTCCGCATGGTGAACTGGCACGAATATCCGCAATCCACTCATAATTGAGTTCGCGCGTTGGCCACAGCAATGTATAAAAAATCGTGCAAACAGCTAAACGATTTCAATAAACGCGCACTCGACGGTGGCGAACGGTGGATTGGAAGTCGATCTTTCTGTCGATCGGTATGGAAAATACCGAGTTCCCTTACGTAAGCAAAGCACGGTGCGCGGACACCGATGTCGTTTCGTTTCGTTTCGTTTCGTGTGCACTTCGTCCCGTGAACTTCAGCCCGGCGAAAGACGAAAAAACAATCGCAGCAGAAGGCTCTTCTAGCCGGCACGGCGTGGATCGGCACTACCGGCGAGGCCACAACTGCGCCAGGTATTATTAAAACCTAACAAGTACAAAGTGACTCGGTCGACCGGTTCGACGGTGCCACCCAGCATAGTATTTAACTCTTCTATAATGTTGAACGTAGCCGACGACACTCTTTCCGATCCCGTTGCTATGGCAACGTAGTCCTTGACCTCCAAGAACGGGGTCATCTTTTTCATTCCAGCTGCTCCTTTTGCAACGGAGCAGCCGCGGACCTGGTCATTGTTGGGAGCTAGAGATGGAATGGAACATCTACACTGCCGCGGCAGTGGTCCCAATCGGCGAATTAGGAGGAAAATATACTAAAATCATTTTTTCTATTGAGCACAATACCAGTATTTATATATTTTTTCATTCTGAATTGAATCAGACCATAATGAAGTCGATGCGATTAATAGTTTTCGAGATATGGTGATGGAATTTATGATTAAAAAATTCATAATTTATTGAGACCGATGTTTGTTTTTTAATTTAGTATTCCTCTGATGATAATTCAGTACTCTTCTCATCAGTTTGATTGGCAGTACAGTTTTCCTGATCTGGTTCCACTTTTCGTTGTGCTTCATCTAGGAATAGTATGAGATAGATAATATGAGTAGACTGTGGATTTCATGTATTTATGACAAAAATGAGTAAGTGTAATTTAAAACAGTATAAATTTTAAAATAATTTGAGAACATCGATATACTATTTTCAACTTGTTAAAACTATTAATCAATCAATCAATGAAGAACATTTTTATTTTGCATAAAAATCCGCAGTCTTCTCAGGAATATTTGAAAATTATGAAACGAAACCTGGGTATTGAAATTTATGTGGATTCGTAAGTATATGTATATAAATATTATTGAATCTGATCCCACACACACACACACATCCCTGTAGGGATCCCCCAAATCGATAGACGCTGCGAGGAAATGCGAATGAGGATAAGATATGTATACACTCGTCCCTCGATTCACGTGGATAATCCGTTCCACGAAGTCTTTTTTTACGCAGAAGAAAACCGCAAGATCATAATAAATTTTGTTCGTGATCAGTAGATAGCGGATTTTATGCATTTATGGCAAAAATCGGTAGGTGTCATTTAAAACAGTAAAAACATTAGAAAAATTTATAGACATTGCTATGTAACCTATTAAACATATTAACACAGAAAATAAATTTCTACTTCGCTCCAGTTTTATTTTGCATAAAGATCCGCGGCGCCTTTACCTGTCGAAAACGCTTAAAATCGGCCAACTTTAAACACCCATAACGTTTGAACCAGTGAATTCCTAACGTTAAAACTTGGATTTTTGGCATTTTCTCGTTAAAGTCTACGGGATTAATTAAAAAAAGTCCAAAATGTTTGGTCCCGTAAGGTGAAGTTTAGCCTTATCCTTTGGCTATATGATTCTAAGAAATCATGGTGACCTCTAATACCGGACACAATAAAAATAACTAATAATAATTTGTGACGATTGCAAATATAATGGTCAAATCTTGGGCCCATTTTTGGCAGCTTGAACATTGGATGCAATCTTCTTCAAGACAGGATGGGCCTGTCCTGGTTCTAGTGTTGTAGTAATCTGCAGTTTATTTAAAAAAATTTTTTTTTAACCATGTCTCTTACTATGTATTCATGTTGCTTGGGTGTATTTTTTAATCACTAGAACTGAAATAATAGATAGTCTAATATAAAAAGGACCACGCAAGACTGCGATTTGTCACTAGGGGAATAGGAGAAATTGTTCTGTCCGGTACTAGGGTACAGTGGACCCATCACAGAAAATTTTTTTATTAAAACCAATACACTCTATGTGTAATATACAATGATAACTAAAAAGGATCAAAAAATATAATAACACGACTCATACATCGTCTGATCACAAAAAAGAATAGCTATAATAGTTTATAATTTGTACGATTTCCAATTGAATCATCTTCCCAGCTATGCATATGCGACAAGGACGTGATAAAACATGATTATTGTTTGTTTTTATTTAAAAATTGCACGATGCTATAGCTCGGTAAAGTTTGTCCGGTGTTAGGGAAACTCCTCCTAGTTTTTTTTCATTGTTTATATTTTAGCGCAAAATGAGATTGCGTAAATTGAAACCGTGTATAAAAAATCCGCGTAAATTGAGAGATCATTTATCGCGTGAAAAAAAAACCCCGTGAAAATGAAGTGTCACATAAATCGAGGGATGGGTGTATAGGGTGGTCTTCTCTTAAGTGGACGACCCGTTTTTCTCTTCTTATCTTGTCAATAAACCGCAAGATTTCCCCAGGAAATGGTTTCGGAATTGGAGGCTCGATAATATCGACACTCGCCCACTTTCACGCGTGTTACGTTCCATCTTGACTCTTGAAATGCAATGAATATATGTATACATGGTATGTACATTGCATAAATCTACCGACAATATCTTTTCTCTGTTAGAAGATTGACTATAATAGCAATATCTGCATATGTATAATGGCTAGCACCTATTTTCCTTTTATCTTTATCATTTCTAAGAAACTTCTTTATTTTCTAGTGTAATAAAGGTTTTTTATACCTACCATTTTTTAGAAACTTTTATCAATGAATGAAGCTCAATAATTGTTTTAAGTGTAAGAGACTAATACGTTGTACACGAAATGACTGATTTTCAATTGTATCTTTAAACAGATATAATCATTATTTTGTTTTCTAAATTTACATATAATACTGTATTACTTACATAACTAAGACTAATTTTTCCATTTCTTTATCCTAGAACTTTGAATTTTGGAGCTGATGAAGACTTCAATCTCAGTTTTCGAATATCTTGTACTACTACTTATTCAAGAAAAGTACAGGAAAATCATGTTGATTCATACGGAAATAAATTTTACCTGAAAGTAGTCTTAGCTATTTAAATTGTAAAATGAAGGCCGGATCTCAAAGCAAAAACAAAAGTATTTTTTGGGAAAAATGTTCTCTGGGATTAGTATTTTAGAATTAAACATTTCATATAATATGACAATCTCGTATTTTTAATATTTATTTTTACCAAATCTTCATTGAATTGATTCTCTCGTATTTTTGTTTGTTTCTATTTTTAGAAAAGCAATTATAATCCCAGAAGAAATATAAACATTGTACAGGATGTTTCATTAAGAGTGTTACAATCGGATATCACCCAACAAATGTCTAGCTCTAATTTTCGTGCAACTGATATGCCGGTTTTAAGAACTACCTTCGCTAAACGGCTACAAAATTCTCCTCGTTGTAGAAATTGTCGGTACGGTCATAAACGTGATGCGAACTCATGCAAGTGATGCAACTTATCGTTACTGGAGTTTGTTGGAATCATTATCCAACAAATGAACTGCAAAACCGTCTGAAAGATGTTACACTAAAGTACTGCGTATAACTTCCAGTAGGATGGTACTTCTGTTTGTAACATGCTTCTTGGTCGTTAAATAGAAAGTGGAAGTAAAATACTTTTTTTATGTAGAGCTTTGGATTTATCATCACTGATTTTTGTCTCGTAGGTAAAGAAAAATATCAGGCGAGAAGAATTTCCTACACTTGTTATCTAACAATATATAAATGAACTAATTATTCCGAGTGTAGAAGAGAAAGAATTTTTTATACGCTCGGCAAAGGAGGATTTAAAAAAATGATAAATGACTTTTAATGACTCTAGAAGTTTGTTTAATTATGATGAAAATGCCTACTTAAATGCCAATATACATACATATTTGCATACGAAACAGTGGCTACATATTAATAGCAATTTAAAATATACATAGTCTATTTTCCTATTAATTGAGACATGAAATATTTGGATAAACAAACTTTCAGATAAATGAAAAATCACTTTTCTAGTACCACATTTCATTCATTCGAATAGAGACCGTAAACACTGACAACTTGTAGAAATATTTATCGATCGTACATCTTTCTAGCTGCTAAATTATATAAAGTTTATAATGTACACAGTTGTGTAGAGTTTTATAGAAAATCGTTCGATCAGAATTTATTTGGCCGAACTATCTGTTGCTAGGAGACATTCCTTAGATAACAGAACGTTCGGATAATAGATAATATTGAGATAATGGATGTTTGCTTACGGAGGTCTCCATTGTAGTTTCGTTTAACAAGTATAGGTTCCATAATTCTATTAACCCTCTCCGTGTTTTTGTCAAATATATTCGACATTACATGAATGAATTTTTTTAAGGCCAATACTTGACGGTGAATTTTTTTTATGATTCTCATTTTCATTGTTCAGAAGGAAACCTCTGCACTTCATAATTGTTATCGCAGTAGTCAGTTCACTGATTTAGTCAGATATTTACCAGTTGAATCACCATCGAAATTGTGAAAATACCAAACTTTTGAACGAAAAATGAAATACATATACAGTGATAGGATTGTTTTAAAAAAAAGTTGTAGATAGTGATACAAATCTAAATTCATACATTTTTTATGAACATTTTTTTTATAAAACTATTGTGTGGTTAAATGACAATATTCGGTGTCTTTGAGAGCCCATGTCGAGTATATTCGACACCCTCCACAAGCCAGGTAGGGCATCTCAGATGAAAAATATTATTTTTCCTGGCTTAAGCACTATCATATTAGCCTACATACAAATTTTCAAATTTGAATATTTTTTCGAAGAATAACTAGGTTATGAAATAGTTGCATGGAAACATTACAATGGAAAGTAAAACGTACCCATCAAATTAGCTGGAAAAATTAACCCACAAAAACGGTTTCATGCAAGTACACTATGATAAATCCAATAACAGCAGGTAAAAATAGTGTCATACTATCTTACTTTTCTGAATTGGTATAAATGTAACATAAATTGATATGCATGTGTTGAATACTAATTGGAAGGTGGATATTAGTTTAAATAAATAAATAAATCATATCAGCTCCAAAAATATAATGAAATCTAACATAGAGACAGATATTTCCATGAAACTAAATACTTCAGGTAAAATTTCTCGGTAAAACGAGTGTACATTGCAGTCTTCTTCACAAAGGAACAGGAGGAATTTCTGGATTCATGCTGTATTATGCATTTGTTCATTTGGAATAGAGGAATAAAAAAAAGCACCTTTTATGCATGGTCCTTTTTAAGCGAATAAATAATACCTCTAGACGTACAGTATTTTTCGCACGGTTTAAAAAATATGTCTTCCGGTAATATTTATTGAAATTATTATACAGGATAGTCCACTTAAATGAGAACACCTAAGTATCTCCGTTATTTATGGCTGTGCAAAAGCCTGCTTAGAACAAGTGTTGTGGGGTAGATAGTGTGCTGATAATAACAATTTTTATCTAAAAAAAGGAAAGATAAATATAAAGATAATATTAAAGTTGGATCGTTCCTTTATTTTATTCGAATCAATTAAAATGTTCAAATGGATGCTTTAATAATTGTTTATACTGATAAAGAAATTGTACAAACATCGTAATTTTATCATGCCCTCCAAATAAGTTACCAGGAATGAGGAGACAATCAAAATAAGAGATTAAATAAGAGACTAATCAAAATAAAACAATAAAATCAAGCTGGAAACTTTTATTCTTACCATTTTGTAGAAAATAAGTAAGTGTCCGGTGACTTATGGACGGGGGTCAATAGAAACTCAATACCTATCACTCCTTAATAATATTAAATTTTCCTATGAAATAAATTCTATTAAAATTATTACTAATAACGATCCAATATCATCCCCCAATAATATTAAATTTTCCTATGTAAGTATATGGGAGGGATAAATACTTTTTCATAACACAGATTTATATGGTTTTGTATAGCGTGTCTTATGGTATAATCGCGGAGTGCGCAAGGAATTACCATTTTACGTGTTTCGACCAACCGCTGATGATACATTCCATTGTTAACGAGCAGCAGGCAAGCAAGATTGAGATAGAAGCATGATAGTCGTCATACATACATATAAGGATGAAACGGGTAGGTACTTACGTAGGTACGACACGTGTGAAATAAAATCATAAAGTCAATGAAAACTCACAAGCAACGCGGGCAAAACTCGCGAGATCGCGCTTCCAACGGCCGATAGCAATTTTTGCAAAGCCAATCCTTGCTCGTGACGTAGCAACGATTGCTGGTGACGAAAGTCACAAGATTGCACCCGGCGAGCCGAATCTCGTTTAAAACGGACGTGCCAATTTCCCTCGCGTTCATTCTTCTGTGTTATATTGTCGCTTTGGTACACCCTTTCACTCAACACGTGATTGTTCTACTATTTGGAATTCATTAACACGACCTCTGGCAAATTTTCAACGACTGCATCGTTTCATCTTGGCGATGACCGCCAATCCGTCCTTTCTCGTCAGTCTCGATGACACTGCGCTCTCAAATAGTAAATATTTTGTTCCTTCTTTATTTTCTCCAAATTATCAATGGAGGACTCCCTCTACCGTAAACTGCTCGAACAATACTTGACCAGAGGCTCACCAATTATACGCTTACATTCCAAGATTTAAAGCTTTACGTGTCTCCTCTTTTATTTTCTTTAACAATTTACAGATTATCTCCTTTTGCGGATTAACGTTGCATCGGCTAACAAACAAGCTATTAGAATTTGCGACCCTTCAAACATTTGGCAAATATGTTTTTAGTTAGAGGTTCGGAAGATTTATTAATTCCATACACCAGACAGGTGGCTATTAGAATTTGTAAGTTACGTTCACGTTTGAAATATTTTGTAGAAGATTTATCTTTTTGGTGCCACGATGTTAAACCAGCATGATTAGTTCTCCAATTTAAAGATTATTTCGATGCGTTACAGTACTCGTCGATTACGCTTCTTTTGCGAACGGTCGGCCCTCCGGACTTTCTACCTTGTTCCACCTCCCGATAAATCACGAAACTCGCGCAAGACACTTTTACGAGTTCTGCCTATCAAATAAATCAATCTTCACGCTGCTTGTTACATGGTGTCCGTGCTGCGTTCCGTGCACTTTGTTTTGATTTCACTACAACGCCGCGCCAACAATCAACAAACACTGCGCAAACTGCACATGCAATTTTCACTCGTCTCGTGCGATGACATTTCACTCCTAGCAATAGTTCGCCACCGTGCACACTGTCGATAAAAGGAAGACGTTTTTAACCAGCAAGCTAGAACACATGTTCTTTCGTTTTGAAAATCGTTACTTCCGTTTAACATACAGTCACAACCGTGACAAATCGTACACTGCATATAAAAATGCCTTTTTTGTAGTAAAAAAGTTTAGGGATGATTTGAACAAAAAAATATAACGAATATATTATTGTAAATGTATCTATATTGATTGTGTTTAGAAAAACATTCTGCAAAACACCTCATCGTACACAACTACAATATTGTTTTAAACTTTATTTAAGTAAAAAATGAGTATGTAGTTTGTTCGGTATCCTCGACTACTTTCCACAACATATAATAATTGTCTTTGCATCGATCTCGCTAGTTTTTCTGTTAAATCAGGTTCGATTTTTGTACATTCTTCGATTAGAGCTTTTTAAAATCATTTATATTTGAAATTGTGTGTCTTTCCACCTCATTTGTTTATTTACTAAGCTTTGAGTCATTTGTAATTTTTTTTTTTAAACTTATTTGGAGCTGCCTGCGATTTATTTACTATTCCATTTTTAGTTTTAAAACGTTTGATAATAATATATTGTACAGTGCTCACTTCTATCAATAATTTTTGCAATCTCTCGATAACATTTATTGTTTTAAAAAATTTTTGTTACAATTTGTCACTCTTCTACTGTCGAGGCATACTAACAAGCTACAGCAATGTAATTTTCCTTTGTTTTAAATTTTTCATTTGTTTTTGGGGAATCCCTCAGGAAATACCAATAAAACGTTGTACATATACTGTACAATTTTAGTTGTGAGATGTTTTTCAGTTTGAATTATAGTAACTTTTTTTTGTTATGTTAGAGAAGCTATTTTGTTTTGGCATTAATACATAATTAATATTAATGCATTTACATTGTATACATATGTATAAATGGAATGCTGTATATTTTTTGATATCACATGAAAGCGTGTGTCTAGACGAATTTATCCGTATACTGCATAGTGACCTTCAAGGTCATGCAAGGTCAGAAATGGAAGAAACATTTTGAATATTTCATAATAAAATGAATAA
Organism: Lasioglossum lativentre; assembly: GCA_916610255.1. Classification (NCBI taxonomy): domain Eukaryota; kingdom Metazoa; phylum Arthropoda; class Insecta; order Hymenoptera; family Halictidae; genus Lasioglossum; species Lasioglossum lativentre. The sequence goes on along the minus strand of OU744357.1, from coordinate 27,175,380 downwards.
GGAATACTTGTAAACACATATGTATGAAAGCATACAAAATGTTTCTTCCATTTCTGACTTTGCATGACCTTGAAGGTCACTGTGCAGTATACGGATAAATTCGTCTAGACACACGCTTCCATGTGATATAAAAAAATATACAGCATTCCATTAAAAAGTATAAACAATATACAATAAATAGTATAAACACAAAAAAATTACATACGCCATTGTGTTGCGTATAAAGAACAGTACTACTTTTTCCTCTTTCATTTTTTTCTAATATTTACTATTTACAAGAAAAACTCTTGCTAGCAATAGCGTGAACACCCTGTATATGTGTGTATACGTATATACATATATTCGGTATATTACTTTTTCCAAATTATCCAGAAACTTTTTTAGCACAAGAAGCATATTTTTATATCCTTTTGCATCGCCCAGTGCACGGTTTTGGCTGTTACTCACTGTATAAAGTTTGTTTCGTTAAAAGATTTTGACGCGATTTGTGCAAGCTTATCTTACAGAACAAGCGAGTTTCACGTTTTTCTTGCAAGACACCGGTCAGTGCCACGATTTTCCGGCAATCGGACACGCTAACTTCGTTTCCTTCTTCGTTTGTCACTTTCTAAATCTGACGTCAGCGTCCTCTTTGCCTTGCGCTTCATTATTCACAAGATCCCCTCGATTTTTCGGAGTATCCTCCTTCAGTCGCCTGCTTCGCGTATTTCATACGGTAAATTTTTTAGTAAGTCTTTTTATACACATGGTGAGTTTGAAGTACAGGAATGTAATTTACAAGCGCTTTTCGTGTTTCTATAATATTGATAATGTTTCGACGAATTCGAACTCTGAAATCGTTTGCTTTCAAGTCACAGTAAATGTAAAACGGATATCTAGGTTGATCGTTCGTTATTATTGATCAATAGATAGCGGATTTATATGCAAATACATATTTTTATAAAAAAAGACAAAGATGAGGGTGTTGGATTGAAGTTTATAACATCGTTTCTACAGGGTGTCCCAAAAATGTTGTACTTCCTTGAAAGGGGTGATTCCTGAGGTCATTTGAAGTAACTTTTTCAGTGATAGGATTGTTTAGAAAAAATTGTGAGTATTGGTACAAATCTAAATAAATGCTTTATGAAAATTTGTTATAAAACTATTGTGTGGTTACATGACAATATTTAGTGTCTTTGAGTCGAATATATTCGACATCCTCCACAAGCCAGGTGGGTCATCTCAGATAAAAAATATTATTTTTCCGGGCTTAAGCACTACCATATTAGTCTACATACAAATTTTCAGATTTTTAGCTCGACCTAAGATAATTTTGATCCGGAGAGGGTTAAAAGTTAGAAAGACAACTTTTTCACCTTATTCTTTGTACATCCACTATGAAACTGTAAATGTGTATAAACATCTGCTGTCTATCTATGCCAGTCGTAAATCATTATGACACTGTCGAATTTGTTGAAGTTTATCTTGTCTAAACTGTGTCGAGATAAAAATGTTAAAAGTCTGTTAGATTCGAAAAATATTATGCGTAGGCGTAGACATAAATCTCCAATATGCAAAAAACTAATCGTTTTGACTGTTCTGTGCTTCTAGTTCTCGTTGCACTATTTCACGAAAATATAAATTAGTATTGATAATCATGTTTGTCTTGAATGATATGCTCATATTTGTATTAACAGAAATTAGCAATTTAATAATACTGAGCATAAAATTCCAACGATTAACAAACGTAGTTGCATGTATACCAACTTAACAACTTCAGTTGCTTGCAGAATTGTAAGTATGTATTCTAATAATACATATACTAGTACTATTTCATAACGTAGGTGACTGCATCTAACAATGAACTGATTTCATATTGAATAGTTTTCAATGAAAATTTCGTTGCTTTTTAACCCCTTGCATCATAACATTACGTCAGCCTCAATTTTGTTGTTGTCGATATTCTGGCTATTGAAAACTACATTCGCATAAAATGAATATAAATCTTCCCTATACTTCCCTCATCTTCTAAGAATTTCCGAACGACAAAGAAAAGCGTAAAATAGATCATAGTTCAACTAACATAGTACTCAAACTATGAATTTGGAATCTATCGATGACAGGACCAAGCGCATACTATCAAAACATTGTGCCTCCGATTAAACAACGAAACTCATTAGTTTATTTCAAAGGTATTTAACATAACAATATCTAGACTATACATATGTAGATTGTAGGTTCGGTAATAATATTATACATTAAGGGCTTCCGAAATGATCTGACTTCAAGTTGAACGGTTTCCATAAAAAATAACTTAGGATTCGAAGCGTTTTAACAGAATATGTACTACTGAAACGTAGAGATTCAATCGAGTGGTCAAGGAAACTAGGCATTACGAGTAGGACGATTGCGTTTCGAAATGAACAAATTCGATATGATCGAAATGATAAAAACTCTGTGGATGATCACCTGGTCTAAATGCGCCTGTAGCCTACGTCTTTGTACTTCAGACTCACCCGGTATACATATGTTGCACGATGCTCGAAGCATCCGCGCTTACAAACGAGGAATCCGAACCCGTGAACAGAGCGCGCGGCACCTCGCTCAAAACGGTGCAGGTTCGCGAAAATCCGTCGGCACACGTTGCACTTGGAGCGACCGGGTTTTATCTTATCGGTTGCATCGCGGATATTCGCGGGTGCCCGTCAGTTTTTCCGGTGGCGCATGGCGTGGCGATGCGATGCGATGCGACGAGCCGTTTTGATCGAGGACTAGAGCGCGGCGACGACGGTCAATGGTCAACGATGTGTTAGGCTCGCGTGGAAAGGCAGCTAGAGCTGCAACAGATACCGTATCGCCGGATAAACACCCCACCCACCGCGAGCGTGGCCAAGCAACGCGACGAACTGGGCTGATAAAAGCGTTTTATTGCCGGGCACCGTAATCAGCCCGGCAATCTGCGATCGTCGACGACGACGATTCGGGCGCTTCCTTCGGATCTCGCGCTCATGCCCGCGCTCGCTCCCATGCTCGGCCGTCGCGTCGCGTCGCGTCGCGTCGCGTCGTCGACCACTTTCTCGCTTCGACCAAGGCTGCGGACACCTTTTACTCTCGGCGGATTCCAGTTTCGCGAAACTGACCGGTAAAAGAGACGCGTCTACGCAACACTTACGACGTGCCAGTGACGAGTCCCTCCTCCTAGGTTACACATGCCGTTCCATTAATCGCGAGAAAGAAAAAAAACCGACCCGACTGGACCCGACTCGGCTAGCCTCGTACCGCGCGTACCGCGCCGGGACCGCGAGAGCGTATTATATGCGGCGTGCCTCCACAGACGTTTAACACTGTTCTACATGTATATAAGCCGGCGTAATCGCGATTTTCTCGCTTTGCGCGTTCCTATGCGTTCCTCCGTTATGGTGACACTCGCCGTCGCTGGAGGGGAAAACTTTTATCCCGGGGGATGGATAGTTTTCTCGGATACGAGCAAACGATTCTCCGAACGTGCGCGCTAGGCTAGGTTCTAGCGAGTCTTCTTATCGTGTACTTGACAAACGGTGTAACTCTGCAACTACCGGATCTGTCGGTCATAGATTTCAGATTTTTTATTGTACAACCTTATAGATTACTGTAACGTCATTACCAATAATTCACCCAGCTGCTGGTAGCCCAAAAACTTTACTTATTACCAGCTCGCAATGCGGCGCACAGTGGGCCATTTCGATGAATTTTGTGTAAAAATCAAAGAACTTTCGATAGAAATGAGATAGAGCGATGATTTTTGTTGTAAAATTAAAGATGAAACATTGCAGAATACGGGATAAATAGACAGATTATCGCCAAAAGGGGCAAAAATTGCAAATTTCGAAGGCCTGTAATTTCTAAAAAAATTCGAAACCGGCAAAATGATGACTTAAACTCGTCCCTAATTTCACATGAACTACAACATATTTCATTTAGAACAAAATTGACGATGGTAACGTCAAAAAGTGATCGATTTGGCATGGAATTACCCTTCATTATTTTTAATTTTATTGTGTTCCATATATGATAATACAATATACCTTCAAACCAGTGGGTTATGAAATCATTTCAACGAAAAAATTACGATTTCATTAATTTTTTCACAAAAATCGTTTTTTTTTCAAAATCCTGAGGTGGTAGTCTACGGGAAATGATATATGGCATGTCAAAAAAAAAATCTATCCGCGTGTGGTATTCGATAAACCACAATTTTCTTCAAATTCTGTAAGTTTAACCAATATTTTCAAGGTTAAAAATGTTCGAACCATAATCTCTCTATTTATCCCATATTCTGCAATGTGTCAGTTTTAATTTAAAAAAACAAATCATCGCTCTATCTCATTTCTATCGAAAATTCTTTGATTTTGACACAAAATTCATCGAAATGGCCCACTGTGCGACATGCACACGACTAAACGTCTCGTATACAGGGCACAGGGTATCCCAAAAATGTCGGAAAACCTTGGAATCGTTCCTGAGGTCATTGGAAGTAATTTTGTCCTTAGCGAAAATGTCCGCCTCGGCTTTGTTAAGGAGATATTAAGCAAACTATCTTTGCTAATATTAGCAAAAAAGTTTTACAAATATATTCCAGCCTATTATTATCGAAAAATCAAAGCTCTCAAGTATGCTATATGCATTAAATTATATGTATGTGCAGAAATTATGAATACCTTTGCATGTAGAAAGAAAGCATGTGCGATTATTGATTTTAAGTAGTAAAGCCGGACAATGCATGACTCACCTTTCTGTTGGCCCTGTTGAATAACTGGATGATTCTTCGCCTGATTCAACACTGTTGAATGAAGTGCAGTTCATCTTTCTTTCCTCCCATTGTGATCGAACCTCATCTTGTACTCTTCGTTTCAATTCCTCGACCCTCCGTCGCTCTTCGGAAATTACTTGACTACCTGTAACAAATGAAAGACAAAATCTGTATTTTGTGTATATTAAAAATAAGTTAATTTTGATTAATTAAGACGATTAAATTGATATAAACACTAGGGATTTATTTAATCTCAATCGTTTATACATATACAATCGATCCAAAAAGTATTGAAACACTATATTTTCGATTCTCGAAAAATTGTCGACATTTGAAATGTAATAATTTCGTAAGAACAAATAATTCAACCATAAGCCTAGATTCATTCTAAGCTTTTTGGATCCACTGCAAGTAAAAGTGCCAATACAAACGCGATAATGCAAGTATTCTCAACAATGACTTTGTTCAATTACCTATTTAGAAACTTGAAATTCAGACTGCGTAATAAAATTAAAATTGCTGTTTAAATTAATGAAATTAATGACACAAAGAAAATCAAATAACCAGATAATAATAAAGTTGTAGTAATAGTTGCTCACTAGACAAAATAATTCACGAAGAAATGTTATACAATTGTATACAATTTAATTATAAAACAAAAATCAAGAATGACGATTTTGCTGGATCGATTTGTTTTCAAGTTAATGATAGTTCTAAAATCAGGTAAAATGCACTTGCTGAATGACAGTATGCCAAGCAATAGTGGCGTAAGTTCGAACTACAGACGCAGTACATAGATAATTGCTTAATTAGTGACAATAGTTACATCAACGTACGACATCACACGATTTAAATTATTTTAGATGACTCCAAGATTATTTTTTACAATATTGTTTAAAAAATAATTTATTTTTGAAATAAGTTTTCAATTAAGTATATCGTGTACAAATAAGTTAAATTGTTTTATCACGAAATGGTCAATTTTCAACATGGTATTTCAAAAACAAATTTTCAACTAACAAATCATTTTTATTTTCTAAAATACACAAGCATAATCAAATAAAAAAATTCACTCATTAGTAAAAAGATAAAAAAAGGCATTGCTAATATTTTTTTCCTTTAGCGATTACTGATTGGCAGGGATCGAAAGAGTTCTAGATCTGTTTAATAGATTTTATTTAACTTTTCTAATATTAGAAGTGTCGAAGAGAAGAGATAAAGACAAATTCTTCAAAGTAGAAGCTTCAGTTTGAAGACGGCCTATAAAATATTAGAATAAACATTTTTCTACAACAGGTAGATACACATAGTTTGTTCATCAATATTAAGAGTTCTCAAGTATTGCTACAAATACTGAATACATGGTATCTAATGAGTAATATTGTGAGAATAGGTGTTAACTAATTGTAAGTCAATAAGTATTATACATATATTATATGTAGATAAATTGATATTCTGATTAGATTATTTATTTTTAATGTTTATGTGCATAATTCAAATCTCAAAGATTGTTTGTGTTTCTCTATGGAAGCTTTTTCAGTAAACTTTAGTAAAGTTCCTGGACGTAATATTTCTAAAAAAAGGAAAAGATATCTGTTTTGTTTCGATCTCTGCTAATAATTAATTAATGCTAATTACTTATTATGTTGCACTAAAATTTATGTAATAAATCTGTGCTCTTAAAGCATGTTAGCGGCAATCTATTTTTAACCCTTAAGTGAACTTTCAAAATGTACTTTAAAAATGCAAAGATTCAATTCAATTTTATTTAACACTCATCTCGATCGAAATGGTAAATAAAAACGTAGCGCGATAGTAAAGTTTCATCTAAATCCATAAATAATTATATTATTAATAGTTATACATTAAATAATTATTAGCATAAATTTGAGAGGGGCCATATCGGTTCCGGTTCCAGTAACTCACTTAAGGGTTAAGGGAAATCGAAGGTAGATGGCGAGTCGCCATTTGGTCTTCGAAGGATTTATGACAGGATTTTAACCTGCGTGTGGTCTTGAATGCGGATGTTTGAGACTAACAAAACACTAACAACTTGCAAGTAAGCTGAATTGGGGTCAGGCTGTGGCAGATGAATGCATTGGGTCATCCAGCTATCTAAACAGGGATGTTTAGGAGAGAGCGATTAAGGAAAGTGCCCAGTCAGCCAAACCTGCTTTGAGTTGATCAATGTTTGTAATCGTACTTTGCGAAGAAAAGACGGTCATTTTGGTGCCAAGATCATGCTTGAAGCAGAATTTGGTCCCTATTTGCTACATATTTGCTGACCAAAACTTGTCGACAAACTTTGAGCTTATGGGTATTTCGACAGATGGGTCGGAATTTGAGTGCAAAGTTTGCATGCGGAATTCCATGCGAAATCGAGGACAAAACGAGGGCAGATTGGTCGCATTAAGAGCGCACTTGCTCTGAGAGTGAATATCTGGAAAAATCGGAGTAAACCTTGCTGTAGGAGGGAAAACTGAATTTTATTTAAATTTCTAAATTATATAAAATTAACTTTCATGTATTTTCAGTAATTTAAATATTTACAAATCTTAAAATAATTACAATAACGATTTTGCCCGGTATTTACTCTCAAAGCAAGGTTAGGTCCGCTCTTAGTGCGATTGACCTGCCCCCTACGCGAGGGCAGGGTCTGCCCTCGATTTGGCATGGAATTCTCCCTGCAAACTTTACACTCTAATTCCGTGGGTAATGACGCGACAGATGGGTCGGAATTTGTCGCAAGTTTTGGTGGCAAATTCATAGCAAATCAAGAGCAGATTGCTTACTGAGTGAATATGGCAAGCAACTCGACGTTGCGTTGCCTTGTGGATAAACACAGTGTCCGATACCCTTTTGTCGATTTCTGAAGTCATGGTGCCACACGATATCCGTAGGGCGACAAGGGTATTCTCGAAGGATCTGGCCACGAAATGGAGAACATGATGGATCTTCTGGCAAGACGATTGTGTGAGGCCGCTCGATGTTAACTCCAGAACCGTTCAGGGTCGAAGTTGCTACCGAATTTTATAAATAAATTGCTATTCTTTATTATTAATTTACCTTCATAAGATTATGGGAGTATTCTGGTTTTTTACGTTTTAAAAAACCGATTTTTTGTTTTTTGCTTCTTCTTTAAGTACAAGTGTTATAGAATACGTGTGCAAAATGATTTGTTTAAATTCGTAAAATTTTATTTTCTCGTTTCAAATGAATACAATAATATGAATTATGGAACCCATCCTAAATTACACTTACGGGGAGCTTGTAATGACATGAATCAAAATAAAGCATAAAATGACAGTATCTTTTTGAAATATACTCAAATATGTATGTAAAACAATCTTGTGCCATAACAATTCGTAGTTAATGTGCTATCTGAGATTTCTTAACAAGGATTATTTATAATACACTTAAATGTGTTCCTGTTCGATTAATAATCTTTTAGATAAAATTGTTTAAAAACTAGGGATTTATCGTTTTCATGCTCATCCAAATCCAACATACCGATAGTCTGTTTTTAGTTGCCAAGTAAAATGTACAACTATTATTACTCTCATTATTTGTTTACAGACAAATGGACTTGGTTCACACTTTCCTAACTATGTATGTATTACAATTCTATCTTACCCATTCATGCTACACTCTCATTCATGGTAGCACACACCCTCATCCTTCACTTTATTTCCTAATTATATACATATAGTATAATATAATATAAATATAATGCATGTATACAGGGTGTCCCAAAATTCCTTCAACTCCCTGAAATGGACGGTTTCTGAGATCATTTGAAGCGACATTTTCTTTTTCTAAAATGTCCGCCATGGCTTTGTTTACGACTTATTAACGAAAAACACGGATCAATCAGAGCGCGACCTACACGCGTGTTGTCAAAGATGGTCCGGCGCGCCAGCAGAGCCGAAATACGATGAAAGCCGTCCCGACCCATCACATCGTGTTAAACATCTGGCGACTGACGTCACGACCTTCATATCAACACGGACGGGCCCGCGTATCTGACCGCGCACCCAAAACAACGAAAGCCGTCTGTAGCATTTATACCCGTGTTTTTATTCTATTCCGGCACGATGTATTGATCAAAATTGACGGTATCTGCAACGACGAAAGTCCTCGTATCAAGGACTTACAGACCCAGACGCGCTGGACCATCATTGCCAACGTGCGTTTAGGGCGCGCTCTGATTCGTCCATGTTTTTCGTTAATAACTCCTAAAGGAATAGGAATAGGAAAATGTGGCTTCAAATGACCTGAGGAAACACGTCATTTCAGGGAGTTGAAGGAATTTTGGGACACTCTGTATATACATATGTATAATTTTCATCCCTATTTCCTATTTACATTTGTATTTTTGTCTAAATCTATTGGTACTACCTGTTCCTACATTTCTTCTTTTATCTTATATTTATCTTTACGTATATCTATGTTGCATTTATATGTTTACATATTTCTTTTCTCTTTCTCCATTCATTGCCTCTCCCCTCTCTCTCTCTCTTTGGTTTTTATGACCTTCTATTATATGTATAAAATGTTCAACTAAAAACTACATGTTGGATTTGTACGTTCTGTTGGTTTGTAAAATTTATAACTGAAAGATATTTCCAAAGCATCTGTGCCACACTTCACCAACTTTCTAACCATTTCCACATCAATTTAAAATCATCCTATCGATTGTATTTTTAACATCGACCGTCGAAAATCAAAACATATTTTTTCAAGGTCAACTGCAATCTTCCTACACCAAAGTTTATGGTCATTTAAGTTTGCAAACCGCTGAGGGATATGTCAACACGGGTATTACTGAACAAACATTAGAAATATATTACCTTGTTTTGCTAAATGAAGCTGTCGATTTCTCTCAATTTCCTTGAGGGATTCGATAGTCTTCCTTCCCAAGCTGCCCTGATTATTGACAATAGGAGAGTCTGTGGTAACCCTTGAAATCCTGTCAAAGTCTTCTCTACTCGGAGATCGTTTCTCTTCAGAGTTTTCGCAAGAATTCTGTGCTAATTTCGTTAGTTCATCGTTTATCGCTATAACTCGGTTTCGACCCTGTAACAAGATAATAAAATTCACATTTATTAGAAAAATACAGTTGTATCATAAATGTTACAAATTCGCATGGCGAGTATATCATTATTTAGAATTTAGAGTATGAATTAAGCCGTTGTTTTTGAAAGTGGTATAAGTCCCTTTTGGAAAAAATGAATTAATGGTAGTTTTACTCAGATATACATAGATATAAAAAAAATTTTTTTTAAAACAAAAAATTAATGAACAAATGAACTTATACCACTTTCAAAAACAACAGCTCAATTATTTGTTAAAATTACCATTGAGTAATCTACAATTTATTTTTCACAAACCCAACGTAAATACATATATGAAGAATAATATAAAGAATAGGCACATCTTCCATAAATGCGAATAAGGAAACTACGGACGATCATACATACTTGTTAAACAGGATATAAAAAAACGAAAGAATTATAAATATGACGCTTCGTAAAAACAACCCTCAGGTTGTTAAAAACGACAGTCAGTCAATCCTTAACAATTGTTGAGACATGTACATAATCAAACAACGACGATATAAGTCAAGAGTTGACAATATTTTGAGATAAATTGTTTTGTATTCGTTGTTGCACAATTAATAAAACAGTGCCGTAATACTGTCATTTTGATATGAAGTATCACGTGACAGTTACTCGAAAATATTGAATCTGCAGTCTGTTGAGAGTAAGAGTATATTACTCATTAGTATAATTAAAACATTTTAAGTGGAATTGTGAGTGTACTAACTTCTTCTAACCGCTTTAAATGCGCCAGTTTCTGTCTCTCGAGACTTCTGGCGTCTTTAGTCGCTGTGTTTTTTGCTTCAGATCTTTGAGATTCCAAGTGATTCATTCGGGCCTTTCGGGTTTCAATCTTTGTTGTCAGCTCACTTAAGTATCTGAAAATGATGTGTTCGGCATATAAGTCGTGTGAGTTATATGTGTTTGAAAATTGTTATATTTATAAGACAGCATGTAGCTGCTTTTATTAATGCAATGGAAAATTAAAATAATTAAATATTCAACCTTGTATGTGGTAAATTAAGATTTATATTTTCCGTTTGTTCCGTTAGTGCATCATGCACATAAAAATAAAAATGATTTTTAGTATTTATTCAGGATAATATTATGTCAAATGATCATTTAGTTTTATTTCGACTGCTACGAATTTTGCAGTCACTGAAAGTTATAATTTATAATATTTCAATAAAATGTTAACAAATATACTATTCACATTTGTCTATGATATTAAAATTATGAACCTTGAGTAGCACCTTAAAAAAGATGTTATGGGCATAATGAACAGAGAGATTTGTGTGTGATGTGCTATACAGGGTGTTCCATTTTAATTTCCCAGGGCAAACACATTAAGCTGTTATTTATTCGACCTTGAAAAGGCCTATAAAGGTCAACTTTGAATTTTTATATTAGAACACATATTTTTTATTGTATGTTATTATTGCTGATACGTTCAGGTAATGTTTCAGAAATGTATCGATGCCAGTAATCAGGTTCTCTTTTAAAAATTCAAAATTGATTTTTATAGGCCTTTTCAAAGTCGTCTCAAGGTCGAATAAACTGCTTAATGTGACCCCCGCGAAACTGTACAACTTCTATCTAAAACATTTTTTCATATCGTTCGTATAATTTTTCGAGACATTTGCCCTGGGAAATTAAAATGGGACACCCTGTATACTTCCAAGTAAAAAATGTGAAATATTTTCACACTTTATGAAAAGCAACTCTTTACCTTTGCAATTCTTCTCTAGTTGCCAATTTACTCGCCTCTTCCTCGAGATGATGGAATTCCAGGTCCTCAAATGCCTTGCTTTCAGATTCCAAGATGTCTTGGTGGGCGGTGAGTTTCTTGTTAATATCTAATTGCGCGTCTTCGTCCGTGCAGTTCGTTAGTTCTTCCTCTAAACGACTGCAAGCCTGTTCGGCCCTTTGAACCCTTTGCTTGGCTTCCGTTTGTAAATTTGCTTGCGTTGTATTATCTTCGGCCATTTGTCTCTCGAGCTCGTTTATCCGCATCTGCACTTTGATCTTCTCGCCCTCATCCTGACTAAGTTTTAAGGACTCCGATTCGTATTCCGCGGATAGCAGCGCTTTTTCTAACTCGAGCTACCGGAAAAATAGAAATTCATTTTACATTTGTTTGAAAGTCTTTTAAAAAAACAATTTACAAAATAAATTTATAAAATAAGGTTAAGCAAAGTTTCAATAGCAAAGCGTTTATATAAGAAACATTCAAATTTTCTGTGTCCACAGTTGCTAAACAGCGTCATTTGAATAATTACCTGTTTTAAACATAACCGGAGGATTTTTATTTGAATAAAGTGTTGCGTGATCTCTTTCATATTTAAATTATAAATACTAAATTAATATAATTGATTATTAAATAAATTTTCACGACATGTTTGACGCACGAACGACGAGAGGTAACTGGACAAAGAATGGCGACGTGAAAGGAAGGAAACTTATCATAAACTGCAAAAATGCCAATCAAATATTTACTCAAAGTCGAACATTGATAAGGAGGCCAGAGTCATACTTCGACTATCTTCAGCATGTTTGTACCTTCAAACTCAAAGTTACAATTATAGAAAAAGTCAGGATAGGTAAGTGAACCTAGTTAACAATGACTAGACTGGAACAATGTAGTTTAAAATCAAAAGACAGAATGGCACCAGAATTGAGAGCTGCGTTATTAGAAGGAGGCAAGTTTAGATTCCTCTCAGCTGCCTTCTTTTCAGCCGGGTACTACTACTCGAGTAGTGGTATTGTTCCATAGTATTTTAAAACACTTTAAAGAAATACTAATTGTGAGTTTTAGCCACTTTCTGAGCATTCTAATAAAGTCCATGATGGCGTTTTAAATTAAGTGTTACTACTGATCGTCCATCAGGAGATGGCAGTGATTTTGGCAGTGGAGAGTGTCAAATCAGTCTAATTATTTACCAATTATTTAATAAGCTAAAATAGCATCACTTTGACATTTCGAGGCAGAATTGATATGTACTGTCAAATCGATTTCTTCTTTGACTCGATTAAAGCAGTATCTCTTCAACGTATACTACGTAAAATAGTCTACATAGCTTTCACATTTCCCAAAGAATACTAATTCGAAGTATTTATTAATTTCATGATCATGGTTTAAACTTCATTGAAGATCTAACTAATATGTACTTGTGAACTATGATGCATATCCTCAAAAGTGGGGTGATGTATTTCCTTAACTAATTTAACAATAACTAAAATTTAGACTACAACTTGACAAAAAAGAACATTACTTCTGATCCTCTTCAGTTGTCAGCAGATATTAAAACAAATAAAGTTCGTTCGCTGCGGTATCAACAAACATTTTGAAATAATTTAACGAAATAAAGGATGTAAGCAACATACCTCTCTACTGATTTCCTCTTCCTGAATCTCTATATCTGCGACGCTTCTTTTTAACGCGTCCATATTTCCCAGGATATGTAATTTTTCATTCTGGAGGAACTCTATGTACTTCCGCCTGTCCTCTTCCTCGAGTTCCTTCCTCTCTTTATCAGCCTTAGCCTCGTTCGACTTCGTATTATCCTTCTCCGAATTATTCTTCTTCGGAATCATACAAATCTCTTTGGATTTCGACAGCATCGAAAGCTGCTCGATAGCTTCAAGGAGGTCGTCGTTCGATATCGCCAGCTTATTCTCAATCATCTCGCACGAATTCGAGGTCTGACTGTTTTTCTTTGGTATGGAATGATTTTGATTGTTATTCTGCGGCGAGCTGATCACGACGTTCTCGTACAAGCTAACGTTACCACCGGTTGCCGTCGAGTTATCGTAATTTCGCGTGTTATTCGGCTGCGAGATGATTCTGGTTCCGTTCAACTGAATCGTCCCGTAGGCAGACGTTTCTTTTGTCCCGTCGCTGCTTTGACCGTAACCATTATTGTTATTGTTTAATACGGAATGGTCGATTGTCGTGTTATCGTAGCCCGGGCTACGTATTTGTGCGATCGAGCCGGAAAAACTATAGTCCCCGTTGCCAAGAACGTTTGGCCACTTCGTCGTTTGATTATTGTTCGGCATGGTCGACTGCGGATGATGATTCTGCACGTTCGTCGTTTGGTTCTCCGATTGGTTTATCGGGTTTCGGCAATTGCTCGGCGAACTGCCGTTTTGGAAAATAACTTTCGAGTTCTGCACGCACACGTTCTCGTACGACGTAGAATGCGTTTGCTTATTCGTGTCGAAGGAGAAGTGAGACTGCGTCTTCGATGGGCTCTTCGGGCTTTCAAAGGGCGAATTGTAGCCGAGTCTTTTGTCACGTGGAAGCGAGCCATTTGTTTTGATTCTGTAAAATAGAAGCAAATTTTACATTGTAGTATGTGCATTGTTGTATGCGTTCGTATTATTCGTATTCTATAATTTTACACTTGTTTGTCTGACAAATAAACTGGGTCATATTAATCCTTCGCCAATAATATGGTTTTTTTTAAAAATGTGGTCTGCGTAATGGGTTTTTCATTCTCAGGCATAATTTCATGTTGTTTTAGGTTTTTGCAAAATCTGAAAAAATTATGAGGTACTATAAAAGAGGTATTTAAAGAGGTACTGTAGTGCTATAAAATTTAGGAGTGATATTTTATCCCAATGTTTAACCTTCTTGCAATAAAAATAAAAATTCAACGAAAAATTATGAAGAAATGAGAGTTTGCCTGGAACCCGGAGACTCATATTGCCGACGGAGGATTAATTAACATTATTATTTGCGTCACAAAGTTATCAAAAAATAAAACTTTAAATATTTCGTTGAGTTTCACCGTACGTGAAAATCATTTCAACTTCTCGCTTTGAGTAACGCATTATGGATCATTCGTAGATGGACTGAGAGACTGAATAGTTAATCATAATAAATGTGTTTGAATACCATAGAGCAATGATAAACGTGTTTATTTACAATGGCAAGTTGACTTCTGTTGCCATTGAACTTCGGAGTCAAATTAAGTTTCACAATAATTAAAAACGTTTTGAATCCACGGTTATTTCAAAGTCATGCCCTTATACATGAATGAATGCATAATAATTTCGGTTATACAATAAAGCATTAAAAATTGACGTTCATGAAAAAATTCTCTGTCATTTGATTTGTCTTTAGAAATCATTTAAATTACGTAGGAAATATTACTTTTATTATTGCAGACAGAGTAAATATTTAGGTGGCCTGTTTCAGCATTCATCTATTACAGAATTGTGTAATTACATAGTTTAAGAAACTATGTACTGAATAAGTTATCTTATTTTCGTTGCTAATCTTTAGTATCAAAGACGTAAACAAACCATTTTACAATACACCGATGTAATCTTTCATCACATTTATTTCAAATCGTAGTAAATTAAAAATTATAATTATCCTAAATTCGATAGACTGTATAGTCTTCGCTGTAACACTTTTTCCGTTGTACACTGAAATAGTTTAAATAATTTCCTCACTTGTTAATTGAATACTATCTTCTGAAGTACGATTTTACTCTATGTATTAGCTGAATAAAGTCAATCTGTACTAAGCGTAATTTTTCTAATGAGAAATTAATCTTTTTCAAACTATTGTCTTCGGGTTAAACTATAGCGAACTGTCAAACTACATAATAAATTTGTATCTGTTTCGGAGATTTTGGTATTTAACAATTCCGCCGTAATCGCGGACAATCTACGCTCTGGTTCTTTCTAATGCGAAACAGAATTCTTCACCTGTTAGGCTGCCTCGGTTTCTCCGCAGCACTCTGCCTCTCGTACTCAGCACACATGGCAAGAATCTCTTCAAGTCTCATTTTCTCCTGCCTCTCGACCTCTTGTTCTCGTAGCCTCTCCTCTTTCGCCTGTTTCCGCCTGTTCTCCGCCTCTCTGCGTTTGTTCTCCGCGTCGATCTGTCTTTCCCGCAGTTCCTCCAACGAGCAACCGCTTTCGGTGCTCGGAGTCGGACTCTTCACCCGGGCGAAGCTTCGCTTCGGATCATTATACTTTGGATTGCGATTGAACGCCGGACTCGGTGGCTGTATTCTTTTAATGTTCGGGTTCGAGCCGAAATTCTGCGCGCCGCTAACGCTCCTCAGACTTCCGGTGCAGAAATTGCTGTTGTTAGTTGCGTTGCAGATACTGGGGTTCGAGCCGAACTTGTCCAACTGAAGGTACTCCGTGGTGGTGGTTTTGGTTACGATCAAGCTTTGGCTCATGTCATACTCCCTCGCGTTCAGCTCGTCCAATTCGGCCGATCTCTGACACGTCAGGCTGCGCGACATCAGATCTCCCTGACTGGCTGTGTTCTTCAGTATCGGGTTCTGCGAACTGTGAGCGTTCTCGTTGTTGTTCTCCCGGTAATATGGTTTGTAGCTCTTCAGATAGGACTCCGCCGAGGAATACATCTGAATCTGATTGTGATTCGTCGGTGTGCTCTGATATTGAAGGTTAGGCGTGTTCGACCGGCTAGGCGTTCTCATTTCTCTCTGACGGTTTTCGTCGGAGCAGTGATTAGAAGAGGGCGATGCGAAACAATTGCCAGGCGAGGATGCGTTTAAATAGTGAGACGGAGAGGGCGCATTTATCGAGGGAGTGTTCGAACGACTCCGATCCAAGTTAGTTAAATTTTGCAGAGGAGAGTTGTTGTTGCCGTTCTTCAGCGAGATCAAGCTAGAGGATCTAGAGTGTCCCAGAATTTGATCGGCTGGGACATTCGTAGTGACCGCACCAGCCGGAAACACTTTCGGCGAGACACAATTGTTTCTGTTTTGTTTCGAGAGCATTTCAAATTTCGTCAACTTCCCCAAGAAACCGATTTCATCGTCCGAACAAGAGTTCCTTGGCGATTTTCGCGGCGCGACCGGAGGCTTCCTCTCCAAATGATAGTTCTCCTGGAGCTGGTTCTCCGGCAGCAAGAAACTGATCGGCGCCATTGAGATTCTTGACTGTGGCAGCACCGATCTTAATTGCTTCGCTTCGGCTGGGTGGTTAAATCGCATGTAATTCGATCTTCCAATCGATAACATGCAACCTGCAAGAATACATAGGAACACGTTTTATTGAAATGTTTTTACTGTCAAATAATTTCTTGATTTGTTTAAAGTTAATTTTTCAATATTGGTAATTCTGAAAGTGTACGATTCTTTACTTTAAGGAAATTAATTTTATGTATACAAATGTGCAGACTAAGAATACTTCTTACTTCTTATAATAACCTTTATTTATTCCTATTTTCGAACAACAGTGTTTAACAGTAATTAGTCCACGAATCTTTTGGGTTAAGTTATATGTATGTATGTTGAATTGATTTGTAAGAAGTATGATTTATTGCACAGTATTATGTTACGTATCTAATATCTACATCGATGAATGTGCTTTAAATATTCTTTAAACAAAATGTTCTTTTGTGGCAACGTTGTAACCAAACTTGGTCTCACATGAACCAAGGGTTAAAAATATATTATGAACATATTACAGCGAAACAAATATTATTTTATATTCGATTTAAGAGATAAAACAAGGAATGCTCTTGCAGTAAACGCAAGGAAAGAAGGAGAAAATTATTTCCTTTTTTCTGTTCTTCAAAGGAATTCTTTTACTTTTACAGATTCTCAGGTAACATCATAAAAAGTTCGACAGATGAAAATTGTCAAACTAAATTTTGTACGTAACGATTACTCGAGAAATGACTTCTTGAAAAGTCGAGGATTCGGTCAAGCGTATTTAAGTCAAGGTCTTACCTTGAGCGAGTCTCACTGGCGAATTTATTGGTACACCATCGACTGCCGTGCTTCCATTTATGGGGTGTAGAGTGACCACGCCGTTATTGTTTTCAATCGCGCAATGAATGGATTCAACATTGGTACCGACAACAGAAATATCCGCATCTCGACTCGATCCGAGGGTTACCTTGCCTGAAACAAAAAAAAAGAACAGAAATATTGAAATGCACTGGACTTTCATCCACAACCAAATTGGATCTGTACGAATTTACTGTAAATAGTACGTATACTTATATAGGTATATTATTAAAAAATTTCTATTTTTCGTAATTATTTAAGAATTAATTTAATGTTCTATACATATAAATAGTATTGTGAGAGTTATTTAGTTAAATGTTATAAAGTAAAATTAAGTTTTACACCTTTTGTATTAGGGGTTATTAAGATTAAAATGTGGTTTATTATTAATCTCGAATAGAAATGAGCAAATTAAATAAAATTTTTTTTGTTACATAAAAATTATTAATATTCAATTTAATGTGAAATGTAATTCGAATTTATAGATATCTAATTTTTTAGAAATGAATTTAATTCAAAATTCAGTTATTGTATTATTGCTCATACTATTATACTTCGAAAAAAGTCGATAAAATGATTATTGTTATTATATTACACGTACATTATCGGTCTACGTAACAATTCCACCTGTAGTAGAATACCATACATTTTGTATGTTTACTCTGTACACTGTACATACATCGCTGGCATAATTTTACAGCACTTGAACTTTTTGAATAATAAAACTACTAAACCATCATTATGAGGTAGATTATAACTAGAATGCAATATACAGGAGGAAAACATTAAAATGTCTCAAAAGTTGGTTTCGTTTTTGAATAGTTGATAATGCGAATCCAAAATAGTTTCTTAAGTAAGCAAACAACATGATTAAATAAGTGATAGTTTAGGAATTAATAGAACATTAACAAAAAGATCGTCGCACTGTTTGCAATGTTTGCATATGTTCATGTTGCTGAACAACGTTAAGACGCACATTACGAAAAGAACTTTTGAGACAATCTAGAACTTTATATCATAATATGTATTCCCGAAGTACCATAATGCCATAAGTACCATAAGTGATTTTAGGAAACACTTTCTATTAATTACAGCAAAAAGCCAATATATACAATATATGTATGCATATTGTATATTCCTGAATGTCACGTAATTATTATTGGTCAAGATATTGATCTCTCGAAAGAACTATTAACAACTCAAGGCTGCCTTACTGTTAAGACCTTACTGGTAAGGTCATGTCAAGGTCATAGTATACTAGGCCGTTGAAGAATTTTATTGTTAATATTATATACATATATCGTTTATTATTCTAAACATTTAGAGCATCAGGTGCATAAATTATTTATCTAATCATATGTAGTGTAGGTATCCATAGGACTCTCCTTCCTACTTGTGAGAAAATTAACAACATTTTGATGCTTTTGAAAGCGCGATGTCTGTGTGAGATTTCGACAGTTTGCAAGACAGTTTAGTTAATTGCATTTGGTGTTGGTATTTAATCAATAGCATGAGAATACATATATGTAGTATAGCTTCCCCGTGCGTAATCCTAGTTTTCGTAGGCCCATCAACAAATAGAATCGGTGGTTACGTATTAGCGAATACGTTGCCCGCGGTTTCCACAAATTTGCTCGCTTCGATATTATCTTAGGTTTCGTTTTTGTGGCGAGGATTGTGGACGCGCGTGCTTTGACAATACGATGAAAGATCACGAAGGAGCTTCTTAATGGAGCACTTACTTGAGTCAATTAACTACTATACCTATAAGGATGTTATAATTTACAATGGTCTTCACTTAATTAGCTTCCAGTTGAGTTGGAAACGTAGTAACCGTACCCAAAGCCAAAAGGTACCTACAGTGAATCACAATAATATTCGGACACTTTTAAAAGGATGATAATTTTTTTAATATAGGACCGTACGACTTGGATTTTTTTGAGAAGCTTGAGCAATTAGTTTAATACGAGATGTGAAAAATAATTTTTTCAAAAATTGCAATTAGTCGGAATTACAGAGAAAATACTAGAAGCTGTTGTTTACAACTTTTTTATGTGGGTCTATGTTGAAAATTTAAAATATATGTTTTGTAGATCTGTGTCAATTATACATATTCATGAAGACATGATTATTTTATTTTATAAAAGTTTTAAGTTTTTCTATTTTGGAGTTGTTACGTCAGGAAGACTACATTTTTGTTTCTTGTGTATTTTCCGTTGTAAGAAATTTTTGTTTTAGGAAATAGGGACGAAAATTATGTACAGTGCATTATAGTAATATTCGGACACTCTTAAAAGAATGCAAGAATCCTTAGATTTATTACAGCTATGAGCTGAAAATCGTGAAAAACTGCAATTTCCACCATCTTTAAACGTTTGCAGCTTATTGCAGCGTTGACCGACTTTCCTGCAATTTTCAGAATATGTATAATTGACACAGATCTACAAAACTTATTTTTAAAATTTTCAATATAGGCACTCATAAAAAAGTTGTAAGCAACAATTTTAGTATTTTCTGAGTATTTTAGTATTTATTTACATAGTAAAAATTATGTACACAACATTATTGCAGCAATCAACAATTTGTATACATACATAGAGGATCCAGATGAGTACATACGGAATCGAAAGCGAAACAGATCTGGACCGTAGAATCATTTCCGAGAATTCCGGGAATGCGGATGACCCGCCGGTCGTACATTCGCCGGTTTTCTAATAATAAATGTCTTCGATAACTTTTGCCATGTTGCGCAAGTGATTCAACCATGGGCGTACTTGTTTGTTTATAATCGACAAAGTTGGACGTATTGATCTATTAATGATGATTTAAGATCCTCCTTACTTGTAATTACTCTGGGATCGATAGTTTCATTTAATCCAACTCGACTTTTATTTACGACAATCTACATTGAACCTGAAGAACGCATTAGTATTTTTACTGTATTTCTGCGGATAATCATTCCAATTGTATTTATGATATAAGGTCTTACTAATATCTCACTATCATTAATTGCTATTATTAATTCTACATGTGCAGTATCAGGCTTCTATATTAATCTATGTGCAACACCCCCTAGAGACGTTAGAAATTTCTTAACCTCTTATTACTACACCAACGAGCAGTGGATATTTTCTTTTTAATTTTTTTGAAATATTTAATTTCTCCACAATTTGGGATATACACTGTCAGCCATAAGTTATAAATTATTTGTTGGTATACAATAAAATTATAATGAATGACAAATTGACAAATAACTTAGCTGTTAGATTTGGTCAAGAATGGGTGCTATGCCGCAACAACTGCAAAGTTACTAACGATAGCTTGAAGATTGCATTTGTTTGTTTGTAGCCGTCAGAATCAACTTATCAGTTAATTCGTGAAAATTTAAGAAAAATCATTACCTGCAACCGCTGGTGAGTCGATAGTTGGACTTTATTCGAGAAATCAGCCAGTTTCCGGGGGTCGAACGAATCGCAACGACACGGAATGAAAAATTCACCGGTTTTTGACCGACAAACCCCCAAATTCGTACATTAGTCACGAAACAAGATGAAGTCTAAGCGTGCCCCGCACTGCGAGTAGCGAGTAAATCGCGGTGCATTCTACAAAGGACTGCAGTTATATTTAGTTTTGGCGCGGTCGTGCACTCCCGTACATTTTCGGTCTTTTTGGAAAAGCTTCCGCCACGGGGCGTTCAAAATATACTGGTGGCTAGGGGTGAGTCTTCGCCTACTTAGCGGTCTACGAAACGCGAGGAGTTCGGAGATGCAATTTTTTTTTTCTCTTGGGAAAGGGTTCTTCTGTTTGAATTGGCCAGATGAGGCGGCCACTGTTCTAGTCCGCCAACTGCAGACTTTGAAACAGCAACCCACAGCCAGATATTACAGTGGCGGACAAAAGAAAGTTTGAAATTGGAATTTCTGTATACAATCGAGTCGGAAAGTGAGTTAACGATTGACGTATGCAGGCAAATTAATAAGATGTATTTTTAATCATGATAATATATATGCTTTACTAACGCATTTGTTTATTTACTTATACCTCCTAGATAAAAACAAAACAATAATGTGATTTTATATTAAGGAAAAAACTTGTACGTTAGGAAAACATATACAGGCTGTCCCAGGTAACTGACGCCGCGATTTTTCGTGCACTTCCGGTAGCCAGATCAACAAATTTTTGGAACAAAATAAATTAGTTTCTAGTCGGCTACAAAATGCAATAGAAAAATATTCGAAAAAGAAATTTCACCTTCAGTTTAGTACATAATATTATTGCTTATGTACAACGGTCTAGTATACTATGACCTTGACATGACCTTCTGCGGTTTTCTAGTTTCCATTATTTTATAAGATGTAGATATTTATACAAAAATGCATTGCTGCTTTGAAATAAAATGTTAGTTTGCAAAAATTGTGGTATTTATCGTATACATTACTATTTACACTTTTTTTCCCGCCACTGTAGATCAATGATGACCCTCGCCCAAGTTTCTATTATGCGTATTCTGAAAGCGTGAAGTTTCTGAAGTGCAAAACTTATCTTAGAATGTTTGCAGCTGTTTGTTTTTGTAATTTCCGCTTGGAACTGATAGTGTGATTGCAGAGAGCAACAGATAAGATTCTGCAATCCCTTTATTGGCTGGCTGATTGTTCTTATTTTGCTTTTTCTCACGAACCCCTGCTGTTATTTAATAATTAAACTGCGGATTTTTATGCAGAATAAAAATTGTTTGCATTGTTTCTAAGAAACAGGAGACACAGAAACATTATTCCTACCTTAATAATTTTAATAAGCTGATATTACTACGTTGATATTCTTAAATTCTTTTAATTTATTTGCTTAAATTGCGCCTACTCATTTTTGTCATAAATGCATAAAATCCGAGGTCTTGTAATAACATAATATTGACTCAGATCTGTTTATTGTGAAATCAGTTTTATGGTACATAGTCTACAAGATGTAATTGTATGAAATATTATTTAAAACAATTCTTATTTTTAGAATAACATTACAAGTATACGTATAAAATCAAAACATAATCTATTTGCTATTTTAGAAGAAGAATAAGTTAATGTTTCAGTTTTGGTTTCAGTATCTTTTATTTCCTTGTCGTAGAATCGAATCCGAAGCCTCACTATATTTTACGAGTTCCATTGTTCAGAATTTGTTTACGGTTATGCAGTTCTCAGATTTTGTATAGCGGCATTCCATCGACGTCGATAAAATTACTGTTCGTATCTGTACACGATATAGCCGTGTAATCGGTCGAACACGATATAATTGCATAGATTCTCGCTGCGATCGCTACTACAGGGATTATTCGAATTTATCGTGTGTTAGGTAATCCCATCAATTTCGTTAATTTAGTGCTGTAAAGCTAGTAGCGAATTGTACAAGAGATGCTCGTGGTCAAAGCAAGTACCGCATTTTGCAATAAACACTCGCGTATTTTCATGACTGTGGCTTTATCTATTTAACTACTTCATTAAATAATTAGTTTATTTCACAATTCTATTCAGATTGTATTTTTCTGTAAAAAAAGAATTGTGATATTTCAACTTATACTCTATGTATATCTATGAAAAACAGATAACACTGTATCAAAGAGTAGGAAATACAATAAGAGGCTGTACTTAGAAAAAAAACGACTTTTTTTCAAATCAAACTAGACCTATACATACTGGGTGTCCCAAAATATTGTATTCCCTTGAAGGGGGTGATTGCTGAGGCTATTTGAAATATCTTTTTCCTTTACGAAAATGTTCTCCGTGGTTTCGTTAAGGAGTTATTAACGAAAAACACGGACCAATCAGATTCCGGCTGGGCGACAAGTTCCGCTCAGCGTAGCGTTGGCATTGGTCGAGCCGGAACCCGTCCGCTGTAGCCGCGTTCTGATTGGTCCGTGTTTTTCGTTAATAACTCATTAACGAAGCCGCGGAAAACATTTTCATAAAGGAAACAGTTATTTCAAATGACCTAAGGAATCACCCTTTTCAAGGAAATACAACATTTTTGGGATACTCTGTATATCTACCTGGATTCCACGATCCAAATCAGAAGATTGGATCTGAGGATCTACATCAGGAACCTTCCAAAGCCAAAAATCCAAAACCAAAGATCTTGAATGTCAAGCTAGAGACCACCAGTATCGAATAGTCTAAGACCTAGCGACCTAAGATAAGAACTATTGGATCTAATTTAAGGACTCAAGTTTAAACGACTACACATTAGTTTTGATTTCTGGTTTCAAAGTTGGTTTGGATGTTGAATATCCTCTTTCGAAAATTTTCAATCCCTTATTGGTCCAATCCTAGTTTCCAGGTTTTAGACAAGATCCTGGTTCTAGTTTCCAGAGTCTAACTTGATTTAGTTGGTTGTGCGTCGTTCCAGTTTGAGTTTCGCATGGATTGCTCCAAATTTTGTTAACCCTTTGACTGCGAAAGATATTATATGTATATGTATGTGCGCCCTTGTGGGACTATTGATGTATGTATGTGTGCGAAAGATGCATACATATACACTATACACTCAAGAAATTTTGATCAGCAACCATATTAATTCTTTTATTAAACTAAAATGATTGAGTTTTAACTACAGGGTGTCCCAGGGTGTGCCAAACCTTGCCAGTATATTTTATGGGTCTAAACAAGAAAGATATGCTACATACACATTAGTTGGTTAACGCTTTATTAAATAATTTAATTATGAATTATTTTAACTAGTTACAGTGATTGTAATGCGAATATCCAAAATGCTGATGGTTTTAAGCTAAAAAGCGTCGCAATCAAATGGTTAATCTACAATATTTATGAATGGCGTCTATATATTTTTTTAAATAACATTATGTTACGGATGACATGCAAGTTAAATGATAAACCGACTTTCTATATTTTTTTCTACTGTGTGCTATGTTTTGGTATTAACAGAAGACGCAACTGGCTTATCAAAAATAATAACAAATATGTTAACATACGAGTACTTCTTGTTAAATGATATATATGTCAACTCAAATCAAATAAGTTGGAAGATAAATAGAATGTTCTGATGGAGCTGATTATTATCGAACAAACCGATACGATCGAATATTCTGATGGAGTAGCGGTGGGGAAAACCGATTAGACATACAAAATGGGTGAGTCATTATTGTAATTGCTCCTTGAGTTTAAACTTCCTCAAGTTATTCTGTTTCGTCAGAATTTCGTCCTGGCCGGCGAAAGTTTTCTCTTGTTTCCCGCGGCACGATCATAAATTTCGTGCAACCCACCTCTATTCCGGCAGAGAAACAGGTGAGAGAACGCGGTAAGTCAAGCGAGAGGTAACAACAGATCTAATTCCGCGCGCTACTTTGATTAACCGCTTGGTTATACTATTTACAATTTACATTGTCTTGTACTCTACTTTGTATTATTTACAGTGACTCCCATTAATATTCGGACACTCTTAAAAAGACGATAACTTTTTTAATATTCGACCATACAACTTGGATGTTTTTGAGAAGTTAGACCAATCGGTTTTGTTACGTAACGTGAAAAGAATTTTTGAAAAAATTGCAATTGGTCGGAATTGCAGAGCAAATACTAAAAGTTTATATTTTACAACTTTTTTATGTGGGCTCATATTGAAAATTTAGAAAACACGTTTCGTAGATCTGTATCAATTACACACATTCTGAAAATTTCATTACGATCGGTCAACGTTGTAATGAGCTACAAACGTTTAAAGATGGTAGAAATTGCAATTTTTCACGATTTTCGGCCTCTAACTGCAATAAATCTAATAAGGATTTTAACAATAAGTCGTTTCTTTCCACATCAACCGCTTTCGATGATACCTTTACAATGCATACAATTGACGCAGATCTACAAACGTATTTTTTAAATTTTCAATATAGAGCCACATAAAAATGTTGTAAAATGCAACTTTTAGTATTTTCTCTACAATTCCGACCAATTGCAATTTTTGAAAAAATTTCTTTTCACATCATGTAGTAAATTAATTGCTCTAATTTCTCAAAAAAGTTCAAATCGTATGGTGCAATATCAAAAAAGTTATCGTTTTTTTAAGAGTGTCCGAATATTAATGGGAGTCACTGTATAATGTACTATGTATTACCCGAAAACGAATTGTAGATTCCTTGTTGTACACTGCGTTGCAAAACTATAGCGACACCTTCATCTTTTTTCATGTCGTAGTTTTGCTGAACAAGAATCTTTAATTATTTGGTAATTATTCCGAATAGGCCATTCCTCACCGATTTAAATGACCTTGAAGTATGTTATTAAGGTCATGAACAACTTTTTCCTATACATGTTACCGTCGGACCAACTTCGTTTCCGAGATATTTGCAAAAATTGTTGCTACTGCACAGAATCCGTTTTCTAACCTACAACACGGCATGTGTACATAAGTATTTACTTCTCGTATATACTTACGGTGACCACCCGTCCTGTATTTTGAGTTCTGTATTTTAACAGCCTGTCCTCGAATTTTTTTTAAGAAATACGGGACGTAGAAATGTTCTGTATTTTTTGTTTAAGCCTCGTATTTGCATATTGCAATTTTGTTTAAAATATATACATATAATGGTTGATAATCGAGAATCGAATGTGAGATTCGATACTCTCTCGATCGATGAGAGATCATTAGTTAATAAAAAACTCTTTGGGGTTACTTAGAAAGGTGACCTTGATAACATATGTCAAGGTCAAGGTCGCCGGAGCATCCTCCCCTGAACGCAATATTTACCGTTTCGTTAATTCATGAAGACTTAATTGTTTTATTTTATAAAAAATGTAAGTTTTAAGTTTTAATCAATTCAATATTTTGTTTTAAATGAATAATATTTTCACTCTTTTTCGTTATACATACACAGGGTGGGTCGTCACATATTACCACTTCGATTTACATAACTATTATTATTCGTAACGGAAAATGATTTACGTAGGGTTGAATGGTATCAAGCGGGGCACATATTCTGTCGTTAATAGTTTTTTTGTAGGTGGGCGAGTAAATGTTTAATACAAGTAAAAGCAAATACTAGGTTTCTTAGGTATAATTTTGTATTAGTATGTAATCTACTAGGTAGTAAAATAGAATAAATACTATTTCCAGTAAGTACTTCATTTTTTATGCATAAAAACCGAATGTTTACTTAAAAAATCACTAGTAAAAGGTTTCACGTGCCGTTATGCATATTGCCCATTATACTATTTATTTCATACTTAATCCATAAATTAATTCCATTATTTCATAAATAATTTCGTAATTAAGTAATTTTTTTAAATTGACGAATGTTTTCGTAACGCAGTAATTACACATAATTTCAATAAATGTATATTGTAATATTGTCTAAAGTACGATAAATAACATTTCACTCAAAAAAAGATTAACCCATTCCTTTAAAAATTAACCCAGATGAATCATGACAATTTTATTTACTGTACTGCTCCAATATTTTCAGGAGTGACTTTATGTTGTTATAAAAATAATAGGAATTTGCAATAAATGAAAAAGGTACAGAAATTGTAAATTAGGTCGTGACTATGGGCCACCCTGTATAAGTGATGTCGAAATTTTTGACGGTCCTATACGTATATTTTATAGTCGAGGATAAGCGTGAGTGGTGTGTGTTAAATATCTGGGGCTGTTTTGAATCTCACGCTGTCTTCTGTTGACACAGAGGTTCGGTCATTAGTGGCTCAAGCTTAGTTGAACGTGTTAAAAGCTAGCCAAACAATAACGTTGGACGAGTTGCGGACTGAAAACGAGAAACAGGAAAATTACTTCCTGGCGGTCGTGTCGTTCTACTGCCTATGCTACGTGGTATAGCACAGGTAGATCGGTTTATGTTGATATCTATCCAGTGGATCAAGTTAATACAACTGTCCCTGTGCAACAATCGGCTATGCTTTCGTTTCTGAAATGATCACGTAGAAACTGTATCGATTACGTGAGCGAGCTAATTGTCGATCGCGTTATGCACTCATTAGACAATCGATGTAAATCTTTGCATCGATAGGTATTTGAGAAAATTGTATTTAACGTTGATCAACAAATTTGAAATCATAAGTCCTTTGAAAAAGCTGTACATAATATAGTACAGAAATGGCCAACTTCTGTGTACATGTCGCAATTTAAAATTGAATTTAATATAAAAATTCTTCGCAATTAAGTTTAAAAAATAAATAATATGCAAAGTGTTAACTTAAAGTTAAGTTAAAAGTGTGTTGCGATCTACCTACTAAAATCTTGACATTTAACACATCCAAACTCTTGTGTACTAATAAGTGACAATGGGTGAGGGGGTACAAATCGTACGTCGACACCTTCATGACCAGTAGATGTAAACAAACCTGGCCGTACTGTTGTTGATAGTTTGCATCAAAAGCCTTTGGCCAAAATATTAAATATATCTTTTCGTTTGTGTAATCCAGTACAACTTGCGGCTCGCGAGCCACAGACGACTCCTCTCCCTACTCCTGAGTCCTTCCCACCAAAACTCCCCTCGAGTGTAGGAGCAGTATACATACTAAATACAATACGTGTATAAGAGGAGACCGTATCCTCGCAGTGACGCGAGGCAAAGCACGGTAGGGGCAATATGAAATAGTTGATACATAGTGGGGGAACCGGTACACTGGTAGTGGGAGTCGTGAAGCGACAGCGGGGAAGAAGTTACTCGGGCCTGGTGTAATTGGTGTGAAATCCAGTCAGGAATAAACTACCGTAATTAGTAAAACTAAATGTAACAAAGCTAAAATATTAATCGCGTCTCGACCTAAAATAAATGTAAAATCACATGCTTCTTGAGATTTTTGTGACTCCGTCTTAACCCTTAAGTGGGCGCGCCTATTTTTGTTACATAAGTGGGCGCGCGGAGCACTTTGTGCACCATCCTTTAAAACTACGTATATCATTGTTCATTATCAGTTTCTTATGAAATTTTATGTCAATAAATGGAGCAACTACAAACGGAGCACTCAGTGCTATTGCGCGCCCACTTAAGGGTTAATAAATACAGAAATTTTTTGGAAAAATGGTTTCATTGGCTTTTGCTCCTCACTATATGACTGACGTGTCAATCAACGTGTTAAACATAATGTTCGATATGTCTTTTCGTAATGAATTCATTTAAAAATGCTTCCGAAGCTGCTAAACAGTTTGATGGAAAATTGTATAACACTTTTTTTCGTCATCTGATTTAGCGTTTAGCCAGCGAGTAGCCCCTAAAAGGAACGTGGTCTGCTTTCGGAACGTGCTAAAAGAGAATAATAGAACGGCCGAGAAAAACGAACGTCTCCTGAAAATACACGGTCACTTTGAGGATTGACTCATGCAATAATTTATATTGCTACCTCGCTCTCCCTTTCTCTCTCTCTCTCTCTCTCTCTCTCTCTCTCTCTCTCTCTCTCTCTCTCTCTCTCTCTCTCTCTCTCTCATACTTACTCTCTCCCTTTATTTCTTTCCCCTTCTTCACTGTTTCTCTCCGTATGCACCGACTATATTTAAGTGCACCGCACCGCGCTTATGAGACAGAACGTTCCTCATGGGTTACTGTCCTCTCCTCCGACTCCCTCTTCGACCAAGTAAACGCCTTTACGCCATTTATATACCGTGCACAGAGGCGTCATATACGCGGCTATGCACGTGCACCTCGTGCCGCATGAATGTACGCGGACGCGGTGGTTCCGACGTTCGTTTTTTTTCTCTCTCTCTCACTCTATAGTTTTCTCTCTACTTTCGTTCTTTTTCTCGTTATGGAAAAGGTCGGCGAAGAGCGGGACTGCCGTTGTTAACTGATTCCGGTGTAATTAGATGCTACTAATTGCGCATGGCACAAGTTTAATTAAGCAAACCGCGATAACCTGCACAACCGCCGCTACTCTTTCGCTTTTAACGTGCAATCGGGGAATTCCTGTTGTTCCGAACAAGTTCCTTTTCCAGACGTCGGAAACTAATAGACGTAATGGGATTTATACACAGCCGGGGCCTCCCTTATCGGAATCTCCATTATTCAAATGCCCTAAAATTTGAAGTTCTCTTATCTGAATAGAGGCTTCTTATGTGTGCCGCGAAGGTCTTCTTCTTACAATACAGTCCTAGATGAAAAGGTAGCGCAGCCTAAACCCTTACCACCTGCCCTACAATATCGAGTCAGACTCGTGATGAAGATTCTGAACAGAGTCTAATAAATATGTGTTATTCATTCCCTTTAAATCGAAATAAAATTCGATTCTGTTGTAGTCGATACACATAAACTTTTTTTTTTTTCTATGAAATTCTGAACGATGAAGAATTTCTAATCATTATAACCACAAAATAAATAGTAGTGCATGGGTTTAAGCGGGAAAAATACGGTTAAAGTTTTTCCAGTCAAGTATATTAACCACCTTTGCAGTTTTTTGATATTTTACTGCCAAGGTGCTTCATTAATGCATAACGTTTTACACTTACATTAAATAGTACATACATATAGGCGGATAAGATGGTGAAAAGTATCCCCAAAACTAATTAATTTTTGGTTACACCATTTGATAGGGCTTCCAAATAAAACCCTCTGTGACAAGTTTCAAGGCGGTACCCCTACCACAAGGGTAGTTACATGGTCAGCACGGTTTAATGAATTATGCTCTATTTCTTCTGTTCTGCTCAACAAAAAATTACGAAAAAATTCTTGAACATTCTACCTAAAAGCATACATGACAGTGAATTATTTCAGAATGTTTCGTTGCAAAATCGATTTTTTTTAAAATCAGGAAGTATAAAATTGCCGATTTTATATTGATGCTGTCAGATTACCACGTTTATATTATTAATTATTATGCTAGTTGTGTCTCATCGTGATTATTATTGATGTGTATTTTTTTCAGATTTTTCGGATTATGCGAACAAATGGTACGTTTGCTCACGAAATGCACTGCTTTTCGTGACTTTCATATTCATATATTCAATAACAGTGATTATTCACTATCTTGATATTATTCACTTTTGATTTCCTTTTTATAAACTTGCTATCTTTTGTAGCATTTGTAATATTTGAGAAGGATCTACTTGGAAATGTTCATATCTACATTCAATGGTAGTTCACATCACAAAAACAGTACACGTCTAAGCAGATACTTCCATTAGAAAATTAAGGAAATCAAGTATAACAAAAAAGATATTGGAACTCTAGTTGGATATTATTCCGTTTCTCATAGGCACTTCTGGATTTGGACACCTACGAATTCGTAGAGAAACAATTTAAATGGGAACAGTTTCAATAGTTTCGAGGCCACAAAAAGTGTAGTGAGTTCTGCTTTTACTAATAAATTCGTGGATTATTTATAGATGAAGCTCAACAGAACTTCCAGATAGATGGAAGACTCTCTTGAAAATATATACAGTTAAAGTTACCATAAACTGTAAAATGTATTCTTACGAACAGAGCTGCAGCAATCTAACAATTATACAAAGGAAGCTCGATATCAAACACGTCGGTGTTCTACTTCTTGAAAATTCTTCATCTGTGCGTTCGTGTCTTTATTACAGTAGAATTCTAATAATTCGTAATTTCTTTATGATCTGTGGGGCTGAATGAACCACTGTTTGGGGAGGACACTTGAACCACTCTTTGACCTTGATCCTAGTCCAGTGGCAAACCAAATTCGTGGGTTCCTTCCCGAAAAGACGCCAGAAGAAACACAGGGATTTCCAAAAGCAAATCGACAAAAGACTGGAAGTCAGGCAAAAATAAA
Source organism: Lasioglossum lativentre (assembly GCA_916610255.1). Classification (NCBI taxonomy): domain Eukaryota; kingdom Metazoa; phylum Arthropoda; class Insecta; order Hymenoptera; family Halictidae; genus Lasioglossum; species Lasioglossum lativentre. Next base: position 27,143,987 of record OU744357.1, on the reverse strand, counting down.
ACAAAAAGCACCTAATTATGCTAGTCATTATTTAATATGGATTCTATTAGTTGCAATAATCAAACAGAACTATTTGAATTTCATAGACAAACTGCCACATATAACGATTAATTACAATTAGCATTACATATTCTTATTTGAAGAATTTTTACTATTAGACAAAATTAATTAGACTTAATTTCAAAGATATTCTACACAATGCTGTTAAGCATTAGTTAAATAAAAAAAATATATTTTTAGACTATAAAAATGATGCAACACATTTCTGATTAAAATTGATTATAAAATCAGAAATAGACTGCTGATTTTATGCATAGCAAAAATGATCGAATGCAAAACGGTAAAAACATTTGAAATGTTTAAAAAATACTGTTGTATTATTTTGAGTGTAGTTACTTGGAATTTCTGCAGACAATTTTTTTTTCGTATAAAAATCCGCAATCTGATCATGAAACACATTTCTGACTGGGTCATGATGCTTTATCTGCTTTCCATACAAATATGTACATGTACCAATATCCGCTGTCTACATATGTATACATGAGCAAGTGCTATGTAATTGCTGCCAGCATGTCGTTCCATTCAAGTTGGAAAGGATGTTATTTTCTATGACAACCGCAGATATTTCGGGAAGCCAATGATGTTTCCGGAAACGCGAAATAAAATTTTCTCCGTAAATGTTCTCCTTCCCGAGAAACGACTTCACACGAAGTTTATTTCTGACATCGGACACACCAACTGAGTTACCGAACAGATAGTGGACTTCGAATGATCTGCGGCACAGACGACGTACAGTACCGGCGAGAAGTTTCTAATCGTTTGGCGATTTTAGTACAACTCTATCGTGTGACAAACTTTCTCTTAGGACAGAGCTAACATTGTTTAAGACATCTATTGGAATTTATATTTTTTACATTTAATTTATACAATTGAGTACAGGGTGTAACAACTAAAGTGCTACAAGCTGTTTTCTCACAATCTATTGAAGATATCGTCTTCATTTTCTTTTTAATTAAATAGTTAAGGGGGTGGGGGCTTATATTTTAGTATGTATTTAATGTTTTCGGTGTAACTTTTACGGGGAAAGTTTCCAACATTTCTAAAATTGAGAAGCAATACCTATGTTGCAAATTTTTAGTTTTCATATCACTTGTTACAAGTATACTAAATTTTTTTGATAATGTTCTGATCATATTCACTATCATTACGTTTGAATTGGAATTCGTTCAGACTTGCCGAGATTGACAATTTCAGTTGTTCTTCCAAAGATAATTTTCGATTGTTGATAGTTAATTTCTCTTCATCATCGCCATTTTCGTCAGCATCATTGTTCTTAAAATGCAGTGGCACGCTATCCGTACATTTCCAATGCAAGTGTAATTTATTTGGATTCTCGAGAAATAACAATAATTTCTCGAGAAATGCAAAATTTTAATATTTGGCTTTTCTCAACACATTTTCGCGAAGAAACACCACTAGGACCACAACATGCTTACGATGTAAATAGCTTAATCTAAAACGATCCATATGCAACACTATTGTACAAATGAATAAACAATGAATCTAGCATTCTAACTGACAATGAGTAGCTGTTCTAAGTGAGTCTAACTGAGCAAATTGTTCGGATAATCGAGGTGCTACTGTACTTTGTTGGTGGCTGATAAAGTGTCACTGGCGTAGTATGTATGTAGTGCCGATCGTAACAAAGAATCCGAATATCTGAACGCTACGGTGCACAACAAAGAAGAAGAGCGGGCAGTCTTCTAAGAAGACCGGGACACGAACACAAATACACGCGCTGGGAAAGAAGCACGCGCGCGGAATGTTTACCACACACGAATTCAAGAATCCAGATTACCTCGATATGTATGTAGTATGTACCATGGATTCCAATGCTGGGGGATAGAATGGGAAAAAAAGAAGTCTATCCAACAAATTTCCCCGCTATTACACAACGACCCTATCGTTATCTCGGGATTATTTTCTTATCTAACCCTTTGCAATTTCCGCATCGCGAAACACCTCGAAGGAAAACGCTTTCTTCTGCCGACTGCATTTTTCCGGCACGGTAATCGCCAGGTTTTACGTCGTACCGTTTTATTGGATGCACGGGCACACGCGCAGATGCACACTACTGCACACACGTCCTGACACGTGGCTACAGACTACAGACACGTTCGCAAAGGGTCTACCCGGCGGAAAGTGTCTATGTATGAATTTGTATGTATGTATACCATAGGCTTCGCTTCGAATATTCGCCATTGGCTGCCGTGTCGTACTCTTCGACGGAACCGGTTAAATATTTGATCGGTACACTTTTTTCAATGCCACGGAATTCAGATAGTGGACAGTGATAAAAATGACCACCGAGCTTGGACCCGCAACACTAACATTTACAGTTCGATGTTCGAGGCAGGGTTGGGGGAAAATAGATTTTTGGAATAGTAAATAGACTATAAATACTTTTATTTTCTCATGTGATACAAAATTTGGTAAAATAATTTTTTTTTTTGAATAATTGTTACATATGGAAATGATTTTAATAGTAGCTCATAGAAATACTACTGTGAAATAGGGATTTCATTAAAATGTAAGAAAATATTATTTCATCAAATAGTAATATTTCACATAATAGTATTTAGCATAATGATATTGCAAATAAGAGGTTTTTACCCTTTAACTTTTTATAGCGCATACCATGTACTTTTATCGATAATATAAGACATTAATTTTGTTTATAAGTGATTGAAAATAATATCGATAACATAAGACGTTTATTTTCTGTGTAAATAACGTAGAAACATTATAGAAGAGTAATTTATATTAGTTATTGATTCACTTTGTTTGCTTTAAACAGAACACACTTTTCGAACATACTATCTTTTAATGAACATATGTATATTTGAAGCCCAGTGTAAATAGTAAATAGCATTTTCTCATAATTTAAACATTGAATGAAATAGTATTTCCAAATAGTATTTCAGTTAAGCAATAAATGTAAAAGTATTTCCGAATATGTAGTACATATTTACTTACGAAAATATTTCAATGTTTACTATTTTATATCACATTATTTTAAATTTTCCCCAGCCCTGGTTCGAGGTGATATCGTATCCGAATATTTCGACAAGCTTTTTCCTGTTGCTTTGTAATCTTACTCCGGATGTTTGGGTATTTACTATTTACAATATTTCGCACATCCGGTTTGAATGTAACTCTCTGAAAGTTTATAGCGCATTCCAGCAAGATAAGAGCAGTAATTATATACAATTCGAGAGAGAAAAACTCACATTATACGAGCAGGAAGATAGACAACGAAGAAGAAAATAACGGAAGAAGAGGACCACCAGGAAAAATAAGGGGGAATACAATTGCATTCCTCCGGTTCGAACTTATGCATATTATGTATCTTCAATGTGAAAATACGAAGACATTTCTCACACGTAAGTTTGACTTGGTAAAAGAAACTTAACAGACCATCTAAATAGCTACAACATAATAATATAATTGTTTTCTAGTAGGCATTGTTTACTGAAATATACAAACCTGTCAATCGAATTCCAGTTATTGATGTCTTTGCTGTTTTTACTTTCTTAATTCAGATTTCGAATGCACAGTGTTATAAACAGTTTATAATAAAAATTATAGATAGTCCAATGCTGATATTATTGATCTACTTACAGCGATCTGCAAAAATGTTTATACGAAAGCACAAAGTTTATCTCATTTAATGTTATCCATTTAGGAGACGTAACTATACATACATACTACATATATATAATATATAATATATAATATATAATATACATATATATAATATATGTAATATATGTATAATATATATATATATATATATATATATATATATATATACATATGTATATATATACTATACATTCTCCATACATATGTGTAATTAAAATTAAGTACTTCATCGGTGTATTTTCTTGGCTGAAAACAACTTGAAAATTAAACATTTCTAACGCAAGTTGCTTCTTTATTTTGTTATTTTTATGAATTTCGGTTATTTCGATTAAATGTATGACGTTTGAAAGAAACTAAGTGTAATTATACGTTAATGACTTTGAACACGGCAATATATATATACGATATTTGCATATTTAAAGCGTGAAAACATAATCATGTTGGTAACGAAGTTGCCTCGGCAATTACAAGCTACACTACCTACACGATACGTAGTTAAAGTCGTAAAATCCATCAACGCGTAACCTTATTCGTCGTAAACTACATTGGATAGACTAAAAATGTGTTGCAAGACGAAATATGCAAATTCATTGAATATATCAGAAAAAAGAAAGTCTAATAACAGACCCTGTTTTCAAATTGCATGAAATAGCTTTATTAAAAAAGATACAGATAACAAAGAAATTTTATCACAATATTTAATTTATTGTATCAGACACGATAAAAAGCGACGAACAATATAAAAATGTTCGAAATCTATTTTTTAGAGAAGGGGAAACGATAAAAAATGTTGTAGCTCCTGACTGTGATTTTAACACGTGTTCGTCTTTGGAAAAATGTCACTCTTTCTTGTTTATTAAATCAGATAATTTAAAAAAAAATTATATACTTACAATTAGTAATATTAATCCTGTTGTCTGAAATCTTATAGTGATCAAATACGAATATAAACTAAAAGACTATTTTACTCATTTACTTTGTGGTTTTGTGCAAATCTTGCGATTATTTTTAAATTAAAAAATATCGCATGAAATTCCTTTTTGAATACTGGGAAGGTTGTTGTGTGTCCTTCCTGCTACGTGAATTGCAACGAAAAGAATAGACGAGAGAAGTGGGTGCAGTATTTCATGTGTGAAATATGGGTGCTCTATGAATGTGTTAGTTATGACTCCGGAAGTAATACCTACCACCACTGCATAAGATTTAGAATACCCAAGATGATTATTCTTGTGCCGTGATTTTGTGCCTGATAAGATTATGAGTGAAAATCATTTTATTATCTAACTATTTGTTTTCCTAATTTTTTAAGTAAAAGTAAATTAAAATACTGCCGTTCGAAATTATTTGCACTGTAACAAAATCGTTACTTTATGTAATTTCTCAGTGACATCAAAGTGTCAGATACTTTTTGTTTTTCATTATTAAATTGTTGTGGATTTTATGCATTTATAACAAAAATTGGCTTTACCTGAAGAAACCACAATTTTTTAACTTTTTACAAATATGATCTTGTCGATTTGACAAAAAAATACCGAAAATCCAAGTTTTAGTGTTAGGAATTCACAAGTTCAAAAGATATGCATGTGTAAAGTTGAGCGATTGTAGCAAATCTACATTATCGACCATCATGGCAGCGCCCTTACTTGTCAAAAACGCTGAAAATTGCTGAACTTAACAAGCATAACTCTTGAACCAATGGATTCCTAAGATTACAACTTGGATTTTCGGCATTTCCACGTCAAAATCTACAGGATTACATTTTAAAAAGTCAAAAATGCTTGGTTTCTGGATGAGAAGTTTAACCCAAAAATTAGTAAATAGGTGCAATCTAAAGCACTAGCAGGATAAACAAATTTAAGAATATTAATGTGTTAGGTTCAATTTACTATAGTCATTTAAAGCAGAAAAGAAATTTTTTGCTCTTGAAGGTCATAAGGTCGTTATGTCGTATACGAATGAATTTGTTTGGCACACGCTTTCATATGATATAAAAAAATACATAACATTCCATTGAAAAATTGAAGGACACCTTCATTACTAAAAAAAATTACAGACACCATTACATTGCTTTCAACAAGAATAGAACTTTTTTCTCTTTCATTTTTTTCGAATCACAACAGTTTTCGAAAAAAACGCTAGCTATTAATGACGCGAACACCCTGTACAGTCGGTGTGAAAAGTATTCGTACACCTTTTAAAAACGAATAACTTTTTCAAAATTCGACCCAACAGCTTGAGTTTTTTTGAGACGTTAGAATGATTAGTTTACTAGTCGATTTTTAAATATTTTATCTGTGCCTGTAGTGAAAATTTATAAGGTGCATTTGGTAGGTATAAGTAAGTTATATACATGTACAAAGTTTCATCGAAATCGATCGAGGTTGTTACGAAATATAAATGATTGAAAATAGCAAAAATTGTAAGAATCCGCGATTTAAATGATTCGAAAACCCTAAATTCAAAGATTTTTACATGTTACAATGCCCATAGCTTTTTTATGCGTCAACCTATTTCAATGAAATTTTGTACATGTATATAACTTACTTATACCTACCAAATGCACCTTATAAATTTTCACTACAGGCACAGATAAAAAATTAAAAAATCGTGACCTTTACTTTTTCTTTCGCAATTACGACCAATAACAATAAAAAAAAAAATTATTTACATATTAGCTAGTAAACTAATCATTCTAACGTCTCAAAAAAACTCAAGCTGCTGGGTCGAATTTTGAAAAAGTTATTCGTTTTTAAAAAGTGTACGAATACTTTTCACAACGACTGTATATTTCATGAGCACTCAGTTACTTTCCGCAACCCATTTTTATTAATCTATTGTCTGTGTGAACAAATGTAAATCACAAAATATTATTACACATTTTATTAATGATACTTCACGTTCGATAATTGTTATTCAATAGGTGATCCACAACTGAGAAACATAGATTGTGTGCTTGTGCTATCATTTGGTCCCGTTTTCGTACTACACCACTTACATTTGTATTCGTAAAGTTTTGAATATTGTGGACGATATTGAACATGGGATATACATATACAGGCATGCCCAAAACTAGTAATAACATGAAAAATGTAATTTTACCGGTCTTGGCTACGAAACATTATGAAATGTATGATATGCTTTGTCCCGCAGTGTAGGAGAAAAATTCCAACAAACGGTTTAAAATATCGCGTTCTAGATTAGGGCGTCACGCGTCGCGAGAATGCTTCTATTTTCGAAACACTAGCCAAGGTTCGCAAATGTTAAAGGACTTTTCAATTCCTACGAACAAATTTCTCGGGACATATGGCCCATAATTTCGGGACACAGTGTGTATTCCCGAAATAATCAAAGCCGCGCGCCGGGTCGGGGTTCCTCGCGTCCGAAGGCGCGGTTCGGGGCCGAAAGATTCACTTTTAAAAATATACCCTGCTCGCTGCAGGAAGTCGAAGTTCTCCATCCACGTATGTATCTACATAGGTCGGTGTTGAAACCGGAAAGGAGCCTGTCGAGTACAAATATTTGCATTCGCGTCGAATCCAATAGATAGTCGGCTATTATGTTAATAAAGACGAGCTTCGCCGAGGAAGCTGAAATTTCGTAACTATTGTAATTTCACGCGGTGATGATACAATCGCCTTTCTGCGGAAAGAGACTCGCCTAACGTCCTCCGTGATCATTCTATCAATACGATAACAATGACGTCTCGTTCAAGTTGTGAAACGCATTAGAGATGTCTGGCATTTCACAGATATAAACTTGACAGGACAGTAGCATAGAATCATTACTATCCGCAAATTACAAATTAGCTACTTGTTCATTTAAAGTAATTTAAGGTACTTTTGATAACTGAGATAATGGTTGACCTGTTTCTGATTTACAAGTTTAATTACTGTATACCAATTACTATTATTTCTGCAGTTTAATAATGGTAACAGTGATCAAGCATTGCACATATTGATCAAGTATTATGAACTGTAAGTAGTGTATCTTTGTCATGAAAAAGATCTGACAAGTAACAGTTGATCAAATAGAGGGAAAACGTTGAAAGCGAGGGTAAAAAGTTTGAAATAATACATGTCAGTGTTGAGAATAAAGAAATACGGTGAAACTGCACAATTAAAAAAAAAAAAACTTGTAGAAAACGGTCCTCCCCTGATATTTCAATGAGCTTTAGATATGTTGTCAAGGTCACTATTCTAAACAACATTTCCCTGTAAAGTTATCTAACCTAACCCTGCCTTAATCTAAAATGCATTTACAAGTAAAGTTTTTCGCAATTATCTCGAAAACTAAACCCGACCGACAAAAACTTTACAGGGAAATGTTGTTCAGAATGGTGACCTTGACAACATATTTCACTGAAACCTGAGTGGCGAACCCTTTTCTACAAGTTCATCAAATTATGTATGTGTAAGAATGGAAACAGTTCTAGTGAGATTGCATTGTAGTTTGACATTGGATAAAGTTTGTATTATTTGTATCTATTTTTATTCTTCCAATTTGTGTAAGATGATTGCCGCTTAATATGTATACAGGGTGTCCCAAAATGTCTTCAACTCCCGGAAATGGGAGGTTCCTGAGGTCATTTCCGGGACTTGAAGACATTTTGGGACACCCTGTAGATACACACGCGTAATTGCACAACAGTTTTCCACGTAAGTCAAATTAAAAGAGATAAAATAATTATCACTCTTGTTAATATCAAAATAATGTCAAGCACGTTGACTATTCCTTTAATTCCTTTGATTTACAATTATAATTCTAGTATTTTTTTCATAATTCTCTTACGTGTTTACAATACTTTGTGTATCTTTACGTTTAGTACTGAATCCCTGTACTATTTTCCAAAAAGTATTTTAAAATCGACAAAAGACACTTTGAGCATTTTCCTAGTAAGTGTTCGTATACTAGACATCTGATATTCATTCTGTGCATTTTCACGTTTTGCCTTTCACTGTCCACATTCTTTGAAGAAAGGCTACAACGCTGTTGACAACCTTTATCCAAGTAGATACTTTCGCTATTTTTTTTTTATTAGCTAATATTGAAATTTAATGGAATTTATATCAATTTAAATAATCTTTAATGATTTGTTCTAATAAATTCCGATATATTGATCTGAATAATAACATATATGCAGATATTACTCATAATACTAATTGATATACATGTACAAAATTTTTTTATCAATTTCTTGTTGCCACGATCACCATTTCTTTTCATTTCTTATTCAACTATAATAAACATCTTGTTGTTAATGTCATAAAGCAGTCATTAATGCCAAAATTTCATAAAGCACGTGAGTAAATAATATGGTGTTTTGATTCTGTATTTAATTTTGTTGTCATTACAATATAATTAAAAATTTTCAGACGCAGTTTTCTTATTTCTTGAAAAAGACCCACATAAGGGTCGAAACGTTGAAGGTTTAATTTAACTAGCACAATTACTTTATTTTGTTTAAAAATGATCGAACCGTTGCGCCGAGAGCATAGGCATTTTCCCTGTTTATAATAAACATGTTTGGAATTTTGAAAAACTAAAATAAATGGATAATTTTGATAATTATTCTACTGCGCTCCAATATATTTAGGAAAATGTGTAATAACATTTCAAATATGTCTCTTTGACAATTTTCTGGAAATTCCTTTATGAAACATTTCCAGAGAGATTAGAAAGCTTTTAAACGTTATCTAGTTATCTTACATCAGACGGAACAGTTAATAGGTATTTATATGTATATCCGTAGTGATTCCTGGAGAGATTTCAACAGCATTTGCGTAACGCACCATGTGTATCTCTGGTGTTGAATCTCGGTTACTGCAATTAGACTTTATCAGCCAGAATTACGTGTTCGAATCACGGATTAAAATTGATGAATCACTACCCGTTACGGCTGCAACGTTATCTAGGAAGCGTTACTGCCTCAATTTCTTTCGAGATACGGTCAAACGAACTGAATGTCCAAGCAGTCCGAGCAAAGACTATCTTCTGTTCTCTAATAGACTTCCTTAACATCGTCAACACAGACTGAAATATGTTTCGTATAGAGAAGCAAGATTTTATAAAACATTTTATTAATTTACAAATAAATTTTGAGAAAAGACTACGATTTTGTATAACTATATTCAATGCCCGACTAAACTTTAGGGAAATGTAATTTTTTGTCTATTCATGATATTCCATTTTAGTGGAATGAATAGAAGTACGTAATTCGAATTAATAATTGTTTGCTTATTGTGAAATAAATAGTTTTACATAGATGGATTAGTCCAATCTTGATAGCCGCCTACAATCGAATTGTTCGATATTTTACGTTTCTTAAATTGACACGATTACAATTTTAGTATATTCTGATTTAAATATTTTTACATTACGAAGAAACTATCTTAGGTATTCTAAGAATTTCTTGTATCTGTTAGACTGATCACATTTAGATTGCTATCTATAAACTTTAATTTTATGACCAAAATATTGATTGCTGTTATTGTTTATTTTTGCTTTCAATATTTCAATAAAAAAGTAGTCATGAAATTAGTGGAAAAGTGACGCATACATGTGAGTGTCATATGTATACTGTATAACCGGCGCAATTTTGTTACCAACCTTGAAAATCAATTTTTACCACAATCTATTAAATAAACAAAATTTTACTAACATCTACGAGGTGTGAGAATGTTATAAAAATCATTATTATGATAAACTTTCACTTTTCTATTCTCGTCTTACTAAATAAGTTGTTTTTATTTTTTGACTTTTATGAGTATGATGTGGTAACAGTTGTGAATCGTTTCTAATAATATTTCGATACACAGTAAAAAAATCTTTACTTTCACGCATAGTTTCTGAAAAATTAATTTCTAAAACTCATAAATGTTTCCTGTTACCGTAGTCATAGTTATGGGTTGTTTTCTAAATAACATTATTCCATTACCTTTTCCATTATAATAACAATTATCAATGAGAGAAGTTCATTGTGCCCCGTCGATAACTGTTATCAGGACTCGAAATAAATTTATCTCATTGATAATTGTTATGAGTGATCGAAAAGAACTTTTGTCATCGATAACTGCTTTGAGGAATCGCAATAGTTTTTCTTCGTCGATAACAGTTATTTGCTACTAACTGTCATTTGTAACCAAAAAGTTAAAAAAACGATATTTTTTAATCATATCGTTCTTCGATTTATTTGTCTTTATACTTTGTGTTGATTACATTTAATTTCAATGATAATGAACTTTTTATTATTGACTTTTATCGTAGAAAATTTTAGAATAACTGTTATTTGTGGTCCCTGGAGTTAACACATTGAGATTTCTTCTTCAGATAAGGTTTCAATAAATGGAGTGTAAGCGTTCTTTGAAATATGGTTACTCGAGAAATAAACGGACTGATTCGCGTCGGCGCGGGCATCGCATTTCTAAATCCAGGTAGCGAACCGTCAAAGAATTCGAGGCTCGGGTAATACCTTTAATTCGCGTAATTGCACTTTACCATACCTTCGGGTAGAGGATGCAGGGTCACCGCCGTTGACAAACGCCCGCTTCCCATGGAAACGAGATGCGGTGCTTCCGTTTGTACCCGCAGCGCTCGTCCAGCCTCGCGCACCTCAAGACCGGCGGCCGCCATGCCTAAGCAAAACAACAGTAACAAACATCAGGAAAGAATTCAAGAGGGACTTGATGAGAACGACAGCCAAAATACGAGCATGGGGTTATGAAGAAAAATTGAAAACAGTAGAAAACATGTTTAGAGGTCTGCAACGAGAGAAACGTGTGGAACAAGAAAGGGAGGGAGCATTAAGGAAATTGAGGAATTAGGAGAGGAGTTCAGGATGTGGATAATACGGATAGAGAAAATCTGGAAGAAATAGAAAGGAAAAAACAGAAAGGAGAGGGCAAGGAAAATATTCGACTAAAAAAAAAACAATAAATCGTACGCAAAGGAAGCAATTAGAATAGAAAGAATACCAAAATATTTAACGCTGAATGCATTACGATAACGCAACGTGTATTTGTTAACAAAACGTTAACGCAACGCGTAAGTGGATAAAAATATATATAACAGTTAAACAAATGACACGAACCACCGCATGCACACTTATACTTTTATTAAAGTTGGTGAGTAAACCAAATACAGTAGGACCTCGATTATCCGAACCTACGGTGATTGAAGTCTTTAGTATGCCAACATACCTCACATGTAAATAGTTTAACAAAGCGATCGATAACCAACACTATTTATTGTACAAACTAATAAACATAGAATCTAGCATTATAATCGAGTAGCTGTTCTAATATTCGAACAGTCACGTTTCCCTGTTCAGTTCGAATAATCGAGGTTTTACTGTAGTAAAAATGGAACCACTTGTAATCCCGAAGGGATAGCAATCAACCAATACTAGAGTAACAAAAATGAACCGGGTTCAAATTAATTATACAGATCGCGAACGGCTCTTGGTAACGTTATAATTTAACCCCGCCAAACAGACGCATCTCACTGTATTAATCGCGTGTATGCATCTCAGAGACAGGTGTTCCGCCCCTCCTTTAAGCACACGGTGCACCGACGACGATCGAAATTAAATTGTGGGTTCGAGCACAGATTCAATTGATTTCGTACACTCGAATCGCGAGTGTTGTTACGTGCGATGTTCTTGTTAATCTGTCTCGATTTCAGGTGTCGAGTGGAACACCATTCATCAAATTTCGAAAACGAAAATTATGGTTCGTTGATTTCAATCGAGTCGGCTAAATATATTTCGCTATTGACCCCCAACTGGTATACTGGGATCTCTCATAACCATGACCCCAACGAAATTTCTGTACACTAGCTTTCATTACTGTATTGTACGAAAATTGAAAATATTAACATTTTTTAATTTCTTTAGAACATTTGGATTATTTAGCCTCAAATAATACATATACATACTTGAAAGTATCTGAAACAAAATACAAAATTTTAGGAAGGTCCTTAAATATGTTTTATGTTAGAAAAATTATTTTAACAGATCTATGTATGTAGTACTTTTTATTGTAGATATACTTCATTTTCAACTTTCTTGAATGATTAAAGTGATTCGGTTCTCCTTGTTTACGTAGATGGTGAATAATTAAAATTTACACCATTCTTTTCACAAAAGAATTCTCATACAGTTATGCTTGATCTACAATAAAAATAAAACGATTTATTTTAAATTATAGAGTCAAGTAAACTAATCAATTAATACCTACTTCACTTCTGAATTTAACACACAAGAATTATAATGTTCTAATAGTAACTACAAGCACTTCCGATTCCTCATTTTCTTTGTAACAATTAAAAAGAACAATGCACTACAATTTATAATCATTTTCATCCCATATTGTGTAATACCGTGTAATTAACCACGAAATTATATGTGTAAAGTATAATCGACATTACTAAAAACTAACAGAGGAAGTAGCTGGGAAAAAAATTACTTCTTTTCAACGAAGCATTGGTGTTATGTTTTTCTATAATCGCTGTGAAAATAACACGACAAGGTACAATCGGTATTTACTCTTAAAATTTTTATAATAATAATGTGAATATCCACGTAAGGTAACAGCGCTCAGTTTATCAGAGTATAATACCTTTGGTCGTGATTGCTGTACGTACACTGCAATTCCAAACGGAAAGGTTGCTTTTATCTTAACGATATTATAATGATTACGGGGCACGGTTCCAGCTGGTGCGACTATCGCGTTTACCGTAACGTTGATGCCCGCGCGAAAAATATTGGCGGTGCTGCCTTTTAATTAGAGCGCCGCGATTGAAACGACGCCATTATGCAAACAAGCTTACATGACCGCGTATTATATTATTATGTCGATCGTTCGATTCTAACGATCGTTGGATACTGGCACGTGTAAATCGTATTACGGGATACACTTCAACGAATGCGAGCCTGCACTCTACCCTTCGATACTTGGCGAAATCAATTACCGAACGACATTAATTGGAAAGAAAAACCATGAAATTATAGACAGCGAAAGTTACACAAAAATATTTAATATACATTTTGAAATACAGCAGGTACTTAATTGATCTACAGGGTGTCCCAAAACGACTGCGTAAGCGAGAAATGGGAGGTTCCTTGGGTCATTTGAAGCAACATTTTCCTTAACAAAAATGTCGTCCGCGGCTTTGTTTAGGAGTTATTAACGAAAAACCCGGACCAATCAGAGCGCGACCTAGACGCTCGCTGGCACGTTCAACCAACCGCCTGCCGGCTCGCCGCGCTGAACGTGCCAGCGAGCGTCTAGGTCGCGCTCTGATTGGTCCAGGTTTTTCGTTAATAACTCCTAAACAAAGCCGCGGACGCCATTTTTGTTAAGGAAAATGTTGCTTCAAATGACCCAAGGAACCTCCCATTTCTCGCTTACGCAGTCGTTTTGGGACACCCTGTATACATACTAACAAACTTATTTAACCCTCGGACTCCTGCGATTTGTGAGCTTATGCCTTCTTACTCACACCGATATTTCACTAATACAGCTTTATTCCTATATAAGACGATGGCTCGGGATCGCTTTTCGTCGTATTTCGAATGTAGCGGCAAACTATAAAATGGTCGGCCGAGCAGCGATACAATCCTTCAGCGATATCTTCCGTTGGAAAAAGATAGAATATGACATACCCTCCCGTTCTGGCACTAAGCCAAAGAGAAGGTAAGATACAACAAGAGGCGACATTCCGGGCGGTACGTTTGATGTCGGTTGTTTCACTGTCCCTTTAAATTGCTTGTATAAGCACGCGGGAAATTTAAATCAACTCGATTTAATTCTTATTTCGTGTCAATATCTAATAATTACAAATCTATTCATCTAATTCATATTGGTTTTCGAAGTATGTACATTAATTTTACAAGTTTAAAAAGTTGAAAAATAAGAAATAATAACTATATTCAAAGAATATCCATTACGGAGATATTACAAAAATATTTATTACAAATAAGTTACAAATAAATTATCGTAACATACATTGAAAACATATTACTACAAACAATATGAGTACGTATATATAATACATGCTGATATGTTTATAATTTTAACCTCACAGGGAGACTCATCATAATATCATTATTGCATACAATTAAATCTATGTATACATACATATAATGTAATTTTGCTTATAATAATTTAAATATATTACAATATGTATACATATGTATATTACAAAATATATACGAGCATTCAATGAGCATTGCCGAAGTTTACCGATCCTTACCGAATGGACCTTTAAATTAGTTGTATGTATGGGTTGTCTCTCTCTAAAAAGTTGTTTCCTTTATAAGTGTCGCTTCTTGTTGTATCCCTACTCTTTGACTAAGCAGTTTCGAGCGAACAACTTCAAGAAATAGAGGGATAGCGATTTTCTTATTTCAAAATAAACAGCGTGGTCTTATACCGGAATAAAACTGTAAATATTGACGGTCGCTCGAGTTATCGCCTCTGTGCTACCGCGACGGGTCACGAATGGGTTGAATTACGAACGCTTTATACATATTGCATAGCACACTTTTGCCACGATTCGTACGTCTCTGTTCAATTTTAATTTTAATCAGAGATCGATTCGACTTCGCGCGCATTTTCGGTTTAAAATTTCTTTCGATTACCGAAAGAGAAATTCCAATTTATACGTTGCATTGCCGATGGTCTCAGAATCCCGCGGGAGAAGAATGAAGATTCGTGTAATCGTTCCGACGAATGATCTTGTCGAAGGTTCAGGGATGGGATCGATTTGGCGGCGGTAGACGAGAAAAATAAGTGACGAGGAAGGGAGACAAGAACGAGAAGAAACCGGTCGGTCTTCTCGGGATCGCCAGGATTATTTTTCTCCTCGTCCGCTTCTTCGTCTTCTTCTTCTCCTTCTTCTTCTTCTTCTTCTTTCAGCCGTGATCTTCGTCCCGGAGTCATGGGTCGTGATAAATTAGTGGGTATGCATCGCGTGGAGGAGTTGCAACGTGTAGTAGGAACGTGAGAAAAGGATTCCTCGTTTTTTAATATAATACTGATGCATGGATAATTCGTGTGTCCTTACGTCAAACCATCACGTCACCCAATAGTATTTGCTGGCACCGTATTCTTTTCTTGACGTGACTTTTAATTAATAAAATATTCATACGCCTCGTCGCGTCGCTGCCATCGCTAGTTTCGCTGTTTTCGTAATTATTAGGTCGTTCGGAAATTACAGTGAATTACAATAATATTCGGACACTTTTAAAAGTACGATCACTTTTTTAACATCAATTAGTTTACTACAAGATGTGGAAAAAAAAATTTGAATAACTGCAATTGGTCGGAATTACAGAAAAACGTATAAGAAGTTGTTGTTTACCACTTTTTTGTGTGAGCCTGTATTGAAAATTTAAAAAATAAGTTTTCTTGATCCGCATCAATTATACATACATGTTCTGAAAATTATATCAAAGTCGGTCAACGTTGCAATAAGCTACAAACGTTTAAAGATGGTGAAAATTGCGGTTTTTCACGATTTTCTAATAAATCTTATTCTTGCATCTTTCAATGCCTGTAGTTTTTGCCGCATCAACCAATTAAAACTTTTCGAAAATGTAAAATTGACATAGCTCTACAAAATGTAGTTTTTAAATTTTCAATATAGACCCACATAAAAAAAGTCGTAGATAACAATTTCTCGTATTTTCTTTGTAATTGCGACCAATCGTAAGTTTTTCAAAATTTCTTTTTCACGTAATGTAGTAAACTAATTGTTCTAACTTCTCAACAAAAAAAAAACCAAGTCGTATGGTCCAATATTAAAAAAGTTATCGTCCCTTTATAAGTGTCCAAATATTACTGTGATTCACTGTAGATAATTTCGTTTTTCGTGTAGATATAACATTGCTTCCATTTGTTATTATTTAACCTTATTTTAAGTCGCAAAATCATAGTATATCAAGATATAGTCCAGTCAGCTAAAATTTCCGACGTCATTTTGTGCCTTATACATAGTGCTTTGTAACCTTTCAAGCATGTTTTTGTCATCGCATCAGATATGCAAAATCAAAGTGAACATTTCCATCACCTTTCCTTTTTTATCGCCGCGAGGGTAAAAATACAGTGCACGAAAGAAAAAGTTGTGTGCTGTTTACAGACAGAGAGGACGTATTAAGGGTAACCATATTTTTGGTATTTTTCAACATTTTTTAATCAATGTTTTCGTTTCAAATGAAGATGTCAAAAGTCATATAATTCAATTTTTTGCTAATGAAAAACGGGAATTTTATGAGCGCGGATCTCCAGGTAGAGTCGGCAGATTAAGACTTGTGTCCTCACTCTACCTTCCCCTTCTACGACGCTATTCCCCCACACTTCCGCTATGGCCCGGTCACGTGACGCGTTCCGTCTCTGTCGTGCATTTGTCACAATGTCACGTGACTAATCCAGTACTGGCAGAGAGATGGTAACTTTTCCCCTCAATTTGAGTTAATTATGAACTAACGATCATCGCTTACTGTCTTCTTTTTTCTAAATCATGATTATCAAAATATGATTTTGAAAATAAATATTACAGATAGATTTTTTATAATACTGTGACGAACACAGATTTTAACATAAAATATATAGTAAATCAAAAGCATTTGTACAACCCAGATTTTTTAGTGCTTTATTACGCATAAAACTATGTTCATATAGAAATGTAAATAATGTTCCATGCGGAAACTATGCAAACAAAACGGAAATCTGGTAGTCAAAGAAGTATTTACACGCTGACAGTCGTTCAAACACTGAAAATACATATACCATTCTCTGCAGGCATGCTTTTTCAAAGTTTTTTTTCTATTGGTTCTACGTAAATGTAATTTTGCACATTCTAATTGTTCTTTGTTTGCAGTTATTATTCCCTATACATGTATCGGTAAGGAATAATAAGTAATAAGGAAAACTATTTTCCACAGTTTGAGCACTATTATTCTCTTTAGAAAATGATAATATTTTGCTTTCCTCAGATATATCGTTTCTACAATTACGTTCATTAGTGTCCAACTATTTTTTAACTGTTACATTTGCATTATTTTTGCATGAAAGATTTTCACGTTTTATATATGAGCTGTTGTTTTTGAAAGTGGTACAAGTCCATTTTTGGAAAAAATTAGTTAATGGTAGTTTTTAAAAATAAAAAAAAACAAAAAGAAATAAATAAATGAACTTACACCACTTTCGAAAACAACGCCTCATACATATATGGAAGTACTTTAAAATTTGAATGACCATATCAATTTTGTATGTTTTTATATGTATAAAATTAATGTGTACAAATACTTGGTTAATACACTATATTTGAAAATATAGAATGCAATGAAGTTCTATACATACATAGAAGAAACTGAAGAATACCGGAAGCCTATTAATAGATTTTTGAATGGTTGAGTTGTATGTGAAAGAAGCTCAGTAATTTTTTCTGAAATAATAATTTTTGGTGAAGTTGTTACATTACATTGGTTTTAAAAACTTGTCGAATTATGAATTGCCGTCGCTTTTAATAATTTATTGAGAAATTCTCAACTCTTGGTGTTTGGTTTTAAAATAACCATTAGAAAATTGCCAGTAAGTAAAGTGCTAAATTAATCAATTGTATATGTACAGTCGGTGTGAAAAGTATTCGTACACCTTTTAAAAACGAATAACTTTTTCAAAATTCGACCCAACAGCTTGAGTTTTTTTGAGACGTTAGAAGGATTAGTTTACTAGCTAATATGTAATTGTAATAATATGTAATAAATCATAATATGTAATTGCGAAAGAAAAAGTAAAGGTCACGATTTTTAAATTTTTTATCTGTGCCTGTAGTGAAAATTTATAAGGTGCATTTGGTAGGTATAAGTAAGTTATATACATGTACAAAGTTTCATTGAAATCGGTTGACGCATAAAAAAGCTATGGGCATTGTAACATGTAAAAATTTTTGAATTTAGGGTTTTCGAATCATTTAAATCGCGGATTCTTACAATTTTTGCTATTTTCAATCATTTATATTTCATAACAACCTCGATCGATTTCGATGAAACTTTCTACATGTATACATATAACTTACGTATACCTACCAAATGCACTTTATAAATTTTCACTACAGGCACAGATAAAAAATTTAAAAATCGTGACCTTTACTTTTTCTTTCGCAATTACGACCAATAACAATAAAAAAAATTGTTTACTCACTCGCACTCCACTTTCTACATAACTGGCTACATGGAACTACGACTCCAACATAAATAAATTTTTGTTCAATAAAATAACTACTTTAATCCAAAATAAATATTTACTAGTGTAGTCGACACCTTTGTTTATGCTCGAAACACTAAATTTTAAGTTTTGAGATTGTAAATACATACATATATGTAGAAATTTCTATTCATAAAGATGTCTACATATTACCAACTGAAAATCTATGCTTGTTTCCACCGTGCATTTATATCTGAAGTGCAAATAATTTTCAATGCTAAATACCGCATCCGTAAAGATCCTAAGCCCTAAGCCAAGATTAAGTGAAACAAGTTGTGAAGTAAAACGACCCGACCCGATCTTGCCAGACGGCGAATATGATTAGCGAAATTCGTTTCCAGGTGAAGCTACCAGGCTTTAGGTTGTTGAAGCTTACTGAATTAATCGGGATTTAAATTACCGGCCGATGAAATCCGAGGAGACGTAATTCAACCAGCCTGCGCCTGTCCTACATGACCATATAACAAACTGACAACTCCAGTCGATTTCTTGATGCGCGACACGTTTAGGAAGGCAAACCTTGAATTCGCAGGTAGACGACGAAGTTTTAAATATTGAGGCTAGGTAATGGCAATCAAATTAGCAATCGAATTTTGCCCGAGGCACCGTCGAGTATTTCTACGTTTCGCCGCATTTGCTGAATGTCGCTTCAGGCAATATTTATTTTTATGCTTATTTGAAAAATGATTCTGCGGCACCGTTTGAAATCATATTTACCTTCTTCACAGAAAAATGTCTTTCAGTTGGTGCTCAATTTGCATATCAAACCGCCAACCATGAGTGGCGTCTTGCAATTTCGACAACGCTATCAGAACCACCGAATGTATTAGTCAATAAGGTCTTAAGTTTTATATGGATGACCTGATTCAATGATCACTTCGAAACAATAGTAACATGCAGATTTACATATAATGAATAAAATTACTGAAATAGCATACTTAAAAATTGGAACATGACTCATTCTTGCGACATTTATAGAACCTATCTTTCTATTACCTATCATTTACCTTTACCAACCTATCTTTCTTATACATACATATAATGTATAGTTACAATGTGCATAGTTTGATGTATTTTATATATTAAGCATAGAAATTTAAATAGAAGATAAATAGAACTGATATACATACATATTATCAGAGATCATAAATAACAGTTATTTTAAAAATTTAATGAAAAAAAAATTTATTAATAACCATTGAATTTCACAGAAATTATTCGGAAAATTTAATCTTTTTTAAATACTAGTTTGTATGCGTTCTGGTTACAGATAATCATTATCGATGATAGATATTATTTTTGCTGGTAAATAATCATTATAAATGACAAAAATTCTTTTTCGATGTCAGAAATTTGTTTTGGTTACAAATAATCATTATCGACGACTATATTTATTATACATATGTATGTATATTAAAGGTAGATTGAAATCTAGTACCTTTTACTTTCCCCTTTTCTTACGACTAATGATATATTTTATTTTTATCTATTCATATTTTTTATTTATTTACATTTAAATAATCTTACATTTGTAGTGATAATATAATTGACGACGATCAGTAGTACCAAGAAAAGTTTTCTTAGAAGTCACGTTCGCTGACGATATTACTTGTCGTAACCAACAAGTCTACAGTTAAGATATACATATTAGGCAACGAATACATACATACATACATGTTGGTTAACGATAATGGTTATTGTTAACTGAAAACAATTTTCGTAATCGATAATGGTTATTCGTAACCAATAGCAGTTTCTGTCATTTGTAACAGTTATTAGTAACCAAAAATAATTTCGGTTATCGCTAAGAGTCATCGTCACTAATAATCAAAAATTATTTCCGTCATCGATAATGGTTATTAATGACCAACAAACAATTTGCTTGACAAGAGTTACTAATGACCAAAAACAAATGCAACAATACACAATTTTGTTTAAAGGAAAATATTATTGTTATGCCATAACTTTTTCCAATTCGGTTATAACGGTTAGGGCATCTGCGTATTATTGAATGTTGATTCTTGCGTTATTTATCTAAAGACGTTTAGTACCATTAGAGAAATGAAACAATTAATTTGTACCAGGCTCTGTAAACGACAATAGAGTAGGAGAACGACGTCGACAATTACGAACAAGAGAAAGACTCGATGAAAACGATGGAAAGTGTCGCTCGAGTAGTCGACAAACTGTCGAGCAGTATATAGCGTTGTTCATCCCGTGCGAACGATCTTAACGAGTTGAAACAACTTTAATTAAGCGCATTACGCTAGGCCGCCCCGCTGAACTTTGTCTATCGTGCTATGACACGAGGAAATAATGCCCTTTCAACCGCGTTACTCTGTGTGATCAAAATGTTCTACATTCATGCCAGGAAGAACGTACGATTCTGCGAAAACTATAATTGCACGAATGAAGTCCATGACTTCCTTCGCATCAGAATAAAATCGTTGTGCATCGATCTTCCATTGTTCGACGATAACGCTAGAACGTGCTTACAATACGTTCAGTCCAATGGAAATTTCAATCTTTCGATGCGGCTCATGACGACAGAAATAAACTAGGAATGAATCTTTTGTTATTTTATTATTTGTATAAAATGTGTCGTATTTGAGCCACTCGGAAATTCCAAATATATGGAAAATAGATTTTTATGCACAATTACGATGTCGTGCCTTATACCGAATTTTGTTGTTATTCATTGTTTAGCAAACACTTAATTATTTCATATTGGCATTTATTATGAATGTGGATGAAAATTGTGAAAAATTAATATCGCCTTGGTATTATTATTTACAGGCTTATGGTACGATATACAATAAACATACATAGAATACATAGTCACCAAAATTATTAACTATTTCGATTAATATTCTTTAACGTAATATCGAGAACACAGTCATTAGCGACAGCATTCTTTGTTTTTATTAAACAATTAAAATTCTAAAAAAGATATACTGGGTTGTATGGAAAACTTGACAATTAAAAAAATGTAAGTAACTTATTTATTGGAGAAATAAACTTTCAGTATGGCGTGTATTTGCGTGTGACTATTCGTCGAAAGCTTGAAATAACTTGCTGATTCTTAATAAAGCTCTACATGCTGGACGAATTTTCTCTTGCCTGAGAATGAAAACGTTTGAAACAGTTCGGTCTGGGTTAGATTTTATTCATGAGTTTGCTGTACCCCTTAATTGAAAAATTGCCTTCCAACTTTCGGCTGGTATGTAGCATGTTTCGTCTAATAATTATAATTATCGTCCGCACTAATGTTCCCCTGCACTTTCTGTTGTGCACGAAGTGGAAAAGGATTAACGGATCCCAGGAAAGTATGCTTCGTACTAAAACAATATCGCGTTCCTCGTGATCCGCGGAACACTTTCAGTATTAGAAATACGAGTCGTCGGAGAGCTATCTGTAAATGACAACGGCTAGCTGAAACGTGACACAGAACGAGACCGCTTGGAATAGTTATCCGTATCAAAGGAGTCTCTTCCACGAAATCGGGCGCGTTCTTTTCAGATTAGAAGCAATGGGGTCGCGGCTCCGAGAAAAATTCATGCGCGCAAAGAGGCACCCCAGTTATTGCGTACGCTCTCCCGCTGGAAAGATGCAGCCGTAAACTTACGCGGAAAAACAAAATTGTTCGCGGCCATGAGGGTCCACTCACCACACAAGAATTTATAATTTGCTGCGTATGAAACGCGTAACAGACAATATTGCTCTTGCTGGTCTTGTTCGGAACTGTGCTAACAAACCTTCTTGCTTCGCGTAAGCAAACTTTTATCCTTGCCATTTACTTAATTTTTGCGACATGTTCACATACAGTGACTCCCACTAATATTTGGACACTCTTAAAAAGACGATAACTGTTTTAATATTCGACCATACAACTTGGATTTTTGTTGAGAAGTTAGAACAATCGGTTTTGTTACGTAACGTGAAAAGAATTTTTGAAAAAATTGCAATTGGTCGGAATTGCATAGAAAATACTAAAAGTTATGTTTTACAACTTTTTCTGTGGGCTCATATTGAAAATGTAGAAAACACGTGTCGTAGATCTGTATGAATTAAACATATTCTGAAAATTTCATTAAAATCGGTCAACGTTGCAATGAGCTACAAACGTTTAAAGATGGTAGAAATTGAAATTTTTCACGATTTTCGGCCTCTAATTGCAATAAATCTAAGGATTCATATATCTTTCAATGACTGTCGTTTTTTCCCACATCAACCGATTTCGATGAAACGTTTACAATGCATATGTGTAATTGACACAGATCTACAAAACATATTTTTAAAATTTTCAATATAGACCCACATAAAGAAGTTATAGTTTTTTTAAGATCGTCCGAATATTAATGGGAGTCACTGTATGTATGTATTCAAGTAGTAAGATTCTTTAATAAGTGATTGCGGATCTTTATGCACGATAAAAATTGTCTGTATCAATTTGCTAGAGGCAGGAGCTAAATAGGAGCACCTTTCTTCTTTTAAGCAATCTGAAATCTAAGGACTTGGAAATAATGCATTGATATTCCTAAATTCTATTAATCTTCTGTTTTAAATTGCACATACCCAATTTTGTCATTAAATGCATAAAATCTGCAATCTACCAATAAGATTATCAAGGAGAGAATTAGTTCTTGCATTAACAACTGGCAGTGTGACGTCGAGTCAGACTCGTGAACAATTTCATATGTACATATAGGACCACAGAATTTTTCTGAGGTTACGTATTGATTATAAAAAAATTGTATTTTATTTCAAGTTAGAATAGTTCAATGAGAATCACATTAATTAAATTTTATTTGATATCTCCATCACGATTTAATACCATAAGATAGGAGAAGTTAAAATTCAAATTGCTATAAAATGGCATCATTAGAAGAACAAAATTTCAATTTAATCCTTAAGTAGATATTTACTATTCCATTCATCTGTATTTCAATTTTGATTATGTGTGATTATTATATAACTTTCGCTTTTCAATATATTTGTTTTTCTTAAATTTCGTTTAGAACTATTTATTATTAATGATAAAGCAAGAACCATTAAATTGAATTTTTATTTGTCACGTGCACGTATATAATAATGCAATAAATATTAGCGATCCGGAAGACCTTTTCCACTGATTGTGTAAAGTTAAATGTCTACAGTAGATACTTAAGTGTTAATTTCCGTTTTTGTAAGTTTATTTGTCAAAATTATATAAAACATCTGCAGATTGATTAGAAATATATTTCCCAAAACTTACATCAAGTTTTGTGTTTTCGTTACCTTAACGTCTAAAGTCTCAAGTAAACTTTCGTATTTTTCCTCGCAATATACATTATTTTTTAGCTACATTTTGCGTTTCAGTTTTTAATTGCAATTGCAACATATCTTTTCAACGACCTTCCTCGTCTATGAATCACTAATAGAGGAAAGTAAAAATGCGTTGAACAAAGAGCAGATATCACAAGACTTAATAACGGTCAATTCGATGCAACAATTACTTGAGAAATACCAAGGACATCGACATTGACTTAAAAATAACCAGTACCGGCAGGTGAGGGAATGTCTCGTTCAAACGTAAGTTTTCAAACCCTTGTAAATAAGCAACACACCTGCCTGTTTGCAGGTGAGTTCAAGATAAAATTACACTCACGCAAGAAGATATCTGCTCGCGATTTTTTTTTGCGTACAATGTACTTTCCAACGTGGAACATCAATTATGGTGTAAAACGGTGTACAGAAGATACGATTTGTCGTGCTTTACATCATACGACATGTTGAGCAGACAGTTGCAGGTCACATTCATTTTTGCCTCCAAATGCACGCCATTTTACAGTAGATACGTTTTCGCGATGGCATCGATCGTGTCAACAAAGACAGCAGTCTCACTTGTAATAATTATACCTACTGACAGAAAGTGAAAAAAAGACGAGAATGGTGTAAAAATTGGTTACTGCAACGAAGTATGTATTTCTACAAAAATTTATAACGGGGGTTCAGAGTCGCCAGATTAAGACTTGTATCCCCACTCTACGTTCCCCTTCTACGACGCTATACCCTACGCATGCGCCGGAGTCAGGTCACGTGACGCGTCTCGTCTCTGTCGCGCAAGTGTCTGGTACTGGCTGGGAGAGGGTAACTGTTTCCCCTCAATTCGTGCTCCCTCCCCTCATCTGGTGACTTTGCGTGAGCCACGTACCAATGAACCGACAGATTTCAAAAATTACTTGAGAATGGACAGCGATGCTCTTCATATATTGTTAGAATTACTTCGTCACAGAATTACAAAAAAAATCACGAATATGAGAAGTAGAATTCGTGCTGAAATACCTTTCTACAGAGAGTAAGACTCCAAAGATAATAAAAAAATCTCTATTCTTAAGATACAGATAGAACGATATCGCTCCAACAAGTCGTAACACGCCTACGAACGTTCAAACCTGTTGAAGTCCAACGGTGGTGTGGTACGACAGATTTTTTAGCATGCTACACTACCGTACAATACGACCTCGTCGTACTAGAAGTTGTACAGGGTGTCTAGAAATTATGTGTAAAAATTAAAAACCGTTACACCGTGATTCTACACCTTAAAACAGTTTTGTACAAAATTGACCTTGACAGACTTTTTCAAAGTCAATTTTTTGAATGATTGTATCGTGTTCTACTCAACGAAAGGAACAAACTTCTCGAAGGAACCATAGGTCATGAATGAACCGTTCTCTTGAAAATTGACGTTTAAGTTCAAATAACACATAAACTTACTTCATAATTTCATTACGAGATAACAACATAACGTAATATAATTGATCAATTCTGAACTCCAATTCTGAATGAAGTAAGTTCATATGTTATTTGAACTTTAATTCCAGTCAATTTTCAAGAGAAAGGTTCATTTTTGACAAATGGTTACTTCGAGAAGATGGTTCCTCTCATTTGACCTTGGAAAATGTCTATCAAGGTCAATATTGTACAAAACTTTTTTAACGGATCATTGCCGATCCTAAGGTGTAGCATCACGCTGTAACGGTATTTACTTTTACACATAATTCTTGACACCCTGTACATCAACACCATAAACGGTGCAACTATCATTGAAACAGTCGAACCACCTTCTGTTGTACAATTGGTTGTACGATAAACGGTCGTCTGCGGTCCTTTAACAAACGAATTGTCCGGGTTTTCCAAACAAAAAACCAACCTTATACAACAAAGCAATTTTAAATCTAGTCACCGTGAATCACAGCCACAGCTTCGTTCGAATAAACTATGAAAGACACCGGGGCTACAGTTTTCAATATGGCCGCTATCTTTTATTAGGGAAAGTTCGGTTCGTTGGAAATATCGATTGACGCGTTTTTTTCGGATACTGTTTCGTCGCAACGAAACATATCCGAACGGGACGTACGGTCCTCGGTTTCGAAAGCTCTATTCAGAGGACATCAGGTGTCGCCTGTTTCTCTCATTCGTTCTCTCATCTTCCTTAGACCATATATACCTATAGACACGGCGTAGATAATTTTCCGTGTCCGAAAGATGAAATCAGCTGAAAGACACTGTGACGTCACATTTGTACAAGCTATGCTCATCGACAGTGCCTACGCTTGGCTTACATGGGGAGAGGGGGTCAGCGGGTGCGCCATCTACGCTTGGCTTACATGGGGAGAGGGGGGTCAGCGGGTGCGCCATGTACATGGTACATGGAAAGAAATTATCTTAAGACTTATCTTGTGACGTCACAGTGTCCCATCATCTTTCGGACACTGAATTCTCGGTTTTCCTATACACATACTATACCTATGCCGGGTCTATTAGTATATATGGTCTAAGTCATCTTCCACCCGAAGGTTGCTCGAGACAACTATGGAGGACAACGAGTCATCAAGGGTGCGTTGAGCTGGGAATGCAGCGTTTGGCAGAACCCAATCAACGCATCGCCTTGCATCTACCAATGAACGTCATTGGATTGTCCATAGACAATGAAAGAACTTTCTTTACAATGAAGGAAATTCCTTTCAAAGACAGTTGATATCTGCATCGAGATCGACTGTCTTTCGAAAACAAGTTTTCGTTGACTTGACGACCGCAAATACAAGTTTTCCGTCGATCGGATCGGACCTTGATTCTCACATTTCAAAGAATCGTTTGCCGAGCAACATCTTTTTGACGAAAGGTCTGGGAAACGTCGCGCATTTCCACGCGTCTAAGGCAGGATCTGCTAGATTAGCCTTACTGACGAGTCCACAAGCAGGTCCGGGACGAAACGTTCTTTTAACGTGATTTCTGTTACCGTTAATAAATAATTGTCTTGCGATTAATCGATCATATTGAACTAGCTGTCCAATATTAATTTGGCGGGGCAACGATCCGAGCAGTCGCGATATCGACGCAGTCACAACGCAACAGAAACAGTAACACTAAACTGCATCACGCAAGTGAAAGTCGCCAATTTACGATAATTTAGGTAACAATATATACCACGTAAAGAAATTAACAGTGCTTATCTCGTTATACACATTTCAAGTTTCCAATACAGTTTCATTTGGACATTTCTTATTCCACTTATTTACTTTTTGCTAGAATTCAAAATCATAATTTCTGTTACAATGTATTTTTTTTTTGAGAAGTTAGAGCAATTAGACGTAAAAAACAAGGCGTAAAAAATTTTTTTGAAAAAATTGCATTTGGTCGGAATTACAGAGAAAATACAGTATTTTATCGATAATTGTCCCAACAACGGGTCCGGCCAGGGACAATTATGTGTGGGGGATACTATTCTTTGACTTTTGCCGAACGTTAAAACGAATAGCGAAGCACGAGAGGCCTCGATCGCCGAGAAGTGTGACATAATACAGGTCGGGCATATCTGTGTGAGACCAGGAGACCATTACTAAGCGAATAACAAAACTTCTTTATTTTTTATTATTTTTTTATGGAACTTTCACCAACATATTTTTGATCTTTTCTAATGAAATTGATATGTTTATTTTACATTTCCGTTTTAATTCGTTCGCAACGGGTTCTTGAAATCCTTTTATTAGCAGGCAACCGGATAACTACAAAATTATTCAATCGACTTTCCGATTTATTTCCGTTAATTTTTCCACGGTACTTGAAATGTTCTGTCCATTATTTTTGGGTGAAGTAGTTTGAATTTTATTTTCGACAACGGACTACTTCACCCAAAAATAATGGACAGAATATTTCGAGTACCGTGGAAAAATTAACGGAAATAAATCGGAAAGTCGATTGAATAATTTTGTAGTTATCCGGTTGCCTCCTAATAAAAGGATTTCAAGAACCCGTTGCGAACGAATTAAAACGGAAATGTAAAATAAACATATTTATCGGAATTATATCAGTTTTGGTATCAATTTCATTAGAAAAATATCAAGAATATGTTGGTGAAAGTTCCATAAAAAAATAATAAAAAATAAAGAAGTTTAGTTATTGGATCAGTAGTGGTCTCCTGGTCTCACACCGATATACCCGACCCGTATCATGTTACATTTCTCGGCGGCCGAGGCCTCTCGAGTTTTATGGCCCCTCACGGGGCATACCCCGCAGGAGTGGGGATAGTTCAGGGACAATTATGTGTAAGACATGTGGGACATTTATCGCGAGAAGACTGTAGTGGAATTCGTTGTTTACAACTTTTTTATATGGGCTTATATTGAAAATTTAAAAAATGCGTCTTGTTGATCTGCGCCAATTATGCATATTCTGCAAATTTCATCAAATGCCTTTTAACAGCAATTTTAGGGTGTTTCCAAAATTAGGTTTAGCTATTTAAAATCTTATGCAACATTCATTAAAGCCATGTACTTTATTATGATAGGTTTCAATTTCGTATACCTATTACTCTCACTCCATTGATCGTAAGTTCTTTTCAACATGTTCTGACAACAAAGAAAAACCTACAATTCCTTCAAATTTTATCACACCTTTAAACCACACCATTTTCAATGTAAAAAACAGTATAGTAGTGACATTTAGGAATTTTTGTTGACGACGTATATGTAAAATGTTGAATTTGACCCTGTAATGTATATTTATATGCAAGGAATGCATAAGTTATTTAAAATATAGGAAATTTAGTTAATATTCATCACTTCCAAATATTATATTGCATGGTAACATAATAGTTATAAATTACATCATTCCTACCTGATTTTATTAATTTAACGTTCTCTTATTTGAATTATAAAGTTAAATATTTATATCAGTGAAAATATTATTTATACGCAGTTTTACACAATATGAAGAATATTTTTATAATAGTGTAATCCATTTTTCAGGCACCTTTAAGAATAACGAGGACCAATCATCTAACAATAAACATGCACACTATAAAATATCGCATCCTCAGTTACTTTTGGGTCAGTGATAAACGTCGAATGTAACTTCGCCGCTATCGTGGGAAAAAATATGAGAAAAAAGAGTAAAAACACATGTGAGACATGAACACATTGCCAGATAAAACTTCTCTCTCGCTATCCTTCGGCGTTCCCGGTAGTTACGAGGTAGCATAAGATGAAGCAGAAACATACCGTTGTCGAAAGAAGGGTCATGTCATAAGTGGGGAGATCGATCCGGGTAGTGGTCTTTGAGATACATAGTTCTCGAACACTGAAGTGCCGAGGTCGTCGCGTCGGCGAGGAACACTCGTTCAAACCGAGAAACCTGCGGCGAATCAGTGTGAAACGATTAATCTTACTTCGTGCTCTCTAAAATCGCTGATTTTCCGAATGGTTGCACGGTAGGTAAATCACTGGATGCACTGCAAGCATATTCGAAAGGTGGCATCCAATTTTTTTGGAAAAAGGAATTGAAAAACTCGACAAGCCCACCACGATCATTACCATAGCATCAGTGATTAGAAACTGAAGTTCTTTTGCAAAGTTTATCCTCGTGATGAGTATAATAGGATGCAATTAAAAAAAATTTCGATTTTTGACCTTGAATTTTTAAGCTCAAGGTCAAGTTTGCGGCAATTTATTTACGTCAGTAACTACCAAACCGAGGGTGTAGAATCACGTTATGATGGTCATGACATGTCAGTTTGTGACACCTTGTACATACATACGCTACCATGTACTACTATGTACTTAGTTTTGCATGATTATAATTATCAATGTTAATAATAGAAGTGTAGTAGTATTTAGTAAAGTTAAAAAATTACATGGATATAAAGCAGTGAAATTTGCAAAATATTAACTGAATAAGTTCAATAAAATGTTACAACATTCTTTCTGCATGTTTGCGGTGAAATTTCTTCAAATTTATGACATTTGTATAATATTTATTGAATGGATAGATTTATAATAGCTACATACATGTATATCTATTTGACGTACACATTGTCCATCATAATTTGTGACGCATTTTAAGCAATCGAACAATGTGTTGTTATTGACGTCTAGTTGTGCGGTTGAATGTATAATTTTTGAAATTTCAGCACCGTGATAAGCGATTTATTCTGGCGTTTATTGCGAAACAAGAGGGTGACCGTCGCAGCGTGAACATGCATTTTTATGCAGCACGTGCGTTCACGCCGCGTCAGTCACCGGTGGACGACAGTCAAACGAAAACGGTACATATTAAATTTTGCGGACCGTAATAGAATAAAATCGATTACACACGGCGGCGCATCAAAACCCACGGTATAACAAAAACAGGGGTGAGTGTGTTCGGAAAAAAAAGCTGGTAAAGATATAATGTTTTTCGTCTGAAATTTCATTTTACGGGAAATTAAATTTGAAATTTTGTCGAGAATACCTTGGTGCACAGTTGGTACAGTACTATTCAAACTTGTTTCATTTTCAAAAAGAAGACCTCGGGCAGCAAAGTTTCATGACTATATTTTTCGTTTATTGACGTATGGGAAAAATATTGATCTAAGGACTGCATCACTTGTATTTAGTCAGAAAGTGGGCAGGTGCACACATGCCTAACAAATATTCAAATTCTATTCTCTCGACAACGCGGTTTTTGATAACAAATGTGTATTTTAAATTTTTGATTTACTCTTTTACGTACTATGATTTTTGGTACACCCTATACATTGCGTAGATCCTTTCAATGCAACATAATACCATCGGTCCGAACGAAAAGTCAGCAGAAATGGCCTCCACGATAAAGTCGAGCAACGGAATAGCTCTAATTCTGACTCGAGAACATTTTGATTCGAAAAAATGAAGGTGAGAAATAGTAATTTGAATTTATAAATTATACTAATCACTTTATTACCTTAATTTTAACAATGGAACAGTAATTTCATTTTGTATGGAAACCAAAACTTACTCGTAAGTAGTTCTTTACTTCGATTAATTTATTCAAATAAAATAATAGGTAATCTCGACTAATGTAGACTTTCGTGGTTGCCTTTAAAATTAAGTAGAACTACTTAATATAAGTAGAGGCAGAAGAACCTTATAGAACAAAATGAGTTAAGTAGAAGGAATACATATACAATGTAGGAAAGCGAGCAAGAAAGGAGAGGGGAGCATAACATTAAGAACGAGGGGGGGGAGGGGGAATTGTACTGTGCAGAAATGAAAAGACGACCGAGCAAGGAAACGCTAGTCTAATTGTCTACTTAGTCTATTGTGCACATATGTATAGTTTAATTATTAGCTGAAACATTAACGAATTGCAACGAATAATATCAATGACTAATAACGTCAAAATCATGTAACCCACAGGATCAAGTAAAGAGAGTTTTATAAACTATAATTTATTAAACTAGAATTACAATAAATGTTTCACAGTTTGTAGGCCACTGTCCGTATGTATTTTAACATACCTCGGATGCCTTGGCAATAACCATAGATTACAGTTAACTATTACACCTGTTTGTCTCTGTGCTGTGCCACTATCTTTCCATCTCTGTGCAGTAGTGAACGTAAATTATAGAGTAGTTTACCCTACAGTAGTCATAAATGTAGAATAAGTTCTATGTTCTTATACACAACATTGCTATCCTCCTTGCTACCTTTAGTAATCAAGTTCACGTAACATGAAAAGGAACATTAAATGTATGTGTATGTATCTAGCTATCTATCTACTTTTTGCCGACAGTGATCATCTGGAATACCCGCACATGCCATCGGCATTACTAAATACCGCCAGTGTTCGCTTTCACTGTAATTCTCGGAACCGGAGCGTTAAAATGAGGGAAATTATGATTTGACCTTAACTGCAACTTCATGCGGGCTCTCTGCATTTAATTGGCGATAGTGCGAGAGCGAGGAGGACGCGTAGGCAGCGGAGACGCTTTTAACCGCGTCGTGTCGCGTCTCGTCGCATGTAGAACTGGAAAAGGAGACGTCGGAAACGCGGCAAAAAGTGAAGAGCGAGCTGGCCCAGCGAAAGGAGATCCCAAGGAACGAGACGAAGAAATGGTCGTCGTGCAGACGACGGCTAACAGACGGGACCGCCTGTTTACCACGGCTAGCGGCTCCGTGAAACGCTCGCTGAAACAAGTGTTACGCGATGCGATAACGTCACCGTCGCGTCGCGTCGCGTCGTTGCTTTAATGGAGCTGCCATTTCGCTTTCGTTGTCGCGGCCGAATTTCTTCGCGAATCGAAAGAAAGTCGAACACTCAACTCGGTTTCCTTTCTCGTAACGCCTCACAGTGTTCGATGCAATGTTAAAAATTCACATTTTCGAAGTATTAAATCTGTAGAAATTTATGTCACAAAATATTGGTAAAATAATATAGTTTTTAATATTACCGAGTTGATTTTTCTAAATATATTATTTTATTGTTAAATTTCATACACGTAAAATAAAATAGAAAATACCTATTCGTTTTTTCAGACTTTTTGATGAATTTAATTCTTGTACGTTATGTTTAATATGTACACTAAGACTTTCGGAATTGCAGAAACAGTTTTTTAAAATGTTAACAATTTTTTTTCAATTATTCATGTTGTATATTTATCGTTTTTTACTTGAGTTTTAAAAAAAGGACCACCATGATTTTTTGTTACTAGTTCTTTATACGTTGAACTTTAAATAACAATCAAGTTTAGCTGCCCAAAGTCCGAAATGGAAAAAATCGAAATCTTTGTTAACATGTACGTGCGTCGCACGTCAGGCGCGTGTTTCAAGAGGAATTCACAGACACAAGCATATCAGATTACGAATCAGAATAAGAAATAACAATTAAATATTACTTTTAATATTTATATTTATGAAAAGAATTGATTTCGATTAAAAACTACCTTGTAATACAAGAAAAATGTTTTCTTCATTTTCAGTATTTATATTTGTGTAAATAATTCAGAGCTCAAACATTATTTGTTATACATACATATAGAAACTTGTGTAGTAAATGTTCTAAATAACTTTCTATGAGAACACTTTTTAAAGAAGTTCTTGGAGATAACATTTCTTTTCATGCAAATTCCAGTGGAACAGATATTTTCTTAAACGAAATATACAAGTGAGAAAAGAATTTGTTTTAGAAACGAAAGATAACTGTTTATTCCAGTCTCTGGTTGTATTTGATCGAGAATATTTATCGTTCCACAATATATCGGTATCGTTCAAAGCATCTCGGATTTACGATTTTCGATGAAAAATCTTCCATTTTGTCTAGATAAAGTTTAGATACGATGAATTCAACGTTACAATCTCGAACAATAAATAGCATTTTATCATAAAAAAAAGAGACCATTAGGATGAACAAAAAGCAAAAGTGTGAAAACGTTAAGAAGAATATCGTTACATTATCCTCGACCAACTAAAATTGTTGTAAGAATAAATACAGTCTCCATCTAGTTTCAACTACTTACGATGGACTTAAAGCATTTTTACTTTTTTTACTTTTTACTTTCCATAAAAATTCGCAGTCTAGTAAAATGCATTAGCAGCCAAATATAACGTACAGCAATATTATATTTATAAAAATTGACAAGTACTCGAGAAATCCTTCTAATGTACTTTGCAAATTTAATAAATAATTAAAACCAAATATACACTAAAATGTTTAATATCTTAAACGTAGTGAAAAATTGAATACTAGAATGCTATAATGAGATGTAGAAGTCATGCAATAATTATTAAAAAGTGTTCTTGCATAAATCACGGTGTGCCCGTCCTTTTGCAGAATTCGAATCGCTAAAAAGGCAATCGAGAGTACTATCGAGGTGAAATATCTCGATATAGCGACCCTTGTCGCTTGGTCTTCGTCAATGACGACGCGACGTCCAATGAATCCTTATTAAGCGGTTACCGTATTCGGTGGAACCGATTACGTTTGACGAATCTTCCACGAGTCATTCGACTGCTGCGGTGCAGTATTCGTAGTGTACGTGTTCGTCATGACTTTTGTATCCATTTCAAAATGGAGATTGTAACACTGAGATTCAAAATTTGGCTATTAAATATTCGTTAAGTAGCAATGATTTTTAGATCACATCTTTTCTAATATCTCTAGTCTCGGAATTATCAAAGAAATGTTTTTATAAAATATTCAACTTACAGGAAATACTGTTATAATTTAAATTATTTCAACCCATCAACAAATGCTTTAAAATTTTGTATACTCACGTAATATTTTGCTTAGTGCCATTTAGTTTCTCAACGTAACACTGGCATTCTTGGTTCGTTTTGATAATAATTTGTGCATTGCTCGACATCATTTGTCAATCATTTATTCATATTTGCTAAAAAAGTAATTTTAAAAATGCATTTTGAAAAATTCTTTTTACATAGTTTGGTAGACACAATAATGCCATGCAACTTTATTTCAACTTCTTCTTAACATCATTTGTTGTTTTTGAGACAGTTCATGAAAAAGAAAATATTGAAATTTTTTCAAGGGCTGATTTCACCCCATTAATGCGAGAAGCAACACGAAAAAAATAAGTATCAAAAATTAATTAAACAGTATTAAAATGAACGTAAAGAACACCTTCAACGATTGTATTCTCAATTTTGATCTGACACCTTCTGCCAGGAGTAGTGTTATAGACAAATTCGAAGAATTGGCAATGCTGCAGGTCTTGAAATGGAACATATTTTATACATACAATGTATAAATTATACCTCATACACTTTATAGGACTGCCATACTATTTGTAAAACCAATCATTCGATTTATTTCAGACTTGGCAGATACCTTTAGCAAATATTCTATTCTAATCTGAGTTAAAACATTAAAAAGCCATTCAAATGCTACAGTTTGTATTGTTCATTACTCTTCGTTTATTGTATTAAGCGTATGTAGAGGTTTTAGTTTTTTTCAATCGCTCATACGTAATGACTTATAATTATGCTAGTTCTAAGTAAACAGCAGATCTTTATGCAAAATAAAAATTTTCTTTCGTAATATGTTTAATAGGTTGAAATTAATATAACAATATTTTTAAATTCTTCTAATGTCTGCTATTTTGAATTACACTTACTCATTTTTGTCATAAATGCATAAAATCCGCTGTCTACATTTGAGCCTCCAACTTCGTTATCGACTGGTAACATCCCTCGTATGTCCTGTATAAATTATAAATAAAAGAAAATTGCAAACAGGACTATGGCTCGATACAGACCACTGCACCGGTCCGCTCACGGGCAACTCACTCTCTAAATTCAAGTTGAAAGTTATAACTGAAGCAATGACAAAAGGTTATGAACCGATAAAATATTGATTTCATAGAACACTCGTGATAACGAGCATTAATCATTCATAAATGAATTGTAACGTGTCGTATTTGGGAAATAAAACGTATTGTGTTTGCCACGCGCCAAATTTGAATTTGAAAAATGTATGTTATTAACTTTCTGTAAACCGAAAAAAATTCTATTTTATTGTAGTCGATATACAAATAATTACTATTTAAAATTACACTTAACAAAATTTATTATAAGAATTTTCATTAAAATTAATTTGATCCTTTGGAGAAAACACAAGTATACAATAAATACAAACTTTCTTATTTTTCCTTCGAAATTTTGAACCATGTAGAATTTCTAATCACTATAACTGCAAAATAAATAGTTGTGCAAGGGGACTGCTTGGAAATGAACATGGGGTTAGGTTTGATGGAAACGAGCGAATAATAGGACACACTAATACAGGCAATCCTTAAAATCTATCGGGATTATTGGATTCACTTCGAAAAACACAAAAACGATTCAAACTGCTTATTTCACTGTCTTCTCAGAGAATTAATCAGTTTTATGATATAATGTACCTACATATAATGTACCTTGCATAATGTAAGTTATGTTAATGTCTATTTTTTTTTAGTTCTGTTAATTAGACGTTCCTAGGCTTTTTTGACAAGACATTCAGGTAAAACTGTCGAAAGTGTAATGTGCGTCTTTGAAAAAATGTTTAATATACTTTAAGAGCTAAAACATGCAATATTTTCCTTTGCAACATATGCTACGTTAATAGTTCAATTTAATTAAAAAAAAAATTTTTTTAATCAACACAACACTTTTTAAAGAACACTTTTTGAATATGAAAGCTCATTAATAGGGGTAGATTCGCTGATGGGGGTAAGTACCCTATTTCATAACAAAATAACAGGTATCATACAAAAACGGCTATAATTAGGAAACACATTAATATCTGGTATATGATTATATGAACTTTAATTCTTATATTATCGTACTGAATCCATTCCTGAAGTTACTTCGCCCACATGTTTCGAAACGGCCCGTATAATGACGTTTCCGGATTCGCCTTGACGACCCTGTGTTACAAGTTCCTAAAGTGTTACACCCTTTTTTCTAGCACCCTTTATATTAACCTCGATCCTTCCAGTGATCGTAACTGGCAGCATCGTGTACAAGTGAGTACCTAGCGCATAAAAGTGCATCTCCTCGCATGTTTCTGCGCGCGTCCGCGCGTCGCGTCGCGTCGCGTCGGTTCGCTTGTGCGGGTCCGTGTTCGTGTTCGCGTTCATGCTCATGCTCATGCTGCAGCGGATGTTCTATATGCGGAGGACCGGACGCGGTGCACGATGTGTACCTGACGCGTTTGTCGTCGTCGTACTAAAACCGTTTCTGTAAATAAACTCGTATCTGTCAGAACCAGCACCCGGCAGACGGCAACTCTTTTTGCTCCGTCTTTATATTGTTCCGGCCTTGTTACATCGCGTATTCCCGCTTTTTGCCAGACGAATGTACGCCTCGCGGGCCATCACGCGGTGCCATGCCATGCCGCAGCCACGTTCGCACGATACCCAACGCTTTTTACACGGTAATGAACCCTAACGATGCAGTTTGTTACATTTCTGCGTAAAACGCCTGATTCAGATCGGTGCAGTCGGGACCTTATGATCCGGCCTTATTCCTGGAAAACGCTAATTTCTGATATATGCGGTTGGGAAGATTGCAACCTGACAGCAGTTTTTTTAATAACATATTCAAGAATTTTCATGCCAAAATTATGACTACATACTTTGAATACTTT
Source organism: Lasioglossum lativentre (assembly GCA_916610255.1). Taxonomy (NCBI): domain Eukaryota; kingdom Metazoa; phylum Arthropoda; class Insecta; order Hymenoptera; family Halictidae; genus Lasioglossum; species Lasioglossum lativentre. Next base: position 27,106,593 of record OU744357.1, on the reverse strand, counting down.
TCTCAAAAAAATCCTACTGGTATGGTCCAATGTTAACAAAGTTATCGTCCTCTTAAAAGTGTCCAAACATTACTGTGATTCACTGTACATCTAAAAATTTCATCCAAATCAAATTGAGGTTGGTATGAACTGCAGGTGGTCAAACGCATATTTTAAATTTTCATTACAAGCTCAAATGAAAAAATTTTTATAAAGTGGCTTTTTCATGTAATTCGTACCTATTGCAATTTTTTAAAAATCTTTTTTGCGCGTCATTTAACAAACCAATTTTAAAACTTGGTAAATTTTTAAACAATTGTTAAAAAATGGCAGGTCGTTCGATCCAATTTTAAAACGTTATTCTTTTTTAAAGGATGTTCGAATACTTTCGTGAGCAACTTTATACTCACTCAGTATACTATGTATACTGTATGTCCCTACGGAACTCAGTGTTGACAGGAAAAAAATGGAACTGAAGAGACGGGACTGTAGATAAACAGTTCTATTGTATTCGAACGCAGTAAAATACCGGAGAAGTTTTTATATGCGTTAGTTTGATCGTATTGTCTCGTCAGTCTAGAAAACGTATAAAAGAATTATGCTAGGACCGGGATTCCGACAAATAAACTTGCACAGTTATATCGAGCGAGCACAAAAGTTCTGTTAGTTCGAGACAGTAAACCACCACAACTGACTTGTGTTTATTTCTGTTTATTTTCCATGAATTCCATATGCTCTGTCGAAATTTAATTCAATACAGTTGGGTAATCTACCTCTGTTATTCCTTTTGTTAACCCTTTTACAGCCGAACGTAATATGTGGATAATTTAAAAACTTTGCTATTCAACATTTTTTTGCACAAATCCTTATTTTGAGACTGTAAATAGAAAAAAAGAGATGAGATGGTGAACAATGAAGATTCACAGCAGTTTTGTAATATTTTTAGAAGTACAGTCAAATATTGACAGAAATGCAGTAAATGGGTACCCGGCACCCGGTTGGCTGCACAAAAATGAATAAAAATTAATCATTAGTTTGAGATGTAAACGATCCTTACTATTTATTTATAGGTATATTCCTTTTTGTGACCATTTTACAGAAGATTTGTAATTATAACTAAGAAATTTTTGAAACGATCACGTTCGTTATCAGTATTTGTTTCTATAATAGTTCCTCTAGTTCCATTATTTTATTAACTATTTATATCTTATCCCTTTGTGAAAATTATGTAAAAAAAATGTATCGACGAAAGTCAGAGATTACATGAACATATGTATGTATATCGCTATACGTTAGAGGTAAATTAAAACAACGTGAGTAACATCAATTTAACTTTGTTTATGCAAAATACATGCCCGATACAGACTGTCTTGGGGACACTGCCTTAATGATTTACCCAGAGTCGCCAGAATAAGACTTGTGTCTCCAATCTACCTTCCCCTTCTACGACGCCATTCCCCCACGCTCCTACCTCGACCCTATCACGTGACGCGTTTTGTCTCTGTCTTACATCCGTCACAATGTCACGTGACTAATCCGGTATTGCCAGAGAGAGGGTAACTGCATCCCCTAAATCGAGTCAATTCCCCTGATCTAGCGTCTCTAGATATACTGCCCTCTGGATCGAATGGCGTATTTCCGGTTAGCTACTAGTTTGTTGTCTGTTAGTGCTAGCGGTTGTATAACACACGTTTTGCCAAAGACTCTGTAAACCTCACAAATATGTTTAAAATATTTGTTAAAGTTACCATCCTGTGTTCAGATACATATTGACCCATCTCGACCGAAATTCTGTTCAACTATCTTTGTTTCCTCTGTTTTCTGGATTTGTTGTTCTAAATTGTCGCGCAGTGATCAAATTGCAGACTTGCGTCCAGTGAACATGAGTACGGGGAAATATAAAACTGAGACGAGAGAGTAGTTGGACCAGCTTTCCTAGCCGCTCCGATTTGCTGTTCCCGATCTCAATATTTGGGACACGATGGAGTCTTCGTCGCGTAATTAAACGCCTTGACCTAATTGCAACGTCGAACCCGTACGAGCGCCCGTACGAACCCACCCGCATCCTGCCAGCACGAGAAAGGAAATGTCATTCGCATAGTCTCTCCGCGTCTCGTATTTCATTTCCCTGCATTCCAATTAAACCGTTCCGCTGCAATCCGCGATTCGCGATTCGCGGATTGCACCTCGATCCATATAAATCTTCGTTCCTTCATCCGACGAATCAATCGCGCAGATAGATGCACCGCTCCCAAATTTAATCGAAGGGATCCGAATAAACCTTGAGGTTGGAGAAATTCAGTATAGCTTTAAAGTACCGGCCGCGTCATTTTTGTACCAAAGCAAATCTTAGTTTTCAAATAATTTAGGACATTTTTGTTATAGAAATATAAAAATTACCATAATACATACCAACTGTTTGTTGTATACGTACCTACAAGTTGCCAGTGTCCCCAGATGAGGGGAGGGAGCATGAATTGAGGGGAAAAAGTTACCCTCTCTCAGGCAGTACCGGATACATGCACAATGCACGACAGAGATAAAACGCGTCACGTGACGTCGTAGAAGAGGAAGGTAGAGTGGGGACACAAGCCTTGATCTGGTGACACTGCATGTTACTGTTCGGAAGTTGGGAACAACCATATTATTTAGTCAATAAATAATCCTTTAATAGCAGGATGTAAAGAGAGTCTTTTTTAAAAAATTGTTTACTTTATTAAATCCCACTTACTCGCGTATCATCTTATTTATTAAGTAAAACATAGTCTAAGAACAAAGTTGACCGTTCCGACACGGTAAATTTTTAATAAGAATATGTTCTTTTGTTACTTCTCAGTTGCTTGTGCCATTTATACAATAAATAGTCTAAAGTATGATTTATATTAATTAATTCAACTGAATGTGAAATATTAATGTAATGCGTGTACTCTGTTTTTTGAAAAACATAGGTATACATAATATCATAAACGATAAGTACAAATGTAAACTTGTTCTATTATGTTATACCAATGTTAACACTACTTATAACTTATGTAAATCTAATGTAAACTTTGAACATATGTAAACCAAATATGGTCGATACCGACCTCGATGTTAATACGAGCTTTATAAATAAATAAATTAAACAAAAATTATCTTATACAATTATATTATACGTGAATTTTAGATTAAGCTAAAGCTTGGTATTCGCTATAAAAAATCGAATAATGTAAACTGAGAAAGGTTCTTTTATAGATTTAGAATAATTAGGTACGTGCGTTAAATTTACACGTTTACGAAAAACCAATTGCTCTTACAAAATATATGTATTTTCTTACCAAATTATACGATAATAGTCGGTACCATTTTCACTTTCGATACTTTCTTCCGACACTCCAAAAATTACCATAATTTTCCCAGTTAATAATATTTAATTGTTGCAATGTATCGTTTCGTTAAGTCACGTATCATGCGGCCATTTAATAAATAACTCCGCAGGATCAATCACAGATATCCACGCCATTACGTTTATTACGTGTGTTAGTAATACGTTTAATTACTCGTATCTGTCGATGACCACCTTTTACGACCACTTTCACGGTAGAACCAGCAATATCCGCGAAAGAAAAATATGCTTTCCTTTTCACTATCGATTTCCATGAACTATACGCTACGGTAATTTCAATGATTTCCAAGCATCCTTGCGCGTTCACTGCATGAATAATTAATTGCCGATAACGTCACCTGCAATTACGAGGCAGAGTGACAAAAAATTAATGAAAAATACCGCTGAGCTATTGAGATCCCGGATGAGAAATCGATGGTTCGATTGTATGTTAATAACACAGTACATTTCGGTGGTTTTTACATACAATGTGGATTACAGCAATAATAAACTGGCGATAAATGACGAATGTTAACTTATTATTTTCATTAGGTATGCAAGGAAAACTTGGAAACTATTAACCCAGGTATATTAATTACTTGCATTTTCCTGTGTCTACATTCTCTATTATAATGAAATCGAGCTGTGTTCTGCTACATGAAAGTTTGAAACACGTTACACATTTTAACCCTTTAACCACTTATTTCGTATCAGGTTGTTAAGTATGAAACTTGACAAATGTCAAAAAGCAAACTTTGACATGTATTATCTCTCGTCTGTTGCCATCTGTCAATATGAGGTTAGGTTAATGTGAAAGATGTATTTTTCCTCTTTAGCTGTCATCTTGATTGTTCAAATATATTTATTTGTTTCATCGGGTGATCCATTTGAATAGTACTATGGAACAGTAAAAAATTCGTGCAATTTATGAACACGAGTTCCGCCTTAGAACTACAGTGTCGGAGACGGCCCGTAATATCAACACTGCATTTGGTGAAGGATCTACATACTACCAAAGCCACAGTGAGCAATTAGTTTAAAAAATTCAAAGATGGGAATTTCAGAAGAAGCTAATGTGTTTGGTGGTCCAGTTCAGAGTTGGGCAAAATTTTTATCTAAATAAAAATTTCTAATAACGAATAGAAGATAAAAAAATTTTTATTCGTTATTCGAAGGTTCGAATAAGAAAATGTATCTTTATTCGACGAGGTTCGAATAAATAATTTTATTCGACGAGAATTTATCCGACGAATAAAGATAATTTTTTTTATTCGAAGCGGATTTATTCGAACCTCGAAAAATTTTTTCATCTTGTATCTTTCATCTTTTATTCGAAGAACTTTTGCTAGCTCGAATAAACGGCGACGAGGCCTGACGAGCGCTGAACTTGGAAGACCAGCGACAGCGACCGATCACAATACATACATACATTGTGTAAGCACCTGAGGAATCAAGCATTATTGACAATTTAAACTTTCATATTTTTATAATACGAATAATATTTTTAATACGAATGAGTTGTAGAGATCTTCCCGATGAAAATGAGTCCAAACTCGTGTGTAATCGAACAATTTTAATAAAGATTAATAAAGAATAATGATACAGAATAATCTTAATAAAGATAGTCCAAAGGATGTCGTGTTTGGACTCATTTTCATCGGGATGATCTCTACAACTCATTCGCATTGATTCCTCAGGTGCTTACAATGTATATGTATGCTGTTGGTCGGTCGCTGTCGCTGGTCTTTCAAGTTCAGCGCTCGTCAGACCTCGTCGCCGTTTATTCGAGCTAGCAAAAGTTCTTCGAATAAAAGATGAAAGATACAAGATGAAAAAATTATTCAAATGTCGAATAAATGCGCTCGAATAAAAAAAATTATCTTTATTCGTCGGATAAATTCTCGTTGAATAAAATTATTTATTCGAACCTCGTCGAATAAAGATACTTTTTTATTCGAACCCTCGAATAACGAATAAAGATAAAGTATCTTTTATTGGAATCGTTATTTAAATAATTTTTTATCTAAATAATGCCCAACTCTGGTCGAGTTCAGGTGTCATTCATCACAGTTTCATGAAACTCGGTACATAGATCGCGGCTGAAGTGTGCTGCAAGTAACTAGACGATATGATGCGGCAACTTGCCATTAAACAACCAAGATTGGTCACTCGGTCGATGCCAATCCTCTTTGAAGACATCACTGGACCCCATACCGCACGACTGACCGTGGCGAAGCTACAGGAATTGATTTTGGAAGCTCTCCGTCACCCACCATATTCACCAGACTTGGCACCCACTCACTACCACTTCTTCTGAAATTTGGACAACTTCCTGGTGGGAAAATTCTTCAATTTCCAACAGGCTATCGAAAGTGACTTCCGGGATTTCATTGACTCCCGTACTCCAGACTTCTACAGTAACGGCATAGACCAATTATGGTTGAAATGGCGAAAGTGTGTAGATAATATGGTGCATACTTCGATGAAACATAATTATTTTTTATTTGCTGAACATATGAAATTTGTCAAGTTTCATATTTAACGACCGTATACATATATAAACTATGAATCGGGAAGTTAATTAAGAATGTGCATTATATTATGTACCTATCAGAAAGATTATGCTAGGCGACAGCTACATCGTAATAGTAATAAAAATAATATCATTAAAAAATTAGGTCGCGAGTCCTTCGATTAATGCCTTATTGAATTTACAATTTAAAATAGAATCTAACAATAAGTGCGACATATATGACGTGAATTGTTTAGATTTAGAAGATACATAGACTGCATCGGAGAGATAGATTTTGGACTTGGTCAGTTACCACAGCTCCGGACGCTCGAAGTAAACAGTCCGTTTGACGATTACGAATCGTTCCGCGTACAGAAACACTGACGTCATTAGTAAACGTTTATGCGCGGGTGTTAATTGCCGTTAATAAGGAACGAACGTCGACCCAGTGAAGCACACGTATCGCTCGTATCAAAAACTGTGTCAATTAAGCGGGTTACGTCAGCGTTCGCACTCCTTGGAAAGTCTGATGAGAAACAGCACGACCCCGGCGACAAATTGATCGCCGATTCTCTTCGTCAATTTCAGAGCAATTTGTTTAGTCGGCGAACCAGACGCAGCCGGACAGTGTCATTTTGCAATGAGTGACCAATTCGTGAATTGGGGTTCTCTCGCGTTCTGTGTTCCGTCCCTGATTGTTGTATTCAACCTGCTTCTATGGTAATCAACACTGATTGTTCGATATTTTGATTATTTATAATGAGCGGCCTTTTTCATGCGTCTTTAGGATTGTTGAACAATCATAAATAATTTTAAGAGCGAGTAATCTCGCCTACATAAATGAGAAAGTTATTTTTGAAATTTTACATATAGTCTTTAGAAACTGTTTCATTGACTCTATACGCATCAACTTCAAATGGGTTATAGTACGCTCCTATAATGGAAAAAGTTGTGAAAACAACGTATTATGTAAACACGAAAAAAATTTTATTCGAGTATTTTTTTAAATAGTATTTTCAAGAACATTTGTATAGTTTTGTTCGGTATAATATGTTTTATATGCATAGGTATATATGTATATAGTTAGTTATTGCAATTGTAATTGGTCCTGATGCTTGTAAACAGACTTCCGTAATCTCCTAGAATTTTGAACACGTTCTGAAATAAATATTTTGCATTGAAACATACAAATCTTACTTTTACCGTTTCCCCATACAAACATAATTTTCTCGTTGTAGGTCACGTGTAGGTCAACATATCATACGTCGTTGAATTTGTATTTTTTACGAGCTATAAGACTGTTGTAACGAAAATATGTAGTTCCATTTAAAAAAAACTTTGATGACCTTGAAATCTCGAAAAAGTGACGTTGAAAAAAATTTTTTTGTCTATCACCGCATTTGCCTCTTCGAACCGAATACCATAAAAAATAAACGAGACATTTAAGATGGTCAAGTTAGGTGAAATACCCTGCATATTATAGGCTGAAAGCGTGCAATTAAATTATCTGTAAATTAAAAAGAGTTTCAGTAGTTATGTCGAAAAGTGTATCACTATAAGAAGGTCATACGATATAATTTTTCGAAGAATGGGAAAAATGATTTCCCATATTGCCCGTTAGCATATCTATTCCCATTTGTTTGAAAAAGAGCAGATTACACGCCTCTGCATGAGAAATTTAAGAATACACATAACATAAAACAGGAAAAACAGGAAAAAGTGTACGGGAAAGTGTAGCTGTAAAGTTAGGAAGTGTAATAAAAAAGTAACAGAGAAGTGTAACGAGAAAAGTTTGAAATTATGAGGAGGTGTAAAATGGAGACCGTAGAATGGCAACGAAAAATACTATGGTAATCCTTGGTAATCCGCGGAACAGTTTACAACTGGTACCGCTGGCACAGTCATTGTATTTCATTTCAGAAGAGGATAAAAAGCTATTTTACTTGAAGATTTCCTTAGTGACCTCTACAGTCAGAAAGCCTTTATAATAACTTTAGACTTTTCATTTAGAGTTCTCTATTCAATATTTTTGTTCTTCATGAACATCGCTTTAAGTTATACGAATATACTTATATGAGGATCCTTTATTTTGTGAGTTGTCTACTTTGTATCACTAACGAACCACTAGACTTATTAGTATTGATGTCATTAAGTTTAACTATGTTTTATCATTAGTATTAAAACCTAGAACCTTTAGAAGTTTTTAAATAGTACATTTTGTGAAGTATGAAAAGTATGAATCAACAAGTAATAGATGATCGTCTTAATCTAGTTTAGAAGTGGTGCAACATTAAACTTGCAAAATTAATAGAAATTAACAAAAAATCATTATTACGAATAAAACAAAAATTAGACGTTAGATATTAAACTTCAACAAATATTATGCAAGTTTATAGAAATTCTAATCACAAATTAAAAATATAGTTGACGTAACAAGTATTTTAACTACATTACGTCAAATTTAAAAAATGTACTATACACGGCAATAATTCCAAATTCAACATTTTCAGTGTAAACAATCGACAATATTCTTGACGAATCAATGGCTCCTTTAGTTGAATAACTTGAATGTGTGAAACAACGATTTCAAAGATTCAAAAATAGAATTCGAAAAAGTGAAATGCATTGTAATAATTATGTAATGGGCTTCAATAAAAAGATGCCTTGATAGTTGTGCAATATAAATACATACATGGTATGTAGATATATCAAGCTCCACTTATGAGAGTCATTAATTTACTCTACATAGTGATTGTATATCGGAAGATTGTGTCTACTCACTTGAAATTGTGTAAACGAAAACAATTTTATAGCGGTAGCGTTTGAAAGATGTTTCTGTATAAATCAGTTTGACGATCGTAGCAGTTTTACAGAGCGTTCTGAAAACATTCCTCGGAGATACCTTTTCCGTATCGTTTCGGCTATGTTAACGACCTTTGAGTAGATTGGGCTGGCTTTAGCTTCAACGTCGTAAAGCTGTCTGCTCTCATAACCGTCGCGGTGACACCTTTGCACACTATAGCTTTTACTTCGTGACGAAATAAGCTGTCTCGGTAGGAGGGAAGCAGGGAGTTTCGAATTTTACGATCCCGGGATGAAGAATCTTGCGAACTCGTGTATAAAATATCCGCTTTCAACCACCCGTATCCCGTATGCCGCATGCTTCACGATCTCGGGCCGCGACGAATGCGGACGGAACGGATTGAAATGGAAACATTCGTGAAATACTTACGGCTTCCAAAAAGAGACTGTTACAATAGTACTAACCATTAACTGGAGATTTTTGTGTAACTGGTCCAAAAAACGATTTATTTTTACTGTATTTTTTAAAAATATAGAACCTTAAAAATGCTTCCGCAAAATTTTATAGTGAACTGTCCAGTGAATGAACACTTAAGCAGCATGTCTGTTAAAGTTATTAATTTGGAAATGGTTATTTAATGTCCTGAGTATTAGTTCTATAAGAAGACCGTGTAATTGTTAAGATCATACAGGGTGTCCAAAAAATGTTGTAGTTCTTTAATAAGGGTGATTCCTGAGCTGATTTGAAATAACTTTTTCGTATAGGAACAAGTTACCTCAAATGACCTGAGATATCGTCTCTTTCAAGGAAGTACAATATTTTTGGAACACCCTGTATATTCCATACCATAATTGTATGAATATTTGATGGTTATAAATTGTATTAAAAATCTACCTCACTCGTCCTCAATGCTTATTTTGACTTCGTTTTTCATTTATATTATTTTTTTCAATTCAAATAAACCCAATCTCTCAATTGAAAAAAGTTAATTTTCGAATTAAAATCCAGAAAATTGTTTAATCTTCGTAATTTTTGTCAGATTTTTTATATAATCCTGGCACAAACTATGCAAATTTAAAGAACTTTTTTACTTTCTAGGATCTAATGATTAATACAAGTGCTACACTACATACCAACAGTGGCACTGCCGAAGAGGATAACAAAAATTGTATAGTACTTGATATAATAGCGATAAAGAGATGAATACAATATTTTTTTCCCTAATTTTTGGTTATATCATTATACCTATAAAATAATATCCTTCTATAGTTAATTTTTTCTAGAAAAAAAAATGTTAAAATATTAGTCTACTCTCCTGCTTTACACGAGACATCTAGCATTTGTTTAAAAAATGACAGGAGCGTTAATTAATTTGAGTTAGGTACACAAACGTTAGTCTCTAGAATGTAATCACACTTATGGAAATACTTTAAATGGGTATTCTCTCAAAAGTCAAGTAAAGAAATATGGAGCAAGTAATAAATGACTCAACTAATAATAATTTACATATTCTGTTAAATATCAGTTAATATGTTTACTCGTACATACATATACCGAATAATACATTTCTCTTGTTTTCCTTATTACTCAATTTTTTATTATCACATTGTAGTATTTATTTTTGTATGTCCGCACAAGCAACAAACTAAAATTTTTGACAAGGAGCCAAAGTTACGACGATGCTTGATTGTACACTTCACCTCAATTCGTTGCTTCCGTGATATTCAACTGCTTCTGCCAAGTATTATACATTACGGTTCAAAATTGGAATAGGTACTCGAATTGGAACGACCCGCTTAACAAATATAAAAACAGTTCTCGTGTCTGTAGACCAGACATAAATACATACATATGTATAATAAGTATACAACATACAGGGTGAATCACGAATCGTATCAGTAGAGATTACTCTGTTATTGGCAGTTCGATTCTTTTTTTTAATGTTTTTTCAAGGTCACCTTGAATTTTTTGCTAATAAAAATATAATTTTTTACGCTTATCTGTTAGAGAATTTCAAGACGAATTCGGTAAGTATCATAACATAACATGTTAAAATTGAAGGTGACCTTGAAAAATCATGAAAAATAGTAGTTGACCAAAAATTTGCTATAATCACGTGAAAGCTCTCTTGAAACCATGCTATATCTGATAAAAACATTTTCGGTCGGACTACTAATAACAGAGTACTACTGGTCACGATTAATAGGGTAATCGTTACTGATCACGATTCGTGATTCACCCTGTACATAGAGTTTTAACAATAATTAACACTAGATCTGTTGAACACTAATTGAGTAATCAGTTTGGATTGTCCCATAAAAATAACAAGACTACATTTGTTATATTTGCTACAAACACGTAAGTACTATTTCAATAATTGTAAAATAAAAGTCTGAAATCCGTAATTTTAATAGGTTGAGTAAGTCTAGTGGATTTAAATTTTATCTATGTACTGATCGTCCATCAGGAGATGGCAATGAAAAACTTGTAGGGGCCACGTGATATCCCTACTCCGCGCAACACGTTTTCCGCTATTGGCCGAATCGCTTGACGAATACAGCAAATACGCGTATTAGTGTGACTGGAACAGAGCGATGTGATTCCCACCAGAACCTAAGCGGAAGAGTGGGGGCCGCAGCCTGACGTCAAGAGTGGGGTCTCGTAGACCCCCCTGCGCCCTCCTGTTGAAATCACTGCCATCTGATGGACGATCAGTACGTATGTACATATCTTTGTTTGGGCCGTGTTATTTCAAAATCGTGTAAAAAAACTATTAGGTGTATAAGTGAATATAAAGAAATGTCATTCAAATTTTTGCTCTTTTCAACAACAGCTTTTTATAAAAAATATGTTAAAATATGTATTGTCACAAAGTATGAATGGTTAGATAAGTTATATGACAAACGTACTCGAAGATTATTAACGAGCAGAGTAGAAAATTTATTATTTCAATAATCATTGACAGATTAATCATAACTTTCTGTTCAAGTGACGCCCCCGTCTAGCGAGATGTAATAAAATTCGCTCGTTTATGCGATGATATCGTATACTTTCCTCAAGTGCATCGCTTCCGTGATCATCTTATGTGCCAAGTATCACCGACACCGACAGTAACGGGTGACCAACAGAGAACAAATTGACATGCGGCCAGTTGCTCCGCATAACTGTGGCCGCGAGACCGCAGCATTCTTCCAACAGATTATCATTATCGGCCTTCGTGATACTCAATGAATACCCAATGACTCAACGGATACGTTGTACCTACGCGCGTAGCTTATACGTGATCGTCTTGGTGCGATCCTTCGATCGCCATCGTCCCGATGATGAAAATTACCGTTTGATTAATCGTATTCCTCTGACGATGACGTATGCGTCAGAAGAGAGTACTGTCAAGTTTTTACAGTATGAACTTGTTAGTAGTCTCCAGTACATCGTACATTACCTTGTAAATATCAGGTCATTACTCGGACAATGTCATCTCTAGCAACGATATACAATTCAAACTACTCAGTGCTACTGTTAACCATTAACTACTATTAACTATTTCTTTGTATACGTTGTTTTTTGTGTACACTGCGTTACATGTACAGGGTGAATAGAAATTACATGTCGTAACTATCATAGCGAGATTCTACACCCTCGGGTTGGTGGAAATTGATGTACGAAAGCTGTCGCAAAATTATCTTCGACCTTTAATTTCAAAAAGGTCAACAATTTTTTTTTACTGCATCGTATTTATACATATTCATCGCAAGGATAATTATTAGCACTATGAAACTGACTTTATTTATATGTATTTTCATTCCTCGGTCAGCATGTACAGCATGTTATTAACGGTGCCCTTGGAAATTATTTCTTTGCGCGTGAAATATATCGCAAATATAATAAAAATAAAATCAGTTTATTTTCAAGAGAATTAGTAATTTTTCGGCCCCGCGATCCCTGTTTACACGGACTGTCCTTTTCTACGTTTGGCGCGGTCGCCGAGGTCACGAAGAAATAGTAGAACCACATGATCTAAGAAACAGCACGGACCCGAGGGTTTTTCTTAGATCATGGCTTTACCATTTCATGATTTTCGGTGTACATAATATTCGAATACGTTCCCATGAAAAAAATGTGCTTTTAATTAATTCGTCCCGTATGCACCTCGGTTTCTGAGTGCCGTAAATCAAGCCACTGACAAATGTTTCATGCTCTGCAAGCTTCGAGTACTGGGCGATACAACAAGCTCATAAAAGAATACATACTCCTAAGTGCGGCGTCTTCGATGAAACAAACCGACACAGATCATGAAATGAGCGAATACGATTTGTACAAACACATCACCGAATCATTGCACGAAACATATTTTATAAAATTATGGTCTACATAGAATAATGTAAATTATGTTTTTGAACGCATTATTCGATCACCTTTTCCACGCAACTTTCCACGCACTTTCTTCCACTGTTAACTATTTTAATTACAATACTTTCTGAAATTTCACCGTATATATTCAGAGATATCATGCCTGACTGAATATTTCTATAGTATTCCATCCCAACGGTGTGTATCACTTTCTCGGGTACGAATCATGAGATTTATGACTCAATTAAAAGTTGCAAATACGAGAGCGTAGAGAATATTTTCGCACACTTACTAATGCACGGAGACGAACAAAAGTATCGCATTATATCCATTCTCGTTTAATTTTCCACGGTCGACGGTCACCGCACTTGACAGTGGGTTTACGGGGCTCGTCAAAATGGCGGCTTCCAATATTTTTCATTTGCGATTATTGAGATTGTAAAGATGCATCCAGGATGAATTACTCAACGAACTTAGTAAACGTACTAAGTAAACAATGGCCAAAGATTCGGATAGACACATTCTTGTTAAAATAGTCACTTGTTAAAGTATGCGGTATTGGAATCGGGATGCACGAGACCGATCATCGATCGTATTGTTGTCATCGCGGCGAGGGCTCAATTTTCGTGCGAATTCGAGCAGCGTCGAGGAGAGACTGGGGTATGAAATGTTCTGTAGAGAAGCGAGCAAAACAGGAACGGGCGTAGGTATTTAATGAACGACGCGCGGTGATTTGAACGCGTGGGCGAAAGTTTTGGCTGCAGTGGCGCGCCGCGCCGTCCTGTCATCGTCATCAGTATCAGTAGGACTAGGTATCAGGTCGTTAAGTATCTTTGACAAATAAAACACAAACCCTTTTTATATTTTTAGCAAATATAAATCGTCTATTTTTCTTCGAAATATGCACTCATATTATCTACACACTTTCGCCATTTAAAATTTTTATAATAAATTTTATATAGTGTAATTTTAAATAGTAATTATTTTTTTTAATTAATTGAGAGGAATTTTTATATTAATTTTATTTTAATGAAAATTCTTATAATAAATTTTTTACTCTATTCAAATGGATCATCCGACGAATAAAGATACATATTTGAACAATCAATATAATAACTGCAGAGCAAAAATACGTCTTCTACGCTAACCTAATCTCATATTGACAGATGGCACGAGAGATAATAAATGTCAAAGTTCGCTTTTTTGACATTTGTCAAGTTTCATACTTAGCGACCTGATACTTAGCAAACTGGCAGTGCCATTTCCGATCGGACGCTATACATATGTACACGCGATACGAGAAGGAAAGTGCTCGTGGAAATAATTGTCCGAAAGATTTCTCGTAACCTGGGTCGGGAGTCGCGAACGGTTAGGTTAGACGCTCGTCAGACAGAATACCACGTCCACGTTTACGTTCACATTTACGTTCGCTTGTAGCAATTAACGAGGCATAATGAACGGCACGATGGAATTTACTGCACGGTACGGAACAGGTCTGACTATCTCAACATGGTTTCTCGATGTCACGGTTAAATACATTGTTAGCATGTATCGGCGACGACAAGTCGTTCCTGCATCTCGTGATTTATTTTCGACGGTGACGTTGCAGTGTTCTGTGCGAGTGCTTGTAAACCATCGATCGGATGTACGATCGTTTCATTACGATCTCGACGTTAATTCAGAATCGTTGACAGGTGTAATTGGAGAAACAATGAAACGTACGCAAATATTGTGCAGGTGAAAATTATAATTACATTGCAGACCGTTAACCTTCCGCAGTGTTCTGGAGAGTGCCACCTAAATTAAAAATGGCAGGGACCGAAAATAACAGTTATTCTAAAATTTTCTACGATAAAAATCGTTAAGAAAAAGTCGACTACTATTGAAATTTAAGACAATCAATACAAAATATTAAGAAAAAGAATAGAAGAACAAAATGATTAAAAACTATCAATTTCAAATTTTTTGGTTAGAAATAACAGTGTCCAAACATTTGGATCCTTCTCGATAACTGTTATCGATGAAGATAAACTATTCCGGTTGCTCAAAGCAGTTATCGATGAGAGAAATTCACTTCGATCACTCATAACAGTTATCAATGAAAGAAGTTCATTTCCATCACTCATAACTAGACTGCGGATTTTATGCATTTACAACAAAAATGAGTAGGTGTAATTTAAAACAGCAAAACCATTAGAAGAATTTAAAACTTCTGTTGTATGATTTTGAGCCTATTGAACATATTAAAAAAGAAAATAGCTTTTTATTTCACTCCGGTTTGTTGCGATTCAGATAGAAAATTTTTATTTTTCATAAAGATCCGCAGTCTACACATAACAGTTATCAATGAGACAAGTTCATTTCAATCGCTTATAACAGTTATCAATGAGACAAGTTCATTTCAATCGCTTATAACAGTTATCGATGAGAAAAAAATTTTGTTTTCGATTTGTATTCGACCTGTAATTAATCAGTTAAGTGATGTTAATATTTTTTTATTTTAGTCTGTAATAGAAATCAGTTGAAAGTTTATATTCTTTACTGACGAGTTTGATTAATTACAAATAAGATATAATCTTCATGAAACCTTTATTAAATTCAGCATGACAATCCTTTTTTTTTTATAAGAAAAAAGCTCTTATTCTTAATTCTTAAATTTTAAGTTGTTACGCTTTATTTTGTTAATTGGCAATTATGTGCATTACGCGGCGCAAGTACGTAGGTGTCAAAAATGTTTATCGTGATCTAAGTTGATTTAACAGTGAAACAAAATGATATTTTTAATCAGTTGATATCAATCCACTACCAATAACTAAATGAAGTTTTAATTACGAATATGAATTAAAGAAATAAAATGTTATTTTTAAAATACTGATACAATACATTAAGAAAAAATATAATATCCCATTGGGGTACGAGAATTCTAGAGACAACGAGATACAAATTGAATTATTGCTACATATAACTGAAATTTGTCTATTCACAAGTTATAATTGGTTAGAACGTGAAGTAAGTATGGTGAGAGAAGCGTTTCTTTTGAAATTATCATTTGAGGTCGAGAGGTATCGCTGTTACGCAAATTTCTACAGAAATGAAATATGGTACCTGAGGTGATAAAACAGAGATACGTGTTACCGTGCAAATCGAGTGAATTGTTCATTTACGGTTTGCTTAGTAGAGACTGATATCGTGCTCGTGCAAGCAAATATTTTCGTACCTTTGGGTACCACAAACCTCCTCGGAGATGTACAATCCTACGCCTTTGTTATTGAAAACGGTCGCGTGAAAATGATTGCAAAACTTGATATGAAATGTTTTCCAGCTCTAAAGTGCGCAGGAGACCATAGAATCCACGCTCATAAATATTTCCTCTCTTGTTTGATGAATGATTATCTCCATTATAGTAAAGTATAAAATACACATACACAACTCGAGCTTTCATTTGAAATTAATCCATACAGGGTGCCCCAAAACTGTTGTACTTCCTTGCAAGGAGCGATTCCTGAGGTCATTCGAAGTTACTTTTTTCTTTGCGAAAATGTTCTTCGCGGCTTTGTTAAGAAGATACGTATATTAACTAAAACGGACCAATCAGGTCGCGGCTACTGTGGACGCATTCCTATTCGGCCAACGCCAACGCCACACTCAGCTGTAGCGGTGCGCTGATTGGCCCGTGTTTTTCGTTAATAACTCCTTAACAAAGTCGCGGAGAACATTTTCCCAAAGAAAAAAGATTCTTCAAATTATCTCAGAAATTATTTATTTCAAGCAAATACAACACTTTTGAGACACTCTGTATACCTAGTCAAAGAGAAATGTAAATACAGGGTGGCCCAAAGGAAACTGAATGATGTAAAATTCAAATCACTATTTTGTTATTAATTGTTTTTGGTTTTCGTTTAAGATTACTGTTCGAGATTAACTGTATCAATCTTCTTACGTATCAATTATTATTTATGTCATAGTGAGACTTAATATTACAAAAATTAAATCTTCACAAGTACAGCTATCTCTGCAATTTTTATAGAAAAATGAGTCGCTTTGTTTACTTGATAATCTTATTGTTAGTGTTAAAAAAGATGTTGTTGTAATAAAAAAGATGCTATAATTGTCAATTGAACAATGATAAAAGCTAATTGCAATGAATTGTTAATCTTAACATGTGGTTTAAATTCCACATGAATAACGTTCAGAATGAGTGGACAAAAATTTATGTTTTTACAACATGAAATGCTGCAATCGTTGGAGGAACAGTAAAAACATTGAAACGTAGAGGAATCCGACCTCCAAGGTCGTTAAGAGCCAACTGTATTTACTCAAGCATTATCGACGAATGTAGACCCCTAATGAGCTCGTAAATTTATCGCTGAAATTTTCAGGGGAAACATTTCCCGCAGCGATATTCAATTATGAAATTCGAGACAGACCACTAAAATATCTAAACACAGAACCTCAATGTCGTCGATAGTTTGTTTATTAAAACGAGAAGTCGTTTAGATAACATAATCATTCGAAGTCAATATAAGCTACGAATAAAGAAACGAACACTTAAAGTTTACTTATTTTTGTCACAGATAAGAATTTGTGATCCTACATCTACCATAACTAACTAAAGCTATAAAAATGCTATTTCTTTTTATACATGACCGAGATTGGAACACAAGTAGGAGAATTAAATTTGACTACGGCCTACTATTACATATGCATATTACAAAATATACATAAATAGTTTAATATAATAATAACGATTTTTTTATGCGACTGCATTTTGTATTTTATAAGTTTTACATAAACGTGTTGAGGTTCTTCGTGCAGACTTTGAAGTACTGCTCTGGCTCCATTGAAATTGAGAGTGACGAAATCATGGCTACTTAGGGCACCCTGCACAAGGAGAGCAAGATAGATAGTCTTCTATCGCTCTAGTCTTATACATATCTGTTTCTCCGACACCATTTGCCCCGAAGCGTTGCTCCCGGGGTAAATCTATGTAGATTACTCACAGGGCAGAGAGCGCTTCATTGCATATGTCTGGTTTAGATTATGTTATTACAATTTAAAAGTTATTATCCAATTTTTCAGCTCCTAAATTGTATAAAAGTGTCGATATGTATATAAATCCATGTAGGTCATCAATTTCATTTTGATTTAATTTAATTTGATTTTACAAAAATTGTGGTATGAAAGCTTTATTTATGAATTTTATTTATAAATAGTTTTCAATGAATGAAGTAGTGTGGGAGATATCCAGTAACTCTCATAATTTATCACCCCCCCCCCCCCCACACACAATCAGAATAACTCTGCTATAAATGGACGAAACGACTTCAGTTTTTCCGCGAAGCTAGACGGATTAGTTTACTAGATGACACGTAATGAAAATTTTTGAAGAATTGCATTTGATCAGAATCGCGAAAAAAATAGTCCAATTTGTTTTTTACAACTTTTTCCTCTTGGTCTGTCACGAAAATTAAAAAATGTGTTTTGTAGAGTCATGTAAGTTTATGGGTTATAAACGATTAAAAATGGTGAAAATCGCAGGAAAATAGAACGAAAGTCAGGGGAAAAACTGTAAGGTTCACCAGTTAATTTCATTTTTAATGTCGATGAAATTGGTACTCTTATTTTATAAGATAGTCTAGGAGTCTACGAGCTGGTTACACAACTAAATTATTTCTTTCAATTTTATTTTACTTTTTGAGGAAACTATGTATACGTAATATAGTATAACATGAAATATTAGATTAATTAGATTAAACTAAAGTGCCAACACTAGTAATTAGAAGAATGCATTAGTATACATATAATTTGATCTTCAAGTGAAGCCAACTGGAACGGCTCAGGCATAACAAACATTTGAACGGTGCGTAAGAGAAAAGGAGAAAAGACAATCGTTCATGATATAGTTTCTTGGAGATGTGATTCCCAGCGACAACTGCGCGTTGGTGTGTCTGGATTGGGTACCTACAAAATCTCACAGGGATAATAACTTCCGTAATATATTACTGGCGAGGTTCGCGCCTTCATTTCCGCGAATTCCTTCTTCCACCAAAGAAACTATACACGTTCTCGCGGTGGTCATCCTTCGAGAACGTGAGATCATCTCGCGATCCGAGGTCGTTGCACCCAATGATCCCTCTTCCGAGGTGTCCCGGAACTGTTGCTCGCATCCAAATGAACGCGCCACCATTTTTCACCCCGTGTCATCCTAGACCCGACAGCACCCCCTACACCCCGCTGTCCTGGGACCCGCTTCCAACGTCTGGGATTCCTTTGAACCGCGACTCGGAAATTCGGAATGCATGGGGGCCCGTCGCCGTGACTCACACCTTCGGATTTTCACTTGGGAAGCTGCTTGTCCTCCCGCCAACTTTACCTCCCCTTCCCACCCCCCACCCCCCGTTCTGTATATGAATAATTCAGGGCTAACAGTCCTTATAACTGATTCCCTAAGATGCGCCCCTTCCAACAACCGAACGAATTTCGCGCAACGGCTTCTGCAGAGTAGAACTAACATTTTTAGACGCCCCCGTTTAAAGTTACGGGACTCGTCACCAATTTTTTGTTTAAAAATGCATTGTGGCGAATTATTCAATAAATTTATTTCCTTTGATATATACAGTCGGTGTGAAAAGTATTCGTACACCTTTTAAAAACGAATAACTTTTTCAAAATTCGACCCAACAGCTTGAGTTTTTTTGAGACGTTAGAAGGATTAGTTTACTAGCTAATATGTAAATAATTTTTTTTTTATTGTTATTGGTCGTAATTGCGAAAGAAAAAGTAAAGGTCACGATTTTTAAATTTTTTATCTGTGCCTGTAGTGAAAATTTATAAGGTGCATTTGGTAGGTATAAGTAAGTTATATACATGTACAAAGTTTCATCGAAATCGATCGAGGTTGTTACGAAATATAAATGATTGAAAATAGCAAAAATTGTAAGAATCCGCGATTTAAATGATTCGAAAACCCTAAATTCAAAGATTTTTACATGTTACAATGCCCATAGCTTTTTTATGCGTCAACCGATTTCAATGAAACTTTGTATATGTATATAACTTACTTATACCTACCAAATGCACCTTATAAATTTTCACTACAGGCACAGATAAAAAATTTAAAAATCGAGACCTTTACTTTTTCTTTCGCAATTACGACCAATAACAATAAAAAAAAATTATTTACATATTAGCTAGTAAACTAATCCTTCTAACGTCTCAAAAAAACTCAAGCTGTTGGGTCGAATTTTGAAAAAGTTATTCGTTTTTAAAAGGTGTACGAATACTTTTCACACCGACTGTACTATATCAACAATCGATAGAAATCTTAATAACTATATTTTTCTTATTTGTATAAAGTATAAAGTGAATTCTAGTACAGTGGAACCCCGTTTATATGAACTAAAGAGCAATGCCTGGCTAACTGAACTCTAGCTGTGTGAAATCCTCTTATATGAACGTGAACTCCTATTAACCCTATCCGTGTTTTTGTAAAATATATTCGACATTACGTGAATGCATTTTTGAAGGACAATAGTTTACGGTGAATTAGAATTTTGTTTATGACTCTCACTTTCATTGGTCAGAAGGAGACCTCTGCACTTCATAATTGTTAACGCAGTACATAGTCGTTTCAGTGATTCAGTCAGTTATTTACGAGTTGAAATGAAGTGACCATCAAGTTTGTGGTACCAAATTTTGGAACGAAAAATAAAATATACATACACAGTGATCGGATTGTTTAAAAAAAATTGTGAGTATTGATACAAATCTAAATTAATGTTTTATGAAAAATTTTTGTTATAGAACTATTTTGCGGTTAAATGTGGAACTTGTTTATGGGTGTCGAATACATTCGACATTGACCCACAAGCCAGGTGGGGCATCTCAGATGAAAAATATCATTTTTCCTGGCTTAAGCACTATCATATTAGCCTACGTACAAATTGTCCAATTTTTAGCTCGACCTAAAATATTTTTGACCCGGACAGAGATAAAACAACCAAAACTCATAGTCAGTTGTGGAAGACAGGAGGACTCGTATTATACATATTAATCGCGCAATTATGTGAACTAATTTGCTTCCCGACAGGTACATACATAAATAGAGTTCTGTGTATTGTAGTCTCTTTTAGTTCTCCGTAGATCTAATTGTAAGGGGTTTTTTATTTTTGTAGAAAAATATTAATAAGGACTATGTTTAGAAATAACAGTATCTCATGCCATAGTAAATACACGTTCTAATTCAGAGGTTGCAGACGCCGTCGCAGATATGCACAAATACATTTCAACATTTTTTGTTGACCTAAGCTATTTTTGTCATTTTTTTTCTATTATTCTTGTATATTATTACCTTATATGTGAAAGATACAGGTTGTAATTTATTTGATTTTTTTAAAGACTCGAGTACTCGGGTAATCACAGTCCGAAAGGTATCCTATTTCACGGTTCACGCAAATAGTCGAATACTCTCCGTAATTTTAAAAATTAGAACTCCTTATTTTTTAATCTAAGTCTCAAGTCGAAATTTTCAGATTCAGACAATAGTCCTTTAAAAGAATCTAAGAATTTATTAACACTAAACCTACCACGGTCAACTGACCGGTTTCATGTTTCATAATTATTGAAATTGTAAAAATTTATTTATGGAAAATAATGGAATAGATTTCCTCGCTCAATCATTTATTGTATTGAAAATTCCGGATAATCTGAATAAGTTTAGTGTTGCCATTTTTATAAGGCAACATTTACCAGACACTTTTAATGCTCGGTATGATTAGTGTCAATGCAATTGATCCAAACAATTTTTATTTTGCATAAAGATCCGCAGTCTATTCATGAGATACTCGGGTAATTTTGTTTACCCCAATACCCGGGTCTCTCATAAGTAACAGCTCCAGTTTAAAGATATTACAAAGACCAGGATTTTTCTTGTATCGATATAAAATCTAGTTGTCTATTTTCGAAGAAACAGAAAAACATCACAAGGAATACACATTGGCAAGTGCAAGAAGCGATTGAGTGATTGAGAAACTAGTTCGATGGCTAATATTGACACTAGTGTAATTGAGAACAACTGATAAAAGTTAATGGTGCCCAGTAACGTGCCATTTGTAAGCGAATGGGCCAGATCGAATCATCCCGAGTAGATGTGTGCCTAGCCTCAATAAGTATAGCAAGAAAGCTTTAATCTCGCGAATCTAGGTAGCGCATATCTCCGAATCTCTAACAACTAAAGTGGCTTGTTACGCATTCAATGGCGTCGAAAGAACGCGAATCGCTCCTCAATGAGATAGAAAGCGACAAATTGGAGTTTAACTCTTGCTAATTTCTCCTCGTTACTTTCTAGTTAGAATGTGTATTGCTCGCGTAGAAACTAAATATAAAGTAAATCAAAATCAATAGAACGTCGCACAACTTTTTCCTCGTATAATTGGACACGGAGCATTCGAAAGAATCATCTACACTGTCACGGTTGAATTATCATTTTCATTAGCTGTACCTGCCACCAACGACTTAATCATTAAGTCAATGATTTATTACAAGAATACCATTCGAGTATACTTGGAATTACTGAATCAGCACGAAGTTGTATTTTTAATTAGGAACAAAAGATGCAAAGGAAAAGAAGAACGGTGGAATAATTCCTTTTGTTTAAGATTGTGTTTATAATTGCGTTTTATAATTATTCAATATATTAATACGTTAACAAGCACCTCCAATTTCTTGTGCTCCTAATTACTTGAAAATAAGATAACAGTTAATGGTAACACGCAGTATCAGTCCTAAGTAAAAAATAATGTAGGTAATTAGACAATATCGTTAAGCGAACACTAGATTACACGATAAGTAATAATTGTTTTCAGTAATATTTTTGTTTCCTACGAATAAGTGTAGAAAATTTACATATCAATGTGTGGTTTAACCAAAGTTAAAATAAAAATTACAGTGTCGGTTGCCAGTCTCTTATTAATTTATTACTGAAATTTAGTTTTGAATAAATATTGTTAACGAAATACTCGATCCACTATTTAAGTGATATAATTACGCGATACTTGTGTTAGAAGCATGAAATATTTCTCCGAGTGTAAAGGGATAGTTGAATAAGCGCGACAAACCTGAAACGAAGAGCTTGAAGAACGCGCTTAATATTCTCTTGTAGCAAGGGAAGCAGAGATAGGCGCATGATTTTAGCACGAGGTGCAAATTTATTGTCGCATGGAAACGAGATATGATAAAGCCGAGCAGATCCCTGTGTTTGCACGTCGACGAGCGATCTGCAAATTGACATTTCTAGACGACCCAGTGATAGGAATTAAACGTATTGGGAGCAACGTACTTACGTGTACCGTTTTTTCTTTCATCATTTCACTTCGTCTTCCATTTTCATGTATACATAGTTTTGTTCTAACTAGGGAGGTTACCCAATCGTAACACGCCGATTTTTATGGAATTTTTGTATGACATAAAACTCAAAAAAAATATTTGACATGTATTTTAGCTGCCGACATTTATATTAAGGTGGTGAAAATAACGTAGCAGGGGGAAACTGAAGATCCATTTTTTCTTAAAAATGCTATAAATTGAAATCACTGTAAAAACATTGGAAATCTTATTTGGTGACTGAATCTAAATAATCGTCAAACCTCAAATAAAAAGTATGTGAGTTTACAGTACATATACGTATTAATATTTCTTTATCTGATTTACGATACGAAAATGTAATAGCTGTTTGTGATTTATTCGTGGTAGCTATACTCTAGGAAATAGTAGTGAGCTTTGATAATTGTTTCTTTATCGTTTTAATCACGACTTAATACGGCGTGGGGTTATCGGATGTTCCTCGGCGTTATACCTACCGCTGATAATTTTATTTATGTACAAACCTATATGATAATAGGAGGTTAGGACGTGATCGAAAAAAATTAAGAATTATGTATTGTAAGTGTAATCACCGACATTTTAAGAGACAGCTTTTATCACTTCTGTTGCAAACAAGTAAAAGACGTTACAACAATATAGTTGTGAACAATATTAAGAAATTGAAGATTTCATTGAAACACGTTCAAAAGTAAAAAGAAATCGGAGCCATCGCAATTTGCTGAATAATATTATCGTTTACTTTTTTAAAAAATACAGAATATTCATTTGTAATTTCCTTGTATTCTTCACAATGTATGTAGTTCTGCATTAGATTTCTGGTAATATTACCTAAAAAAGTGGATAATAAATAACATGGATAATAGCTGTGCTCTAATAATCACATATTACAGCGTACCTATTATTGCTTCGTTAACTCTATAGTTTTATCTGTAAACATCATCATGAATGGGGAACATTGAACATCGGATAACACGATTACATTATTCATTGAATTTATTCTATTAGCATATTGTACCATTTGTGTATTTAATCAACTTATTCAAACGGTCTACACTATTATAATTTAACATAAATATTCGTGTCAATATTAAATGAGACATTACGAAATATTTGATAGCAAACGTTAATATTAACTATCACATACTAATCATCGGTAGACCGCTGATTTTTTATGCAAAATAAATTTCAAAGTGAATTGTGAGCAACATAAGTTAAATACAAATGTATTCATTCTATTAATTATTTTAATGTGACAATGATAATACAAGAACAATCTAAAATTCATGTAATGTTTTCACAGTTTTATATTTCTCCTGTACATTTTTTTATCATGAACGTGTATCCGATTTATCTTGAAATGAGTAAATATCTTAAAATGTACGAATGATACTGAATACATTTTTACGAAGAAGTTCACATATTACTCTACTCTGTGATGATCTTAAAAAGCTCTTAGAACCACACATTTGGTTTTTAGCAATTTCTAATTTGTGATACACGACGAACAGGAAATTAATATTATGGAAAGCATAACGGAGAACGTTAAGTATAGTTAATAACGAAATAAAAAATTAAATCTTTTCTATCCAGTGTTTTCAAGGAAATTTTTATATAAACATCTATATTATATCTTTCTCTCTTTTGATTCACCTGACGCATTAACTTTTTTATTAATTTTAAAAGATTGTCAAAAATATAGGATGAGCTATTTTTATTGATCAGTCGAATGGTAATATATAATTATTTCAAACAACATGTTACTTTATTTTAAAATATTTGAAATAATTTTTTCAAATAATTGTGAAATTGTTTATCAAAATTATTTTTATTTTCAAATAACACTTTACACTGACACCCTTTGCTGTATTATTATTTTGAGGATTATTTCTGTTGACAAACCTGAAATAAAGAAATATCGCAATAATATACTATTTATTTGAAATTGTTATCATTTCAAATAAATCAAAATTATTTTCAAATAACAGTATTGAAAATACCGGTGAAAAAAAAATAATTTCAAATATTTGATTTCCCATTTTCATTTCAAATAATTTGCCTGGTTCTGCATGAAAGTAAAATTATGATTTCAGCAATCGCGAGATAAACATGTGGAATGGGTAATTGTAGCTCGCGTGGTAGCTCTAGTATTCCTATGGCGTAGAAATAACGTAATCGAAGAAAACAATTAGAAATCACTGTTCAGGAGATTCGATTGCACGCGTATTGCATTCCGTGAATGGAGTCCGATACTTTCCGAGACGAGATCGAGCAGTGAAACTGGATCTCGCATTGAGTCGGCGAGAGTGATAGCTCGTCGTTGCGGTATTACAAAAAAAGGGGAAGAGACCAGGCATTACGAGTTCTGTGAGAATAAGAAGAAGAAGAGGAAGAAGGAAAAAAGTTCTCCGAGAATCTTGCCCTCGCGAAGATACATTGTGAGTTCTGGCCTGCCTCAACTTATCGGAATTTCAACGGGATTTTGTATTGGCTTAATGAATCCGGTCCACCTTTCACCAGAATAAAAGACGCGTAGAAGACACTGACACTGACGCAAGGACAGAGGAAAAGAACTGAGTCTGCGTTATTTAAAAGATATCTAAACACGGGTTCTAATATTTCTAATTTACGATTATTAAGATGATAAAGATGTATCTATGCAGAATTATTAAACAAAATTTGTTTGGGTAAATATTGTTGAAAAAATGGCTAACAATTTGGACAGACAGATTCTTGTTATTTTCACAAAGTAATGTTAAATAGTCACTTTTAGTGCTCCGTAAACTTAGTGTTTATTATTTATTAATATAGTGGAACTGATTCAACGCTCATCTTGTTGGTTAATGCTTAACCGATTGTATTGTAACCACATGAGATAACGAAATTGTTGTAAAAACGCTGACAAAACCTAACTGTATATGGGACAAGTATTGTATCGTTATTATTATTTTTCGCGAGTTAATCATTTAATACCTTATAAATGCAAAAATAAGAAAACTAGTATATACGTTAAGGAGACTTAATTTTTTTTTTAAACAAAAGAGTCGACTATTTGATGTACGACAGATTTTTCTGCTAGAAGGACCAAGGTAGCTCCACTGATTTATTTAAATATTGTAGGATGGTATATTATTTTGCGTTCCTTCAGACCAGAGTCGCCAGATCAGGGGAATTGACTCGAATTGAGGGAAAAAATTTACCCTCTCTCTGCCGGTATCGGATTGGTCACGTGACATTGTGACACACGCACGACAGAGACGGAACGCGTCACGTGACCAGGTCGTGGTAGTAGCGTGGGGAATAGCGTCGTAGAAGGGGAAGGTACAGTGAGGAGACAAGTATTAATCTGGCTGTACACTGCTTCAGAAAGCTATTACCGAAACGCCTAGAATTATTTGAACTATTCTTCGTTATTCTATTTACATATTTTAAGAGTTATGAAGAGTTTACTAATAGTTATTCAGCAGATTTTTGTTAAGTAGTAAGACCAAAAAGCTTCTTCGTCACGCAATAAACTAGTTCATATCAGATGCGATAATAAAAACAGAAAAAATGTACGAATTAATGCAGCACAAATTTTTACAGGTAAGTCCTGCGTGAGCGTAACCGGTGGACAAGGTCAGTAGCTTGTAAAAAACCGTGTTGCTCGACAAGAAATGCATGTTACTCAGTAGGAATCTTCGTCCTTGAAATAAGTAAGAGTTTCGATAATCAGTCATGCAGCAGGAAGCACGATCGTCAAGTCAGAGAACTGCGAGAAACAAGAATCGAATGCGTGTTTTGGTATTTGCACGCAACCATGCAGTTTTAAGATAAATATGTTCAGAAAGAGATGGAAATTATTTTAAACGAATACGGATCTAGCACTTTTTAATATCCAGCAATGAAAGTATAATTAATGAATTTCAGGACAAAGTCAATTCGTTGTATGTATGTATATTTAATTTTGTCAATACAGTAGAGCGTCAATTATTCGAATATCGATTGTCTGAACCTGAAAGATTACTTTAAGAAATAAATTTTGTTAACATTAACTGTATATTTATAATTACTATATATAGTATTGTATAGTATATGTGCATATATGTATATATTTTGAGTAATATACACATTTTTAATTACGGCTGTAGTACTCTTGTATTTAATAAGTAATTTTAAAATTGTTCGATTATCCGAACAATTCAAAATATCAATCGATAATCGTGTTTATACTACAGACAGAAAAAAATATGTTTGAAAAACCTTGTAAATTAGTTTTCCTTTAACGTTGTAAGCAATATTTTGATATCTTATAAATTAGTTTTAATTAGTTTTAAAGATTGCATACACAGAAGTTTTACATGTTTTGATTATATTTACAGGATACGAGCCAAAGTTAACGTAGTATGACATAGCGAGGTTAAATATGAATAACAATAAGCAAGTAATACGTTTGAGACACATTGCATCAATTAAAAAAGAATTAAAAGAGACTCTAAGTACCAAAATGAAAATTCTGAGTAAAATGCATGTAAAACATTTAAGAATGCAATTTATTTCGGAAACACTTTTAAAAACATTACATATATAACATACATAAATGAAAAAAATAGCAAAGGAAGACATAAAAATATTTTAGAACATCAGAAAAATGGATAGAATGAAAGTCCATTTGTCGTTTTCTTGAAAAAGGAACAACAAACTAACTAATGGAACTTTCAGCCTTATTTTATTGCATTAGCGTTGGAATTTACATCCTTTTTTGCGGAAAAAACAATTTTTGAAAAAAATGGCACTTACAGTCTTCAGTTCTCCTTCACATTGAGCTTTTTAGCAGCATGCGGCAACATACTGAATGAAAGTGATTTCGTGGCGTGTGAAACATGCCGATGGAATTTCAAGAAAATATCGCAAACGTTGCTTGAATGATTCGCGCCGTTTCCAGACGTCGAATGTAGGTACAGTTAGAACGGCAAGAATTATTCAACTGTGGCGGGCATACTCATAGAATATTTTTTCCTGTTATCGAGAGAAGATCAGTTTTTAAACGTCATGCCGAGCGTCGATATCAGTATACTTTCTGTCGACAGCTTCGCAAACTATAATGTAAACACGATAAACCGTGGTAAATAGCCTACTTGTACAGTGTAATGAGAATATTACGGCCGATTTATGTTAATCGAAACCCGAAGTTATTCTAACACGCAGGGCCAACGGGACGAACAATGAAAGTGTTATCGCTCGCTAGGGCCTCCCGAATGAATAATTCAAGGTTGCGTAACATTCTCGAAGTAGGAAGTCGAATGGCCTTGAGGTAAACGTTTAGAAGTCTTCTGAGAATGCAGTCAGGTAGGGAAAGCGCCAGGTGTCACGGCACCCGTTCGTCAATTAGAGGCGGGAGCCCTTGGGAGTCTCAGTCAGAAAACGGAAGATTTAAGTTTCTCTGAAAGATCGACGTGACACCGAATAAATTTAGGGGTTCAAGAATGAGAAAATGTGGAACGATCTAACCCATGAAAATGGGTACAAATGTCGACAGGGTCAACGTCATGAAAAATAGATGCACATACAGGGAATAAACGTTTCTTAAGGGGGAAGGGTACCCTAAAACTGTCCCTAGAATTTCCCTAGAATACCCTAGAAATCTGGTCGAAACTTGGGTTTGCGGGAATACGTTTGACGTCGTTATACGAGCATATTTTGGGCTGGGTGAGGGCTCAATCGAAAGAGGAATGTTCAGTTCAGGTCCAGTTAATAATATGAGTGTCCAAAGTAGGGAAAAAAGTCGAGAAATCACCCGCAGAATCCCAATGTATTTTTCTGTTACAAAAAGAGTTTTTGACTGCTGTCATAACCAGCGCACCATGCGCTGAACCTTCCTCTTTCGATTGAGCCCTCACCCAGCCCAAAATATGCTCGTATAAGGACGTCAAACGTATTCCCGCAAACCCAAGTTTCGGCCAGATTTCTAGGGTATTCTAGGGAAATTCTAGGGACAAATCCTGAAAAGTCACGTGACTACCCTTCCCTCTTAACACCTTGCCGTACAATTTTCTTCGCGGATACAATGATTAGAACTTGTTTATCCTGAATAATTTTATAAAAAACGGAAAGTTTATATTCCTTGGATACCCACATTTACTTCACTGCTTAATACATCGAACGCCACGTGAGTTACAATTAATTCACACTGTGCTTGATCAAGAGGTTTCGTGAATTAAATACAGGATGTCCCAAAAATGTCGGAGAACTTTGACAGGGGCGATTCCTGAGGTCATTTGAAGTAAGTTTTTCCTCGGCGAAAATTTCCGCATCGGCTTTGTTAAGGAGTTATTACCGAAAAACGCGGACCAATTAGAGCGCGGCTACAGCCGACGGACTCTGGCTCAGCCAACGGCAACGCGACGCTCAGCGGGACCTGTCGCCGAGCTGGTTCACTATAGTCGCGCTTCGATTGGTTCGTGTTTTTTAAAAATAATTCCTTAACAAAGTCGACGCGGAAATTTTCGCTGAGGGAAATAGTACTTCGAATGACCTAAGGGACGACCCGTTTCAAGGATCTCCGACATTTTTCGAACACCCTGTATAACTGCAATCGTGAACTGGGCTCTACAAGAATAAAAATATGTGGCCCAAGGCTCCAGGGTTTAACCTTATTTCTCTAATTTAGTGTTCTATGTGTGTTGAATATTGGTTACAATAGAATACGAATTTTATTACGTCCTACAAGAAAGGAATAATATTCAGATTTAGTAGATTCTGCTTGAAATGTTTATCACGAGTCTGGCTCGTTATTACGATAAGGGACTAAACAGCTCGAACTTACAACTAGCCGAAATGATCGTTCGAGAAAGGGAGAATACTATGTATAAGGGATGCAAAAAAGTACAAATGATGTTTATTATTTAATTTTTTGTTTAAGTGACACTAAAGTAAAGTGGAAAGTGAGTTCATTTAGATAAAATCTATCTGATAGATTGATAGATAATTGCAAATTTTTAGATGCACTAGTCAAACTCCTTGTTCTTTAAGAGCCTACAAAAAAAAATCGATAGCTAACAACTGTTGTAAATATTCGGACAGTTTTGAAAGGACGATAACGTTTTTAAGACTCAACGAAATAATGAAATGGCCACACCACTGAAGATATAAACATTCGTGTAAAGACTAGTGCAATTATCCGAATCGTACGTTTCCTGCGCGAGACTTTAAAGAAGTAACACGTTCCCACAACTCAATCACACAAAAGAGAAAAGGGCTATTTCAGTAGTAACGACCAACCATAAAATCAGACGGTCGTATAATACGATTGAACCGTGCATCGGAAGACCTAGAAACTGCGACTAACGCCCACCAAAGAGAAGAGATGTTCGTTGGGAAGTTCGATTGCCCGGCAAAGTAATCTACAGCCTCGAGCAACATTTCAAACACTTAATTTTCCTTTCAACGCAGAACGACGACCGATCGAGGAGACTCCGTCTTTCGATTCAGCCACGAGACCGCACAGGACAGAACAGGACAGGACAGACGCAGACGGACGCTACACATCGATACCTCGCAGCCACGGAGAACCTGTTACACAGCGCGATCGAGGAGAGGCTTTTTCTTGTCCTTTCATAAAAGGCGAATAATGTCGGTAAAATCGACCTTGAGGATAAAGACCTCCCGAGCGTATCATTTAGTGCATTATGGTCGTTCAGGCATGAAAGGTGCTCGTTACGATTTATATTCCCGCACAGGTTTCACGTGCCGCGCATTCACCCAGGCTAAATAGTAGCGGCGGGATCGAGTTTTGTACAGGATGCATCGAAAGTGATGGTCACTGCATTTAGGAGTGAATGGACGCGTCTAGAACAGACGTTTGTACAAAATATTCGCCATAAAATTGTTGAAGTTATTGCACGAGGTGCATCAGAATATGTCTACATAAGTTTAAAGACGGAATCGTAACATTCTAGGAGAAAAGTTTATATAGATTCAACGAAAAACGTTCTGTGCGGAGGGGGACATCCGATGTATACATTGGCGTTCTAGGTGGAGGGACCTAGGTGATCTCAAGGTCAATATAATTTTTTTTAATAGTACCCTATATTTTTTGCCCTATAGTCTGATAGTGTCTTGTGTGACGAGTTCGTTAAACACAGCACAAGGTCATCCAAGGTCATACTAGGTCACACGGACCAAAAGCTTCAACTACTATGCTTAAGGAAAATAACATGATTATTGGATGACCTTCTGCCGCTATTAACGAACTCTTCGCACAAGACACTATCGGACAATAGAAAATTATATGTATTGACTTTGATATCGCCTAGACCCCTCCATCTAGAACGCCAACGTATACATAAGATGTCCCCCTCAGAACATTTTCATATAAAGTTTAATTTCAATGAGGTAGTTGAAACCTAGCAAAATTACTGTAAACTAATTGTAAGTTAGACACTAAGGCATATTGTAATATAATCGTGTGTTGTATGATTTGTATTGTATGTGCTGTATAAACCTTATATGGTTTAAAGCAATAAATAAATAATAATACATATATCCATTTTATAAGAATCACCCTGCATTGTTTTGTGCGAACTTATTTTATACGTACTCTTCGGCAACGTATCCATCGTATACAAATAGAATGTAGTGTACTGGCTTGCCAAGCATAGTTGAAGGAATGTTTACTTTTGTATTTACACATGACCAAACAAGAGGTAGATGGACGGGACATCCATCCACAATAAACGAACGAACCATTTGTTTCGTTGGGTTACTAGTAATCGAATGCAATCAAATCAATCATGGGTGAAGAACTGATTGATATTGGTGAGTACACATTTAGCTCGGCCCTCTAACTACTCAGCGGTTTCCTGGATATCGAGGATAAGCGAACCATTCAGGTGAACCTCAGTTGCGCGATCCTGATGCTGCAGAGCTTTCGATGAAAACGCAGTGTGCCCTCGGGAAACGAGAATTACGGGCGGAAGGAAAAATTACCGTCGACCGACGAAACGAAAGGAAAGGTGGTTCGGTTCGATCGGTTCGGAACCCGATGATAATTTCATTGCAATGAATCTCACGGACAACGTGGAACATTGCTGGGTGAGCAAACTCTTGCACCGCATATTGATATCCCTGCTGGCCGTTCAGGTAGACTTCGTTATGATTATAGTACACACGGCAATTTCGAGATGGCCGGAGGTTACTGAAAGTTGGGAAAGTTAGTTCCTTCCGATGCATTTGCAGTGTCTTTAATTATTGGAGGTTGATTACGCGTCGATTCATATGCTAAAAGTCATACGCCTAAAAGGTTGGGTGCACTTTTCGTGCAAAAAAAAATAGTAACGATAACTACTATAACTACTATAATTTTTAAAAAACTGAAATTTTATTTTAAAGCAGCAATGCATTTTTTATAAATATTTACATCTTATAAAATAATGTAATTGAGAAAACTACAAAAGGGGTTAGAAAATTGATAGTTTATTTAAAACAATGAAACAAGTAAAGAAACTAAGTGGACAAAACTAAAATTAATTTTACATTTAGGTAATTGCAATTTTGATATTCAAACATTTTATTAGTTTGATTGCTGTGTAGGACCTCCGCTGCTGTCCGTTAGAGCTATAGCCTGTTTGGTATACTTGCAATTAATATGTATTAATAATAGGGATTCGCGATATTAAAATTAAAATATGTCCCCAAGTAATAGTTTTTCGACATAAATAGGTTAATACATTTTTATTTAGAATACCGAACTGCATCGAACAGTGTATAAAAAATTATTATGATCCATTAAAAAAATAAAAATGACCTTCATGTGTCCTTAACACTAGAACTACCGAGCCCTAAACGAGAGTGATGTAGTATATTCTTTTATAATAATATGTAACAGAATTGAGTTTATTTAGATTTCGTAGGATTTTTATGGTCCCATGTACTTGAATACAGAAACATCCTAAAAAATTTCTCAAGAAAATACATCTGTAACTTCACGAATCGTAAAAGACAAAATCGGAAACCAGTCATTTTGACTGGCTTGGTAATTCTAGTGTTAATGAGTACACTCACAAATAAAATAGCGGCACTGGATCCCCCGCGACACAGAAAATGTTTCGTATGAATAATTTTTTCAAATAACCAATAGTTCTGGAGATAATCGCATTTATTGATTAAAATGGAACACCCTGTATGTATATGTCATAATTCACACACGAATCTTTTTTGCTTCCAAAATAGCTAACTACCGAATAACTCTATAGATCTATGTATAGCTTACATGTATATTAGTTCAACAGGTTCAAATACGATTACAAACGTAATTACAACCAAATTACAGTAAGGGGTAGTGATCCTATGCTATCATTTTGGGGCACATTAAACTGAAGTATTTACTTGAGACAGTATAGCATATGTAATAGTGATGCAAAGTGTGATAATAAATGCACATGTAACGTATATGTAACGTATAATGAGGCATATGTAACATATAAAAATATAATAATTTTAATAACACGTGCGTTTGAATACCTTCAACTGTCTAGGGTAAGTACTTAAATGTTTATATTTGAACACTTTCGTAAGCTATGGTATTGTAAAACTTAAAATTAATATAATGTAATACATATATAAAAAAAGAACTTAATTATAGTTAAAAGTAAAATTCGTAGTAGGTCTGGGTTAGTTTCATTGAAGTATTTCTTTCCTTCCGGAACACTTTAATTATTTGTGAATTAAACACACTCCAAATCTTTTGTTAACAATGTACACATGGACATTGTGATGGTATACATATTATAACTGAATAACAAAAAGTAGTATTTTAAACAGTTATTTATTCGATTGTTTTGTGCTTTTTACTGTGAAAATAATGGAATTTCGTATAAAAGTAGTATTCGATTTAAGTTGTAAAAAGTAAAAATAGCAGAAAATGTACATGTAAAATTTCTTGCTGTTTTTATGTTTATTATTCAATATGCAATTAGAAAACATTCGTGTAAATAATATCATCAGATTAGTAATTTCTGTATTTATTAAAAAATTGAAGAAAAACGTATTTAAACAAAAATCAAGCCTGAGATGACAAATTGACGAAACTGTAATAATGAAAAGTTTTTGAGAAGAGACAGAATAATGTCTTTATACACTTCTTCAGTTATCTAACATTGTTACCTTATTTACGTGCAAATCTATCCACTATTAAAAAACTATTAGGAAACATCGGCAAAAAATGCGACA
The DNA here is from genome assembly GCA_916610255.1 of Lasioglossum lativentre. NCBI lineage: Eukaryota > Metazoa > Arthropoda > Insecta > Hymenoptera > Halictidae > Lasioglossum > Lasioglossum lativentre. The sequence goes on along the minus strand of OU744357.1, from coordinate 27,072,000 downwards.
ATGTGTAAAATATTGCAGTACTTAATTAGATGGATTCGCAACAAGTTTTCCTGCAGATACGAACACACATGTGACATAACAATCTCTTCCACGTTTAGATTACATAAACATTTAAACTCCACTGCAAAGTTCGTGACGTGCTAAATCGTGTCAGAAAATCTGACCACATTCCTTCGCGAAGATCCTTTTCTACCTGTACCGAAGATTACTTTCCTCGACCATTAAAGGACAGGTAGTCAGAGGCGCATTTCTAGGGGCCGAAAAATGTTCGGCTTTCGAACCGGAAGAATTGCGGAACGAATTCTCGTTAGGTGTTTACCGTCGCACAGCGCAGACCGCTCCTAAATTCCCCCCAAAAATCAGTACGATGACTCAGTGTGAGTCAGTTAATCCATTTATATCTGCTTTCAGATACACGATACATCCCGCGTTACCGTTTTAAAGTAACGGTCTTGCGGGGAAGATTTTCCTCGAGAATTCACGACACACGAGGTATATGTTTACGCTCGCCTCACAAGTGTATAGCGGTACAAAAGTATACACTGTTTATTGTTCTTCGGTGGGTGTTGCAGGGTTTCCATGAACACGTTCTTGGTCATCGACGCTGGTCAGGTGGACATTACATGACTCGAATTATTTTCGAGAGAACCGACAGCTTCTCGCATACAGTCAGTGTAAAAAGTATTCGTACACCCTTTTGGAATTGGACCAAACGGATCGAGTTTTTATTTTTAGATGTTAGCAGTCTTTATTTATAAATAATATTTTTTAAAAATTGCTATTCATCGCAATTGCGGAGAAGAAAGTAAAGGATCCCGATTTTTAACTTTTGTATCTGTGCCTATAATGAAAATTTAAAACATGCCTTTTGTTAATCTAAGTAGTTATATGTAGTACGAAGTTTCATCGAAATTGGTTGACGCATTAAAAAGCTATAAGCATTGTAAGAGATAAAAATCTTAAATCAAGGCTTCTCAAGAAAATATTTCTACAACTCCACGAATTGTAAAAGAAAAAACCTGAAATTCGTCATTTTGGCGAACTCGGTAGTCCTAGTGTTAAAGTAGCATACGATTTTATCGATATTGCCATTTTCTTTAGCGGAACAATCTGTATGTAACTGTGGATAATTACAAGATGCATACGATCATAACAAAACACAGTAAAACAATGCACTCATTTTTTTAATAACGTTTCACACTCATCGAACATTCAGATCGTTGGTGTTCTCTCAGCCATTACTGTAATTACGAAACGATACAGTGATCACAAAGTAACGATATTGCTGCTACATGGAAATCGGAATAATGAACCAAGTTTGATGCATAACAGACCATGCAGATTAATTTAAAGCGACCATCCAACATTGGCACACGATTCGATCTACGAGTACAATGCAGCATAATGCGATCATAACTTCATCGCATTGTTAGGTGTGAAACATTATTTCAAGCAATGATAGTTTATTCTAAATTGTGAATGTAATTATACTAATTAAATACACCCAATTCTGTTTTTACATGATTTCTAATATGATCTAGAAATTTTTTACTTTACACGTTTCAGTCAGTGTCTTTTTAAAAATCTCTATTTGAATTCAAAATTAAAAGACTATTTCTATTAAAGTAGAATTCACAAAACGAACATCAACAACAAAAGTACAGCTCGTGAAGCTTGTTGTATATTAGAAACCCCAAAATAAAAACTAAAAACTAATTCTTATATTTCACATTTTAGCATTCCTCAATTATTCATACTTTGTATGAAGAATGAGTTTTACATATGTATACATTTTTATCTTCATGTCTTTGCAGAATAAGAAATATGTGTAAGTTAATAAAAGTCACATCGTATTGTATGCACAGTTTTTTTTACACGATTTTTCGTGACATTTACAAATAGATTTGGGAACACTGTATTATTTACAATACGTTCCTAAAATTATATTTCATTTGAATGATACTGAAGCTAGAAAAGCTTTATTTCAAAATACTTTTATCTAACTATATTTGGGTAAATTTAGTGTTTACGAAGTAGTACCTTAGTTATAAATATTTTTATTAATGCACCTGGATGCATTTGATAACTATACACAAATTCATTTCACCAAATATTGTTGCATATGTGCAGTCATTATTTTCTAAGTTGAGTTTTGTTGTGAAAAAATATTTTGAAGTACTTATATATTTAAAATACAAAATTAAAATAATATATTTTACGTTTCCAATTCTAAAATAAAAATATTCTATTTACCGAAATTTTGTGAACTATTTACAATATCACTTTTTTTCAACTGTACAGCATCACATATTTCATATAACATTTCAAATGTTTCTCTTGTTTACATTTTACTATGAATAGCACATGGAGGATTTAGTACAAGGTGGGAAGGAAAAAAGTGTTGAGTTAATATTACAGTAATTTTCCTGTTGCATCATTTACGCACCTGTCTTCACAGGAATTGTATACATACATATGTATATGTATAGTGAACAAAAAACGTACTCGACTGCTTCAAAAGTACTGCGGCATAGCATTTACATAATAGTCAGCAAGGTCATGCATGAGATATCAAACGTTACTTACGAAAAGTTCAATGTAGAGTTCAGTTTATCAAAAGAATTACTGGAAGGCGGAAACAGCTGTAAATCGAAATCGAGGTCATATCAGACATCTGTTTACATGAATTTTTTTCTTATTTTCGTGTGCCACTTTCACCAGTAGAGTTATTTTTATTTATTACGAGATGAGATATCTCGTTCTACTAAAACTATGATAAGATGCATATGTTTATACTCTAATCTTTTTAGGTTGTTTTATTTTTCTGTGAAGTTGAAACTCTAAGCATAAAAGCAGATCCTTTCAAAACTATTTTGAAAACTAAAGTATCACAGAACACCTATAATTGTGTAGTACTTTCTACGATGAATTCATTTAAGTATGAAGAAAAAGTTGTGACACAAATTAGTTTAAAAAGTTGAAAGAAAACACATAGATATACATAGTGGCACATGCACGACAGAGACGAGACGCGTCACGTGACCGGACCACGGCGGAAGCGTGGGGAATAGCGTAGAAGGGGAAGGTAGAGTGGGGACACAAATCTTGATCTGGCGACACTGGTCACCATAATCGCTCTGTTCCAGTCACACTAATGCGAGCATTTACTGTCTTCGTCAAGCGATTCGGCCAATTGCCGAAGATGTGTAGCGCGGAGTAGGGATATCACGTGGTTCCTACAAACTTGTAGAAACATGTAGAAACTCTAGAAACTTCTCACAGTCATTTTCTGATGGGCGATCAGTACGTGCTATTGGAATAGTTTTTGAAATGCTTTTTGCCCATCGCTGCCGGTAACTTATGTGCGAGAGTGTACATACGCATATCTAAGGGAGGATGTATGTACTGCGAATTTTACACGTTGCAATTCTTACCTCGACGTCGGTTCGCGTAATTATTACGAGTATTATCGCGTGTCGTAAACCGGCGCTCATTATATCGCACATTCGAAATTTTCCTCGATATCCATAATTTACGCTATCCGACTGCGAGCTGTACTCCTTTTATGTATGTAGGTACACTCGCCGACGAAAGTAAAGAAACAAAACAATTTTAACGAGTATCATATCTGTTGCCAACGTTTACACACGATTAATGTAAATTGAGTTTGCATACTTCTTTCCATTGTTGCAGAGTAAAGGTGCATTCCTCGAATTTCAGTCAAACAATTTCTTGTACGTGTAAGAAAATATACATATTATTACTATGCTTGCTCGACCTCTTTGTGAGCGCAGTAAGTTTCAAGAACATTTTGTTATAAATGTAAATACTCATACGTGCAAATATTCTCATACAAAGGATTATTGTTTTACGTAGAAAAGTAGAATTTGTCATGTTGTACGTAGATGTCTTGCATAAAAGATTTCAAAAAATTAACAGGTGGATCACGTATGACCATACAATCGAATAATTTATGTGCAATATGTGTGCGCATGCAGAGTATGTCTTATATAAATCAATCCTCTGAAGTGTCTGCGACATTGTTAATGACACTGAAGAATCTGTTCGTAAGCGAACGTAGACGTCATATGAATATCTACTGTATTTTTCAAATTAAATAATTAAATAATTTTACAATGTATTGGTCGATGCAGAGAATAACGAACTGTATCAACTAATACTTTAAAAAATATATAAGTCGATTTATAAAAACACAGTTGAGCAGTTTTTATACAAGGTGTCAAAAAATGTTGTACTTCTTTCTCCTTCAAAGGGCTGGTTCCTAAAGTCATTCCAAGTAACTTTTCCCTTCGCAAAAATATTCTCCGCAAGGAGTTATTAACGAAAAACACGGACCAATCAGAGCGCGGCTACTGCGAGCGGATTCCAGCTCGGCCAATTCGGGACCTGTGCTCTGATTGGTCTGTATTTTTCGTTATTAACTCCTTAACAAGGCCACGGAGAACATTTTCGCAAGGGAAAAAGTTACTTGAAATGACCTCAGGCAACAGCCCTTTCAAAGAAGTACAACATTTTTGGGATATCCAGTATACCCTTTGTGCATCCACTTATGAAAAAATTAATTACACCAATCTACGTGCCTATCGAAACTATAATTTTTGTTTGCAGCATTTCAGAACAGACTCACAGAAGCACTTCCTCATTTTTTCTAACAAAGGTTGTATGATATGTGTTGCACTTAGAAAGTAAATATAATTTTCCCTTATTATTAAATTACTTTTTATTAGAACAATTAGCATTATTTTAACCACACAATAATTGCAATTGCGTTGCACATGATTAGATGGTAACTGGTAACATCAAAATCGATGAACTTGTCGATGTGCTACCTCTCTCCGATTTCAATGATCTTGAAATATGTTGTCAAGGTCACCATTCTGAACAACATTTTCCTGTAAAGTTTTTGTTATCTCGTAAACTAAAGCCGACCGCCAAAAACTTTAAAAACTTTGACAACATATTTCAAGGTCATTGAAATCGAAGAGGAGGTAGCACATCAACAAGTTTATCAATCTATGTTTTCCACAAGAAACAGAAAAGAAACATTAAAAAAATTACTAAATGCAAGAAATGAAATGAACCGATGAGTCAGAACAATTATACATATAAATGAATACGTAGCTAACACTATTAATAAGCAAAATGTAAGTAGTCTAAAAATAGACTTTTGTAAAATGATTTAATTTTAAACCTATAAAATTCTACTTTTTGGACAATAAAAGTTGTTCGAATGATTATGAACAGATACTCCGTGTACTACTTGCCATAGTCTGTAATTAGTGCAAGACTGATCACGTATTCGCAAAGAAATAAGGTTGTTTGTAATAGATACATATTTGACGAACAATCTGTGCTCGTTTGCCCATACCTGGGTAATCTCCGACAGAAACTTTTGTCGGTGAGTGTATGTTTGTGTGTGTTCTCGACGGTGGAACGAAGGCGTCTCATGTTCAAACTCATTCGACGAGGAGTCGAAACCGCATGGCTAACGATTATTGACAGCTTTTACCGCAGCGAGTGAGAAAAAATTCAGGGATGCTCGGATCTGTTGGCTTGTTGAAAGAATTGGCCAGGAATTCACGAATTTCGCTAGGCTCTCTCTTTTTTTCTCTCTCTCTCTCTCTCTCTCTCTCTCTCTCTCTCTCGAGACGTAACGAACCGTGTGGCTACATTGCGCTGCGCGTAGTCGTAAAACCAGACTCTGGGCCCGACACCCTGCTGGCCTTTAGTTATAAATTTTCCGCGTCGGTTGCTGAGAGGGTTGTCGAGGAGGCGTGTTTAATGCATCGAAAAAAAACCGTTCCTTTCGTACGATGTTGAAAAAGTTCATGCGTGAATCGCTGGGAACCGAATTCGTAACGGATAATTGAAAAGATTGCGAAATCATTCGTTGAAAGTATTTTACAAAACTCAGAAATTGTCGCTTTTATATGAAGGTACAATTTTATATGAAGGTACGTTTTGTACTTATATTCCCCTATATTTATTTTATATTTATATTTTATATTTCATATTTTTATTCATATGTATACTTTTAATGCTTCGTAAAGCGTTTACTGTCGTGTCATCCATATTGGTGACGGAATTATTTCTTCATATTTACACATGAATTTCTATACTAATAGATTCACTGTGCCAGAGGTTAAGATATGAAAAATTGCACGAAAGTTAAGGGATTACTCAGTATCATACATTTAAAATTTTCAATTTTTATTTCATTAAACAAATTACTTTGATTTTATGGAATGTTTGAGGTTGCTGGTTTGACAGTCAAAATGTTAATAGGTTCAATTGAAATATTCCTTAAGATGTTATATCCGGTTTGTATCAATTTATCTCAAAACAAATGTTCATTTTTTATTACATTTCTTAGTACAGAATCTCATGAATTGATTTAATACAATCAGTTTAGTTTTAATTTAGTTTTAAATTTTTAACAGTTGAGATTTAATACGAGCAGTCTATGTACAGTTAATCATGAAATTAAAAGTAGGTACACACAAACCGAAAGTGTATTTATTTAAAAAACAAATGCTAGAGTACTGTTTTATCAAACAGATTTTTCATGAAATCAATATGTAACTTTCAATATCAAAAAATTGAAGCACTGAATGCTTCAATATTTTTCAATTGTAGAAAGAATGACTCATTAAAATATTTGAACGTCCACATTGACAACTTACAACATTTAACCCATGAAATATGTACTGAAGTTACTTAAAACAATCCAGTATTTGTAATTAGAAAGAAATCTCAATTTCATGTCAGTATATGTATATTAGTAAAAGCTCGCATAATCCATGAGTTAGGAATAATCAAATGTTCAAAGTTAAATGTTCTATGGAAATGATTACTGCCAATGATGACTCAACTAAATGATAACACGAGATAATATATGAAAATAATAATTAATAACGCTTTCGTTCGAACGCCTTGGCGACTCATCGATGATGCGTGCTCGTATTCAACGCATTCTGAGCACATGGACATACTGAAATTATTGTTTAATTTTAGTAATACGGTCTTAAGAATTACATGTTGCTAAATCGACCACACTGTTTTAAACAATTTAGTGTACCATTTTTGCTTTATGGTTACATATGTTTAGGAAAAACTTACTTCATATGACCTCAATTACCCCTTTCAGGGAAGTACAACATTTTTTAGGCACCCTGTAGCAAGCATATTGCATTTAATGAAACATTGTAAACAATAAAACTACTATAAAACAAAGCGAAATAACAAAATTATTAAAAAAATTTTCTGAAACATAATACATATTGTTGATTTCTCGTTCGTTTGTAATGGAACTTATTTAGATTAACTTGATGCAACCGACGAATGTTTTGTGCAAGGTATGATTAATTTTAAGTCTCATAACATGCGGCGTCACCTCTGTGGCATCATGTCCATTTTAATAAAGAAATTAAAAAATCATGTCGCTGAATGCGATCATTTTTTAAGAGTGTACATACAACAGACGAATCTTGCGTCGAACGGATTGACCTTTGTGCGAAACGCAATTTACAACGGCAAACACGTGCGCAGAGACAGATTGAATCCTTGGTGACCCTATTCATCTCTATACGCCATGTTAACTGGGATAAGTTACAATTGTATACGAAGACTATTTGATTAACCGCAACAATATGACAGTAGGATGTATTTCTCGACACTTGCGCTCGATGCACGCCATCGCTCAAAAATATTCGACGTTTTGTATTATATGTATGTATGTATAGCTGCGTTTACGAAAGGAGAAAATAAAATACAAGAAATTGCATAATCTAGTGCTCTGTCATTGTTCTTTTCGTATTTCAATACACGTAGCCAGGGACCAAAAATGAGTTATTCTAAAATTTTCTACGACACAAATCATTAATAAAAAGTTCATTGTTATTGAAATTTAAGATAAACGGCATAAAATTAAAAAAGAAAATGATTAAAAAATATCGATTTTTAAACTTTTTGGTTAGAAACAACAGTTATTAGTAAGTCATCACTGAAAGTTATTTTTAATTACAGGAAAAAATTTCTAACGAGAGAACAAAATGTCACAAAATATAGAATAGCGCGATAAAACTAACTTTCTCGAAAATAAGTAGGGCACTTCTAAACAAAAGTAATTGGTTCAAGTGGAGCTTTAATTTCAACTTAGCGAATTGGTACTATAAAGAAAACATTCGCATTACAAACCATTGGGTACTACTTAGGAAACATTGATGATCTTTAATTTTGAGGAAATACGGTCTCCAAAGAAGCCTCGGTGGAAGAGTTATGTTTCTTTTGAAATTTTCTCACGGTATTCATGGCAAAAGCGATGTTAGGTTTCAGTCATAGGTGATTCACTCCACTATACACATATTACAATTTATTCAATTAAAACGCTTCAAGTAAAAACGAGCATGCATAGGTTTTCTTGATAAGAGCAGTACACATTATCATCATATAGCCACGTGACGGTAATAAGTAAGTAACGTGAATAGAGTTCTCTTCCCACGAAATTAATTTTTTCTTTTTACATTGCGCGCATCCTGAAAGTAACGTGGTAATTGAAAAACTGAGTAATTAGAATTTACTTTTCCCTTACCTATTTGAGCATAAACTTCGCTTAATCCTCGCTATTAAAATCGAAACTAATTATAATTACTCTTAGTCAATGCTTTCTGTTCTTAGTTTAGCAAGTTTAGCTTGTAATGGATTCTAAGTAATTATGAAAACTACATTTTATTCAAGATACCTTTATTTCCCAAAAAAACTCCATTCTCAGAATATTTTTGATCATTTATACTATTTAAAATAGACAACTGATCCGATCAAATCTTCCAGCTTTTGACAAATAACAAGTGTTTAAATAATTCTGTTACGTACGAATCTAGATCTAAAGATTAAAATTTTGTTGTTCTGTTTTAATTTCTATACAAAACTCTAGAGTATTAGATATGTTTAAGAGAATAGTGCTTTTTCATAAATAAAATTAATAATAATATCTCATATAAGATTTGTAGTTTTAGCAACCTTTCAAAATGTATAGTTAATTTTCGGTGCTAATAGGCAGTGATTTAAGTATGATTTATAGATTTCATTACAAGTTGCGACATAAGCTACCTGTTATTAAAAACAAGATATAAATGTGTTCGAGAAAAATGTCTCGTAATACTAGCGTGCGGTAAAAACCGAAGATCGTTAACTTAATGGTACTATAGACGTTGATCTGCAACCACTTGTTGCACGACATACACGTTTATCTAAAGTCTCTAGAATCGTCGCAAATAAACGATGGATGTAATTTATCTGCATCAAAGGACGTGTGGGTCTCTCGTAAGTCACGCTGTGTACGGTGAAAAGGATGCGAAATTCCACGCTCCGCCATTTAAACACGGAAAAAGAGAACAAAGCTGTCTGCAAATTCTATTAGCTCTTCCGGAACGCATCGCGTATATCGTTCCCAGGCTGATTGCTGTCGGTACAAGCTCGAATTCTTTCAAGTATCAAAGCGGATGCTCGCGATTTCACTTTTTATTTATAATATTCCTTCACATCAGTTTTATAATTTCTCTTAAAAATTTGTATTTCTGTAGAATAAATAATTACCTACATGCAAGGCACGAATATATTCTCCCATCGAGAAGAAAGTTTCGAAAAATATTATAAAATATTTTCGTCCTAGACCTGGCAAGAATTTAACGAATTTGATTATTGCTTTATTATGGAATAATTTTGCGTGCAGAAATGCTTTTTAATCAAGAAGATACATTACTTTTGAACGCCCACTTTATTTATTATACATTTTAATTAGTGTATTTATTTTCTAACTTAACATTAATAATGATATTGGAGTAAAATGTGTCTTATACAATTTTTGAATATTACTAGAAAACACCATGTGATTTATCAAACGTGCCTAATATATTGTTTTAAAAGATATAGTCATATTTGTTAGTTAAATTAAAACAATAATCTGAAATATTCGTAAAGTGTGTGGTATTTTGTCGATTTGTCTGTTATACATATATGTACATACATATATTTTGAGTAATATCACATTTCTAATTACAGTAGTAGTATATACTTGTGTATACACATGTCAATCGCAGAATCATTTTCATATTGCCAGAAAATTGTTATCTCTCCTTATACATAATAATATAATAATAAAAATATTCGAAAACTAAAACAGAACTAATATTGTTTTGAAATTTCACATTTGTAGTGGTGAAGTTCCAGGAAACTATAGAATACGAATTGGACCTCTTAATTTAGACATTATTGGACCAAGTATGTACAGTCAAGAAGGACTTTTGCGGGTTTGAGAGTCCTCTTCATAGCTCGTGAACCAGGTAGCGATTTGAAAGAAGAGCCGAAGCCATAAAAGAGTGGGGACAATGGCATAGTGTGAGAGAGATTTTTAGAGGGGGTCTGGTTAAGTAGGCGTATGCTACAATATATCAGTACATATTTGCAACAATATTTTATTCCTTTTCTGCATTATACGACTTCATCTGTTTAGAGTTGCTTCATTTGCAGTTAACTTATGGCTCTCAAGACGCCAAAATTAACTTACACTATTTTAATTTAGACATGTATCGAATGGATAAATCGATGCTGAGGAATCTAAAGAAAATTTCTATACTTACACAATAAATGTTTAATAACTTTAGGAAAAGTGATCTTGGAATATAAATAGTATTTACACAGTATATAATCGTTTTATAATGCAATCGCGTAGCAATAATTTATAGCGGTAATATAATAATTTAGAATTTAAGAAATTCCGGGAACAATACAAGAACATCAATGTTTGTTCTTCAACTTGAATAAAAATTGATAACCCGGCGTTTTTAAGGTCGCTAATTACAGATCTGAAGTCAAAATTACTATAAAAACAGAGTGGTTGATCCAAAATAAAGCAATAATTTAGTTAGAAAGAAGAATAAAGCAAAATTAGTTAAATATGATAAAAACGAGTAAGAATAAAAAATACAGTTTTGTGACTTGTTAATAATAAAAATTAATGTGAAAAAATTTTAATAGGGTATCATATGTGCGTCGTCGGTAGATACCTGACAGAAGAAACCAACCGTGATTTTCTTTGTGTGAAAGACAGTTTGTATCGGCTTTTTCTCAACAATAGCATTAAAAACTGTATAAAAGCAATAAAAGTGTCAACCAGCTTCACCAACAACACTCAGTTTTGTCTAAACAAATTATCAGTTTATCAGTCTTTTGTGTTTTTTAATATTCAATTTGTGCGAAGTGTCCGCCAATATTACAAATCTAAACCGCAAATTACGCAACAAATAGCATTCTTAAATTAACACATGAAATATGTTAAGTACGTAGTATATTGTGCGTGAATTAGTTCATTAGCACGTTGGTTGCTAAATTACAACCGCCAGAAAATCCATCTAAATCAAAGTAATTTCGTGTATGCAAGATAAAATTTATTATAAAGATTATTCCTTTAACCCTTATGCATCCTGCAAACCTGATAATATTTAATACTTTTTCTTACGAGTTTAATTTTTTTACAACATATTTTATCTTTTATCTTTTAAATATGGTTTGCCAAGTGATTACTTATAATTGCTTGGCTTTTAGCTGTGATTTTTTTTAAGACTGTTGGTATTTTATATTTGCTACTTATACTGTTGACCCTAATATATTACAGTGAAAATTAACTTTTAAATCTGGTAAAAAATAGTGTTACTCACATAGCTACAGTGACTGCCATTAATATTCGGACGCTGTTAAAAAACCATAACTTTTTTGATATTGCACCATACGATTTGAACTTTTTTGAGAAGCTAGAGCAATTAATTTACTACCTGATGTGAAAAGAAATTTTTTCAAAAATTGCAATTGGTCGGAATTGTAGAGACAATACTAAAAGTTGCATTTTATAACTTTTTTAAGTGGGTCTATGTATATTGAAAATTTTAAAAATATTTTTTGTAGATCTACATATGTCAATTATATGCATTGTAAAAGTTTCATCGAAATCGGTTGATGTGAGACAAACGACAGGCATTGAAAGATATATGAATCCTTAGATTTATTGCAGTTAGAGGTCGAAAATCGTGAAAAATTTCAATTTCTACCATCTTTAAACGTTTGTACGTTTGTAGCTCATTGCAACGTTGACCGATTTTAATGAAATTTTCAGAATATGTTTAATTGATACAGATCTACGAAACGTGTTGTCTACATTTTCAATATGAGCCCACATAAAAAAGTTGTAAAACATAACTTTTAGTATTTCCTATGCAATTCCGACCACCAATTGCAATTTTTTCAAAAATTCTTTTCACGTTACGTAACAAAACCGATTGTTCTAACTTCTCAAAAAATCCAAGTTGTATGGTAGAACATTAAAAAAGTTATCGTCTTTTTAAGAGCGTCCGAATATTAATGGGAGTCACTGTATGTATGACTGACGTGTTAAATTACTGCAACTACTTATATGCAAAATATCTTGCTTCGATCCTTCTGAATGAAACAATGTTCTACAAAAATCTTATCTGCTCTTACTTCTAAGAATCTTCAAGTTTAATTTTATCTAAATGTCAACTTAGAAGTAGTAGATCTCTTATCAGCTACGCGGAATGAATGTTTCTCTGAACTATTAGTTTTATCAATTACGATAGCCGCGGATCAATGTAGTCTCAGATCGCAGAAAACAATGACGGTAAACGGGTATCGAACAACGAGGCATCCCAAGAAATGTCTGAAGAAAGACAGACAGACAGAGAGAGAGAGAGAGAGAGAGAGAGAGAGAGAGAGAGAGAGGGAGAGAAAGAGAGAGAGAGAAAGAAAGAGTGAAGCTGCCATCGATCTCAATATTTGGCAATATCGAAAATTGCCTCGCGATTGGCCTCTCGTAAAATTCGCAAGACGTTCTGGTGCACACGGACGGCGTAACTTGCAGCAGGACAAAGGGGAGGGAAATCGCGTGACGTAATAGACCCGCATAAAGGCAATAGAAATAAATGATGCTAAATTGCTGGGTGGCTCGTTTTTAGTTAGCTATGCTGCTGCTTCTGCTTCTGCTGCTGGACGAATGGGCGAAACAGTCTCGCTGCGACGTGAATCTGCGAAACCACGTCTTCGAGTTGTTAGTGGAATGAAAATGATGACGCGTTACCGCGTTATCGATGTATTGTAAACTCTGTTACACCATATCGTCCTTGTGAAGATTATTTGCCGATTAGATACTGGAGCATGCCGAAGGGGAACAAATTGTTCTGGCTACGTCATTCAAGGAATTAACTTCGATTCGAAATCGTTCCATGTGCTGGAAGATGATGTTTAAACAAGTGTTATGGGGATCTAGTTGACGTAGAGATTTCAGACACTGTCAAAAACTATTCTCTTCGATTTCGTATTTGATCAAAACTTCATAAATCGTTTTAGCACTAGAACCACCACACGAGGGAAAAATTATTTGTTTCTGATTTTTCAGTTCACAATTATTAGAATTATAAAAATGTTTTCATGAGCATCTTTTTAATAAACTAATAATTTTTGCGGTTATTTAAAAATAATATATGCCAGTTGCATTTCATGCCCAGTAAGTACTTCTTTTAAATGATTTATTATTTTACAATTTATATTTTTACTTTCTTTGTAAGAAGAACTCTTTAATGTTACAAATTACAGATAGACACAATGATGCTACAACCCCTGGCAAAAAGTATTCGAACGTTTTTAAAAATCGCATAATTTTCTTAAAATTGAACCAAATGAGTTGAGATTTCTTGACATGTTAGAAGACTTAGTTTACTAACAAGGGAACATATTCAGTTGATACACGCCGATTTTGATGAAACTTACGTGAGATATAGTTCTTCGAAAAATATTTGACACGTATTTTTTTTTATTGGCAACCATCCACTCTGAGGGGGTGAAAACAGCCCTCGAAGTCAGGGGTCAAAACCACATTTTTTTAGATATCTGGGAAACTAGAAGTCGAAAAAAATTGATTTTTTTTTAAATGTGTATTTTTTAATGGGAAATGTAGTCGCGCAAGAATTTTTTAACAAACTTTGTTTTTTCTCGAAAAATGTGGTATAAAAATATTTCACATAAGTTTCATCAAAATCGGCGTGTATCAACTGAATATGTTCCCTTGTAAGTACTTAATGGTAGGTAAACGAAATTTTGAAACAATTGCTTTTGGTCGGAATTGCGAAGAAAAATGATGATCACATAAGGGTGAAAATCGCACATATTTGGGAATATTACACAACTTCACCCTTATGTGATCATATTGAAATGTTTATTGCTCACAGCAAAGTTAAACGATTTGGATGAAATTTTCATCGTAAATATAATTGGCGTAGATCTAAAAAATGCATGTTTTAAATTTTCATTATAGGCATAGATAAAAACGTTGAAAAAATTGACTGACTTTTCTCTTCGCAATTCCGACCAATAGCAATTTTTTAATCGTCATTTTTTAAATCGTTTTCTCGTTACTGAGTAAACTAAGTCTTCTAACATATCAAGATATCTTAACTCATGTTTGGTTCAATTTTAAGAAAATTATGCGATATTTAAATGCGTTCGAATACTTTTTTTCAGAGTTTGTATTTTCTGTGTCTGTACATATTAAATTAGTTGGATTCGTATGTTATTGTAGCATAAAAGTGAAGATACAAAACAGTATTTCGTATAGTCAAAGAAAAACTATGCTATACAATAAGAATATAGAAAATACAATAAATAATGAAGTCACGAAAAAATTAGTAATTTTTAAATATTGTGCAATGTATTCTTCTTGGGGGTATATACTATATACTTCACTCTCTTTATATAAACAATTTCTAGGAAAATTGATTGGTACAAGTAATGTATCATCATATTTTACAGAAGAATAATGTTTTCTGTACATCATTGCATTCGCCAAAAGATACGCCCATCTCAAAACAGACTCTATGTAGTGCTTAATTACATTTCCTCCTCTTTTTTTTATCCTTAACGAAACAGAAGCTATCCCTATCCTGATCGCATGACTCACCCCACGCCCCACACACATTCAGTTACTGGTAGCCGCGTGACCCAAAACGTGTTAAAAATAAGTACTCCGATTCGCGTATCTGTGAATGAAATCTAATTAAGTAAGAAATATCGCACACGAGATTAAGCAGATAACTTCCGACCTGCGTTATCAACATTCTTAAAAATCAAAATGTTAGGAGTATATCCCACTACCTTGTGGGAAAATTTCTTCACGCTTAGTCATACTTTTGGTTGTGTGATTCAGTAGAAAAACGCGCCAGTTTCCATTTCTTTCGACACGGAGCATTCGAAGCAAGTTTATATTTTCTTATAAAAATTATAAGAGAGCATTTATTAAAGTTTTAATGAACTGTTATTATATCGCATTATGCGTGAAAACAGTTCAGTTTATTCAGAAAATTTTGCACACAAGCGTTTTAAAGTTTTTAATAATTTCAAGTCAAAAGATATTTGGTCATTTTGATCAATCCGGTAGTTTTGATAATATTGTATTAGAAAATGGATTTTGCACGATATAAAAATTTTTCTCTTAAAAGATATTTGGTCATTTTGATAAATCGGTAGTCTTTTTAATATTGTATTAGAAAATTTATTTTGCACGGAATACAAATTTTGTTGTTGAAAGTTTTATTTTTATGTAACATTATGTCCTGTTTTACATATTACGAAAGTCAATTTTGTTAGCCCAACATAATTTTCTGCAGTATACTATTATAAGGAACATTTTCTACTTCTCGAGCTTAAGCATCGTTTTAGGCTATTTAACTTGTGAGATATTTTTCGTATGCAATACCTTTTAATAGTACAATGCATCGATTGCATAGCCTGCGAAACTCTCACCGAGCAGGTGTCACAGGCTTCGGTCGAATAAATAGCTCGACGACTGCAACTCGGTCACGAACAGGCGAATGCACTATGACAAACAAAACTCCAAAATGGAGGGTATTATGGTGACGCGTCATGCCGAGAGTATTATCAATCCGTAACGAGAAATTTCTGTTCTGAGAATAGTTAGCTGTTTCCATTATTGTAGTTTTATTAAGGTCGAAGTTGTAAAATAGTAGTAAACGAAAGACTGTAAAATTGTAAGCATAGATAATAATCGGCAGATACTAGACACGCAGTAATTGTGTATAAAGATATGAATGATCCCAATTATGTATTTTTTTTATTACGAAAAGATTTAAACTAATTTATGTCCATAACATCAAGAAAATGCAAATAAGTACTACACTACGTCTAAAATTACAAATAGATATAATTTGCTAAGTGCCACGCATGCTTAAATAGGCATAAATAGCATGATATAATTAAAGATATTTGTTTAAGTGATTACATACATCTAGGTAGCTACACATAATTTTTAAATCCAATTTTTTGTCAATTCATCACTTTTAACACCAGGAGAAACATTATTTATTTTGCATAAAGATCCGCAGTGTAGTTATAACAATTACACAATAAAATACAATTTTATGTATGTACACTTAAAAATATTACACTAATTGTATCGTTCCTAACATATATCTTAGCATAATATCTTGTTGTACATGTAATCACCACAATAGAAATTTTTTTTCTATAATTCTACGTTATCTATTTAATCATTTCCACCTTCTTTTCGCAGATTTAGATTAAAATTGTTTAACTCTATTGATAAGTGTCTAGCTTGTTTGCGCATAGTTTGGACATGACCATAACACGTGGTATAAAACCGTGTTCACCGTGACCGCACTGGTCGCTCGCATTCCGTTTGATGGCAACCCTTGTAAGGAAGGCCGCAAGAATGTAATGTTCTGTATCGACTTACCCAGGAAGTGATGAACCGAGATAGGTTGCAGTTATAGAACCATGATTTCTTTTCTCTTTGATAAAAGTTTTGGAAGTATCAGGTTATCTATCTTGAACGGTACGTACGGTATAGGTATGAAGCGGCGTCTATCAACGTTGTGACGGTACAGTGTAGGAAATCGAGCAAGCTGCTATTATCAGGGACCAAAAATAACAGTTATTCTAATATTTTCTACGATAAAGGTAATTAATAAAATATTGATTGTTATTGAAATTTAAGATAATCAACACAAAATATAAAGAAAAAAATCGCAGAATGAAATGATTAAAAAATATCGATTTTTTAACATTTTGGTTACAAATAACAGTTATTAGTATCCAAAGAAAAACTACCGCGACTGCTCAAAGCAGTTATCGATGAGAGAAATTCATTTCGACAACTCATAACAGTTAGCAATGAGAGAATTTCATTTCGATCACTCATAACAGTTATCGTTGAGAGAAATTTATTTCGATCGCTCATAACAGTTATCGATGGTCGAATTGTTTTCACTTGCTTATAATGAGTATTGATGAGAAAATTCATTTCGGTTGGTTATTTAATTATCGAGTTGTCTATTCTTTTTTGGATAAAATTTTATTATTGTCAGGAGAAAATTTGGAAAAACTCATGTTTGTCACATTAAATTTTTATTCTAACAATTAATTTTACGAATAAAAAATTTATCAAATAATTGATTGTCAATTGCCAAATTTCTTTCATTGATAACTTTTATTAGCGATCGAAAATAAACTTCTCCCATCGATAATTCTTATGTGCCATTGAAATAAGTTTCTCTCATTGATAATTATTATGAGTGATCGAAATGAAATTTTTTCAACGATAACATTTACCAACAAGAGAAAAGAAATTGTCGATCACTTGTAATCCGTATTTGGAACCCTATACAATTTTAGTCGATGAAATACTTGTTATCCCATGACTTTTTTCTTTTTGGTTACAACAGTTGCGGTCGAAATTTCGAATTTTTCAAGTGAAGAAAATTAAATTAGATAACAAGTGTTCTTGCGTGAAATTATACACTTGTGTATTCAGAAAAGCATGTTTCAACGAAGGCCTAATAAAACTATATCTGCATTTAAATGAAAACGATTACTGTTTTTATGCCACATAAAATTTACATAGTACGCAAACGTGAAGTAAATTAACTTTCCTTCGTGTTTCCCATAGATAGCTTATGTTTAAAGTTTTTCCCTGTGAAATCTGTGTATTCGAAATTATTCCATCATACTATTCCGCTATACATACAATTTTAATGCATGCTATAATATACAGGCTGTCCCAAAATTGTTGTTCTTCCTCGGAAGGGGTGATTCGTGAGGTAATTTGAAGTAACTTTTTTTTTTGCGAAAATTCGGTCTCTTTAAAGAAAATATTTATAACGAATTCTTAATACATATTATGTTTAATATAAGGTTTGTTTTATTGACCAACTTGTAATGATTGTACAATTTTTAAGTTGCATGAAAAGAAAACTTTATTTTTATAATTATGTTGGCAATTGAATTTTTCTCGTTTTTTAAATATATTTTGTTAAAGTTTCGTAGCCTTTTAGGACAAAATAAATTATTTTGAAGATATTACCGTCACACTTCACCTTATCATTAGTATCTTTGAATTCTCCTCATAAGAACGATTAAACGTTTATATTAATTGCATGTACTAATAAAGAATACATTACCAACCAGTAATAAGTGAATCGGCTCGTTAATGTTCATGCTCTTGCGAGACACGGTTACACTAAATCAGCAAAGAACAGTTTTGAACTGAAAAAGTATAATTATCGCCTGGGATATTAACATTTAAGCATTAAAATAAATGTAGACAAGTAGTAAATACAAATTTCCTGTTGCATTTAGAAAACTACATATAAACGACAAAGAAATTCTGATCGTTGCGGACGATATTAGTAAAATAAAATATAATTTTCAACATAACTGTGCTATACATTTTTCGACCGGCAAAGAAATAAATTTCTAGCGTAATGTAAGTGGTCCACAACTTTTGCACATTACATACGTGTATATTAGTTGCACTCAGCGTTCGGTAGTTGTGTAAAAGAAATGTTGATCTGTCGGGTCCGATAATATTGTATTATTAGGCGCGTCTACGGGACGAACGATCGAAAATCGACCGGTTTCGTGTATTCCGGGCCGCATTGTTCAAAAGAGGGCTGCGCAACTGCTCGAAAATAGACAAGTCCATTGTATGCGTGGTGCGGAACGTGACAATGGACCCAACGAGAGTGTGTGCACTGTGCACGCGTGAAATCGATCGGGAAACTGACTCACGGGGACGTGTCCTCCTGGTGCAGTCGAACACGAGCGATTGTTTCCCCATATCGGCAAGGTCGCACGACCTTCGTCAAGGAATCGTGACGCGGCCGCCACGTTAGACCCCAGACCCCGTCTATGGCGGCCGGGTCGTTGCCATCGAATCGTCACAGTACATTTAACCTTTTTGCAACAACACTGCGCCCCGCGCCAACGCAACGCACGGAAACGATATCAGTGATGTAATATACCGACGCGACGATTCAACGTTTACTGTTCAACCACTTCTTCCTTCGTATCTCTCCGCTAAGAGCGGGCTTCCTATTCATTGTTATCGTTTATATAATCTGGTCGTGATAAACGCATTTCTGACCATCAATCGACAATGCATTACCGAGGAAACACTTCCTACTAACATAAAAGGGTTTTAGATGAAAAATGTAATGGCGGTTCATAAAACGTTTATTTTACGTGAATTCAGATAGAGTACATCGATTTCATACGATATTTATTTATGCATAGAGTGTTAGTAATTCTATAATATCTGCCACATAGATATCATTGCATATTCGAGTCAGTATAGCTTCACGCAATTGTTGGAGTATAAACTTGACAGAATTACCTATCGGTGTTATACTAATTCTTCCAAGATCTTAATGCGGGTTAATGACAACTGATATTAAAAAATATGATAATCTGAATGTACATATTTTTTTTAACAATTGAGACATTAAAGTCATTTGATTCAGTTGTAGTTTGAAGGCAGATTTTATTAATCCTCATTTCATATTATACAATGTACAGGTAATAATCTAAACTACTGCAACTTCATATTCAACAGATCTTGTAAAATGTTTTTAAAATAGGAAATGAGGACGAAAAGATGAGCTAACTATCCTTGTTATTTTCGTTCTGTTGTCTTTAATATCTCCTTTCCATTTATTAGCAAAGTATGTACACCATGACAATCAATCAATTACAGTGAGTGACAACAAAATCGTTAAAATTAAAGCATATTTATATATATGAATCGAACGAATTTGTGTTACAACCCAAGAAAACAAACTAAGAAGAATTAATCACTAATTAAACCATTTAATTGGTTGTCTTTCATATTGATACATTAATCAATTTTATTTAATTACGCTATCACCGTTTGAAGTAGATTTTAGGACTTTAAACGAGCAAAACATTCATCTCAAACAATATTGAAAATAATGGATGGTAAATCTGATTAAAATGTACCATTTAAAAATGGTACATACAATTTATATCAGTACTAAATTTTTGGAGCATAATATTCTAATAAATCATTTCGATATTCAGCGTGTTATCGCATATTCGATAATGCATACATTGTCAAGGGGTATCATCACGTGCATGCTCGAACTGATTTTCCTTGTTATGAGGATCGGTGCTTTTAGAGTCGTTTACACGACGCAATATGGCGTACAGGGACCAGAAATGAGTATTATCTCGTACCCAATTACTATAATGACAATACTTTAAATCTGTTTACCTGCTGATGACCGTAATTACAAAAACATTAAAACCGAAAATTGCAACTAAAGTTGTTCGATAAACCATAGTTACGCGACAACTCGTCCATATAGACATTAGTCGCCGAATGATTCTCAGTAAGGTTAATACAAAAGCAAATGTGCATAAAGACGTGCACAGGATGCATTTGCATCACGAGAAAGGATGAAAAAATTGTACTCCGTATAATCGAATACTATATTGTTAGGAAGGATAATGTTGTTCGGTTACGCAAATCAATCGAATACAATCTATTGTATTTAAATCATCTCGGTAACCATGAAGACACGTAGATTCAACGATTTGTGCTTTGAATGACGCTTCGTACCTGTCAGCTCAAGCTCACGCTCGTGCGTTAAAAAGTACTCCGGATTGTTTACCATATCGTACACCTGTCTGAATTCAAATTTCTTTCCTCCAATTAAAAAACTTCTCTGCGTAACATATAGCGTGCGTTTTATTGTTCTATGACATCACGTCCACTACGCTCCACACCGTCTGCGTCTGTGTGTACGAAATCACGTTCTTTCATTAAAACACATCAAGTTTTCGCACTAGGCTATATCACGTGACTTCCCTCTCGGGTATAGGATTTTTGAATCGAGTGTGTGCGAGAAAACAGCGTTTAAATACGATCGAAAGTGCACGGCTATTGATTAAAGAGCGAAGCGTTTTTGTTGAAACTTACCGGAATGATTGAGACGATCCGCAACGGCGATCGAAAATCCAATCGGCGGATCGAGGGCCGGCGTCCCGCCGTGCCGACTTAACAGTTTCAAACACTTCCAATGTCCCTTGAGTGGCACACCGGTGGAAATTCACAGGAACCACAAGATCCAGACAATCTCATAATCACGATCACGGTATACGGCTCGAGGAGGACATTAAACTTTCTTTTCAAATTAAAACGACACGGTGCGGTGGCGCGCCGAACAACGCTGAAACGCCAAACTATCGTGGCAACGGGTGCTTCGCTACTGTATGATGGTGTGCAGGGGTTCATTGTGTGCTCGCTTTTCCGACCGGCGATTGGTGGAGGGGATGACGGAGGACAGATGGTTGTGGCGACGGTTACCGACAAGAACCGAGCTGCACCGAGACTGATTCGTTCTTGCCTCGGAAGATGGGGCATCGGTTTAATTGACCGGCACTCATAAATCTAGATAGATTATAGATTATAGCTAGTGTTTCAGTTCAGTGTTTCTTCTCGAGAAATTCTCGAGAGAAGCCAAATATTTAAATTATTAATTTCACGAGAAATTATTGTTATTTCTCGAGAATTGAAAGAAAGCGCGTGTTCTAAATTGCACTTGCAATCGACACGTAGGGATGCAAAGGACGAAGTATCTAAAAGACGTGATACGAAAATTGTATCTCTTATGAGATTTCTTAAAAATCTTGATTGTATTATTTATTACAAAACAGACACTTTTTTTTACTTATCAACGGAATCTGAAATATATAAAACTGTTATAAAACGAGCACAACAACATCGATGAAAACAACGGTTCTAACGAAAATGACAATGTTGAAGAGGCATTAACTATCAACAATCGAGAATTATCTTTGGAAGAACAACTGAAATTGTCAATCTCGGAAAGCCTGAAGGTATCCCAATCTAAATGTAATTTCTGGTACGAAAACTAAAAATTTGCAACAACTTTTTGATGCGTTCTCTACAATTAAACCGACCTCCACACAAACTGAGCGCAATTTTTCAATTGCCAATGATTTTGTTACAAAGGAAAGATCTCGACTGGCAGATGCAACGCTATATATATAGATGCTTTGTGTTCTTTAAAAAACTGTTTTAAATCACAGATATAATTAAAAAAAAAAACAGAAAATAAATAAAACATTAAAATTTTTTAATTTCAATTAGTCACAATTTATAAGAGAACATTAATATTTTTTATTTTTTAACTTACAAGTTAAAAATGTTCTTTGCAAAGGGTTTTTTTTAGAAAGTTGTCTCAAAGTTACATATTTCAATTATTTAATAAAAATTGTTTGAACATGTTCCAAAGTTGCTTTTGTTGCAAATAAAATACAGTTATATCAAGAATGAGCGTGTACTGTAAATATTAAATAATAAAATTGCAAATATTGACAAACATTTTATACCACTTAATGTGTTATAAACATTCACATTTTACGAAATAGAAGTGGGGAGTATGATTATATTGAAGATAAATAAATTAATACCTGATTAAGACATTGTACAATTCCATTCTACCATACCAAGTTACAAACTTGAATGATATCATTTAAATTAAAGAAACGCGTTTGTTCTCATCAAGACGCAAAGTGCTTCATTCGTGTTAACTATGTATATTATGTATAAATATGTTATTGTTATCAATATCGATCACAATACTAAAATGCTCAATTATAGTAAACATAAGTATGATTAAATGAAATAAAAAAAGTTTTTCAGAAGTTCGATTCAAGATTAACATAAAAGATACATCATATATCTGTCTCATATGTATCTCGCCTATGGTTAAAAGGTTTAAACAATTATGTTTGTTTTAGATAAAGATCAACATTGCATCAAATATAAATTTATTTTTTTGGTGAAACATCTTTTTCATAAAAATGTCTACATTTTCATATATTTACAGCTCTTATGGAACTATATGTTTGTTGAATGGTAAAGTTTTTATATTTACATAATACTTGGACATATATGTACATATTTTTCTTTTATTTTAACTCCATTTGTTGAATGTTAAGTTATTTGGTAAGCTCTCTGGAGTAATTGGCCATAAAGACGGTGGTAATATTGAGTAGTCGTGTACTTCTAATGTTCTAAACCATGTAGGGTAGTTTGGTTCTTCTGTATTATTTGAGCTTCCGGTATTTTCAAAATAATCCTTAATAATATCGTCAGGATTAGGCCATCCATTTTCAGGCATCGCATGCAATTTTGATGCATTTTTCATATCAACTGCAAACATCATTTTTGTGAATACACAGTACAAACTTTTTACGCACAAAGAAATACGCTGATTACCATATCGTTGTAATTCCCATAACATTTGTGGCGTGTAATGGGAAAATCTGCATCCAAGACCAAATGCACAGTCACCGACAGTTAAATAACGTTTACATGGTGTTTTTACGCGTTCTTCTTTTAATATTATCTCTGGGTCTAAAATATTAGTTATATTATTTCCATAGATACTTACTATCAAAATATGACTAAATATAAGATGCATTTTATAATTTAGAGGTTATGTTTATATTCACTTTTTCCTACTGTCAAGAAATATTTTCGAAATTTATATTAATAAATAATCACCTTTATACATATTGTAATGATCTGCATGGTTTTTTGCATGTTGCAAACTCGAAAGATGTCTTTTTCTGGCTTCCGGGTCATCTTTAAATGACCTGTCACAATAAGCACAATAGTATCGCTTCCCCATAATTTATTAACTTGTCCTAAACGAAAGTAAAACACATTTGAAGTTTTACGATTCAGGCATACGTTATTACAAATTGTAAAATAATTTTTATGGCATTTATTCGTAACTCGTACAAAACGCGATTTCAAAGAAAATATTTCAGAGTTATCGACGCGACATCTAGCGTATACTGTTTGCCCAAATCGAATCGAATCGAATGGATATGAATTTCGGCGCGTTGTAACTAAATCTCTTTCTTATTGTTAATTAAAGAAACAAAATTTATATAATACTGAATTACGAAGTTAAAGTCACTAGCAAAATAGAGGTACAATCACTAATATTTCACAACATAAATCGGAAGCTTCGTTTGTACACTTAAAGGATATTTATTTTAAACAAACAGATAACATACATGGTACTGCTCGTTTAAACATTACAATTGTTTATTACATTCTTAAAATATAATTTACCGCAACACCTTGTGCGTTACTAATCTAGATCTGTGTGGTATCGTCACGTACCGAAGAAAATGCCTATATTTATTACAACAATCTCCCTTATTAATTCCAAAAGACGTATTCGTAACTACAGAAGCTCCAATGTAGTTAAATATCTTCAATTACACATTAATACTACGAATCGTTCGGGCAACAATTTTACTTACAGCAAATCAAGTTGTATAATTATTTTAAAATTTAATTCCAAGACAAACTCTTGGAAGGGAAATTTTCATTCGGGGTAGAATGTTACGGATCGCCTAATTTGAAGTTTATGTCTTTGACTCTCGGCCGTTGGATGTAATATAATCTTAATAATACGCTTAAAAACGGACGTCTATTCGTTCGTGAAAATATAAAGCCGATCCCCACTAAACGGCAATCATAATGAACAGCTGTAATGCGACGTCATTGACGGAGATCACAAATATATTTGGTAATATTAATATTATTGTACACATATAATATATAATATAAATACAATATTAATAGTATTAATATGTATATGTATATAGTGTTAATATGGGTTATAATAATATTTGGTAGAGGAGCCTCTTAGTACGTGTAGCATACAAATTGTATTCACTATAACAGGAATATAATATTATAAATAGATTTTAATGTATCAGAGTTCTTTCTACAGAATTTTTAGCGTGTCGTTGCCGAGACTCGACGCGTCGCAGTGTGAATCGGCTTTCAATATCATGCGTTCAAATTTTCGTTCGACTTCGTTCAATTGGCGCGATTATTTAATCCTTTGTATATTAAATTATCTAATTAATTTCTGTCCACGACCAATTAATTCCCATAGACATTTTCAACGATAGTAACACGTTTGTTAGCTTCCTAAAAAGCGGTAGGTGAAGAGAAGTAAGAGATTTCGGGATAGAGAAAATTGTTATGAAGGATAGTTGAAAATTATCGCAGGGTAAATTTTGTCGAATACATGAAAATCGGAAAATCTGATGTAATCTTGCATTATTTCTGTTATCGATCTTCTTTGATAACTGATCTGAAAACAATACTGGTATAACGACAGAGCGGATATAGGAAGTACACAGAGATAAATAAATTATTAATTTGTTTAATGGTAAATACCGAGACGTGAATATGAAAGGAAAGAATGAGACCATGTATGGAAAGTACATTGGACAGAGATTTTAGAGAGTCATCTCTTCCAAATGAAATGAATCATTTTTTCACAGCACAGTTCCAGCACTTATACAATATGTATATTAAATGATAATAAATTGTTTTAGTAATGTGCACTGTACAATATACACATCTTTTTAGACATTATACAACGATTTTCCTTCGAAATCATTATTAAATCACGATCACTTTGCAACAAATTTTTCTGGAAAAAGATATCTTCCTATACGACTGTCGAATATATGTATGAGTTAAAATTTTGTATAACATTCTTTTTTTAAGCGTTATTTGTGCATGTCGTTGCATTTTCATTTTGAAATGCCGAGATACGTGACAGCGCACGTTGGAGATTGCTGACACATGCTGAAATTAAAATAGGCGCACGAAAAAATCTTTGTATACTTACTTTTTTGCAATAACTTTACACAAAGAAGTAGCTTATTATAAAAACCAGTTTCTATTAATAGGCTACTCTACACAGAGATAATGTATATTATATAAAACTTTTTTTCATAGTACGTCACAAAAGGAATATCGTATTAACCGCGAACAATTGTGAAGTAAAAATTTATTTGTATGGTTATAAATTCCAAGAGTAAATCTAAATTGATGTCAATACCAAAAGCAAAACCAAAATTTTACGTTCATATTATCAAAACTGTTATGAAAAGGCGGAAATAAAAGTAGCAAGTCATGACTAGACTGTTCAAAGATACTCACGATTTTAAAGCGGCGAAAAATTACGAAAGAAGCTAAAAAATTCCTTTATTAGTAGTTGACCTTTATCCATTCGCATCATTTCAGAATCGATAAAAAATTATGGTAAAATATTTGGTAAAATGATTTATTAATAAGTGTATAGAAGAAGACTAAAAGTCGAAATATATGACGTAAGAATATTTAAAAAGAATTATGTAACATTCCGAAAGAATTGGTTACAACTGCACAACAAATAACAATTCGATTAAAAATTTTTTGACACCAATCAGTTTTGTTTTAATGACAGAAAAAACTAGGAAAAGTTGATCTACACGAATAAAAGTACAAGCTGCCGTTAAAGTAAAAAAAAAGAGAATTCATGAACAGCTTATTTTTAACATAGAGTCTGAGTAATTGTTAACTTACAATTGCGACCATAACTGTAACAAACATGGACGACCTTCAAATTAATACACTTATTGTATTATCTTTCTGTAATGCACTATTAAGAATCATTAATAGTAAGACTATCTCTGTAAGCAGCAATTTATTGATGAAAATGGTATTTGCTAATACTTTCTGTTTATTAATTATAGTTATTGCAAAAAGTTAGGTGTAAAAATACTTACTGTATTTACAGAAAAAAAAATGATGACCAATATCAACGGTCTGATCGTTGAAGAGACTATTAGAATGATAACAGCCTTCACTGAAGATTTAATGATATCGCGGTAAACCCAGCACGCCATAAACTATATGTATGTATGTATAATACAAGGAACAGACATGGATGTATAATAAAACTGATCAATATTTTCATGAAGAATTCATTCTCCTCTGTTATCAATCTTGGAATTGAAAAGATATTTTACAATAGATAATATAATCAATATGAACATCAGAACTCATTTATGAAAATAAAAATAAAACGAATTATATTACATGAAAACTTGTAAGAAATTAGGAGAAGACAAAAGATAAATATTTTATGATGAATTTCTGAACCGTGAAAGAGAATTTTTAATGTAATGTTTATATTCGTCTATGTCTTCTAACGGTTCTTCATTGATGTGTTCAAAAATGTTTACATTTCATAATGTTCCTTCACATTTTTTTGCCACATTAATTTTGTATATGTTTAAACAAGAAGCATTTATATTTAACATAAATATTATCAATAATTGTTTGTTCTCTCTTTCTGGATAAAATTTATCCAGTCCACGAATAAATACTTTTATTGGTCATTTAACTATATTAGTCAAGATAGTTAATAATTAAACCAGATTTTGGAACAATATATCTATATTTCAGTAGATAAATTATTGAACGAAATCGCTAAAATATTCGATATATCTACAATGTCCTACTTATCAAACCCATTAATTAGAATAAGAATAATTACGAATGTTTTTGTAGTGCGACTGGTTTGTTTCGTTATCGTGCTGAGAAGAAAGGGATTCGAAACGAGGGCAAAGGGACAAAATGGGGAAAAAGGGATGGCACGAGTGCCGGTAACGATGACAAAAACTGGCGCAGCGTTTTTAGGCCTGCTAAAAACAACGTGTGCTTTCGTACCGAATGACCAATTGGATCGAAACAACTTTAAAAGGGAGGTGAAGGTAGAATGAGTCTACTTAACTGAAGAGAAATTTTAACGACTATATGAGAACAGAAGGATACGAAGCGCAGTGTTCTTTATTAATGGCAGTTCGACTAGGGTGTTGAACATATCGCGACTATGGCGTCTACAGGGGTCGCAAACGTCAACGCGTGTGTTGCCTGTAACGCGTGCTGTACGTGATCGAAAGCATAAAAATATTTGTATCTTATCGTTAAAAATAATAAGTCGCGTGTCAACACATCGTAATGGATATCCTTAACGTTAGAGCAATGCAACTTCGACGGTACCACTATCGGTTAAATATGGTTCCTTTTGTTTTCGCACACGCTTTCTTTCTCTTGGTACACGATTTATTCGGTGAATAATCATTCTTCATTGTTTCTGTCGTTATCGTTACACCTACGTATACATATTATACTCTTTGTAATTCGTTTTTGGACTTACACAGTACTCTTTGTAGTAAGATCGACGAATTTTCTCTTGGATTTATCGGTACGGCTCGTTTACTTTAAAAAGTACTTTAAATAGGTAAAAAGAAGAGATAAGAGGGTTTCAACTTTCAAATGATTATCAAAGGTTACAACTGTTCGTTTCGTATCTTCTCGAATCGATTCACTCGTAGAGAAACACTCCTTTCATTCGATGTCCCGGACTCACGAGGATTCGTTACTCTACGTTTTGTGTGGTCGCGTGCGGACGTTTGATATTTCAACCACTCTGTCAATTCCTCATTTCGGCCGCTGTGTCTCTGTGCATATGTGTGTGCCCAGTGTGCCGATCGTGAATGCATCGCGGGGGACAAATGTTCGATACGAATGGCCGAGTCTCCGAGTCGTCGAGTCTCGACGGTATTTCGTATAACGAGCTTGTAGAAGGGAAAATACGTATTTTCTATTACCGAGTTTTTCACAAAATATTTTACGCAACCGCCACTCGAAATCGTTAGCTGATCTCGATATTTCAAAGGGTGTAGTTGAAATAATCTTTCCTGCACTCCATTGATCGCTAACAAATTTTATATTAGTAATATAATAGATAGGATTACATTTTCTGTTTTTCTCGTGTTACATTTTGTTAAGCGATAGAAAATTTTTTAGTAAATCGATTCGGCTGAGTTTGATTTCTCCGAAGCAATTATTTTAGGGCGATTCGTGCTCATTTACATCTTTCGGAGGATTTGATGACGGGGAAAAATAGAGTCCTTCTCTAGTGGTTAAATTTGTTCGGTCAATTTAACGTAATGCATCTACGATGCTTATTATAGAAACCAATATTTCATTGTTCGCTCGGCGGCCTACTCGATCTTCCAACTCGTTTGTTACGTGCCACAGGTCATGCTTTAATATGGAAAGCCAATTTATCGTAACGAGCCGAGGAATGTCGATACATACCGGCGATTAAAGGTTTGCAGTAGCGTATTTGGAAATGTTAATTGGTAAACACTCGAGCCGAAATGTACAGGAAGTGTATGTACGCGTCATTGTACTTAATATAAATTGAACTGAAACTGTATAATTCAGGGTTGCGAACTGGCTATTTAATTTTCAGAGGTTACATCTTGTTCAAAATACAAGAAAGAGAAAACAACGATGGATAATATAATTCGCTTTCGTTTAATAACTGCAACCGTTCATTTTCCACGTTATTCCCGTTCCATTGGACAGCAATTTCGATACGGATCGTATATAACTCTTCTACGTTCAAAATTTCATTGGAATTGTTAAGCTTTTTAAAGAAGACGATTACGATTCTAAGACATCGTATTGTATTGGACGCATTCAATGGTAGTAATGATTCGCATGCGATCGTACGAAGCGGACTCGACGACAAACAAAAAACCAAAGATGATGCCCGATTTCTTTGCTACTGTTTGATCATTCGGTTTACTTGTCACTTAGATTTGTTTTCTGTTTTATTTCGGGCGTACTATCGGCGATTCGATTCTCGAAAGATCAGCTACTCTCTTTGTTGTTCATGCTGTTTATTTCTTAATTTCTTCGTTGCTTCCAGGAGTCGATAACACTTCCTGGCGCACTTTGTGACCGCGGAAGCTCGCCTGGATTTTCGTCGCTGCTTTGTGGAGGTCTGGATCCGTCAGATCAATGCCCTCCAGCTCGTTCATGGCATCCTTCGCCTGAAACAACAGATTAAACCATGCACCTGTAGATTTGTAATTGCATACTGGCCTAGGTAATAACGTGTTATTGCACCGAATCGTGTTTATCAACCATAATGCGATCATTTCGTATGACCAATTCAGGTTGCTGTTTATTGTGCTAGGATAATACATTTGAACATTCTTTATACAATTTACTAACACTGCTTGCATATTCTGCTCTTTCTATTATTGCGCTGTCAATTAAATTAAGAGGTTTTGTCGTTGAAAAGTTGAAAAGGAGAATTCAAAAAATTGTTTTGTCTAAAAAAATCAATATTTACATTTTATTATATGATATTTAAATAGTATTTGCTGTAAAATTGGGCTAAAGTTCACCTTACGGGACCAAAAATGTTGAACTTTTTTAATTATAATCCTTTATATTTTGACGAGAAAGTGCCGAAAATGGAAGTTTTAATGTTAGGAATTCACTGGTTCAAAAATTATGCGTGTTTAAAGTTCAGCGATTTTCACCATTTGGCGCCGCAATATTGGTATGTATATACATACATATACACATATTTTAAAGTTTACATTAAACTCGACAAGAACAGCTAGTCCTTGACGAAGTCAATTTTGAAAAACTCAATTTTGAAAAAAGTTTTTCATTTGTTTCAGTTTCTTTTGTTCGTAAAAACACATAAAACGTGCGAATAAAAAATCCACTTAATCAATGACTAGTTTTCCTAAAAAGTTTTAGGAATATTAGTCCAGTAATCTTTGTGATACCGATTTTGAAACTTCATTTTGGGAAAAACGCGTTTAAAATTTCAATTGTTTGTTACCACTATGCAATACCACTACACTTCTAATTTATTTCAAGTTATAAATCCAGAAGTTTAACGAATTTCCACATAGCACTTATTTGGGAAACTATCCTAGAAGGATCCTACTAACAGAATATTTTTGAAAAATCGATTTCTATTACAGTTAAACGCGGTGCATTACTCCTGTATAACCAATATTATTGTCAAAAGACGAATCGCTGCAATTATTTCTGCAGAGAATTTGCTATTTTTTCAGAAGAAATAAAAACAAGTACGTATCAGGGACTATGTTTATAGATTATCTCGGTTTAAAAATGAAAAAGGTAAAGTGAATAGTATCGTTCTAAAATGGTTTAAGTGCACGAGAACTTCCACGGAAGTTTGGCTAGAACTCCAAGTCACGTTGTACGAAATATCGTATTTCGTACTACTGAATTTCCGTGGCTCGTTTTCCTCGGCGTAAAATTTCATGAAAGTAACGCATGTTTAGCAAACAAGTTCTATGATACTAAAACGCCTTCTTCACCACCAAAGTGTACCATATTTGTTTCACCAGAATATATATCACGCTGTTATGTTTGAAATTAACATTTTTTTAATAGATAGAGAGAAAACAAATTTTTTATTTTTTCTGGATTATTAAATGTAATTTACAACAATACAAATATAGACGAATGCTAAAATTTAACTTATTTTTTCAAAAAGAAAATATCAAATTTGTCTACGAATCGTTTTACCAAAACAGATATATATATTTACTCGGATGAACGAATTAAACCTTTAATAAACTGTTACGCTTATTTATAAATTAAAATCAATTACGTAATCCAAATAAGAAAACGAAGGACATTTTATGATAATTTATTTAGGAGTTGAAATATGGTATATATATTCTGCTATGGTATAACTACATAATGTACATAGATTCGGAAGAAAGTATGAATAATCAAATAGCGCAAAAACTATCTAGTGCTATAGTTATTAATACTCATATACAGAAATTCCAATTTTAAACATTCTTTTGTCCGCCACTGTACATACGTTCTTATATGGTGACGCTTAATAAATACATAACAATTCAATCCGTCCGTCCTTCCTAGAGCTCTCTAACATATTCCAGTCTAATTACGTTGTATATCGATTCACTTGTCCGTTGTTCACGCCTGTAGACGCAAATGACCGCAATTAAGACTCTCTCGAGCTACACTCGTAACGAACTTTCATACCTCAAAAAGATATTTCACGCTGGACTGAAATCTTGATAAGACCGAGATTTTACGTCTGACGCGAAAATAAGCGTCGGGGGGTGGAGAAGAAATCTCGATCGCACCTCATTACTCGTAATTAAGGCTGTTATCGATGACAGTACCCGGCAAAGGGAACTTGCTGACCCTGTCCTGTCGCGTTTCCATCCCCGTCCGCTTCTATCATCCAACATCAGCCTATCAAACTGACTCGCGATTCGACCGATGACGGATAATAGCCGAACACGAAGGTAACGCATACCTTTGTGCAGGCACTTGGGTCATTGAAAGTACCGGCGACACGGAAAGCCTTCTCATACGAATACTCCTTGGCAGCATGAAAGTGGATGGAGGACGGTTAATGCCGACCCAAAGGGGAACGAAGGTGGCACCGGGGTCGAATGCAAATACGTTCGCGCGTAATTGCAATTTACATGTTTATAAACCTCTTTTGCATGTGGTGGCTCCTTTTTTTTCTCCCGGTTTCGAGGCTCGACAGAGCCCTTGTTATACGTCGGGCCTCGTGCCATGACGTCAGGGCCACTTTTTTACTTACATTCGAGCCTAAAAATAGGCGACATGACAATTATTGCGTGTACAATCGCGAAAGAGGGCTGAGCTGGCCTGAACGAAATTTTCTTGCAGCTCGGAGTTACAGTTGCAACCAGAGAAAAGTTTAAAGAGCAATTCGTTGGAAGGATTGATCGACTTTAATTACGCAGGCCATAAACAGATTTTCTCTAATTAAAACATGTATATCTATCTGTCGTCAATCTAATCCTTGTACTTGTCTACTATAATTCCTTTGACGATCTTTTATGCTTTTCTAAAAAGATCACCAAACCGCACTGAATGTCTATTCATTCGAGATAAAGATGTAAGCAAACAATTTCCGAAGCTTCAAAATTACTCACACATTTACACATTTGATTGCTGACATAAGGGTTCAAGCCATAGTCACCAGATAGAGATTTGTCTCCCCACTGTACTGTTGAGTGCTGACAAGAAGATCCCTGGCAGGAATGCGGTGACGTAGGCAAGAATGCACACCCGATTGGTTGGCTTGGAAGGGGAGTGGCTAGGCTCACACGCAATTTCGGCTACAGCGTTCTATTGGCCGAAGCAGTCACACACACTACTCTAGTAAATACGGGAATCCTACTAAATACTATGCATCGTGTGAAATCAACAGTCGAAACGGTGTGATCACGCGGCGACTACGGGAGCGTCAGAGGTGGGGATGGGTGCTAGCTGGAGACCCCTCTTGCCTCTGTGTCCCCCGGGGATCTTCTTGTCAGCACTCAACAGTACCTTCCCCTTCTGCGACGATATTCCCCCACGTTCTTCCGTTACGCGACACGTTTCGTCTCTGTCGTGCATGTGTCACAATGTCACGTGACTGATCCGGTACTGGCAAAGAGAAAGGGTAACTTTTTCCCTCAATTCGAGTCAATTCCGCTCATCTGACTACTCTGACTACTCTGACGCACACTGGTACTTTACTGCCTCGTTCGTTGGACAAGGTCTAGTTTTATATCACTTAAGTAATAGTATAGACCATTTTGTTGTGTGAACTCCTGTTATCATATTGGCTGCTTGCCTTCTTTATTAAAAAATGTGAATAATGTTCCGTTAGTAGAAATTAGAATCTACGAAATAAATGAAAATTAGCAAGGTCTAACGATTATAGTTGGTGAGGCACAACTTCCTAACGAAATTGTTATATTATTTTGGTCGTGCATTATTTTGAAACATACATAGGTTGATACGCTAGATAAACATATATTACTGTTCACTCAAGTTCTTTTTAAATGTAACGAAACCGGTTTATTTGAAACGTTGACAACCTCTCTTATTATATACCTCAATTAACGCATTATTTACGAACGACTATTTCTAACGAATTTATAATTCTTCAATATAAGTTCAAATTATATAATATAATCAATAATCCAATATAAGTAATCCAATAACTTCTTCCAGTATTATTCTACATCTGAAAGAAGACTTTTAAAGTGCTTCTTGATATAGCACAATCATTAAATATCCTATTATTTGGCTTCGGTAAGTAAAGTACCATTTTATCAACATTAATTTTTATTAATCACTTCGTCTTTTGTGTTTCAGGTTAAAATGTTCATTGTTGAACTTTTTAACCCTTTGCACTGGGAGCTATTTTAACTCGAAAATTAAACATTTCTTCCGACCTAGAATAATTCCATTCTATATGATTTTTTTTCATTTTGTGGATATGAAAAATTGATAATACCTCATACAATCCTTAAATGTTTAGTAATTGATTAGGTACCACCATATTTAATAATGTAAACAATATTGTGAATAATGGTAGAGCAAGTTTTAGTGGCGACTCTGGGTACGTTTGTTAATAACATTATCATCATATGCATCACAAATTTTGATTCTTATTGCTTCGAGTTTGGAGTTCCGGAAACAAAAACAGCATTAAATAACAAAAATGACAAAACTAATTTTAATAATCAATATCAAGAAGGGTCTACACTAACTTCGACCTTAAATTCCAAGGTCAAAAGGTCAACAATTTCTTTTACGGCATCGTATTCTATTCATCACAACGATAAAAAGTGCAAAAGGAACCATCGGTAAAAACTTAATCGTTCTCTTAAAAAATTGTGGTGAAGTTATTAACATTATCCAACTGATTTAAATTTATAATATTTATCAATTTATGATTTTGTAAACTTTCGGTAAAAATCATGTAAACTTAATAGAGAAAAAAGCATGTATACAAGTAGATTTAACAGTTCAAAAGTAGGCGAAACAAATGTCAAAAGTTGATTCAAAGTGGATAAAGAAATTGCATAATTGGAGATGATTAAAACCAAATTAAAACAAGAATCATTTGTCCCTTTACTTGACCAATGAATATCGTTGTCAGTTTTTGTTTGTCGTCGCGAGATAGAAATTCTGCAGTGCTGTGCGAGTTTTCTCTTATAGTAAAATTCTATTTCAGAGCGGTTTTGAGGTCGTGGGAAGAGCTAATGGTGGTGACAAACACGACACGTCGCGTCGCTTGTGTACTACATAGGTAATTCGTGTACTTGCAGTTGGTAAGTCGAACATATTTACATTTTACGAGCTTTCGTGCATGTTTCGTAGTGGTATGCAAACTGTAATAAAAATGGTATTATATAAAATTAAAATTAATTGAATAAAATGTTCTTTATATGTTAGCGCACGGAAGGTTTAATCTTTCAATATATTTTTGTTTCAGCTTTTATTTCACTTCGAGTTTTCACTTGTGTTCTGTTAATTATTGTTGAATTAATATGGTTATTATAATTATGAATACTAAATGATAATATATTATAGGAATAATATTATGCTCTCATGTGACATTTCCTTTAAAAAATAATGTTAGTGTACGTGTAAATACTTTTTAAAAGTATGAAGTGTATAGCTATAAAATGATATATACAAATAAATATTAGCATAGTTATACAGATGTGCACAAAAATTAATACGCAAATATCAATAACGTCTGGGTATTTATATATATAGTATCAAATTTAGTCCATTATTATATGTATTATGTATATTGTGCATGTATAAGGTCAGTTCTTTTCTTCGTGAAATAATTATTTAATTATACATTATCATATTTTAATTTGCCAAAAGCAAGAACGTTGAGAATGTTTTGTTCTCGTATTTTGTAAATTAATCTACATTGCAATAAATTTGAATATTTATGTTGTGAAAAAGTAAATTTTATTTTGGTTCATCGTATTTTATAATTATAACACGCCATTCCAACAAAACAATAAATTTTTCTAAATTAAGGGGATCACATGGAATTTGTTTAACTTCTACAATTACGTTTGGAATGAGATTGACTATATGTATATGTATATTTAATACACATGGAATATAATATGAATATTTATATTATTTTGTATCAATTTATTTGGAGGATTGGAATCAGTTAATTATTGCTTTGACCATCTACATACCTGCAGGCTATGGGGAAAGCGAATTAGGTTAAGCAGTGTTTAGCCGTCAAATCGCGGAAAATCAGTTAGCTCAGGGAAATGACGGTGAAGCTTCAAAGCTGCAGAAAGCTTTATGGAGGGTATGAGGTTCTCATTTCCAAGTCAAATACGTAGAATTGGTCGTAATTTGTCTTGAGAAAAAAAATTTATCTAAACGAAACACGAAACCTATTTAAATAAATTTCGTTTGCAACGCTTTTAGAATAATTACACCTTATTTTCTCCTTCCTGAAATCTCTGTAAATTCGTAATATTTTAACTCAAAAGAAAACTATGCTTCATAATCATGCAATATGTAAACATTACAAATTCGAAATAAAACATTTGTGTTTCTATGTATACTTCTGTTTGAGCTGCACGGATTTTAATTTTAGAATTACGAAATATAAATAGACAGTTAGCATTGAGAAGAAAATATAAGCCAGAAAAGTTGAATAATAATAATATTTATCTGTGATGATCTTTTGGTCAATGGGAAGTTATTGTACAAATTGAACACCAAGAAAGAATTGAAGTGAAAGGACATGGATTAAAAATAGGAAAAAAAATTTGTAGAAAGGGGAATCATAGAAAATATAATAGAATTCAGAAAGATAATGAGGATGGATATGTTGGATGGATACATCACTTAATCAAGTTGAAACAGCATTTAAATATGATTAATAATAATATAGAATTTGGAATATCGTAAAGTATTAGTGCACACTATATTCTACTATATTCTATATTCTGCCTTTGGAATTTATACGAACCTTCGTTCGAAAGTATTGACAATGGCAATAGTTATTTTTTTCGAGATTCAGTAGGTTATTTACACCTTTAAAGGAGAATATTTTTGAAGAATAAACGGTCTCAGTATATTCCATAATAACTGAATCTTTGATTTCTTTTAATATTACAGACAAACATTTTTGGAGTTAGGTTTATTTAATTCACGCATTGGCTGTAACATATTCAATGCATGTAGCACCAGCTGTTCTGCGTGTCACATATGCTTAGGTATTATAGTTATTAGGTATTATTAGGTATACACATATTAGTACATGTATCGATATTTATGCGTTTGTAGTAAATACTATCGTAGTATATGTATACGATATGAAATAGTAATTATTTACAAAAAGGTCCTTCAATCTCGATGATCTTGAAATATGACGTGCATATATGTGTTGATTGCTTTTAGTTTCAATAAGGTATCTACTATCTACACAAATATATTTGATACTGTACACTGTATACGACACTTGAGTTAGGTTAGAGCTGCATGTGCAAAGGCAGAGTTCTTCTTGCTCAGCTTTTAGCAGTAAATTGCAATATAATTTCCGTTTGCGTCAACTAATATTAACAATTTAAATTTGCTTAAAGGTTAAAACTAAATTGCTTAAAACTAATTATTAGATAGAAAATCAAAAGTTCACGTTCCTGTACTATCAATGGTTTAGTTACGTAATTTGTTCGAAAGCGACCTTTTAATGAATTGCAGATAAAACCGTGGAAGCTCGTTTACTCGAATATTTGTTCGAAGGTTTGTTTTCCGTTAACGTTAATGCTTCGGAATGGCCAGGGTATACTACTATCTTCGCAATAATGGCCATGCAAATGACCATTCTCTCGTTGAAAACTGCCTTCGAGGTAAGCCTACGTTTTCTGAAGGATTTTATTAAATGCCTCGACAAAACCAACCTAGAAACACCTGATTCGAGTTTTTTTTCGCGAGTTGCATCGCACGGTCGCTGGTGATATACGACTGTACGTATAAGTAGCAGCAAGTAGACGAAAGAATAATGGACTTGCCGAGTTGAACGCAACGCAACCCGTCGCGGCGAGAGGGAACTAGCCTGGCTTGAAAGTTTAAAGGCTCTTCGAAGGTTCCGAGCTTTTAGCAAGTAGGGGATGTTACCTAAGATCACACTCCACGTTTGCAGATCCCATTGCTATGGAATTTTGTTAATGGTTGGATAATCCCCAAGCTAGCTCTTCAAGGGTGCTCAGTTTCCGCTGGCAAGACGCACCTTCCAGGTAGTTCCATTTCACTAATTTAGTGGAATCTTGATTATGAGATACCGAAAGTATTCCCTCAGTATCAATAGACTTTCAAGTTTCATCCAGGGATCGATATAAACAGTTATGGTTTGTTTGTAAAGAAATTTTGCTCAAACTCATATGTTTTACTTAAGGAAATGTGT
The DNA here is from genome assembly GCA_916610255.1 of Lasioglossum lativentre. Classification (NCBI taxonomy): domain Eukaryota; kingdom Metazoa; phylum Arthropoda; class Insecta; order Hymenoptera; family Halictidae; genus Lasioglossum; species Lasioglossum lativentre. The sequence continues at coordinate 27,033,529 of OU744357.1, read as the reverse complement.
ATGTTCCTGTGGAATTTTTATGGAAAGAAAAATGACCCTTCTTTAAAAAGCGTTTTCATGAAACAAATATTTTCGAATATGTATGATAACGTTCATTGGAACAGGTTCCATAAGGGAAACTCAAACGAGCTTTGAATTAACGAACTGTGAATTATCTACATAAATATTACAAATAAATAACATTCAGAATATCAATTTAACTGTAATAATTATTTAACATCATTCTAGTGCCATTTGTTGAATAGAATTCAATATTTCTTATGACGATTGAGAACATTTTTAATATTAATGAATGAAATATATGTGTTCCCGTTACAGAAAAATTGATATTTTAAAATTTTGTAAGTTCCAATTAAACTAAAACTTTTACATAAAAATGCTCCTCGGTCCATGTTTTAAAAAAACTATTGAAGATTTCTATAAAACTTTCGATCCTTGATTTCATCTACTGAATTATTATTATCGGCGTTCGTTGTGTTTGCACAAGGTAAGCTGGCTGCTGACAATCTAATATTTTACAATATTATTATGAATAACAAAATACAGTGTAAAACACGCTATATATTTTACGAATTTATGTTGAACGATTATTTCACTGAAGTGAATTGTACTTATACATAGATCGATAATTTCAATTACGAAATTTCTAAAATCTTCATCCAATCAGTTTATGTTGCATCAGTTTGATAGCTATTAGCGAAAGGTTATTGTAGCTTTTAGAGAGAGAAAAGAATGTTTTCCTTTCATTTATATGCATTGAATTCAAATTTCATCACCATTTACCATTGTGAATATCGAATGGTTATTCTATGTATGTACAGGATTTTCACGCTAACACTAGCTAGCATTTTTCTTGCAAATAGTAACCAGTAGAAAAAAATGAAAGAGGAATAAGAGTGTCTGTAATTTTTATAATCTGCATTATTTTTTTAGAAATGAAACCGACCTTCAATTTTTTAAATGGAATGCTATGTATTTTTTTATATCATATGCAACCTAACCATCAAACGACATAATAACGCAATATTTAAAAAAATGTAAGTTTTGGAGTGTTTAAAATGTGTTGTACAAATAATAATTGTGCAGTTTTTGTAAAATATTGAACCTCTTTGGACAATCCTGTAGTATAGCACGGACACTCTATACTCTATAGTCAAGCACAAAGAGGCGTTGCACGGTTTCTCGATTTTTCTGACTCGTCAGCTGTTTCGTCGCTTTGTGTCTCGCCCGAGCATCGGATATTTATTTTTACATTCGCCAAAAGAGACTGTTACCGTTTAACCCTTTTCCCTGACATAAGGGAAAGATTTCGTGTTTCACTGGAAGCAAAACACTGCAGATTTGGTCTTTACTTTACAGAAGTAAATATAAGTTTGTATCAATAATTTCGCGATTTTATTGAACAATTTATTTGAATAATTTAATTGAAAATACAATTTTCCTGTTTAAAGATGATTTATTTTTCAGAATTGAAGACATAGAAGTAAGCTATTATTTAAAAGAAATTTGAAGCATATTATTTTCAGCACTTTCTTTTTTTCTGTAAGAGAATGAAGTAAAAAATCTGCAATCAGTGATATTCTTTCCGAGATCATTTTCAATGCCTATATACCGTAGTGAATGAAATTGTATTCATAAATTTTTTCTTAATTGTTTGCATGTTTACCTTCATCAATAATTATTTCTTTTTGTAAAGTTATTGTGTTGTTGATATTCACACTTTTACAACGACAAATAACTACGTCATTCTAAAGATTTTATATCTTTCCAAATGGAGGTATTATTTTTCTGTAACACTTTATGGATTTCCAGGTTGGGGCGAGTATAAGAATCCGCGCAAATAGGCTCGTGTATCGATTGGCAATTTCTGTGAAATACGTTCAGAATAATCGTTATTTTATGGACAATGATGGTCAACCGGCCGATAGGATTTTATATTTATAGAAATCCGATTAAATGGGTACATATAACGAATACATAACGCGTTTCTAGTGACACTTCATCATCACGAATAAAAAAAATTGTTTCCATTTTCTTTAAATGTCAAACAATTAATGCTATTGACCTACTAGCTAGGCTTTTACGAAAGGAATACATTGAGTCATTTTAAATTGATAGAGGAGAGGGTAGGAATATTAGAGAGGGTAGAAATACATATAAGACACCAAGGTTTTCACCAATACACGATATTGATACTTTTAAGAATCGTTGATGGACATCACATATTATACATACTAAAACACTTTTCCCCAGCGACTCGTGTTCCTAAGCTAAGTTCTTTTGTTTAACAAGCATTTCACGAGTTGACTGTGCTAGAAAGTTTTTACACGTGTTTCTAAAAGTGGAATTTACTGTCTCGTAATATTCAGAGAAACAAAAATGGTAAGTTGTATTTCAAGTGTTCGTATCTTAATTATGGTAGACGATAAAAAAGAAGTGAAATTATAAATTGGTAACAATATGAGACACTTGAATTAACAACCAGAATCGAATGACATAATGTGCATATTTTGCGATATGAAATTTTCTGAAGTCTACAGCGGCGAATTGTGGATATAGTGTTTATGTATTATTGTCACTTATGGGCCTATAACGATTGTGAGGATTCACAGTAGAGTGGACCTTATTTTTCGTCCTTCGAAATTCTTTCGGGACACCCCCTAAGATTGTGACACTAGCTAAAAATATAACCTATGTAAAATTTTAGATCGATCGAACATCGGAAAAACGTGCCGCATCAGGCTTGAAAATTTTTTATTTTTGAAACTTGGTTTTCACCATAGTACATCGTAAATATATATTTCTATACATATGTATATCGTTGGATTTGTCTTTCCATGCTCTATAATTATATACAAATAAAATACAAGCTATTTCCCTAAAAAGTAACATCATCTAATATTACTACCCTTTCTATTCGGCCGGTTTGCCTCCATTTAAAAAAAACGAAGTAAATCAAAAGCTCTGTAAGATTCGCAGTATTTATATTTATGCAGTGTATTCCATATGAAATTTCTTAAATTTCTACGTTTGATTTTATTCTGATCTATTCTGAGAATTTCCTGATTAAAAAATAACGTGGGTAACGCATATTCCTACTCTCTCCTCTACTTTGGTTTTAAAAATAGCGATTGGTCTTAATATAAAAATTCTTTGACGAGCGAACTCAAATATTTGTAAAATGGGGACGTTTTCTAATTGCAAGAGTTTCATCAGCTTCTAAATTTAACCGTGCATTATTAACTCGGAGCGTAATAACTCCGGAATACAAATAACTTTATTTTAATTTTATTACAAGTAACTTTTACATAATTGTTTATCGGAGTCACTTTAAATTACATCTATACTGCTGCAAACAAGTTTGTATTTAAACAAGTGGAAAATTGGTCATGAAAAAATAATTTGAATATTTTTCGTAAGCCACTGGAACGTGATCATAAAATAAAATTGATTATAAACAGGTTCTAGAGAGAAATAAATTTGTTGAATGTAAATGAATTTGTAATTTATAGTTTATTTCGGGTATGTACGTATTCATTGGTTTATTGCTTTGCCCAGTTTATGTAGTGTTAATATTTGTTTAAAGTTCGCTGTTTTATTTCTGTTCCGCAGGATCGTTTATTACTGTAACGTCGGGGAAATGGCACAAAATTTCTAATAGATAACGCACGGTCGTGATTGTTCGCTCTGTGATACAATTTAATGGCGAATTCCTCTATCTGGGGAACCAGTTGGAAATTATGTGTTGCAGTAGAACTCTGTGTTACTGGATAATTATTGTTTCGCGGTACACTCAGTTTATTTGCGTTTTGAACTTCCACAACAGTGCAAACGAACCTTCGTGCAAGTAGCTGTCGCAGCATTTATATTCGTCCATGCAAGCAGGTCGCAAAAGGAACTTGCTTTATGGACATTCAGGGATTTGTTTATAAATGCAGTTAGTCAGATTCAGTATAATGATTTTAGGAGACAAAGCGTTTTAATGCAAACAACATTATAGACGCTATTGTACCGTGTAAATTAGAGGTATGTATCACTTTTCCATATAATCAATTTTGACGCGGTAAATTGAACCTGTTAAAATGTTATCTTATGGAACCTTTCAACGAGGAGAATAATCGAATCAATAATTAAACTTGTCGCAGGGATTATTATTTAATGGATGTAAACCAAATACAAAGGAAACAATTAATGTCAACTATGAATTAATCAAATTTTCAATATTCTTACAGGCTTTTGTATATTTCAAATATTTATTGTTATTTTATAAAAGTTTCAAAATGCTATAGTCAACTAACATTTTAAAACAAGCAAAATGATTTTTATATGACCATCCTGATTTACATTTATCACCACTGATTTTTAAAAATGTGACCTAACGATGCAAGTAAGTCAAGAAACTTACATTGTTCATTAGAAAAATGTCCATGTAAATTATTTGAATTAATATATTCCATTTGGAAAAATTACATTTGTTTACAGTTACTATTAAACATCCAATTTTGATATCTGTAGGGACCAGGATATAACTTGTAGGGACCACGTGATATCCCTACTCCGCGCAACACGTCTGCTGCTATTGGCTGAATCGCTTGACTGGCGTCAAGAGTGGGGTCTCGCAGACCCTCTGCGCCTCACTGTCAAAATCACTGCCATCTCCTGATGGACGATCAGTACATGGTTTTTGGTTATTTATATTTTCTTGTAGACAAAAGTAAGCACTCATTACTTTCGCACATTTGCTTCCTTCATAATCAATGAACAAATATTATTCAAATAACTCACAGACAAGACAATACAACATGCATATAGTAGTAGTGATATGCGAGAGCATGTTTGCCCAATAAACTTTCGAAACTAATTTTTCTGAATAGAAATCTCACAACAACAGATATTATTTTATACTTCCATTTTGGATTTTTCAGCATCGTTTTTTTTTTGTAACGTACTAATTAAATCCCATACTTTTCAAGCTATATGATTTCTTTCCAGATGTTACACAAACGAAGAAGAAAACAAATTATAAGATGGAAAGAATGATTAGCGGGCAGAGATACTATGTTTAAGTTTAAACATAGATGTATTCCGTCCACGGTAACTCGCTTTTTACTTTTGCTTGGAAATGTTCGTCTGTACCATGTAACTATTTTGCTGACCAATCGGATCTAATCCAATTCGTCGGAGACGTGACGAAAAAACCTGTGTCCAGCTAAAATTAATGCCAAACGAGAGGAGGCAGTCTGATTCAGCACAACGAATGAACCTAAAATGCACATGATGATGTCGTTCAAGGCATATAAGAAAATACTCGGTCTAATTGAACATTGATTGAAAAATAACTGCGAAAATATTCCAGCATGTGATTGTATCTCCATCTTACACTCATAACTAACGTTGACAGTAAAAATGTAATTCAAGTCAATCAATAAAATATGTATATTTTTCACTTCTAGTTGTCTTTTTTTTAATTTTAGGCATTTCAAACCCCATTCGATGTTTACGTTCGTAATGTATATCCTGTATACAATTAAGAGCTATTATTATTCTAATTGCGATGTACATAGGAAATAGCTTCAGTCTCACGAAACTGTATCAGAATATTAGATGTTTGGCATCGGAAAGCGAAGCCCATGATGTCAAAATCAAACAGACCGTAGTATTGATGGAATAATAGGATTATCTTGAATAATTGCAGGTGTTATACATAACTGTGTAATTGAACCCACGTGCAGATGTTCAAGGCATCGTGTATAGCTTAGCAATAGCTGAGAAATTTCCACGTTTCTATGGTTAAGCTTTCATACCATTTCGAACTTGAGTGTTAGCAAATTATTGTTGAAAATAATCTGTTAACGATTATTGATTCAGTGAATGTATACTTGTTAGAAGTCATCGATTCATTGAATACAACTAATAAATCTTCAACTAGTAGGGTGCTGTCTATAAATATCCAAATGGCCTCGTATATTTAAAAGATAGAATATGTTACATTCGAAAAACAAGTTGATAGACTGAAATACAATATAATAGCAATTAATTATTTTTAATTATTGGCTGTACTTATTGTTTTATTGTTTACATTTTGTTAATTTTGTTCGTGTTTCCTTGACTTTCTATTTTATCATGTACGATTATAATGATATAATAATAGTAGAATGTAACAATTAATATTACCGGACACTAATAACTGGTATTTCTAACCAAAACGTTTAAAAATCGATATTTTTGAATCATTTTGTTCTTCGATTTTTTTTTCTTTATATTTTGTGTTGATTAATTTAAATTTCAATAATAATCAAGTTTCTATTGATGATTTTGATCGTAGAAAATTTCAGAATAACTGTTACTTTTGGTCCCTGATTTAAAACGTTTCAACGGTACAAGTCGGCCGGAAATTAACAAATCTCACAATGCTCCTTTGGAAATTGTGGATTAACGACGTGCCTCTCTAATAACGATACTCGATAACAGTGTTCGTTTAAACAGGTCTATTCCTGGCTCGTTCGACGCAACAATGCCCGTTAGTTTGCTGAACCTTTCGTCGAGGATCTTGACGATCCTCGGACATCGTTTAAAGGACGTATCGGCGCACGTGGTTACCGTCGATCGCATAGGTGATGTTCGTGAATCAACATAATGCCAAAGAGGCTAACAATAGCCCATTTGAGTCACCGACAAACTTATCGATCATGTTGCTCGACAGGGGACTTGAAATTCATCGGCGTTGTTTCATTAATTATACTGCCGTTTCCGCCTCGATTCCTGCAGGATTACGGTGATTTCTCATCAGGATCCTCCCTCGAATCCCTTGTCAGATGTGTTTGTGGCTAGGATTCGCGGAACAGTGAATGTAACTTGTGCAACTCATTCATTCAATTTCCCTCGCACGCGACTTGTAATTGTAATTATTGTAAATATCAAGCTGATACATTTGTACTTGTACGTACAAATCAACTGTATTTTATACATTATGTAGTTCAAGCTTTTTAATAAACGACGTATATTTATTGCATGGAAAGACCCCAATGATTGGAAGTTTATATAATTTTTTGTGGAAATGATATCGCTTTATCAATGACAAATAAATATATCCGGATCACGAAGCTTGGCATAATTTATGCCGAAGGGACCGAGCAATTCTTACATGGCTCAGAATTGAACATACAATACTCACCCACACATATCGTTTTATAAATTGTTGCAGATGAATAGCAGAACATATATGTGCCGGTAATTATGAAAGTGGTCTGAGTCAAAATTCTAAAAAATTGAACTTTTCTGTATATTTTAAAGGGTCGTACTACGAATCAATCTAACATTTTGTTTTCATAATATTAGCGACTAAAAGTACTTTTGATTCGTCAATAGTGTTTCTAGTAAGTATATTATAAGATCAGGAAGAGCACAGACAATACCAAATTGTGTGACAGACAGGCAAAAAAATTCACGCCCACAATTTTTTACAGTTACAGCAAAATCGATATTCTTTATTTTCATTTTAGATTAGCTTGTAGAATTGACCCTTAAAATATTTGACGTATGTAGTCGAACACCCTGTACATGTAACATATGAAATTCAGTTACTTTTACAAAATTTCGTTCTACATTATCAATGTAGTATGGGCAGACAACATAAACCCGAGGGACATAAGTTCGAGCAACGAACAAGGGGGAGACACGAAACGGAGTAACCAAGAGTCTACAAAGTCAAACCTGTCCAACTGTAATACAGTCGCATAAATTGGTTCAATTCAGGATGATAAAACATGAGTTTGATTAACCAAAACCAATGCACTTGCGGATGTACAAATTCAACCAATCTAGGACCGAGAGACAGAATCATCTTAGGATCAAGTGATCCAGGCTTGATCTACCTATAGGGACCAAAGACGAGGAAATGTCAGGTTGGGACAAAAAATACAAATAGGACCAATTGGGGACCAAGGATCTCGAATAACATCAATTCACAATCTTAGAAATACAATTGTAAATAATAAGGATGTAAGGACTCATCTTTATCTTGGGATTTAGTTAAAAAGTCCCAGACTCTAAACACAAAGATCTAAATGTCTTCAACCTGAGTTCACTGAACCGAGAGAACTAAAGGATCAAGACTGAAGTCCGTAAACTTTAGGTTGACTTTTTGAGTACAGATAAGTTTAGTTAGTACAATTGGTTTAGATTTGAAGTAAAGAATACTGTGAAGAATAAGTTAAATTAAGTAAAGAATACTCCAAATTCATAATTTCTATGTCACAGATTAGTCTAATTTGAGATTTTAAGATGTAATTCAGTTTGATAGTTCTTTCCTTGATTGGATCTGAGGTCAGCTTTGAAGCTTACCATGATTAAAATGTCATATTCCCACCGGATTTAATTCGTGTCTTTCGATCATCAGTTGGTTCTAGTCCAATTTCTTCGTTCTGGATTATTTAATCAAGTTTATGGGTTCCTACTTGATCACATTTGAACACCGTGTTTCTCCCTCGCTCTTGAATTGGTTCAGTTATAGCACCTTCGATTTGGATTTGCGCCGACGATATTCTCTGGTTTCTACATTTATTAAATTTGAATTTCGCGGCCCAGAATCGATTTGATTCGAATATCTCGGATTTCGGTTGGCGCATACGCTATCGAAACCATCATTTCAAATTTTGAAGCCAATTAACCCGGAATTACATTTTTGAGAGCTGTGTACATTGTACATCATAATTCTCGAACGAATGATCAGTGTCGATAACAATACCTTATTATTGAATTAATTTCCAGAGTGGTTGCTCATAAACTTCAGTATGAAATCCGTATTTTTAAAAATTGTATCGTGGTTTTCATTGTTTACAACGAGGGTTTGCAACTGCAACATCGGAAGAAATTCTCGAAAGTGTAGTTCGATATGTTAAATGTGTCAGATTTTTTTAATAACTTTCTTTGGTTCCGCTGTAACTACCCTTACAGGCGAAGTATACATAGAGCTGAAACATAGCTGAAAGAGCCATTTTCGGTCAAAATCGGCCGAGGGACATTTTTGACCCGCTTAACTGGTTAAGCTCTTTATCTGAAAAACTGAAATGCCATTATCATTAATAATCAATTTGTGGATAGAAGACTGGAATTAAAAAAGGTTGTAAGAGCAAAAATGATAATGCCGAAGAAAATCCATGTAAAACTTGTAAGATCGTCTTGTAACCAACACAAAACTTGTAACCAATCGTCAGGAAACTTTCAGCCTTATTCCATTGCATTGGTGTTGCACTTACATACTTTTTTTGCGGAAAAAACAATTTTTGAAAAAATGGCACTTAAAGGCTTTTTTAATTCCAATCTTCAATTATCAAAAAAATTGTTTTGTGTGCAGTTTTCACAAGCTTTGTCCGCCTAACGAGTTCCACTCTTTGCGAGTTCCAGTGTTGGGTATAAAGATTACTCATTGTCAGGCCAAAACATTTGCTTTCAAACAATTAATACTTCTGAACAAAGCTAAATAAACAAAGCAATTATTGATAAGATAATTCACTATACAGGGTGTTCCAAAAATGTTGTGCTTCTTTGAAAGAGTCGATTCCTACAGTTATTTGAAGTAACTTTTTCCTGTGCAAAAATGTTCTCCGCGGGTTTGTTAAGGAGTTATTAACGAAAAACACGGACCAATCAGAGCGCGGCTACTGTGGACGAATTCCGTGGAGAACATTTTCGCAAAGGAAAAAGTTACTTCAAATGACCTCAGGAATCACCCCATGCAAGGAAATACAACCTGTTTGGGACACCCTGTATAAGTCACTAATCAATAAACAAGTGGGAAACTGTCAGCCATGTACCGAGGATGCGACCGCAGAGCAGCAATACTCGAATCGCTTTTCCGTGCTGGGAAATCGACCGCGGAAACCATTGTGTGGTTTGGTTAAAAGAAGACACAAGTTTATGACCTAGCCAAGAAATTGGGAAATTCTGACACACGGTAGGAGGTAACTATACCCCGGGGAACTCATAGAAATCGTTCTGATCGCAACCGAAGCGTGGAATTTGTGATCGAATTAAAAGAAAAGATTAATCAGGCTTCACGAAAACCTGTGTTATCATTGGTCTCCCGACTTGTGACCTTCCTGTAACCCCGACTGCAATTCCTTTGACTATTACGTGTAGGGCGTAGTCGAGTCAAAGATAAATGCGAAGCATAACAACACCAAACAAACCCTACAACCTACAACCCACCATTACAGAGGTGATGACGAAAATGGATAAAGAGGAAGGAAAGCGAGCCAGCAGCGGATTCAGGTACAAACTTAAAAAGATCGTGTGGCCGCTAGCGAAGGCTACATCGAATAATTCTATTCTTTATACTTTATACCATTCACTACATTTCCTAGAATTTGAATTATTTTTATTTATCTGTAAGTACATAAGCCGGCTACAGCTCCGCTTTCCGTAGGTATACCTTCATTAAAAGAAATTAATTATCTTAAAGTGCTCGTAGCTGTATTCACAATTAACTATAAAAAGAATACATAGGATGATCTGTCTAATAAATGAACACTGCATGTCTTGTGAAATTAGTATTCGCAAATCGTTATTACATTTTCTAAGTAGTATTTCTATAAGAACAGAGTATTCCAGAACAGTATTCTAAAAATAGTCTATGGTTGTGGCTTGTATTCAAAATCTGGCTTTTGCATTAAATGAAAAATGGGCCGAATGATCAATAAATGAACATCAATTTCTAACGAATTAACAGACGTATCCCAGTAAATGATAATTATCCAAATAAACTAGGACCATTGCACCACCTCAAAATACAAATTGCTAATCACACCACAATAATACGTAGCTTGAACATGTATGATGTCGTTCGTACAACTGATAAATGAATTAATGTAGTGGCGAATAGGTTATAAAAAAAATTAGATCTCTTTAACGAGACATCTGTGAATTTACAATACAATTACTGCATAAATGTCAACATGAACATGTTTTTGAACATTGTCAACATGTTTTTTAGTTTAATACGAATTATGTTCATTCACTGGAAGGTGTTCGTTCACTGGGCAGAAAATGCAAACAGGGGTAATTGCGCTTTCTGTATAGATTGGTTAAAAATCAACGTAGTAGGCCGATATAAGATAAATGTCCCAAATGTCTGGACAATAATTGTCCCTGAACTATCCCCCCTCCTGCGGGGTATACCCCGTGAGAGGCCATAAAACTCGAGAGGCCTCGGTCGTCGAGAAGTGTATCATGATATGGGTCGGATATTACGGTGTCAGACCTGGAGACCACTACTAATCCGATAACAAAACTTCTTTATTTTTCATTATTTTTTTATGGAACTTTGACCAACATATTCCTGGCATTTTTCTAATCAAAATGATACCAAATATGCTATAATTCCGATGATATTTACGTGTGTAATGGACGATAAAATTTTCGTGCGCATGAAAGGACAGCGTATGGGAAAGAAAGAGCAAAGGCCCGCCGGGTCCTCACAATGTAATCCCAATAAAAACTTTTTTATTATTACTAATTTTTTTATGAGACTATCACCGATATATTTGTGACATTTTTCTGATTAAAATGATACTAAACACGATATAATTCGCATCATATTTACATTAATTGCCGATCATATAATTTTATTAATGAGAAGTTACGCAGGTCGTCCATTACACACGTAGATATAATCGGAATTATATCATATTTGGTATCATTTTCATTAGAAAAATGCGAGGAATATGTTGGTGAAAGATCCATAAAAAAATAATGAAAAATAAAGAAGTTTTGTCATCGGATTAGTAGTGGTCTCACACCGATATACCCGACCCGTATTATGCTTACATTTCTCGGCGACCGAGGCCTCTCGAGCTTCCCAGGCCATTTCTACGTTCGACACAAGTCAAAGAAAAGTATCCCTGGATAATAATTGTCCCTGGCCGGACCCGTGGTTGGGACAATTATCGAGAGAATACTGTATCGGTCTTGCTAACAACTCACAATCAGAGATTACGTCGGAATTATTATCTCTTATACAGGGTGTTCGACTACAGATGGGAGAAAACTTAAGGGTTGGTTTTCCGTGACAATATAAGACGGAAATGAAGAATGAAAAAATTGCGATTTCGGCTTCGTTTTTTAGTTATTAACAATTAAAAATATCCCTGAAATAAGGCAATCTGTGTACACTCTGTACGAAATATTTAGTTATCTGAAATTTTGTAGCGATGTATGTATCATACAATGTCCATTACGTTATTATTGTGAGGAAATTAACTGTGATGCGAAGCGCGTTTCTACTTCTACGACGATTCAGAAAATAAAAGTTAATCCAATCCATCAAGAAAACGAGAACAACATCGTCTTGGAAGAAAAGCAATACTTTTCTTGTCTCGTACGGCAACGTCTTAAACGGAAGTTCCGTCATGGCGTACGTGTCTTGTGACACGAGAAAATTACAGTTCAGTTGCGAGGTATGCGATTTAATCTACGTCTAATACCATTACTAACCGTATTAGTACCAATAGTAGTGCAGCAGTAAGACTAACTGCGTCGAATGTTATTATAGAAACAGGTCAATTAATGCAAAATCGTCTTACATATTGTTAGTCTCATTATATCGATTTACACGAACAATCTGTTACAAAGCTTAATATTTGTTTGACGCTTTTTATGTGTCTTGATATTTATCAGTTCTACCCGCTTTTCCAAAAATTAATCAAAGAACATTATATTTAGATGGATATAACTAAAGATTTTGTTACACTCTTTATAGCTTTATTCTGTTTTAATAAGTCATGTATTTTTATCTAACTTTCAACGACAATAGCAAAAGTATTACTAGTCTACAATGAATATTCTTATTCGCATTACTTTTCTTTAAAAATTTAAAAAAATCTAATTAAAAGAGATTACACAATTAAATTGGTAAGATTAAAAATATAATTTTTTCAAGCTTTTCTAAATAATTTCTATTATATTATAACATATTTTTCGTATTTTAAGCTTAAAGAGAATAATAGCGTACACCGAAATTAAAAGTAACATCTTGACTTTAAGCTGCAATTATACAAAAACAATTACAAAAAAAATTTTTATGTCAAAATCTTACATGTTTATTCGACATTATTCAGGCCTAGCAATTTCACTTTATAACATATAATATCCAAGTTATTAATAAAAAATGGGACGGGGTCAATTGTAACATAATATTTTTTTTAATGAAAAGCGGTCAAATAATTGTATTCGTACTTCCTATAGAAAAAAACATAAATCAAGTTCTTTGAAAAAGTACACTATGCTCGTCTGATTAGAGATTACTTGGTTTCACAATCATGACAAACGTTGTGCATCCTTCGTGTGCCCAATCATTATATGTACTGCAACCATTTTTCATTTTGCTTGCTGCAACTGGTACATATACGAATCAAGCCATACATGGCAATAATACTCTTTATCTTCTTAATCATTACATTTTTCATTCTTGTCCTTGCTCTTGTTGTTTTAAAAACATTTTCCTTTCAAATATGGATTACGTGCCTTTTTGTTTACACTTCTCCGTTTTCCTCACAGTCTTGCAAGTTATTCTTTCTGAAAATAGGCGATCGCCTTTCTCTTTTCTCTATCTGTATTGAAATCTTTTGGAGTTCGAGCTTTATGAATTCTACTCGATTCATTCGTTCATCTGAAGCAGAGTCGCTTGTACCCAGCAAGAGGAGGAAATGCCAACGTGGCGTTTAGGAATCTATATTGTGCTATACCTCCCTTAAAAAACTTTATAAAAGAAGGATAGACGACGTTTTCCAACAATTACCCATCGACTCTGCGTACCAATCTGCAGGAAAATCGAAATATATGATTACCATAAATTCGCTAGTTAAGCACGGTAGGGGCAATATGAAATAGTTAATAGTGGGGGAACCGGTACACTCGTAGTAGGAGTCGTGAAGCGACAGCGGGGAAGAAGTTGCCTGGGCCTGGATTGGGTTATCAAAAAATGGGTCCGCGAGGCGTGTGACGATATCCCAAAATGTTTTGACAGTTATACAATTTCCGATCGTTCCAGATTATTATTAGTAATTTTTACTGTGCCCATTACTAGGGGACACTTCATGATTCTTAACATCATACTACAATCCAAGTGTAATATTAATCCGAGTTAATTATTACGGAGATTATTTTTCACTTTATTGTGGCATCTAGCATCGTTAATTTATAAATAACGCGGAATAAAAAAAGGGTATTATATTTTTTGATTTATTTAAGAAAAACGTTAAATGTCCAGCACTAGGGGAACTTCCTCCACTGGGGGGTTAAAGGTCAGCCTAATCCTTAAATGTCCATCGACCTTGAAATGATGGGCCTCGATCGTTTTCTCGACCAATTGCGTGATTTATGCGTCGACAACCAATTATTTTGAAAGGTTTTTACCTAACGGAACGATTTACGGTAATATCGCGTTTTATCGATTCCGGTCGGCCTCTTCTCTACAGTATCGTTCTGCCGGTCTCGTTTCTTCCACCGTTTTTTCCATCCCCCTTCCGTATCCGCTGAATGTGCGATTTGTGTCAGGAATCTGTGGGCTCGTCGAAGAGGAAATTTATTCCATCGAAACTGGAGGAAGCGATGAACCGCGTCCGTGACGAGTAGCCACTGTATCCTCATTATTCCTCTTTTCCTCTCTTTCTTTCTCTCTGTCTGTCTTTCTCCCCCTCTCTTCTCCTGATGTATGAATTCCAACGTCCCATTGAATTATGCAGGCTCGCCCATGCAAATTGACTGTAATAAATTTTTGACGGCACGTCCTGGCAACGAATACCTGCTACCTCATTGTGATCCGCATGATTAACATTTCACGATCTCCTTGAGTTTAACCGGGCTTCCTTTGTAGCGCTCTTTCCTTTGAAACAATCAACCCCTTAATTATATTGTAGTTTGTAGAAAAAGACATATCAATCTCAGGTTAAGACTTTGTATCGAAGATGTAGTCTTGTTAAGGTAGATAATCTACAGTGCATAACAATGTGACAGTAGGTTATGGTACCCCTATACAGGCTGTCGTGTGCCTCTATGACGTGCGCGACGTACATCTCTGTTGTTCGGGTTGCCGCATTTCAGGTGTTAATAACTAAAAAATCAAGGTGAAATCGCAATTTTTTATATTCTTTATTTTCGTCTTATATTGTCATGGAGAACCGCCCCTTAAATTTTCTCCTACCTCTAGTCGAACGCCCTGTGTAATGACTATGAATTTTATTGGCGTATTTCTTTTATTTTAGTCATAACGTTTCAAAGTTATACATTGTATACAGTAGCACTTTCATCTATTTTTCGAAATAATAATATGTTCCACTTGACTTACAACAACCTTGAACTTAAACTTTCCTGAAAATAAAATAATTCTGTAAAATTGTACTAATACAATCCACGCTAAATCGGACACTATTTGGAGTACTGTGTCGGAGTTTATTCAATTTTGAGTATGATGAAGCCTTTAGTGACCTATGAACGAATCTCAAAGGATTTTTCGACATTTTAAAAATTGTTTATTTTACAGACGTGTAAAAAAAAGTGCCACTCTTTTCCCATTAAATCATAAGACTAGAACTAACAAACCGATGAAAATAAGTTTTTAGGAGCTTATAGTGAACACATAAGAGTATCTACTAAAAATGATGTCATTTGAAAAAAATGTTATTTTCACTATTTATTTTGCAATTGTTTTAAACAAATGTAATGTTTTCATAGGAGGGGACTTTTTAAAAATTTGAAAAAATGTGGATATAGCCCCAAGTGTCCCCTTTATGTACATGTTTTTAAAACGATGGACATTTGAAAATTTTCAAAATTAAAATTATCAGTGGGCTGGATCGAGGGTGACATTTTACTATAGTATAACGATTAAACCATAAGAAATATCGGGATGAAATTTGCATTAAAATTCATTAAAAAATTATTCATATCTACTGATAATTATCGTAAATATATAAATATATATTTTTTGTAATCATTTTTTAATTAATTGTTTAAATTTTATTTTATTAAAATAAAATGTAAAATTGTTTATTTGTTACTTATTTAGTAGTTTTCCATATAATTTAAATCACCGATGTCTGTGGTTATAAATTTCTCTGTATTTACGTACCTACAATCACAACATTTTTCAATAACCAAACCTTTTCGAATGAATCTTGTGCTGTACAGGATGATTGAAGAATTATTTTTGATGCCTGACAATTATCTACTGACTCATTGTCTACGAAATCAGGGGAACAATGACGTCTGTGGTACTCGGACGATTGTATATGTATACGAGTATCGCTTATTAAGAGAAGTAGAGTAACACAGGCTTCTAAAATGGAAACACATTTACGCCTAATGAAGAGTCTTTGTACATTCGTGGTAAGTGTAACAGCAAATTGACCCATTTTAATCCGGTGCATGCACACGATGCATACAGATATACATATACATTGTATAAATGAGCAGATGATGCACAACAGGGTTTGCGGGTACAGCGACAGAAAAAATCTCCGCGGCGCGGCGCATTCACGAGTTCTGTAAACGGGAAAGAAGTTAATATTACAGTAAATAAACATAATCTTTACGTTTCATTTTGAACACGAACTAGTCCCTAGAATGATTACGCGAGTCACGTATTTTTTGCGTTAGTTTGTATCGCTGTATATGCTATTTTTCAATATAGATTTTTTATATCATTGTAGAAAATTTTTTAAATCTTTGTAATAAACATTCTTCCAGTCATTCATTCAACCATCCAAAGCGATTGTAGGTCTCGTATGTTTTGTATGTGCAAAGTTATATGGAAAGGCTAATTTAATTGAATACATTATACCATATGCTTTTTATACTTTTTGTAAACGAAGAAAAGTTTAGTAAAATTATTGTTACCACCCATAGATGTTATTCAAAATCAACAATAGAATAGAATTGGTTTCTATGCAATAGAAATTAGAAAATTTCATATTTGTTTTGTTGTTCCCATATCTATTATGTTAAATATATAATAACTTATAGAGCTGCAGAAGTTCATTCAAATATTTGAAGTAGTAGTTTTACTATCTCCTTCACTATTTTTACAGTTATTGCGGTCAACATTGTTTGAGTTAACTTTTACGTTACGGTCATTGATCAATAAGTCTATAACTTCAGTTGAAAAACGAGTTTTGAATTTATATTTTTATTCTACATTTATACTAAACACCAATATAAACAGATGCCAGAGTAGTTGATGTCTTTAATGAATCCTCATCGAGCTTACAGAATTTTAAAAGTATCCACTTATAGGTACAATATTACAGTAGTAGTACATAAGTACATGACACCGATACAATAGACTCACTTCTGGACAAATAATGAAATGTGAAATGACTTAGATATAATTAGACAAGATAATTAGATAAAGGTAGAGTGAATCAAAAAAAGTATTAGTTCATTCAGTTGTTTCAGAAGAATATAAATTTAAAAAGTAGCTTATTCATATAATGTAGAGTTTCTATTATTTTACACATATTAAGTATAGGTAAAAATTATAAATACCATTAAATTATATATACCATTATAAATTAATGTACAAAAACCACAATTCGTTGATCAAACAAGTATTAGCACACTGCTGATTTGTACATGTAACTGTACATTTAGTGTTACAATTTCTGAAAATATATTTTCATATCACACAAGTTGCACAATTGAATATTGAAAACTTTTAGTGATTCGAGAAAAGCAAACTCGTCAAGTACAGATAATGTGACACCGTCTTGAATAGTTACAGTTAGTAGGAATAGTCATAAAAGAGCCAACTATTAAAGTCACGATCAATTACAGTCGAGCAGCACAAATTTTCGAAATTCTTTTCCTGAAGCATGCAGTGTTACACACGAATGCTCATTCAGCATTAATTTCTTTCCACAAAAACCAATTTCGTGCACGCCAGAATGATACTTCGCAGGGCACTCTATGTATATGACACCTTTATCGATTAGGCCACCGTCTAACCATTTAATTCTGGTTTATGCTATCAGTTTCTATCTTCGAACGGATTCAAGATAAAATATAGGTCACCTCAGTTGTGTGTGGCCTGTATAATTATACCATAAGATACTTACTAGGTGAATGTGAAACTACGTGCTTCGCTGGAGAATCCCGTTCTGAATTGTAGATGGTATTTGCAATCCGGAATTCTTTATACTGTCACCGAGTAAATTATTACTCATTGTCGGTGAAACTTCGCGCGTCTTGTAAGTACACGAATCACAGTAATATTCGGACATTTCTAAGAGGACGATAACCTTTTTAATATTAGACCATGCGACTTGGATTTTTTGCGAAGTTAGAACAATTAGTTTACCAGATAACGTGAAAAAAATTTTTTGAAAAAATTGCAATTGATTGGAATTACAGAGAAAATACTAGAATTTGTTGTTTACAAATTTTTTATGTGGGCCTGTATTGAAAATTTAAAAAATGCCTCTCATGAAAGAGAGGTTGGTGGGGGAAGCAAGCGTTTGAGGGGCCTCAACCGTACCCAGAACTGGTGTACCGAATAATGTATTACTGTACATTTTGTAGCACACGCATAGAAAAGCATAGAAAAGCGGCCCCTAAAAATCGGGCCCAAACATATCATTGATTCATCAAAGAAATTTTTTATTGTTTTTAAAGACGCTTCAATTGGTAGCATTTTCGAGGGAAAACATCTCTTCAGTTTTCCACTCGTTAGGACGTGGTGTTAGGTAAAAATGAATGATAGTTTATGAAAGTAAAAATGTCAAACTTTAAAATGAGACCAGTTTTTACTATTTATTAAACGAAACTATCACAGTTTAAACATCAACGATTTTTCACAAATCGGAAATTTAGTGTTAAAATACGTTTTGAATTTTTAACATTTTATATTACATGAGGTTATATCAATTCTTTACCATTGATTGAAGTTCCCCTTCAGACTTCAGACCACAAGATCAAATCAAGTATAGTAATTTATTATTCTTTGTGTTTATAAATGTGGAACACTGCACACTAAGACATTACATCGCAACTGCATCGCAGGTACCAGTATTATATCTTGTGAGTAATTTTATCCGCACTTCGTTTCAGTAGCGATACAATATGTCAGTGATAGATTTGTATCGGTAGCAAATTACACGCTTCGTTAATCAAAAATACGAACCTCCAAATTACCAGAGTATCTGTAGAGACGGTAGAACAGGCGTTCAAAGGCAGAATAAATCAGTGTAATTACATTATAGGTCAGAACTCGTATTAACTTACTTGATTCATGTAAATGTCGTTATTCGATACCTATTTTAATCGGTTTTTAGACTTGATCAACTGTATTGTTTTCGATTCTTCTAGATTGCAAAATTAATTTTTATTTAGCATTTCCAGAATACAGAAAGATTGAAAAAATAAACAGTCAGCTTAATCTTAACATTTCAGTTTTTATTTCATTAAATCAATTACTTTGATTCAATGAAATTTTGATAATTGTTGATTTGGCTTACAACTAGATAGCGGATCTTTATTCAAAATAAAAATTGTCTACCTGACTTGCAACAAACTGAAGTGAAATCGAAATTTATTTTCTTTCTTACTATGTTTAATAGGTTGAAAATAATATAATACATAGTATTTGTTGTGACGGCAACACCGAAGGTAAAACGTGCCATACCGTTGCTTCAGCGGATTAGGCAACAACCTGGAAAGGATGTTTCAGGAGTAAAAAGCACATGCAGATCGGTTGCGAACTGATCGGTTAAATTATTTTACAACCACCGCACTCCGACTATTCGACCCCGACAGATGGACAACACGTGCGACAGACCCACCGAAATGTCGAGCGGACGTACGACTATAAATCGTATCATTGACTAACGAAGACAATACGAAAAGGCAGTGTCGCCAGGTCGAGAAAATCGAGGGGAATACAGGTACCCCCTCTCTGATGGCCAGAGTCGTAATATGTGACACGTTGCGCGTGCGCGATGGGGATTGAGTGGGGATAGTGGAAGGGGAAAAGTAGGGGAGTAAATGAGTCCGAATTCGGACTCATCTGGCAACACTGCGAAAAGGACTTTCCTGACAGTTTTCCACTCCTCAACCCAAAGTCCTTCCGATGCTTAACCCCTTGCACTACGATTCATTTTACGGTTGCAGTGATTAGAACTTATTTGTCGTTTCTAATTTCTTAGAAAAAAAGAAGTTTGTATATAATTTATACCTATGCAGTCTCCAATGGTTTCAACAACAAGAAAATATAATTTTGTTTCAATTTAAAGTTTAAAGGAAACTGGTAGCATGAATATTTAGTAGACTATCTTCGAAAACTTCGTCACGAGTCCGACTCGGTATTATAGTGCAAGGGGTTAACCAATGACGAAAAAAACCGAGGCGACAACAGACAAGACGTGACGAGACAGAGTCAGATCAAACAGAAAATCGCAACCAACAAGGCAAACTAGCCATTCCAACTTTAGAAATAAAATAGCGACTAGTGTACTTATGTTAGTTAAATAAAGTGTAAATACATAACCACACGACTACCATCGATTATCTATCCAAGGTGCTCAATATCACTTGGTGCATATTGAGAGAGGGCATCGACCATCATCATTGCCTTTGTATACAGTATTTTTAAATTCTAATTTTTATAATAGATTCATAAAGTCCACTCTCTACGTCTACTTATAACATTCTAACACATTGTGGACGAAAGATACCAATTAATTCAATCTTTTATTTTTCTGTTATTGTGTGACAGTTTGTTAGTATTGTTCCGTAGATGTTTTGAAACATATCTTAACAAAATACATTACTAGCATTATCTTCAAATGTATTAATAAATTCTTAAAATGTTATAATTAATAATTTCCTAATTCTGTGAACCATACTAGAATGTCTATCTTTCCGGTCTGGGAATAATCTGTTGTTATTTTTGCGATATGCGCAGCTGCTGCATATTGATAAATCTACTTTTGTTTTATGGTATAATGCGCATATTTTGACAATTGCTCCTTAACGACACCTCCTTACACTCTTCCGTGTATTGTTCTAGGAACAAACTTCATATCTGTTTTCCCATGATACCCCATTGCAGCATATTATGTGTATAGCACAACTATCGCGCCGCGCCGCGTCGCCCGTCGCGCGTCGGCGTCGTCCCCTTGCTGCCTCTATAGCATGACTTTATTTTTCCGCAAATCGTGAAAGTAATAGAATATGTACACGACTCTCGTACACTCCCGAGATAAAAATTGACCCAAATATTTTTACAACCGTGGAAGGCTTGATTCTTCTCTGATTATATTGAATTTTATAATATTTGGTTATGTTGGGAATATGATTTATGTAGAACTAAACTCGATATGAAATGGTTAAAAGGAAATAAGTATGTATGCAAGGCTGGAGAGAGAGAGAGAGAGAGGGAGAGGGGAGGGGAGGGGAGGGGTTGGGGGAAGGGGAGCACGGCATACCAACATGGCGGCGCCCTCACCGGCAAAAAACGCTTAAAACCGTTCAACTTTAAATCCACTGAATCCTAACTTTAAAACTTGGATGTTTTGCATTTTCTCGTCAAAATCTACAGGATTGTATAAACAGTATCATATAAAAAGTCCAATGTTTTTGGTCCCGTAAGATGAAGCTTAGCCGTATATTTTTACAATAGTAGTGTCGAAGATAATTTCTCTTTTTAAATTTCCGGGTGACAAACTCTGATTCCTTAGTTTGCTTTCTGTAGACTTGGACGACTTTATGAGACTCATGAACTCTCAACCTACTCAAGAACAATGTCATACGTACTCTCATCCGCAATACGTCGAAAGCAGTCCCTAGCCAACGTCTTATAATGAAAGAACACTGTATAAGACTTCCATCTTGTATTCAAATGCGGAGAAGACTGGTTTTGGCTCGAAAACTCCGGCCCGTAAAGCGTTGATAACAGTCAACGAAACATAAGAAGAAAGAATCACTTCTCAACAATCTCCCTTGGAGCAGTAGAATCGGCGTGTCCTATTATTGTCGAACGTACGTCCGAAACGTTGAAAGTGCATGTGATCAATTTCTTGTCACGTACCAGAATAGGGGAATCCATGAAACAGAGTACGAATATCTGTTTTATAGGATATAGAGCAGAGAGAGAAACAGAGAGGGAGAGGGAGGGAGAGAGGGAGACATAAGTCTGAGCAACGTCGAAAAAGGAAGAGGTATAAGAAGGTTTTCTTTTCCTTCCTTTCTTTTCTTTCGTTTTCCTCTCGGAGATAAATACTGGGATGCGTTCGTTTTCTTCTCAACCGATTTCGATTTCGGGCTGCTGCGTCGGTGTTCCTGTTCGAGGCGCGGAGCGGCGAGAGTTTCGTGCCCACGGCATGATGCTCCCTTTTCACGGTTGTTGTTTTGTTGATTCGTTGTTTTCACGCCGCCACTTTCGTGAAAGGAGAATGAAAACGGAAGGAAAAGCATCCAGCCAGCTGGCTTTGTGTACAGAGACACCCGTCGCGAAATCATTCGTTTGCTAAGCAGACAAGGAGGCCAGTATAAAACAACTCTGATCGAATGTGCGGTTTTTCTCGGCCCTGCGAGAGGAATGCAATTCCTCAATGGCTAACGGTTTCAACGAATCCGAGGATACACGTTGCCATGAAATATAAATATTTGCGCATCGCGAGAAACAGAGTCTCCGAGGAGAAGTGAATATAAACAGATCAATGCAGCAGTGAAAGAAGCGATGAATTAAAACGATGCACTTTAGGTAAGTTTCATTTTCACCATTTGAAAATAGACAGTATGTTCACTGTATACTTTACCTTTTCTTCGCATTATACATATACAGTGACTCCCATTAATATTCGAACGCTCTTTAAAAAACGATATAGTTTTTGATATTGGACCATACGATTTGAATTTTTTTTTGAGAAGTGAGAGCAATTAGTTTACTACATGATGTGAAAAGAAATTTTTTTCAAAAATTGCAATTGGTCGGAATTGTAGAGAACATACTAAAAGTTGCATTATACAACTTTTTTATGTGGGTCTATACTGAAAATTTAAAAAGATGTTTTGTAGATCTGTGTCAATTATATGCATTGTAAAAGTTTCATCGATATCGGTTGATGTCGGAAAAAACGACAGGCATTGAAAGATATACGAATCCTTAGATTTATTGCCGTTAGAGGCCGAAAATCGTGAAAAATTGTAATTTTTACCATCTTGAAACGATTGTAGCTCATTGCAACGTTGACCGATTTTAATAAAATTTTCAGAATATGTTTAATTGATACAGATCTACGAAACGTATTTTCTACATTTTCAATATGAGCCCACATAAAAAAGTAGTAAAACATAACTTTTAGCGTTTTCTCTGCAATTCCGATCAGTTGCAATTTTTTCAAAAATTCTTTTCACGTAACGTAACAAAACCGATTGTTCTAACTTCTCAAAAAAATTCAAGTTGTATGGTCGAATATAAAAAAAGGGTATTTGATATAGTGCTTCTATTATTCAAGATATGTTATTATTATGTTACTATTAGTTATTATAATAGAAATTTATAATACAATCTTTAAAAAAGGAACCCCCCAACCTAACCCCGACCTAACCAAAATTCGTTCAAAATGACTATACAAACATTAGTTAGGCTAAGTATTTTAATTTTGCTGGGAGTTGCCAAAGACCACACGTTTATAGTAAATTTTAATTCATAAATGGTTGCTGCAAAGGTTATTTATCTGTCCACCCCACACGGATTACTTCTGACGTATAACATAAGAATAATTGCATAATATTATTATCCATATTTTTATTTTTAAAATTGTGTAATGTATACGCGAATGTTGCAACATAATTATACGCATAAGAGATATGACAGGCTTCGTAAAAGACATGAAAAGTTATGTTGTTGAGGCATCATGTTAAACAAGCTATGAATTATTCATAATTCTTATGAAATTCTAAAATTATAGAGGAATTAGATATCAATCTTTTCTAAAGAATGTATTCAGGTAAGAAAGAGAGTGTGGCAATAAAGGTGATAGAAACTATTGTTGTTTTAGTACAAATTCGATTTAATGAACAACAAATTGTTGCACAATTTTAATAATATTATCTAGGAAAGACGACAAGGCCATTTGTTTCGTTTTTAACGAAGTTTCGGTGCAATTAAGCGATAAGAACGAAGTAATGAACAGTTTAAAACCATCAAGACTATCCTCTGCGTTTCTGAACTTCTGTACAAGCCGAAAGTTCTCTGCAAGTTCGTTGGTTAACGAGTCTTCATGAAAGTCCAATGTCTAGTTTTATACGTATACAGGCAGTTCATGTATAGCACACTAGTTCTGTCCCTAGAAATCATTTGACTAATCATATTGACTATACACATGTGTTGTATGACTAACTATTTATTCTATGATAAATAGTGACTAATCGTAAAATAGGTGTTTTCGACAATGAACTTCGACCGGTCACTACCTTTAGTCACGCCGAAATCAGCACTGACACACCACTGTATTATCTACCTCTCCCTTTAAGGGACTTCTATTTAAGTTCACGCAAAAGTCTAAACCATGTTCATTTTAGTAGAAACCTTCAGCACAGTTAAGCTCTCGCTCTGTCGAATATTTATCCATCTTGAATTGTCAGACGTTCCGACGTATAGTATCGTTAACGCGTTTCAAGCACTTCTTACCGGAGTTATAGTTGAGGAGTTTTTAATAAACTAGTATTTATTACCATAAACACATTAACGTTTATTACTCTCACCCGGAATACAACACATGTATAATAGAAAGACAAAAGCCAGTGAACGTTTTAAAATATGTTCAGCCGTTTATTATGAAAGTGGGGCAACTCCATTTGCTATGAATTATTGTCTTACAATTGGTCCAGTTGCAAAATCCCTTCAATGTAGATGTTCGCGTCGTCATTTGGTGATTGGGGATAGCTTCAGACCAGAGTTGCCAGATGAGGGGATGGAACACGAATTAAGGGGAAAAAGTTACCCTGTCCCTGCCAGTACCAGATTAGTCACGTGACATTGTGACACATGCACGATAGAGACAGAACGCATCACGTGACCGGGATTTTACGAGTTGCGAACAATACTCTCCTGTCATACTAAGTATTCCAATAGACTAACATAGGAGATTCTCGCACATAATTTTGATAAAACAATGCTTGCCCGCCTATCACGTGCCATGTTATACGGAGGATTTCACAATATTCTCTAACTGTATGAGAGCGAAACCGTGTTGCAGGAATTCCGTGTTATTATGAAGGAGCTTGCCTGTAATTCTTGTGGATTGTACATCGTCTGACCAAGAGTATGGATGTTCCACTTATTGTTAGAGCACCGCGCTTGTAGTCTTATACCAATTAATTCCTTTTATCGTGTCAATACCTAACCAAACCTTAAAATACCCAACCAATAAGTCTATTTCCACAAAAATCTAGACGCAATTAACAAGCAAATAAAATACGGCAGAACCTGGATTAACCGACTTCATCGGGACCGAGGGAGCCCGGATAAATCGAGATCTAAGGAGAAAAAATTGAAAACGCAATTTACATTTACAATAGATATTTGATTTGATGATAAATACAATTTTTTGTATAGTATATACAATTATTTCTTATTTTGTTAAATTTCCATTAATAAATGCTTCGTCAACGTTTCATTGTCAATAAAGTTTCTTTTGCTACTTTTACCATTTACTTTTACTATTTGCTACACATAAGTAGACCCCGGTCAGACACGGCGGAAACTGCGCGGATACAAAATACAAACCGCGCGGAGCTTCTTTACATTTGCGTCTTCATACATATTCGTCACACATACGCGGACCAACAATCCAAAACGTAAATCGCGCGGTTTCCGCCGTGTCTGAACCGGGTCTTAATGTCAACAGAAAGTCGCTTACTCGTAACTACTTTGCGTGACTCACAAGAAGTCTCTGTAAAAGAAATGCGGAGCTGATTGGTTAGAGTGGAAGGGGCTCGACTCATTTAACACGCATTTTCGGCACGGGTCATAATCGTAGCGCGTGACGACAAAGCGTAAACATTGGGACTACGGGTGCGTCAACGGTGGAAATAGGCAGAGTGAGCGAGGACCCCTTTGTCCTTGGGTTGTCCCGCGAGACTTCTTACGTGGCACGTACAGCACTTGTCGTGGAAACAAAATAAATAGTGGGGTTCGCCTATCCGTAACGACAAACTACTGTATGTATTTGACAACACTGTTCTGGCTGCTTCAGAAAGAGACGAATGAATTATATCGCGTATCACTCTATACTAGTCTATACCGAATAATCGAGACCCGGATAACCAAGACCGGTTAATCGAGGTTCCAATGTAGTTTCTACTTTGTAAACACGTTGAATATTAATGCGTTATCGATTTACCTAAAAGTAATTGCAAACAAAATTGACATTGAATACTGAATCCAAATTGTTTAGTATTGCAATTAACTACATAATACAATGCCACAAATATATTGGTGAAAGTCTCATACAAAAATAAATAATAATAAAAAAGTTTTTTATTGGGATTACATTGTGAGGACGCGGCGGGCCTTTGAACTGTGCCGGCGACTGCGACTCTCCGCGTCTCTTTCTTTCCCATACGCTGTCCTTCCTTGCGCACGAAACTTCCATCGTCCATTACACACGTAAATATCATCGGAATTATATCATATTTGGTATCAATTTCATTAGAAAACTGTCAAGTATATGCTAGTGAAAGTTCCATAAAAAAATAATAAAAAATGAAGAAGTTTTGTTATTGGATTAGTAGTGGTCTCATACCGATATCCCCGACCCGTATTATGTTACACTTCTCGGCGACCGGGGCCTCTCGGGCTTCGCTATCCGTTTTTACGTTCGGTAAAAGTCAAAGAACAGTATTCCTCACACACAATTGTGCCTAGCCGGACCCGTGGTTGGGACAATTATCGATAAAATACTGTAGTGTAAAGTGACAACTACGCTAAATAAATAATAATTGTTATTGATATCACGTGTCCCTGCTACGGATAAAATAGTCGATAGGTACTTATTATGTGAAGTACGCAAAATTCGCGTGGTATTTTTGCGAATTTTATAGTAAAATATTAAAAATTTTCAAAATTAAATTCGTTGCAAGTGTAAGGAAAATTAATTTTTCGTTATTCTCGGAATTCTTTGTATTCTAGGGATATTTAAAAACTTCATTAACCTTTTGTACACTGAATTTGTTTTTAACATTGTTCTCAACTCCCTATTGCTTCAAGTGATTTATTTAAATTGTACTTCAGAAGACAGTTCTTTGATAGGTGTTAATTTTAAACAATTTTTTTTACATTTTATGTATATACTAAAATTTTCGTTTCATATTCTTTTATGATTAATCTATACACAGGAATCACAAAAGACTCACACGTTTATTAATTTCGCATGTGACAGAAAAGATTTTTATAAATCTAGTGTGTATATTTGCTGCATGCTACTGTTAACATACCAATTTTTATAATATTTGTCAAAAATTTACAAGAAAATATTTTGAAAATTATTGATAAGTATAATAGTTAAAATAATTTGTACCGGATAGTACGATAATTTTAGAATAATTTTAATAACAATATCGAAATTGTATTAGTGTGGTTTAAAACTATGTTATAACTGGCAGATTTATAGGACAATTATTCGGCAAATCGCTATAGAATATCGTGCGACATTAAAAGCGTCGGGAAAGAGCAATGTTTTCTCTCGTCTGGTACACAAAAATATTCATTGTTCCGTGGTGTTTCAGCGTGGCTGAATGATGAAAGGATCATTTATCTGTATGCATTGCACTATTCTCTCTGCGGCGTTCGATCGTGGGTAAAGTTATTTTTCGCGCTTCCTCTCTACTAGCTCTTGTGAAGACCGGGTATCAAGCACCTGCGAGCTTCGGAACTGACCCACATTGTACCACAAATAAATCAACAGAACGGTGCACGGGAAATATATATCCACGAGGCTTTTTCCTTCAAACGGGACTGCGTGTAGCTTGATGCGAAATAATGAGGCAGGTACATAAAAGCTCAGCAATCTACAACCGATATATTGGCAAAAATAATGCTTAAAACCATCTATCATGTTTACGGAAGTCAGTTAATAAATAAGTTATCCTTCTTCGTTAGCTAGCATCCTGAAAGTGATATTAATTGCAGCTAGTTGAATGCACAAATAAAATACTGTTGTTGATGTATGGTTCGCTTCAAATCGTTTCAGTCAGATAATCGAGTAAGTGTTACACAGTGTGTCCCATGAACTCTGTCCACCTGAAATATCTTTGTTATTTTAAACAATACGTGAGAATGTTTGAAATAAAAGTTGTAGGATTTAAAGCAATTAATAATCAGACAGCGGATCTTTATGAAAAATAAAAATTTTCAAATCGCATTGCAACAAACTGGAGTGAAATAGGAATTTATTTTCTTTCTTGATATGTTTAGTAGATTGATAATAATATAACAGTATTTTTAAATTCTCGTGATGTTATTACTGTTTTAAGACTATACGTAGCGAGCTATAAAAGTAGCAGGCACATTGCCTTATAAAAATGACAATAGAATACATAAAAATCAAATATTGGTTTCAGAATTCTTATTGTTTTGGAAGGAAATGACCATCTTTATTCTTGTATAGAACTAACATCAGGACCCTCTTTTCATGCGAAGCAATGATTACATTGTTAAATATTGCATTAATATATATTGTGTATGTATTGTCCTCCAATTACAATATACATATGATTATTTATACAGTTGTAAATGGAGAAATTAGTAAGTGTGTTGTAAATTATCATAGAGACTGTAAACAAAGTGGTTCTATTTACAGGATAACTTGATGGAATAGCGAAAGCTTGTCGTCGCAGGGAAATCTCCTGTTTTGCAGCGGAATAAGTTATAATAGATACCATCACGTGAATCGATATTCAATTCTAGATCGCAAAGGTAATGCTGCGACATAAATTGTGGAACGAGATTGCCTCTCTATTGTTATCGTTCACCGTTACTTTGAACACAGGAACTGTTGAATGAATACGTACAGTGAAGATTTTTAAATACAACGGACTTGTGAAATCTCCCATAATTTAATTCATTTTTTTAGAAAGATTTGCACCATTTAAGTGCACTATGTATAGCAAAGATAAGTTACACATCAATAAGTACTACTACATATATCTGTTTCAAGACTTTTTGGACACGCAGCAACAGTGCTGAAACAGAAATTTATTTTCTCTATTGAAGATGCATAACGCAAGAGAAATACAGTAAAAATTGTCTTAAAGTTTAATAATCTTCATACTTTTAATGAATGAATCTTTCGTATCAACCTAATGCATCAACACATAGGCGAACTGTAAACAAACATGATATACCTTGGATACTTTAAAACCTTCGATGTCGAAGTTTCCGTGATTTTTTAAAATACGGTGCTTCGAAAATATTTAATATTTTTATAATGGTGGACATTTTTTCGTTGTTGTAAACGTAACACGAGCAACTGTTTAGGAGAAAAATGGATAGTTCAGCTTTCAACTGCCGCCATTTTACCGCAAATTAATTTTAGCCAATTTAATTACAGACAATGTAATACATTGTTTAAAAATTCGGAAGTTTTTAAATTCCGATAATCCAGCACCGAGTAACAGCGGTCGTCATAAAACACTTTGAAAACTCGGCTTTTCCGACACATTTGTTGAATATGTATTTTATAGGATCCAGTAACATTTATAAAGGAAATTTGTATTCTAAGCTTTATGGGTATGCGTAAACCTTAATCCATACATTTTTCTCAGGAGGATTTATTTTTCCACCATTTCTTGAAACTGCAAAAGTACTGGCATCCCTCGATAATATTCATGATGTGATTCAAAATCTGTGTATACTAAGCGGGTGTGATGTATTTACGATTTAAGTGTCTCTGGTCACGTCCATACCTGCACGTCCGCGCTTTGACGTCTGTTTCAATCTTACAATAACATACATATAGTGATTTCTACAAAGTGAGAGGCACAAGATATTACCACTTTGATTTACGTCAATATTATTATTCACAGCGAAAAATGTTTGGATGGAGATTAAATGGTTTCAAGAGACGAACATATTCTTATTTTTAGTTCTTTTGATGAAGGTCTCCTTATACGCTATAAAAAGTATTAACCTATGTATGTCGAAAAATGATTGATAAGTTTCGGAGTTATTTTAATTTAAATATTGCTAAGAAAATCTCATTCTCCTACTGATGATAACGGTGATACTTTTACTAAATAAAAAGCTGATTAGACACTGAAATAATATTGAAGATATTTAAGTAACCTTACACACATTTTTTTTTAATTTTTGCCCCGAATCCCCATTTAAAAGTCGCACTGTGCCCCCCTTCCCTTTCGAGATTACTGGTGCAGAGACGCAGTCACTATGCATCCTAGGACCCCACGGTCGCGATAGTTAATCGCCGCGATCAAAATATAGCGTTATAGAACGGTGTGCAAGGATATACGAGAATTCATAACGAAACGAAGCTTTACAGTAAAGCGAAATATATGTCTTTGGCTTGCGCACGAGAAAGAAACATGATGGACGTACATGGTCTTAATAACAGAGGAACACATTGCTTATCGGCGCGCGAAAAAGAATCGATATGCTTTGTTCGAGCACAGGGAAGAAAATGAATATATATATGATTATATACGAACTTAATTATACATTGTGTTCGGAGTCAGAAATAACTCACGATCATAATGATAAAATAATTCCGTTAAAAGTATTTATCTATTTAAAACGTTCAACATTTTTATACTATCACCTATATAAGAGGATAGAAAAATGTTGCTACAAACCATATTTTGGAAACAGATGGATTTTATACAAAATTTACACCCATGAATTTTTATCTTTCAAAATAAATTTAATTATTAGTATTATTATTCCATTCATCACAACATTCAACACATTTTTGTACACCTCGTTAATATGTGTTCACTATATATACCCTGTCTTTAATTGTGCCACTAGTGAGTTAGCAGAATATTTACATTTTAAGAATTGTCGATCTCAATTCTAGAAGTAAATTCAGTAAAATTAATTTTATTGATTACAAATTTGTGTTTATTTACGTTAATAATGTCATATTCACTCACAAATAATTCAAAAGCTCGTGACGTAGTCTCATTTCTAATATTTTATGCGGTTTTAATAAGAAAACAGCAGTGGTAAATATACCGTATTAATATGTAATTTATATACAACCTATGTTATGGAACCCGTGGAATAGAAAAATGATGATAAGTATAAATATGCGGCTGTCGTGTCATATGAAATGTATCGATATGCATTATATTATACACAGAGGCCGAATGCCTGAGATGATACGTAAAAATACATGTGCATTACTTTTCCACATTTTCACGTACCGAGTGCGCATAAATTCAGAAACCGAAGCAGTTTCTTGGCAGGCTTTTGGGTACCATAACACGAATTTCACTACGTACGCTTCCGTTCCGTTTCTCAACGAATACCATATTTGGAACACCCTGTCTTCTTCGCATTTCAATTCTTGCTTCATAAATTTTACGAGACTCAAATACAAACTGCAATGTGTTGAAAGAAATTTGAAATACTAATGCAAAAATATATTAAACATTATATTATGCTAATAGTAATATGTACGTTGTGTAGTTGTAATATTCAATGCACGTAGACCGAGTTAATACTAATCACAATCTACCCTGCATTGAATTATTTACATTTTAATTTTATTTATTTCTTCCATAAGTTTACGTAATTGTGCACAGTTATTATTATATTTGTTATATAACATATATGTATATACATAAATTCAAAGTTTGTAATATAAGGAATAATAGATGGTAAATGTTCTTTTTGCTTGGCAGATATTTATTATTAGACTCCAGATTTTATGCATTTATGACAAAAATGAGTAAATAAGTGCAATTTAAAAGATTAAAAGACTTTAAGATTATTAATATATTATTGTTACTACAATAAAATTACTAGTGAAAAATATAAATTTTATCTATTTATTATCAATACTGAGTTATTATGATTACAATAATTACAAACCATCACATTTCATGACGACATTATATGCTTTTGTACCAAGCTATACTTTTTTAAAACTTCCAACTTATTAAATAAAGATTATATTTCATCTACGAAGCTTTTGCTATTCTGTTTATGCATCAAGTTGTCGTCACTACAATCAATATAATACAAACATCAAATTAAATAGAATTTGTTACATAAACACTGTGCTATGAAAATAGATTTTTTCCTTTTCTTTTGCGATTTCAATACCAACCACATTTTTAGCGATCCGATGAAAATCATTTGATTTTAATGGTCGTACAATAAATAGAATTAACAATGAAACAAAATTTCTCAAACCAGGAACACAAATTGAATTTAAACATTCGATGGAGCTGGTATCGGTAACGGAGTGTCAAACTTGGCGTAATGGATTGCGGAAATTTCAAAGTTGTTCGAGCTTCGTATTTACGGATAGTAATACGTGTGTGGAAAAGTCAATTTGTCAATTTCAATCCTACGTTATATTTCTCTTGCGACACTGTAGACACGATATCTATACTCAACCAGAAATTTTAGTAATAAATCGTTTTCCCAAGAAATCGAATTACCCTCCGATCAATTACTCTTATGTCACTCGATGATTTTTCTTTCTTCATTTCCGCCTTCTGTTTGCTGTTTTAAAAATGAGAGATTATTGTATTCGTTAACTCCAAACGATATAGAAAAATGCTTATTTCGCTCCAAAAGTTGGAAATTAAATTTTATTCGCTCCGTTGCGATTTTAATTACGTACGTAATTTCATTTGGAGCCTAATAGAAGAAAATGTAAAAAATTTACCGCAATTTACATATGTAGGAAACGCAGTATTAATGGGGAGTATTAAAAAACTGACTTGGACGAGACAAAAAATTATAATTGAACAAAAGGTCGAATTAACTATCCTAATGAAAAATCGCATCAAATGGCTGTCGCTAGTACTCTATCGTTAACCTAATCAAAGGGTACGAACTTGAGTTTGTTGCTCCAGTCAAAGTTTATTTTTCACTTCTTACGAAAAGAGCGGCTTCGATCACATAATTAGCTTCCTCCGGTCATTGTCATCCTACACATGATTATTTAATAACTAGTTTTAACGTAGTCTTTTGGTATGAATTTCGCTTTTGTTTAAGCTAAGTGTCTAAATAACTTCCTTTTCATTTCCCTTTTTTTCGCTTGCATCTGTCAGTGCTGGGCACATTTGCCTAAATTGAGGCAACCATCTCCACCGTAGCGCTTACTGTCCCCTTCCAGTAAGGGGATCGTCCATCAGGAGGTGGCAGTGATTTCGACTGTGGGGCATAGGGAAATCTGCGAGATCCCACTCTTGACCAGTATCGCCAGAAAGGCGCCTAAACGGGCGCAGTAGGGGAGTACAACTACCCTCTCTCCGATGACCGTGGCACGTTGCGCGTGCGCGACGGGGATTTAGTGCCACTCGCGCACGCGGAACGTGCCACGGTCATCGGAGAGAGGGTACCTGTACTCCCCTGAGCTCACAAAATCTGGCGACACTGCTCTTGACCAGTGATGCCAGAATCGTGGACCGTGGGCTTTTTCCCCTCCGCTCGCTGAGCCGACTCGACCCCCCACTCTGACGCACCGTCGTCGCGTGTAGCGCGCGTGCAATCGAACAGGCACTCACACGGACAGACTAGAGATACGTTCGTGTGTAGCGCGTGCGCAGTAGAAGCAACGTGGCGACAACGGTGCGTCAGAGTGGGGGGTCGAGTCGGCTCAGCGAGCGGAGGGGAAAAAGCCCACGGTCCACGATTCTGGCATCACTGCTCTTGACACCAGGCTGCGGACCCCACTCCTACGCTTAGGTTCTGGCAGGAACGGTCGACATAGGAGCTCAGCGTCACGACGTCACTCTGTTCCAGTCACACTAATACGCGCATTTGTTGTCTTCGTCAAGCGACTCGGCCAATTGCGAAAGACGTGTAGCGCGGAGTAGGGATATCACGTGGTCCCACAAGTTTCTCACTGCCATCTCCTGATGGACGATCAGTAGATACGGTGGCAAAAGTGTGCGCGCTGCATGAAAGAGAGGTTGGTGGGGGAAGGAAGCGTTTGAGGGGCCCCAACTACGCCCAGCAATCATCTATGTAATTACTACCTGCAATGAAGTCGATAGAATAAATAAATAAATCTATCCAATGAATGTTGTTACATTGAATTTTGGACTTTGTTCTATTTTTTAAAAAATAACGTGAAATATACAGTTACTCCTGAATTCTCCACAATCAGTGTCAATGTTACTGAAAATATGTAAGTGTTATGTAGAAAATAATCATCATGAAGTTCTACTCTCATTGTTATTAACACTAGAACTGGGCGGTACAAAATGATTTGTTTCGGAATTTTTCTTTCACAATCGTGTTTTCATGTGAAATTTTAGAATAAAATCTTTTATTGGTTTACATATTATAATAAAAATTGTATGAAATCTGAATAAATGTAATCTTGTCATTATTACAAAGTATGATACATATGTAAAATATTAGGTCGCGTTTAGTACTCGATAGTTCTGGTGTTAATTATACCTATCTATGTTACAGGCACATGGAAAAGGAAATCAACGACACGATCAGTGGTCTACTTAAAAAGTGACTAGTAGACTTGGCATTCAATCGCAATTGCATGGAAGTTCTTAAGTACAGCCGAGTAGTTTTGCATCCCTCAGCATTAAAGACCGACTCGCACCAAGTAACAGCAATATCCAGGCGAATCTCGAGTTCCAATTGCGAGGATGAATTGTTACCGCCGAACTTCACGAATCAATATTTCACGCTGACCTTCTAATTATTATTGTTGTTCTACCGCTTTCGTATTCGGAAAATAGAATTCCCCCGAATCAATATGCTTCTCCTTGGAAACGTTACTTAGTTGATCGATAAATTACGTTTGCACGTCTGTTTCTTCTGTCATAATCAGGGAGGATTACTCGACACAGTTGAACTGAATATCGAATTGGAACGTTTTAAAGCCGCACAGTGATCTGGGTCACAAAAATTTATTATCATTTCGATATAACCTTTTAAAAGGTATGGGAATGAAATATCTACTGGAGAATATTAAAAATTAATTGCTCTCTAATGGCATACAGAAAGGAGTATAATACACGAGAACACCGAAATATCTTCATTATTTAAGCACCTTTGAAAAATTGCTCCAGACAAAGTTTTATTAAAGAGGTAGATATACATATGTGACTATACGATATTTGTTCTTTAGGTCTCGATGTTTTTTTTTTAATGAAAATTTAACTTTTTCTATCAAAATTATTTAGTTCATTTTATCTCGAAATATTTCAGAATCAGCAACATAGAAATCAGAACGCGGGAATTGGAAAACAAATTCGACCTGAAAATCTGTTATTATGTATACATATACATACACGTATCGATTCTCAGCCATGTAGTAAACTTTTACTACATTTATTAATTTGTTCTACTTATCTAAATAACATGCCTTTGATAAGCATTTCTACGACCGAGTAAAATTGCCACATGCATTGTCACTTAAATCGTTCCTTGTGAATTAATTGGTTATTAATGTTATTATTGATTGAATACAATATCTAACTGTAAATACAGTTATCTGCAGTCTATTTCTTTGTTATACTTCTTCCGTTTTTCATAGAAATATATTTATCTTCGTCCTTCAAATTAGAAAACTGGTAGGATTAACGTATTGATTATACGAGGGTCGGCTAAACTTTACCTTACGGGACCAAAAATTTTAGACTTTTTTAATATGATCCTGTAGATTTTAACGAGAAAATGCCAAAAATCCAAGTTTTAATGTTAGGAATTCGCTAGTCTATCTCAAAACAATCCAAAATTTTTTTTTTAATCCATACTTGTTTTCTAGTTATCTATTTCAGTGGAATTTTTTTATAAATATCAACGATATAATGTTCTGCTACGATCTACATACTTTTTCCACCGGATTGGTAATATTTTAATTCCAGTATCATGGAAAATAGAGGCCACAAAGCCATTTGCACACGAAGTGCTCTACTTCTTCGTTACTATTGAAACAATACCCTCTCAATGTCTGCTTGAGTGATCCAAATAAATGATTATCAGAAGGTGATACACTTGGACAGTAAAGGGGATGTACAAGAATAGTCCTGTTTATTTTTCGAATTTTTTCTTCTGTTCAAGTCTGCTACGAAATGACGTAAATAGTTTCTCGTGATGCTTGTCTTGATGGTGTTTTGATCGTGTCGGCGTCCATTAATAAACGACTTATGCCAAGCAATCACTTGTTCCTCGGTAACGTTTCATCGTTAAATTGTCGACGTAATCTATATAAGATTTCAATGCATTTGCACGCTCAATAGTTGAAAACGTGATAATAATACGTTATGCAATGGAAGTCCGTACCATTCGCTCATTCATCGTTCCGGCGCGCGGCGATCGAGAAAACGATTAAGTGGAATAACCCATAATGCAGATTGAATGTCAGAATATATACTGATGATACCATTGACTGATCCTCGTACAATAAACAAAATCATTCTCAAAAATGCCTCAATTACTGGCGGAAGCGTGGGGGAATAGCGTCGTAGAAGGGGAAGGGTAGAGGGGGAGAAAAGTCTTAATCTGACGACTCTGGTCTGATGCGTTTGACCATAACCTACCTGGTGCAACTATTTACAAATGCTAAGCATGCGAATTTGACATATTATCAAAATCGATTTTTTCAAAAATAAATCCTCATATGAAAAAATTCTGCATTTTCGACTTATTTTTTAATATAGAATCACCCTGTTATGCATTCCTTGTATAGTACATTAATCCAGTTCGAGGCTAAATTAAATATTTTATGAGACGTCGAAAAGTTTTCTAAACGGTGCTACTACGCAATTTCCCAAATCGTTGTACTACGAATTAAATTTTAAGAAACGGAAGTTTTTTCTTCTTTATCAAAACATGTTGAAAAGAATTTACTGTTAGTGGAATGAGAAGATTTTATAAAGGGTAGTTGAAGCCTATCATAATAAAGTATGTGGTTTTAATGTAAGTTGCACAAGATTTAAAATACCTACACCTAGAAATTTGTTTTATAACTATAATTGTATCTTTTTCAACTAGTGTATCCTTTTTCGAAGCAGATTTCTCATACTGCCATAAATAATATAGATATTTAGGTATTCTCAATTAACAATTAGTAAACCAATGTTTATTGTTCTTTTTCAGTTAAAGAGATTATAAACCAAAGGTATTATATTGCTAAGAGTATTTCTTTCATAATTTATGAAATACGATATTTGTTGATGTACTTGGTAAGTTTAGGTAGTAGCATTATTTTCACATACTTATATATACATATATAGTCACAGTAATCTTTCTAAGAGGTTTTAAATTGTCTCGGAACTAACTCCTGTGCCGTCCCAGAAAATCCGTTTTATCTGAAGAGTCACAGTTTAGGGATTAAATCATCTCGAGTGAAATCACTTCACGAATAAGGAAACACTTTAACTAGGTTATACATTGCCACTAATTTTGTTATTGCATATTAAAACTATAGGTATAAAAATAAAAGCTATCTCTACATTGCAATAACCATTAAATCACTCTAAAGCTTTCATCAGACATTCAAATTTTACCAACCACGACTGTTGTGATAAGCTGACAGTAATTAATATAATTTTGTTTATTTTTAGTCGAGGCATGAACCGTAAACCGGAGTCGAAGAAGCTTAATTTGCAGACTCTATAAATGATATATGTTAATGAATGGCTGATGTCAAAGAATATTACATCTGTGGCAGTGATAGAAATAGTCAATTGCTACGTCCAAGCATAATCTATGAGTTTTAAGTGTCGACTTATTAAAGTTTGAAGCTTTGAAACTTTATGAGGGTTGTAATGTAATTAAGCTGTAGGTCTGGGCAAAGGATCTGAAAAGAAGGAAGTGCTGCCATTACGAAACGGAACATCGACTACCGTAAAATTAACCTTCTTTCGTGCAGAGCCTTGCGGTTTCAATTACGTCAACAATTTTTGGTACTTCTTGTATTATTTAAAGTGTATTTCAATCGTTTTTTTTTCTCTAAAGACACGTATCTCATTCTACATTTATTTATTTTTACATCTATTAACAAAGTATCCTTAAAGAAAATATTTTTCAAACGTTATTGACAAAACTCATTTTTTAACGAATTTATAGTTTAATTTTAAGCGTTTAATTGTAAAAATGTTGAGTCAGTCTATTGGATGGTTGAATTTAAAATTAATAACAGAGGTAAATTTTTATTAAGATCATTAGAAATCAGTCTCGTAACAACCTCTATTTCTTTTCTTTCTTTTTTCAAAATTTAAATTACAAGTTATAAAAACAATTTATTACAGTACTTCAACTTCTAGTCCTGGACTATCTAATTCTCCTGAACGTTGTTTGTTGGGAACTCGCATAATTCTAGTCGTCTATTTTTCATTCGAAAACTTTCATAACGACCGCATCCGTTAATAGATTAAAGATTTCCGGCAAACTGAAAGAAACTGGCTGCAGAAGGAAAATAGTTTCCTCGAGAAACCATACTCCCAATCCAATTTACGAAAATAATCCGACCGGAAATTTGGGTAGGCGAGTAATTCTTAAGCAACATTATTTAAGAGTATAAATAGACGGCAAATAAAGATGCTCGCGAAAGTCAGGCCTTTCAGAAGAAAATCAAAGGGGAAATTTACGTCCGCAAAGCTTGAATGATTCTTGCCTCTTCTCGTTATACATATATATAATGTATATGTATGTATGTATACTCTACTGCTGCAAGCAGCATTTCCTTTATGAGAAAATCAAGGAAAAATTTCTCGTACACGGTTCCTACGTACCAAATGTCTACGTGGTCAAAGTAATTTATTTCGTCATAGCTTTGATTAAATGAATAACAATCTTTTCTTTTGATAAAAAAATGTTCGAAAATTCATAAAATTACAGTTAATACACGTAATCGAGTAATAATAGTAAATTAATAATTATAAAATAATAATCTGCAGTGTGGATCCTATATTTTTTAACTGTGGCACAAAAATGGATAATTGTTACCTTTAATTATCACACTTGCTCACTGATTTAACGACTACCTTCAACAGCATTAATTAGTTCAAATTATATTTAATAACTATTTCTCTAAATGTGTAAGTAGGTAATACATGTAAACAAAAGTTGGTATTTCTTTTGTTTTTAGAAACGATCGGTATTCAAGAGTAAATAAGGTTTTTGTACATTGTTATATGTGTAAGCATTACACATAAATTCGTAATGTATTCATAATAAGTGCTTACAATTGTAATTTCATATTCTCATTTTTTACGTAGTTTCCATTTAATTTTTAATATATTAATATTTTAAATAGTTATTGTAAATTTTCAAATTTTAGTTTTGGCTGGATCTCAATTAAATTCATTGATTGATATTAATCAGTATACTGCGGATCTTTATGAATTTATGGCTTATGAAAATTTTTACAAAATGAATTTAGTAAGATTTTTTATTTGTTTTGGATCTACAAAGGCTGTTCCCATTAAAAATAGTATTTTATTTCATGCCACTTTCTTAAAATTTGCCAATAAAAATCGAAAATTGCATAAACACCCGCAGGCTATTAATCAGTAAGTGGAGGTAGGTGATACGTTCAGAATTTTATATGAAAATACAGTTTAATGCAGTTGCACGTTACATACGTACAGCGTATAAAATAGAAATGATCTGCTTCCTTTTTATGACAATTCTTTCGGCTGTATGCCTTTTTATTAATACATTTTATATGCATGTAATGTTTCAGTATATGTAAATTATGTTAGAAATTGAAATAAAAGGATGTTTCAAATTCGTTTAACTTTTAGAGTGTGGCCGAATAAAAATTTTAAACTCAATTTCTGAGAAAACGTGTATATTGGCTCTCCATCTTTTGCCAGAACACCGACGATATTATCTGCAAATTGCATAGTTGCGTTGGGATTACCAAGGTAGAAAAGTTACAGAGTACGTGCTCTTTAAAGTTGAAAAATGCTGTCTGAAGTTCCACAATATGTTTGGAAAGAAATTTGTTACGCAGAAATAAAGAAACAAATCGACAGAATGCTTAAGGGGAGGTTCCGGTCTAGATGTTTGAAGAAATCGAATTTCTTTACATTTTTCACTTCTTTGATGTTCAAAAAATATGTAGTTAAAATTTATGAATATGTAGTATTGGTTTTTACCCAAAACTTACACGCAAAACTTTAAACATGTTTTTCTCAAAATATACTTTTTTGAACTAGTGGAACAAATATCTCAATGATTAATTAATCAGTTTGAATGAATAATTTTTTTAAATTGAAGAATATACTTTTATCCAAGACAGTGGACCTCCAATAGCTTGAGTTGGTTCAAATGTACTAATTTTTACGTAATTGTACAATTGTAGAATTGTGAGAAAGTTGAGACAAAAGTTATGTCTGTCTCTAAAGTATCAGAAAAAAGGATGAATATTTTTTTTGAAAGCTTCGTAGGTTCACTTTCTCCGAAACACACAATTTAAGAATATATTTGCTTTTTTTGTTTAAGATTTAGAGCCAAAGGGCTAGACGTCCCGGCGTCCAAAGAGAATTATTTGAGAGCTGCTACGGAAAGTGACGCTGATGCTCGTAATATTTGGATATATCTAAAACCTATACACAGTATAATGCGTTCAACCCGACTACAATCCGACCGACAGTAGCACACGTTACGTGAGTATCTGTCACTTGATTCACGCCTGTCGCGCGAGTCTATGACGTACGTAACGTGTACACCTCTGTTGGTCGGATTGCCGCATTTCAGGGATATTTTTAATTGTTAATAACTAAAAAGCGAAGCCGAAATCGAAATTTTTTCATTCTTCATTTTCGTCTTATATTGTCATGGAGAATCACGCCTTAAATTTTCTCTCAGTTGTTGTCTAACACCCTGTATAAATGTTACTACATTAAACATACTTACTACATTAAAACTACATACAATCTATAGATTGAAAAAACTTTTAAGTGGTCCGAAACTTTCCAGTGACATCACACATATTGAATTCGTACAAAAATAGAACCGATCTTTCAAAGTTCAAAGCCATTAAACTAGACGGTTTCACCGTTATAGCGATGACTCTGGTGATGATTCAGAAATCCGAAAGAGCTCATTCGAAAAATCCTGTGAGCATTCGCCAAACGAACGCTTATTTCAAAAGAGTCGTGCGGGACGAATATATGTAGAGTACCGCGCATAATTATTCGAACGGCAGGGATTTTACATTTTACCCCGGTATTACAAGGTACATAAGTACATATTAGATGCGCGCCACGTGAAAATTGCTCCAAGGGATTTGAATAGAAATATTTTTCGCTTTCTATGTTCTTTAATCGACACAAGTTTCATTAGTTGCTATACATAGATGCTGTACAATGAAGATTGAAATAGACGAATAATTAAATATCTAAGCGAATAAAAATGAAGGAATGAAAACAGAAAAATATAATAATAAAAATCAATTTTTAATATCTTCTTTCAAAGGTACTTCCTTCTTGTAATCGAATATTCGAAAATTATTATAATTTAAAAATAATCTAGACAACACTATTTGAACCCATCCTGATACAATATCTTAACAAACAATTAAGATAACTTTTCTACTTTCTTCGCTTTCTTCCTACAAATTAACGTATGATACTCTCTACTGTTGTTACAAACCAGCAAGGCAATTGTTGAGATGCACGACTCTATTAGCACAGTTAGAATTTCTTTATTCCGAATTGTAATTGTGATTGTAAACGTCCTTCCTTACTACTCCCGAGTTTTAATCCGAGTTCAAAACTTCACGCGTCAAGTTAGAAATTAACTAAAATTAATTTAACGAACGTCTAAGTAATGAACGAATAAGTAATGAAACTGATCTTTAAGGTCCTATCTTCAGTTTTCATTTAGATACCTAACTTCACATTTAAATAAAGTTTTATATGAATGGAAAAATATATGTATATATACATATATTGACGACAGCATTATGCAACGTGTGATTAAAATCAGGTGGTAAATGAACGGATTATTCATCGATGGTAGAAAAAACTCAAAAATGATGATGACAATCTTGTAAATGAAGAACGTGTATAACCAAAAAATTCAATTTCTATTACAATCAAGAAATTTATAATTTGTTGACAGTGTTTGTTGATTATGGTGTTTGCTTTTCAATACAAGATTTATTTCGACGAAAGTTATGTTTGTTTAACGCTACTGTTCGAAATCGGACATTTCATATGCAACAACTTAATGGATCCGAGCCGTCGAGGAATAGGATCATGCCTCGTTCTAGTTTCCCGCGGAAAGTTTTTCAATGATTTTCCTGTTCTTGTGCTCGTTCGTGTCCCGGGCTTGGGCGGTCGACGCGACGTGTCTCTCGCGAGGAACGCAACTTTCGAGGGTGGAAAAGTTTGATATTGCCGGACTTCCCGAATCGACTGTTTTCTGACATCCACGATGCAAACGCCGCTATTCCGCGCCACTCCGGCGAAAACAGAAGTTAAGAAACGAAATCGTTCGCTGACTGGTTTCTCGCGTGTCCCGACTTTTCTCAGCTATCACGTAGTGAACAACCGCGGATGGAGTTTAAGGTCAGGTTAACATGAAAGCGTTCCGACCGAGCTGCTTCGCTGCTCGTCCGATATACATAGGCACACGTTGAAAGAAAAATTACAAGTTTCATCGAGCATCGAATTTCGTTTTAATTTACGTGGAAACGTAATCGATCGTCCAAAGCCGACGAGCTCCGGTGTTGTCCTTGCGAAGCGTC
Organism: Lasioglossum lativentre; assembly: GCA_916610255.1. Classification (NCBI taxonomy): domain Eukaryota; kingdom Metazoa; phylum Arthropoda; class Insecta; order Hymenoptera; family Halictidae; genus Lasioglossum; species Lasioglossum lativentre. Next base: position 26,990,603 of record OU744357.1, on the reverse strand, counting down.
ACGTTTTGTTTGACTCTTTCTTTCTCTCGCATTTTTTTATATCGACCTTTTCGCGTTCATCGTAATGGACTTGAATGGAAACTTAAGAAATTACTTTTTAAATTGGCAATCTCGCAATCAGAACTGTATTTCGTTTAGCTAATTTGCTAATGTGGTCTATGTCCTGAAACGAAGTCGATTGTGTCAGCTCTGTTTAGATTTCGTAACACAACGGGAACTATTTAGTTCTCATTTTATATGTATTATATGAACGTTTAATTTTAGAGTTATGAAGAAAGAAAGTTTAAACTCGTTTTCTAGAAAGAGAAAATAGTAACTTTTGCGGTTAAATTTAATCATTATATTTAAATAAAATTATGTATGTGTATAATATATAACATAACGACTATTATTTTTTCAATATTATTTTTCTAAGCGACTGTATTCAACAATAAATGACACATATTTATGGTGTCGTAAACACCACATTGTCTTCCTTTTTTTTTTCAATGAAACTCCATAAAATTGTTTTTTAAATTTTGTATACGCAACAAATTTTCAAATATTTTACAATTTTTATTATTCTAATTATCCTATTTATTATATAGAAAAATGTTGGGAAATCAGAAACACTTCCTATACATATAAATATGAATGTATACAAAATAAAAATGTTCGATTTATAATACTGACCAGGTTTCGTGGATAATCTAATAGGTATCTACTTCAGTTATTGGATGGCTGAATGAATGAATTAATGAATGAATGCTAGACAGAAGAGGTGGTTTTGTGTTATCAGGACTTCTCACGCAAGGAAATAGAGAAAAAACGAGCGAGGACAAAGAGATTTCTATTTTCGATGCGATATAACGGCGGAAAGTAAATTGAGTTTTCTGCTTCCGCGATGAAACAGAAATGTTCGGTCTCCTTGCTACCGTCGAAAGCAACTGCATTCAATAATCTTGAAACCTCGCGGGATCGAGTTACCATTATAGAATGACTTTATAATCTTCATCATTTAAGTACACTGCGTAACAAATGGATAGTGTATCCTATAAATATTTATATACTTTCTAGGTACTACCTATTTTTGATGTTTCATAAGTTCTTTTGTTTATCACAATCTACCGTCATAAAAGGAAAGCTTGATCGTTTAACCGTTTAACCGACAAGGAGACTTTTAATGAAACTTTTTGTGGTGATTCAAGAGACAAAATAAGCGGACACGTGTCCGAGCTTTTTGGTCAATGCTCATTTTTTACGAAGATATTCTCTGCATCCAGGGTGTGGCCTGACGGGTGGTACAACAGGTCCGGGGATGATCGAGATAACCAATTTTGAAAATGCTGCAAATACATGTGCAACTGATAGGAATCGTCTGACGCTTCATGCCACGCAACAATAAAGAAAATGTATTTATCTCAATTAAGTATTTCAGGTTCATATCGTGAAATATATATTTTAAATACTTATATTACATATTTGTAAAATCAATTAAGTATTTCATTTAATACAGAAATAAATTACTATTTCAAATGAAACATATGTAACACACAGTTGAGAGAAATAGTATTTGCAAATATTTGTATTTGTTAGTTGAAATATTTTTACCCAAGTATGATTGTATTCGATATTCGATGACTTCTTAAATAACATGATTATAAGGATAGGTGTACAATAAATATTTTCTTCTGCTTCTAAGAAATTATGAACTACAAAGAAGTTATAATGACTGCAACCGTAAAATATATCATAGTGCAATACTCAGGGGTCAACTGATTTATGTATTTAATAGAAGTTCGGTATTCTACACGTATTTCCATTACAAAAGTATTCGACGCTGCCCATCGCTGATTGACAGACGCGAAATATAGATTCGATTCCTGTGCAGTGAAAGTGAAGCCAATAATCGGTTATTACTTATTACCATAGGGCATATAGTGTCAGCTCTTCGATTATAGGAACATTGATACGCGCCTATCCGCGTTGGGATCTCTGTGCTCTGAAACTGTCGAGTTCGGATAGCGTCGGGCAAGTCTCGATAATTCGTTCCGCGACCGCGACGTCGGTACTTTAATTTGTTATGTTATACATATATGTTCTATCACGACAAAACCGTACTGATGTGTACGTCGATTTCAAGCCAGCGACACACCATAACGTTATCGGTCTTCCTGGCATTGTGCGAAATAATTTTGACAAATAACGCAACACACAAAATATACCTTATGTATTTATTGAAAAGAAAAAGTTTCCACTCCAACGACATCGGGAGAACAGGGGCGCAGGGCGCAGTATACAACATCAAACATATACGTAGAAAGGCCAAAGCATAACGCACGCACCTCTGACTATACACCAGGGTGGCCATCCTGTATTACTGCTGGTTACTGCTCAAGGTCATAATTTCGAACATTTAATTTATTTCAAATAAAATTATTGCACATTTTAAAGTTATCATTGCTTTGTCATAAATTTTCTAGTTCAAGGTCATTTGAAGGTCATAGTGTAAGACATCATTGAACTCGTCTTGTCATGAAGAAGTTAAAGTAACATGATTTTTGCAATTATCATAGAATGCAGTAGCGAAAGTTAGTGTGCAGATATTTTGTTGGGGTTATGAGGGACCTCAGTAAGTATGTGTACAGTAACTGGTAAATTAACAGTTAAGAATCTTTCTGGCTTTGGCCGTAAAAGCTATATGAATTATCCTTACACAGAACTTTACGTAGTTTAAATATTTATACTTTTAATGCATCAATTTTTTTGGATATTAGTAAATTTATTTCGAAAATTAAGGAACCGAAGCAAAATCGAATAAAAAATTTGGTTCTTATTGAAACTGATTAATATTTTTATTAATGGTCCTCGAGGTATTCGACATTATGAAATCATTGTTAATTGAATTTTTAGAAATACTATGTTAACAAGACAGATATTAATTATTTTCACGATAGTTATGCATATTTGACTTTATTTGAAAGATACTCACACAGACATAAAGTTGTTACCCTTATCTTGTTATGTATAATATTAGTTCAGAAATTCTCAAGCAAGAACCTGGACTACGAACTACAGGCTTATCTTCAATACTCTTTTGCAAACATGTGCTACTTGACAACGTTTGCATATGCTGGTTAGTGGAAACAAATGACAGGAAAAATCGAGTGCAATCTCTGCTAATAAATAGTAGTATTTTACCTTAATTATATTCTACCCTAATTTATTTTGTTACAAAGATGTAGGCGATCGTGCGTTATACTTAGTAGTGGAAGACATTTAAGGTACTAGGAATAAGTAGTATATTTATTTGACATTTGAATTTTTCTAAATGTAAAGAAATCATTTAATTTCGAATATCTGACAACCACTTTTATTGTATATTTTGGATCATAGTCAATACACTTGCTATTTCATCAACATTAACCTTCATTGTTTTCTTATTTAATTTTGCTTCTTCATCTCTAAATATATTTTATGAAAACAATAAGTAGTAAAAGAAACTGGCTGATATTGATTAAACACTTAACTTGATATGTTTATTTCTCAAAGTTTACACAAAAAATAAAGCGTTCCAAAATGCGTATCGTTATTTACGCGAGCAAACTTATTATATAATATAACACGAGTTCTTGAAATAAGATTTGTTTTGAAACAAAAATAAAACTAAAGAAGATTAAAAATAACTGTATTATGGGCAAACAAAATCAACACATGTACATGTATTATTTTTTTTTTAAATTCAGTACTTCAAACCATCCGATGATACCTTTTTTTCATTTTTTGTTATTTTCAAGTTCGTTCGACGCAAGCTTTGCTTGAAATGCAGCAAAAAGAGGTAATCACTGGGCACCATGTCAAGGTTAGGACGGGTGGTCGAAAAATTCGCAGCGAAATTGCTGCTCTTGAAATGTCATCGAATGGTTTAAATTACACACGAAGGAACTTTTTGGCGATCGACGTGAAAAGTTAGTAAAATGCAATCAAAAACACGTTGAAGTCGACAGCAACTATGGCAAAATGATACTGCTGATTGTGTTTCGCGCTAAAAAGTATTACTGGTTTTATTTTTTAAAACTAACTTTATACCTCGCAAGTTATTTGTTGCACGAAAAAATTTTTCAAACAAAGATTGCACGGTTTTAGGGAGACATATACAGTGCTGTAGTCCGTTTTTTATTACTTTGCTTTTTTATCGAGATATGAATATTATTGCTTATGTCACAAGACAAGTTCAACGGTCTAGTATACTATGACCTTGACGTGACCTTAACAGCAAGGTCATAACAGGCTTGAGTTGTTGATATTCTCTTTCGAGAGAACAATATATTGACCAATGAAGGTGACCTTCATTTTTTCATGAACAAATTTCTTTTTTTGGCTACCAGACGCGCCCGAAAAATCGTGGCGACAGTTACGTGGGACACCCTGTATGAATTGTTCAATATTATTGTATGTTAGACTGTTTCTTGAAATATTTTATTTAGTGCTTGTAGAAATTCTTTATAAACACATACAACTATCGTAGCATAATATAATTCGGTTATTACCGATATTACATAAGGAGAATTGAGATATTATCATCGTGTAGAATTGTTAGATGAGTTAGCTTGAGAAACACTCGACTTCCTGCGGAAAATGACTAGACATTCAACAAAACAGGAAGAAACAAAAGATAACTGTCCTTCATAAAAAAACAGAACAACATGGTTAAAAAGAAGGCGATCGCGTTGCTGAATGGATTTCTGTAGCCATTTGTTCGTTGAATCCACAAAAGGTTGATTTATGTGGTTGGCTTCTTAAGATTCTGCTCATATGTCCATGCTCCATGCCGCAGGTGAAGACAATGGGCAGTGTCTTTATTCGCAAGATTTATAGGACACGATGGAGAGTATCGATCTTATCTCAAAAATTACTTTCTCGCATTTATTCGCTTTCACCGATGTAATGTCATCAATATAATGTTTAATAACAATCTGAAGTAATTTTTGTTTAGTGTCATAAACGAATGCCTCTCTTTCCAAGAAACATTTAGAACTTACCGACGTGATAAATTAATAATCTAATATAATTGACTATTTCAATTATTCAGGCTGTCACCGACATTCTGTTGCAAGCGGCCGCCCGGATGGTGATTCTACACAACATGTAGAAACAAGTCGAATGAAAGGAATAACTTTATTTCGTTTTCGAGTAAATCGAGTTTAAAAATTCTTGTTCATAATCTACACCAGAGCCGAGAAATCGAGGAAATAATTCCCATTAGTTTGTACGTGTTTTTTCATGAGAAATTAAATTAATTTTTAAATATCTAAGATCCAACATTCTGAGAAAACTTCCTTAAAAGTTTTCTGAACTGTTCGTAGATTATTAAAGGGAGATGGAAGAGTTCAACGAGTTCAATAGCAAACGGAAAGTTTGAATTCGACCTCTCAAACACGTCACACTAGAAAGAAATAAGTTTCGACATGAAAAAGGCAGGCCGTTCGGAAGCAGGATACTATACACCGGCACACGTACTCGTGTATACATAAGTATGCACAACAGTTTTTATTAACGTTCCGGAACGTCTCCTCGGAAAAATAAATCAATTTTTCTTTTCCCGTTGCATTCATTCTAAACAATCTTATTGCGAAACATTGCTATACACAATTGAATATAAAGATCCTCTAATGCGGTGTTTCTTCATTCAATTTAATTATCTAATACTGTACAAGAAGGATTTTAAGGAAATAATATTTTTAAACTGGTATCTTAATATTAGTTTAAATAACAAGTTTAAATAGCAATCAAAATTAATTCTTTTTAAAAATTCGTTGAACCCTGTCAATGCTTCTCATTACTCAAGGATTGAAATTATTACATCCATGCAAACGTGGAATTGTTAATACTGTAAAATAAATGACTCAATTTATCTGCAACATAAATCTCTTTCGATATTAAAAACTTATGTTTTGGAAGTTTTCTAAATATCGTAATATTTTTTGTAGAGATGTATCATAACCGCTCCTCATTAAAAAAAGATTTGTTGACATATTATACTGATATTAACCGATTAAAAATATTATATAGTAGAATATACAAGATTGTATGAGAATATATTAGAATACACTAGATTATGCTAGAATATTCTAGAATATACTAGAATATACCCATATCTATTAATTTTATGCATTTCTTCTTTCCTCAGAAATATTGTTATGTCATTTCTGACTCCTGAACTGTTCCCCTTTCCTCAATATTCTTTTCTATTCTTATGTGCTTATTTTCCCGTCCTATCAAACATTCAAGTGTGACGATAAAACAAAAAGGAACGGAAATCAATAACTAGCTCGTCCATGTTATTATGTTATCATGAGACTGAGGATTTTTATGCAAAATAAAATGTATCCAAATCTACTGTAAGAGACTGACGTTAAATAAAATTATATTTTCTCTTTTATTGATATTAAAAAACCGAAAATTGTTAGAATAGTAGAATAATGGTATCAACGCGTCTAACGACTGCAGCGCCACCCTTCTTATGGCGCAAGTTCGGCTTTTGTGAGGACACTGTTGCTTGACTCTCCCCACGCGCTGGATGTATCAATAAGTGTACAGTCGTTTTGATTATGGAGAGAATATTGTATCCAGTACTAATAAATAAAGTGCTGTTGAAGATTAACAAAGGGGAATTCTATACGAATTTATTTCGAATAAAAATAATGAAACAATATCATTAAATCATTCTAATGAAAATTCAATTAATCGTTCTTCAAAGCAATCGACTCGATTGGCATATAAAATTTAATCTGCATTATACATATGTCTATATTCCTGCACACTCTTTATAATTTTTTAAACATTATTATAATACCTTACAATTAAATTATATTCGTTAAAATTGCATCTGATATGAGTAGACTGTGGATTTTGTGCATTTATGATCAACCTGGGTGGATGTAATTTAAAACAGCAAAAAAAAAAAACATTAAGACAATTTAAGAACGTCCACTTGTTATTTTCAATTTATTAAAATTGTTAAGAATAGAAAAAAATTTTTATATGGTTTCTATGTCTTTTAACTGACGAAGAAAATTTTTAATTTGTATAAAGATCCGCAGTCTAGTTATGACTAATTATAAGTTTGTTGTAATTTTAATTTTCTTAACATATATTTTTATGTTGCAAACATAAATTAATTATTAATTAAACACTCATCACGAGTAAACTGCGAAGATTTATTCACCTATATTGCGTACAAATTTTTGAAAGAATAATAAATTGAATAAGAATTGTTCTTTATTTTTTGAAACTTACATTATTCTCTTCGAATTTGTCCACAAAAAATTTAAATTTACACTAATTTTTGCAGTCTGCTGAAGAATTAATATTGCACTGAAGTTTAGTAAGAAATTGTAATATGTAAATACATATGCAACGAAATAAAAGTGCTGCAATATAAATGAATGTAATACAGAACTTTTCGAGAATATTTTTGGATAAAAATCGTAGATTATCTTATCTTCGTACATTAAACGTTAATTAAGATCATGAGATGTTAGCCAAGATTAATTTTGGATACGTTGATCATATTGATAAAAAGACGATGAACAATGGAACGAGTTTATTGCTACAATTAGCGATCCGAGGTTGGATTAAAGTAAATAAGGCAGTGCTTCAAGGAAAAGTTATGAAGTGAAAGAAACTTTATTGTGTCAAAAGGTATTATTGGATATACCAAAGTTCAAACACAGTTTTCTTCTAATGTGGCGACAATATGTGTAAATACAGTGGACAGAGAATGTCTTGAATTGTCAACATATGTACTTATGACCGAAATATTACATGTAGTATTCTACACAGCAAAACTGTAACTTTACAGAGAGTTAAATGTTTATTGAATACTTTTATGAATGTTTAATTTCTTGTACTAAAATGCAATTCAGTATTTCTTCTTATTTCTTTATGAATGTTATATTTTTATCAGTTACAAGAATGCAAGACGAAACGAAATAATAAACCTGTACACACTACAGGATACAAGTATCGTTATCATTAGACAGTGGATCTCCATGCAAAATAAAAATTTCCTACCTAAATTGCAACAAACTGGAGTGAATTAGAAAAGTTTCTTTCTTAATGTGTTTAATACGTTGGAAATAACATAACAGTATTTTTAAATTCTTCTAAAGTTTTCAAAAATCCGCAGTCTATTTATCAAATATAGATCAAAACATTATTAATTTCTAACTTATCTTTTCATAACAAGCGTACGTGCTCCATCTACTCCCTAAATAGAAATTAATATTCTCATAAAATATTCTCGCAACATAATGTTTTCTATGAACTTTTGATCGAATTTAGAAGTCACCAGTTGATTTTCAATAAAATTGATGAACAATCATATTATTTCCGTGAATTCGTAGAATGATTAAGAACTTTCAGCTGATAGTGTACGCACACATTTCGGCAAATACGATTAAGAAATATCCGTATTTTCAGAAAGTTCAAGTAAAGTCAAATAGCTCGAAGGCGATTAGGATTTGCAAAATGTAATATTTACATTCCTCGATGATACGATATTCAATCTACTATGTCTCGGAGAGGCAAGTTTCTGAAGTCTGATGTATTTCTAAGGAGAACTAACTGTCACCTAATTGGACAGCCAACTCTGCGAGGGTGGAATCGATAACGCCACGGAAACTCGAGGTACACGGCGCTTGCCAAAATGGTTTTGGCAATACACGGGAACGATACGGGGTTTTATTCTAATACAAAACCGAGAACGAAACGAGGTGATTTTGGAACGCGTTCCGATACTGATTTCGCTCGATGGATGGGGTTATTTTCTCGCGAACGATACCGACGCCACAATAAATAATCATTTTATGTCGAGACGGCAAACGGCACAAACTTTCAACAGAAATAAATTCTAATTTAATGTTCGCGTTATTTCGCATACTCTACCAGTTCACCGTAACTGTTACAAAAGATTACTTCTCCAGCTGTTTATCGTATCGAGAAATGTATCGTGATTTCTTTTCTTAAATTGTTTAAAATCTCATATCGTTTAAATTGTTTGTATCAAACAATAATTAAAATCACGGCTGCAGTTTCGTTCAGGGGACCAAAAATTTTCAACGTTTCTGAATATAATATTACACAATTCGTGGGAAAAAGGATAAAACTTCAAATTCTATTGCGCGGAATCGAAGGTTCAGTGTACGGAGTACACTCGTTTAAAACTTATACACGAGTAAAGTTGCTCGATTTCAAGCGCGTTTGAGAGGTTAGAACGCTGCCATATTGGTTTCCATTTTCCATACATAGGAGTGGGTATGATGTAGTGATCCGATCTGCTAGGTCTGGGGTAGATCTTGGATTTCGTGCACTAGAATTTAAAGTTTTATCATTTTTTCGTCGAATTGTATAATATTATATACAGAAAATTTGGAAGTTTTTGGTCCCCTGAGCGAAAGTTTAACCAAAATCATTAGTAGACGACAAAATGAACTCGCACAGGGTGACCTGTCCAAGAGTACATACATACCATCATGGCGCACAGGGGGCTGGATCGAGAAATTTGGTGACCATTTTACTATAACTTTTGAACCATAAGAGATATGGGGATGCACTAAAATTCGGGTACCCGAAATTTCCAGGTATCCGATTATCACGAATTGTCAGGTTCCGACTTGGCCCGACCCGAGTTATAAAAAACCGACCATGTATCCGCCCACTCCTAGTATTTATATTAATTGATAATAGAAGATATGATTTTTTATCACTAAAGTAGGCTCTCCAATTTAAACAAAGAAGCAAGAGAAAATATTAAATAGGATCGTCAGGGGATCACATTATAGAGAACCACTTAAATTGTCAAAATTTCAATGTTTATTACATTTGTAATATTTATCAAATTGTACTAATTTCTTCGTTTCCGAGGTGCATGGACATTTATCGATACACGAAAGTTAATTTTTGGCAAAATGTCACTCAATTTTCCAATGAGCAGGACCACTGTGCGCCGCTCGTACAATTGCTAAATAAATTAATGACGTGGCAAATAGGTTGTAAAAAAATTAGATCTCTTTAGCGAGGCATCATTGCACTTCGAATTACTGCATGAATTTCATCAGGAAGTTTTAATTAATTCCAAATGAGGTGATAATGATATTAATTTTGTAATTCCGTGCACATATTTTTTCATGGTGAAAAAACGAGATGTCTGGAGAAACTCAAGTTTTCGTAATAGTCCGAACGATGTGCACGCGACGAAAATAAACGAGTGCATTGGCCTCCGGGTCCAAGAGGGTAATCGATAATAAAAAGACGTCGATAAGAAGGAACCTTGCCAAATCGATTTCCTCGTCGGAATAAAGATAACATAATTTAACGAGCAAAGAGAACAGCATGAACAGATGTTTCTTCTGTAAGAACGGACTATGTATTTGGGAATCATTTTAGCATTCGGAATAATTCTATCCCTTCTTTGTTATACGAATTCGTTACAGTTTACGAAGAATATTATCGATCCTTAAGATCAACGATTTATATAAATTGAAAACTGGAATTAAAAAAGGCTGTAAGTGCCGAAATGAAATTTATTTCAGAGACACTTAAAAAAATGAAAAAAATAGTAAAATGAGGAAAAAAAATATTAGAATTAGTCCACTTGTCGTTTTCTTGAAAAAGAAACAACAAAGTAACCAATTGTCAGGTAACGTTCAGCCTCATTTCATTGCATTGGCGTTGGAACTTGCATCCTTTTCTGCGGAATAAATAAGTTTTGAAAAAATGGCACTTACAGACTTTTTTAATTCGTCTTCAATTGGAATTTCGTTTCTTTGTCGATGTCATCGTAGCTAGAACTGTAAACAAAATTATACAGGCTGGAACTGAAGTCATGGGACAATAAATAAGGTCTGGAAAATTCTACAGCTCGAAACAAGATTTTATATAATAGTAATAAACTATTTTCCATATAGTTTATTCGAATTTGAAAAGAATTAACGTATATTTAAAAATGAAAATAGTTGCACGAGGTATCGGAGTTAATATATTTTCGAAACGTGATTTGTTAATGAACACGTTCGTAAATTTTAATGTATCATTAGGCAATCCTGCCATAAGCTGTGACTTGTGTGAAACCTCTTTAATGGTCAGACCGACTAATTCTCGGAATATTCCCTTAACCATTTGATTGCGAAATTCATATACAGTGTACACTATACGCCACCGTAGTTCTATTAATACACCAGAGTGTCCCGTTTAGCACAAAACATTTAAATATCTCGGAAACCGTGAGTGATATGTATGAAAAATTGTTTCATTTTTATGAATGGTATATCATAGTATTGTTCATTTAAAATTTTTTAAGGAGAACTTGCATTTTTAATGACATATTCTTGAGTTCTTCTAATATTTGTACATACTGTTTTATATTCCATCTACCCATTTTTGTCATAAATGCATACAATGTGCAGTCTACTCATCAATGACTAGTATCACGCAGCTGTTAAAAATTTTAATATCCTCCCTTTTGCGTTCGATACCTACAATTAATTATAATGTACATAAGTGGGAATTGCGCTCATCTAAGCATCAGGGAATACTGCGTTGTCAAAGAATGGAGTCACATTGTTCTTTATGAAAGACAATTCAGTGCGAGACCTAAGACAATTCTTTTCACTGACTATTCTTTGAATCCTTACCTTACGACTGTCATAAATGATAGACTCCGTTTTATGTTCGGTAACTATGTATAATTAGGTTTATACATAGATAAGAGTGCGCGCCAAAGCGTCAGGGAATACCACTCTACTTAAGAACGAAGTTACTTAATCTTTTACAGAAGACAATTCTTTTTACCGCCTATTCTTCGAATTTGTATTATACTTTTGAATTTGATTTGCTATTGGTACGTACAGCTAAACTAAAACATTTAAAATTGCAATTTTTTGCCGAAAAATCAATCGAAGTCCAAAAAATATTCGAAGTTCTGTTTTACACGATAGATACGTTCTCGAAGAATATGTGTAAAAAAATTCGAGTAAAATACATTATGGTTCGGAGAACATTTAATATGTTAATAAACAAAAAAGTTCGATACAAAATTATTGTAGCCATGAAAAAAATAGAAAATTGGTTGCGGATAAAAAAAATCAGAAAACATAAACAATAAACCATATCAAAATTGCTGTTAGAATTTTATCATTTTTACGTGCTTGCACAATTTACTTCACAAAGATTGCGAATCGAAATGTATTATACATAATATAAATTATGACTTGAAAAGAAACAATGTATCACTAATTCATAAACAGAAAAATTAAGCAAAATAACGTAACAATATTTAATTTGTTGTCACTTTTTGACAATAAATGCATACGTTTGCGTATATTAACATTTGCACTCGGAGCTATTCTAATTTCTAATTCGAAAATTAATATTTTTTCATTTTATGGATATAATATTGATATAATACCTCATACAATACTTAACTATTTAGTAATTGATTAGATAATAACATATTTAATAACGTAAACAATATTTTGAATAATGGTACTTCAATTTTTAATGGTGACTCTGAGTCACCACGAGTGCTAAGGGTTAATTAATAAAATGCATATTATGTGCAAGAATTTTACTTGAATTTTCATTCAATTCTTCTACCATCAAACATTAAAAAGGTACTTTTAGTTTTGAACACCAAACTCAAAATGCAACAAAACAAATTCCATGTTGAAGTTATACAGAGATTGCGATTTCGGCATTGTTTCTTAGTTATTAGAAATTAAAAATCCGCCTAAAATACTACACCCCGACCAACAATACGTTGGGTAGTTCATGGACCCGCTGCGCTGTGCTGGGGCCCCAGTGACAACCGAGATAAATATGTATGTGTCATTTTATACGTGACTGTTGCGCGCGTGCATGACGTACCCAACGTACGCCTCTGTTGTTCGGGTTGTAGTATTTTAGGCGGATTTTTCATTGTTAATAACTAAAAAACGAAGCCGAAATCGCAATTTTTTAATTCTTCATTCTCATCTTATATTGTCATAAAAACCCATCCCTTAAATTTCCCCCCACCTGTTGTCGAACACCCTGTATAATTCAAAAGATCCTCAGAAAGAAAAATTCCGTGTGTAACGAGCACAATCAGGTAAAAAGCCCAACGAATTGCGAAGTTCAGTGAAGTGATTGTGAAGTTGTGAGAAGTGTAAATCTTTGCCTTAGAATTCGCGTCGAACGTGCTAAATCAAGAACGTGTAGGAAAATTAATTTTTTAAAATTCATGTTGAATTAAAATTGTGTAAAAAAGGTTCGTGCGAAGTCAGATTTGTTTTTTCACTCGCTTAATTAAATTTGTTTTTAGTTGTCATAATTTCGTTTTTGTTCTAATAAATGTTCACGTTGCATAAGAAGAATTATATCAATTCTTAAATAAACCACTTGGTCGAAAGCAATAATAAATAACTAAATAAATAAATAAATATATCAATTCTTTCGAATCTAGTTTAAAGTCGGAAGACGTAGAAATAAAAAAAAAGTGGGAACACAGTGGAACAGATCTGGAGGAATTATCGGTTTTCACCACCAGGGAAATAGCGGCCAAGCGTCATTCGGGAAATTTCCTTTGTCGGTCACCGATCCCGCGACATGGACATCGTGAAATTGACGATTGAACAGTTCTACAAAGGTTTACGAGCAATCAACACGAACGCTCAGACAGATCCACGCAACATACAAAGGATCCCATATGTACAAGCCGACAGTTATTTCGAAACGACAATTCTTCCTTCTCGTACCGAAGGATTATATGTGCTCTAACATTTTGGAACAAACATGATCGTTTAATCCCCATTACCATTCGTATAGAATCTACTGATGTATTTAACCCTCTCCGTGTTTTTGACAAATATATTCGACATTACATAAATGCATGTTTTGAAGGTCAATAATTTACGGTTTTGAATTTTGTTTATGACTCTCATTTTCATTTTTCAGAAGGAGACCTCTGCTATTATAATCATTTCATAATTGTTATCGCAGTAGTCGGTTCACTGTTTTAGTCAGTTATTTACGAGTTAAAGTGAAGTGACCATCAAGTTTGTCAAAATACGAAATTTTAGAACGAAAAATATTGTATATCCAGTGATCGGATTGTTTAAAAAAAATGGTGAGTATTGATCGATTGTATTGAACAATAAGACAGTATTAAAATCTAAATAAATGTTATATGACAATTTTTGTTCTAAAACTATATTGTGTGGTTAAATAAGGAGACTTGTTTATGGGTGTCGAATATATTTAACATTGACCCACAAGCCAGGTGAGGCAGCTCAGATGAAAAATATTTTTTTTCCTGACTTAATATCATATTAGCCTACATACAAATTTTCAGATGTTTAGCTCGACCTAAAATATTTTTTATCCGGAGAGGATTAAGTCCATCGTGTACGAGCATCAATGTAAAGTCAATAATGTAAAGCAAATCTGAAAACGACATTTGATGTTCTAATACTCTTATGATTGGAAGTGTATATAATATTAAATAACGTTACATTATTGTTCGTACATCTCGTCGCGTCGTGTCGCGGCATTTTACAACAGATTTTAATTATACAATTATCTACAATCTACAGCAATATGCAATTCTGGTTTATCGATTTTCTGACTAGTTCGTTCGGCAATCAGATGTCAGCGCTTCAACTGTCAGCTGATCAACAGTTTTCCTGATAACCCCTCTCTTCTATTATTTCCTTAGGGGTTGTCCATCGTAGGGCAGTTTCGTATTATGGCGATTTTACATTGATCACGCCACTATAACACTATAAACTGTGTTTCAAAATACTAATTTATTATAACAATAGCAAGAAGATAAAAATATTACTACAGAATTAATGCTACAGAAATATTTGTGCTTACAGAGCTGCTTCTAAAAATTCAATTAATTTTTTAATACCTCTTATTTACAAAGGAAGTTATCGAACCCGTAAATTCAAAAAGTTATGGAACTTTGCGTACAAGTAGAGTAAGTTATGCCTAATAAAACTGTATTATTTTTGTGCTTCCTCTCGCAATAAAAGGGGTGAAATCAGCCCTTGAAAAAATGTCAACATTTTCTTTTTCGTGAAATATCTCAAGAACAATAAATGATATTAAAAAAAAGTTGAAACGAAAGTTGCATGGTATTATTGTGTCTACGAAATCGCGAAAACAAATACTTTTTTTATATGTATTTTTTTTATTTTGTTTTGTGAAACGCATTCTAAAAAATATTTTTTTAAAAAGCGGTTTGTTAGACACAATAATACCATGGAACTTTCGTTTCAACTTTTTTTTAATATCATTTTTCCGATTCCTTCGTGAAATAAAGATACATATTGGTTTGAAAGTAATGAATTGATTGAAGAAGACTATAAAACTGTATCATACACTTTACACTGTAACCTTCTTTTGCCATTATTTTTCGGTAATCATCCAGATACCAGCTTACTTTTTATCGTTTCATTTCTTTGACCTTTATTTGCCGATTTTCTGATCTTTTTCCCATTTTCGCACGTAGGTGTTCAATTGGATTTATGTCTGGACTTTGAGGGCGGACGGTGTAGAGTGCCAAGAATTGTAATGTGCTGTATAGCACCCCTTGCTTCATATGAACTGCGGATCGATTTGATTTAATTTTTTTATGAGATATTGTACAATCGTGTTGCTTCTATCCACTAAATTTGCAGCAAAGAGCAAGATTTCATCAAGTGTCACAAGCATATGAATTTTTTTTCAACTATGGATACTACATTAATTTTATGACTTATAATTAAAAATGAGTAGGTGTAATTTGAAGCAGTAAAAAGGTTAGAAGAATTTAAAAATACTTTTATATTATTTTCAACCTGTTAAATCTATAAGAAAGAAAATAAACTATTTCTATTTGAAAATTTGTATTTGTCTGTGTACTTATAATACAATGAACAAGATTGAAAGTCAAGATAGACTAGACTTCTAAATATTACGACTAGACAGCGGATCTTTATGCAATATAAAAATTTTCTACCTACATTGCAACAAAATAGATCGAAATTGAAATTTATTTCCTTTCTTAATATGTTTAATAGGTTGAAAATAATATGACAATACTTTAAAATTTTCTAACGATTTTACTGTTTGAAATTACTCTAATTATTTTTGTCATAAATGCATGAAATCTGCTGTCTAATTATGACCTTACACGTGCAACATTTCTACCGTACGAATATTTTTCTAGTAGTTAATTTTGTAGCAGTTTGGTTAAATTTTTGTTATAGTTACACTAAATTATTATTTTACAATAAAAATATCACTCAAAAGCTTGGTTAATACGAGATACTCAAAACTTGTATTATTATACATATAAAAAAGCTTTAAGTGTGTAAAATTGGTAATTGGAAGTGAAGAAAGGGTAGGTACAAATATTTCTGTGTAGTTATTTGTAGAACGCCTGGAAACTTTCAATAAATACTATATCCCATGAATAGTGGAAAATAAATTTTTCATTCAAGCACATGACCACGAGATGAACTAAAAAAATTTCATTTCCTTGCTTCCCATTTTATCAAGTGATTATGTAGACCTGTAAATTTCTAACCGGGTAATATTGTATTAAAGATTGGCATGTAACGTACTTCACTATATAGTCATTATTTGGCACGGTATGGTTTCTTTCCACTGCAGTATTTCTCATAATTGATTTCTGTACAATGGAGCATTCTTATACGATATAATGACTCAATAATTTGTTTACCAGCTACAATGATCACGTAGAATACAATAATAAAAGACTTTGTGAATTAACGAATATTGAGATATGTCCGTACAGTTACGTTACAAAAGTAGGAACCAAGTCAATACATACCTACACACTGTACACACTTACGAATGAAATGTTCTTGCGCTGATCATTTTCTCATGTATCTATAAACGTGTATATGTATAGTTCGTGATTCGCGATACGTATGCGATACGTGAATCGCGATTCGTGTATCCGTGTGAAAGCTCTCTAGAAGTGTGCTCGATAAGTATCTCAATCTTGTAGACTATATGTACATATATCTAAGCTGCTCGTGTAGGCAAAGGGACCAGAAGGTAGGTCTGATCAGTTCACACAAAGTTAATGCAGTACATAACGTAGCAGCTCTAGCATGCCAGCAGTAGACGGCGAATTACGGGTCCGCAATACACCTACGCTACTGGTAGACACGAGGCATTTCTGAAACTCTACCATCTCCGTAGAATGGTACTCAACTAGTTGGAGTAACTACGATAAACCATTCGTGTCACGGGCTGACCAGGCAAGATGAAACTACTCTCCACCCACCCTTTCTACTTAAGTGGTCGCATATATTTGAACAGTTGAAAAATAACAGAAATTCAACAATTATTTTTATATATAAAATCATGTTTCATCACAGATGTGTTTCATTTATGTTTTGTTTAAAATTAGGAGATACGTTATAGTTAGTGTAGTTTATTAAAATTATTACTTTTTAATAAACTACACTAACTATAACGTATCTCCTAATTTTAAACAAAACATAAATGAAACACATCTGTGATGAAACATGATTTTATATATAAAAATAATTGTTGAATTTCTGTTATTTTTCAACTGTTCAAATATATGCGACCACATATATATATATATATATTATACATGGTTTTAAGGCGTGCATCTGATGAATTTTCGCCTTCAAGGACACTTCAAGGTCATGGTGTGTAGGTCGTTGAACTCATCTTGATGCCGAATTCAAGGTCAAATTTTTTTAAGCTTGAATCGCATTCTACTAAAAAGAAATTTTAAAAATTTGACCTTGAATGTCAAGGTCAAGGTCAATTTTGCGGCAATTTCTTTTTACAAATCACCACCGATTCGAAGGTGTAGAACCATTTGCTAAAACAATGACACATAAAAAATCATGTTTTAGAAAAGCTACAGCTAATTGAGCTTAAATTGTATATAAATTTTTAGCTTCTTTCGTCCGTAAAAATGTGAAGTGTACGAATGAAAAATCGGCTTCATCAAAGACGAAATAATAGTCTTAAGAATGTTATGCGACAATAAATCTGATGCGTCATTAAATAAATAAAACAAAGAAAGGAATCGAATTTTAAAGACACATTCTCCAATCCTTATTCTTCAGGAAGCAGCAAAAGAATTGATTTCGTCAGACTTATACATTAGAATAACCCTTTAACGCTTGACATAGAAACAGCCTCCATCCAGGTACCCATAGTGCTGTGCAAAAGATGACAAGTTGATTAGGCAAAGGAATGCGGGTCTGATTGTCGTTCAATAGCTTCATCACTGTTTAGAATCTAATGACCCTACCTCCTATCACGAGTATTTTTGTAATTGGCTGAAACGGTCACATGAACAAATCGGATTGCTTGATGAACAAAGCGTACAAAGGTGGGGTACGGCGAGTCTCTTACCATTGTGTCATCTCACCAGTCAACTTGTTATCTCCACAGAAACTGCAGCATAGCATTACTTTGGGAATGGTTTTTCCTTCTTGGGCCCCCTGTACTCTGTACAGACCCCAATACCAATCTACGAGTATTCCGTTTCCTCGGTACTGATGAAGCAACAAAGGTATCCCGAGGGCAACACTTCCTGTACAGCAAACTTTGCTGCACTCGCTACAGGATGTATGATTCATACAGGAGCATTCATTATTGGCAGCAATTGTTATATAGATTTATTGTTCAACGAGACGTTCGCTAACCGTGTCATACATGCATTTGTAATGACTAGACTGCGGATTTTATTGCTTTGCGACAGAGATGAATAAGTGAAATACAGACTAGTGAAAATATTAAAGGAATTTCGAAACGTTACTACTAGACTGTGGATTTTTATGTAAAGTAAAAACTTTCTGAATCGTTTTCAAAATACTGGAACCAATGTTTGTTTCTTTCTAAAATAATTTGAATAAGTCGTTGATGACGTATCGATGCTATTCAATTCTGTTTAAAATCCCTTTAGATATTACATTAGTTTTGAATTATTAGAATTATTAAAGGAAGGAATACATTTCTACTTAACTTCTGTTCCCTACAATTGACTTGGAAAGTTTTAAATTTTGCATAAAGATCTACAGTCTAGGAATTATCGTAATTTACATAAGAGGGACCAGATTAATTAAAAATGTGGTTTTTTTAAAACGTCAATGTCTGGTGCAATATTCAGAAAATGAATAGAATTTCTTTATTATATTTTCAATGTTTTATATATACATGATTACATTGCATTCAATTAAGTATTGTAACTATTGGGATTAAAAAAAAGCTAACCGCATACATATACTACCTGTGTAGTAGAAAGTATGCAAAAATCACCGATACTCCATGCTTTGGTCGAATGAGAAAGGAAACTGGCTGAATTGGGTCAGGATTTTAATAGTATTTCACGACATAAATATAGGGAAGTAGATAAAGTTGTGAATATTAATGGATTGGAGATAACGGAGATTGACAACCATGCAGAAAGATTTTCAAAATTATTTAACCTCTTTTGAATGGATGAATATGCAAGGTGATTCGTTTATAGGGTTTCTATTATAGGACAATAGTTTAGGGGGTTGACATATGTACATCTTAATTTGGGAACTGTCAAATTGGAGTTAAATTTCACAATTCTTAAAACTTCGCAATAATTCTTGAAAACTTTATTGACACATCTTTGAAACTGGCTTCAACGCATTATATGAGGTAGGCTTTTGAACATTTCTGATATCAAAGATATCTCTGACAATTTGCACTTCGATTCCAATGACCTTTAAATATGTTCTCAAGGTCATCATTCTGAACAACTTTCCCTTTTGAGTTAACCGATCAAATAATTCTTTATTCCTGTGATGTCATATTTTGTGCTGTTTTCTACAGTTTAAAAATCTTAAGTTATCTCTGTGAAATTAAAAGCAGCATACATGCGCTATCATTTTGCCTGGGACTATACAAATGCGCACATTAAGGCTACGTTAAGCTACAAGTGCAACAAATATTATGCAACAATATACTGTTCCATAGTACCATATAAGATAAGAATGTCGACATTCTCAAGACTTAGAGTTTACGAATCATGTTTCGAAGAAACTTTGTTGGACACGACCGTGGACATGAACTCTATCTAGTACGCTTTAACTTTGCTATGCAGCAGTCTTGAGCAGCTTGTACAACTTAGGCGCATCGTATATTTTAGGTATACATATATCTAGGATTTAGTTGCATAGGAACATCTATCTTGTCCAAATCTTTATCTTTAACTGTATAAAAAATGTGGAAAAAATGAAATGTGTAGCAATTCACTTTTTTTCAATACCAATTTAAATTAATATTTCGTTTTATTTTTTTATTATCGAATATCTTTTAACCAGGATTGAAGCTTAGTTGAGTACAATTGATTTTCATTTTTCATTAACTTGTTAAATTTATAATTATTAATCTCTTCGAAGCAGACACACCCCACTCCCTTACAGTCTAAGTCTTCGCTCTTTCTATCGTTTATTAACATCGTCTCATTAGTTAGTCTTTAATATTTGATGAAGTATAAGCGCCGACGTTGAAGCATTATTATTACCGGTTATCTCATCTTTTAGGTCTTCTGCTTCAGTGTTTAGACATTTTTTTTATTTATTACACATAATTTACCATTAACGAAAAAAGCGTTGCGATATACAAGACGAATTATTCACTTTCTTGTAAGACTGACTTAATTATTTAAATATATTTATTAATTTATTATTGTTAATGTTAGAGTTTGAGAAATACGGGGCAACCGTCATCAATGGTCTCATTTTTCAAATTGCAGACTCATATGGAAAAATGTGGAATGTTTTGTACAGATATTTTACTATTATGTATACATACATATGTATACATTAGGGTGGCTCTTATTACTCTTGAACAAAAATTTTTTCAAATGTTGAAAATACTATTTCACCAAAATCAAATGCTAACGAAAAAGGTGGGTTTCTTTCTCTTATATCTTTCCCTTAAACTTTCTAAATTCTATACATATAGTAACTTTCAAAAATAGGCTCTTAGTGTGGAAACCAAGCTTTACTACAAACCAATAAGCTGAAAATATTTGATGTATAGAGAGAGATATTCTTGTGCGTTTCCACTAGATCCGTCTGTCATGAGGATAAGGTAAGTGAACCTAGATACTTTTGAGAGCTTTGTATTGATGCAATTTATCTGAGGTAGATGGATTCTACCCGCTATTTCTAGAAAATACTACCAAAGTTCAGAAGTGTCCAAATATGAGCTCCATGAAACTGACATATCGCTCATGCACAAGAAAAACGTCACATAAATATAAAAATACAAATTTTACACGTATATATTAATATAAAAGTGTACTTATTTTAATACTCTCGCGAGTATTTTAATGCAATAAAACCCAAAGTGAAAAATTTTGAGTTGTGACGTTTTTCTTGTGAATGAGCGATATACCATATTCTTGATGTTCACTCCACATATTTTCTGTATTTTAACAATATTTAACCTTTTGACTCGGTTACTTTGCAAAGATAAGTCAAATTGCCATAATAAAAAGTTTACTATAATCAACGTAAGTACATATAGTTTATACCAATATGTATAATATGTATATATGATAATATGTATAAGTGAGGAGATGGCACTGAGAAACGTGTAGGAACCACGTGATATCCCTACTCCGCCCTACACGTCTTTCGCTATTGGCCAAATCGCTTGACGAAGACAGCAATTAATTCGTTCTTTCTTCAGTTAATAGGTTAAACTTTTATTGCATCCCATTTTTACGTATGCGAAAGATTTCGCCCACGTCAACTTGTTATTCCAAACTATTTTCAGGTATTTGAACCATTGTAACATGGGTTCCACGGGTTCCCGCATTATGAGGGCGTGTTGACAATTAGTCTACATCTGATAAACGTGATGTGGACTGATTTTTTCGAGTTTCAGTTTTGTAATACATGCGTGTTCGTAAGGGTTAGACAGTACATTCTGTGGATTCTCTTGAATAAGGTGGTTTATTTTAATGTTACATTATGAATACCCACAGGCAAAATAACTATACATGTGAAAAATGCTATATTATTCGTTGTATTCTTGTCCTGGGACGAAAAATCTGGCACTTCTTTTATACGATCCTGTAGATTTTGATGAGAAACCTCCAAAAATGCATGTTTTAGAGTGTGAAGTTCATTCGTTCGAAAGTTATACGACTGTAAAGTTGAGCGATTTCAAGCGTTTTTGACAGGTAATAACGTGGCAGCACAAGTATTTAATAGCGGGTATTTTTGGTATAGAATTTTATTTAAAGATTGGTATTGAGTTAGATTTTGGGTTAGTTTAGGGTTTATTGTGGGTTATTTAAAAGAAAAGTAAAAAGTATTATTTTATGGAAGTGTTGTCGAAAACCAAATTAAATCTTATTAGTTGTTGGAAAGGTTCCTGATATTATAATTTTAATATGCAGCGCATCAAACTCATGGGGGGTTTTGATTTGTGGAATAATCTGTGTTCGTGTGCTTAATTAATTGCGAGTTTTTCTAAATGTAACTATCGGGCGTTCGAATTACCGCTGTAGAATTGCTGTCCCTGCGTGCTTGTGGTACTACTTAGCGAATTAGCTCAGTAAACACCAACATGGCGGCGCCCTTATCTGTAAAAACCGCTTGAAATTCCTCAACTTTACACGCGTAAATATAACTTTTGGACGAGTGAACTCCGCACTTTAAAACTTGTATTTTTGGAGTTTTCTCGTAAAAACTACAGGACTGTATAAAAAAAGTGCAAAATTTTTGTTCCCAGAAGGGAAATTAACCGGTAAGTCTCTAACGAATCTTCAAATACACTGTTTCTGAACACATAATCTAAAACCATTTCACTAAATATCGGTATCAATTAGCCCTGGAAATTAGATAGAAATTACCAGCACGTGACAATAAAAATATCGTTCACATCTAAAACTACTCCTTCGCCACAGACATATTCAGTATGATCAGTGGTGTCTTGAAGGTATCGTAAAAATAATACAGAAAATGTGCTCGAGTAAATAAATATTCACAGCACTGCATATCTGATACCGTCACAGAAAAAGCGATGGCGTCCGGTGTCTTTTCGATAGCACCACGTATGACATGTTTGTTCGAACAGCACAATTTTGAGTGTGAATGATCGAATGTCAATGACAGAGTTCCGGTTGGAGTGTCTGTGAGTACTGTCGTATACACTTTCCGAGCGTTTTATACATGTACTAACTTGTTGACGCAACAATCAGCGGGTTACGTTTCGTTGGCGGAAAAATATCCAACTTTTTGACTTTTGCCGAGTGTAAGGCAAAAGGTGGAAGTGGTTTTTATAATAATTTAATTTTTGAGGAATTTCCAAGTTTATAATACTTTAATTTTAAACTTAATTTTAGAAGAATTTTTATATATCTGTATTTCGGCATATAATTAGGTAATAAATCGAGTATTTAACCCCTTGCATTGTATATGTATAACGTAACATTTGTATAAGATTTACTTGGTGAGCAAAATTGTGCAGTGATTAAATTCCTTAAGAATTAGCCGTAACCATTTTATGGAATATTAGATCAATGCAAATGAAATGTTATTTTCTCAAGTAAAACGATAGCCGTGTAGCTGCGTGTAACACTAAAAACGCGTAATTCCTTTCAAACATCTCACATATTAAATAATTCTAAAGTGTAAAAGCAACACCTGAAGAATTTTTTATTTCAAAACTACCGATTTGTATAATGATGGGGAATAATCTATATTACCGATATGCCCTGAACATTTGTTTTATGTTAGAAGCGCAGCGTGTTTTGTTTATACCTTCGAGAACGTGCAGTCTTCTCCACGCAGTCATGCGAAACACACATGTATCTTTATACTATTAAATAAATACATATATTCAAGTAAAGTGTAATAATAATACTCAGTCTTATTATTCCAAATCTCCTGACATGTAAATTTAACGCAACTTAACGAAACACTAAAACAAGAGTTTAGAATCATGTGAAAATCATTTTATTTTACATAATTATTTGATGTCTTATTATTTTAACCACTTTCCGATCAAAGATATCGTCTTCAACCTTTATAAACGTAACATTATTTAATATAAAAGATAAATAAAAATATGCCTAATACAGATCAAATGTTTGTTAGTATTACATATTTTCATATTTGAATAATTGCGTTGAACAGTTTTTTAATAAATCATTGTTTTAAATTCAGAAATTCTTTCTTGAATGCCCTGTAACGTTGAAAAACATTTGTCCACAGAATTATCTTTGAATCCGAATGTATTACGAACTCTGACCCAGCCTATGTGTTTACGAATTCAGTAGTTGCAATATAACTGTGATCAGGCGTCGCGACGCGCCATGTTAACTACGGATTATCGTGTACTTTAGCGAGTTTCCAAGTGCATGCTCGCTAGGGTGCAACTGGTCTATCGTGCACGTGCAGTTTTCAGCGACTGCATCTATAAAACGAACTCCCAGAAGTAGCCCGTGGGATTAGCAAACGTCATTCCGTTTCCTAAAATGTGCAATAAGTTTTCGGAACGACCGTCTAGGCACCCTTCGATCGGGGAACTGGGCGAAGAACGTGGAAGAATTATTCGTAGCAGCGGGTCGAGCAAGCCGGTAACACGATAAAATACGGAGAGGCTCCAAAATTCAGCTGGTTCACTCGATTAGAGTCGATAACGAAAAATGGCAACTCGATAATGGAGGACGAACATTCTGTCGTAATAATTGCCGACTGGAAAGGAGACCTTCCTTCGCCAAAAGGAAAGACCATTGTGCCGAGTTCCTTTCTTATATTTTTCATTCCCTTGTCTCTTTCTTTCGTACGTCTTCCCACTTTCACGTTTTTCACCTTGATCTACTAGCACTCTTTACAATCCGGTTTCTCTTGTGTTTACATTGCGTAGTTCCAACTTTTTCTTAAAGTTCTTCTCCTTTTTCTCGTTTCCTCATTCTTCATGTTCTAATTTTGCTGGAAATTACTGTTTCCATTCCGCTGTTGTGGGCTTGCGGCGTGAACGAATAACAAGAAGACTTTGAGAAATCTTAACTTTTAGTCGGCGACCTAGAACCCCTGGATGGTATGGATCTTTCCAGACAAATGATACAAGAATATTTCGTTGATACACTATATCTATTCTACTAGTTATTCTTATACGAATAAACTTTATAATTGTTTTTGTACGGTACCTTGTTACCGTCTATATCATAATACAATTTCCACCTATATTTATACATTTGAATTGCGATCTTCTCTTTTTATAAATCATGTTAGTAATAATTTGAATTATCATGCTCATTTAAATTAAGACTTTATAGAATTTTTCTACAGGATGTCCCAAAAATGTTGTACTTAATATTCTATTAATGCTACTATTAATCTGTCTTAAATCAAAATTAATGAAAATAATTCATGAACATTAACGGAAGATGAAATTACAATACAAGTAAGATCAGAAAGAAATTCTGGTCAAATATGTGTTAAGTAAAAATGTTTGTAAAATGGTAAATTCACTTACTGATTAAGCGATTAATCACAAACATCAAAGCACACTACGCTTCACAAAAATCAAAAATATTTTATAATTGTCGACTTTTCCGTGATTAAAACGTACACTAACTTCATAAATATATCTGCGTCGGAAGTGATTACTAAATCAGGACAGCTGAACCGGCAATTGCCGATTTAAAAGTGACAAAACCAATTCTACCGTTCCTAGCACTTTCCTTCCTTTGTTCTCGTAATTATGCCATCATCGCCCAATCTTCCACTTTATCATTCTAGTTTTGTCAATCTTCCATTTTGTTCCTTTCTTTATGTCAGCTAACTTCTGAGCTTTTGCTTCCTCCATCGTACCTCCTCCCCGTTTTCCAACTCCTCCTTTTTTTTCGTCCTTTCAGCTTCTGCTTTTGATCTTCCCGCAACTCTCCCTTTTTCTCTTCAGTTCTCATAGAACTGCTTTTTCTTCTGTGCGCATATTAATGCCAGCTAGGTAGAGCGTGGCACAGTCGGAAGAAACTTTTCCGTGGTGATGCAACTGTGGGAACAACCGCTGCTTGTAATAAAGGGAACACATGCCTGGTGAATTCGCACAAAACGGTAGGCTTGTCGGAATACGACGGATAGGATTCAATACGGGATCTTTTGTTGCCTGTCGCAGAAACTTTGCCCCTTTGCTTACCCTCTCTTTCTTTTCACTTTCGACGGATACGTTTATGGATAAGGTGGTTCGTATTTTCTCATATTCTAGGATTTGACTAGCATTCTATGCAACTTTGTTGACATTGGGATTTTTTGACATTCATCTTATTAGGGGATATTGCTACTGAACGGCTAACTCTTATCCCGGGTGTGTACAATACTTCAAATTAGCGAACACTGTATTTCGACTTTTTCGAAGCGCGACTTTCAATAAACTGATTTGTCTTGTTACTTTCCAGTGATAACTATGAACACATTGTTCTTGAGACAGCATTTTTCAAAACAGTAGGAATTGTAACTTCCGCATCGTTCATCCGGTTAATTTTATGCTCTATACAGTAGAACCTTAATATAATGTAAGAAAAACCCTCGGGTCCGTGCTGTTTCTTAGATCCTGTGGTTCTACTATTTCTTTGGTGTCGACAGCGCCAAACGTAGAAAATGATGGCGTGTGTAAACACGGACCAAGTGGCTGAAGGTACACTGCATACCGTCAATTAAACCACTAAATACAGTTCAAATTATATCGTATTTAGTGTCACTTTAATCAGAAAAATGCCACAAATAAGTTGGTGAAAATTCCCGTAACAAAATAATGAAAAATAAAGAAGTTTTGTAATTAGATTAGTACATAGTGGTTTACACCGGTATACCCGATCAGGTATCTATGGTACCTAAGGTAGGTATCCACCCTAAGTTATCTTTGATAAGCATAATATTCTATTTTATGTTTTAGAAAGCTACATAAATCTGATATTCGTTATTATTCAAATCCATAAAACTTGAAATAATATTTGAAAAGTCAAGATGGTTATTTATCAGATCATTTCAATAGTTTTTGCATGTTTCATAATACATAATAACATAATTATAAAGAATTTTGTGCGTTGCACTGTTTCAATTGTCGCCGGTATCAAATAAATAATTTCAAGAAAAACGCGTTTAAATTTTTCAACAGGCAGGCTTATCTGTGTCTTGCGTTACTATTTCTTAAGTAAGTATGGTACTTAACTATTGGGCCATAATATAAATTCGTTTGGTTATTTTCGATATATTCTTTTCAATTATTAGCAAAGGAGAGAATTACAATTAATAAATTATAAAATCGTTGACGTAAAGAAGTTTTCGTTTAATCACAGTTATCTGCAATTTCAATCAGTCACAACTAAATGGTTAACATTAGAACGTATTTATGTTCCAACCGAATGTATATTTCGAACATCTATTTGAAACTATACAGGGTTTCCCAAAATGTCTTCAACTCCCGGAAATAGGAGGTTCCTGAGGTCATTTCAAGAGCCATTTTCCTTTTGCAAAATGTTGTCCGCGGCTTTGTTTAGGAGTTATTAACGAAAAACACTGACCAATCAGAGCGCGAGCTAGACGCTCGCTGGCACGTTCAGCGCGGCGAGCCGGCAAGCGGTTGGCTGAACATGCCAACGAGCGTCAAGCTCGCGCTCTGATTGGTCAGTGTTTTTCGTTAATAACTCCTAAACAAAGCCGCGGACAACATTTTGCAAAAGGAAAATGGCGCTTGAAATGACCTCAGGAACCTCCCATTTCCGGGAGTTGAAGACATTTTGGGACACCCTGTAGGGATATACCTACAGAGTGTTCCAAAAATGTTGTACTTCCTTCAAAGAAGAATTCCTGAGTTCATTTGAAGTAACTTTTTCCTTTTCGATTAATTTTTAAACTGAAAATCATGTGAAAATATGAAAATATCTTAAATAAGACACATTTGACAAAATATTGTAACTGTGTAAATTATTTTATTCTTATTACGTACAATTTGTTCAGGAGATTTGAATGCGGAGTCATGTGGCATACTTGTTAATTACGAGCTTGATTTATAGATGAGCATGAAATTCGTCGGTGACTGAATTTCACGGTAATCTTCATTACTAATGAATTTTCATCGCGATCGATAGTGACACCTATGTATACCTAAAGTAAATGCACCTTCATTACTAATTGATATACTATAGCTATAGGCATTGAACGAGTAAATGCCGTCCATTAATTGTGATCTTCATAGTCCACCATAAATAACCACCGAAATTACTATTCCGATTTGATTTAATACTTGTAATATGATAAATAAGATTCAACGAAAGATAACAATTTATTATTATCTCATTTTTTCTACAACTCGGAGATTTTTTCAATAAAACCGGAACCCGGAGATTTGTTTCGAAACCCGGAGTCTCCGGACGAAAACCGAAGAGGTGGCAACCCTGGACGATATTATGAAAATCTTGAGGCATTTCCTGTGGGGTTGTATTGTACTGCTCTGCTATACGTTCATATCCCGTCACAGCAAATTCCTGCCCCATTCTAGAACGGGATTTCAATGAAAGGATAATCTAACGATGATTCACATAACAGAAACATTTCGCTCGGGCAATTTGCATCTGCACTTAATAGCTTATTAAAACAGCAACCAGTATATGTTTAACGAAGCGGAATATCTGGCTACACACTCCTATTTCACAGTAAGCGTTGGCTATTCATATCGTTGGCAAGTGTTGTGAAATGCTTTATCTTTTCACTGCTCGGGCTTCTATTATACATGTATGTATGCTGTATTAGGCGTTTCGGTGCGGGTTATTTTATGTCGACCGTACAACAGAATCGCTTTTATTCCTCAAAGTCGACATTAAATCACACTGTAGCCTTGAATTCACTGATGTAATAATTAAATCAATAACTCGAGCTTTATATTAAATCACTTCATAAATCTTCATGTACGTTACTGATTGACACTTTAGCATCATTTTCAACTAAAAAAAAAAGGTATTGCTACACTGATATTTATTTTTATAACTAAATATAAAAATAAATTTCAGTGTAGCAATACCATTTTTTTAACTAAATATAAAAATAAATTTCAGTGTAGCAATACCATTTTTTTTAACTAAATATAGACACAAATTTCAGTGTAGCAATATTTTTTTTTTAGTTGAAAATGATGCTAAAGTGTCAATCAGTAGTAGATCAGTAATATCTACACAATGCAGATAATTATGGTAATTATTTGCGATAGGGGGGTCCTCACCTAGTTCAATGACTTGGAAATATGTTATTGGGGCCATAATTGTGAACAACTTTTTCTTATACATGTTATCGCTGGACGACCTTCGTTTACGAGATATTTCCAAAAAACTGTTGCTACTACACAGAAGCTATTTTACCACGTTTTTTCTAACCTAAACGACATGCTTCTCGTATACATATGTATGTATTATGTATGTACTATGTACTTTATACTATTCTCTTTCCTGCCATCACGAACATGAAAGATCCTATACACAAACTATAGAAAGCTGTGCAATGTATGTAAAACTACATATATGTATACGTACGTATTTATGTCATAAATAAATTTTATGAAAGCGTATTTTATGACCGATTTGCCCTCTGGTCCGGGGGAAGGGGGCCAGCCCCCTCCCCAAAGGAATTAATCCAGAACTAACGAAGATTCCTTTCAAATACAAATCCACCTAATCGAATTTAAAATACTTAATCCAACTAAGGTTAGTATAGTCATTTTAAACTAATTTTGGTTAGGTCTGGATTAAATTGGGGGTGCAGAAGTTGCCCTAAAGGACAAATTCGGTTATTCCGAATAGGTGGAGTTCGCAAACCAAGGCCGTTCGGCGGTAACATGTTCAGGAAAAAGTTGTTTGGAATGATGACGTTGATAACATATATTTCAAGGTCATTGAAATCAGTGAGGAAACCCTTTCTCCAGATAATTACCAAACAAAATATCATTTAGAGAAACAACAAATAACGATACGCCGAACTTAAAAATTGAATCCTTCTCAAGAAGTTATGTCTACCCGTAAGTTTAAGTTAACGTTTACGTATGTTAATTAAGTTGTGAGATTAAAGTATTGTTTCGAATATATTCTGCGGAAGCTTCTTTTGGGCGAATCTGACTTGTCCTAAAAATTTGTCTTGTTTTCGATTAATACGCTCAATACTAATTCAAAGTTTTTAAGGGAACATATGGCGTGGTTAAGTAAAAAGAAGCTCAGGAAATAATAAACTATTCACGAGCAAGTGAATGCATTGTTTGCGTATGCTCGCGTTATCTAAAATAGGAATAGTGCACACAGCGAAAGCATCTTTCGGAGCAACCTAATATTAGAGGAAAACGCTGTCGATTCCGACAGTGAAATTCAAAACCAATTAATATGGAAGATTAGCGTAGAAATTATTCCGAGTGGCAGTATTACGGTAGAACCACCTCAAATCGGCGCCGGTATATTAAATGCCAATACTTTCGGAGATGCTTGAAGTTATTGGAGTGAATACTGGCCCGAATGCTCATTAACATACCAAAAAAAAAAGACGCTGAGCACATCAAGATTTCAAAACTCCGCGAACAACAAAGCACTCGTGGGGCAAGGGCGTTTCGTAGAGAGGCCAAAATTAGAGTTTTGAAGACTGCGATCGATACGAATAATCTTCTATAATGCATACACCAGTAATCGATGACTTCGTTTAAGTTAAAACGTTAACATTATATTTAGTTGTATGTTTAATCTGAATCTTTAAATCATAATTGTACGGTTGAAAATTGAGAAAAACTGCAATTTTCACAATTTTTAATCGTTCATAACTCATAAATTAATTAACCAATTTCAATGAACTTTTCAGCATGTACTTTTTTGAGTCTACAAAAGACATTCAAAAATTTTTTAGTACAAGCCCAGATAAAAAAGTTGTGAAAGTCAACTGTTTTAACTACTATCTTTTTTGTAATTCCGCGAAATGTAATTTTTCAAAAATTTTCTTTACATGCTTTCTACTAGTATTCGTTTGGTCCATTTGTAAAAAAATTACTCTGATTTAAAATGTGTTTGGATAATTGTGGGAGTCGCTGTACTTCGAGAACTGCTTAACCGTCTCAATTCAGATTTTGCAGGATCATTTGACAGGATGTCCCAAAAATGTTGTACATCCTTGAAAGGGGTGATTCTTGAGATCATTTGAAATAACTTTTTCCTTTACGAAAATGTTCTTCACGGCTTCGTTAAGGAGTTATACCGGAATACACGGACCAATCAGAGCGCGGCTACAGCGAACGAATTCCGGCCCAACGAGAGGGACCATTGAGCGTGGCGTTGAGATTGGCCGAGCCGTGATCTGTCCATTGTAGTCGTGCTCTGATTGGTCTGTGGTTTTCGTTAATAACTCCTTAACAAAGCTGCGGAGAACATTTTCACAAAGGAAAAAGTTACTTCAAACGACCTTTGGAATCACCGCTTCCAAGGAAGTAAAACATTTTTGGGACACTCTGTATATGTATGTGTATAAAATCTACATAAGCCTCGATCGTGGCTTTCTTGTTTTCATTGTGTAGTTTTTATTTAAAAAATGTAAAACAACGGTGAAAAAATTTGTATATAATCTGTATTCGAAAATATCAGTATATAATTTATAAAATATTAACGAAACAGACGACCATCTCAGCAGTTTTAGCGTTATCTATGAATCTTTAAGAATTTTTTTATGGCATTTAATTTCGTACAAAAACTTTCGGAGTTACTTTCATGCTCTAAATATGAAAACGGACAACTGTAAAAAAATGCCCGTCGAATAGTTTTCAAGCGCAGTTGCTAATTAACAACCATGAATTCGGTGTTACCCTTGTAAAAATAAAAGAAAATGAAATGACCTATCGACTGGGCAAGAACTTTGTTGATATAATAATTTGATATTTTAGTCACATCTATAATTTATTAACTGAACGAACGCTTCAATATGCAGTCAGTGATGTCACAAATCAATTATAGAGTGCAATCATAACAATTACCCGGATAAACGCGTACCGTGCGAAGACCGATAACTTTTGCGCCAAGGGTAATTAATCAACAATCGTTTACAGATGCCAATACAGGTCGGAAACGAGGACCGACTGCATGAAGTGCAAAAGCACACGTTCTATGATTGTATCGTGTTCCTTCGGCTCAATTTGATCCACCGACGGAAAACGTTGGCACGCATCGACGAAACGTCCATCCAGTTAACATCGTCAGTCGCGCTTGCAGACATTTCCAATTTTGCCCCTGCGTTCCCGCAAATCGCATTTTGAATTTTGACGTTTTAATTAGACCTGTTTCAATTTGTTCCAGGTATAACCAAGACCTTCTAATAACTTGCTCTGCCACCTGTCCAATTTTCGCGAATTAGACTTAACTGCGAACGGGACGCACTCGACAACAACGCGCAGCTCCCGTAAACTGCGATTCTATGGCACGCATAAAAATGAAAGAACCACTTTGAAACCGACAGAACCCATAAACTTGTTTATAGCTCGTTTTAAAGTCACTGATTTATGTTTGTAGCGCAACATGTTTTGTACTGAAGAAGTAAAAGCGGTCCAGTGGAATATGCAAATGGCGCTAGTGTAAATAAAACCTGAAGTTTTGTAGTCACAATTATTAATTCACAAAGTTCATTTGCGCGAGCAAATTTCGTTGTAAATATTGTGTTAAAGGTTTCATCAGATTTAAAATTGAATCGAGCTTATAGTATAAATATACTGCCTCCAAGAATGTTAAGGTTTTGTCCAAAGAAACTTTATAACGTCCGCACGATGAGGGAATCGATTATATGTATTATCGATCGGTATGATCGAACGAACCTAACCTAAAAGGTGTCGCGCATGACGAACAAAGATGCGTCCGGTAACAGTATTACATATTCTCATATTATTATATTGTTGTAATGTTTAAACTAAATATATGTATATACATATACATTGTATATGTATACAGGGTGGGGCGCTATAAACAGGTCACCTAAATGACTCGCTTGCTTTTGAAGATAGAAGAAAAAACCTAACCCAGACCAAACTTATTTGGTATCGAGGCGCTTGTAATCTGATGGTAAATTGTTTTTATAGTTGGTGTAGCCGTCAAGGAGATATGAAGGTTATCTCTGTTTTTTTAAATGGAACGTTATGGTTTTTTATTTACATTCTGATAGTGTGTTTCAAGACGAACATCAGAATGTTCATATCTCCTTGACGTCGACACTAATAAAAAAAATTAGTAACATCAGATTCCGAGCGCCTCGATACCAAGTAAGTTTGGTCTCATAAATTTTCTTCTATCTTCAAAAGCAAGCAAATTATTCAGGTGACTTGTTTATAGCGCCCCACCCTGTATATGTATATGTATAACGACTAATCAGTAATAACTGAATTTAAAATTGAAATAGTTTAAATACTTATTTGTAGTTCTTAGCAAGATCTACACTAATAAACAGACGCACACGAATGTAATATTAGTCTTTATAATCGTTGTCAATGATAAATAGAGATATTTTTAATATCAATAAAATATTATTTCATTTAGTACACGACTAATTGATCGTGTGGCGTTTGGCAGAGTCCACATACCTGAACGCGGACTTCAATTTTATTTGAACGAAAAATCAGAAATGGTGAGGAGAATTAGGTGAACTCCCGACTCCCATTACATGATTGACCCAGTTATATGATTTAGTTGTTCTTGGACGGGATTGTGTAAACGAAGTTCTAGTATATTCAATCTTGATTTGATTTATTCAATAAAGGACGACATCGTAGGAAACGAAGCGACACAAATCGAATGATCGAAGGGATTGATAAACGAAAATTAATTTGTTTTATTTCCGTTTGTGTAAGTGAGTCTGCAAAATTATACATATTTCAATTTAAAACATACCCCAACAGGAAAATGTTGTTCAGAATAATGACCTTGACAACATATCTAAAGCTTATATTGAAATCGAAGAGGAGGCAGCACATCGACAAGTTTACTGAAATTATAATGACTACCTAAAAATGTTAACTGTACCATAAATAATCGCTGTATGGTGTTTAATGCAAACTAAAACGGTAAAATAAGAAAACCATTTTCAAAGCTTCTTTCAACAGAATTCCTATTAAGAATTTCTATTAATTTTTCAACCGAAATCACTTTCTTTCCGTTTTATTACGAACAATGCAGGTTTCTGCATACCATGAAAATCATCTTACTGAAACAATCCTCTCACATACGCGATCAATTTCAAGTACCCAATAATCGTTTATTGTAATGACGAGCAGCTCTGTCCGACAGGCAAAGCACTAATGTAATAGTATAATCATGCTGGAATTCCGATGAAGTGCCTAATCGTTCCTATTCACGATCGTCCTCGTACATTTGAGTGTTAGGTAATCATTCCCATTGACCAGTTCACATGTGCATCGTATTAATTCAGTAATTCCTATCAACGATTCGATAGGAAATTGGTATACGTGAATCCGAAGCATGAAATTTATAAGGACAACTCAAACTGCCTCTTTAAACATATTATTGTTTGTTGTTGCCGACATTTTTAAATAGATATTTAGATTTGTATATCGATATTTTAATCACCACTGTAAGCATTCCTTGTGTTAATTTTTGAAAATAAGCTAATGGAAACATTAACTTGCTTCGTTTAAATTGCCTGATTGTAGTATACATATAAATTATCTGTCCTTTTATATGAAGCATAAACTTTTTAATTAAAACTAAAGCTCAGAAGGTGGAATGTAGGATATGTATAATTACAATCATTGTCTGATAGAAATAGAGTTAATTATTTTCATATAGTTCTAATTTTTCCAATAATAACATAGGGTATTTATATTGAGTTGATGTATATAAAATTGTTGGTGAGAGTAACATAAAAGTATGTTCGTATATTAATAGAAATATTATCAAACATTCTCCAGTCTATAGCCTCAATGTTATACAGGGTGGTCCAATAACATTGACCACTTTGAATATTTCCGTTATATGTACTGTGGAGCAGTACATATTAGCGCATCATTATCTCCGCTATTTTTGAAAATATGTCAAAACTTTATAAATCGAAGTTTTTCAGTATAAAGAGGACTACAATATGGCAATAATAGTTTTTTGCACCTTCATTTTTTAAAATAGAAACATATTTTTCTACACGCTATTCGATGTAGCTCGTTATTCTCTGTGAAAAAGTATTAACCTATGTATGTCGAAAAATTATTAACACTAGGTTTATGGAGCTCTAAAAGTTACTATTTTACATCGAGCCATGTTGACGTGTACGTATAAGCAAAATTCAATGTAGTAGTAGATGCAGTTTCTCGCAAATATCTCGAAAACTAAGAACCGGGACAACATATATGTATAGGGAAAAGTGGTTAAAAATCTTCATCCTGACAACATATTAAAAAATCATCGAAATCGATGAGATCTAACCTTTTATGCACAATTACCTTTAGGCGGGTACACTTAGTCGAATCACCCTGTACTTGATTTCTCTGCGTTTGTTTTGTAATGTGATGCATTTAATAAAAATATGAAGTTACGGATAAAACAAAATTGATCAAATTGAAATATAAAACGAAAACTACAGGATGGAACTACAGGAAACAAAATGGATGAAAACTACAGGAGGATATTTTGTGTAACTATTCCTGAGGAATGCGTGTGGATTAATGCAAAATCATCCATATTTTCCTCGAGCAAACTACCAAGCGTGCATTTGTGCCTCGTGGAACGACGAAATCCCAAGATTATAAGTCGCGGATCAGCCAGCCACAATCATACCAGAGTTAATTCAGCAGGTTGACAGTGACAGTAACATAACGATTCCAGTAAACTAAACTATTCCACAGTAATAGG
This sequence comes from Lasioglossum lativentre, assembly GCA_916610255.1. Taxonomy (NCBI): domain Eukaryota; kingdom Metazoa; phylum Arthropoda; class Insecta; order Hymenoptera; family Halictidae; genus Lasioglossum; species Lasioglossum lativentre. The sequence continues at coordinate 26,954,665 of OU744357.1, read as the reverse complement.
ATGTCGCAGGTTCCAGCGACGATGTTCAGTGGAATCGGGACAAAGTTTGAATTCCGTAAGCATCGGGACGATAACGAAGTACACCTGTACACCGCAATTACTGTGCACGAGGTCGTGGTGAATTACTGCTCTCTCGCTCTCTTTCGCGGCAGTTTCTCTTTGAAGCTGTCGTCGAAATCGAATTACCGGCGTTCGTTCGCTGCAAACACGCCTCAAACATTTTTCTCCGGCCACAAAGAAGCCGAAACTGATCTTTTTTCGAGAGCCGCAAAACAAATTATTCATTTTCTGTTCTAGTTGGTGCAAAGTGGACAGGAATGCGTGATTGTTCTTTGGAATTAATACCAGCGGGATGCATGTGAAATTCCATGAATTCTTCAGTGCCTGAACGTCAGAGAACCGTCTATGTATCTTCGCGTCACTCGGTACGTACTACGTACATACATCCTATCGTCGAAGAGGAAGGGAATTTAAATTTTGGGTCATTCGGTATGCATAGCAAATTTCGGTTATAAAAAGGTCGCTGGATTCATCTCCTGTTTCGCGTGGAAATTATACGTTTTTCTTCCGCTTAATCTGCATACTCGTCGCCAAACCAGTCAGTCTTTCAAATTGGATAATTAATTTTGCAACGAGAATAATTCACAGATAGAACGAATAATATGAAACGAAATTAATTTTGATATTCTTCGAATTTATTTTAAATGCATTTAGTTTCCTTTAAATGTACAGGGTGGAACATTTAAATGGAAACACCTAAATATTTCAGTTACTAATTATTCTATGGAAAAAGTGCTCGAGACAAAGTTGTAATATTTCAAGGGACCCATGCAACGATATACTCTTTTCTGAGGTTATTTTTCAGAAATTTCAAGGTTATCGGTACATTTTTTGTTAACTGGAATTTTGCATATTTCTTTTAGAGCATAAAAAAAATCATCAATCTGTGTAACCATACGGTTTCGATTATTGTATCCGAAGATATTTACATCAACATATCCTAACATTATCGAACTGTTTATTTTGAAACAGCAATCTTCTGTTGTATGTTATCCCATTGCTGTTTTATTCGATAAACAACAAATGACGTTCTCGAAAACGTGTTACGTGCTCACCATAAAGATCTATACAATTACGGGACCCAGGTGAATAGACCGTCATAATTCCTGTCTATAATTTGTACTTTTCACCCACGTACAAAAGGAGATTTATAGCGTTACAGGACACTGAACGAGATTCAGGGCTTATCGTGACAACCTGTATTCGCTGCTGGAAGACAAAAGCAAAACCGGTGTATGATAAAGCGGTGTAGGGTAGATCAGGTTTTACGATCGTGCACCGCGTCCTGATCTCCCGACGAAAAAGAATTTCTATGGGATGTACGACAACCGCATATTTCCAACCAAAAATGCGAAGATCTTATACATCAAGAGTTCCAATAAATTACTTGTACGCGAATGCACGCGACTCGCATAATCGAATCATGTGTAAGCATGAGATATGTTCGGAAATCGTGTCCCGGTTATTCCAGGTCTTCCGTTCGAGGAAGGACGAGATTCGTGGCGCAGTATTTCGGTGGTGAATATCGATCGTTAATGAAACTCCGGATACAGGTATAGTGAAAAGAGGTGTACTATAGGCATGCACGCGATGGATTCTGATAATTTCATGAAACCGGGAAAGCTAGTGGAAATGCGTTCATACAGATACAACGCAACGGCGGCAAAATGTTTTCGATCAAATAGATTTCTCAATTTGTACAGGGTGGACGCTATTTGTAATAATATGGAACAATTATACATAAAAAAAACTATTCATGGTGAAGAGAGAGCAATATTCTGATGCAAATATTTTTTAATGTTGGTAAAGGCATTTCAAGGTCACCTTGATTTCCTTGACATCAAGAAATGACCTGGGTTGAGTGTACCAGTAAGCGTCTGAGCACCAGTGAGTTACCGTTTTCAAATAAATACTAACAGTAGGGGACTTCAATTAATAATTGTTAACAACTGTCGGTATACATGTATATGTATGTAAGTGTAGGTGTACATGTATATGTATAGAACAAAGCATGATCTTGCTGTTAACTGCTCACTTACTGGTACATTCATATCCTAAGTCGAATAATTAACAAGATATTATCGAAATAATTTTCCACATGTGCTCACCATATTCAAATTGAGGGACTTCAGTTCGAGCACCGATCTATTTACTAGCTTGCAGGTAATAGGTACATATTGAAAATTATTTCAATAATATCTCGTTAACTATTAGGTTTAGGATGTATTAAGGTTAATACATTTTTACTCAGAATTTAATACTCTATAGATTAACGATACAAAAGGTAGGCCACGTAATTTGAGAATTCAAGGTGACCTTGAAATCTCCGAAATGCTTTCACCCAAATCAAAAATGTTTGCATGCATTACAATATTTCCATCTCTATAGCATGCAATTTTTGTATATATTATTTTTTCATATTATTACAAATAACGGAGATATTCAAAGTGGTCAAATATATCAGCATGTCCTGTGTATGCTAAAAGAGACATCTAAAAATATATTAATTAATATTGAATGTAGGGATAAAGCAGCTAACAGAGAAAAATGGAAAAGTAAATACTGTTCATTACCATTTCAACACCAGTTCCGGACTGTAAAATGGGAAAAATCTTTCTGTTCGAAAACTCTTGCATTTCGCGTCGCGCCGGTGTAAATGCCAGGTCGTGGATTTTACGCATTTACAATAGCGCTCATAATTATTCGAACGGCAAAGATTTTACACTTGACACCATTTTTGAAATACGAGCGTAGAAATGCTATGTTATTATCACGTTCGCTACCAGCGTCATATATTTCTAATGATCACCATTTCGTATTTTGCGTGACGCAACTAAAATTAATTTCAGACATGTTTTTATTTGAAAGTTGAACAAATTTCTTTTATCATATTTGTTAACCTTTACTAAACAGAATTTGTTAGGTTAAATAAAATATTGTAGTTGTCAAAACTACTACCGCAACAAATAATGTTAGCCATCGTACTAATTAACTCTTTTTAATACATAATTAATAATTAGTTTTGCTATTTTAATTTAAGGATAATAATCCATGTTAATAATGAAAATCTAAATTTATGAACGTTAATATGCATCCTAATGTATTCAGGGATTAAAAAATAATATATTCCGAACAAATAGTCATAGTCTACTACACAATCATAGTTTCAATGAAACGGCAATTTATTTTTAATCGGATTAATTTTTTATTACGAGATTAAAGGTTTTAAATCCTTATCGTTTAGGATTAACAACTGAAGATTTGAATAACATTATCATTCACTAGAGGAGTTAATTGCATCTGCAATATAAAATTATGGGAGGACTGTTTATTATTGATTTTTGACTAATGAATATTCGATTTCAGTTTAATATTGACAGAGAAATATTACTGACCTACGACAAAGTTCTACAGAAGTATAATGACGCTTGAAAAAGTCATATTTCTTTAGTGTTTGCCACATCGATAACTCGTTCGCTATCTGCTAAGGGGAATAAGAAAAGTTATCCTGTGCTCATTGTGACAGGGTTGTTGTATTTCAAGTATGAAAGAATATTTGAAAATTATGCCATCGTCTTTATCTCTTGAAGAGTTACCTGCATCTAGAATGGTGAATAAATCTATTTCTAAAACGTGTACTTATGTAAGCGTACTGTCTTCACAGCCTGTTTAAAAATTGTATTAAAATATTCGTAAAAATGACAACACTATGTAATCACTTTAAAAAAACATTATATTTACGAATTGAATCGCATTTGAAAGTGTTTTTTTAAATAACGACCCTTAACTATCGAGCCAGCGGAGGTGGATTATCGGCGAAACTCGCACTAACAATAAGTAATGCAAGCGAAGCAAAAAATTGCAATTTTTCTTAATTTAAATTTTTTAATGAAATTTTTACCATCGTATTCATCTCGTTTTCTAATTTAAATGACACCAAACACGATATAATTACGATTACAAGTACTCGTGTAATTTTTAAAAGTAAAAAATTAAACTTTCTTATTTTTGGTTTTTCACGAGTGAAAATTTTACCATCGTATTTGTCTCGTTTTTCTAATTAAAATGAAACCAAACACGATATAGTTATCAACATTTAAATTACTTGTGTAATAAGCGATTCAAATTTCGAGAGTGAAAGAGGTTGGCGAATGGAAAAGAATGAGAAGGAGAGAGTCGAAGTACCTCTTGTTTCAATGGGTACTTTATCTACATTCGGCACACTACAAAGAATGTAGCACCTCTACTAGAACTATCGCCCGGCAGACCCGACGACACGACAATTACGGAGATACTACTGTACAGTGATGTCCGGATATGTGGCCATCGACCGAGATCGGCGTTGGCCATATATCGGGAGAAGTGACTTCCCAGGAATTTGTCCGGCCGGTATTGATAATAAAGAGAAGTAGGCCGTGCAAAAAAGAGAGGCTCGTATCAAAGCGGTTCTCAAGCGAATGCTACCAACAATTGGGGAGGGGTATGGGGGCCATTACTTATGCGTATTGTACAATACACTCAAACTCTTGCCGTGATACAAAAATTCTAACAGATTTAAATTCTTGTAATATACAATTTCAGTCAATGGTGAATTTAATAATAATTGATTTTAACTCACCATTCAGACAGAGTCGCCAGATGAGGGGAATTGGTTACCCTCTCTCTGTGCCAGTACCAGATTAATCACGTGACATTGTGACACATGCATGACAGAGATGAAACGCGCCACGTGATCAGGCCGTGACGGAAGCGTGGGGGATAGCGTTGTAGGCGGGGAAGGTAGAGTGGGGAGACAAGTCTTAATCTGGCGGCTCTGCATTCAGATTCAGCAACTTTTAGCAGTATCAATTACTTTATAATATTAACCCTTTGCACTCGACTTTGCAAAAATTACTATAACTACAGGGTGTCTTACCCGATTTAGATATCTTGATTTTCTTGCTATTCTTGCTCGTAGCAAAACCTATTTCCGAGGAAATTTGAATGGTATCGAGTAGGGAATATTTTGATGTTATTAGTTTTTTCGAAAGTCGACGCATAAAGGTCATATAAAGGTCAACTTCGTTTTTTTAGTGGAATGATGTATTTTTTAACACTCGATACCATTGAAATTTTCTCTGAAACATTTTTTGCTACGAGTAATAATAGCGAGAAAATCGAGTTATCAAAATTGGGTGAGACACCCTGTAGTTATAGTAATTTCTAGTGGTGCCTCAGAGGGGACACAGTCGAGTGCAAAGGGTTAATATTATAAAGTAATTGATACTACTAAAAGTAGCTGGATCTGAATGTAGAGTCCCAATGTATACATATTTGTGTGTAAGCTACCAATCAGTGAACAAGTGGGAAATTGTCAGCCATAAACCGAGAATACGACCGAAAAGCGGCAATACTCGAATCGCTTCGCACCGGAAAATCGCCGATGGAAATCGTTGCGTGGTTTGACTAGAAGAAGAATCACGTTTACGACCTAGCCAAGAAATTCGGAAATTCTGACAAATAGTAGGAGGTATGTAACTGCATCACGGGTAGCTCACAGAAATCGTTCTGATCGCAAGAGAAGCGTGAAATTCGTGGTCGAATTGAAAGAAGATTAATCAAGCTCTACGGAAACCTGTGTTACCACTGGTCTCACGGCTTATGGCTCCCTGTACCTGCGATTGCAATCCCCTTGACTATTACATGTGGGGCGTAGTCGAGCTAAAGGTAAATGCAAAGCGTCACAACATCAAAGATACCCCAAAGCCCACCATCACGGTGGTGATGACGAAAATGGACGGGAAGGACGTGAAGCGATCCTGCGCGGTTTCAGGTACAAGCTAATGGAGGTCGTGACAGCTAGAGAAGGTTAGACCGAGTAACTCCATTCTTTATACCATTCACTACTTTTGTACAAACTGGCGAAAAACTATATTGGCATTGTTAAATGATGTATTTAGAATTTATACTTGTACACTCATGTTTTTGTATCTTGCAAATATTCGTACGACAGAAACAATTATACCTGAGTCTTCCTACCGCTTTATGACCATAAATAAAAACGTTACTTTCCGAGGCTGTAATTAGACTCTCATTTCCTGAATAAACTTAAAATTATTATGTGCAGGGTGTCTCGAAAATGTTATACTTCCTTGAAAGGGATGGTTCTTCAGATCTTATGAAGTACTCTTTTCTTTGCGTAAATGTTCTCCGCTGCTGTGTTAAATAGTTATTAACGAAAAACACAGACTAATCAAAGCGTGGCTACAGCGGGCGGATTCCAGCTCAGTGACACGTTCCACCAGGGACTTGTACCGGTACGTAAAATACCGGTATGATACCGGTATATTTCGGTATTTCTGCCTAACCGTAATAGGAACCGAAATATCGGAATACCGGTATCTCGTCATACCGGTATTTTCATATACCGGTATGACGTCATACCGGTATAGTTGCATTCAGCGAATTATACCGGTACGTAAAATACCGGTACGTAAAATTTACCGGTATAAATATCGGTATGATGAACGGGGCAAGAGGGCTATTCCACACAAATTCAATGTTTATCTGAAAACACCATACAAAATAGTCCATTTACATCCGAATCATGTGTATAAATAGTTTGAACTTTTATTAAAAAAAGTATTTAACTTAAGCCCTTAGACAAAAAATAATTATCACGCATAATAATATTGATATTTTAAAATAAATTGGCAATCAAACTTAACTTAAATAATAATTATTAATTCAAAATGATTCAAATATTAGATGTCCAGATTTAGTACTGTTTTGGAATATAAGTATTCCATACTGAGGCGCGGATGACGGGAAACGGATTTTCCTGAAACTTGCAGTATTTGAAGATGACGTCTCCATATGTAAATTCGCAAAGCAGTAGCGCGCGCTTTTCAAGATTTTCCGAGAAAATTGTATTTTTAAATTTTACTCGGTTATAAACAGTTCGCGTTAAGTATTTAACAAGCAGATGAGTGGCCGAGAGCGGAGCGCGAAATACTATGTAACCGGTAGGTTGTTGGTTCGAGTCCCGCTATCCAAATTTTTTTTTTTCTTGAAATTGATACCTACCTCAATTTTTAGCCTAAAATCTATTATTTAAAAATTATTTTTATTTTTTAATTAGAAAATGCATGTTTTTTATTTGTGGACAATGGGAAATAAATTGGAATAAAAATAATACGCAATGTCATTTTTACTTTATTACTGCACATTTTCTATATTAATTATATGCTATATATGACATGAGCCAGGGTGATGTTCATCGTACAAACATGGAAAGCAATAGTTTTTCGGCATCTAGCACACACTATAAACGCCGCGTTCGTACAAGAGCACGCTTTTTTGAGTACTAAGTTTACTAAGCATTGGAAAAACCGAAAAATACCGGTATTTCAAAACGGTTACTGGTATAGTTCTGTTGGTCCAATACCGGTATTAAGTCCCTGTCGTAATACCGGTATACAAATTTTACCGGTATTAAGTCCCTCGCGTAATACCGGTATGAAAATTTTACCGGTATTAAGTCCCTAGCGTAATACCGGTATGAAAATTTTACCGGTATTCGCAATACCGGTATAAAAATTTTTACCGGTATTAAGTCCCTGTGTAATACCGGTATACAAATTTTACCGGTATTAAGTCCCTGCGTTCCACTGAGCGTGTCGGCATTGGCTGATCCGGAATCTGCCCGCTGTAGCCGCGCGGTGATTGGTCCGTGTTTTTCGTTAGTAACACCTTAAGAAAGTCGCGGAGAACATTTTCGCAAAGGAAAAAGTTACTTCAAATGATGTCAGGAATCACCCCTTCCAAGGAAGTACAACATTTTTGAGACACCCTGTATATTCAATATTCACTTGTTACAAAATCGTGGCGTTAGTTTATTTCGTATCCTAATCAAAATCTAACAGTCATTTTCCCGGAATTGAAGACAAAATGAAAAACTCTATACGTAACGAAAATAGAAATGGATTAGACAAAATGTCCGAATTCTGGAGTCAAAGTAGTTTCAAGTGCACAGGGTTAACGTTATGAGGCCATTACCACCATTTTCTAATGACTCTATTTGATCCCGCATTAGGATCGTTCTCATAATACAAATAAGAATCCGAAGGTTGCTTTGTGAGCCTATGAGGCTCCCTGATTTCGTATCAGGTTCATCTACACGTAATCCAACCTCTTAGGAGCTCCTCGATTTCGCATCGAGTTCGACTGTGTTTCTCGTCCGATCTCTCAGCATCTCCCTAACTTCATATCAGGTTCGTCTGCGCGTCTAGTTCCTAGTAACTTCCCAACTTCGCGTCGGGTTCGTTCGCGAAGTCTCTCAACATCTTAGCATCTCCTTGATTTCGTGTCAGGATCATCTTGGCATCCACTAACATATTGAATACCACTTTCCTTACTAACAAACCTCGCCGACTACACGTGCTGCTTGTGAACTAGGTTTGTAACATCATACGTAGACTGAGGATTTGATGCATTTATTGCAAAAATGAGTAGCTGTAATTTGAAAGAGCAAATAAATTAAAGGAATTGAAGAGTACTGATACAGGCGTCTTGTTGCAGGAAAATTAAAATTGTTTTAGGGGGGAACCTAATTTTTTTGCTTCAATCAACAATAGTACATTAATAGAAATTACATATTCCAAATGTTACAATTCGAAATTCGAAGTTTTAACGGAAATAGCTGTACATAACCAAAAATGACATTCTCTCCGTTTTTTTAATCAAAAAACTATAAACGCGTTCTTCTCTTACACACGTATAGTTTTTTATAATCTCTAGTAGACGAACCAACAAAATAATTACATTAATTACCAAGAAGATTCTTTTGTATAGATTAAGGTTAATTTTTTTTGGTGAAAATAGCATTTTTTTCATACTGCTGCCATTTTGTCAATATACAACTCTTTTCCATTTTTTGATAAATGCTTTTGATGCCGAGATCCCATTCGCATACTCTTATAACTTTATTATACTATCTTTTTGTACTAAAAATAATAGTTTTATACCATTTAATTTGCCAATAAAATACCCCTGAAATTTCGATAGTGAATATAAAATACCTTTCTTAGAAATAATTCGCATTAATTTTAATAATCTACTTCAGGATTCCCCCTTAAAGTAAGCGTTCAATTTTGTTTATTACTATACAAATATGTTTAAGAAATGTAAGGTTTTTTTATTATGCATTAAAATAGATTTGCATCCTATTATCTATATCCCATCATTTTAACCGCGGTGTACTTACAAAATGGGCATTTTTATTTTTTGTTGGTTGATCCCACAGGTACTTTAATTGCTAGTTACGCCACGCTGTAATGATATATTGCTTCCGACCTATTAAAATTATTAGAGAAGGAAGGAAATTCTTAAGTGACTCTTGTTTCTTGTAACAGATGCAGAGAATTTTTATTTTCCATCAAGATCCGTAGTCTAATTATAACTTATCAATTTATAGTTCATTTGATATTTTTCTCAAAAAAATCTGATTTCAAATAAGATAAAATGACCACTGACAAGAGTCAGCCTGTGTACTGTCACATAATAGCATAATGCGTTTGTAAAATGAATTTCAAATTTATTAGCTGTACAAATTAATTTGTAACCTTTCCTGTATAAATAATAAAATCTCTGTCGTTTTTTGTATATTTGCTTCATCTTATAAGTAGCTGACACTTTTTTCCTTGTTGGATATTTTAAAGTATGCATCCACCAGACGATGTTAAAGAGAACGAAATCGTTTGTTGAGTGACACTGATTACGAGCTGTTCGGTAAGCTCCTTTTGTACTTGACAAGGATTTTCTTGCAACAGTCGATCCAATTTCACTTCTTACATACATATGTATATCGTGTACCATAACGTTTTCCTTCAAAGCAAAGTAAATCGTTTCTTTCGAAACAAGACCATTCTTTTCACTTGAAATGCAGAAAGAATGCAATACTTGATATGTTTCATCACACGACATTATGTTCAATAGTTTTGCGTGCTTGTACCGTCAGCAGCGAACAGTTACACTCTGTTGTCTCCATTTCGAAGATTGATATTTTCGACTTACTATTAATTAACTGTGAAGGTTACATATTAATTTGTACATACATCTGATAAATACCGAATTTCCAGATTTATCCAAATTCATAAATATATTACAATAATACATAATTTCATATACAAAAAAAATTCTTAAGTGTTATCGTTTAATGGCGTAATTCATTCTGTAACGGTTATTTTTATTGTTCCTAGGTGTGCACGACTTTAATAAACAAGGATGTGAACGATATATGTTCTTGGTTGTTGAATCTTTTAACTCGGTGATTTTTCAGTCATGAGCATTTAAGAAGACGGAACGTAAGTTAAATAAAATTGACGTAACAAAAGTGTTAGTAGATTATAATTCGCGCTGCGAATAGTTTTAGGGCCCACCGCAGAGCGGCGCGGCGCCTCATGTATTTAATACAGTTGCTATACTTCCGGGTTTCCCCGGATTTGTTCTAGTTTTTAGTGCATCCGGGGCGTTACTACGCTATTGTGTGTAACCAATCATATATATTGCTTTTTTTTAATAAACTATGAATATATAAACTATACGTTTATTCTAACCTCACTGCGCTATCCAAAATATTTATCACAATCGGCGTAATTGCGATGCAGTTTATACTAATATGGTTATTATGGCACAATAAAATGAAAGAATTATGAAGAAATTGAAAAATTGTTGGCAGGTGGTAGCGAACATGAATGACGAGTTAACTCGTCATCCCCAGTTAAAAGGTTAATCCACGGACTGCTGACACTTTCAGCTACTAAGCTGCAGTCGCAGCTGAAAATAGTAGCTCCGTTGTGAGTCAATACAAATCTGCTGCGTTTCTTTCTGTTACCATTCTTGGCAGTGGTTATTTTTTTTATTGCAATTGGTACTTTAAAAAGAATAATTCTTATAGGTATTCAGACCCAATAGTGTCCATTTTGAGAGCAGTTTATATATCTAACATTATAAAAAGTGTTAAATATTGATGTAACATTAACAAAGTATAAATGGTATTAAATTGTAGAATAGGTACCCAAGTTGGAATACTGCCATCAGATAATATTTTTATAATAAAAGCAAACAAGTTGTACTCTGTTTATTAATTAAGGCATTAGGATTATAAAATTGAAATACAAATAGCCATTTGCAATAATTGCATACTCAAGCGTTAGATATTATTCCAGTAGAAGTTTTTGAGCAGCAATAAAGTAGCATTAAAACAAATCCCTCGTGTCACGTCATTGATATTGGCTGGAATGACAAGACATAAGGTATACGGTGCCAAACTGAATGAATGAGACAGCCCGTAGTCGGTTAACAAATGGCACTATTCCATATTAGAGTAGGGTAAACTTGCCAAATGTGAGACTCATTTCTTTAGGAAATCATAACTCCCGACTGAAAGTGCTATTCTTAAAATTCGGGACACCTTCTAAAAGTAAGATGTGCAATCTTTTGCAGCCGACTGGAAAGTACGGCAATAAGTTTCTTCAAAATACAATAGAAACGAAAATTTATGCAAATTTATGCAAATACACAAATAAAAGATAGGTTCTCAACACCAGAACCAGTTAGTTTTTTCTTAAAACTTACTTTCTCTGCCTTTTTCACACGTTAGGTATATTTTTATTTCATTTTTGTTATTGCATTAACTATTATTTCCATTGGCTCTATTGAGCCAACTAGAAAATTAACATTGGGCACGTGAGATCTATTTCTTTTTAGCGGAATGCACATAATATAAAATTTAATTAAGCAAAATCCTATATCTAACCTACAGGGTATTTCACCTAACTTGATCATCTTAAAGGTCTTGCTTATTTTTTATGATAGGAAAAAGGAAAAAAGACTACATATTTTCAATACAACAGTCTTATAGCTCTAAAAAAAAAACAAATTAAACGATGTGTGATATGTTGACCTTTACGTGACCTTCGATGAAAAAATCATTAAAAGTTTGCCATTAATTTCAATATTCGTTCAGGAACGGTAAATGAAGGAATCTCAATTTCAGTGTATCGTGTAACTGTTCCTGACGCTTGTAAACATACTATCATTTTCTCCTTCCATCGTTTCAAGTATGTTTGTTAGCATAATTTCAAAGCGATAATCTTAGCTGGTGATATTTTGCATTGAAAACAAACCTTACCTTTACCTTCTCCCTATAAAAACATGATTTTCTCGTTGAAGGTCGCGTGAAGGTCAACATATCGCACATCGTTTAATTTGTTTTTTTTTATGAGCTATAAGACCGTTGTAATGAAAATATGTAGTACCATTTAAGAAAACTTTGATGACCTTGAATTCTCGAAAAAAGTGACCTTGAGAAAATTTGTTCGTCTATCACCGCATTTTCCCCATTATATGTATTTAAAAAGTGTATATTGTAAAAAGAATACTAAAAATTTGGATAGATACAATCTTGTTATTCTTATTATATAAAATAGTCACTTTTGGTGCTCCTAGTGAACCTAGTGTTAAATAAAAAATGCCAAGGTATTCGTCAACTGATTTACGTATTCAATAGAAGTATTTTGCAATAACATAGCAATCGAATACGATATCTAAATACATTTCGCATTCGAAAACAAATAAATTACAAGTTGTTAATGGATGTGTCATTTTAATATTTTTGAAACGCTTTTTGCCTGTCGCTGGACCCATGATACGTTGGGGTTGCGGATACAGTTGGACTTGTGACGATAAATTATTATAACATTGCAGCGTCCTACATATCCTTATAGGCCCAATAGCATTAAAAGATATTCATACTTCTATGTATAATAAGGTTGTCATACACGATATCTCTGTGGTATCACTATGAAAACCCGACAGCTGTAGCACACATTGATGTTCGCAACGATGCAGAACGAATGCTACGCCGCCGTCCAAGCTGATGCACTCACTTCACAAAATGGCGTTCACGACGTTTAGTTCGTCTGGACAAGTCTTAAGAATCTGGTTGGGGTGCAAGACGACTTTCGATAATAGAATATTGATTTCCAATTAATCTCAAGAGGATGAGCCATTGAATTTTAAACCGGGTTCTCTTCAACATCGATTATAATACGTGCGCCATATAAATATATGTACAATATGTATATGTATGTATATATATATGGGTTGCAACCTAGTTAGGAAAGCAGACATTTCCCTAAGATCGAGATTTAAATAAGAGAATTGGAAAATTATTCAGGACTGAACGTTTCGAGCGCGGTTTAACATTAATTTTCCTAGTGTTTTGTCTCTCAGAAGACCAATATCAAAAGTTTTCTGAAAGCATTTCATCATTGTCTTGACAGTCGTATTAGCAGTGTATAGCGTAAGCGGAGATTTTTGTACATTACATTATGGACAATAGACTAAAAACTATACTCTGTTTAATAATGGATGCGCGAATAGTACCCGACATAAACTGTAGATTTATCTTGTCGTGAGTTATGATATGGAATAATAGAGACCGTCTCGTAATCCACAGCTCAAGCAAGGTGAAAACGATTCTACGTGCAAAGAGAAGTTGAAGACGTACCATGATTTATTCCCCGTACGGAGCCTAGTTTTCAAGAAAATCAATTTTGAAAATTCATGGAGCACGCGTGCTTTTCAGTATACAGTACCAGAAAGATTTATGGCATTATTCTCAAGATTTGTACAGTATCACGTAGAATCTTCATAACAGTGTGATCGATAAAAGGATTCGTATAGAATTCAACTACCCTAAAATAGTGAACTAAATATTTTTTATATTAATATGGTACGAAAGCTATGAATTCTGACATGACGTACTTCAACATGAAATAGTTTAAGGGAGGACTTTCGAATCCTTCACTTAGAAAAATTTTGCTAGCTATGATATTTTTAAAAGTTTTTGATATTACTCACATTTACGAAATTCGTATTCAGGAAACGGTTCTAGTTTAGCAAATATTTTATTTTTCAATTGAACTTGTTAACGTAACCCAGACCATTGTTCGTTCCTACCACTTGAAACATTTTGTAATTTTGTAATTTATTGCAATTCACACTATTGGATCAATGTTAAAGTAATAAGAACTTTTGCTAACTATTTTTAAGATAGTCATTGTAAAAATGTGTTTATATTTTCTAAACTATAACAAATGTTTGTTGTAGGAGACAATTGGAATTATTGTATGTATTGACATTTTCCTAGGTACATAATATGTATTTCCATGACCTTCACAGCAACTCCATACTTTTTAAGTATTAATTTACGGTCAATGCTATTATTATCCGATATTATACTATTACCGATGTTAAACATTGGAAAAAATAATTAGGAATAGTCCAACATGCAAGCTAACTTAAATGGAACTCCGGTACACTCCTAAAAAAATCATTCAAACTATATTAGTGAAATATTGGTGTGGATCAGAAAATGACTCCAGCATAGGCCTAAAACTCGCAGGAGTGAGAGGGTTAAAAGGTAAATGACGATAACTTTTAACATAATCTTTAATTTTCGATTATAAGTATATAATTTGTTTAACCCTCGAATTATAATGTTTAACCCTCGGATAGCTAATATTCGGTCCGTGTTGACCCAGAGTTATAAACACTCCATCCAACTTCTAATTTTTTGGGAGCCAGTTTAAATTATCAATTATTTATATTGCGTCCAAGAAGAGTATGAGCTTATTGTTAGATCTCAATGAAGTGGGTTCGAAGATGTCTAAAAGAAAATTGATACGTATGAATGTGAATGCATCTAACTGTGGTTGTCTTAAATAGTTAAAAATGTCAGCCGTCCTCTCTCTCTCTCCAGTATCGAATTAGTCACATGACATTGTAACACATGCACGACAGAGACGGAACGCGTCACGTTACCGGGCCGTGGCGGAAGCGTGGGGGAATAGCGTTGTAGAAGGGGAAGGTAGAGTGGGGACACAAGTCTTACTTTGGCAACTATGACGTAGACTGTAGACCCGTTAAGTATAATTTATCAGTAAATCGAGCACAAATCAGATTACGAACTGACAATACTCTTTGAAATACATGATGTTCATTCTGTCATTACTAGACTGCAGATTTGATGCATTTCTGACAAAAATGAATAGATCAAATGTAAAACAGTAAAAACATTTAATATACATACTTGAAAACGCTGTAGTATTATTTTCAACCTATTAAAATTCTTCAGAAAAAATAATTAATGTCTACGTAGCTTCTATACCTTGAGATTAAAGCAGACAATTTATATTTTGCATAAAGATCTGCAGTCTAGTAATAACTTAAACTGCAATAATTTAAATATTCGTTTAACTTTTCTGGTCACCGGAATGTCTATCTCTTGCTTGTATTTTAGTTGAATGGATTGTAATTTATGTACTGACCCGCCGAATACGTCTCTGGTTGTGTGTCGTTCGATCAGTGTTTTTGAAGAGTAAGCAGAATTGAAAAACTTACCTTATCCTCCAGTTCGGAGACAACATTCTCCGCCGATTTCATGAGGGATGCAGCTTGCTCCTTAGCCGACATGTGGCTGCGGAAGGATGCCTGGATTTTCGACGCCGCTTTACACAGTTCTGTCAACAGACAAAGAAGAAAGTGCTCTTAAGTTAATGCTGATAGACGAGGCCGGAATCGATACATTGTCTCCCTGTCAAGCCAGTGAAACAGGATTGGGAATTCGAAGCTTTCAGGAGTGACGGTTTCGGAATGGAATTCCTCGTAGAACTGACACGGATTTGAGATGGCACTCGCGACCAAGGGACCTAATTTTCGGATACGGTACCACTAAATCTTATCAATTTTGTATGTTTGAGCGGTTTAACGCGAGAATGGTGTAAATCGATATTATTTATTTATTATTACTTTAAACCATTTATTTCATAGTTTCTAAATACTTAAGGAACATTCTTTAAGAAAATTACAAACTATTTTCAGGCCTTCTGAAATATCAGGATGACATAAGAAGGAAGTAATACAATGAGAAAAGCAGTACTTGCTTTTGAGAAGATTTGTTCTTAATATATACTTATATAAAAAACGTAACACTACAAATTTGTAGCAGTAAAAAGATTAAAAGAATTTAAAAATGCTGTTATATTATTTTAAATTTATCAAACATATTAAGAAAGAAAATAAATCTCTATTTCATTCCAGTTTGTTGCGATTCGGATAGACAATGCTTATTTTGCATAACGATCCGCTGTCCAAAGATTACAAACTGTACATACTACAATGAAATAAATATTTTCCGTGAACCTGTATGTAAAACCCTAACTTCATATAAAAATTAGTACTGTAGCTTAGACTTTTAATTATTGTGTTCTCAGTTTCACAGTGATCTAATAACAAACTTTTTCATCTCTGATGTTAAACAAGATTACACAAAATATTGACAAAGTTGTTGAAAGAATATCAACATCTTTTATAGCTTGTTATCAACATTCGAGAGAACTTTTAAATAAATAGTTAATATAAGTAAACTTTTAAATAAATAGTTAATACAAACAAATTTAGTATGAACAAATATGAATAAATAAATTTTTTTTTGTACTTGAAACGTTCGTATTGACATTCTCACTAACTTCTATTTTGTCAATACATAAAATTCAAAACAAAATGTTAGCATGTTAACCTCAATTTTGTTATGTACACATGAATAGGTTATTGTAAACGACCAGAGGTCAGGCAAATATGTAACATTCACACCGTACATAAGTAAACAATTTTAACATTTCTGTCAGAGTCAAGCAATCTATTCGCTTGATTTCCCAGAACAGTATCAACCACTTTAAAAAATCGGTGGCTGACCCAGTTCTGAATTGGGAATGAGTTCGGAATTCGGAATGGTGGAAATTCACCTGACTTGTGGCTGATCTGTTAGTGAAACTCAGCTGGTCTGTATTTACATAACCAATCGAGCCTCAGGCTGTCATACAAATAAAATTAAAATTCAACACCTCCGTAGTTTATAATTAATTTGCAGTAGTGGTGTTAATTGCATGCATAAATGCAAATACATAAAAACTATCTTCATGTCCAAAAATAAATGAATGATATCAATATAAATATCATAAATATCAGTTTCAAAAATTCGTAGGACTCATTCAAAATAGAAAATCTATTGTAAACACGTATAAGTTTGAAAGTGACTTATAAATTCGTAATTTGGATATCCTTCTATTTATTTTTACTTTTTATATTTATTATCGAATACGAATAAGAACGTAATTGCAAAAATACTTAATCTAAATTTGTAAATACTAACCACAACATAACAAAAGAATTAACTAACAGAAATGATTACATTCTACATATACAGAGTCTTCCACTAAAAACTATTGTCTTAAATTATAAAAAACGCTGTTTATTTTTACAAGTAACAATTTTTTTAGAATTTTACTAACTATGTGTCGAATAGTGACAACTCTAATCTGCACAGATAAAATATAGCGCGAAATTTAAAATGTCATCTCTTAATGGAAGACCCTTTATGTATATCATCAATTTATTTAACTAATGAAACGATCAAAAATGTTAGAGATGTCAATGTTGTAGATCAGTTAAACAATGTGATAATAACAAACTTTAAGCTTTTAAGTGTATGTATACGAACGAAATAAATAATAAGATACTCCTACTGTTTCAATCCAAAATTGTTTAATAAAAATCGTTAATGTATAAAATTGTCAACTTATAAGTAGAAATTCATTATTTATTACTACGTATATTTTAGATACAGCTAAAATAATTTTTAATTGTATCTTACTGTTTAACACTGAATAAACGTACACCTACTATTGTTCTGAAAACTAATTGACCAATTGCTAGCGGCAAAATACGGACATCATAGTAATGGTAAATTGTGGATCGTGTTGCCAGCTACATAGTATTCAAGGCAAGGAATTTCTCGATAAACTCTCTAACGTTATCAAATCGATTCGCAGTGGCCCCATTCCATGTTGCTGCTACGAGTGTTGATCGAGGCATCAAAGGAGAGTGGCCGAAACTATTCAAATTGATAGTTTGTACAGCACGTAAAAATGGAGTTCATCATTGTATAGTTCTTAAAAAATCGCATAAGTACAGTCATTTGCAGAATCTATGATTAAGAGGTTATTGAAAAAGTAGACGCATTCAAACTTACAAACACTCGTAAATTCAAAACGAATGCATGAAATGTAAACATTAAAATGGTATTTTTTAAATGAATGTCGATATTTGTAGTATATGTAAAATCATTGCCAGTAATATTAATTAAAAATAAGTGTCGATGTAGATATTTAGGAATAATAATAATTGTTATTTCATATTTCTCAGTGAAATAATCCTTAATTACAAATATCCGATTTCGTTAAAATAATTATTAATTGAAAATATTTATCAATGTGTTCATCGTTTGATGAACTCTATTAACAATTATTTTCACTCATTTTATAATTATTTAGAACTTCTAGATAGACTGAAATTCAAATGAATGAGACAAGTATACAATAAGCTACTCTTTTGCATTTATGCGAAAAAATCTCGAATCACTGTGCCCGGTACTCTACAGTAACAATCACTTTCTTAAAAAAGGAAATTATTACGTATCCAATAATGTATGAGCAGTAGACTGCAGATCTTGATGCAAAATAAAAATTTTCTACCTGATTTGCAACTAACTCGAGTGAAATAGAAATTTATTTTCTTTCTTAATATGTTTAATAGGTTGAAAATAGTATAACAGTATTTTTAATTGTTCTAATGCTTTTACTGTTATATATGACAACTATGTACTCATTTTTATCGTTAATGCATAAAATCGCTGTCTGAAGATCTTTATGCAAAATAAAAATCGTTTACATTAATTGCAAGACTTAGGAACCAAATGGGAATTTATTTCTCTCTCTCTCTCTCTCTCTCTCTCTCTCTCTCTCTCTCTACTGGTTTTATTAAGTTGTAAGAAATGTATAGTACTATTGGATTCTTGTAATATTTTTATTGTTTGGAATTACACCCACCCATTTTTTTGCCACAAGTGCATAAAATCCGCAGTCTAATGATCAACCATATATTCACATATTAAGGAAGAAACTTCTGATAGTTCCTTTACCATTTCTCTTTAGTTACATTCGATGACTTCAAGTAGATACAGAAAGGCTGAAGCATCGACTTATACTTGTCCCACTAAAAAAGCTAAGTTTATTATTCACCGATCAAGAGAACAAATATTTTTGTTCTACCGTGTAAATAGAACCCTTAATAAAGAATTTCAATTCGATTTCTTCCGTTTTAGTGTTAACTAGAATTTCTTTCCTTCGGGATAGCAGTAAGACGGCAGCCATTTCGTCTGCACAGCGTTCAAATCAGAAATACCTTCCGATCGTGGACAATTACTTGCGAGCAATTCTGTCCCTTGAAAGAGGAATCTTCTTAACTACTATAGCCACCTGCTATAGACAGGCAATCGAATAAATGGTGAGTCGTAAAAGCAATCTTCGAAAAGGGACGACGTATTGTCACCACATAAGTATTGATCCGGTGGAATGTTCTGCAAACTGAAACGTTCGATTGAGACGCGGAATCCAAAATTCGAGCTTTCTTATAGTCTCATGTCACTTTCCGGAAAATTCAATTTCGAAATTAACCCTCGTGCGTTCTTCAGTTTGACTACACTCCTAGTGTTCGGGTCAAAACTGACCCGAGTACATGGAACACGTTATTTTTAATTTTATAATTAAATAAGTGGGTTGAGGAAACAGGAATAACTAGTAATAAGTTATAACTAGACTGTGGATTTTATGCATTTATAGCAAAAATTAGTAATTGAAACATAAAACAGTGAAAACAGAAGAAATTAAAAACATCACAGTAATATGTATAGTCAACTTATTAAAAAGATTAAAGTCGAAATCAATTTTTATTCAACTCCTGTTTGTTGCAATCGATGTACAAGATTTTTATTTTGCATAAAAATCCGCAGTCTACTAATAGGTGATGTCTGTAAATTAGAGGAATGTGCAAAGAACTGAAATAGAACATTTTTTATTTAATTACAGATCATTTCGTAGTAAATTCTTAAAGAAATTAAATAAATTATTAAAATAGCTATGTTTATTTAAGTGTTTCGTATTACGTATTCAAATTATTTGTCAAACATACTGTTTCTATTATACTAGTACCATTTTCAATGAATCGGAAATTCTTGGCATAATTTTTTTTTCCAAACCGAACAAAACGGTATTGTAACGGAGTTGCCTAAGAAGTTCAATTAATCAAACGGAACGACATGACAGTGTGAATTTTCGGCAACGCTGAGGACAACTGCCAAACTGTGGCACAATAATTAATCGTCGCGAGATAAAGTAACGAAGGATTATCGATTTTACAAAATGCCAGCGGAGAACTTTTCCAACATTATTCACTTTATCCGCCCTGCGATCTTAACACCGTTGACACCGAACGTTCATTTGAAAAATTCTTATTCTAGACGGAATTGCACGCAGAATAATAAATCTCTCTCTCGTAGAACGCTCCCGTCTCGTGACGCCCATGACAATAAATAATTGTCGTTCGAAAAAAATTTTCTGTATTTAGGAATAGAGCAGATTTTTTCACTTCCAGATGAAATTACATAAATGTGCCGGTAATTATGATAGTGGTCTAACAAGGGAAGTTATCGAACCCGTACATTCAAAAAATTATGAAACTTTGCACACAAGTGGAGTAAGTTATGCCTAATACAACCCTATTTTTTGTGCTACTTCTCGCATTAACGGATGAAATCATTTCATTCCATCAAGATCATTTTAATAAACTTAAAATGTCCAACAGAAGTTGAATCTTTCATTGTCAAAGAAGAAAATTAATACTTTCAAATTAATTGAGATTAATTAAGTTTGTAATTCGTTTTTCAAATAAAATTTATAATTTCCTCTGGGTAATAATTCACTCCTCAGATAAATCATTCATTTTGAAAATGTTCTAAATTTGAGGTTCTAAAAAACATGTGTCTGTATAAGTGTCCACTAGGGTGGACCTTATTTTTCGACCAAAAAATTTTGGGAAAGCCCCCCCCCCCCCCCAATATTGTTCCATGTCATGAAAAAATGGTATATCCAAAATTTTAGATCAATCGGACGTCGGGAAGGCGTGCCTAATCGAGCGAGAAGTTTTGAAATACGTAGAAGTAACTGCGCGCTCAATGTGATTAGTATACTGAAAATTCAAGTTAAATATTTTAAACCTCCAAAAATATTATAATTCCTTACATGCATTCAAGTACAAGTGTACTTTGTACAAATTAAGATTATTTCACATTAATTAGCTTTTCTGTCCGCCACCTTCCCGCTAATAAGTCCGTTTTCGCGAAGCACATCCGGTTAAAAATATTATGCTCTGATTAAATATAACATATTTATGTCGAACGTTAATTTCTCTACTTTTTAAATTAGTATAAGAATACAAGTAAAAGAATTGGTACATACTTTCAATAAAATACATAAAATTTAGCATAAATATTTATAAAAATATGATAATTAGTTAATTGTTATATTGAAAATATTACATTTTGGTACTATTATAATCAATATTTTAACACAACTTGACACGATATTTTGACAAGCCTTCCCCTTATCCGATCAACTTCAACTTTTGCAGGAATTATTTTGTTACCCAATAGCACAATTTGGGGGGCGGGGTGAAGGCGTGAAAGAAATCTCGCAAAAAAAATTTCACCAAGTATAGCTAAGGTCCACCCTAGTGTCCACACTCTGCCTTCCCCTTCTACGATGCTATTCCCCACCAGTGTAGCCAGATGAGGAGAGTCACGGTGAAATGACATACCCCCTCTCTGATGACCAGAGCGCGACGGGGATTGAGTAGGGCGAATGGGAGTGACACGTTGCGCGTGCGGTAGGACGATGGAATAGGATAGTGGAAGGGGAAAAAGAGGAGAGTACTTCCGAGAAATTGACCGCCGTTCGGCGGTCATCTGGCTACACTGTTCCCCACGCTTCCCACGACTCGATCATGTGACGCGTTTCCTCTCTGTCTTTTCCCCTCAATTCGAGTCAATTCCCCTGATCTGGCGACTCTGGTTCATACTATACGAACAAATATTTAATGCAAAATTATTTGTAATTATTTTATTAGCAAATTGTAATCCATTGACGGAAAAAAAGTTGTGTTTGTTTAACTTCACTGTTCAAAATCGGACATTTTGGACGTATCGTTTATTTTAATTGAAAAATATATTCTAGATATATCTAAATTGAATTTGAATTGGAAAGTTAACCGGGCACTCAGTCCTATGGGACCATTGTACCCGGTGATGATATATCTAAATAATAAATATCCATTTGTTAATAAAACAAATATTATTAACAGTTCATATTTATTTTTCCTACTTGCATATGTATGTCAAAATATTAAACTCGTAATACCTAACATAAAATTTCGCTGTATGTACGTATGTAGTATGTAGTACCCCCTCGTTAGCGTCATCTCGTAATTCGGGGGACACAGCAAAACGTTATCAACTAGTAAATACTATTTCACGTTGAGTTTACGTCACTGGGAAGTCTTGTGCCGTAACCAGAGACAAAAAGGAAGGAAAAACTATTGGGTGCGCTTTGGTGGGGTGGGGGTATAAACGGAACGCTAACAAAGGCGAAAGCTCGAGACGTTAATAGAGGTATTATGCTTTTGTTAACAACTTCTGCCAAATTATCCACTTTCTACATAGTGAATGAATTCAATTTCCTTAGAGTAGTAGTAAACATTTTATATTTATTATTATTATTATTTATTTATTGTTTTAAACTATATTTGATATTTTTCCTAAAATCTTACTTAAATGCAATTGATGTCACAAAACGTGCGGAAAATGAAAGGATTAACTAACTTTCAAATTAGGATAATTAACTTTCAAATTTTTATACATAAACTACCGTTTCTCTTGTTCATATTAATAATATTATACGAGTTACAATATTTTCATTACTCAGTTGTTTAACTCAGACAAAGCCGTGCGGTAGATTTTCTCGGTATGCTGCAATTCTTCGAAATGCTGCTTGTAAATGTTTTTTCTTTAAAATAACCTTCGATTGTGATTTGAAAAAAACTGCACAAAATGTACGAATACTATTTTTACTTTGAAAATACAAACAACTTCAGCATAACGATATTAACTATCAACTATAACAATCTACTTTAACTTCAGCAAATTCGTTAATTAGCGATGTGTAGTCTAGAGTGGCAGTCAATGTAGATTCAATAGAAATTAATGACAGATTTCTAAGTTTTCTTTGGGTTATTGAATTTCTTAAGTAGCGTTTTATTAATTTTAATTTGGAAAAACTTCTTTCCGTGCTAGCTACAGAGAGGGAGTGTTAATAAAATTCTCAGAGCTACGACAGTATTCCGATACAAAGTAATTAAGTTATTTAAACACAAATAATTTAAAGCATCCAAAGGAAGACCCTTTAGAACACTTTTTACCAACCCCGTGACAAATAAGTCTCCAACTGTTTGGAAGTGTACCCGACAACAGAATGATACAACAGCTAGTAATTTGATACGTTCATGCGTTGATGGTATCAGGCAAATCTCGGTCTCATCCCCATATGAAACCATACGAATGTCAAAGTGAAGCTTGCTGGGTATCTTCAGAGACCGAAAACTTTGAATGAATCACTGAGTCGAAAGAGCGAAAGATATAATTCGAATGGGATGCGTACGCGTGACAAGAATATTATGTTCTGGAAAATGGAAACGAAATATAAAAAGGCGGAACGACAACGTGGCCAAAAGGCTGTCACAGATAAAGTTATGAAACGGTCGATTGCACGATTAAAGAGTTTGCAGCAATAAGTACGTAGCTCCACTTTTTGCACAAGTTTTCTTACATATTTGATTTTATTAAAACCTGTTGGAAATCAGCCTTATAGGTTAGTATAATGATTTTTCCACAGATAGCATTGCGTCCGTATTCTTACATTTCATTGTATCATTTAACTATTATTACTTCAATGTACATTATTGATTATAGTATAACGACTACAGCAAAATACAGTTTCTTTTACAGTCTACTGTGTACAGGGTGTATAGAAATTATATGTATGTCTCCACCCTCGGTTTGGAGGAAATTGATGTACGAAAGCTGCCATGAAATTAACTTTGACCTCGAATTTCAAGGTCAAAAGGTCAATAATTTTTTTTACTGCATCGTACTCTATTCATCACAAGGATAAAAAGTACAAATGGTACCATCGGTCAAAACTCAATCCTTCTCTTAAAAAATTATGGTAAAGTTTTTTTATTATCAAACTAATTTTATTTATATTATATTTTCATTCCTCGGTCAGATGGAGTTTATATGTACAGCGTGCTATTAATGGAGTCCTTGGAAATTATTTCTTTGCGCGTGAAACATATCGAAAATTTAATATAAATAAAATCAGTTTGACAATGAAAAAACTCTATTATAATTTTTTAAGAAAACGGTCGAGTTTTGACCCATGGTTTCGTTTGCACTTTTTAATACTTTCAATCCTTGTGATGAGTAGAATAAGACGCAATAAAAAAGAGTTGTTGACCTTTTGACTTTGAAATTAATTTTGTGGCAGCTTTCTTATATCAATTTCCATCAAACCGAGTGTGTAGAATCACGCTATGATAGTCGCGACATATAATTTCTTTACAACCTATTACGGTTGTTGTCTTTCACTTAGGCACAAATGGGGGATAGCTCCAATATGAAAATTCGATGTATTGACATAGTAAGAAAGGTATCGGTTTCGTATTCAGTGTAAAAGGTTATTTAACACGCTTGCGACCAGGGTCACATATGTGTGACCACCGCAACTTTGTATATCACATGAAGAAAATCAAATTAATTTTGTGCATGTCATTATTTATAATTCTAACGCATAGCATGATATTCGGCAAATTTGTAAGTTTTCTGTAACAATAACTTTTTTCATATTTTACACGAGAATACGTGTTATGATGGCTATATTGTTGAAATAATAAAATGGCGGTTGCGAACGAGTTAAATCACGCTTAAATCACTAATTGATATTTGATTACATTCTGTTGGTTTACACAAATTATTCGAAAGTGGAGTTGCCTCTTTATTGCAATAGACCCTCCAATTCGTATGATCTTTTTCGCTTATTTTGAGAATTTAATTTTGGTTTGGCATACACGAATCGGTAATTATTTCCGAAATCTTTTGATCTGCTATTCTACAGTGGCAATTGGGAACATGTCCGGCCGCGTATTGCGTTTGATGTGTACGTACAGGTCTCTATAGCGAGCAAGACAATGTTCTGAGGTTGCTTTCTGCCTGAACAGCACACACGGATCGGATATCAGAACAGTGAGGGAGCATCGCGAATGCACGCCACGGTTGAAAATCCGGGTCACGGAGTCAGTCGGAACCGTTGAGGAAATCGTAAGCAATTTCCACGGAAATTCCAAGAGTTCGAGTCAAAATTCAGAGAAGGTAACAATCTACGAGGGGGATTTTCATAGCCCACGGGGAGCTACTGGCGAGAAAACTAGCGCACGAGATGAGAATACCGGGGCGAGTTTATGACGCGTCTCGTTTGTGGGCTACGCGAGAATGCCGTCTTTTCCATCCACTTTACGAACTATGGAACACGATACGATATTCGTTTTCGTTCTACATAGACCCACGATCTCATCGCGACGGAGCTCGATCCGACTGAAACGGGGAAACGGGTGCGTGTGCTGCTGCAAATTTCTATTAAAATTCTCTAGGAGGAAATGTTGAATGGTACGAGATCGGCTTCTGATAATGTACGACTTCTTCGTGAGAAAAATATCACGTATCCCTGCTATACAGGGTGATTCAACTAACTGTGCCACCTAAATTACATGTAAACGATTTGGTGTACGAAAAAATAGTTGCAACGAAAATTGTATGGTTTCAAGAGTAGCATACAATGTAATAATTAGTTTTTTTTTCTGTTTTGCTTTTTTATCGAGATATGTCCTTTATTGTACATGTAGGGTAAATTTTTATCTTGCGGTTGAAGAGAAAATTGAACTCTGAATAAAAAACTATAAGGGCACATGCGGTGAAAAAGTAATAGTTACCGAGATGTTCTCAGTAAATGACTTTTTAGGAGTGTTTTTGAATTATAGAATATAAAATTTTTCATATCTCCTCGGGCGTCCTTTGTTATGTTGTGATTAGTGTTTCTTCTCGAGAATTCTTTCTCGAGAAAAGCCAAATATTTGAATTTTGCACTTCTCGAGAAATTATTGTTATTTCTCAATAATTCAAATAAAGCACGTGTTCTGAATTACACTTCCACTCTAACCGAAGGGATGCCGCAGTAAGGGTGCCATTTTACAATTAAACCGATCTCCACACAAAACGAGCGCAATTTTTCAATTGTCAATGATTTTGTTACATAAAGAAGATTTTGACTAGCAGATGCAACGCTAAATAGATGCTTTGTTTTTTAAAAAACTATTTTAAATCACAGATATAATTTAAAAAAAAAAGAAAATAAATAAATCATTAAAATTTTTTATATGAATTGTTCACAGTTTGTAAGAGAACATTAATATTTTTTATTTTTTTATCATACAAGTTAAAAATTTTCTATAATTACAAATCTTCAATGAATAACAAGAAGCTTTCGAATATAAAATTAGTACAACGAATGCTGACAATAGCTTTGTCTGATTGTTTACATTGTATCATTTGAGGAGTATTTTGTTTTCTGTGACAATTGTTAGACATTCAATTTGAAATTATTAGAATAAGGAAATGCTCTTCAAAAGTTATTTTTTGATGCTATATCTCAAGAAACACTTCATGAAAATCATTATAAACAACATCTCAGTAACTATTATTTTTTTACCCCATGTATCCTAATAGTTTTTTATACAGAATACAAGCTTCTCTACAAACAGAAGATTAATGTTTACTTAAGGTGACATTTATATTTCGATAAAAAAATAAAATAAAAATAAAATAATGATGATATTATATGCTACTCTTAAATCTATACAGTTTCAACTATTTTTTATATAAAAAAGTGGCACACTAAGTTGAATCACCCTATACATTGCCGGTAGTTCAAGAAAATAATAAACACTCCGAGTTCAAAGCAACAGATTCAATATATTCCAACAAATTCCAAAGTTCAACATACGAAGTCCGGAAAAGTTTAGTATAGCTGAAAGTTCAATATACAGAGTGATAAAAAAGGGGTCTTACACTTATAAATCTTATATAGTACCCATCGACAGGAGTAAACAATGTCTAATTAACATTGGATCTAAATGCAATCCTTTCCTATAAAATCAACTATTATTATTTACAAGTGTTCCATAGCATGATCAGAGAAGTTGGAAGTATTAGTTCAAGGTTGTAAATACAAGTCGTAGTACAGATCTTCAGTCACGTCTATGAACTGTATACATTCAATACCTTGTCCAACGAAACGAGGCAGTAAACGTAAACATAGCCGCTCAAAGGACGCACGCTATAGTACTTTACTGCCTCGTCTCGTTGGACAAGGTATAGTTACTATATGGAACAGTAATAAATAACAAACATTGATTTTACAGGGAAAGGATTGCTTTTAGGACCTATATTGATTAGTTTTACTCCTTGCGGCGAGTACTATAAGGCCTATAAGTATCGGACCTTTTTTTTTATCACTCTGCAGTTTAGTACAACACAAAGTTCACGGCCATTCGGTTCGAAGGTCAAATTCGTAATGCTCCATGTCCGGTTGTGCAATCCCTTACCAAAGCTCGTCAGCAATTATTCGTTTGGTGGCGATAAAAAAGCACGAATCACCGATTCAGAGCGTAGTCGCCAATTGTGCAACGCCTACTGACCCCGTGACTTAATTCTCCCATGTCAATCACGCAGGACATTGCACAAAGATCTATTGTTTAAAAATCTTTGCCGAAAAACCAGTGCCGCCTTTCCGCTGTCTGTCGGCCTATGACGCATCAATTCTTTTCTAACAGAATTTGTATCCCTTGTTAGAATTTTAAAAAAATCAAATTTTCAAAAATAATCACTGTTAGTACCATTCGTCAGAAATACTGTCCCAAATTTGAAACTGCAATCGTTTTGTATAATGATAACAGATAATTGAAAGATTTTAAATACTTTGATTTTTTGAAAAAATTTTTAAAAAATTGTTAAATTTCGATCCTAGCGTAAACCCAGATGCGATGCCTAGACAATTCTAGACATTCGCAGAATGTTAATAACTATCTACATTCAAACATATGTGTTATACATAGTTTAGGCCATTAATTAGAACTGAAGAACTAACACAATTATCACGATATTCTACATTTTATTGTGGGAAGACAAGTTGAAAATCTTTGTTTAAATAATGTCCAGATAGCGAAAAGAGAATCCATCGATGTATTCTTTAGGTGCATTAATTTACAAAAAAAAGTTAAGGAAAAAGAAGAATGGAAAGTAAGATAGGTTAATTAACAATACCGGAAAGATGATACACGAGAACGGAATAAACGGATCCAGGTTTTGCCTCGTGAACGTTAATGTTAAAAATCTTTTGAAATTTAATTGAAAGTAATAGTTTTTCGTTAGAGACTTGAAAAAGTTTCTGGTGCGGGGTAGAAACAGTTCAAGGGAAGTACGAAATCCGCTAGAACGCGGTGGAGGTCTTCAACGTGTAAAAATGGGTCAAAGAGTGTATTTATGTATATGTATTACATCTGTGTCAGAATACCATAATACACGCAATCCCGCCTCGAAGCAAAATTTTTGCTATGTTGCCGCTATAATTAGAAGAGGGAAATTAAAGAAGCATCAGCGCAGAATTATGATGATTAAAGTTTCAGAGGAACAACTAAGGATGATAAAAGCCTTGAGCTTTTTGAACTGTCCTCGTTAGGAAATGAAAACGTACAGAAGCTGTACCTACAATTTGCTAGATTAGTATTTTTTCATTTACACGATAAGGGACGCGTGAGTATCCGTGTCAGAAAATTAGGGTGGACTGTTGATGGTCCCTTACAAGATTTATGACCTCATTGTTAGGCCTGTCGACCTCGACCTTGACTATTATTCTACGGAGATTAACATTTGTTAATTAAATGTTTAATTAGGACGCAATAAACTTAAATTGGTGATTATTAATTCGTGCTGATTATTAATTTATAATTCCACGATGAATCGCTGCTTGATGTAGTCACACGGTGAGGTTTTACATTTTTTTTTTAAATTATTTATTTATACCGGTCGTATCAACATCAAGGTCATTAGCGACTACTAGATTTTATACATGTAATTACATATTTGAAAAATATCTGGATAAAGTTACAGGATTTTATATATATTTGTTGACCTTAGGAATATGATAACTTGATTTACATTCTTATCATTATTGAGGCATTCTCTTGAATTGTTAGGGATAGCCAAGTGACGTTGCTGTTCAATCTGTTTAATTGTCTTATTTCTTAACAAACTATTCCACTGATTTTTACTATTATTTAAATCTGATCCATCCCTTATTTTTCCTGTTTAATGTTTTTCTTAGTGCCAGGTGAATATAGTTTCTGCTAGCTCTTTTATTGAAAATGAAAATTAAATTCAAGCGTAAAAGTATTCGTAATTGTGTATGTACGTCACACATGTGTTGTGTCTGAGAAAAAATTTTGTCGAATTGACACAAATGAATAGAAATCTCATACTAATTTAAATGAATTCCATTCATGTTTTTCACAGAGTCCAACTGCATAATTTTTGTACCAGCCTGTAGGTTCGGTTTACAGCGACGTTTCATATTCATTAACCAGAGCTTCGAATTGAACACTTCCGACTAACAGCAGTTTTCAATAATAAATGTCACGTCGATAACATGGAGGAAATAGTGTTAGGTATGTCATTCCGTGCGGAGCAAGAACGAACGTACACATTCGAATCTGCTCGCAATTGGTCTGATAAGAGGCACACGGAATTGCGAAATCGTGGCTTGCATGGCTAATAAAAATGTTAGCTGACGAGCTTATTGCATGCGACGAGAACCTTTATGTGTGTATGTTAGAGACCGCATATAGTAACGAACATGGTGCGCGACGTTTTCGATCGAAGCTCTAATCCGACCATAAGAACAAATTATTCGATAATTAAGTGCAGCATTGTCTGGCACGTTGACTCTGTAATTTCAATGTTCATGGAACAGTTCTCCTACCTATTTGCCTCAGCGTAATAATTTTCTGGTAAATTTTTTATCACGTTTGATTCTTCCACATGAAATTGCCTATGTTTTTTCATTTTTCAACTGCTTTATATAATCGAAATAATTTCCACTAGGTTTTTAGAAGATATATGTTTCCACCAGTTATTATATTAGTAGAAACAATTAAACAGTCAAGGTTAATGTACATTAATTTTTAAATAATTTTGTTCGTTACATTCAGTAAAACGTATAATGGACATAAAAGTTTCAAATTACGTTTCTATTGCAGATACGAGATCAGATCGATATACAGGGTGTCCCAAAAATATTGTACTTTCTTGAAACTGGTGATTCCAGTGGTTATTTCAAGTAACTTTTTCCTTTGCGAAAATGTTTTCGGTGGCTTAATTAAAGAGTTATTAACGAAAAACATGGACCAATCAGAGCGCGACTACAGCAGAGGGTAGCGTTGGCATTGGCCAAGCCTGAATCCGTTCGCTGTAGCTACGCTCTGATTGGTCCGTATTTTGAAGTAATAACTCCTGCCTCCTATTTGCTTTCTCTACCATTTACTCATTTTATTAATTCTGTGACTAAACTTTCTCGTGTATTTTCATATTAATTATTATTATATCCTTTCATATAATAAGTTTAAAAACATATAGTATTATAGTGCAGTTTCCAAAGATACACGCGTATTATTTTAGTTGTATTATTATATGACTCGAACACTTTATGAACACTGTAGAAGGGTTAAATCAAGCTCTGATCTACCTTGTAGATTCGTACGTACTTGAAGCCCGGAGGAAAATTAAGGAAACAAGCCACGATTCGTTTCAGACATCGTTTACTCGTGAACTTCAGCAATTTCTTCGTCTTACGTGAAACGGAAGCATTTTTCGAAGTGACGTCGGGGGAATCGA
Organism: Lasioglossum lativentre; assembly: GCA_916610255.1. Classification (NCBI taxonomy): domain Eukaryota; kingdom Metazoa; phylum Arthropoda; class Insecta; order Hymenoptera; family Halictidae; genus Lasioglossum; species Lasioglossum lativentre. Next base: position 26,923,494 of record OU744357.1, on the reverse strand, counting down.
AGGGTGAAAGGGAATTCTAAAATTAGAGGCGTCTCTCCGGGACGATTTCGAGGGTTCGTACGTGACACTTACCCTTGTCGTCAGCGCGGAACTCCGCTTGAAGTTGTTCTTTGGTCGGCTCCGAGTTGGATTTGGTCCCCGTCTGCTTCGCAGAGGATTCAGTCTCTTTCATACTCTTTCTTGCGTGATGACCACGGAATGCCGCTTGTATCCTCGTAGCGGCCTCTTCTCTCTCTTTACCCCCGGCCTCGTCTTCGTTCTCCGCTTCTTCCTGCGACCCGTTCGACTCCTGCTCCTTCGATTCGGACTCCTTCTTTTCCTCTGATTTCTCCTGTTTCGACTCCTGCGACTCTACCTTCTCTGAACTGTTCTCCGACGCTTTCGGAATATCTGCGAATCAAAGAACACATCCATCAGATACCGACACTTATCCATTTATTCGCTTGTTTGCCGGACCCCTGCCTTGCAATATTTAGTCGCGTCCGTGACGGAAGTTTTAAGCATACTTGAACAAATCTAAATATCGTTCAATCCTTTTGAATCGAAATAAAGGTAAATGTTGACAAAAGAGGACCCAATGACCTTGATCTTCGACCTTATAGCTTCTCTTCGAAATTTTGTAAATATATGATTCAGTATGTATTTTAATTACTGTTTGGTGACAGCTTGTACGAGAATAAAGTGTACGTGTAACCTAACGAAGTTTTTTGCAATTATCTCGGCAACTAAGTCCGAGCGACGGGTAGATATAGGGAAAAGTTCGTCAGAATTTTGAACATATTGCAAGGCCAAAGTAATTGGTGCTGAGTCCTCTTTTGTCAACATTTGTTGTTTTTTAACAAATATTTTATTAATAACTAAGCTAAAGGATTTTTATATGAAATGAAAATGTTCTGCATCGGTTGCAAGTGACAGGAGCCAGATACACGTTTCATTCTTTCTTTAATAATTTTAGCAACCTTAAAATATTATATTGATGTTCTTAATTCTTTCAGTCGTTCGATATTTTTAAATTGCACCCACTCATTTCTGCCATAAATGTTTCTAAAGTTTCTAAAGAATTAATGTTTTGTAACAGTCGACGAAATAATTCTATCAGACAAAATATAACAAAAATACAGGGCGAGCCACCTAAAACCGGCCACCTGAATATTTCTTTTATTGTTGACAGAACAAATTACATTCGAATAAACTTGCTAGATACTGAGGACACATAACCTAATGTTAATAATTTTTATATGTGCGTGTATGTGGACACGTAGAAGACATGTGAAAGTGAATTTTGCTTTTTATTTTAATGGGGTCATACATTTTTTACGTATCATTTACAAGAGCACATTAATCGAAGATTTATGCAAAAATAAAAATGTGCCTCAATTGCAAGAGATTTAGATAGGAAATTTCATTCATAAATAATTTTAATATATTGTAAATAAAATGTCAATATTCCTAAATTCTTTTAATCTCTCTACTGTTTTAAATTTCACCTACTTGTTCAAAGGTTGTTCAAGGTCATTGAAGATCAATTGATAAGGAAAATATTTTACTCTGCGTAAGCGATCGAATGTTTTGAAGATTTATTTACGTAATAATTCAACTTACGTACATGCCAATTTAAGCGTTGAAAGTGGTGACCATGCTCACAACGAAGCATGCTCTAAAACGTGATTAAAGAGCCAAAGCAATCATAAAACCGTTTAATCGCTTATATATGGTAAATTATTTTCCCCGCAGTTGGTCTTCGGCGACCTTGAATAATGTTTCAACATAATACGTTGTGGGAAACTTCAAATGTTCTACTTCATGATACATGAAAAAACGCAAAATTTTATTAAAAACGGAAACGAAATTGAAGTTTTATCATTTGATATTGTATGCATTTTAAAATGATTTAATAAGTGGTACGTGAAAAAATTCATTTAAAAAAGCGAAATTGGTGTTCATGTGTCTTTTATGTGTCCACCTATCAAGAAACTATGGGCGTCAGATTATACCTCATCCCCTATAATACATATCACACACCGGCAAGAACACTGACACAACTAAAAAAATAACGATTTTGAAGTTGGAACAGTGATCGATGGATTTAGTTGACCTCTACGTGCTAGAAAACCGTCGTATCTCTTACTCCTAATTGAACCGCTAGAGGGCAGTTATGTCAGTTTTCTTTTTGAGCTAGTTCATAGTTTTAAAAATATTACATCATTTTAAAGGGTATATGGAGAATTCTGCGACTGACTGTATTTCTACAAATATAATTTAGTTAAGTAACATTATTTAAAATTCTTAGATAATAGTTTATGTATAGTATTTAGAATTGGAATAACATAACGATTGGATAGTATTTCCGTGATACATAGATATAGTGTTAACCTAGCCAATTCTAAATTCTGAAAGCAGAGGAATCAGTTTATCTAAATTTACATGAAATACGCGTGTTCATGGGAAGGTTTTCGGAGTAATATTCTGTGATATTTACTAACGTGTTCAGTCGATTCGACAAAAGTGCATCGGTCACTGAGAGATTTAATCGTAGACTTTGATGGAACTTTGCCGTGTGTATACGATTCCCTTTGAGCTGATGTTTCATATGGCTCTCTTGATTAAGCTGCGGCATTTTAACGTTTGGGAGTTTCTAAAAATTCTCGCTCTCGAGCGCTCTAGTTCCATTTTATTCTACAACGAAGTAAATATTAACATTTCTGTCCTATATTAGATACACATGACAGAATGCATTGCTGACATTTTCAATCATCTGTAATCAATTTTGTTTTGTATATTGCCTTCGTATTTTACGCTACGGTGAATTTATTTTATAATATGGAATAATGTGAAACTTGATGAAGCAACAATTTTATTGAATGCAAATATTTTTTATCATCTTTGATGCAGTGAACGCAATTTTTTAACCTTTATTCTAGAGTATCTATGAGATAGTTTTCTCAACGGTATGATTACGTAAGTACCTTCAGCCGTTGGACTGACAATCAATTAAATAATCTTTTTAGAATATTCTGAGTAATTTCCTTATATCAAGATAAAGGATAAGAGTTAATAAAACCTGAAACTTATCATTAATTCATCTTTGTATATAATTAATAATATCAAAATACTATAGCAGTCACCTGTCCCAACTTTTTGGGCAATACTCATTTTTTACGAAGATATTTAACATATTATTTGTGGATTTGTCTGTATACATATGTAGTTTCTTAGAGCAGCGGCAACGCCTGTAACGGTGAAGTTGAATGTTGGTAGATTCGTATCCCAATGTTCTGAAGTTCAAATCTTACAACGAGATAATATTAAAAAAATTATTTTCATTTCTTTTCTTATTTTTATATATTTATTTCTAAATCTATTTGTTTTCTGATTCATTTACTTATTATACAGAGTGTGGCCGGATAGGTGGTACAACTTGGCAAGGGGGTGATTCTGCATGTAAAAATAAGTCGAAAAAAAGGAATAACATTTCTTCGTTTGATGCCTCGGTTTCAAGAAAATCGTCTTTTAAAGATATGTCGGATTCGCGTGCTTTAGTATACGCAGGAAGTAGAATTGGTTGTTCATGACCAGACTCGTCAGACGATTTCTGTCAATAGCACGTGTATTTCCTGCAATTCCAAAATCAGTTTTCACGAAAACGAAGCGTTAAACGAAAAAATGTTATTCCTTGTTTTCGACTTACTTTTACATGTAGAATCATCCCCTAAAAAATGAGTATTTGCAAAAAAGCTCGGACACGTGTCTGCTTATTTTGTCTCTAGAATCACAACAAAAGTTTCATTAAAATCGGCTCTCCTTGTAAATGAAATAATTTTGATATGTGTGTGTGTATCAAAATGTTACTTAGCGATGTGCTATTATTTATGAAGCAGAGTTACACTTTACGCTGGCGAATTACAATTTGTTCGTGCTGTTTAATGATTTTATTTTATTAGTCCTCGTTTCACACGTAATTACGATTGTGGAACATTTTTTGTTCTCTTCAGAGCACAGCGCTGTGCAAATTGTCACGAAGGGTTCGATACGAACTCTATAGAGCGCACTTTAAACGTGAGAAGCTCTCTCGAGAGTTCACACGTTCAGGTCAAGGATGCCCGACGTGCGAAAATTCTCTTTGCTTCACCCACAAACAATGAATTCACCAAAACTTCCTCTTGCCCAAATCAAATTAGAAAACAAACGTAATCCGCAGCTTTTGGTAGTATTCTAATAAGCTAATTAAAATGGTGTTAAATATATAACTGGAACTCAAAAGTTATAATTGAAGTAAGTACTAATTAGAGGATACAGTTAACACTAATTATACATAACATAATTTACATTTTATATATTTTTATACAAAATACATGTTTGAAATTTTCATTACAGGCACAGATAAAAAATTTAAAAATCGTGACCTCCACTTTTTCCTCGGAAATTGGGACCAATAACAATTTAAACAAAACAATTATTTACCCATTAGCTAGTAAACTAATCCTCTAACGTCTCAAAAAAATTCAAGCTATTGGGTCGAATTTTGAAAAAGTTATTCGTTTTTAAAAGGAGTACTAATACTTTGTACACCCACTGTTTTAATCGAAATTAAATTGAATGTTTTGGATTATCGTTTCTCTAGTTCCAATTCTATCTATAGAACATATTCTTCTTGATTGTCTAGCGCTCCAAACATTATTATAAAATATAATTATTACCATACTTACATATACATCCTATTTCTAGTTCTACTGGTACATCAATATCATATGTATGCAAACGAAAAATACTGTGATTAGATTTTAAAAAAACCGTGGTCGCAACTGACCTAGATGTAGATGAGACCCTTTCCCTTATATAAATGAACAATATAAAGAACAACTGATACTGACTTATCATATTCAAAAACAGTTTCTCGCTTCTCCTGCGAAGCACACTTGCCTGAGTTGTGTCGGCGAGGCTGCGAAAACAGTATGGTGTACAGAACAGAAGTAGCGTTGGAACAAGATAACTTTGCGAAGTTTGCAGCGTGGTCTGTTTTTCGGACAAAAGCGACTCGTTTTTCAGCCACGCACAGCTCATGTATTTATGCGGACTCAGGGCTCGTGTTTCTCTTTTTGTAAATAAAAGGGCTACATAGCTCGGGCGTGTATCGCGGATATAAAAAAGAAGAGAGAGAACAAGAAAAGAAAAGAATGGGCTCGCGTGGGAGACGTTGATAACAAAGAAGACCGTGAATCATTGCTACTGCACCACTAGTGACACGTGTACACGCCGCATACACGCTCGCGCTCCTCCAGTCTAATTACTGCCTTGATATTTCGCGCGGCTCTACTCTGCTCTGCTCTGCTCTGCTCTGCTCTCCTCTGCTCTGCTCTGCTCTGCTCTGCTCTGCTCTGCTCTGCTCTGCTCTGCTCTGCTCTGCTCTGCTCTGCTATGCTCTGCTCTGCTCTGCTCGGCGCGGAAAGAAGCGGAGCGGCGCTTATTTCAAGGCGGGACTTCGGTTTCTACTGGTTCGCATGCCTCAAGGAATCCGTTTCGCCACCAGAAAAAGAAACCCTGTCCGATAGAAAGACCCAGACGCTGACAAATTAAAGTGGAAAATTCGTAGCGGTGGATTGGGAGAGATCCGGGTCAATTTCAAGGGGATTTCTGACGCAGAGGAAGAGGACCGGGACACGTCCGCTAGCCAATTTTGAAATATGGACCGACGTATTCTGCCGTTTCTGTGTTAATTAGTTGTTTGTCAAACTGGACGGCTGCCAGACTGAACGAAGATTTAATAATAAGAAATTAATTGAATGCTTTACAACCGAAACGAAACGACCAAAATAGGATGAATGTAATGGTCGGATCATTAATCAACGCCTTCAGCTGGAACGTTCCATGTGTTCTGGGCTTCAACGCCAATTCTAACACTGGAACAACCGACACCGTCTAAATAACGGATTGCAGATTCATTATTTTATAATTATCGAGATTGTGAAGATGTTTCTGTGGACACTAGGGTGGCTTTTATTTTCGACATTTGAATTTTTTTTACTGCATCACCAGGATTGCTCCAATTAATTAAAAAAAATCTGTGAAAAGTTTGAGCTCTGTCGGATAACGGGAAAATGTGCCCCGGGCCCTCGAACATTAAAATAATTAATTAAATGCTCATAAAATCGTTTTTCTCGAATATCTTCTATGTTACTGACTGTATCGAAATATATGTTCAACAAAAATTGTAGATCTGGATAGGCTGCATCTTTCATGACGTATTACTTTCTTTCGTAAAACAAACGGTTTTCAAGAAAATTGAAAAAATGTCAAAACAAAATCAAAACATTTTTTCTGAAATTTGAAAATTGAAATGCATTCTCTATATCTTTTAGCAATAAACATTAACGAAAAATGTGTATTTTCTTTTTAGCTTACGGAACTTGCCGTTTTTTAATTGCATATTATTTTTAGGAAAATTGTGTATATTTCCTTTATTAGGAGTAAAAAAAAATGCCAAAATTACATTCAAGTTCCACTTTATGAAGGGTAAAGATCTTGTAAAGAGAACTACGTTGTGAAAAGTCCTCTAAAATGAATTGTCAACTAAATATGAGCGCATCCGCTAACCGGATTTTTTAATTTAATTAATTGGAACAATGTTGGGGGGTGCCGTAAAAAAATTTTGAAAAAAATTTCCTTCACTTAATGTACACTTATTTATTCTGTCGTATTTTGTAGAAATAATCGTAAAATGACCCGATAAATGCAGACTTCTTATTTTGAAAAAGTAATACATAGTAGTCCCTTTTGGTGCTCGGTTGTGCTTGTGCTAAGTAGTTTGGAAAGTATTCGCGACGATTTTCACAAGGAGTGAACTACAGACGAGGGTTAATTCAAATCTAATTAACATAACGTTGAATAGTACCCTTTCAACTACACGTACAAGGAAAAAAAAATGAAGTTGTTGAAGCCCCCTTAAAACTACATTTCCGTAAATCTCAATTTTATGCCGTTCTTTTCGCATTATTTATGTCTACAAAACGGAATTCACGCGAAATCACAATAAATTTTGCTAAACAGTATTTGCAGTATGTATCTACTTGAAGTAAGTGTATACAATTTTTTCGATTACGTGATTATTTGAATCTATTTTGCAAAAATTTATTTCTCATAAAAATGAAGAACAAAAAAAATAATTTTTAAAGTGACTACTAAAAAGCATTAAATAATAAAAAATGAAATAATACATAATTTAAATAGTATTTACGTTAAATTAAATTATTTACACTGTTTTTCCATTGTTCGTCATTTAAGATATTTCGTAACAGAATCAGAAATTGAACTGTCATCATCAGATACTTAAGTGTAAGATAATGTGATACCATTATACCATTAATAACATTTTTATTTGGTAATAGTTTTATCAAGTTTTTGTTAATTTTTTCTTCGATAGACAAAATAAGGTTTTGCAATTTGAAGAAACCCCTTATCCTTTTGGAATTCGTTTAGAACGAGCAGATATGACAAACTAGACGAAAATCTTAAATTTTGCTGATAATAAATTGTTAACTATTGAATTTTGGGGTCATCTTTATATGACATTATTTGCTTAAAATTACATTCTAAATCAACTAGCATAGGCTTGTTTCGTTAACATGAAACATCCCGTACAAGGATAGTTTCTCATCCTACCAAAATAATAATACTAGAATCGTAATCCCTGTCCTCAAAAACAGTTAAAAGTTAAAAGTGTCCTGTTTATACATACAGAGTTACTAGGATGTCACTCCACATTGCGTTTGTAATACAGAGATTCGCTTGCCAGTATTAATTCGCTAATTAATGCAGCTAATTATTTCCTACAAAATTATACGAAGTTAGCTATGTCGAGAAATCATTACTGTAGGAGATATTTCAATCACAACTTTGCAAAGTGGTTCTAATGAGTTCTAGTAAGTGCATTTAGATCCTAGACCAGCTAGTATCCGTATTAACACCACTTGGTAATGTTGTGATTAAAATATCGATAAAATTAATAATTTTTCTACATAAATAACTTAGTAGAATGTTGTGGAAAATAATTAGCTGCATCCATTAGTGAGTTAAAGATTATATGATTCCATTTAATAAAAAACGTACGACGTAGTCACCTTGATATGACCTCTAGGCATTGATCTATAAAAAAACCAATTTCACCACAATATGATACGACCCTTGAGACCATTCATTTTTTAATATAATCGGTAGTTTATCAGGAATTTGTATCTTCAGATTAAAATTAGGAACTATGTGAGCATAAAGAATGAAATAACAGCTGTATCATCTGCAATAAAAGAAAGCGAGATGGAAAGATTACAAAATTTTTGGAAATCGAAAACTGCCTCAATATTGTTTTATATGAGTTATACTATCATAAAATTAGTAAATAAATTTTTGAAAGTTAATGAACGCTATTTTAAACATTTATTTTTTAATGTTTCTTCTGAGAATACTCTTCATCATAATTCTTGAATTGTATGGAGAATAAAAAAAGTTTCATAGGAGTCATTCTAAGAAAATTAAGAGATACTCATATTTAAATAATGGAGGGGTGAGGATATGCTTCTCTGACCTTACGTATCGCACACCAAAACTTCTACTTTACTCTTTGCGAATAAAAAGATTTTAAAAAACCACTACTCGAGCTGACGAATAGTAACTTGCAAGCTAGACTTAAAGCACTCACGCCAACGAAGTCAACAGAGTATGTACTCAACTCACTATAAAAGTTACGAAACGCTTGGAACAACCTCACGTCCAATCAGGAAACAGGATGGATACTGGGCAAGAAGGACGAAAGAAAAAGCTTTAGCTTTTCCAGAATACATAAAAAATGTTTTATGTCCATATCCAGGAGTAGATCCGAGATATTACATCCTTGTCTATGAGCAATTAGCAACTCCATTACAAGTATGTCCTCCTGCAAGAGCTTTCTCACCAAAAGAAGTCGTGAAAGTAGTAAAACAAAATATAAATTCGAGAAAAGCTCCACGTTATGATCTGATAACAGAGAATTTATTCATAGAGCTTCCATGCAAATTTGCCATCCTAATAACTCCCACATTTAACGCTGTGCTCATTGTCAGACTTATTGTTAGATATTTTTCTTCACAGTGGAAGGTAGCCCAAATGAGGTAAAAGACCCATTTACTGACACTTAAGAAATAAGTTTCTTTCTGATCCTCTACTTTTGTTTATAAATTCATCTGCTTCAATATCTAACATTTCTGACCTCGTGTAATCTTGAAAATCATTGTGTACTATTGTGTAGTATACGAATGAATTGTTTTTGGCACACGCTTTCATATAATACAAAAATACATAGCATTCCATAAAAAAAAATTGAAGGTCACCTTCATTTTTTAAAAAATAATGCAAATAAAAAAAATTAAAGACACCATTACATTGCTAGCAGAAAACAGTATAATTTTCCTTGTTTCATTTTTTTCGAATCACAATGGTTTTCGAAAAAATGACACGAGCTAAATAGTAATCACGCGACCACACCCTGTATAGACAGATCAGAAGGTCACCCGAATTCTCAAGCAATAATTCTCCTGCAGAACAAATAAGAAGACTCAAGAGGCAAGACATATTAGATCTTCCAAATTGTTTTTCAAAAAAGGGGCGTCCATATAAAGTATAGAGGAGCACACGCGAGCTGCGTATACCATTACTGTTCCATATAATTAAAAAACCAATATTGTGTATTTACAGCTATTTCGTAGACAATAACTTTTATCGCTGTGTATAATTCTCCTTATAAAAGCGGCACTCAACTGTAATCTATAAAAAGACATAGGTTTACGAGATCTGTAATAAATGTGGCAATAAACTTTTTATTGGGTATTTAAGTGAATAAATTCCCTACTGTGTGAAATATACAGACAGTCTTATAACTGATAGCACATACTTTAAATCTAAATAACATTTTTATAAATCGACTAAACGACTTTAGTTTTTCTGCCCAATTAGATGGATTAGTTTACGAGATATGTAATGAAAATTTTGGAAAAATAGCGTTTGGTCTGAATTACAAAGAAAATAGTAAAAGTTGCGTTTTACAACTTCTTTATTTGGGCTTGTAACGAAAATTTTTAACATATGTCTTGCAGATTTATATAAGAAACACACGTGCTGAAAATTTCATCGAAATTTATTAATTGGTTCATGAGTCATAGATAAACTTCAAGTCAGAAGTAACGAAGTATAATCTTTTGATATAGTTATCCAAAGTTTTTCTTTTCTATCAGAATTATTTTAGGAATACATATCACCATATGATCACATATATTTTATACAGCGTTTAAACTAAAAGATTTAATTATTAACGTACTATCTCTTTTTTCAAAATTTAAGAATTGAATATTGAGAACATTTACCTATATTATTATTATTATTATTAACTTGGAATTTTTAAAAAAGGGATATTTTCTCCTAAACAGCAAGCGAAAGAGAATTATTTTCTGCCATGATCATAAACGAAACAAAAAGGGAAATAACATTTCTGTATAGACTGCAGGAAAACCGAGCGATGTGGGTGGGAAACGACGTTGTTGGTTCTCGTTTCTTTTACGAGGATTTAAAACGCTGCGAGAAATTACGAGAATATAAACATTATGATCAGCGTTCACGAAAAACAAAAGCTTCGAAAATCGAGACTACTATACAGAATTCATTTATTGAAGAATACATTCCAGCAAAGGATTAACGTTTGCCCGTTAACCCTTTGCACTCGGAGCTCATTTTAATTTGAAAGTTAAACATTTCTTCCGACCTAGATATTCCCTCTGATTTTTTAAATTTGATGGATATGAAATTGATATAATACCTCATAGATTATTTAGATGTTTAGTAATTGAACAATATATTGAATAGTGGTACAGCAATTTTTAGTGGCGCCGCAGAGTCGCCACTCGAGTGCTATGGGTTAATAATTCATCCTATCGATCAGCATGCGCATACCGCCTCTGGCAATTCATTAATACTGGAAAATCTGAATTCTCTAATAAACTTATATAATCGCGGATCGCAGATATTTATTGTTCTTTGTGACCGAAATTAACTTATTTCAAGTTTTGTTTAGCTTCAGTTGAAAATGGATGCACAGTGGCGGACAAAAGAATGTTTGCATCGTATACGATAACTGTCACAATTTCTACAAACTGAAATTTTATTATAAGTAGTATTGAATATTTTATATATGTATATATCTTATAAAATCAAACATCTTATATAATAATGGAAGCAAGAAAACTACAAAAGGGGGTAGAAAATTGATAGTTTCTTTATAAGAATGAAACAAATAAAGAAACTGGGTGGACAAAAATTAAGTTTAATTATACATTTTTGTGATCACAATTTTGATATTTAACCATTTTGTTCGTTTTTGTAGGACTTCTGTTGCTGTCTATTACACCTTATAGCCTGCTTGGTACGATTATCTTCATGGTTATAATAATTAGAATTTAATTAAAGCTTGAATATTGGTTACAAAAGAATAGAATTTTACTTCACTTTAAAAGAAAGGTATAAGATTCATGTTTATTAGATTTTGTTTAAAATGTTCTGGAGTGTTCCTCGCCGATTTCAATGACCTTGAAATATGTTGTCAAGGTCATAATTCTGAACAATTTTTTTTAGTTTTTTAAATATTCGCAAAACACTGTTGGGATGACTATACATATGTACATATGTATAGCAAACTCCGAGTTTCCCTAATGACCGAATTCGGCCTTTAGGGCGGGGGAGATGCTCTGCCCCTTCTCTTGCACCCCTCCCCGAGAAACCTAACGCGGGCCTAACCGAAGTTCGTTTAAAAAGGCTGTACATACTTAACCCTCCGTGGGGTAGCAATCTAGAAACAGGGTTCCACCCCAATCTTGATGGACTTCAAATATGTTATCTGGGGCGTGATTCTGAGCAACCTTTCCCTATGCATGATACCGCTGGTCGACCTTAGTTTCCCAGATATTTGTAAAAGACTATTGTCTATTATAGCGAATTCCGCCGTTTTAAAACGAACTTTAATTAGAACTGGGTTAGGTTTCTTGGGCGGGGGTGAACTTAACCCAACCCTTAAGCACGAGTTCGGTCATTTAAAAGGGCAGAATTCGCTGTAGGGGATGTCCGTAGTTTTTTGCAAATATCTCAAAAACTAAGGCTGCCAAGCGGTAACACGTATAGGAAAAAGTTGTTCAGAAACATGAGGATCCCCTTAAATCCACTAATAGCCGAAATATTTCAGGCTTATCAGTTTCCTTCAACATGAATCTAATACTTGTGAGAAGAGATGTTGTGCAGTAAATTCAGTAACAATTGTTTTGTACGTTACTAAAAAGTATTTGTTTTGCTAAACACTGCACTGTTCAGGTCTTAATTTAATCAATAATTAAATGAAATAGTACAAAAAACCGTTTTCCAACGTTTGCAACAAACTACAATATGACAAATATGATGTACGACTCTGTACTTATAGTTACTTTTTAAATTACATTATTCATATACATATAGTGTGTGCCACGAACTCTCTACCTGACACATTTTCATAGTTTTAGATACGCGCATATGTTTGAAATAAAAGTTGTTACATTTAAAGGAACTAAAAAATACTGTAACAGCGGTTTTTTTATAAGTGGACGCGTAAAGGTGATATGAAGGTCATATAGGTCGTTTCGTTTTTTTAGATGGAACGATTTATTCTTTTATGCTTGATTTCGAGAAAATGGTCAAATCTGAATAAAAAAGTGCTATGGTACATTTGTCCTAAAACATTTTGTTCCTGAGATAATTTGACTTTACTTGTCCTATTACTTTCGTTATTTGGGCGGTTGCCCAAGCCTGTACTACATTCAGTGTAATTTCATAAGGAAAGTAATAGGACGAATAAAGTCAAATTATGTCAAGAACGGTAAGTTTTAAGACAACTGTATCTTAGTACTTTTTTATTCAGAAATCAAGCATAAAACTAAGTTATTCCATTTTTTAAAACAAAAGTGACCTTCATATCTCCTTCATCTGTCCACTTTTCAAAAAACTGCTATTACTATATTATTAATTTCTTTAAGTCCTAAAAATCCTTAAAATAACGACGATATTTCAGGTAGACAGAGTTCGTGGAATACACTGTATGTTATGTGTAGACTCCAGCTTTTATGCATTTATGACAAAAATGAGAAACAAGAAGTTACAACAGTAAAAAGGTGAAAATAGTTTAGGTGTACCCGCATATATCATTTTTAACTTTCCAAAATGATTAAAGAAGCGACGAAATTTTTATTTGGCTCCTATTTGTTACAGTCAATGAGGAACTTTTTTATTTTGCACAAAGATCCGCAGTCCAATTACGTGAATCTGTCAACTTATCGACTGATGACTGTATGTACAGGGTGTAAAGAAATGTTTGGTCTCGGCTGCCATAGACGTATTCTACATCTTCGCATCGATGAAGATCTGTAAAAAAAAGTTGCCGCAAAATTGTCCTTGATCTTGAATTTTAAGGTGAAAATTTTTTATCGCATTGTATTCTACGCATCATGCAACTAAAAAAATATTTTACCTTGAAATTCAAGGTCAAGGACAATTTTGCGGCCACTTTTTTTAACAGATCTTCATCGATCCGTAGAAGCAGAATACGCCTATGGTAGCCAAGACCAAACATTTCTTTACACCCTGTACATAAAATCAGGCTTCAACAAAAAAAAAGACTAACCGATAAAATTCTTTTTTAAAATAGAAACTTCACGCAGGTACGCCTTCCTTTGTCCAACTGACATTTATTAGCCGTGCAATTAGCTTCCAAAGAATATCAACAGTAAACAGAATTAGTGAACAATAGTTAAGAGAATGTAAGACAAAACTGGGGCGCTTAATATTGCTTCACTGGACGCGTGGAAGAGAATTTTCTTAATTATCAGTCGTGCATCATTCTGGTGGGAGTTTACCAACTTAGGCGAGAGTTGGATAACGACTCTATTAGCACGGCGATTAACCTTCATTAAAGTAATCTCGAAAATTCACAATTTTACACGGAATCATTATAAAGGACACATTGCTACAGGAAACAGCTGCCTAATTGACTTATGAAAGTCATATATTTTTAAGTATGATAATAATAGCGATTTCGAAAATCCACTTTTTGAATACCCACTAACAATAAGTAATAACATATAAAATAGACTTTACTGGTACAGTAAATATGTATAAGTTAAGTTTCCTATTTTTTACAAAACATCCGCTTTATATTACTGAAAGTCAATATTTATAACGTGGGTCTATCTTATTTTAACGTTCATAAGATTATTAAAGAAAGTGTTGTTAAATTCCAATTTGGATATTATTCCGAAAGGCACCAATAGCCGATCGATATGACATTTGGAGGATGTGATGAAGAACGTGGAAGGACCTCAAATATAAAATTTTTACGTATCTCTAAAAACGATATTTGAGGTGAAAACGTTATGTGACTCACCCTCTATTCATAAATTAATGTGAAATTGCCACTTTTAATGCTCCGTAAACCTAAGATTAATGTTTCAGATGTCTTAAATTATGTCACAAGAATTTAATTCCTGTACTTCAAAATAATCATAATTCGATTATGTTATTGTCGTACATTAAACATTTCGGTAAAAGTTACATATTTTCTGGAAAAGGATAAAATTTGATAAACGTAAATGTAATACTAACTAATCAATACATACCGATATAAAAGTGTCTGTTATTTGTAAATAATATTATTTATCTACTATAGTAGGAGAATTAATTTATTGAACAATATATAAATTTCGTACTACCATTATGTAAAAGCATATGTAATATTTCATGTAAGTTCAATAATTAAAATTGGAGGCTGTACTTCCGAAAGGCACCAGTGGCCGGTCGATATGAAATTTGGAGGATATGATGAAGAACGTGGAAGGACGTCAAATATAAAAAGTCGAATGGTCCAATGGGGCTCACACGATACCATAAAATATTCGTTTTTATGTTATTTTCTTGAAGAGATCTCAAGGTCACCTTCATTTTTTAATGCAGTACGTATATTTACTCAAAGTCACAAACAGAAGAAACGTGTAAGATTAACAATAATAAGAATAACAATAATCGTAAATTGATAATATTAGAACGCGTCCCGCAAACCAAGTCTTAATTGTATGTATCGCTTTTATAAAGGTTGCATGTACATCTACATAGGACACGTTCCTGGGCGAAAATCTTCGTTCATTCACAGCTTGTCGTAAATTACCAGATGTTCCTCGAAATTGTTCTAGCATAGCGTGGTCCGTTTAATACTGTTCGTCTTGTCCTGTCTCGTCGCGTCGAGTACTCTTCCTTTATCCCAGGAGAGACGATCGCGTTTAATTAAAACAAAGCTCAATCTGGACAAGATCTGATCTTGTATGGGCGAAGAGTAACATCGGGAGATTAGGGAGCCGACAGCGTAGTTTAGGTACTTTCACACGTCTCACCTTCACCTTGCGAGGGCAATTCATGGTTTTTACAGAGGTGAATCGCGATAATCGAACCGACCGTTTTAGGGGGAACTTCACCTATGCCCTTCAAAGATTGACGAGCGTAATCTAACAACCGTTAGAGTGGAAGCTGGGATTTAACGTGTTGTGCATTGTAGAGTAAATTGTTCACTTGCTCTAATGAATGCTTATCCGCATTATAAATAACGCATTCTTAAAATTGTTTAAAAGTGTCGAAATTATATTTGCGCGATAGTCTAAAGTGCCTGATATTGTAGATATTTTAAAACACTTAGTTTATTAGGATTTAATTAATATATACCTACAGTCACTCGCATAATTGATGACACATATTGTACTTAAAATCCGAATAAGTTTTCTAATAGACCAAACGACTATATTTTAAAGTGTGTATAAAATTGTATGTAACTGTGTTTTAAAGTGTAAATAAACACGTAAACAATTACTGTTGACGATTGTTTAAATAACATAAGTAATTCTATGTAAAACATAGTAATTATTTGCATACTAAACGTTTAGTATTCAAATCAATTTCTGTAATTAAGAATCAATATAATACTGATAGCAAATAAACGAAAGATTATAATTATAATTATTATAATTCATTATGTATGAACGTTTGAAAAAAACTGAAACATACACCTAATAGTTGTAAGAGAATTGTATATGTGATTTAAGGATATTTTCACGGTTGTGTAACTACTGTATAAATAAACAAACAATCTTGCACAATCTCTGTCGGTGCTTCAGATCGTCAGCCAGTAGATCCAATAGAGGAACAGTTATTTGGTTTCGAATACTTTTACATCTATCAATATCACATTTCCAGTAGCATACTTATATTTCTTACACATTGTATAGTTAAAAGACTCAAAGGAAAAGAAATACAATGAACAAAATACACTGAATAGGACCGTCGTCTTCGACGACATATTCGAGCGCAATTCTACCGGAAGAGTGTGTATGAAAAAGCAACGATTGCGAGATACTACGTGGTTTCCGATATCTCGATCGCAGATGGTTTCCTTTATTTCCACATTTTGCTGTTCGCAAGTGTCCTACATAACTCTTCCCATCGTGGTTGTTTCCGAAACCGTCGAATAGCCCAGTAACTGAGAATCCAGTAACTTTTAATGAAGACAAACGCGGTCGTGTTTACTAGGATTCCGAGGAAGATAAACTGGTGCAATATTTTCCTCGGTTATTAATCCGCCATTTTCTGGTCGAAGAAGTCAAACATGTTGGAAACACGAGTATCCACGTGTAACTAATCGCGACATCTCTGTTATTTGTCATCTATTATTTGTATCGTGCTTATTGTATGATGGCGCTCGACTATATGTGTGTATGCGTATGCGTGCATTTCGGGTGTAGGCGTGTCGCCGCTGTACGCGGCTTCCTTCTTCTTACTTCGTACCTTGAGCTATCAACAAGTATACATTAAAGCAGAGACTTGTACCGGTACGTAAAATACCGGTATGATACCGGTATATTTCGGTATTTCTGCCTAACCGTAATAGGAACCGAAATATCGGAATACCGGTATCTCGTCATACCGGTATTTTTATATACCGGTATGACGTCATACCGGTATAGTTGCATTCAGCGAATACCGGTACGTAAAATACCGGTACGCAAAATTTACCGGTATAAATATCGGTATGATGAACGGGGCAAGAGGGCTATTCCACACAAATTCAATGTTTATCTGAAAACACCATACAAAATAGTCCATTTACATCCGAATCATGTGCATAAATAGTTTGAACTTTTATTAAAAAAAGTATTTAACTTAAGCCCTTAGACAAAAAATAATTATCACGCATAATAATATTGATATTTTAAAATAAATTGGCAATCAAACTTAACTTAAATAATAATTATTAATTCAAAATTATTCAAATATTAGATGTCCAGGTTTAGTACTGTTTCGGAATATAAGTATTCCATACTGAGGCGCGGATGACGGGAAACGGATTTTCCTGAAACTTGCAGTATTTGAAGATGACGTCTCCATATGTAAATTCGCAAAGCAGTAGCGCGCGCTTTTCAAGATTTTCCGAGAAAATTGTATTTTTAAATTTTACTCGGTTATAAACAGTTCGCGTTAAGTATTTAACAAGCAGATGAGTGGCCGAGAGCGGAGCGCGAAATACTACGTAACCGGTCGGTTGTTGGTTCGAGTCCCGCTATCCATATTTTTTTTTTTCTTGAAATTGATACCTATCTCAATTTTTAGCCTAAAATCTATTATTTAAAAGTTATTTTTATTTTTTAATTAGAAAATGCATGTTTTTTATTTGTGGACAATGGGAAATAAATTGGAACATAAAAATAATACGGAATGTCATTTTTACTTTATTACTGCATATTTTCTGTATTAATTATATGCTAGTATGACACGAGCCAGGGTGATGTTCATCGTACAAACATGGAAAGCAATAGTTTTTTCGGCATCTAGCACACACTAAGTTTACTAAGCATTGGAAAAACCGAAAAATACCGGTATTTCAAAACGGTTACTGGTATAGTTCTGTTGGCCCAATACCGGTATTAAGTCCCTGTCGTAATACCGGTATACAAATTTTACCGGTATTAAGTCCCTGCATTAAAGTCTATCAATTATAACGGCGCACTCTCGCTTATATACAATTATATCCGCTAACAAAGTAATCACCCAATTCCTACAAAACAGAACCTATTAATATACAATAAAGAGGATAATACTCTCAGAAAGTTTAACTTCATCACTTTGAGAAAGTATTAGTTTTACTCTGATAAAAAAAAAAACTATACCGTTGAAATAATTTTTTCTACACTAAACTTTCACTCTTCAATTTGTATCGTTTAACCTTCCCACGGCGAAGACCGGGTCTATTTTGACCCAGAGTATCAAAATGGTAATTCAATCACTTTCTTGCGAGTTAATAAAATGACCAGATGTGGAATTAGAAACAATAGAAAGATTAACATGTGTACAAGAAGTACCTTTAAAAATATGTTTTGAAAAATTGATAAAGTATTGAATGATCAGAAACAGCATCAATCATACATGTGTAGTTATAAGAATGGTCCGTCTTCCGAGGGTTAAAAATTGCCCCTTACTTTTGTCCAGCTAACTACTACTTCATTGATGTGCATGTGATTCGGTTGCCTTGAATAAAGGGACTCCAGATAATTATAGCTTAACCTTTCCACGGACCAATTTTTACTTATATCTTATGCAGCTTAAATAGGGAGGTACATACAATGTATGTGTATTATACAAAAGAAGAACACAAATAATTATGAATACATTAGGAAAGCCAGTATCCACCTATATAACATGTAATAGTTTAACTTTATCAGTACATATATTGAAATTAAACGAATATATATTATACATATGTCAATACACATTCAAAAGGTCTATTGTGTAAACATTGTAGAAAATTTTTATTTCTTTCTCCTGACCTTGAATGTATATGTCTATACATTGTAAAAATATTACTATTTGTTTGTCATTATGTATATTTTTTTATTACAAATACATATGTATATGTGATTCGCATAACGAAACATTTGACCATACATTACAGCGAACTTAAATAAAGAATATACTCTTATAAGCTATTATTTTTAAAAAATATTGGTAATTATTGCGAAAGGGTCCTCGTACTCCGATTTTGACGAAATTTAAATATCTTATAGATTTCAACATTTTGAAGAACTTTTTCCTTTTCCAATATAAGGGGGTCGCTTTTAGTTTTCGAGATATTCGCAAAAAACTATTGCTAATACTGTATTGAATTTTCGGTATTCTTGCGCGCTCTGTGGAAACGTAAGGCTGTTTCGGAGCGGCGTTTGTTTACTTCTTGTTTGTAAACATGCTGTGGATATGAGAGAGAAAACTGGGTCTCACTCTACATATAATACATGTTACCCCCGGACGACATTCGTTTCCGAGATATTTGCAAAAAAACTGTTGCTACTGCACAGAGTCCGTTTTCTAACCTACAACACGACGTACTTCTCGTACACTTCATACAGGGTGTCCCAGAAATGTCGGAAAAACTTGGGAGAAATGGTTCCTTAGGTTATTTGAAGTAACTCTTTCCTTAGCGAAAATATTCTCCGCGGCTTTGTTAAGGAGTTATTAACGAAAAACGCCGACCAATCAGATCGCGGCTGCAGAAGACGAGTTCCGGCTCGGGGCTCGGCCAATGCCAACGTCGCGCCCAGAAGGATCTGTCGCCTAACCGGAATCCGTTTGCTCTGATTGGTCTGTGTTTTTCGTTAATAACTCCTTAACGGAACCACGGAGAACATTTTCGTAAAGGAGAAAGTTATTTCAAATGTCTCCAAGCCTCGCCTCCTTCAAGGAAGTACAACATTTTTGGGACACCCTGTATAATAATCAGTATTCTAAAATCGGACATTTCATATGCAACAACCTAATAGAATCATACATACTTTTCGGTTCATCTGTCGTACAATTAGTTTAGTAATTATCGAGTTTACAGCGTTTCCTTCACGTTTTATATATCGATCTGAAGGTAACTGAAGGTAAGAGTATCACTGACGCCATTGTATAAACAGTAAAACAACGATAAAGTACTTTGTGTTAAAAACTCTCGGACAATAAATGCGCAATATCGGATATCTCGATTTAACTGGCATATGCATTAAGAGCGTTTGTTTCTCGATTGCCACGAGAAATGTAAAAGTACAAAGGGATTAAACTAATACCGCTCTTAGAGCAGTAATTGAAGATTTGCGGGGCTTTTATATTCAACAGATTCACTCTGGAAGAGGATCGAGGGAGGAGATTACGGAAGCTGAGGAAGCTATTGTCGTTCATTCTATCACACCCTTCCTTCTGGGAAGGTGATTGCGATGAGTTATTAAAACAAGAACAATCGCGGACATAGTATTGCGGTTCAATATTATTCCATTTATATCGCGATTAAAGCTCAAGCCTCTCCTTCCCGCAGAGCTTAATTTAATCCAGGTAATAGCGAACATTTTCGAACAGGAAACGTGTTATTATCGCAGAATGAAAATCGTACGATTCCATTTAATAATAACTTTCGTACGCAACGCTGCACAGTGTTCCAAAACGCCGAAAACCAGGCCAAGCATTAAAAACACTAGATGAACACAAAAACCTTTCTAAAAATACCGTGTACTAAGGTTTTCAGGGTCGCTGATCACGAATTTAATGTTAGATTTACATTTTAATTAATCGTTCGTTAAGAAAATATTAAATCTTTATTAAAAAATTAATTTTTCATATTTATATATGAATATAAACGTTTTTCTATCTATGAACATTTTTTTATACATCAATATTTTAAACAAATGTTCATACATAAAAAAAAGTTTATATTCTTATAATAGTAAGGTGTACAAAGTATGGGTGTACAAGGTGTTCGATTACCATATTTCTCCAGGTGGGAGAAAATTGAAAGGGTGGTTCTCCATGACAATATATGACGGACATTACGATTTCAGCTTCATTTTTTAGTTATTAACAATGAAAAATCATCCTAGAATGCGGAAACTCGACCGACCCGGGTGTGTACGTTTAAACAACGAAATCACGTGTACGTAACTGCAGCTATTGAAGTGTTTGATATTTTTTAATTGGTGTGCATGTGCATATTCGATCACGGTTTGTTTCTGACATAACAGAATTTAATAAGTATTATTTTAGTATACCACTAATATTTTTAATATTTAGTAAGTAGTAGTAATTATGTTTAATAATAAATAAATATCTCGTTAACTATTAGGTTGAGGACATTTGAAGGAGAACCTTATCGATTCGCGATACAAAAGGGAGGTCATTCAATTTAAATAAATCAAAGCAACCTAGAAATTTAGAAAACGCCTTCACCTATATGAAAAGTGTTTACATCACAATATTTTCCTTTCTATACCATGCATTTTTCGTATACATAATTGATTTGTGGTAAGGTGGTGAAAGTTATTGGTCCACCCTGTATACACTTAGTCGATATTTCTGCATAATACACAGCGTGTAATAAAGGAATCACTGAACAACGATCATAGCCATGGGTGAAGTGTCGCGGCGCACCGGCCAAGCCGCAGGAGACATTCAGTCTGCTAGTTATACCGCGCTCGAAATGATCCTAGTTACCGGGAACTGGGAACGCCTTTTTCCTCGAGAACGGCGCGAATACAGGCTACAGAAGAGAACGAAATAGGAATAAAGAAAAGACGTCATCGCAGCACTCTTTATAATTTATTCTGTGCTCGTTAACCTAGCTGAGCTCGCAGGTGCACGCGGTGCTATAAGTACTGGCCACAGAGCATTTTAGTACCAACAAAGCTGCTTAACGGAAACGTTCTCGCTTCGTCGGGATTTTCAGCGTCGATGATCTGGAATTTAGCGTGTGAATGCAAAAATATACGACCACGTAGGTGAGAAAATATGGCGTGGAGTTTTTAATGGTACTTTAGCAATCAATCACACCTCTAGACATATTTTTATAGATTTATTAATAAATTAAAGCATCTCGTTAATCGGCCACCGACTATCGCCTCTTCCTCCCTCTCTCTCTCTCTCTCTCTCTCTCTCTCTCTCTCTCTCTCTCTGTCTTTCATTCTCTTTCTCCCTCTTTCCTGCTCCCTCACCTCTCTGTCACTCGCGCCTGCTAGTTTTCACCCTCGCATTTTTATCCAACGTAAATGTCACCGAATAATGAAACGCGGAACAACCGACACGAGAGCGGGCAGGAAATTTCTAGTACCGCCGGAGAAATGGGTAAAAATAGAGGATCGTTAATTTTATGCCCGAGAACAAGTGCCACCGGGTCTCCGATCGTTGCTGCCTCACGTGAACGCGAAACTTTGCCTCGCAATTTCGCAGGGGAACGTGAGACGCAGCTTCTTGCCGTCAAACTTTTACTAATCAAACGCAATTCGTCGATGCTTCTTCCAGCCAAGTGCTCGAGAGGCAACCGTGCACGTGCCTCTAAACGAACACGCTATAGTATGGTGTGAAAGAACCTTAGTTTATACATATGTATAGGCACAGATCGTCTGTGATATATGTAGGTATGCTTATACATAGACCCGGCATAGGTATAGGATATGCATAGGACGCAAAATATTTTCAAAAAATATTTTTAATATATGTATACATATAAGAAATTCTACTCAAAACCGAATGGTTTCCTAAAACTTGAATTTATTTTCGTTTTTACGAATTGATTACTTTGTGAAATTATCAGAAAACGATATTAAACATTGAGCAACAAGGGGAACCAAACGGCCATGTAGAATTTAATACTAAGCTATTCAAAGTAATTAACCGTATTTTGAAACTAAAGCATCGTTCCTGTGAATATAGAAGTGTTCAATATTACATAATACATCTACCTACAGAAAATTAAGAAACATTGAAGAAAAATCGATTTCTTATTCTATTAACTACGATGCACTTTACACAAAAATCTGCAAAATGTTAAGAACATTACTTTTGCCAATAGCTCGCTTCAGAACTGATACATATATAACTGGAACCTTTAAAATTTCTATGTGAAATATGCATTTTTGGAGATTTTCAATTTTGTTAAACATGTTTCCCTAATTCGAAAAAAGTACACATTAATAATCACGATAAGACACAACTACCATAATAATATAAACGTGATCATCTGAAAACTTGAATATAGAATCGGCAACTGTAAGATTCTGGAATTTTTTAAATTTCAATTTTGCAGTCAAAAACTCGGAAAAAATGTACACTCGTGTGTGCTGTTACGTAGAATGTTCATAAATATTTCATTAAATCGATCTCTCACCCTATAACTACCCTTGTGGTAAGGGTACCGACATGAAACTTGCCACAGAGGGTTTTCAAGAAAGATCTATTTGGTTTGGTGGCACATTCGACCCCCTTATCCGGCTATACCCCTTACTTCGTTATTAATTGAAAGCAAAAAGACTATTCCGTATTTAATTTTTAAATGCTTTCAAAGATGTATAATATACCAATAGTTTTAAGGCAAAGCTATTTTCTGCCGAAAAGAAAAATATTAAATAAATTGTTCACTTATTAGATTTGAGTACCTTGGACGACGCATCCTTTTCGCACTTCTACAATTGATGACGTTTAAGGCCATTCTCAGCATTATTATAAATTCTTAAAACACATTTTTTAAGGTACTTCTTGTAGATATATTAGTCTTTCTATCGTTCTTAACGTAACAGCTATTTATTCAATTGAATTCAATTAGAAATTGAGTAATTAAGTGGCAGTTTAATACTCTGGGTCAATACTTGGGTTAAAGGAAAGTATGTATATCGCATATGTATGTGCTGATCACGTCTTCCAATTTCCAATTAGTATTATTTTATAATTCATCTTTCGACGTGTTAATGTAAGAGCGATAGTAATATAAAAATTGTTTAAATTGCTGATATATGGGTACGGGTGTCCTTTCAAAACAAGAGTTTACAGGAATCACGTTGCAAAGTTCCCTATTACAATCGAACCCTCTACCAACTTTTGTGTGTAGTCAGGCTTGGGAACATGCGGTTAAAAAATTGATTAAAACTGAAAGAACTTTTATCGAAGAAACTTTAATGAAGAGTAATCGATAATAGTGACACATTGGCAGTTATATAGTGCACGTCTACGAATATAGGGCACTATCTTTAACGGTATAAATACATCCTTTGAGCACTATTCGATGAACTGCAACTCTGCTAATGCTTCCTATACAAAACGTCTCTAGTAATTTTTAACTAATGGTCTACTTTATTGCAATTAAAAATGCTTGTGTCTTCAAACATTATTAAATAATGCATCACGGTGTCGTAAGAAAAAAATTCTGTATTTAACAAATATGGAAATTCGTATGGAAGATCTAAAAATTTCGCAAAATTCTATATTTCTTATATTCTATTTATAACTGTAAGTTATATGACGAAAAACTGCTATTTAAGTTTTCAGATGCATGAAATTATGCATATCATTATTGTATACTTGTATACAATATTCAACAAAATTGTTGCGGGTCCTTCAATGGATTGATTTGGGGGGTCATTAGGAACAATTTTTTCCTTAGCAAAAATATTCCTGGAATATCCGTGGAAAATATTTATGGCGACAGATGTCGCTACAATAAAATTATTCAATTGCTGATCATATCATCAGGAATGAAAGAATTATGAAGAAAAAGAAGGAAAAAAAGATGAAAAATCCGTAGAGTTGGCAACACTGTTCCGGAAAGAATCGCCTCATATGAGACTCGGAAAAGTCTCATAAACAAAGTGAGTTTACTAAAGGTGTGCGAGAATCCGAAAATGTTGAGGTTCACGAAATTTCGGGAACATTCTAGATTCTCGAGCACATTTAGGTTCTCGAATGTTTTTGGTATTCTCAATAATTTTCGGGTTTCCCGAGACCCGAGTTTAATTTCGAAAATTGTCGAGAATCCCGAAAATTCTAAGGAATCTCTAATATTTCGGGAATCCGTCCCGATCCTCAATAAAATTCTCGACCTGTCATTTTCGGGTTCTCCCACATCTCTATAGTTTCCATTCCAAAACCAATTCTTTTAAATAAAATATACATTATTTTATGTAATTAAGAGAAATAAACATACATGAAATTAGTAAAATTAAAAACTGTATATATAACTGAAAATATTCAGTATACACAGGGTCAAGACGTTTAGTAGTATTAGAAAGATTGACGTATGCATAAAGTGTTAAATACGTTCTGCGATGTACGACAATAATACATCTGTATTCTGTCTCAAGTTGTACAGCCAGTTACCAAACCATATTCTCCACCAGTTTGAATTTTTATATAATTATTAAAATGTATTAAACTAAATTGTAGTTCGTGTTATGCAAATATTGGTAAAATTGATGAACTTGTATTGTTAAGTATGGTATGAGAATGACTTGCTTTTTAATTTATTTCATAATGTCAGAAACAGAAATCTGTTCTTTTGCTACGCCAAGGGTGTGTCTTTCGAAATATGTTACAGAAAAGGTTTTGGTGAACCAAAATTTGTAGAAGTTAGCATTTCGAGGCAGAGTCCTCTCCATTCTACGTTCTCCTTCTACGACGCTACGGTCTCTTTCGTGAATGTATCACAATGTTACGTGACTAATCCGGCACTGGCAGAGAGAGGGTAACTGTATTCCCCTCAATTCGAATCAACTCCCTTGATCTAGAGACTCCGTTTCGGGGGAAAAAGATATTTTGCCTCAACGCATACATTAAATCAATGTCGAATACCAATAATCTTTTCACAAAACAGATAAAATGAGATTATTAATCATTTTTTAAAAAGCTGAAAAATAGTGCACACTAGATGCAACAATTTTCTGTCGTTAGCGTTAAAGGTCACTCTGATTATAATAATTAAATCTCCATTTTTTAAATTTACTACAATTACAATATGTAAGTTTTTTAATATTTACTAAATATTATTTTCATTAAATTGTATGTCATGGTAAGAAATAAATGTCCTTTTATTTATTCTTATATTCTATTTACTAGAATTTTCAATTTGTATCGTGGTTAAACTGAAACTGCAACCATTAACATTTTCTATGGAATTAATTTAATTTTTAATTAAACTCCCTCCTCATAAAATTTAATTTCATTAAAATATTAGATTCAACATGAAAAGGAAGATGCACCTTAATTGAAATTAATACCTCTGAAGAAGAAAAAACAGTTTGTTTAAATGTGAACTTCTTCTTTGTGTTTTTGTACAAATTCGTGGGAATTTTTTTTATTTCTGAAACTTCTGTGAAGATTTATTTCTGTTTACATAGATAGGTATATTTGCATCGCATAGTATATGTACATATGAGTATGTAAATTACATCAGTAACCTTATCATAGTTTCCTAGCTTCTATAATTATATGAGTCATTATTATAGGTATAAAACACTGCTGACATCACATTTTTCTAACACCTAATCGCAATAAGTAATCATACTAATTGTCTTTGTCCAATTTAATTTTGTCAATGACTTTATGTTTTCGTTTTTCTTTAATATATTACAACTTATATCATGTATATATTCTGCTGAAAAGAGGTTTGTTGTATAATTTATGTGAATAATTATCTACAGTGAATATCAAACAAAATTGACATTGACATATATTTGTAAAGAGGTATAACATTGAATCAATACAAGGATGTTAGTTTGTTGCAATAAAAATGCTTATAACCTATATGCATTGCACATTTACATATGTATAATACGTACTTATATGTATAATTATTTGTATTTTAACCGAAAAACATTAACAAACAGAGAAGTAACCGACATTGTAACAACCGTTAAAAAATGTTTTACATATGATGTACACTAATTATGAACAATTTACACTAGTATGTGTAATTATGTACACTATTGTACACGAACGACCGAAAGTTTATAATCAGTTTCTAAATTGATGAACAACGAGCTTCAAAAACACAGTATGCAAATATTTCAAATATAATATTATTGAAAATATTTTTATTTTAAAATATTATTTCAAATTTTTTTTAAACATTTTACACTAAATATAGAGATATTTTAACTTATTTACGCATATATTAACTCTCTTATATATACCAATTATATAACACCGCTGTAATGCACATTATACACGTGTAGGAATTTATTTATAAACACTTTCTACCCATAAACTATGGTTACGAGTACTTTAATAGAATATGTGACATGAAATAAATAAAAATAGAAACGATCAGAATATGCTCTTCCTAAAAATGTTAGCTTTGGGTTGGAAAAATCAATCGTACGGTAGATTATTATTGAAAACCGGCAGGTGCTTCCATACTTTTGGCCAATAGTGTACGTTTATGTAAACCATTCGGATCTAACCAATCGGGAAGCAAGGTTCAGCTACGGCCATGAATACAAGCCAGACAACGAGCGCAATTGTCATCTCTTTAAAAATGCATCTTCTCCCAATAATCGTATCGTTTCTAATTGATAGCTTGCTTAGTTTAAATTTGCATTAAGTGATCCGTTCAAATGTTTGGTCCTTCTTCTAGTTCAATACCATCCAATGATTGTAATTTATTTGAGAAACTCGTTTCATACAATAATTATAATATGTATACATAAATACATATGTATAGTTTCTATATAGGTGCAGACAATTATAAAATTCTACATTGATTTATCAAAGTTTAAAGATTTAAGAGACAACAAGGCTTTTTGACATTTTATAGATATTATTTAATTTGGAAAGGGAATAAATCGGAAACATAATAAGGAAGTGTACATATTGTACAGGGTGTAACAAAATGTTTTGTCATGGCTTCTTCAGCTGATTCTATACCTTTGGATCGATCGAGATTTGTTAAAAAAAGATGCTTGTAAACAAACCAAATGTTACATCGAAAATCATTAAAAAATCTGATGAGAAAGTACCACAAACAAAGGCCTAACATACTTTAAAATAAATACAATGCAAAAGTTGAAGTTGAGTTTTTAACGAAACCAGCGATATGCATATTTAAGCGATATACTGCATAACTATTATTAATTAGTTTCAGTCTGCGGTGCCATAAGAGAGGTTGAAAATCCCGGTATAAAACTTCAATATTAATCAAACGTATCTCTGAATACATTAACGACCAACCAGTGGTAAGTTAATTAAAAACTAAAGTATTCTGACCTTGAATGTGTATTTGCAAGGTTTAGGAACGTGTACAGGGCAACGGTAATGGGAACGTAGCCGTGAATAGGGGCATTTACGTTATTAAATGGACACGTTATTGCCTGCTTCAAAGTAATGAGTAGGTACTGCGTCTAGGATAGTTGATTATTGAAATGATTTAATCAAAATGAGATTTGAGCAGTGAACAACATTTTCTGAAGAGAAAGCTACTCAAATATTCCTGAAATATTAATCTCTTGGTGTAGAAATAAATCTGGGATACTCCACACTTTTCGTATGACATTCTATACATTCAAGTAAAAACAGGGCGATTCAGCTAAGTGTGCCACCTGAATTACACGTAAACGATGTGGTATATGAAAAAATTGTTGAAACGAAACTTGTATTTTTTTAAGAGTAGAACACAATGTAATAAATAGTTTTTTTGATAACTATTCGGAATATGGGTATCCTCACCGATTGCAATGACCTTGAAATATGTTGTTGGGGACGGAATTGTAAACAACTTTTTCTTATACATGTTACCACCGGAATTGAGGGGAAAAAGTTACCCTCTCTCTGACAGTCACGTGACCGGGCCGTGACGGAAGCATGGGGGAATAGCGTCGTGGAAGGGAAAGATAGAGTGTCTGTGGGGGGGGGGATTCTTTCTTCAACCACACAATAAAAATTTACCCTTTGCAATAAAGAAACCCAAGGTGACATCTGAAGAGATTACGTCTGAACCATTTTTTCCTATACCAAGTTTACATGTAATTTCGGTGACACAGTTAGATGAATCACCCTGCATAATATTAACAGCAAATATTACCACCAACATATCTGTTATCAACCCAGAAACATATCTGTTTTGAATTTATACGAACATTCATTGGTAATCCTTTGCACTCGGAACTATTTTAAATCGAAAATTAAACATTTCTTCCGACATGGAATAATTCCATTCTACATTATTTGTTTTCATTTTATGGATATAAAATTGATATAATACCTCATGCAATGCTGAATATTATTTAATAATGTAAACAATATTTTGAATAATGGTACAGCAATATTTAGTGGTGACTCTGAATCATCACTCGAGTGCTAAGGGTTAAACTTGCACAAGTGATGTTCAAAAATAAATAGTAGAAATATGGTCACATCGAATTCTATCGAATTCGTATGTCAAAAGTGTTAATAAAATGAAATTAACGAAATCCATTGGACAGAGTAATCGGGATGCAATAAAGTACGAAGTAGCATGCGGCTATTTTCGTAAGTTAATGATTGGTACGCGAAACTAGTCTGAAATTGTTGGTCCAATTAAACTTCACGGACATTCTTGCAGAACTCGCGAATTTTAGGTTCCCGGCAGCTCTTAATTTCAAGTTGAAGTAATAGAACGATTTAACGGAATCTCACCCGAAGCGAATCATCAATATCTTAGCACTACAAAATAGCCATCATTATCACTAGGCAAATGCCTCCGTATGGAGTATTGCATAACCAGCTACGCCAGATGTGCCAGAACATTATGCATGTAGATCGAGAAACTACGTTCTACATGCACTGTAGATTTATCGACCTTTATTGAACGTGTAGAGAATCTCTACAATGCGAACACCACTCTATAAAAATATATTTCGCTAAATTTGATGCGCTTAAAAACTGATTTTAGATGTAAAAGTTGTTTTGAAATGTCAATCAATTTTTTTATTTCCAAAAATGGAGAGTTTATAAGAATTTAGTAGGGCAAAATGATAGCACATGTTTAAAATAAAAAAAAAGAGAATTTACTTAAAGTTATATAGTAATATTAAATAGTGATATTTTATAAAGCTTGATTAATCTTTTACTAACAAATATTATTTTTCTAAATGCTTTAGAAAAATTACAAAAATTAAAAATTTGCTATTTTTTTAGCTATGTAAAATCTAAAGACTGAATTTCACAAGCGTGAAATATGTAAATTTATCGAAGTATTGAAATTAATTTTTCTAAGTTATGAGTAGAATACTAATTGTACGTAAGAAATTGTTCAAATTACAAACACAGTTTTGTGTTACATTTCCAAAGAACTTATATTAATTTCAACAGGAGAAAAATCTAAGAAATATTTGTGAATTAGATTTCAAGAAATAAATTACCCATTCCTTGAAATACCCGACGGCTGTTTATCTCGTTTCAACGATTACCAATTCAATCAGGAGTTTCGCTGGTATTATTTTTGAGGGAATAACGCTTACAAGGAACATAATTGAATTATCCAACAGAATTTAATGATTGGAGAACCTCTGTCCTCTTATCCTTTATCTGCAGAATCTCTCGGAGGCGTTTCATGAATACTTAATCTCGGTGCTTCCATTTTTTTCTTGTACACGAGACCGAGCTTCGGCTCAGTCGCGGTACAAAATTCCGCGCGAGCTCGCCGATATTCCCGTGGGTAATTTTCTAAAAAGGACAAAAGTGTTGTGCGCTACACCAGCAAACGTCTTCGTCATTTCCGGGATGTTATACAAAGCCTCGTCTATTGATCAGCGGGTCCCCGGTCTTTTATCGACGCCGCCATGGATTAGAGACACAGGTTATACAGGGTGATCGGTAACTGGTGGTACAACTATAAAGAGGGCGATCCCACATTTAAAAAATAAGTAGAATAAAATCTTATCATACGAGGCTTTGTTTTCGGGAAAATCGATTTTTAATATTCGCCGAGTATACAGTGGCGGACAAAAAAAAGTTTAAAATTGGAATTTCTATATAATGAGTATTAATAACATTAGCAGTGGATGGTTTTTCAAATGTTGATAACATTCGTCTGATCTATAGAATCCTCGCCACACTATACGACATCAAACTTCTTTTGTTTATTCATCTGTTTTCACAAAATGCATTTAAAATTCATTTTGTTTGACACATACAGCGGACACAAGTAAGTTTAAAGAATTTTGCATTGCAATAATATTAACAATTACATAGTACACATGTTGATTTTAATTAACATTCCATAAGAATAATAGAATTGTGGCATCCAATTTTTTTGAGGAAAAAAGAATTTAAAAACTCGAGTGTCCACGACAATTTCGAGATCTCAATCCCATTGAAAATCGCTGGACAATTTTAAATGACAAAGAAAATAGTATTTTGGGAACACTTCAGCACACTTTAAACACAATCTACTAAACATAAATGTTATGCCTTTCTTTTCAATTCAAATAGAATTCTATTCCTTTATAACCAATATTTACTCATTAAAATAAATGTAAACATACGATAACTATAATTTTTCATCCCTCTTCTGTGAAATTAAGGCAGACAAAGAAGGTCTAATTGTTGTAACCATGGAAATACTTGTACGGCAAGAGATTAATTACAAGTATTTACATATACCGAAGAGGCTATAAGCTGTAATAGACAGCAACGGAGGTCCTACAGAGTAATGAAACTACCAAAATTTTTGAATGTCAAAATTGTAATCACAAAAATGTAGAATTAAATTTACTTTTGTCCACCCAGTTTCGTCAATCAATTTCCTGACCCCTTTTATTGTTTTCTCGCTTCCACTATTTTATAAGATGTAGATATTTATAAAAAATTCAATGCTACTTTAAAATAAAATTTCAGTTTGTAAAATTTGTGATAGTTAACGTATGTATTACTATTGAAACTTTCTTTTAGGTTAAGACTATGTATGTCTCGTACGACTGAATGAGCAATTTAGATACTAATTTGAGGGAGGATTCAATTATGGCAATGTCTATTGTCATCGTCACAGTTAGAAATATTCAAACATACTCTATTACTTTGTTATGCTATTGAAATGTCCTTATCATTTTCTCATACAAGTAAACAGTTAATTATTTAATACTTGGTAAGAAGTAAAAAATGCATCATCTCATTAATATTTCCCTAAAGAATCATTACTTCCTACACCATATTAGACTAATATACAGGGTGTCCCAAAATTGTTGTACTTCCTTGAAAGGAGTGATTCCTGAGGTTATTTGAAATAACTCTTTCCTTTGCAAAAATGTTCGGACCAATCAGAGCGCGAACGAGTTTCAGCTCGGCCAATGCCAACGTCACGCTTACCGGGACCTGTCGCCACTCCAGAATCCGTCCGCTATAGCCGCGCTCTGATTGGTCCCTGTTTTTCATTAATAACTCCTGAACGAAGCCTTGGAGAACATTTTCGCAAAGGAAAAACTCAGTTCAAATAACATCAGGAATCACCCCTTTCAAGGAAGCACAATATTTTTGGGACACCCTGTACACTATACTGTACAGGGGTGTGAGTATATTTAATATACCCCAAAAATCATTCGTTCAATAATCACATTCACAGTTTTGATTGAATTTTTTCCTGCCAGGGGTAGTAACCAAGTGCACGTTGACCCGGCGATATTACAATTAAAAGTCTATTTTCTAAAAAATCGAGCGTCATATGAAAAAATTTGATTCTATATTCTTAGCTTATTTTTTATGCAGAATCTCCACTTTTCCGGATGTACCACCAGTTACCGATCACCCTGTACACAGACGCACGGGTGCAAGAGTGACAATCGAAAATCGATCGGAACTGTCCGGCCTTAATGAAACGTGGCATATTAAACGTCTTAACGGAGCCTAGGATCAAGTATCCTCGCAACTCACGCAGGCTTAACCGTGTCAGTCCCCGTTTAATCGCATTGAGAATTTTCGAGAGAACGGAACCCAATGAGACGGTGAGCGGTGCCTCGAACGTAGCATAGAACGCAAGAGGTGGAAACTGTGGGAAAGAAAAATTGAATTAAGAAATTTGTATTATGCAAATCAACTGGAAAAATATGCAAGGTACGAATAAAGAACAGTGCATCAGAATATAATCTCGCGTTCGTCACTGTGGACAAGAGTAATCAGAGTTAAAACGTGATATTTCACGATCGTGGGCTGCAGAAAGGAAATGAAACACAACGCTCAAGAAGAGAATTTAAGTCTAGAGATTAGGTGCGCTCAGAATCTGTACTATTATCGCTTGCATAATGGGCGATTATAGCTCTGAGTATTTAATTTCTGTTCTATCAACTGTGTTTTATACAGGGTGTCCCACGAAAAGTGCCGTTTGGTATAACTCCTGAACGGTAGATGATCCTGATCATTTTCTATGTAGACTGTCATTGCGAAACAAAAAAAAATGTTTATCTTTATTCTTTCAAGGTTATTTAGGTTATATTATGAGAGTACAGAAAAAAACAAGTTCAGCATACGTCTTGGAAATGACCTTGAGGTAATTCAAGGTTGCAAATATGAACAATGGGGACACGTCCTATGACACGAGAAAACATGAAATAAATAATTATCAATGCATGTGTTTTAATACGAAAAGAAACGATTACCTTGCGATCAACCGCTCACTTTCGCAACAGGCTATAACAATGCATAATTGCTGAAGGTGGACATTTTTAAAATGAAATGTGAAACACACTCGTAAGATATCGATTCTTGTCTGTTTTAAAAGTTGTTCGTTTTTCCTACCTTGGATTATATCTAGGCATTTCAAAAACGTATGCTGAATTTGTTTTTTTCTGTACTCTCATAATATCAAAACAAAAATATGGCGTTCCATTTAAAAAACACAAAGTGACCTTGAAATAACCTTGGAAAAATTAGATAAAATTTTTTTGTCACAGCGACATTATACATTGAAAATTATCATAAAAGTCCTTCTACATCTTTGCCCTATCATATACTGTTCGGTTATGATACGATTACCGACCTATGTACAATTTCATGTACATTACCTACTTAAGTGCGGAACGAACGAGTGTCTGGTTCTACGTTACAACTGCCAAATGACCACATTCAGCATACCGTAGAAAAAGAACCAACAATGGAATGTATGTACTCAACTCAGACACATCGATTTCGATGACATTTATGTGAGAGGTTGTTCCTGGAACGTATTTGACACGTATTTTTTTATTGTACACCGTCAATGTTAAAGGGATAAAAACAGCCTCCATAGAGGATAAAAAGTATATTTTCTTCAATATGATATACAGTAGAATCTCGATTATCCGAACTTTCAATTATTCGAACCAGTGAATGAGAGATCTCGATAATTAAAAAACCAATTTTCAACATTTATTTCACTGGTGTACACTATTGTTCATTATATTGTAGAAGTCTAAATTATTATCTACAGTACAAGCTCAAATGCTTTTCTTCGCAATAAATAAAAGAATACTTATTAATTTTCGTTATATGATACAAACGAAAATTTAAAAAAACACTTATCCGCTAGTTTGGTTCATCACACTTGCGAGTGTCCGTGAAAATGAATTAATATGTAACAACAAAATTTGGAAGTAAATATAAAATTTTCGATATATTTTTTCGACAAATAATGTCTCCAACAATTATTTTAAGCGGATAGGTTTTATAAACAAAACTACATAATTTTAGAAAAAAATTTTTTTCTATATCATTTCATTGCTGAGATATCCAAAGAAATATACTTACCCTCGCCTTTGAGGCCTGTTTTAACCACTTTAACATAAACAATGGTCAATAAAAAAAATATGTGCGAAATACTCTTCCAAGAACCACCTCTGACATACATTGCATGTCAACAAAATGGGTATGACTTGCCTTGCAAGTAGTTTCGGAGAAACAGTGTGAAACGACGAGAAATGACAATATTATTCGTCGCTATCATCCTCGTGTCGCGAGAATTTTTATTTGCTTACTAGGAACGTTTCTCTGTCGTTCGTAAGCGAAATCTGCAATTGATGGCATTTATTTTTCTCTGAGAAAAACTAAAACCACAGCTTCTACATAAAAACCGTATAATGTGGTATGTTTTTTATCCCTGGGAATACTGAATATGTAGATTAAAACATGTTTCGAAGCGAAAACAGAAAGTCATTCTTAGTTACTTCATTATTAAAAACTTAAATCTTTAAACACGTTTACTTTATTTTGAAGTATTAATATTTATTACAACTTCATCGAAGTATTACATATTGTTAGTGTTGTATTTGTCATTTTATAAGAAACATAGAGGATTAATTAACTAATTTTGTCCATAATTGAAATCTTTTTTTCGTAACTAAAACGACCATAGATTTGAAGATTGAAGCGTCCTCTTTACAACGACTCCTTAAAAATTGATGTACAATTTTTTTAGTCGTTTTATGGAGCTTTGAATACGAAGTGTGTCGTCAATTTTACAGTAGTGTGAGTTACACCGTAATGGCTTAACACATTCGATTTTGTTCTTCATTTTTGTTCCATAAAATAGCAAAAAAAGTCGTTCATTAATTTTTAATGAGTTGTAAAGAATCTTCAAATCTATGTATATTATTATATTAATATTATACTTATACAACAGACATGTTTATTAATTCCACAATATTTCTATTGTATATGTGGATAATTAAAATCATTAAAGCGATGCTTCATAATTAATATTGTTTTATATTAATATTGATTTAATTTTAAATATTAATATTCTTTGAATAATAATTAGTTCGAACAAAATCAAAAAGCGAAACTTAATGTTTTCAATTATGCTAAAAGATAAGATATTTTTTCGAAATTCTCCTGGGACACCTACGATTTGATGTGATCGAAAATTATCTTGAATCAATTCCTTAAATTAAGAAATCATTCCTATTTCTAAATCATTGTTGAAATCGACTGATTAACCTTTATAAAATACTTTTGTAAACTATAAATACCTTTATAAACAAAAGAAGTATTAGAATATCTTTTTAAAAATGAAGTAAATATTATTGCCTTAAAGAAAATTTCTAATTTTTGTTTGCTAGTGTCACAATTTCTGTCATGCAAATCTTAGAAATAACAACGCATTATTAGCGGGAAGGAAACGCTTTAAATACGATAACTCAACATTATTGCAGTAACCGAAGCATTCTGAAGTGTAAGTGAAGTGTCAATCGATTATATCGACCAGGTGGAGGACTCAGACCTCAGTGTCATAGAACACTGAACGTATCGCCACTATTTTTTACATTATATTCTACCGAACTTTTTTCGATTTAGACTATTCAAAACTGGTTTAGATAACTAATTTCCATATTAACTTGTGTGCACTGTTCAAGAAAATTAAGACACTTATAATTTGAGGATTAAATTAGTTCAGAATCAAGATTCAATTCTGGAAAAAGTGTAGTTTTCAACTCGTGTGTAATATGTATAAATTGGTGATATTAAATTAATCTACATATATAGGGTGTCCCATGTAACTGTTGCCACGATTTCTCGGGCACTTCCGGTAGCCAGATAAAAAAATGTTTGGAACAAAATTAATTAGCTTTTAGCCGGCTACAAAATGCAATTGTAGAAAACTCAAAAAAGATATTTGTTCATACAAAGTGAAGGTCACCTTCATTTTTTAAAATGGTACTACATATTTTTTAGTACATAATATTATTGCTTATGTCAAGACGAGTTCAACTATTGACGAGCTCAAGAAAAACTATTGTGAAATACAAATGTGTATGTGTATGTCACTGTATAATTAAAAAAAAGTGAAAGCCCTTCCTCTTTTGTTCATGAAAATAGGACAGTGACAATCTGTCAGTGGTATAAAAAAGTTTAACGAACGGCAATAAACGGAAATAATTTTTTATCGTTATTTTTAGAAATCTCGGAGGAAATAGCTCGTTACACCTTAACCGGAAGAATTACATAGCTATATCTAACGTAAGTATGTTTATGTAAGCCGTATAAAGTGAATCAGACCTCAAGTGTGAAAAGGTAAATAGCTGATAAATAAAGATTCTCGTTTGTAATGCTTTAAATAAAAAACTGTTGTTGTAATATTTATGTCAATTTAATGATAACAATATTACGTAAAGAAAAGAATTACACATATTCACGATTAGACCTTGAATCTGTATATATTTATAGTGTATAATAATTTTCAAAATACTTTCGAATTTCGATACATTTTTGTTTTAATTTCGATACGTTGAAACAAACAACTAAAAAACTGGTAGCATAGAAATAAAAACCTTGAAGTGCTAAAATATATTCTTATATTTGTTTTAAATTACAATTTTGTTTTAAATTACATCCATTCAGTTTTGTCATAAATGCGTA
Organism: Lasioglossum lativentre; assembly: GCA_916610255.1. Lineage (NCBI taxonomy): Eukaryota > Metazoa > Arthropoda > Insecta > Hymenoptera > Halictidae > Lasioglossum > Lasioglossum lativentre. The sequence goes on along the minus strand of OU744357.1, from coordinate 26,886,228 downwards.
AATCTATCTGTCTAATGATTACTGATTCTTTGACCAACCAGAAAGATATTGAAAATCACGTTTCTATTTTTGACCATAAGTAAGCCTAGGTCAAAGAAAACCGTATCCTCATTATGATAAGTAAAATGTATACATAGAGCATCCACCATGTCTAGCAGCAATATACATAGTATTCTTTCAGTACTATATTGTCTTCCTCACTCCATTCGCAGCAATGTATTTCGAGACAATGTAAAAATCTATTTATGGGTAAACCTTCTGCTCCTATACCCTATCATTCCATTTCCAGTCACGCGTGATCCAATTAGTATCATTTCTTCTTGTTCTAAATATAAGCACATATGTGTACACTTCTATCGTAAAAAAGTTTTGACAAGAACATGATTTTTTTCTGCAATAATGCACACGTAACGTTACGAGTTCTTTGATCATTATCGTGTCAAATGAAACAGGTAACAATTGCTGATATTTGTTGCAATTAACAAAAACACGAAGGTGTTTGGACCAACATTCGGCAACAAGCAGCTATATTTTCAAACAACATAGTTAATTATACATGGACTAATAAAGTTACTCGTCATTGCTTCAGTGTGGACGGACCATAATGAAACTGATTTATTTGAAACCCTGACAATTTCTTATACAGGGTGTGTCACCACATATTACCATTTCGATTTACATGACGTAGGGTTGAATGATATCGAAAGGGGCACATTCTGACGTTAATAGTTTTTTTGTAAGTGCACGAGTATAGGACATATGAAGGTCATTAATTATTTTTAAAATGGAAATGTATATTTTTTATTGCACCACTTAATGCATCTTGATATTCTTTACAAAAAAAATTGTTACCCTACTTATGTGAAAAAATTATTTTTTTAAGAGATATGAGAGGTTAAATGTGACGAACATTTACATCATAACATCCAGAAATACTTACTTTCACCCGTCCTCTACGTGTTCACCTACAAAAAACAATTAACGTCAGAGTGTACCCCTCTTGATACCATTTAACACTACGTGAACCATTTTCCGCTACGAATAATAATAGTCATGTAAATTGAAGTGGTAATATAAGTATTCTGTCAATTAATTATCGAGAACCGGTATTTTATAAAGTACTTAGCTATTACGAATATCGACATTACACTCTTTAACAGTAATTAATATATGTATTCATCTCCATTTTACTTTTTGTATGTACATTGTCCCTGCTTTTTTCGTTTCTAGTTTATTAGATCAACCAGATTGTGATGACGCAAAGTATAGTTTAAACGGTGATCGGTAATTGCTGATACATCCGAAAAGGGGGCGATTCTCCATAAAAAAATAAGACGAAAATGTATAATAAAATTTGTTCATATGAGGCTTTGTTCTCGAGAAACTCGAGTTTCAAAACTCGAACACGCGTGCTATTGAATAAGAATTGACGCGTCTAATAATGACCAACCGGTTCTACTATTTACAAATGCTAAGCACGTTCTCGGACTTTTTCAACTATTTATTCTACATTTTCGATATATTTTTCTATGTAGAATCGGCCCCTTTTCGGTTTCACCACCAGTTACCGATCACCCTGTATAAATATTAGGTTGTTGCATATATAATGTCCGATTTTAGAATGCAAATATTATGAAGTAATTAGATCAAGAAATGCTATTAGAGCCTGCAGCTTTATTATACATATCTATACCATTTTATGATACGAAGTTGATCTTTAAGGTCCTGTCTTCAGTTTTCATTTAGATATCTAACTTCTTTAAATAAAGTTTATTTTGAATATGACGTTATTATGACTTATATGATGTTATTATGACTCAGACACGGCTACGAGTGCACTCGATATTTTGTATCGATACTTTTCAACTCAAATATCGATAATTTGTATCGATACTTTTCAACTCAACTATCGATAATTTGTATCGATACTTAATGTGATGATATATTGCAGTATCGATGCTGGTTATTGATATCGAAGTTTCGATACAACCTACAAATTTCCATAAAGTTTGTGATTAGTCGATTCCTTATCGATCGAAGATTGGGATTGTGATTAAATATAGTTATTAAATATTGATTATTGTTATAATAATGAAAATTGTTGTATGTAAAATATTTAACATATACTTGATGCCAAATAAGAAGGAACTTGACAAATAACGTATTTAAAACTTTACTGCGCATAGAACACCAACGGAACTCGTTCATTGGCTAATCCCCTACTCGCACTCCTCCGACCACGCACTTTTTCTGCGTCACCACGCTATACCGTGTGTTCGTACCATTTAGGGAAATATTGGAAGTTTTATTCAGCTTTTTTATTCATTTATCTATTTAGGGTTTTTGTTCATTTATTTAGTAGTTATTTAGTTAGTTACTTAATTAGTCCTTTATTCAGTTTTTTGTTGACGGACAAACGTCAAATCGGTTTGAGAGGTTAAGACCATACAAATTATAAATTATTGGTCTCCTGGTACATGAATATTATGACGTTGTGGGTGATCGAATGGGGGAGCAGAGACTTTACAACAAGGTAACACGCAATGGTTTCGCAAAACAGGTCCTTCTTATTTGGCATCGAGTACAGTTAAATTTAATATCTATAAAAGATTTAATTTGGATAAATGATTCATTTTTATTTCCAGAGTTTACTTCTAATTTAATTGTACATGTCGATATCGATAATATCAATAACATCGATATTTTATTCTCGATATTATAGACTATCGATACTTCGGCTATCGATATAATTGAAAAATATCGCCATCACTAGTGCACAGTTGGTTCAAGAAGCAAAGTTCAGAAAAATTGAAAATCGCGGCGAAAGCGACCGCGATGCGACGCGACGGCCGAATCGGACCATTAGGGCCGATTCTAATAAGCTATTGTACAAGTGTAATTGATTTGTACGCTTTTTATATGAATGGAAAAATATACACATTGACGACAGTGTTATGCAATGTTTTATCGAAATCCGGTGGTAAATGAACGCACTATTTGTCGGTGGTAGAAAACAAATAAAGATGACAAGCTCGTAAATGAAAAACGTGAATAACGAAAACATTCATTTTTTACCGTACTACAATCAAGAAATCTGTAGTTCGTTCACAGAATATGTTGGTTACAATGGTGTTTGCTTTTCTGAATAAGATTTATTTCGATGAAAGTTATACATTTCGTATGCAACAACCTAACTTCCATTCTTCGTGTCCAGTGTATTACATCAACCAGACTGTATAGAATATAGAAATAATAGTTTTTATCATTATTATATCAACTCTGTCAGTGTCTGCGCGTAAGAAGCTTCAAAATAATATGACTATGTTATGTTAGGACTCTTTACCTGCTCATCAACTCTACTGACTAAATCTACCGGGCGTGGTACTAAAATAACATAATTAATGAAATCTGTTTCGCGTTAGTAGCCATTCTACATTTCGTTATCTATTTAAAGTTGAGACATAATATGTAGCCGACCGCAAGCAACGCAAACGTTTACAGAGGAACGTGGACCTGTGTGACCCGTCGCATCTGCGGAATGGAAGAAACTCTTCGTTCTAAATCTTCGCGTGTAGCACAAGCACACAGGGAGGAATAACAACGCGAAATACGGAATTTAGTGTAATTCCTTGTAGTTCGTGATCCAGGGGAAAATAATACCTCAAACCAGAACCGGAAGAACATTATACGACTTCGTGTCCGGAACGTGTCTAGCCCTTCGATTTTCTCGATTTTTCTGTCGCAGCAAGTACTTTCGCCTCAAGGGAATTGATCCTGATGGTGACTTCGTTGTCGTGTAAAGTTGGTAGAAATGCGTTTGTTGCGTTCACATCCATGCATTAATTCGTATTACATACTATACAGAGTGATCGGTAACTGGTGGTCCAAAACTACAAAAGAGGATTGAAAATTGATAATTTATTTAAAACAATGAAGAAACTAAAGAAATTGGTAGGACAAAAGTAAGTTTAATTCTATATTTTTTTTTATTACAATCTTGATGTTCAAACATTTTGTTAATTTTATTATGTTTTAGGACTTCCATGGTTGCAATAATTGGAATTTCTTTGTCTGTAATCACTTCACAGAAGAATGTAGAAGATTTATGTTTATTATATCTCTACATTTACTATAATGGTTAAATATTGGTTAAAAAAAGAATAGAATTATGTTTAATTTTAAAAGAATGACATCACATTCATATTTAGTATGTTTAGTATAAATAATACTTTTTTTGTTAGTAGGTGCACTTAAGGAAATATGAGAGATATAATTTTCAAAGAGATTGAAATCTGAGGATTGTGGTGGGCATTTGAGGTTTTAATTTGTTTTTTCTCAATAAAATAGGACGCCAACTTTGAAGCGTGCTTGAGGTCGATATCTTGCTAAAAGATAAACTTTGTTTTCGAGAAAATGGCCTTTGAAAATCCATGAAGTTTGCGTGGTTAGCGTTAGTAAGAAGTAGAACAGGTTGGTCGTAAACAGACATGTCGGGCGATTCCTATTTAATAGCACGCGTGTTCGCTGAATTTTCAAACTGATTTTCTCGAAAACAAAGCCTCGTATGGAAAAAATGTTACTTTTGTACATTTTCGACTTATTTTTTTATGTTAAGTCACTAAATTGTACTGCCAGTTAACGATCACCCTGTATAAGCAATTACAGTTACACTTGTTTCACTTGCGTCAATCTTTCATCGTAATAAGTAGACAACGGATCTTCATGCATTTAAGGCCTATAAAAATTTTCGAAACATTCGAAAACATCAAATTCGATACAATTTATTTTTATGTATCATGGATTTACAAATAAATCTACTTTCTTAAAAGTCTACAGAAATTGAAAATTGTATAAACATCCTCAGTATAGTGATAACAGAAGACTTTTTCTGACGATAAGTTTAAAACAATACATACATACATACATACATACATACATGGGTCGTGAGAGAAATTGATTTCGTTCCTCTTTCATTGGTTTATATCGATTGCAAATATTTGTCTATAGCATATTTTATTAATATTGTACATTCTGTATTAATATTTAATTTAACGCCATGTGTGATGGAAATTACATATAATTCAATCGAATAAATTGAACACGATAACCTTTTGCACCGGCTTAATTTTATTATATCTTACATTTTGCATAAATAATATACTTACGCTTTGTTAATTTTATTACAAATACAAATAGATTTTTATTCAAATGCTCATCATTTTGGCATGAATTACTAAAAGTTACTGTAACTTAATTACTGTTCTTAATAATGTCAATAATATGAATAAAAGAAAGAAAAAGTGGCTAATCATCAACATCCCAGTAAAATTGTTCCTTATACAAATGTTGGTGAATCGTTTTATAATCATCGTAGCTATTCACAATTAAGGAAATTATAACGCTTTTGCGCCCCATGTTTGTGCAACTAAAAATCTGACGATTGAAACACTGTTCTGTTGAAGACACGCTGATACTAAGCTGCGATTTCGTCTATTTAAAGTATGAATGCTCGCGAATCGGATTCCCGGTCCCTAACCACAGATTTTTGATTGGCCAACTACCTTGGTCTGGAAGTCACAAACAATTTCAACACCCAGATGAGCGTTAGTAAACATTTCGACTATGAATTGATTTCATTCCAACCCTTTGCTGTTGAAAATATGTCTATAACGTAAGAACGAACTACCAAGATTCGTAAACGTCAGTGAAAGCGGACTGACGTCAGAATGTCTGCAAGCTTCCGGAAACGTTTTGCCAAGTCAACAAACAGGGTCAAGGTAGTCAAAAGCCAGACACATCTTCAGCTGGCTGAGATAACTGCAAGAATTTGCGTCAATTATTTCATCCAAAGAATGTTTATTGTAACACACAGAATTACACTTAATAATTCGTAATTAACAAAATATTCCTGTAGTAATGATATAATCAAGACTTAAACATCTCATGGCAGTGTAGTTTATACAATAATACAGTAAGAATTAGGCCGATAAAAAATCTTGAAAAAATCAAGCTGCAAATATCTTTTAACTTTGAAATGCTCAGGGCCGTCCTAAGAAATTTGGCACCCGTGGGCTACAAACAATAATACGCCCCTCTTCATATGAAAATACACGGGAGGGGAAACGGGAGCGGAGTGACCGGTGAAATTTTACAAAAGATTCAGAACTAGAAAAAGTTAATATGTTACCAATAAACAAATAAAAATACAAAGCTAGCGCCCCGAGGCTATAGCCCATTTAGCCCTGTAGTTAGGGTGGCCCTGGAAATGTTAATTGTAAATTGAAATATTGCAGTCTGTTAATATTCGTGTACCTTCTTGGACGATTGCAACCTAGCTATACAAGTAAATGTTGTAAGTATTGGATTTGTAACTGTAAACAATTCTGTACAGTTAATTAACAAAAAGATTGTTTAAACTCGGCAGGAACACACAGCAAGAAGTGCAACAAAATGTAACCTCTGTAACATTCACGGCAGCATGCTCGATGGATTTTTCTATCTCAATTTTCGAGAAGCATGCTGGACACTGATCCGCGTAGCAAAATCAGGCGAACACTCTGCACGAATTCTCATTAAGGACTGTACACACCAATCACAATTCACTCCACACAACTGAACATTTCCATTGTCTTGTACCGTTTGTCAGCTTTGCAAAGCCGAACAACTTACGGAGTTGCGCGTCTCTGTTTTTCCTCGCGAATGGTTTCATCCGATCCCTTTGAATCCCATTGTCCCGCTTCTTCATCTATCTCCATCGTTCAACTTTTCCTTCGCCAGCAAACAAAATCGCGGAAGCAGGCTTCCGCGCGAGATCGTTTTAGATTGCATTAATTATCGGGTGCGACCGCGATAACAGCCGACTTGCTTACCGAATTGCACACGATCATTAGCAATTCTTTGTTTGTGGCCCTCGCGCGTGTACATAACCGCGCCTCGGAAAGTAAACCAACGGGTCTTCGAACGTATCAATGTCTACTACCAGTGAATATTTCGAATTTCCATTTGTTGTTCCATGGAACATCGAAACTGTAAACATTTTTCTGTTTTCATTTTCTGAAACGATTCAGCTAGACAATTTGCGTGTTGTACTTGGAATTATACGATCCGGAAAACTGAATTGAAATCGATTGAAAGTAATTTTTGGTTTTCGATTAAAGTTTTCGACGGTACTTGCAACATTATTTAATTGGCAGTGTAAAATAACTTTTTTCCGAAAGAATGTAACTACTTGGCGAAATATAATTTTGAATGCTCATTGTACAGACTTGCATTACAATATCGCCTATTGTTATTACATACAGTGGGTCCAAGAAGTACCTACACTACAACATTACAATACTAAATTACTGAATTACCTATATTAAAACTGTGATAACTTCGTGAAAAATGATTGTACGGCAATTTTGGACTCATTTCAATACTAGAACCCTCTAGTTTCATTCATCATTATTGATTTTATTTTAAGATTTTTTTCATGATGCAGCAGGCGAGAAACTGAAGACGCATTTTTTTTCATAAATGCTATACATTCAAACTTTTGTGAAAATTTTGAAAAATTTTTTTCTCTACTGAAACCATTATAAATTTGAAGATTGAAACTTCCTCTTTACAACAGCGTCATAAAAATTGATGTACGATTTTTTCAAGCCATTTTGTTCAGGAACGAATATACATCTTTTTTATGAAAATATTATTAGTGCTTCCATTTCCTTTTTATCGTTGAGACATTCTGTAATGATTCTGTTATTCTCTAACAAATGTTGATTTTTTTTTACTTACTGTTAGAATAATGTTAGAACGTACACATATGTACCAATATCCACAAAGAGGATAAGTTACATAAAGACTACTACCATTTCTCATTTTTATTCCATAAAACAGTGAAAAAAATCTTACATCAATTTTTCAGGAGTCATTATATTGACGAGAAATATTTTGGAAAGTTTTTAGGGATGATTGAATTTGCAGCATATTTTAGGGGTCTTCTCATGAGGTCTAGAAAAGTGAAAATTATTTTGCGAAAGTAGAGGCCACAAGCTTCCAAATGTGTCCAGGCCTATGGTTGTACTATTTGTTTTTACGAAATAATCACAATTTAAATATCGGAAATTTTTCGAAAATTGGAAATGTTTAAGTACTTTCTGGATCCACTGTACATTCATTATCGACTATTTTCAGTTGCGTTCATGTTCACGCATACTCATAGAACTTGAGTATTATTTATTTTTCACACTAATTTGGAGCTGTTGTCGTGTCAAAGAATTGTAAGATCGATAGAGAATGTGTTATACCGCAGGGCCGTCACTGCTTATTACTAGTAAAAATAATCGTCAATGGATGGACACACGCAACCATACCAGTTTAAAGTTTGGAATCGATCTGCGAATTGATGGAAGCAGAGATAAGATTTTTAAGTCAAAAAGCTAACGCGCTCGCTACCGTCGCGTCGCGTCGCGTCGTCGTCACTTTCTTTTTCAGTCTTCGTAGCAGTAATATTTTATTACTTAGCGTTGTTTTTTTATGAAATATGACAAGAATTTAACAGTAGGTTTACGGGACCCGTCAAAATGGCGGGTTCTAATATTTTCAATTTATGCATATTGAAATTGTAAAAATGCTTCCCTGAGGAAATTAGCGGGTTCTAATGTTCTTAATTTGCGATTATTATGATTGTAAAGATGCATTGATGAGGAATTATTTACCAAATTTATTTCTTTGGGTATATATTATTGAAGAAATGGCTAAAAATTTGGATAGACTTGTGTTCTTTTTATAAAGTGATGTAAAATAGTAATTTTTAGCGCTCCGTAAAACTAGTGTTAAATGAACGTGTTAACACATCACCAGCTTTCATTTTTGCATCAGCCTTCATGATTTTAACATTTCGTTAAATGTTAGAAACACTCCGAATATCAGACTAAACATTACTAATTTAAATAACGATTTGCACAAAATTAATTTGATTTTCTTTACATGAAATGTAAAAGTCGACACACACGTGTGAGACTTTGGTAATGTGTTAAGCAACTGAATTCGTTGGGTGTTATCAAAAATATTAGTTTCGAGTCAGGAGATAATTGTGATATAAATTTATTATATACATATTTAGTAAATAATTTAGCAAATGTTTAGTAGATAACTAAGAACACGATAATTTAGTAGATAAAGATAAAAATAAAAAAGGAGAAATACGTGATATTTACTAAAAACCATCTATCGATTTAAAACTTTTGGTAATCTATTAATCCGTAAATATTTGGGCACTTCCAGACTTCGTTATCGCTACGTGGAAATTCATTTCCCTTTTTGTTAATATTTGTCGTAATACCGAAAACATCTCCAAATATTTTAACACTCACCGCATGATATACAGTGTTTAATGCACAATACATAGAATATAAAAGTAAGGTACACTCGAAACAAACTTTAATTACTGCACTTTCCAAGTACAAGTTACACGCCATTATATTTACATGATGTTGATGCCAGTGCAAGATAAAAATACAAAATCGGCATTGCTTTCAATGAGAAGGTTATATTGGATTATTCATGTATTTCATATTTTATGGAACAAGGCATGTGAATGTCCAAGTATTTATAGATAGCAGTTTATTTGTCGATCACGTCCAGAAGCACACCAAATAAACTTTGTTAAAAATTTTCATTTATCGTCGCACGTAGCATCACTTCCACTTGTATAATGATTGATGATAATTTTTTTTATGATTAATGATACACGGCACTTTGCAGGCGAGGAACGTTATGAACTTTAACGTTGTTCAGACGGTTTAAACACTTTTATTGTAACTACAGAAAATAACGCGACGTTAAATGTTTCATTTATGTTTAGTCAGCAATGTAAAATTGTAGGTCGAATTTTCTCCTGACTCAAGACAAATATTTTCAGAAACAGCTATCGAAACTGTAAGCTTTTACCTTTTATAAATTGATGCAATTATTTGCACTTACTTAAGCTTGTTGATGTAGCAAGCACATCTGACTACTTCCATCAATTTTCAGAGCGATTCCAAACTTCCGGCCGGTAATCTATTTATCTTTTCTTACATCAATGTTCTCACAACCCTCAAATAATTTTCCAATTTCTTGAAAAGAGAATTTTTGTTGCCCTATTTATTCAACCTAACATAAGATATAATATTTAAATCAAGCTAGCTTGTAACGATTTTTGTAATTGTACATCTCAGAAACAAATTGATAGTCATCTTAATGGTTGAGCATAAAAAATTACTTGTCCGAGTATTTCGATTTATATTACACTAATGTATTTTATTTTCTATTTTTCGAAAATTATCTAATTTCATATAATTTTCCAAAACCATTAAGACAAGCGCTACATTGTTAAATAAACTTATAGAAAAATTTGTAATTCAGCCTGTTTTGTAGTCGCTTAAAGTAGTACCCACTAAAAATTATTTTTCGCGCAAAACTTATTCAGTAGTAGAAGTTTTTACATTTAGAAAAATAGATCGCTATTCTGACTACTGTAACATATAGAAAGTTAATTACACTAACAACAAGTTTTATATCCTTTGCAATGAAAAATATTTTTCAAAGTAACTTAACATTGTCGCATGTTACTAAATTATTTCCGAGATATTTTACAATAAATACAAGCTTAAAATGGCATATTATAAATTTTTATTGTGTTTATAAATGATTCATGAGCTTGAAATTGTGTAAAAAAATAGTAGCTTTTGCAAACTGGCTTCACAACATCCAGGTGAGAAATTATGTCGTTAAAAGTTATTTATCACATTCAGGCTGAACTTTAATACAAAATTTATAAGTTTCCTTTTGTTTCAGTTATCTTTCACAATAACAATTGGTGGGTAACGTGAGTTTACCTCGCGTGTCTACCGGCGATAAATATTTTTTTCCGACTTCGGCCTTCTTTCGTGTTTCGAACTCTGCGAGCGCCGCGCATGCAAAACTTGCATTCTATGAACGTGTACAATCTCGTCTACAATCTGACACAGAAGCCTCGGGAAATCGGTGAAATTCACATTCAAAGAAAACTTCCAATATCATTTTCAAAAGTACCAAGAAAATCCCTTTTCTTCGAAACGTATCACACACAGTTCTTCTTCCAATATAGAATACTCCAAAATGGTGAGAACGATACAAGAAACAAATCTTGACTTCTCCTAATCCTTCGCGTTGCACAATTTTCAACGATCACACTTGGCTAACGATTTCGTTTCGTTTCAAACTCTACACCAACAAATTTTCACTTGTCCGTACGAAACGGAAATTTTACATTTCAAACCGCACGGACGATACGTGGACTACGATATATACGAATTCTAAATGAAAATTAAAAAATTAAACACACAAGAAATCCTTTGAAAAGTCTTTAAATTGTTTATGAACAATCACTAACTTCCATGAGGATCGGAAGGTGACATAAAGTACCCAACTCGTTGACGATAGGAATATAATAAAACTTAAAAATCTCAAATCATTCATTTCAATAGATACGATAAATCTTTGGATCTATTTTGACGCTCACAGAAATAAGAAGTCGGAGAATGTTGTATAAACAATTTAAATCCTTTGGGTAATTCTTAAATGTCTTAGAGGAGATAAATTCTTGTTTTATAAAGCAGGAGAACTTCTTGAAGACGTTGTTTTGTAATTTTAATTGTTTTTATTGCTAATACGATTAAAAAGTGAGAAAATATTGTTTTCTTTATGTAATCCTAGTTTGTTGCACTTATAATAAAAAGTCCGTATATGTGACTCACCTGGAGAAATATATCGGTGGATTTTCACATTCGCGAACGCTACCTGTGTCGAAGTGCAACTGACGTATTCCGAGCGCCGGCGATTCCTTTTATAATCAGGAACATCGACGGCCCTGCGCGCAACGCCACGCAGTCTCCGTACAGCACAGGAGCGTATCAACGCGGGCATCTTTGCGCCGTGATGTGTATAACAGACGAAAATATTCGAGCAACACAAAATATCACTTTCAGTCAAGTATGACGCATACGAGTCGACGTTCCAACCACATTTAGCCTTTCTTCATTAAAATAAATAGTTAATATTGAAATTACACGTTCTTGAAACGCGGTTTATAGGGGAATTGAAAAGAAGTTAAAAAAATACCATAGAATTAATTTTTGAAGAGAAGGAGGAAAGGAGAGAAGTTCCCTTTTAAAGTTCAATTGCTTAAATAGTTGCTTGTAATTAAGTTTACAATATTATTTCACAAAGACCGGGTTCAGGTGAGAAATTTTACTTATTTCGAAAGAATGTTTAACTTTGGTGAATAAAAGATTCTTAAATATCTTGTACAGAAAGATAAAAAAACTCACTTCTTACTATATTATAAAATTGGTACTAAAAATTAGAATATTCACAAAAATTATAATAATTTGTATTGTTCGTGTTCTCGTAAAAAAGTGTCCTTGTTAAATTGTTTTCGACATTTTTACTTCGTATGTCATTTTAAATTTTATTTTTAAAAAGAACTGGATTTACAATAGAATGGCTAATTGACATAAATAAAGTTACTACAAACATTGTATTGCCTCAACTTGAGTAAAGTAAACCCATACGAAGTATGTACAGGGTGTCCCGCAACGGGCTGGAACCGCTTTGGTGGAATATTCTACATACTAAAACAATAAAAGTAGTTCGTATTTATTATAATATTTGTTTATTTGATCGTATTTTCGAGTTCTGCCGATTTACTCCATCTCGAATCTGTTTACCTTCACAAGAGATGTACAAAATGGCCTACTTGCATGTGAACATAAGCATAGAAATGTTTTATCATTGATAATGTTGCCCTTTCTATTTCTCCAGGTGTTGTTCGAATTTTCCATAGGCCTTGTTCAATTCTTTCGCAACGTGTTTTCACCAGTCATGGGTAGCTTTTGTAATTGAAATACGTGTAAAATATCAAACACTTCTATCGAGTACATCAATCAGTTGACTTTGGCATTTTATATTTAATCGTATTACGGAATGTAAAACACTTCTGTAATTTGTATTCAAGTGATATGTACAGATTTCGCATTAACTAGAATTTTAAATTAAACACATAATTCATATTATTATTTTTAATATATGATTTATTGAATTTTCAGTACATTACACGTTGGTTATGTATCGTAAGTTTTCGAAAAAGAAGGAACTACCCAGATAGTCAATTCTGACATGACAGAAACCCACCAGAGTCTGCTAGCAGACACAAGCGTCAGATTGGCGAATCAGATGGATATGGAATTCGCGCCAACGTTGCGTAGTCTCTTTAATACTAATTACAGAAGTATTTCAGATTCCAAAACATGATTAAATACAAAATGCCAACGTATTCGTCAATTGTTTTATACAAAATATAAATGTCTGCATCGATTACTACAAATAGAAGCCAAAGAAAAAGTTCCTTCTTTAATGATTCTAAAAATTAAATTCTTGTAATGATTTTCTTGTTTAAAATTAAACCCTCTCAATTTTTGGAATAAATGCATAAAATCCGCTCTCTGGTAATGACATAACAATCGAATACAATATCTAAATAGATTTCGCATTCGAATATTTTTCAAAATGCTGTTTACACATCACTGGTTTTGGACGTTCTGTAGACGATAAGATCACGAATTAAAAGATTTATCATTATCTATAGAAATAGAACATAAGGTTCAACGTTTTGCATTCAGTTCTGTTTGCAAATGGATGGGTGAAATTAGTTCTAATATATCCACCTTTCAACAGACTTATTCCAACATAAGACTTCCTATGATTCGAAAACAAGGTCAAATTAGGTATAGGTTTATGTGAACATTTTTTATTGTTCTTATGTGCGAAGTCCACCCTTTACATTGCTTGCAAACAATATCGTGTCACAAGTTCGCAGCAACGCATGTTACTATTTAATATAATACCAAGTTGAGTAAATCTAGGTTTCATATATTGTACATTATGTGACCCATATTGACGTAGTTTAGATAATTTACTGTCTATGAGATCATTGAGGAAAATAACCTCAATCTTAGAGATTGTTCAAGATCGTTATTTTTCAGACTGCAATTTTTTCAAAATTTGAAATACTTGATTTCGTAGATACTTTTAACAGCAACGGCACTATTGTATGTATAACTTGGCAAAATTGTTTCCAACTGATATAAGATTAACGAGGTACAATCCTTATAATTCTTCTGTGAATAAGTTAAAATCGAATCTGCAACTATTGAAACAAATAAATCTATTTCAGGGTAACCAACTAATGGAAATAGTAGCGATAGTCAATCGAAAAGAAAACGGAAAAATTGAACCATTTCTAATTATTTATACAAAATTAGCTTTGAAATAATAGAACCACATGTTGGAGTAACAACATAAATCTTTCTGTGCGAGACCTTCGATCATGTTCTCTTAATTTTATTTTCTTTTTAACAATAATTAATTGAAAAATTCATCTTCATCAACGCCATCAAAAGCATTTTTACGTATTTTGATTTTTAACATTTTTAAATTTTCAGAATGTACATATACAACTTATATGAGCCTACAAAACATATTTTTTGAATTTCCATTAGAGGCTCAGATGAAAAAAAATAGTAGAAGAGACCTTTACCGAAACCAAATACAATTTTACAAAATTTTCGTAGCACATCTATACTGATGTGTGTATGATCACAATTATATGAGTCACTGTATATTCGAATGAGTTTTGACCTATTCGTTTAGAGTTTAGGGCATGTGCAAGTTTAACTAACGCGAATGGAGAGACACAGTAGGACCCGGTTAAATTATTCGACGATAGAGCAGAAACTCGAGAGTTCATGGCCCACAAAACCTTAGAAATACCATCTGGTTTACAACTTATGTGCCCTGAAACTGTTAGTCGAAATATTGCTGGTGACGATGCGGTCACATTTACTTGCTATTTGCCCACCATGCATAGAATCGCGGCTGTCGAGTTGTTAACAACGCGAGAAATCGATTAATCGTTGCGTGTCCATAACCCTCGGGATGTTATAATGGTGGATCGCTATAAAGTGTTTCACCAAGTTTACAAAGACTCGAACAAGAACGATATTATCGGAGCGAACTCTTATAATTCTTTGAAATATTTAGGACGCCAAACGACAACACCTCATATAATGTCTAAAGGACTAATATACTGATTTTCTCACCGTAAAGGTCACTTCAAAGTCATAGTGTGTAGGTTGTTGAATTCATCTTGACTTGATACCGACTACCACATCGCGTTATAAAAATACATATTAATATGAAAAAACATGCGATGACCTTGAATAAACCGTTAAAATGACCTTCACATGATTTATTTATCACCATCAGATGCACGCCTTAAAACCATGTACATACATCCTATTTAGTAATTTTTCTTATTTTTTATAGTAGCGGGAATAATTTAGTAGCTCCAGTTGAAATTAACAATGTATATGTATGTATACATATACAATATTATATAGTCGGAACCGGAAGACGATTACAATGCTCTCTTTGATTTAGTGACATGTATAAGAAGCAATAAAGGATTACTGAATGTGCGCCAAAATTCAACACGAACTATCAAATTCACAAGAATTATTCAGTCGTTGACCAACAAAAAATTCGCAATTAAAATGCTTTTCCTAAATTGTTAATTATCAAAGGAGTTGACGGAGAACATGGACAAATTTTCAAACACTTCTCAACTTTAAAATAGACTTCTGTATAGGTTGGATGCAAACCGTGATATGAATATTCATACATTTGTGCCACTAATGACATCGCAGCTAGAGGCACACGGGAAGAAAAATTTCA
Organism: Lasioglossum lativentre; assembly: GCA_916610255.1. Taxonomy (NCBI): domain Eukaryota; kingdom Metazoa; phylum Arthropoda; class Insecta; order Hymenoptera; family Halictidae; genus Lasioglossum; species Lasioglossum lativentre. The sequence goes on along the minus strand of OU744357.1, from coordinate 26,870,427 downwards.
CAGATCGATACCCATTTTGATGCGTCCACTGCTATGAAGATTACTAATGAGCGACTATATCTATTCAACATAAAATTAATTAACTAAATAAATCTAATTTATAGGTTAATATTAAAATTGATCTACTTCCATGAAATTATATTTTCAGATATTATTTTAGAAAAAGCAGAAGGTAAAACGAAGTCAATGAACGTGCATTTTCTAAAGAAGTTGCAAAACACTTTTAACACCAAGAGGCGGACGTTAATTTATTCATTAAGGTTAAATACACTTGCGAAATTATGTAGCAATTATGCTATTTTCTAAGGTTAAATGTAAAGAAAATATTAATTAGTCTCACAAAGAATTTAATTTAATTTTCTACAGCTGCAAATGAAATAAAAATATTGTTAGCTGAAGTTTTCATGTTATTGTATTTTCCATAAATGCATAAGTACAGAGCAGGCCAAATAAAGTGTTACCACAGACGACATGCATAAGACTCATAAGCTACTAAGAACCTATAGTAAAATCACTTCTCAAGCAAAATGTAAAAACAGGACTCAATTTTAGATAGTGTATGTATTGGAGCTACCTGTTATAAAAGAACGAACACTTGGAGTTTGCCCATAATTTTAGTGGTACTTTTAAGATTTAGAGTGAAATTAGATTATGTTATAATCTATGTTTATACTGACTATTTCAGAAGTCAGGGATAGTAAAAACAAACCCAGTAAACAACCAACCGCCATTTGGCCATATTGGCGGCAGCTCGGCTGCAGACGACCGCGCAACGTTGGCACCAATTCCATATCCATCGCCAATCTAACGCCTGTGTCTGCTAGCAGACTGCTGGTTTTCTGCTATTGCGTTCCGACTGTCTTCAGATTTGACTATCTAGGTAGTTCCTTCTTTCTTGAAAACTTACGATACATAACCACCGTGTAATGTATTGGAAAATTCAATAAATCATATATTAAAAATAATAATGTGAATTATGTGTTTAATTTCAAATTCTAATCAATGCAGAATCTATACGTACATCAGTGATAACCAGACTGCGGATTTTTATGTAAAATAAAAGCTTCTAAAGTCAATTCTAAAAGACAGAAGACAGTTGGAGAATGTACTTCTTCGTTTAATAATTTGAAACTATAAATAATTCTTAAACTATTCTAATGTCTAATGTCATCACAATCGTGCATTTCGCCCATTCATTTTTATCATAAACGCATCAAATTCGCAGTCTAGTGATAACAATAAGTGATGCCAATGTCATTGTCTTATATGACATATCAACATGTAAATAAAATGAAAAAAAATACATTACATCATCAAGATCAATATTTATGAATCAAAATGAATACTAATAAAAAGCTGTAAAAGAACAAACAAACAATACTGGGAAAAGCTAAAATACGTAAACAAAAACAACATGGATGTACACAACTAGTTTGGTAGCACTCCAGCGAAGTTTGTTAGACAACATCGAAAATTGAGTCGTGTTATTGAATAAATTTATGGAAATAAAATCTCACGACTCGGATACTAAAAGATAAAATCTCCTTCGAGAGCGACGGATGAACGAGTCTTGAAGGTCCAATTAATGATAGAATTGCAGTGAATACGTGCTCGAGAAGCGAAAAAATCTCGTCGATAAAACGTATAATTATTTTAAGCTGGATTTTTACCCACCGTCCAGTAAGACATCGAAAGCTCGGCAACCGGCAGCCATCGGGTACTTGCTGCCACCTATTCAAACACTGGTTATAATTACCAGCACGTTACCGCGGTCGATAAGGTAGAGATAAGGAAAGCTCTCGGCGCAGAACTCGCCTGTGCTTTCGGTTCAGGAGCTTGCACGACGTTACCAACAAGTGACGCCACAGACAAAGTGTAAGAAAGAATTGACTCTCAGCGTATTTTCGGAGCCTGATTTTCTGAGGCGCTCTCAATACCATTTCCATGTAACCCCCAACGTTATCAACACGGTATAGAAATTTTTAATTCGGCGATCTTAACACTAGGTTTACGGACCATTAAAAGTTTACATAACTTTATGAAAATAACAGAAATGTTTCAATCCAAATTTTTAGCCATTCTGTTTAGAATATATATATACAAAAAAATAAAGACTATAGCCGGGTTTGGTGGTGAAATTCGCCCCCGACGAGTTTTTAATCGAGCTTTAGCAATCCGATAGCCTACCCAATGAGACCCCGATCTGCCAAGTTACAGCCCCATATCTCATCTGTAAGGGTAGTTATTGAGGAAAATCGAAAAACCAGTTTTTGGCCCATTTTCCCAATTTATTGACAGTTAAAAATTCTGAAAAAATTCTGACACATTTTGGATACTAAGCCACATATTAGGTATCATTTTCAAATTTTTCCGTTGCAAATTCTGTTTGTAAAACGCGAAAAACATGAAAAAAATCGAAAAAATGCAGATTTCATATAGAAATCGAAAGAGCATACCTACAGATTTAATTCAGAAATGAGATATTCATAAGAATATTCATATATTCATAATCATAAGTATTATACTCAATTATTTTCAAATCCCTGAGAGTGGTGCGTCATAGTTGAAAAAAATAAAACCCACTGTTTTCGACGTTTTTCCTAAGTTATACCTATCTTCTCTGAATTGAAAAAATATATTATGTTATATTAAACATTTAAACATTTCTGTTTAAACAAACAGACTTTAAAATTTGCTTAGTACAAAAAACGAAAATAATACTAAGTCGTTATATTCGAATATTTTCAAGATACTTTCAATGGCGCCGCGCCGCGCCGGTTAGTGCAGCGGCTATAGTCTCGGACTGCGGAACCGCTGATGATTTTTTGAACCAGGTTCGAATCCCGCCCGGGTCAATCTTTTTTTTTTGATTATCAGATGTTTTTTCGCTTCCTAACCATATGATTGTTGTTAAACCATTGTAAAAATATTTTTTAACTATTATATATATAGTTAACTATTATATTATATATAATTTAGGATTTTACGGTCGGAGGACACATCAATTCTCAGGAAATCGAATCTTACAACTCCAACAGTTATTGCTCGAATCTAATTTATCACTCTTGCGAACTTTTCTAGCTGGACCTTTATTTATGAATATATTTGGAAATAGTTTTGAATGCATTTCTTAAATATAAGTCAATCTTTTTACCACTTAACAATTTACTTATAACATAAGCTACTTACTTGTAACAATACCACTTAACAATTTACCACGTAACAATTTATTTATCAAAGAAAAATACATGTACCACTTTGATAAATTCATGCTGTAAATTCTCACGAGGATTTAGATCGATGGACAACATTATTTGCAAAAAATCAAGAAACATTTATTCAAACGTGCATACACGTAGGTACGTGCTCAACCATAAACATAGTCTATGGTCCACCTTTTTTCGGCACATCAAAATTGAATAAATGGTTTACTTATAAATAATTTATTTGTGTACAATAAATAGGGAAAATGGGCCAAAAACTGGTTTTTCGATTTTCCTCAATAACTACCCTTACAGATGAAATATGGGGCTGTAACTTGGCAGATCGGGGTCTCTTTGGATAGGCTATCGAATAGCCAAAGCTCGATTAAAAACTCGTCGGGGTCAAATTTCACCACCAAACCCGGCTATAGCCTTTGTTGAATAATTTCTCATGAATGCATCTTTTCAATCTCTATAATCTCAAATTAAAAATATTAAAACCCGGCATGTGACGGGTCCCGTAAACCTAGTGTCAAAAATCTGAAAAATATCACTAAAGTTATGGGCATAATTATAATTAGTATTATTCATCTTTTACCAAACTATAAACGTTTCATCTTTTACATTAGAAGGTAGTCACAAAAGTTTCGTTCAGAATGTGTATCAGAGAAGAAATAAATGTTTAACATTGTTAAATAACACGCGCATACACAAATAACGTGATCATTTATTCGTTAACGATGTATTACTTTCTAAGCTTCCTTTTACCAGCTTTTACATAACCAAGCAATTTGCTTTCTTAAAGTATCTTCTCTCTAGGTTGAATTTAATATAACTTATATTAATTTATTCATGAAAATGGAAATTCTTGAACTGTATTTGTACAGTAAATGTAAATACTCGTATTTACATACATATATAATATTTCGTTTGAAAAACTACAATCTAATCAATTGAGAAACATTACTGTTTTTTATTGACAACAAAAAGAAAATAATTGTCTAAAATTGTGAAAAATATCTACTATTATAAATTATACATATATCTTTCCGACCATTGAACCTAACCCAGACATTTTGAAATTCTTTTAATTTTTCTGCTGTATTAAATCTGCAGTCAGGTCCATGAGAACTTGGACTTATCTCTTTTAGTTTTTAAGACGTTAAGTCGAGATATGGAAGATAATGGAACTTAGAAGGTTTTAAAAAATGCTGAAATTGGATCAGTCTTTATGACTTTACTATTCCAGCGTAGAGTTGAAACAGAAGAAAATTTCCTAAATTTTCAAATTTCATGGCCTTTAATGAATTAGAAAATTTGTTAGTCGCTTAATCTTGGACGTCTTATTTCTCGCGTCTTAAAAGATATTCCTTAAAACGATTGCATTATTCTTCAATTATTATTATTCAATTGTTTGTTGTATCTTTAAATAACAGTACTAATAAATGAATAATAAGTAAGTTGTTAATAAAAGTAGTCAATTTCTACGTGAATTATAAAGTGTATGTATTGTATAATGAAAACTCTTAATAATTAGCAGTGGAATAATGTTCCCAACGCTTGCAATTCCAATCTGCCTGGAACTGTCTAGACTTTGCATTCCTGTTGCGAAATGAAATTGCCTTAATAACTCTGTTTACAATAGTACTTTCATTACTTCTCTGTAGCCGCGGAGGCGTTTCATTCAAGTAATAATTAACTGTTTAATCGCATAAGATGCTTGTAATTATGATTGAGAATGCTCATGAACTACGACCAGTGTATTGGGCAAAATTTTATTTATTTAATAAATTAAAGTGAAATCTTATTTGCAAATAAGAATAAATGGTTCTATCGAAATAAACTTCATTTAAATGATACCAGAAATAAATGATTTATTATTCCTTATTTGCAAATACAATTTTATTTTTCATTTATATTTGTCTTTTATATATTAATAGTTTTGTATTTTCTGTTTTATTTTATGCAATGAAAAAATTATGAAATCTCTTTTTTTCTGTTCCGATTGACAGATCACAGTTTATGTTTGCTTTCAAATCTACTTGCTTTTCAAACAAGTAAAAGTTTATTCGATCTTGAGGTACTCATTATAATTGCCAAAGGAAAAAATTGCTCTAATAGAGCTGACGACGATAAAGGTGTGTTAGAATAGTACTTAGGTTGTCATCAACGCGTCTAACAACTGGAGCGCCACCATACATGTGGGGCAAGTTCGGCTCTTGAGGGAGCACTGTTGCTCGACTTTCCCCACGCGCTGCACGTATCGAAGAAGTACAGTCGTTTTGCTTATACATAGAGAAAATATTGTATCCAGTGTTAATAAACCAAGTTGTGTTAAAGGATAACAAAGGGGCATTCTCTATATATTTATTTCTAACAAGGTGTGTTACATTTTATGTTTGGATCTTCGAAATATTCTCTTATTAGATTTTAATATTAATTTGAATACGGTTAACTAAATTTTAATATTAAAATCGAAGAACTCATCGAGTTGACTATTCTTGATATTCGAAGTACAGGGAATACTTTTTTCAAGGGCTAATTTTATTGTATATCTCTTGGAAACAGCCATCTTAGAACGAAGAAGTAAAATGTTATCCACATCATTGATAATAAATGACGATCCATCGCTGACAATAAAACAAAATAAATTTGTTCAATAAGCAATAAATGGTACATAGAAATACAAAGCAGCAAATAATAATCACATTATTTAAATATGGTATTTAGACTTGTTCAATATTGTATTTAGACTTGTTTATTTGAACTCACAAATAACAAATGAAATTCTATCGACATAAATATTTAAATAAAAATTTATTTAATTTGTTAGTGTCTGCCGATGCTTTTCTATCGGAAGAATAAATTCCATGATAAATCGTTCAGTAAATAAATTGTGAAAATTTTCCATAAAATTGTCCATACTTGTACCATGTAATACATTGCTATTAAAATTTAAATGCAATATTTTACAATGAACAATCAAATTATTTAGATCATCATATATGTATTCGTTTAATAAACAATTTCTCTTCACTTTATGGACGTCACTTAGGTAACTATAGTAATTTTGTATTGTTACAAACTATTTTATGAAATACTACGGGGCTCCGCACCCTGTTCGCTTCGCTCACCAACCCCCGCGGTTTCTTATATGATAGAGTCTCTCTTTCTCTCTCCCTCCATATCTCCATATCTCCCTCTCTTACTCTCCCTCTCTCCCGAATATACACTGTGACCGCGCTTAATTTTCGATGCGTTTGCTGTTTTCGAAAATACATATATGTGTCTGTCAAACAATTATTTTAATCGAATTATGATTCCATGAAATTAAAAGCATTACACAGTCATTAATTATACGACACAGTTTTATTTTACGATACTATAACTATATCTGCAGATATTATGCATATACGACTTACTCATTCGTGGAAATATCGACGATTGCATCAGCATGCATCACACGATGCAATGCGAAAGCATCAGATCGTAAAATTAATTATATGGAGAATGTAGCGTTCAACAAATTCTATTTGATTTGACAGATTAAACAATCACTGTAATGCTTTCACTTCTATGTTTTCTGAAGCTTGTAGTCAATCATAAAAACCTAGATACGTACATATTATTATTACATTTTATTTATACATGTATTGCGAAAATTAAACAGATTTTTCAAAATTGACACCAAAATATGCATAAATAGAAAACATAAACTTAAAAAAATCAACGGACAATTTGTATTATTTTGCAATAATTGTTATAATTATAATAAGAAAAATATCAATATACAGGGTATCCCAAAAATGTACTTCCTACAAAGAGATGATTCCTGAAGTCATTTGAAGTAACTCTTTCCTTTGCGAGAATGTTTTCCACGGTTTTCTTAAGGAGTTATTAACAAAAAACACGGACCAATAAGGGCACGGCAACAGCGGACGAATTCCGGTACGGTACTAATCCGTCTACTGTTGCCGTGCCCTGATTGGTCGATGTTTACGTTAATAACTCCTTAACAAAGCCACGGAGAACATTTTTGCAAAGGAAAAAGTTGCTTCAAATGATCGCAGAAATCACCCCTTTGGAGGAAGTACAACATTTTCGGGACACCCTGTAGCCCTGTTCTGATAAGGACGTGTAAGGAAAGTATCATCGTTTTTTAGAATCTTTCAAATTTGTAAATTTAATTGCAAGCAATGGTTTAATGTCCAGAAAATATCCAAAACTAATGTTTTTCTTTTTAAATATTTAAAATTTGACAAATGCATATAGAATTTGGTGACTGCATTTTTATTGGAGATACATTGGACACAATTTATTAAAAATAATGATTGTACTTTACCCGAGACATTTGTAAGGACTTTACTCGAAAGCGGAAGTAAATGCAATTAATGTGATGCATGCATCAAATAGAAAAATTACGAGCAGTTATAAATATTACTGAATTTGAATATTCCTGTTTATGAATATGTAGGCGGTAGAATAAGGTAGGTACATTTTCTTTCCATGGCATTGGTCTCGTTGTATAAATTCGATGCTTCGATAAAATTAAAAATAGATGTATGTTCTCTTTTGTTGCTCATTACGCATGCAACGACATTACAGTTCTAAAACGTGTTTTCACACGAAACGAAGTTAGCGACTATTTATTGTTAAACAACGAAGTGAGAAGGCAATGTAGAATTACGATCATAATAAAATATTCTTAAAACATTAGAAATTTTTATCTTCATAACTATAGGGATTATAATAAAATTGAATATAATTATCCAACTGACCTATGATATTCAAACGATTAAGAATTGTGCTACAATTTTTAATATAATATTCTTCTATTTTTAGTTGTTGAAATCAATAAGCAAATATAATATAACATTTAATTTAAGTCCAACTTCTCTTCTGCATATAGAAATGTGAAGCACGAATGGCTGCAGTCTACAGATAAGTTTTTTTGAGGAAACCATGTATCCTTTTGTGATTTTGCTTCGGTGACATACTGGAAATCGTTTATTTATAGCTACTGCTGTATCATAGATCGTATACATTTATTGATCCATTTTCATATTACTTTCTCTCGAATACATCGTCTTATATCGAAAGAAAACTGTAATAATTATCCCATATTTCGAATTAGCAATAAGTTTAGTATTATTTCATGTTTGTTTCATTGTAAACCTCTATAAAATCCTACCCAAACTTCTAGCGTCTACCTATACAGGATGTCCCGAAAATGTCAAAAATCCTTGGAGGGAGTGGTTCCTGAGGTCATTTGAAGTAACTTTTACCTTTGCGAAAATATTCTTCGTGGCTTTGTTAAGGAGTTATTAACGAAAAACGCGGACCAATCAGAGCGCAGCTATAGCGAAAGGATTCCGACTCGACGGCGCGGCGCGGCGCGGCGCGGCGTATCCCGCTGGGCGTGGCGTTGCCGTTGGCCGAGCCGGAATCCGTCGGCTGCAGCCGCGCTCTGATTGGTCCGTGTTTTTCGTTAATAACTCGCAAACAAAGCCGAAGCGGCAATTTTCACTGAGGAAAAAGTTACTACAAATGACCTCAGTGTCCACTCCTTTCAAAGTTTTCCGCCATTTTTGCGACACCGTATATATTACAATCGCGTGTTGAAATTATAATATTATTAGTTGAATATCTCAATAATTTAAAATTACCAATTTTAAATCAATTAAAAGGAAAAAATTAATTAGTTTAGTATACAATGTTAACGGCAGCAACGAATATAATTTAATTTGAATCTCTTGAATTTTCTGTTTCGACGTTTTTATGCAAATATTGATATATCAAATAAATATCTCTGTAGTGTACACGAGATTTTTCTTCTGGGAATATTTTTCACTTTTGCATCGACAGATTACGTTACCGCAATTTTCAACCGTGCAAAAAGAGTATCAACCCAAACGAATATTCCGCGTCAATCGAGAGACGAGTGCACTTCGGTTAATAAGTTACGCATATATGTACCACAAAAAATAACGTTCATATACTAAAATTTAAATCTGTTCACGGTGGCTTGCGTAATTTTACATTTACGTCGTATTTATCTTCGTAATAAGAGCTGTAGTGGTTGTTAGTTATGCATGCAGAGTGTCCCAAAAATCTTGTACTTCCTTAAACGGGGGGGGGGGGGATTCCTCAATCTTGAATGTATGATAAACATAGGATCTTCTAATATACGTTTAAGTATTAATATCCATAAATTATCAATAACTTTTTTGTATTTTTGTACATCGATGAAACAGTCAATTAGTTAATTTTTAGTAAACGCTTGCTACTGAAAAAGTACATGTTCCACATCGCTCCACACAATGAGACTTAAATGTACGAAGAAATGTACGTAGAAACTTTCTACTTTCGTTTAATCGCAGTTTGAATCTGTAAAATGTTGTAAATCAGGTCGAAATAATTGTTTAAAAATATGTTAATATCACAGCTACAGAAATAGTTTAAAGGGCAAAGTTATGCAATCTTTTATAAGGATTAGATCTGCGAAAACAGATTTCAATTATCACTATTTTTCTTTAACATTTTTAATGAAGTGTTTCAAGAATTAAAGAAATGTGTTTGTCCATCAAGCGCTAGGAGTAATCAAACCATTGTGCAACAGCTCGAAAACATTCTGTATAATACTAATCAGTTAAAATTCTTAAATACTCGATTGTTCCTATTTTCTCCAGGTCTTTGAAGTTAGTTTTCAGTTGGGAACATTTGACGTATTTAACTATAAATATGTTTCACAGTGACGTGTTTCTGGCAGAGTTTACATCGCGAAAAGCTCTCAGGAAAGATATACGTTATTGTACCGCTTTCACATGTCCAAGGCATACATAACGCTGGAAAATATGAGAGAATGTACTAGATCTACATGTACAACATTGCTGAGCCAACTATAAGATGGGCTATAGCATTGTTCTCTGATCGTTCAAAACTAGGTATTAGAATTGATGGTTATCATTGTGAACATTTGTTAAAATTAAGTTTCTTTACTAAGTACACTATCCTGGTTATTGAATAACTTTTCCCATTCACTTTTTAAACGACATTGTATCAGATCATTAGATTTGTTTTGGCTTTTATTGCCATTCAGAGGTAATAAAAGTACATACACAGTGCAATTTAAAAATACATTGATAACTTAAAAATCTTGAAAACAAAGCTTGCTTCTTTCTGATATTTCTTCCTACCGCATAAGAGACAACTGAAATTAATATTTAAAATGATAAAGTTATGCGTGACATGTTCCACATTATTTATTTCACTTTATTTGTACAATTTTTCGTTTAAAGCTACGTCCATTTTTTGATGATTAGCGACTACGTATTTATACGTATAATAGACATAGTAACTTGGTCCTCATTTTTTATGTATAAATGTGAACAAAATCGTAAATCAATTTTTAGGGTGTCGCGTTGTAGCAACGGAAAGGCTTCAATCTTCCGATTAATGGAAGATTCATTCACGGTAAAAAACTTTTTAATGTTTTTTCAGAGATTTTATTTTACAGTAATTTTGAGGAGGAATGGTTCGTCAGTTTCGCAGCTACTACATCCTGTAAAAATATCTTAGGAGAAAATGAATAATCCAGCGCGGAAGTCGAATCTTCAAGCTTTAAAATGAGTCCAAGTTTATTACTGTACGATTGTTTATTGCGAAATTACAACAGGTCAAATATCGTAAATTTCTAGGGAATCAGAAATGTTATGTTCAAATACTGTCTGCACCTACTGTAGCTCAATAAGCGTGAAAGGTTTCAGTGATCTCAGTACCTCATAACTCGCGAATTTACAGTCACTTCAATCCCCTAATTAGTTGTTCTATTGTCCAACCGGCAAGTTCCAAGCTGGACCTAATTCAGTAAATCTAATTACGACGTGGTGGCAACGAGCGAATAAATAGATTGCCCCGACAGCCGAACACCGGACCAAAGCGTTGCAATGCAACAAAGATCTCAAATGGACGCTCGCGATAACAACACTTTCTTTTCAAATTGTTCAACTCGTTTATTCTTTTATTTGTTTCTGAAAGTTCCAGAAGCGATTCCATCATCGCTGATATATTACGCTTGCAGGAAGCATACATGCATCCTTCTGTTATTATTATCGCAACTTGATAAATGCGAAGCAACATCGATAGTATGTCCGCGAAGGTCTCCTCCTGTTGTTTCCCGTTTCTCAACTCCGCTGATGTATGTATGTAGGTCAAATGAGACTACGATAGCAATAATGGCCAACATGTTCTGAACAAGAACTATTTGCAGTATGGAAAAAAGTTTTATAAAAGTCTTGATTTCACTAATGTAGTTTAATTACAACAACCAAATAAAACATTTTTATAAATATGTCAAAACGAAATTATGATACCGTGGATCCGAAAAATATTTAAACACTACATTTCCGATTATCGACAAAATTGTCGATATTGAAAATGTGATAATTTCGTAAAAACAATAAATATTACAACCATAAGTCTGGACTCATTTTAAACCTTGAAAATATTTTTACATGACGTAGCAGGTGGGACTAGAGTCGCCAGATGACGAGAGGGAGCACGAAGAAAAATGACATAATTGATTGTTAGGATAATGAGTATTTGAATATGGAAGTTTTGTTGTACTGTGGACGATAACTTGATAGAAATTCAGGCAGCCATCGAATAACAGGACACTTTTACAACATTAAGAAATTAAAGAATCCCTTCAACACTAGGGAAACAAATTACAAGAGAGCCAGAAAGTTATCGAGATCAGAGCTTCATATTGTATTAATTTATTAGCAAATACAATATAATAGTTTCTAAATTCTTGAACAAAATTGTTTAAGAAAATTATAAATTATTTTCAGCCCTTCTATGTAGGCATGTAATTCTTCCGGTTGAGGTGTAACGAGCTATTTTCTCCGAGATTTCTAAAAATATAGATAAAAGATTATTTCCGTTTATTGCCGTTCGTTAAACTTTTTTATACAACTGACAGATTGTTACTGTTCTATTTTCATGATCAAAAGACAAGAGGCTTTCTCTGTTTTTTTTTTAATATAAAATGACACATATATATTTGTATTTCACAATAGTTTTTCTGAACCCTTGTGCACTATTCGTGTCAATTTAACCTAAATTCAGATTTCTGGTTCTAATAATGATTATTTTTTTGTAAAAATATATAGATTAATTTAATATCGCCAATTTATATACATTACACACGAGTTGAAAACTAGACTTTTTCCAGAATTGAATCTCGATTGTGATCTAATTTAATCTTTAAATGTCAGGATTGCTCAAGAAGGAAGTAGTACAAAGAGGAAAGCAGTATTTTCCTTTGAGGAGCTTTGTTTGTAATATGGATATTACGTTCGTTCTCATAACCTGGGCAAAGAAATATTCAGTATTGTCCATATATTCTCCAGGTCTTTGAAGTTAGTTTTCAACAAAAAACATTTGACGTATAATTAATAAACATATTTTAATATGTATTATTATAAATAAATTAAACAAGGAATATACAAAATTTTCAATTTGTACAAAAATAATAAAGTTTCGTTTAAATCAGGCCTGGGTAACTAGCAGCTCACGAGCCACAGACAACTCCTCTCCCTACTCTTGGGTCCTCCCCACCATACTCCTGTGAGTGTAGGAGGAGGTTGGGGAGACGAGGAGTGTAAGTATATGTATGTATAGGAGGCCGTATCCTGATCCTTATCTTGCCCCTTAACTTTTGAACCAGTGAATTCCTAACGTTAAAACTTGGATTTTTGGCATTTCCTCGTAAAGATCTACGGGATTACATTAAAAAAGTTCAAAATTTTTGGTCCCGTAAGATGAAGTTTAGCCTAAAAGTAGTCTAACAATAAGTCATACACTCTTTGTGTCGAAATATTTAGACTTCGTATTTGAATTCATTAAAAAATATTTTGCCATTAATTATAATGCAAAATTATATTAATATATAATAAATTATATTAATATTAATAATATATAATAAATTATATTAATATTAATAATATATTATAAATTATATTAATATATAATTTTGCATTAAATATTAGTTCTTATAATACAAAACATACTTATGGTTGTAAAATATTACGAAAAACTGACACAGATACATGTTTTGCAGAATCTCAAGTGACATATGTATGTTAAAGTCTATTAGACTTATGAGAAATTACTTATTACCGACAAAAAATTTTCCAAAATTTATTTATAAAAATGAATTACAAACATAGTTAATTTCAAAATATTGACCTTCTTGTCCGATAACGAAAGATTCAACATCTGCTTCACATCAAGTTCCGTTTATTTTGAGAGTTTTAAAATAAATGATCTTGATAAATCGGCGAGATGTATGGCAGTAAATCCATCATATTTTTGTACTTCTCCTTCGTGACTGGCCTGATGCCGGTTCTATTAACTACCTTATAACTATTTAATGCTATGCCTGCAGAAAAATCTTTATCGGATTCGTCTGATGACGTTAACGGCCTTATTCTTTTCCATTTTCTTGACGCATTTAGCGGTAACATATTTGCAAAGCACAGTACTTACTTATTATTATTATTATTATTATTATTATTATTATTAGTCTAATAAAATTTATTATATACTTAATACAACTATGTCTTCTTTAATACAACATAATATAACAACTTAATACAACATTTATAATATAAGTAAAAATATTTCTTGTAGTTATGAAATCAAAATAGAGTACTTTTCGTAAGTTCTGAGACCAACTCTGTCATTTGCATTAGTTCTTTGTATCGCAAATAATACGGTAATCTTTCATAACATAATTCTAACTGTCGTGTTATAAGGGAGTTATTTGTATTTTGCAATAGAGCTGCATCATTAACGAGGAAAGTTGTACAAGCCAGAAATTCTGAAAATTATGAAACTTTGTGTGCAAGTAGAATAATTCATCCGTAACACATACACCCTATTTTTTGCTCGTGCCGTTGTATACATATACAGTTTACAAGAGTAAAATCGCACACCTTGATTAATTTTCTTTCTCGCAAAACACCTCGAGAACGATAATAGATATCGTGTGAACAATATATCATGCTCTTTGTACATTTAGGAATTTGCAAAAAATAATTTTCGAGAAGTCCATACTTTACGAGTTATTCCCATGTTGTCAGACAAAAATACCTCGAAATCAAGTGATCGGAACGCTATGATTATTAAGGATATTAAATTTGTCTATACTCCATAAAAATGTCGAAAAAAGAATTAATTAAGTTCTCGTAACAAAATCACCTGTAGAAAAATTCTGTATATTGTTACATGTAGTCCTTGAAATAGTGTATGTCTTTACAAATTTTTTCAAGCAACAGTAGTACATATGACAGATATTTACATTTTCTTTTCTAAATAAACTAGCTTTCTCCCGCCACGCCTTGCTGTGGCTCAGTATTTTTTAAAAACATGTTTTTACCTGTCACAGATATAACATTTATATGCTTTATTTTACAACTACGGCACGCCAGTTCTGTAGTTCCCTCTCCCTCTCCCTCTCCCTCTCCCTCTCGCTCTCTCTCTCCCTCTCCTCCTTCTCCCTCTCTCTCCCTCTCACTCCCTCGCTCTCTCAAATTGAATATAGGTGCTTCCAGTCAAAAGTTATAAGCAGAAACGTGCCCAAAACAGGACGAAGAAGTCATCTTTGATCACTAATGACGTCACAACTTTTGAACCAATGGTCTTTTTCGCATGCGATTTGCTCTAAAACCTTGCCGAAGAAACGCCGCGTCTAATGGTTCAAACCACAGCTTTCTACGTTCAGCCGTTCTCAGTTGATAGTGTTACAAACAGACAGACGGACATGATTTTATTATACAGGGTGTCCCGTAACTGGAGGTACAAGCGAGTAGGGGGTGATTCTACGTGAAAAATTGAATCGAAATTGTAGAATAAAATTTTTTCATATGACGCTTTATTTTCGAAAAAAATAAGTTTGAACATGTACGTAAACGTTCGATGGAATTTAATAAGGAGAGCACTGTTATGTTTGCAACACCGTGGACATCACTTCCAACAGTTCATAAATTAGTCGAATTCTGGAAATCTGTCCATCGATCCATTGACAACGTTTACGAACAAGAATGGAGGTGATCTACAATGAAATCCGTCGAACTGAAGCTAAATCAAGTACACGCGTACTCGATCAATTTTCAAACTTATTTTTTTCGAAAATAAAGCGTCATATGAAAAAATTTTATTCTAAGGTGATTCTGTAGAATCACCCCCTACTCGCTTGTACCACCAGTTACGGAACACCCTGTATATAGAGATAGAGATGAAACCTTTATTGTCGTATTTGTACGTGTCATCTAAAGTCTAAAGTACAACAGCAAAAAACTCATTACCTCATTTATATGTTATTATTTTACGTTTTATATATTAATTTTAAAAGTTGTCTAAATAAAATTCTGGAATAACTTAATTTTTATTAATTCCCCCCTATTAAAAACTATTTGGCACGGCAACAACTCGATAAATACTATTTGTAAATTTTTGGAACGCGTACATAAAAAGGTTCACCACTGATTTAAGATATTGATGCAAAATCTAGTTCTCTGGAAAAAATACTTTTACTATTTTTATGACCCGCATGGTGTATCCGCACGATGGGGGAATCGATTTCGATCGATATGATCGAGCGAACCTCACCTATTACGTGTTGCGCATGACAAACGAATATCCGGTCATAGTATTATTATCATATCTTTATACTGTTGTACTTTACTTTTGTACTTACTTTTGTATTGTTGTATTTTATATTGTTAACCAAAATATACATATATTGTTAACCACTGATGGTGCTCATCTCATTTACAGACCCACAATTTAAAAAAAACGTTTCAATTAATTGTATTTGTCTTTTATTCTATTTGTAATCCTACATTATAAATATAACGTTCGAGAAGAAAGTATCAAATTTCGATGCTTTGTTTTTCTCGCTCTTTCTTTCTACCTTGCCTACTGTTAGTTTCCTTTGAAGTCATAGAATCGTTGATAAAACATTAAGCGGAGTGTTCAGCATTTGAGGTTGACGAGTCTTGACGTCGTGCCAAGTGTCGGCCGGCTAATGACTTCTTTGTCAAACTGAAGGTGAGAAGTCAAAGGTTCAGGAACGTTCACCCCGGCACGTGATAGAAAAAAAGATATTATTCGTGAGTGCTAAAATTGGCAAATCAATAACCTGGTCACTAGCTGACGGGATATTAAGCAGTAAAGTGGTATGGCGGTTTACTTATAGCCGGCGCCTCGTTGTTACAGAAGTTTCTATTCCATTATTCATAGCTTGTATCAAAAGTGAATCACACAGAAATCTACCATATTATAGTATATTTTTGTCGTTTAACGAATTCTAAAATTTCTTACGGTATTGTAAAGATTTTGTGCTATTGCAGTATTTTTAAATTATGTAATTCCAATGCGATGGAATAGAATACCAACTGTAGGTACCTATGTAGTATAAAAATATGTCAGATTTGAGTTTGATTTAAATGATATAAATATTGTACTATGATTTTCTTTAGCAATAATACATTTAGTTCGAGTTTTGGAAAAAGATGTTGCATTATTAAATACCAATTATAGTACATATGTAGTACAACAACTATGTTGAACAAAAGTATGACAGATTTGATTTAGTTAATATAGATACTATAATATTAATATTTTTTAACAATAATACATTTATTTCGAGTTTTGGCAAAAGGTGATATTTATTGATACTTAAGTGAAGTGTGTCATCTTTATAAATATGTAGCCCGCATGAGGGAATCGATTATCGATCGATGTGATCGAGTGAACCTAATTTATACATATAAGGGGTTGCGTGTGCCAAACGAAGATGCGTTTGGTCACAGTATTATTATCATATCTTTGTATCGTTGCATTATTTAACCAAAATATATACATTATAGTGTTAACCATTGTACGGTGCTTCTTATCATTTACGTACCCACAAAATAAGTACTGAAAAATATTTGTACTAATTCATGTTATGGTACATGAATTTACAAAAATAATAACTACATAGAATTACATACTACAGTATACGCTGGTTCTACATTAAGTGTTGCATTATGTCAATGTTAAAGAGACGTTACTACTTTTTGTATTTTTTCGTGAATGGCGTGCATACGAAAAACATAAAGAAGGTTTTACAATCTGTCGTTTACTTTTTCCTAATTTACGATCCTTCCCTTCGTTAAAGTTTTACTGCCCTAACAACGTTTCTTACAAAAAAAACAATGCCAATCATATATCACATAAAGCGACTCTTAAAGCGAATTTAACAGTACCAAGCACACTGACCTTGAAGTTTGTACAAGGTCATATAAATAGAATGACCACAAAAAATTTTATATATATGCTGTGTGTGTTCGTTATGAGAAACGGTAAACCTTTCTCTTCTTCTCTTTTGATTTTTGTACACATATTTGCCATGTGGCGAGAAAATACTGACAAGTACCTAGCGCTGTACGAGTATCCAATTTGTTTATGTATAAACGTATGAAGCTCGAATGATAATACATGAATACATAATCAAGAATGTGTTGGTACTCAATATTTGTGGAATAAAATAAAGATATATTTAATGCAACATTACCTTGATAACATCGAGTTTACGTTGTATTTTACACTATTTTATTTTATATTACAATTTTATCATATTCTCCGAAAAATGAAAAATCATGGAATGCTTTTTCAATATTACATTGTTTAATATTATTTAATATTATAATGTTACCTTCCTAGAATTTTTGAAACGTACATTGAAAGTTTCATAGACGACAATTAAAGTTCTGTTAGTAGCCGTAGTCAAAATAATATTATGGTAAAAAGTGCATCGCTTTTAAAGTCATTTAGCTGGCATACGTGTCATCAACGTAATAGATATAATTGTTCCACGCTTATTTCAGTACACATAACTACTGCCACTCATTCACAAAACAGAAGTCATATCGAATGACGTACTTTCAAAGAATAGTATTTGGTGACATAAGTTCCAATAATTCATGGCACGTGCACTATCGTACTACTAAGAAGTCATAATTTATTATAGACATAACCACCTATTTGAATCCTCCAGAGTTTTATAGACCCTGTGAGTGTGATGGAAGAAACAACTGTTATGACTAATCTCCGAATTTTATGCATGAATAACAAAAATAAATACGTTTTTAAAATATAAAAGAGATTCAAAGAATTTGAGAATATCAATATAATATCCCTGACTCATTAAAACTATTGAAACAAGAATAAAGAAAGGCTCCTGATTAATGTAATTATGACTGACAGCGTACATCAGGTATTACCTTTCAAAAGACAAAAAATATAGAACAAATTATAATTCATTTGATATATTAACATACAATTAATGTCTTTTAAACAAAAGATTGCGTTACCAATATACATATGATCGACAATAGAACTAATACTACAATATATTGTTTAAAGTTCCTCTGTCCTAAGATTCATTAAATGAGTCGCATTAAGTCAGTATTTTCGTTTTTTATTTTCAAAAAGTCGAGCTTTCTTGCATATTCTCTAAGTATCAGTAATGTACAATATGTATATGTACAAAAGCATTTATTTTAATTCGTAAATTTAACGTAGTTTTTGACATTCGAGTTATAGGTGTTGTAGTTTTCTCGCTCCCAGTATTTTATAAGATAAAATTGCAGCTTTCAAACAAAGTTCAGTTTGTAAAAATTTTGATAGTTATCGTGTATACATTAATTTAAATTTTCATTTGCTCACCGCTGTCTTCGGATTGAATAGATTTTAAAATCACCGTTGTAAATGATCTGTATGTAATTAAATCCAATATATCGAGTATACATGTGTATAGTATACAGACTAGACGGTTCAATATTCACTGGTTACGAGTCGCACGTGCTATGTAGTAGCACTGTATGTACAAAAGCATTTATTTTAATTCGTAAATTTAACGTAGTTGTTGACATTCGAGTTATAGGTGTTGTAGTTTTCTCGCTCCCAGTATTTTATAAGATAAAATTGCAGCTTTCAAATAAAGTTCAGTTTGTAAAAATTTTGGTAGTTATCGTGTATACATATTTAAATTTTCATTTGCTCACCGCTGTCTTCGGATTGAATAGATTTTAAAATCACCGTTGTAAATGATCTGTAATTAAATCCGATATATCGAGTATACATATGTATAGTATACAGACTAGACGGTTCAATATTCACTGGTTACGAGTCGCACGTGGTATGTAGTAGCACTGTATCTCCAACCATTACGCATGTATCCAAAACGACGGCAGCGTAATTTCCCTGTCAGGGTTTGATCGATGAACTGTTCACCAAGGATCGTCGTGAAACGAGTCACCCGAAGATCGTTAGCGCAGCACAATCGGGAATAAAAGTCGCGGTGAATCGTGCGCATACGAACGCGATGGGACCCCCTTTCCATTCTTCTGGCAACTCGGCCAACATCGATTTCATTCTGGAGCAATTACTGCCGCCAGTCGCTAGAAAATATGGGACGCCAACCTTGGGAGATTTGTTCATGGGTGCCGGACAGTCTCGCGTGGTGTTCCACGATGGCCACACCCGTCTTCAACCACGGAACAACTTCATTTTTCCTGCCAAATGGAAACTAATCATTTACGAACATCTAATAATCGAAAGTGTGTCCTGTTGTCGCCGCGTTTTACGATAAGTAAACAAACAAACGGTCTTGTTTTAAAGAAGTATTCTGGTTTCTTAAGGGTAGCACTATGCCACTATATGTACGTACATAGAACGATTTCATAGATTCTATTTAATATTCTCTTTGTATTCTGGTTTTTTTAAGAAGTGTTCCGTGTTTCACCAGTTTTTAGGAATTTTTTCAAAGGAACTATTCAAGATTGAATTTCCATCTATATTTACACAGATTATTTCTTTTATGTAAAACTAATCAAAATTACACGAGTTATATATTTATTTATAGAGTATGTTTTGTAACACATGTGTTGACTGTTGCCATAATTCCAGTCCTTCTAATTATACGTATTAATCAGTATGAATGTGGCTATGGCCAAAATAAATAAAAAATCTTGATTATTTTCCAAATGACGGCATTTTAAACTCAAATGACTGATTTTTTCATATTTTTTCACCTCTGGCAAGTTCAAAAAATTGAAAAAACGACGGATTGTTAACTTTTTGGTTCTTACAGTAACGGAATATGTGCAGAAGATCCTCTCAAAATTTCAATAAAATTGGTCAACTAGAACATGAGAGACCGTGGCAATAGCGTCGAAGAAAGGTGGTATCGAGATAAACGCGTCTGCAGATTCAACTATAAATTACATGAAGTTTACAAATGCAAATAAATTCTTTTGTACATACATATATACTTATACTTACAGAAAATACAAAAGATCGACTTTTAAAAAATGAGAAACCAGAACACTCCCTTAAAACTTGAACCGTGCAAATTTTCCAAAATATGTTCTAACATTAGACGTATGGATGAGAACAGACAAAGATAAGTTCTTGAAAGTAAAGGTTTTAATAAATTATCGAAATAAACATTTTTCTAAAATGGATCACGTATTTTGTTCATTAATATTAAAAGAGTTTTAAATCACCGCTACAAATACTGAAGCTTTTTTAATTACAATAAATACGTTATTTATTTGTAATATTTATATAAATAATTCCGAACGCAGAAATTGTGTTTCTGTCACGGAAACTTTTTTAGTAAACATTTTAAATTAATTATTTTCATCGTACTTTTAAAACAGCGAGATTACAAATATTTTGAAATTCACAATGCATGGTGTCGTTTAATAACACCTGTAACCTTGAAAATATTGTTGAACAAAGTAATAAATTGTCTAAATAAATAATTCATATTTTTTATCGGTACAACGTACTTTTGCTTCGAACACTTTTTTCCAGCTTCATTCCAGCAAAAATACTTAAATCTATGGATATTATCAATAACGATTGAAAGTTATCAAGGATATTATCAAGATTGAAAGTTAATTTAAATTGTCTTTAGGAATGATTTTGTGCCAATATACTATAAGCTTGGGATGGCTGTCATAGTATCTGGGATTGATTGTCACAAATTTTGAATAATTAAGTTTATTAATGGAAAGTCAATTTAATTATGAACACATTGTCTTTATTGTTGACGGTATTACGTAAGTGCTTATTATAAATGTTTCACAGTCTTAAACACAAAATGAAACGTGTGAATAATTATAAGAAAACCTGTTATGCATCTAAAACGCACATAAAAATAAATTCTGAAATGCTTATTGTAACAAAATTAAGAACTTCAGAAATTTTTTGATTATAAATGATTTTTGAACCACCATAAACATAAAAATAAAAATAGTTTTAAAAAAGGCTTATTAAGTAATGAGGCTAAGCAATAACTCAGCAGCCTTAATCAGAATCATTAAATCATTAGAATCATTAAGTTGTCACATGTGACAAATTACCGCGATTGTCCTATGACAACCTACCCTCAGTTGTAAACTATTTACTCTATCTATTAATTAATTAAATGATATGGAAAAATGCAATGAAGTCATTAAAGTAACTCACAAAATACTCTAAACTGCAAGATAAAGTGAAAAGTACAGTGATCAATACTTATAAACAAATATACTTACTTGACAAAAAGTACGTCGCAAACTCTACTTCGAACACATGGAAACAAAGAACAATAATTCCTATCTTGATGCAATACGTAGCGAACTATGACTGTGGAGGGGGGCAGTATGTTTACGCATGATCTTGAGCTATTAATAAATTTTTACCGTCTACTGTTTCTGTATTATAGCGTTTGTGGCAATCTACTCGCGTAACAACTATAGCTGGTCTCCCCTATCACCCTGTACATTGTACATTGTATAATATGCAGTGTGTCCCACGCGACTGTCACTACGATTTTTCGGGCATTTCCGGTAGCCAAATAAAAAAATGTTTGAAACAAAATTAATTAGTTTTTAGTCGGCTACAAAATGCAATAGAAAAAAATTCAAAAAAAAACTTTGTTTGACCTTCATTTTTTTTAATGGCACTACATATTTTTTAGTAAATAATATTATTGCTTTTGTCAAGACGAGTTCAACGGCCTAGCATACTATGACCTTGATATGACCTTGAACTCAAAAATGCGAAATCAATGACATGTTTTCGTTGAATATTATTTTATTGCGTTGTTTTATCTGGCTACCAGAATTGTCCGAAAAATCGTGGCGCCAGTCACGTGGGACACCCTGTATAACATTTTAAAATCACTATACGCAATCGAGGATTAACTGTCAAGAAAAGGACATGTACAAGACTCTAGTATACTAATTTAATGTAAAATGTAATGGACGATAATTATGGGGTCTTATCTGCTTGAAGTTGAAATTTGCACTTGTTGCTCGTCATGTAAGGACGAAAATAATTTACCAGAAATGCAAGATTTCGCGTGATATTAATATGTATCGTTTGATAAAATTGATTAAGCACTCAACGAGAGAATAACGGTGGGACAAAGAAGATATAGTGGCGACGGAAATCAATTATTAATTCGAGACAAGTACAGGGGAAAACGAAATCGATGTGCCAGAGCAACAAGCATGCCGGACAGAAGTGGACACGCATATCTCAGCCAAGACAGTAATAACAAATAATCTTTATTGCTTCGCGAAACAAAATAGCGCCGACACGCAAGCGATGATTTATCAAGTGCAACTTGAGCGAAACCTGGAGAACGTTGGAAAATTTATGCGCATGGAAAATCGTAAAGTGTAGAAG
Source organism: Lasioglossum lativentre (assembly GCA_916610255.1). Classification (NCBI taxonomy): domain Eukaryota; kingdom Metazoa; phylum Arthropoda; class Insecta; order Hymenoptera; family Halictidae; genus Lasioglossum; species Lasioglossum lativentre. Next base: position 26,847,427 of record OU744357.1, on the reverse strand, counting down.
CTAAAACGCTGCCGCCGTGAACTATTTTTGTTACTCCAGTTAGTCGTAATTAAAGAATCCTTTACGTATGCCACCGCAATCATAAATAGTTAACACATTTACGTACTGCGCAATTATATTACACAACAGAAATAGCAATAACGGCAAAAAATATTTGAAAACGTTCTGTTTAAACAGTAGTTCTCATACAGAAAGTTAACTCCAATAATTGTTCAATGTTTCAATGTTATGAAATGTAGTGTAGTATCCCAACGTTAATGGTAATGTATTTCATATTGAAATAAACAAACTTAATATTATTATTAATATAATATTAGAATTATTCAATCATTTGCTACTGTTCTGTAATCTTTAACACTATTTGTATACAAAAACAATCGGAAGAAAAAATTTGAAATTTTATTCCAATTACTAATTTTAAAAATATATTATGTATTGCTTGCAGATTGCGGACCTTCTGCTTACACAAGGCACAATACCTTCGCAATGCTACTTTTATTGTTTTTTCACCACAAGAAATTTTCTAGTCACCAAAAAGGGTTTTTTTCTGATTCTGCATATTATAAAACAGCTGACGAGAATGGAGATTTACCTAAAGATCCGCAATCTAATTATCGACTGTATTGATTAATACGCCTAGAAAATTTTAATCAATTTACACATACGTTACTATTTAAATAAACTAATAAATTGCTAGCTCAGTACCGTTTATCTCTGAAAGTGTAAAGCAAAACGTGCATCCACTTTTTCTTAATATTGCAAGAAATAAGCAGTTTTTGTGGGAGATTGATGATGATAAAATAATAATTTTACTGTTAAAATTCTGGATACATTTCCATTGATGTGGGCATGACAACTTTCGATACGACGAGAAATGCTTACATCCAATCTAGATTAAGATAGCGCACGCAAATTTCAGGAGAAAATCTGATATCAATTTTGCCACGCAATATTAACTCGAAGGGAGTCCAGATTCACGCAAACAAATCATCGCCTGTTTATATTACCGCCGCGAAAAAAGTTCAGTAACGTCGAGGAAAAAAGTAATCGTTATGATCGTTTACGTCATCCAGATAACACATTCTCACTTTTAATGTCCCCGTACTTCAGACTCGTTTCAGATGAAAAACTGTCCAGAATTTTACGAAGATTGTTAACATGATTACCACACAGTCGCCAGATTATGACTTGTCTCCCACTCTACCCTCCCCCTTCTACGACGCTATTCCCCACGCATGTGCCGCAATGTCACGAGAGTAATTCGGTACTGGCAGAGAGGGAGTAACTGCATTCCCCCCATCTGACGACTCTGGATTGCCATACACTATTCCGTTATTAATAATTAACATATAGAAAATTTTTTTCTTGAATAACATGGTTTAAAGAAGTCTCAAAAATATCTACACTGTATTCTTTCTTAAACGTATTTTTATAAAATTTTCAATGTCGCCTACCGTTCCGTTTTTTTTATAGATGAATCTAAAATTTGTTGTGTGACAACAATGATAAAATACTTGTTTCGTCAAACTGAAGGAAACGGTTAGAAAGGGCAATTATCGTAAGCATTTCATTCCATATATTTCACGTGCTCTAACAATGTCACATTTACCTACAGTGAAGTTCGGAAGTAAGTAAATAAGTAAATTCGTTGCAGTTGACCAACATAGAACATACATTTAATATGAATGTACCAGACTTCACAGAGGGCATATGTAGTTATATTCAATACATGCACAATATACAGGCTGAGTCAGAACATGTGGGAAGTACGGCAGGGGCTGATTCAGCACACTAAAATAAAAAGAAAAGTTCTTAGAAACGTATGCCCAATATGACCTTGTTTTCTTGAGTTATATCCTATGTATATACATATAGCTCATTGTATTGTTGCATATCAAATGTCCGATTTTTAACAATAACGGTAAACGACCGCAACTTTTTTCTAACCAAACAAATTGATCAATCACCATTGTAATCAACGTACACTGTCAATGAATTACAATTTTTTTTATTGTAGGTATTACATAGAAATTGAATTTTTATTATCATTCACATGCTCCATTTACAAAATTGTCTTCTCCATTTTGTAGTTATTTCTATTCCCAAGGAATAGTACGTTGATTAGTAACTACATTTTCACCAAATATTACATAAAGTCAATATGTTGTTTTTCCACTCGTATAAAGAGAGTGCACGATAATCGCATTGATTGACATTGAAATAAAATTTATTTAAACGTATAACATTATGTATACAGAATGTCCCACCTAAGTCTGCCACCCTTAATAACTTTGTTATTTATACAGATACAAAACAATGTTTACAGAGAAAGTTATCGTATTTCGAGGGGACAGACGCCAGTATAGGTGAAGGTCATCTTAAGCTCTTATTTTCGGAGATCTTACGAACAGTATTGTTTATTTAAATATAATGACCTACCTTTTGTATCGCGAATCGATAGAGTATCAAATTCTGCATACAAATATATTGACCTTCATATGTCCTAACCTAATAGTTAACGATATGTACCTATTATCTGGAAGCTAGTACATAGAAGCTCGAATTGATGTCACTCAACTTGAATATGATAAGTACACGTGGGAAATTAATTCGATAATATCTCGTTAACTATTATATTTAGAACATATGAAGGTCAATACATTTATACGCAGAATTTGATACTCTATCGATTCACTATACAAAAGGTAGGTCATTCCATTAAAAAAAAAACAATCAGAAAATATGACCTTGAGATGACCTTCACCCACATTGACTTCTGTATCCCTCCGAATACGATAAACTCCCCAAATATTTTTTTAGTGGTAGAGTTAGATGGGCCATCCTGTATTTAAATTAAAATTGAAGATAGGACCTTAAAGATTCAGCTTTGTACATTAAAGTGATATACAATAAACTTGTAGACTGCAAAAGTATTTCTTGACCTAAACGCTTCATAACATTTGCATTCTAAAATCGAATATTTCATATGCAACAATCCTATAAAAAAACTAAGAAAGTAACTAAAAAAGTATGTAGTGATGTAATATCATATTATTAATACAAAATTTTTCTATCGATGCATTCACAATGGCATAAGTTAACTAATCTGGTTAGTTGGTTCGTCCGGTATACTTTCCGTTTAAGAAACCAAGTGGTGTGTTTGAAAACTATGCCTAATGTAATGTAATCGTATCACTTGCACTGGTCTAGACTATGTAACCCAGGTATCCTGTAATGGAAACTAGCGGACATTGAGGCTGGAAGGTTGCCAAGGTCTAGAATATGGGCAGGCTACGCTGATGAAGTTCCAGGGACAAGGTCTTCCTGGGGTAAAGCTTGCAACGTAAATATTGGAGGTCTCATCCACGCTATAGAGGCCAGCTGTCCAGTTTCCGAAATCAACAAACACTGTGAAAAGAGAGATACCCGGACCTGAAATTTGAAAAACCTAGCACGAGATCCATGCTCAAGGTCTCGTTACAACGAAGACTTCAGCACGCTAGTTTGCACAATAGTTATCGAAAAAGGGTGAAGAGGAATATTGAAGGTACAGAACTGGTTTAGAGTATGGGATCCAGATTGGTATATAAATAAATATAAGCTGTGAGAAATAGGATGTACATAAATTATAAACATTAGGATTGTAAAATATATAGTTCTGTGCATAGTTTTTGGCAAGCGATCTAAAAACATCAGTGGTTTGTATTTTATATGTCTGTCAAACAATTATTTTAATCGAATGATGATTTGATGGAATTAAAAGCATTATACAGTATTCTACATAACATAGTGGCTATGTGTTACGAATTGATTAAGCACATCGAGGACACATTTTACAATAAAATGGTCCCTATTTTTCATAAAATAGTTATTATCAAAAAAAAACAATTTGTAAAGAACTTTGTTATGAACCTTTATATAAAAAAATATAAAATTTTTGTATGTATTATTTTAATTTCCACTAATTATAAGCCAAAAGAAACAACAATGTATATACAGAGTGAGTCTCGCAACATGGCAATAAGTATAGGATTTTATTCTAAAAAATGAAATTCACTTTGAAATCTCCCTCACCATAACAGTTCCTTTGAGGTCTGGGTCGTGTCTAGGTCATAGTATACTAGGCCGCTGAACTCGTCGTGACATAATCAATAATATTATGTACTAAAAAATATGTAGTGCCATTATAAAAAAAGAAAGCAGGTGACCATCAGACTCCCTTCTAGATTACAAAGTTTATGAATTTATGACAAAATTGAATAGCTACTACTAACTGATAATAATTGTAAGAAAATAATACTAGAATTATTGAAGAAAAACAAAAACTAAATGGCTCCTGCTTTTTGCAGCAGATTCAGGAAACATATATTTTACATAAAATAAAAGTTTGCATGCCATCTGTTTTATCAAGCTACTTAGAGGTTTATAAGTGTCAAGATTCATACTTTAAAAGCACAAAATGGCGAAAAAATGTTTAACGCTTAAGTGAACTATCAATCATTACAATCAAAGGTAATAATTATTTAATGTGTACCTATTGAAAATATAGCTATTCGTGGATTTAGATGAACCTACTGCGTTTCTATTTACCATTTCGATGGAGATGAACATTACCCAAAGATATAATATTAAATATAATTTAATTAAATTATTGCATTTTTTAAGTTTATTTTGAAGCTCCACTTAAGGATTAAAAAGTTGGTTATGCAAAAATTGTCAAATTAATTTTTTACACCTGGTTATGTATGGAATAGGTATTGATGGTTTTTAAATGGTGAGATTATAAACACATACATTTATTCCATACATAATACAATTTATAAATGTTCTTATTTTTCAAATTAACATTATTAGATACTTACATGCGGTCCATTTCAGCTTCGCAATTTAGAAACTTGTGTTTCATGAAGTAATCTAATCATACTCAGAAATATCGCTCCTACTTTGCACTTAAATGACCACTGTAACGCAAAAACTACGTTGACTTCGTGGCTACTAACTGTATTACAATATCGGACTTCTTACGCACCACGTTTCCCCTTGCTGTATGTTGAAACCATCTATGTATATTCTTTCATTTGAAGTATTCAAGTTTTCATTTGAAATTTTGAAGATACCCGGTTTATAAAAATTCAGTAATGAGATATTGTTGAAACCATTGTTCTTAATTTTTCTCAGAATTTTTTACATGGTGGATCGTAGTTAAAAAAAATAAAAATCAATTTTTTCGATGTTTCTTTACTTTTTTGAAGGTGTATTATATAATATTGAACATTTTTATATTCAGAAAAATAATGTACAAACTTAAAAATTGCAATATATTATAAATTATTTGATTTGCCTTATATTTCAATCTATGAGCATGACTCCCAACAGGCACGGTTAACGCAGGCGGTAAGGAATTTAAAAAAAATCGATTTTGCAGTCAAAAACTCGGAAAAAATGTACATTCGTGTGTGCTTTCAAGTAGAATGTATAAACGTGGTACTCTGAAAATTTCAATATAAAATCAGCAATTCTATGCTTGTAGATTTTTTTAAAAATCGCTTTTGCAACCAAAAATTGTAAAATAATTCTCTGTCATGTGTACTATTAGGTAGAATGTTTATGAATTTCTTCGTAATTTTTTGTTGAGCAGAACAGAAGTATAATTCATTAAACCGTGCTGACCGTGTAACTACCCTTGTGGTAGGGGTACCGACTTGAAACTTGTCACAGAGGGTTTCCTTTGGGAGCCCTATCGAACGGTATGACCAAATATCAATTTGGTGTTGGGGGCACTTTTCCCGCTTATACTATAGGGCTATACCCTTTCTTCGAAGCCTATCGCGAAATGGGAGATTTTAATAGGTTAATTCACGCAATTAATATTTGAGAAACTCCAATCTTATCCTCGGCTTTCTCCTCGTTTAATTACGTTTTGCGAAATAACAACATCGCAGACAATGATCTTTTTCTTATTATCACGCGTTCGAATTGTCGATGGAAATGTGGCGTGTCCATTAAGGGAAGTTATCGCGGTCGGTAACGATCGCATAAATAATTCATTCGGTTCGCGCACGAACACATTTTGAAGCGGCGAACGAGCCGCGAGGAGAAGCCCCTTATAGTTATAGTTAGTAGTACGGAGCTCCCTTTTCCCATGCGAACGAATGCCCTTCGACGTCCCGTGTAACAAAGTAATCTAAGTAGCTTCACTTGCACTGTCGTATGATCGAAATTTCCGGTTCGGCAACGAGTCACGCGATCCTCGAGGATCTTCCTTCGCAATGCTACCGATGCCCGATTCCTTCGACAAAGAGAAACTGGGACGTGTTCAACGTGAAATTCGTTGAAAACATCGCGAATTGTTTTGCTCTAAATGCTGATATCACATGATGCGTGTCAAGGTTCGTCCGTCCAAACAGATCGATCGGAGTCGCTTGTTACGCTAGCCAAATACCTAGCGTCTCACGAACTATCCAAAACGTACCAGGATCAGAATATCAAAAAATTATAATAATTTCCATATTATCAGATCGTTAAATATGTGAAACTTAAGAAATAAAACACAAACTTTTTGAAGTGAAACTTCTTTGCTGAGGGTAACAATTTTCTATTGTTACGGAAGTGACGTCACGGAAGTCGAGAGTGGCGCGAAAATTTAAACGGTTCGTTTTAAATCTTACAAGTATTTTATTTTCAAATTATTTTATGCTTTTTAGTCCATTTTGAAAACGTGGTTTTTAAAATAATTATTTTTTTATTAAATTATTATTTATGACAATTTCGCATTCATCACAAGAAAATTTGAAAATGCTGCAGCGATAGGATTTTACCGTCGCTCGATAGTAGGATCAAACGAAAAGGTTAGAAATACATGGTTATGTTGTGACAGCACGTGCAACTACGTTTACATTAATTAAAGTCAATATAATTAATTATATTACAGAGAGAAGAATACTGGACCATAGCATAATTTACGTATCTATGATTTTCAAAACCTACCGTGTGTGGAACAGAATAAATATCTAAAATCTAAGTAAAAGAAGAGGTATATATATAAATTACAAAATTACATTTAAAAAACATACGCGTGGAAAACCACGCGCGGCAGAAGTGAAACTTCTTGCAATCTAATAATGTTTAGAAGTAAATTAAGATTGGAAATGGTAAATAATCCTAATGAAGCGACAACAAGATCAGGAACAACTATTACAAAAAAAAATAATGAAGCGACAAGATCAGGAACAATTAATAGAAAAAAAAATAATTAACGATCAAAATTTGCGACGCAAAGAAGGAGAGCGTATGGGAAATGTTATGAACTATGTCTCTTTCTTTCCCATACGCTCTCCTTCTTTGCGTCGCAAATTTTGATCGTTCATTATTTTTTTTTCTATTAATTGTTCCTGATCTTGTCGCTTCATTATTTTTTTTTGTAATAGTTTTTCATATTTTTGGCAAACAAAAATGATTTATTTTTCATCGAAGTATGCACTATATTATCTGTTGGATTCCGGGTTTGGAAATCGAGTACAACAGTTTATAATAAAATCGAGAAGAGTTTTATTTAAGTATGTACACGGTGGCTTGTAAAGCCTGGATTAAGGTATATTTATACCGAAAAAACACGGTGGGACCCCGGATCCGGGAAAAGTTTGGTTACCCTGGTTTTGTATCTAGCACTTATATCAGTCCGTGCCGTCCCCGTATAAGTGCTAGATACAAAATCAGGGTAACCAAACTTCGCCCGGATCCGGGGTCCCACCCAGTGTCGCCAGAAAGTGCCCAAACCGGCACTCGAGGGGAATACAAGGTACCCCCTCTCTGATGACCAGAGCGGCAGAGTCCGCATCGCGCACGCGCAACGTGTCACATACTCTACAGTCTACTCACCTGAACTCCTCTGCCGCTCTGTGAGAGAGGGGGTACATTTTTTCACCGTGACTCCCCTAACCTGGCGACACTGGTCCCACCGTGTTTTTAAGGTACAACGACGTAACCTTCTGCACTGGAGCACTGCATGTATACAGTGACTACCATTAATATTCGGACGCTGTTAAAAAAACGAGAACTTTTTTGATATTGGACCATACGATTTTAACTTTTTTGAGAAGTGAGAGCAATTAGTTTACTACATGACGTGAAAAGAAATTTTTTCAAAAATTACTATTGGTCGGAATTGTAGAGAAAATACTATAAGTTGCATTTTACATCTTTTTTATGTGGGTCTATATTGAAAATTTAAAAAATATGTTTTGTAGATCTGTGTCAATTATATGCACTGTAAAAGTTTCAACGAAATCGGTCGATGTGGGAAAAAACGACAGGCATTGAAAGATGTACGAATCCTTAGATTTATTGCAGAGGTCGAATATCGTGAAAAATTGTAATTTTTACCATGTTTAAACGTTTGTAGCTCATTGCAACGTTGGCCGATTTTAATGACATTTTCAGAATATGTTTAATTGATACAGATCGACGAAACGTGTTTTCTACATTTTCAATATGAGCCCATATAAAAAAGTAGTGAAATATAACTTTTAGTATTTTCTCTGCAATTCCTAGCAATTACAATTTTTTCAAAAATTCCTTTCACGCAACAAAAACGATTGTTCTAACTTGTCAAAGAAATTCAAGTTGTATGGTCGAATATTAAAAAAGTTATCGTGTTTTCAAGAGTGTCCGAATTTTAGTGGGAGTCACTGTATATGTATGTAGTTTTTGAGAGGAAAATGTGGAATGGAGTAGAAAAGGAGACGTGGAAGAGACAAAGTCTAAGGGTCTGTTTGGTTCTGACGATTCAAGTATTTTGGCTGAGGTGTCTATGGTATGATTATCGTGATGCGTTGGCGTTTAACTAAGGCCTAGCTAAAAGCTTTGGAAATCCAACTATAACAATATTAAAGTGCAACAACAGTACTAGTCTAATGACAATATTACACAGTTTATTTTTACTTTTGTGAAAATACAATTTTACAGCAGCCAACGAGTTTAAGCGTAACATGTTCTTCGTTCGAAGTCCATCGTAAAACGGGACACCTATTAGCTCCAACAACGCCTACGCGAAACCGCTGACGTTTTCAACGATAAAACGTAATTTTCAGTTCGGGGAAGTTCAGTAATTCGTGCCTTTATGCTGCCTAACACCATGGCATGGCAGTGTCGTTGGAAGAGGCGCAGAAATTGAACAACAAGGAACCGAGGGGAATGGAGGATCGACGAAGCGGTGCGGTGCGGTGCGGTGCGGTGGTACCAGAGACTTAAAAGAATGAGGTGTTGTCAGTTGATTGTAGCCACCTATACCAAGGGTACAATAGATCGCTGCGAAATTAATGGCGTTGCATTCATAGTGTAACTAACGAAAAAGCCCGAAACTCTGTGTCAAGTTTTGCTGATTTGTTTTTTGCCAACTTTCCCACTTTACAGTTTCACAGAATCCGAACTTGTCCATGTTACTTTATACAGCCACCATTTTTCTTCCTTAGTTTACGTACTAGAGAACTTCTTGTGTGTGAATTTTATTTGAGCGACTGAAATTGATGAGCTTTCGTTGACCCTTTAAAGAAACGTGAAATTGTAAAAAGTTTACATACTGCTTCAAGAAAGCACAGTTTCATTTTATGGATGTAAGGAAGCAGATATACGATTTATTAGAATATTTTGTCGTTATTTACGCACTCTTTCCTTATTTATTTGAATACAATTTGGCACAATTACTTTTGTAATTGTTTCGTCATTTCACATCTCAATGCGTATAATAAAAAACATCCGAATCCTTAACCCTCGGCACTCGACTCACCACTAAAAATTCCTGTATCATTATTGCTGTACCAAAAATTTTGGTATTTACAGTATACATTACTATTTAAACTTTCTTTTGTCTGTCACTGTATACTAGACCATCTAAATTCTGAAACTTTGGACCAAGATATTGAAACGCTATGTAATCTTTCAGTTCGAAAGATCATGTAGATATGTACAAAACGAAAAGGAAATGAGACGCGATCTCTTATTTTCTCGTCTACTTCTTTACTTCCAAATAGCATGACCTGACCTATTTCCGATGGAACACGCATGTTCAGTGTACAGTATTTTTCAAGATAACTGTAAACTTTGTCTAGAGTCTAGACTCTAGAGCAGAGCAAGTTCCAGCATATTTCGTGTTTCATTTCCATTTGCGTTGTGACGGGTTAGATAGGCCTCGATTTAAAAACTGAAAATTTATTCTCTTCTGTATACATACAGAATGGATAAGGAATGAAGAAACAAAGTAAAGACTATATGTATACATATTTGTCAATTGTAATTAAGTCATAACATCAAACAAAAGTTTTCGCAAAATTATCTTTCCTTTGAAACTTGTTGGTATAAATGTGATTAAACAGTGACAAATGAACCGTTTTGAATAACTTAAATTAAGTATGCACGGCGAGTGCATAAAAAATGAGGAGTACAAATTTAGAACACTTGTCACTTATTTGAACAATTCTGAAAAAGTTAGAACAATTAGTTTACTGCACGACATGAAATAAAATTTTCAATACAGGCCAACATAAAAAAAACTGTAGAAAGCAACATTTAGTATTTTCTCCATAATTATGACCGAATGCAATTTCTTTATATAATATAATTCTATATATTCTTTTTGTAATAAATGAATTGTTCAAATCTGGTCGTTTGGTCCACCTTTGAAAAAGGTAACCTCTTTTAAAGATTGGTACGACTACTCAGGTGAGTTTGTAAGTATAGTGGTAATGAAAAAATGGGAAACTGCATTTTCAGAATTATATTTCTACAGCTAATTGACTTTCAGTTTATCAATGGACTGTTTCTTGGATTTTATGTGTTTTGCAATTATATGTAGGAGAAGCGGAGGAGGAGTGTACCTTTCCCCTCAGGAAAAGATAAGGGTAAGGTAAGGCGTGGTGAGTGTATGATTGATTGATTTGCGGTTGTTCTTGAATATTGTACGAATCTCGCAGAAGAAATAAGGAAGTAGGCTTAGGGAAAGGTGGAAGTGAAAATCATTGTCTGAAAGTGTGATCTGACAATGAAGATTGGTACGTAAGTTCATTAGAAAGTTGTTAAGCAAATATACACTTTGAAAATTAATTTTAGTACTAATTATATTGAGAATCATATTTGATTAGTATGTGTAAAATGCAAGATAAACATTTTCTAAGTGAATTGTACGAAACAGAAATTGAATAAACACAAATTTTTTCCTTTTAATAATTTTAATAAATCGAAAGTAGCGTAACAATGTTCTTAAATTCCTTTACTATCTACATATACAGTTTCGTATTACACCTACACATTCTTTGTCGTAAATGCATAAAACTCGCAGTATAGTAATCATCAGATTACAGATTTGTATGCAAATTAAAATTTTTCTAAGAGACTAGATAACAATGTATTTCATCTTTCAATAAATGCATAAAATTCGCAGTCTAGAAAGCACTGTTATAAATCTGATTTCGAAGGATTTTCATTGCTACTGATTCGAGAGATAACTCCAACTTGAGCATCAAAAAATTGTTATTCGTTTGTAGTTTCTTCAAGTTTTATATATTTTATAGATATCATTTGCATCGGTACGAAAAATGCCGCATATTAGTGAAACACGAATGAATAAATTTACGAAATTTAAAATGATTATATTTAAAGTTGGCTTTAAAAGAATTCCCAAAGTCGTAAGTTTTTTCCGTCGTAGCTGGAAGCCACTTTCAGGCACGTAACTGCAATTATACTGGCAATTCTTCGTTTATGAGAGTTCATTGGATACTGCAATCGATGCAATTGTAAGTACACATTTTAATATATAAAACAGTTTGCCATAAGGATATTAAATATACAGGGTGAACCCACATAACTTGCACACCTTGTATGTTTGCGTTATTTGTAATACCATGAAAAAATGATATACAGGTTAGTTAAGTTTTGTTTATAATAATTTTTCATTAAAATTACGTTTACGTACGTTAACGAACATGTAACCCACCAAATACTGATAAAATTTTTTAATCGCACAAAACTTAACGGGTACACCCTGTATAAAAAATTTGCATGGTATGGAGGGGAAAATATTATGATGTAAAAATTTTTTATGTGCGTAAAAGCGTTTCGGAAATTTCAAGGTCACTTTGATTTCATTAAATAAAAAGTCCTACCTTTTGTATCACGAATAAAAAATGTTTACATTATAATATTTCCCCCACTATACCATGCAACTTTCGTATTTATCATTTTTTCATATTATTACAAATGACGCAAATATTCAAGGTGTGCAAGTTACGCGGTTCACCCTGTATAATTTAACCCTGAAATAGGCACACTACTTCTACCATGGATGTTATCTGATTAGACTAGTATATTTTTATTACTCGGAAGCTGTAACCCAGAAATGATAACACATGTTCTTACGCGCCTGCTGCAAGATTAATTATTGCGTTGAATATTAAGTACTGGTGTGATTTTTTGTGTTACTGTTACGAGTAAATTACTGTACTCTGATGTAGTATTTGCTGCTGACTTTTAAGATCCTTAGAATGCTTTCACTCTTTAAACTTTAAACCATCTTATTTGAATAGAATGCATACATATAATTTAGATACAGTAGGGCGTCATTACAACCAAATTTGCGATGACCATGCAAACACAATTACTATATGTAAGAGTTGTCCTGTAATTAATTAATTATTATAATTTAATGTTTTATATTAATGAACAAGTAGCATCAATAATTTTGTATTCTGTGTAATTTCATTCTAAAATTTGCATTCGAAATTCGTCCAATTATGATTTGTCGTATATGGGTACCCGATTGTACATCGACGTAAAATTGTGCACAAAGAATGGGGATCGAGAAAGGTTTTGCAATATTTTGTCAGGATCATTGCAAATTACTGATGGAAATATAGAAATGAGTACCCGGTTGACTACATAAGGGTTAAACAAGCATTAAGGGGGTAGGACCCCCTCTAGGGGTCCCTAGAATACCCTAGAAATCTGGGCGAAACATGGGTTTGCGCGGTACGGATTTTCGTCCTTATATGAGCATATTTTTGCTGGACAAGGGCTCATTCGAAAGAGGAAGGTTCAATGAAGAGGGCTCAGCCCACGATAGCATCCAGAAAACTCATCCAATGGCATAAAAATGGCTTGGATTAAATGGCTGAACAGCATCAATTTTGGCTTACTTCTAACATTTATATTAAAAATATATGCATAATTTCATATAACAAAGGGGCTGAGCCACCTTCATTGAACCTTCCTCTTTCGAATGAGCCTTTGTCCAGCGAAAAATATGCTCATACAAGGATGAAAACCCGTACCGCGCAAACTCATGTTTCGCCCAGATTTCTAGGGTATTCTAGGGACCCCCTAGAGCAAATGTATTAGTGTAGGAGTTATTAATTTTGTCCCGAAATCCCCTATACCGACAAAAACATCCTGTAAACAGGAGCCAAGTTCTCTATGGCCGTAAAAAGTTGTGAGATCAAACAAAATACGGCCAAGTTCGTTAGCTTAGAAATACCTGATGCAATACTGAAAAAAGCGTTTGTAAAAATTCGTATAAAAGAACGCTATTTAATTTTTAAAGAGTTACATGGAAGGCTAAATTATTCAAACTTAGCCGCTACCTAACACCTTTTATGGCCATTGGTTTAAAAAGTAACGGCCAAGTTTGAATAATTTAGCCTTCCATGTAACTCTTTAAAAATTAAATAGCGTTCTTTTATACGAATTTTTACAAACGCTTTTTTCACTATTGCATCAGGTATTCCCAAGCTAACGAACTTGACCGTATTTTGTTTAATCTCACAACTTTTTACGGCCATAGAGAACTTGGCTCCTGTTTACAGGATGTTTTTGTTGGGATTTCATCAATTTCTGTTGCCATTTTTTTTTTTTGAGGTGTAAAATTTCAAGCTTTGATAATTATTCCTTTGATGGTTTGTTATGGTGGACCTATGTACCAAATTTCAAGCTTGTACGTCAATGGGAATTACCCAAAAGGTTTTGATGATCCGTGAGTCAGTCAGTCAGTCGGTGACCAATTTAGCGATTTTTGTGGTCCTATATCTCGGAACCTACTAATGTTGGAAGATTAATGTTTTGTCAATATTGGGACCTGATAGCATTTAACAAGTGTACGAAATTACATCTCTCCAACTGCCTCCAGTTCCGAGGTACAAGCCTCTAAAAAACGGTTTCGTGTAAAAGGAGGTAGTGCGAGAACTTGGCTGGTGCACTACCGTGCACCTAGATACCGACAAGATCGAATACTGTGGCGTCGCTGCGCGCTGATGTCGGGTTTAAGGGACTAACTTATCGAGTAACAACAATATTCACCCGATACAGGGTATCAGTTCGGCAGGTCTCTTTTAAAAGAGCTTTTGATTAGCTCCAGTTTCTTTCGGTACCGTTCATAACCGAGCGCTGAAGGAACTACACAGGTTCGCTTCCCTCGGTTCTTACGAAGTACGAAGTAACTATTTCTTCCGGCAAGCGTATCCGTAGCCGTTTCGTCGTTCACACGAGGGCCACGTATCTCGCGTGGTTCGCGTGCATTATCTGACCTCCTTTACGACATTGGTGAGATACGTTGGTATGTTTATGAATCCGGTAATAACGCCGCGTTATAGGGTTCACGAGAGTGAGCATAATAACACTGGCGGAAATTAGAGAAAGGCTGTAACTATTCTTTAAACTGGGGCATTTTTAACCGGCAATTTCACGCGGAGTCTCAATTTTGACCAAATTCTTTACAGCCTCAGCAGCCTCGGCAGTGTCGTGTTTTGATGTCATTTCGTGTTTTATAGTCCGATGTACCAACGTCAGCAACCACTGGAATATACACGTCTGTTGGCGACATTGGAATTCTGACTAAAAATACAGACCCGCAAACGTTTGCACGTGAATCGTCAGATTAAAATAAAAATGAATCGAACTGAACTACGTACGAGAAAAACCAACGTTACCGTTTGTAGCGCGTATGCTTAAATGCATTGTTGAAAATGGACTTTTATCGCGTGGAATTCAATTATGAAGAACAACTGCTAAGTCACGTGTCTGTGAACTACAAATGCTATGCATACCAGTCTAAAGATCATACCCAACGCATTGCGGTACGTACGAGATGAAGAATTAAAAACGAATCTAAACATTCCAACCGTAACAGAAGAAATTACATCATATCCGCTAAAATATAATGTAAAAATGGCACCATGTAAATAAAATAGTACGTATGCATAATGTATAGTAGAGCGTCAATTATCCCAACCTCTATTATTCGAACAAAAATTAAAGATTACTTTAACAAATAAGTTTTGTTAGCTATATATTTATAATTACCATATATCGTTATATACACGGTGTGGCGCAAATTAGTCCCACGATTTTTTAGCCCCTTCGGATGGTCGGACAGAAAAATGTTTCCTACCAAAGTTAATCTGTATTTAACCGACAAGAAATTGCAATATTTTAAATTTTTAAAAAAATCGATTTTCAACAAAAAATCAAGATCGCTGTCATATCTTTTAATGGAACTGAGTATTTTTAACTTCATAATATTGTAGGCGACGTCGAAACGAATTCAACGACCTGCTATACAATGACTTTCAGATGACCTTGAAAGATAATATCGCCATGAATCAATTGCCAGAATATTTGAAATATTTCGACGGTACGTAATAGCAACGCCTCCCATTTAGTAAGTTTTATTTGTTAAATTTGGTTTTTTGTGAGTTAAGTTCTGAAGCAATGTTTACGTTCATTTGTTTACCTGTAAATGCGAGGCGTTGCTATTACGTACCGTCGAAATATTTCAAATATTCTGGCAATTGATTCATGGCGATATTTTCTTTCAAGGTCATCTGAAAGTCATCGTATAACAGGTCGTTGAATTCGTTTCGACGTCGCCTACAATATTATGAAGTTAAAAATACCCAGTTCCATTAAAAGATATGACAGCGACCTAGATTTTTTATTGAAAATCGATTTTTTTAAAATTTAAAATATTGCAATTTCTTGTCGGTTAAATACTGATTAACTTTGGTAAGACATTTTTCTGTCCGACCATCCGAAGGGGCTGAAAACTCGTGGGGACTAATTTGCGCCGCACCCTGTATACATTTTGAGGAATATACAAATATATGACTCCTTTAGATATTGTATGACGTGTTGTCATTTGGCGTCCCAAATATTCCCAAGAATTATAAGATATTATTAAAGGTTACGTTAATCCAGTCATCTCAAGATTTCCGAAATCCTGCATAGATATATTAAGTTTTCTCAAAGCTACAATCTTGTAATAGAAATAATTGTACAGTATATGAAATCCAGTAAAATATAGAGTGTATTGAAGTAATTTAATTGTCCTTTGTGTTCTTCATGTCTTTCCTGATCACAGCAGCATCATGCCCGGTTTGGCACTAAAGACTTATTTAGGATTAATATCTACTGCAGAAGTCTTTTGCTTTTAGTACAGTATATGTATATTCGTTTAGGTATACTTTGTACCAATTTTTTGTGGAAGCTAAAATTGATTTTCCCATTATGTCTTAATTCTGATCCAAAGATTATCAATCGATGTCGATAATGTAACATATTCATAGTACAACTTTTTTTTTATATAAGTCTACAAATTTTCGATTGAATTTAAATCCGTGCTGGCCAATTTAATATCTGTATAGTTTCATTTTTCAATTAGTTTTATATTGATTTTGCCATATGTTTCGGATTCCGATCCTGCTGGAATGTCGCTTCATCGTCGAGACATGACACGTTCTCTTTCATTTCCGGAATATCAGATTGCACATTATTTTCAATTCGATGTATTGCCTGTCCGATACGACGTCGTTCATCCCCTTATCATAATGGAGGCATCACCGCGTTTAATATCTCTTTCACGTGTCGTCGTTTTAGGCTTTCACCGTTTTTATTCCTACACTATATATACATATGCTCTGCTGTCTAACGATAGCAACATCTCAATGTTTATACTTCCTTGCGAATTCTAATTGTGCCTTTACATTTTTCTTAGATATTATTTTTTGTTTTTATCAAACGACTTCAGTTTTTCTGCCAAGCCAGCTGGATTAGTTCACTAGGTGACATGTAATGAACGTTTTTAAAAAATTGCGTTTAGTTTGAATTAAGAAAAAATATTAAACATTGTATTTTATAACTTTTTTATTTGGGCTTGTAACGAAAATTTAAAGAATGTATTGAAAAGAATAGAAGTTATATGCGCGTTGAAAGTTTCATCGAAATTGGTCAATTGGTTTACGTGTTATAAGTTATTAAAAATGGTGAAAATATAGTTTTTAAATTTGCCTTACAAGTCCAAATAGAAAAGTTATAAAAATCAAAGTCTACTATTTTTTCGGAATTCAGACTAAACGCAAATTTTCCAAAATTTTCGTTAGATACACTTCATCTAGTAAATTAATGCAACTAGCTTGGCAGAAAATCTGAAGTCCATTTATAAAAAAGTTATTGTGATTTAAGGTGTGTCTTCAATTATGAGACTAACATAATTTTTCTCTATTTTTCCCTATATTTATACAACGAAGATTAACGCAATGTATCAAGAACTGCACTGACAATGAATGTGCAACTGCTCGTAAAAGATTGAGTTTGGCGCAATGCAAAACTGAGTATAAGCGATTTGTTAATTCCCAAGATATCAGAAATAAAAACAAACATGTTAAGGTCTTGGAAGATAGCGTATAACACAGACTTCCATGTACCACCATGTTGATTTTACTACAATATGTTTTTGTCTCAATATAAAAATTCTTGAAAAATACAATGTTTTCAGAAAAACATTATTGTCTTGCCTGAAAAACCATTATTTGCCTGAAAAACAATGGGAAAATTGTTAAAAAACTAGATGTATTAGACAACGGATCATTAATTTCAAGTAGTTCTTGGAAGTTGGTCGAGAACCAGAATACCTCCTTAAAACCGTAGACACATGGGTTTAGATATACTAATTAAATTTTCTAATGAGAAACGGATGTTCTAGCAGCTGGAAATAAATTTGCTAACAATGGAACAATCGTTCGACAGATTGTTGTGCTCCTTCCATCAAGGATACATCTAATCGAGATTAGCCGAGCACGAAAGCAACCTCTGCCAGTGGCCTCTCCGGTTTCGCCGAACGTGATGCGAAAATCGAATGCTGTTGCTTGTCGTTACGTCGATTGAGGCAATTATCCGGAAAGGTCGAATCTGCGTGGCCGCGAGAACTCTGCCGGAGACGTCGATCGAACGGGAGCCTGATAATCGATGCTTGCACGCTCGCGCTTGAGTCAATGCGGCCTTGAGTTAACTCGAGTCGTAGGAGTATCGTACGCGAACGATTGATTTTGAACACGGTGGCGATACAGAAGTATCTCCGTAACTGTTGCATCGTCGGGTCTGCCGAGCGACAGTTATAGAAGAGGTGCAACATTCTTTGTAGTGTGCCGGACGTAGAGAAAGATAGCGATTGAAAAAGAAAGAGGGACTGAAGATTCAAGTTTCGACTCATGACCGTCTCTGGTACAGGCCGGAAAATGTGATCTGGCAACACCGCATACAGACAGAACAACATCTCCGTAACTGTTCGTTGTCGGGTCTGCCGAGCGACAGTTATAGCAGAGGTGCAACATTCTTTGTAGTGTGTCGGACGTAGAGAAAGATAGCGATTGAAAAAGAAAGAGGGACTGAAGTTTCACGTTTCGACTCATGACCGTCTCTGGTACAGGCCGGAACATGTGATCTGGCAACACCGCATACAGACAGAACATCGGTTCGACGACCAGCTGGGCCGATCAACTTACTGCATATGCACAGTAGCATATAGGGACTATATAAATGAGATGGCCGTGTTAGACTCTTTTTCAGTTTCGCTTATTCCACAAGTACTTATGGTCGTAACTTATATCGTGTTTGGTGTCACATTAGTGAGAAAAACGAGACGAATATGATGGCAAAAGTTGCATAAAAAAATTTTAAAAATTAAAGTTGCAATCTTTTGCTTCGCTTCCATTAGTGTAAGTCTCACCGATACTCCACCCCTCGCTAGCTCGGTCGTCGAGCGTGTTTACCGCTTGATTGGTTCCAAGGGGAATCCCCCAGTGGTGGGGATAAAATTTTGATTGTTACGGTAGACACCTTTGCGACAGTTACGGAGATAATACTGTACCCACCTACATTCCACCTTTATTCCACCTTTGTTCCGTCTGCTTCTTTCTATTCCCTTGCGTACAAGGATCCCGCGTGAACTTGGGCAGCAATCTCACGGACACCTGTAGGGGCTCACCGCAGTCTACGATCGATCAAACCCTTATTGCTAGCTTAATTATTCACGATTCGTTTTAATTTCTAGTCGACGCGATTGCCGAGTGCCAGGTGTCAGTTGACAATGTCTATTTTCAACAACATATTGAAACAATCAGAAGACAGACTAATAATGAACGAGTTAAAAACTACACGAACAAGATGATGATCTGTGTCGACTGTTTAACAAAACCATTTGTACGATTCGAGTATATGTTGCTAATCAACCATGCCCTGCCTACTTGTTTAACACTAACCGTACCACGACATGTCAAATGACCAATTTCACAATTTTTACTTTCTTCAAATTACAAAGATGCTTACAATAGAAATTATTGAATACATTTCTTCATCCAAGCACATATTGTTATTATTTCGAGAAATATAAATAAATTCAGTTTTGTAATTTTTATAAAACAGTATAAGTGTACCAGTCACATTTTGTTTTCAGTACGGTTAGTGTTAAAAATAATAATAATTATGTAGAAAAGGGGACTACTCGCTGATTTTGATGACCTTGCACCTCTGCACTCCCTCTCCAAAATAACTAACCCAGACCTGACCAAAATTTGTTTAAAATGGCAGAATTGGCTGTAGTGTCCTAATAGTTTCTTTTACAAATATTTCGGAAAATAAGGTCGAGCGGCGGTAACATGTACACATAATGCAAAGTTGTTCAGAATGATTACCTTGACAACATATTTCAAGGTCATTGAAATCTGCGAGGAGTGTTCATTTGAAAAATTCAAATCAAAATATGTTGAATACAAAAATTTCACTATTTCAAAAGAAGAATACAACTGTCTCATATTTATCTTTTATTTGTTTGATATTTTCAAGGTTAGTTGATAGTAGTATTTTTTCTTTTTAAATAGATTTCTATAATTTTTTCACAGATTCTTATTCGGCTGTAAAAGTAAAAAACTTTGTTATGAACTATTTTGGTATCAAAATTCATCTTAAGAAGCTATTCTCGATTAGATAAAATTAGTTTTAAAAATGGCTTAAACAAAAGTGTCTTCACTTTCTCAGTAGAATAACAATCTGAAAAAAGAAAATTGATCTTCAAATAACCTTGAAAATGTTCAACAAATATAAATTAGATAGTTATATTCTCCTTATTAAACTATAAAACTTTTTTATTCTACGATTTTCTCAAAAATATGTTCTCTGTGGAATATCTATTTGGATTTGAATGTCCATTAATTTTTATGCAAAATAAAAATTGTCTGCATCAATGTCAAGACACAAAAGCTGCATAGCAATTCGTTTTTTTACTTAATAATTTTAGTGAACTAGCAATACTACAACTATATTTTTAACTTCTTTAAATGTATCTATGATTTTATGTTTGTTCTTCTCATGCAATGTGCTAAATGTATAAAATCCGCAGTGTAATAATGAACATCCTGTCTACTGTAATTATAATTAACAACAGTTAATAAGTATCTTACATACTTGTTAAGATATTCAACCCATAAATATTAATGTACTTACACAACTGAAATAAAAAGTGATCGCTGATATCACACTAGCTGATGCTGCATTGAATGAATAAATTAGGAAACAAAAACATGGCAATTTATTCATGCATTGATGACGACTGGTTCTCGGACAGAAATACAATGAACGAAGGAATAGAATATAATAATGTGGGACTTTTAATGCTAGTAGAGGCGAACTGTTTCGGTTATTTTCGGAGAAGTTCCGACACTTGACAATATAGATGTTTGGTCTGCGAATTTGAAAAGTTTTTAAGCGATGGAACAATTTCACTTTCGATAGTATACTGCCGTGCATAAAGTCCATAGCTCCGAAGAGTGACTTCTGGGAAATTATTAACGTTTCTCGGAAACCGATGGAACTGTTGACCTGAGGTTATACGACACGCTTGCAAAGTCCTCGTCCACTATACAATACAGAAGAAAAATCGTCGACCGTCACTCCTGCTTTGAGGAAATTTATGTTAACTTTTGTGCGGATAATCAAAATTTACACGGTTATTGAGCAACTGGGATACTCGGACACTGTGACAATACTTTCTGACCAGTTCAGACATGCAGCTATAATTTTACCTTCACATTGTTTTCGAAACTCTGAGATTGTCTTTCCTATAATATCCATACAGATTAACATGTATAGGAAATAGTTGATCAGAATTATGCCTCCAACATATTTCAAGGTCATTGAAATTGGTGAGGAATGCCCTATTGTAAATAATTACCAATCTGTCTCTTGATTAGTTAACAATTGTAATTTATATCATTTATATCAGTATATATAAATAATATTACTTAAAACCTTTGTGTTTGTACAGATTAGTAGTTAACAATTGTAATTTATATTATGTATATCAGTAAATAAACAATACAGTATTTTATCGATAAATGTCCCAAATGTCTTACACATAATTGTCCCTGAACTATCCCCACTCCTCCGGGGTATACCCTGTGAGAAGTGTAACATGATACAGGTCGGGTATATCGGTGTGAGACCAGGAGACCACTACTAATCCAATAATAAAACTTCTTTATTTTTTATTATTTTTTTATGGAACTTTCACCAACATATTCTTGATATTTTTCTAATGAAATTGATACCAAAAATGATATAATTCCGATAAATATGTTTATTTTACATTTCCGTTTTAATTCGTTCGCAACGGGTTAATGAAATCCTTTTATTAATAGGCAACCGGATAGCTACAAAATTATTCAATCATCTTTCCGATTTGTTTCCGTTAATTTTTACACGGTACTCTTTATTAATTTTAATTTTGTTTTCGACAACAGACTACTTCAACCAAAAATAATGGAGAGAACATTTCGCGTACCGTGGAAAAATTAACGGAAACAAGAAAGTCGATTGAATAATTATACTATGTAGCTGTCCGGTTGCCTCTTAATAAAAGGATATCAAAAACCCGTTGCGAAACTTCCATCGCACGTAAATATCATCGGAATTATATCATTTTTCGTATCAATTTCATTAGAAAAATATCAAGAATATGTTGGTGAAAGTTCCATAAAAAAATAAAGAAGTTTTGTTATTGGATTAGTAGTGGTCTCCTGGTCTCACACCGATATACCCGACCCGTATTATGTTACAGTTCTCGGCGACCGAGGCCCCTCGGGCTTCGCTATTCGTTTTTACGTTCGGCAAAAGTCAAAGAATAGTATCCGTCACACATAATTGTCCCTGGCCGGACCCGTGGTTGGGACAATTATCGATAAAATACTGTATTACTTAAAAACTTTGCACTTATACACTGTGCCTACTCATAAGCTACTTGTTAAATTGAAAAATATTTAAAAAAAAAGTTGTTTGATATTGAACAGGACGTACATGTGATAATAGTTTTCTAAAGTTTTGCATTTTTATCAAGTT
The DNA here is from genome assembly GCA_916610255.1 of Lasioglossum lativentre. Taxonomy (NCBI): domain Eukaryota; kingdom Metazoa; phylum Arthropoda; class Insecta; order Hymenoptera; family Halictidae; genus Lasioglossum; species Lasioglossum lativentre. Next base: position 26,824,723 of record OU744357.1, on the reverse strand, counting down.
ATGGAGGTGACCTCGAGCTTTTATTGTAGTAAATGCGAAGTAAAAACCTACTGAGGCATATACATATGTATGTACTTCTGTACAAAACTTCTGCATCGAGCAGACAAATGTTGTATGGATTTATGCTGCACAGAAGTTCCATCAACTTTTACTGACCAATATCCCGGTAATTATTAATATTTTAAGTCATATACCTTAATGTATTTCGATGCAACATTCAATATTCTTTCGAATAGCATAGTTAACTATTATGCATTATGAATATGACACAAAAACTCATGGTCACCTTCATATCTAGACAAAACAGTGAAACATCAGAAAACTAACGATTACATTGTATGTAAACACTTTTTATACAATAAGTAATTTACGAAAAAATATGGGTGGTACAGTTAGGTGACTGATTCTGTGCATGTACATATAATTTCTATGTACTAGAGTATCGTAATTATTTAACATCCGTATATGAAGAAGTTTAAAGCTTTATTATTTACAAAATCTTACCTAAACGTTCTCAACCTTTTTTTGTACCATTTACATATTTGTAGTTATTTACTACTACTATAGATATTTAGAGATGCCCTGTGTACATATATAAAACATTTTTTCTTCACAATTTCGACCAACGCTAATTTTTAATTAATTTTATTACACATTACCTAGTAAACTAATCCTTCTAACACCTCAAAAAAACCTTAAGTCTTTAGGTCCAATTTTGGAAAAAGTTCTTAGTTTTTAAAGGGTGTTCACTTAATTTTGCCCTTGACTGTACATTAGTATTTGAACTTTCTTTTGTCCGCCACTGCATCGTGCATAGCGTTAAATGTACGAAAACGTTCTGTCAAACCAAAGTCTGGGCTACAGGACTCCTGATTTGACTATCTAAAACTGTTCGTCCGGATGGTCTAACTAACGCGATTGTTCTGTCCGGTGGTCAAAGTTCGTGATCATTCTGCCTAAAGTTCAAAGTAGATCTGTATGGTTCAAAGTTCAAAGATGTTCTGATTCGTCCTGAATTCTAGTCGTTAATCCTACGTTGCACAATCCCCTACCCAGGCTCGTGTAAAAAAACATTCTTTTGGTTGAGATAAAAGAAGGACGAACAGCCAGTTCAGAGAATAATCTCAAATTGTGCAACACTTACTGACTCCATGACTTTGATTTCTCACGCAAGCCATGTAGGACATCGTAAGAAGATCCTTGTTCGAAAATCTTCGCCCATAAACAAGGTAGCGTTGCCTTTATTTATTGTTAGTTAATTATTAACAGTTAATTGCTACTGATCAGGATTCGAAAAAGGTCTAGAACTTTTTCATTAGCTGCATCGGAATTTATTACATGTGGTGTACTGTTTTAAAAAATTCCAATGAGAACAGATATAAAAGAATTCTTGAGATTAACATTTTTGGTTTGAATAGAATTAATAAAATTTAAAAATATAAGCTTTTCCTTAATTAATATAAAAAATGTTCTCGGACATTATAACAAGTGCCAAATTATTGTTACAATTGAATACATACAAACAATTCATACAACCCCCTTTGAAGGAGACAAGCAAACAACCTCCTTAAATTTTCGTAAATATTGGTTATTTAATCTAGTATGAATATACCCTCCTACACACATAAATATTAATGATTTTAAAAAAGCATGAATTAATAAATGAGAATATTAGTATCAACTCTCATTATACTTAAGAGAACAAAAATTAATATCTATTTTCAGAATTAATGCAATTAATTTGAATTATTAGTAGAAAATTATTTAGAATTTATTTGTGTATTAAGATACATAATTTCTGATTTGAATGCTAGAGTCATGTTCCCACACTGATCTGTGTCAAGTATTATCGTCCCTCGCGTCGTTTTAGGAACTATTTTCTGCGCAGATTCGCTCAATTAATCGACAAGAAAGGACGACCAAGGACTACCATGTTTAATTGGAATTTATTATGCGGAAGTGATTTACGTACTTGTACATGTTCAATCGATCGTACATCTCATGCATTTTTATTAATACACTTTTAGAAACTCTTTACACTGTTGATTTACCATGTGAATAGTTTGATGAGTTTCTGTAATAATACTTGCAAATTAATCGTAAAGCAGCGCTTTTGTAACCAGATAAATAGATATTCACCAACGTGGAAGAAACGTGACAACGCACAGATTTGATAACTTTCGCATAATATTTTGAGCCATCAATTTCAAAAAGGCTTAATGTCGCCAGTGAAGAGTTTAAAGAAAAAGGACACATAATTAAAAATATACAGGGTGTCCTAAAAATTTCGGAAAACCTTGAAAGAGGTAGTTCCTTAAATGTTTCTGTAGCCGCAATCTAATTGGTCCGTGTTTTTCGTTAACAACTCCTTAACAAAGCCGAAGCGGAAATTTTCGCTACAGAAAAACTTACTTCAAATGACCTAAGAAACAACCCCTGTCAAAATTCTCCGAAATTTTTGGGACACCCAGTATACATTTTTTATATCAACATCAAGACATTAAAATTTTGTTAATTTCGAAGGTTTACGTTATTTAACATATTATCAATAATTATTTAACAAACTTTTTAAATATTTACTTTAGTGAAAATACTTCACATATTTGGAATAAAACTGGTGATACGACAGCTTACCAGTTTAAAATTCATGACAGTTGTTTGCGTTCGTGACAGTCTGTCCAAGCGAGTCAAAACAAATAAACAAAACCCCAGCGTACTTTATTTACCAAGTATTTGAAAAATATAGCTCCGATCGTGTTACATGAGTGATTACCATATAGGTATATGTATTTGTTTACCGTCCCAATTTATTGGACGGAATGTAGGTATACCAAAAAATATGTTTTTGGAAATGCTGTACTACCATCGAACTGTCATCCCTAAACAAATAATTCGAAAGTTCATGAAAATTACCATTTTGCATGCGTACAAAAAATATTTTACCTAAAAATAAATATAACCCTTAAAAGTTTAAATTCGGTGCTCTAAGAACAATGTTTTCGAAATCAGTATCATGTATATTTTCTGTAACTAATGAACCAATTGAACTTGTGAACTTGAACACTAATATTGTGTAATTATTTTCAGTATTATCATCGAGCATTTATTATATGATTTTTATATGTTTATCACACGTTTTTAGAAATAAACAGCAGATCATGTTTAAATTGAAAATCATGCCTGCGAATAATGATCGTTTTCCAAAAAATTGAACTTTTAATTTCGACAGTATTTGTCTACTTCAATGGAGTGTTTTGTATTTCTTCGTTAAGTATTAGTTCCTTTATCCTTTCACGTAGATTACAGTAAAAAGAAAACATATGTTTCTACTTTTGACAATCTTTCGAAATTAGTTGCTCCACATTACTAACGTTTACTGAATTCATAGAGAAATACTTCTAACATGACAAAGAAATGTATAAATAATATAAGTAGACTAATCGGAAAAAGTTTTGGTTCAAAAAATAATGGTTCGATTACATAAAGGACACCCTGTATACACATCGTGTAGCGAGTGAAATTAGATACTATCACTCGTAGCAAAAAGTTTGTTTGCGAAAGTAATAATCGAACCGTAAGTGTACGTACATCGAATTTTGTGGTCGGCTGAAACAGTTTGGCGTTCTTCCACTGAGCGTCAATACCTCTCAGTGAAATAAATACATTTTAGTCGCGCCGACCTGTTAGTTTTGGCAATGAGGGCGTCGAAAGTAACATAATCTGGCGCCAGCAGAGATGCGAATAATTGATTGGCCGACGTTTGTTTTGTTTCCATTTTCCCAATCCTCATTCCGTCGAGATTCATTTATAATATTCTATTACCTTCTTTGATTGGACACTGCTTAATACCTCTTCCATCTCGAGGATTCGAATGTCTCGTATTTCTTTGTAACCAATGTTGAAAAATGTAGCAAGAATCCATCAACGAGATTCACAAAGAGAATATATTTTACTGTAATTATTACTACAATGGAAAATGTAAGATAAGATAATATAAAATATATATTTATTTTCGGTTTTTCAGCCCTGAAAAGCATCGTCGAGCCGAAATTCGTCTGCTGTAGCCGCGCTTTGATTGGTCCGTAGTTTTCGTTAATAACTCCTTAACAAAGTCGCGGAGAACATTTTCGCAAAGGAAACAGTTACTTCAAATGACCTCAGAAATCACCTTTTTGAAGGAAGTATAACATTTTTGGGACACCCTGTATACCTTCGAATTAAAATGATTCCAATTTAAAGTAATTAAAATCTGTTGGAAATACGTTGACTACAGAATCTCTCAACAGTAAAAATAAAAAACTCATCGTACGGAATATAATATTTTAATTAAACAAAAAATTAAATCATTTTATTTTTTTTATTCTAAGAACTTCGTCCCAGAAGAGGTTAAATATTATCTCTCTATATATGTATTTAAATGTCTGCAGTAGTGTAACAATATGTATGATTTCATTTGAGCAGGTTTAAAAATTTGTGAAATTGAAAATTACTTATTACTTTTTTCTTAAAGTCAAATTTTTCCCCAACTGAGGATAATAAAGAAAAATGTACAGACTTGTATTCAATACATCAACATCTACAAAAATCGTTTAATGGTCACTGAAAGATCAATTATGCAATGGATAGTAGTCATAGAATAAAAAACAAAAATTGACAAAGAAATTAAAGTAGACAAGATTGTGCTCAGGACAATTTAAAAAATTGGGAATGTTACAAATAGGATATTTCCTTGTTTATTCATTATCGGCGAATATAGTAATTCAATGTGTATCGGTAACGTCAACATGAAATCAGTAGAAATGCTCCGAAAGGAAACGAAGGCAATGCAACGCGAGATAAATTCTGCACAGATCAGTACATCGCGTAGTTATTGGTGGAAGAGGGACCCAGCAGTAGTGTTTATCGGAAAACACTTGGAATTTATTGAATATCTAGGTTGCATTCGATATAGCGTGATCATACCCTATTTGATTTAACAGAATTCCCACCATAAAAATACCGATGAAAGAATGGACTGATGAGCATAACGGACGACGTCTCCATAGAGTCGATAATAGCATCATATTATATTCGCATGTATTATTACAGCGTTATGACAACTATTCACTTTAACACATAGACGCCGCATGGCATAGTGCGTCAGAAATCCCAATTTCTGGAAAAAATTGCATATCTAGAAAAATATAAGTGATATAAAAAAATGTTTCGGACAAAAATTGAAGGGATATTGTAGTGACCTTGGCAAGCATTGTGAAGGTCACTTTTCAAATTTTATACGCAAATCTATATTTTTGAAACACTACAAACACATTATTTTTGCATAAACCGTTATCGAGATACCGTCAGTGTAAAAAGTATTAGTACACCCTTTAAAAACGAATAACTCTTTTGATTACATTGAACAGCTTGAGTTTTTTTGAAATGTTATAAAGGTTAATTCACTAGGTAATGAGTAATGAGCCAATAGTTTTCCTTAAAAATTGTTATTGATCGAAATTGCGAATAAAAAAGTAAAGGTAACAATTTTTTAATTTTTTATCTGTATCTGTAATGAAAATTTTGAAGGTGCCTTTGGTAGATCTAAGTGCCTTGGTATAAAAAAATTTCTATAAACAAATATCGACTATATAAACAAAAGGGCAAAACGTAATTACCATCCGTTCAAATAATTTAACGCCAAATTGCAGTAGTTCATAGTATAACGTTTTGTGTAATATCTGCATACGGATTAAAAAGCCAACACGAATATTTACTTTGGCGCTATAAAAACTAAAAATATTGAATAACAGCTATCCACGTATACAGACGTAAATTCCATTCTACGGAACAGTTAACTAACAAACCTCAAATATCTAGCCATAATTGTGCTACATCTACACAGTGTCCACATAATTGCATTGTATCAACCTACCCCTATATCTACTTTCCCCGGTCTTCCCTATCCAGAGTTGCCAGATCAGGGGAATTGATTCGAATTAAGGGGAATACAGTTACCCTCTCTCTCTGCCAATACCGGATTAGTTACGTGACATTGTGATACATGCACGACACAGATGGAACGCATCACGTGACCGGGTAGTGGCGAAAGCGTGGGGGAATAACATCGTAGAAGGGGAACGGTAGAGTGGGAGACAAGTCTTAATCTGGCGACACTGCCTCTATCTAATATTTTTAGATGCTGTAGTGTTGTACAATTCTTCAACGAAATCGCCGATCATCACTTCGGCATTGCCTCTTACATTAATTTTATATTTTTTTTGTTTTCTCTTATGTATCAATTTCAATTAAAAAGAAGAAAACTGAAATATAAAGATTCAATATCTTGAACGATATTGAACACCGATTTCTAGCAATCTCAAGGCTGTACGGTATCTACTTTAAAACCCTCGACATTACAACTTATTTCTCTCGGAAAACTTTCATTGAGGACATTTTATTGCCGAGATTCAGAACGTACCCACCGTTTCGACCGCGCTAGACTGAGATCGATCGCCGACAAGAAAATAAACAACCAGTTTCTCCTTATTTACGTTTCCCCGAACTCTTTACTTAGGCTGTTTTGTAAACGGCATAGAACAAAATGATAATTTTGCGTGAGCATGGCCAACCAGCCGGACCGTAGAGTTTGAAAGTAATCGTACTTATTGATAAACAAATTAACTGTGTGAATATGTTAAAGCAATTACCTGTAAAAAATGTGTTACACATTTTAACCACTTTCCGAAAAAATATTGTTTTCTATCATTTTTCACAAATTTATTTTAGCCGACTTTGCTTATATGTTGGGTTAAATGAACACCTATGGTATAGTTTTATTATTATATAATTTATGCATTTTTGCCAAAAATGAGTAGGTGCAATTTAAAACAGTGAAAAGATTAAAAGACTTTAGTATTAATATATAATAATAATTTTAATGTAGTGAAAATAATATATTAATACTCTATATTATTAATATATATTAATGTATTATTATATATTAAGACTTTAGTATTAATATTATAGATTATTACTATATGTATAATAATGTGTCTTGCAATTGATACACAAACTTTTTATTTTGTATAAAAATGCGGAGTCTATTCTTTACCCTTTCCTATGCTAGACGAGATTAAGACAACGAAAAAATCTCTGCTAAGGAATTACAGGGAAAAACATTACAATATCACTCTACACACGTAATTATATGATATATATACAGATCTTTTAATAAAAGAAATTCCTTAAAACGGGATAAAATTGAAAAAAAGAATATTTTCTGAAATTAGCGTAAACTATTTCATAATTTATTCGAATGTTTCTCTGAAACATTTTGATGTGAAGAAAACTTGAGTATTTTATAGTAGACAACGAGTATTCTAGTGTTAAATAAAGAATTTATGAATTGACTTTCTCAAATTTTATTCAACCGTTTCCAAGCTTCTGTGCGGTAGTGCGTATACGAACAAAAAATTATAAACTCGATGTATAATACGATTTAATACAAGAGAAGAAGAATTTTTAATAAAGTGCAGCTGTACCTGAATATTTCAACATATATTTAATTTAAAATTTAAAACAAAAGAGTCTAATTATATGGTAAGTATATAGGTACCTACTATACAGTCGTGTAGTGACATATATAAAATCTTTTGTTGCGTTTCGTGCAGACGGTCTTTCGACCTATATATTTAAATTTAACTTGATCCAAGATAAGCATTAAAGCATTCGCACTCCTTGTAAGCTGTTTTACTATTTAGCAGAGATTACATCGCCGCAATAATATTTCGACCCAGAGGACTTTCAAAGTAAAGTGGTCAGTTTCTAAGCCTTCAAAGCCATCACTAAAATAATCTTGATGGTAGACCAGTCGAAAATGTTATCTCAGAAAACTTTATCACCCGTAGTCAATGAACCCTATCGCATTTATGAAAATTATTTATCTTTTACACACGTTTAAAAGTTAACCAAGTCAACCATAAGAGAACCAAGCCAAATTTATCAATATGAAATATTTATTACGTTACTTTACGTTAGTTTTTAAATAATACATTTATAACAATATATCGATAATTACCCTATTTATTCCACACTAATGTCTCTGAAAATGAAAATGCTTAAGACTGGTATGTAAAGCACGTACTTTGATATTCAATTGACCGAACATGTTAGCGAGTAGCAGATAACCTGTTACTTCTCGAGAAAGTTTCAAGTCTTCCTCGTTGTCAGAAGCCAAAGTTCATTGCTGGCATTTAACCTTGCTTCCGCAGCAAAGCGGAATCCTTTTACATTGAAACATGTTGAGTCATGAATAAATTATCAACATACTCGATTCGTTTTGCCTATCTCACTCATCAAGGAACCAAAATTGGGAAGAATAAGTATACTTATAAGAAAAAATGTGTCATCGATATTATGTAATTTTTGCTAGCTTTATAACGTTCAAACAAGTATTTTGCATAACACTTACATAATTACAGTAAAGCTTTGATCTAAGAAAACGGAAACCGTAAGATCGAAGACAAATGAATATCCCCTCCACTGCGGGGCATACCCGCAAATAGTAGAACCACAGGATCTAAGAAACAGCACGGACCCGAGGGTTTTTCTTCGATCAAGGCTTTATTGTGTTCCGAATTCTCTACAGTGCAAAACGCTACCTGAGATAAAATTTTATTGACGTCTTAGTATTTTTTAAAATAATTTTTCAAGTTTGCTTTCTCTTCATATTATTTCCTCCTTCATCTCCTAATAGTTATGAGTAGACTGCGGATCTTTATGCAAAATTAAAATTGTTTGTATCAATTGCAACACACACGGAAACCAAAGAGGAATTTAAAAACACTATTATATTATTTTCAACCTATTATACATATTAAGAGAAAAAATTAATTTCTATTTCACTCCAGTTTGTTGTAATTCTGAATTTTATGTTTTTCATTATCATAGAAAAAGTTAGTACGACAGTCACAATAATTAAGCTATAGTTAAGTATTTTATTTGCTCTCAAATTATTATTTTCTTCGTGTTAGATTTTTCTCCATAGAATTCGACTTTCTTAGATGAATGAATAAGCATACACGATCGGACTCAGCACCCTACTTTGGGAAGTTCCAAACCTTTATCCTCTCTTCCATTGGAGATATGAGAGCGAAATCCATTACCTTCGCATCTTTTTTTCTCCAGATAAATCCAAAAGCACATAAAAACTTGTCCATTATATAGCTTTATGGTTCTTTTCAAAGTTTCAGATCAATAATTACGAGTAGAATAAAATAAGTGACTTTTGGGGGTGGTTTTTCATAACAACAACATTGTTAAAGCGAAATGTAAAATCAATATGAATTCTAATTTAACACATTGAGTGTCACACCGATGACTATAAAAATCACACAAAATAAAAACAAATTATTTAATAATACAAGAATTGATTTTTGGATTTTGTACCGATATGCTACCTTCTCTCCAATTTCAATGACCTTGAAATATGTTGTCAAGGACACCAAAGTTTCTTGCGAATATCTAGTAAAATAAAGCCGACCGCTAAAAACTTTAAAGGAAAATGTTGTTCAGAATGGTGACCTTGACAACATATTTCAAGATCATTCGGAAAGAAGATAGCAGTTCGATCAGTTTACCGATTTCTGTAACCTTCTCACACCTCGTAGGTCCCGTACGTAAATCCCCCACAACCATAGGTTAGGTATGGTAAAAAAATTATTTTCAAGTTTGGTAAAAACAATATGCCTCAAACAAAAATAAGAGGAATTTTTTAATGATTTGTACGGTTTAATATCTTTTTCTGGAAACACAATCTAATCAAGCGATTTTCTTTATACTATTTTTTATGTCCTGGTTGCATGCAAATGAGGACACATATTCATAGATAAACTACAAGTTATAGTTACAGATAATGTGTAGTATGCTATGATAAATTCCGTGATGATGCTGACAGTAATACATTGTGCTACCTAGAAAAAATGGTTACATTCGGTGTAGTCACCTTTACAAGTAGTCAAATACTTCATGAGAATAAAAAGAAATAAAATACTTAAAGTGCATATTGTTAATATTTTCTCCAATTAGTTTTATTAAGAGGTTACCGTTCATTATTGCGTATTTATAAGGCATTATTAGATGCCGCAATAATTTTATGAACAAAAATGTTACATTCTACTCAAGAAACGATACTTTTCAACATAATATTTGAATTATAATAAATTAAAAGATATCTACATTGTTCAGATATTGTTCAGTACTAATAATGTAATATTAACAGAATATTCATTATTGCGTATTTATAAGGCATTATTAGATGCCGCAATAATTTTATGAACAAAAATGTTACATTCTACTCAAGAAACGATACTTTTCAACATAATATTTGAATTATAATAAATTAAAAGATATCTACATTGTTCAGATATTGTTCAGTACTAATAATGTAATATTAACAGAATATTATCATGCAAGTTAGGACTGTATAACTAATACTGTCAAAGACGATTCCAAATTTAAAAATTGTAATATTTTTTAAGATTTGTGTTCATTTTACGGAAATCTATTGTAAGATTTAGTCAAAGTTAGAAATCCGAAAAGAAGTTAAAAGTCGAACAGTGTAATTGATTCAATCGTATAATTCATAAATTATTTCACCACTATTGCTTCGGTAACTGTATGTACAAGTTTTATATTCACGAAAATGTTCTGTGTGTAACGCGGTACATAAATTTTACTTGAAAAGTGGAGGTAAAGGGGCGGAAAACGAGAAAGGAGCAGTGCATGCACATTGCACATGCTGCACAAAACGACCGGGTCATCTGTCCACGAGCTCTTGTCGATTGCCTTGATATTGCCAGAGCGTGCACATTATCGCAATGTTTCATCTAATGAGCCGAACGAGCGAGTATTTTTCTACGTTATGGTGAAACTAATCGTATCATCTGTTATACTATCGACGAAACGTCGTACATAAATGTCTTTCAAGACCTGAAGGAATTTCGGAAATAAGATACAAACATGTTTCAACCCCCGAACGATTAACTCTCTGGCCACGGAAGGTCAACACACCCGTCATGGAATTTTTATAGCACATACAGTGGCGGACAAAAGAAAGTTTAAACATTTTTACAAACTGAAAATTTATCTTAAAGGAGCAATGATTTTTTTATAAATATCTACATCTTATAAAATAATGGAATCGAGAAAACTAGAAAGGGGGATAGAAAATTGATAGTTTATTTAAAACAATAAAAGTAAGTATAATTCGACATTTTTGTGATTACAATTTTGATATTCAAACATTTTGTTAGTTTAAATGGGACTGCATGTTTTCGTCATCGCGGTATAATAGCTGAACTCGAGTCGAATCCAACGATCTACAATACAAATAATACTATGACTTTCATGTGACCTTGAGATCCCAAAATTCACAAATGTTGGGCAATTGATAGAAATAGTGAAGTCATTTCTGTTATAATTCATGTACCGATTCCCCAACATTTGTGAATTTGTAGGTACTCAAGGTCACGTGAAGGTCATAGTATTATAGGTCGTTAGATTCGTTTTGACCTCAGCTATCATACCGTGTGATGACAGAAACGTAATCTCGTAAAAAGGACCTAACGAAAATTCTTTTGTCTCCTACAATATTTGTCCCCTTGAACCGAACACCTTCATCTTTGACATTTTTCTACCACCAAAAAATAAGCGAGATATTTAAGATGCTAAACTTAGGTGGGACACCCTGTATAATAGGAGAATGTGAAATTTTAAGTTGGTAGAAATGTATGACAGGAAATTACTAATAATAAATAATTTTCTGAAGATTATAAAGGCGAGTTGTGAATTCAGTACCTATTCGTGCGTGACCAAGCAGCACAGTTTATGCATGCGATTGTTGTAAAATAAAATAAATTTCATTTCATTGTGATTGTATTATTAAATTTGTCGTTATGTTATGCTTGTATGTACAATTTATTTCCCCGAGAAATATTTTTCTTGAATGTTTGAAACTAACAAGGTGGTGTATTCTTTAAATATTTTTTGTACTTCATCTTGCCTAAAATGTTGTAAATGCTCTCCAGCTTTGAAACAAGGCAAAGCCAAAGCAATAACACTTGTCGCAGTAATAAAGTCGTTGGATTATAAATGTTAGACGTAGCTCATGATCGAGATGTTTGATGTACTTTGTCCCATACTCGCGATAATCAAACTGTTGGTGATAACTTATTAATATCGCGCAGCTAGTTAGTTAATAGAAGTTAACACAAATAATTTGATAATGTAACGACGTATTCTGTGTGTTAACAAATGGTTTAGGTGTCTGAGATTGTTGTTTGTTTGGAAATCGGATGTTTTTTAGTGTAAAAAATACTTAAACGTAAAGAATGTTCGTGTTTCTATTGTTAGAGGCATGCTGTAGTCCTTATCAGAGTCGTCAGATCAAGGCTTGTGTCCCCACTCTACCTTCCCCTTCTATGACGCTATTCCCCCACGCTACCCGCTACAGCCCGGTCACGTGACGCATTCCGTCCCTGTCGTGCATGTAGCATCTGTCGTGAATGTCACGTGACTAATTCGGTACTGGCACACAATGTATTATTACCACGTTTTTATTAGCTCGCTTTCTTGTCTGTCTGTATATCTGTTTGTTTTTGTCTGTTTGTTCGGTACAAATTTTGCAATTGATTTTAAACTAACTTCCCGATGAGCTAGAGACTTGAAATTTTAAACATAGCTCAGAACTGGATGACAATGCAATATTTAAAAAAAAATTTTTTAAAAAGCCTATTTTTGAAAAAAGTCCAGAACGCTCCAAACAAAATCTACTAAATATAAATGTTATGCCATTCTTTTAAAATGAAATAGAATTCCATTCTTTTATAACCAATATTGCAGCATTAAAGTAAATGTAGAGATACAATAAACATAAATTGTCACCTTCTTCTGTGAAAATAGTACAGACAAAGAAGTTCTAAATATTGTAATCATGAAGATAATCGTATGGCATGGGGTTAATTGTAAGTATACCAATAAACAGGCTATCAGATCAGGGGAATTGACTCGAATTGAGGGGAAATGGGGTTACCCTCTCTCTGCCAGAACCAGATTAGTCAGGTGACATTGCGACACATGCACAACAGAGACGGAACGCATCACGTGACCGGGTCGTGGCGGAAGCGTGGGGGAATAGCGTCGTAGAAGGGGAAAGTATAGTGGGGAAACAAGTCTTAATCTGATGACTGACTATAAACTGTAATAGTAGGCATCGGAGGTCCTACAAAGTGGTAAAACTAAAATAATGTTTGAGTATCAAAATTGTAATCACAAAAATGTAGAATTGAACTTACTTTTCCACAAGTTTCTTTACTTGTTTGATTGTTTGAAATTAACTATAAATTCTCTATCCGCTTTTGTAGTTTTCCCATTATTTTATAAGATGTAGATATTTATCAAAAATTGTTGCTTTGAGATAAAATTTCAATTTGCAAAAATTGTGATTGTTATCGTGTACATTACTGTTTAAACTTTCTTTTGTCCGCCACTGTATTATACAAGCTCTATATTGGAAGAAGTATATTCAAGAATTGTAATATTTTTTACATATATAATACATCATTATTTTCTTTCTGTAAGCAAATATCTGATGTAGCTTCAAACTTTCGAAGTATTTCCATACCCTGTGCCATATTTTTCCGTCGTGTAGGCTTCATCGATATTGGTCGACGAGAGCTGATCGAGCACAAATATAAGCAAATAGATTATATCGTATTACCAATAATCCTTCATATAGCGGAGTATCTATCGAACGTCTGGCAGAAAACGGAAACCACTCATCTTGCATAAATATACTGCATAAAATTTTCATATATACGCCCTGTAGCTTCGCGTTCCCAAACAGGAGGTTTTCGCAGACGCATAATTCTATGGTAACGCGTATATCTAACTGTACTATTTGCTTGCTCTCGTGGGACACTTCGTGAAGTACGCTTATCTCTTAAAAGATATCTAAGAACTCCATGTAAGTTCTCCACCCTCCCTTACTATTTTGCGAATCACTGAATCTGGAGGTCTGCTAAGGGGCTGTAATTTCTTTAAAAATTTCATGCTACAAAAAACGTGACGGAAATAGCCATCACAAAACAGATGAATTTTGAAAAGAGTTCTTTTCGAACTTTTGTTTACCAACCAGTACGATTAAAAAATATAGTACAATAGAAGTCAATTCGCATGTATTGGAAATATTCAGTACTTATGTATACGTATGTATAGTGTATACTTATCGCTATATAGAAAAAAATCGATTGAAATACAAATTGTACTAAAAATTTCCGATAGAGAAAATTCGATATTGGATTCGTTTCATACTAGTCAAATCTCGGTCTATATGCTAATCAAAACCACTATTTATAGTATGAAACATTTTTTTCAATATTACATACACCTTACCATTTAAAATATTGAAAAGATATCAGAAAATCACCTCATTGACTCGATAAAAAACATAAAAAATTTGTATTTTGCATGAAGATTCGCTGTGTAATTGTTAGGTATCTCTTCTTTCTACATTAGAAAATTCGTCCCTGAAGAGGCTAACGACACGTACATTTTCGTAATTTTGAAAATATCACACCCGATAAAAAAACTACAAAATCGTGGTAAGAGAAATCTATTCTTCTAGTATGCAGGATTTACTTCAACGCACTACCTATGAATTTACCAATGGAAACCTGCTTACTCCAATAAAGATGGCGGTGACACACGTAAGAGAATACGGAATCAGTATAAATCTATCTGAATGTGAAAAATGGGAGAAGGAAATCGAAGTATTTTGTTTAGTCAACAAAGGTAAACGATAGGCAAGGGATCGTGCCGCACATAAATATTGTAAGCGTATGAACAGATTTCGTGCTCGAGTACCCAAACGAAATATATGGTACCTACCCCGTTACGACCCTGGCCGTGCCGAGAATTTTCATTCCATTCAACCGAGAACATCCCTTTCAGGATACACGTTGCTGGGTTCGCGACACGCAACATTGAACTTTTTTTTTCTAATAGAACCCTTAACTATCGACACTGACTTTGTCTGCACCGTCCCGTCGCGTCGCGTCGCGTCGCGTCGGCACAAACGGGATAAACGAAGCAATTGTAAACTACCCTCACAATGCTCAAAGAAGATACAAGAAGACCAAAAATTACAGGACCGTCGAGATAAATTCGGAATTTTTTCGGTTCCATAAATAAGACGTGGGTAAGGCAAATGTAAACAAAGCTACTGTTGATAAGGTAACTCACTATACATATAAGCCACCGATCAGTGAACAAGTCGGAAAATGTCCACCATGAACCGAGAATACGGACCGGAGAGTGGCAATACTCGGAAATCATTGTGTGGTTTCACTAAAAGAAGACGCAAGTTTACGACGACCAAGCCAAGAAATTCAGAAATTCTGACAAACAGTAGGCAGGTAACTGCATCCCTAGCAACTCACAGAAATCGTTCTGATAGCAAAAGAATTGCAGAATTCCTGATCGAATCGAAAGAAAAGATTAATCAGGCTTTACAAAATTCTCTGGGTAATTATTTACAATCGCGGATTTCAGTGACCTTGAAATATGTTATCAAGGTCATCATTCTGAACAACTTATTCCTATATATGTTACGACCTTGGTTTGCGAGATATTTGCGGAAAACTGATCGAATGACTATAGCAAACTACATTTCTCCAATAAAAATGGAAAATTTTTTGGAATTATTGGAATCGCTAGGTTAGGTCGTGTTGTAGGTTAGAGAACGGACTCTGTGCAGTAGCAACAGTATGACATTTTTGTCATAAATGCACAAAATCCAGTCTGATCATAAATTCATGGAACGTCCGAATAATAGCAATGTAAAGATTTACTTTATTTCTTGAACATTTTGGTGGTTAAAAAATTAAACCTTTCAGCGACAAGACGCGATTAAACAAAAAATCACATCTTAATTTTCAATTTGGACATGAAACATCTTAAAAGTGCCTTCAATGTGTGATAATTAAGATCGTGGCTGGTCTTGAATAAAAACTATGAAAGGAAACAAATTACTAATTTGGTCATCGAAGAAGTACTCTAAATCTTTTGTGCGATCCAATAACTTTCAAAAAATGTTTTGACTTCTTATTTGTTAGTAAAAATTATAACTCGCAAAAAAAAATTTGCAGCTGCATGCTCAAGCTCTGAAATAATACGTAAAAATTTAATAATTTTTTACTTCAAGATAGCAGGAGGCAAATAAAGCCAGAGAAGCATTGAGAAGGAAAAGAAAGAGAAAAGTTAAAATGAACATTTTCTAATATGTATAAGATATCACGCTATAGTGCTGCACAGGGATAAACAAATACTAGTGAGGAAATTTATTTATAAGATTTTTATATTTCAAAATATTTACGGGATATCTATTAAAACTATCTTTAATAACTTTGTTTGCCAAACCATAAAAGGAAACTTTCAGGTAGCCTTAACATTTATAATATTTTTCACACGAATTTAGTAAGTCTACTAGAATTGTTTACCGAAAAAACGCTTATTTTAGTTATATTTAATTTAATATTTAGATTTATTTATAATAATATTTATAGAATAGTAATATTTATAATTAGAAATTTGATTAGTAATTGATTAATTATATCAAATATAAAATGATTTTGACTTTTATGACCGATAATAGTGGTGCGCACATTAAATTATAATTACGTATAACGTCACTACGTGCGAAAGCAACTCTACGATATTTGATTAACATCTGTTAATTAGTGACTTTGTTGTCATATCAATTATTTCACGACATTACTGAAAATTTTTTGTATTCTATGAGAAACATTTACATGCTGCTCATTTTAATATATTCATAGGTAAATATGTGAACGTACTTAATTACATATTAATTACACGTTATTCACCATCAATAAATGAAAAATAATATGTAACGTTACCCATTTCATAATGCTACGAAACATCGTACAGATGAAAGTACAAAGTTTACATTCCAACAATTTGCCGTAAAAGACGCGATGATTAATCAATTAAAAGGTTAAATGAATGTTGTTCCACTAAGCACTTATAGTTAGCCTGAGTTAATAGTAGAACATCAGTAACGCTACTTAAGCTTCACATCAAGTCGTAAAGTGACATATACATAAATAAAGTGTATAATCCTAAAGAGAATATAGCTGTGACGGAAACGTATTTTTTATCAAAACAGGTTATCGATTTGTTTGAAGAATATCCACAAAACATTTCACTACTACCTTAACAATATTATAATATCTTTGTTAATTAATTCTGTGCCATTAAAATTGTTCTTGACACAAATTCAAGATGAGCTACCGAATTTAAATATATTTTATATCGCAATATTAGTTATGCACACATATTAAACCTGAATGTATGTAGAATATGAACATAAACTATTAAACTATGTATTAAAAAATTGTTATCAGTTATAATAGTATTAACTATAACAATAGAAACATGTCTATTTCCAGTCGACAAAAACGAATAAAATCTTCTTTCAACCTTTGGAATTATAGAAAATATATTCGAAAATCATTATAAACGTGGCTGCCGCAATGTAAGCAAGAGTCAGATTTTAAAATGTGTTTCGCTCTCTCGTATCGAATTAAAAAAGTTCCTAATTGCAAGCTTCGTTAGTCAAATCCTTTGGCATTGGTCTCTCGAGCTTCAACTTCACTCGGAACAGTTTTACGTGGCTTCAAATACGAATGTTTTACGCTTCGAAATCGAGTTCATGAATTCATATTACTCGTAAGATTTTTCCACTTCGTATTACCACCTCGTATTCGTGACAAATGGCGGTGATGACGCCACAATGACAGCCAATTGAGGGTTAAATAACTTTGAATAACAACGAAAGACGTTCGCATTTAACAATTGCAGGATGATTTGAAAATTCATGCAGCTTTAACTTCTCTAAAAAAAAAAGCGAATTTGTAAATTGTTAGGCGAAAATCAATTTGCAAATTAGCAATTTGTAAATGTTCCTTTTTCAGGGTGACTACCATAATTTCGTATGAATGCACATTGTAGTAAAATATTAAGCTAAAACTAGAAAATATTCCTTTCGGTTGAGTTACTTTATAAGATAATTTTAACAATGATGGAACATTAGAAACGAGAAATTAAAACATCGTGTAATATTATTAGAACACACACATTAAACATTTTTGTCTGTTATTTTAAGATGCTTAATTATGACCCTTTTACGAGAATGTAATTTTGTAATAAAATAAAATTTATGCAGATTCTTGTTTTACAAATTACTGACCGATATATGTTTATAGTATTAGTATTGTCAGTAACAAAATCTTTTTATTTATTATTACAAAGATTTTTATCCTTCACTTTTAATTTCCTTCTAAATCTTTCCCATATTCAAATCAAATGCGTTCATTTTCTGTAAAGATAAATATTGAAGATTTGTTTCTACGATTTACTGGAATTATTTATTACTTTTAATATAGCGCGACTGTCGTCGTCAGAAAGAGATCATTGGAGCAGAAAAATAATCCTTCTGCTGATAGGTGGGTAGGGGTTGTCGATTTGTTACTCCAAAGGAACCAATAACATTTGTTCTCGGAACAAATTTGTTCTTACTTCGTTCTTTCCTGTGATTATTTACGGAGCTTCGTGTAGTTATTGGAAAGTGTACAAAACAGCGTTTTGTAATTTCAAAGCAAGATAGGCATATACATATAATGATCACGAACTTATTTGATTATCTAATTAAAAAGCACAAAAATATAGAAAATTTCACCTAAGTTGAAAAGTTTAGATAAATGAAGGATATTACAAGAGAAAAGCTTTTTGCAAGATGTAGTCTTCCAGGATCCTCTGACTAAATTTATTGTAAAATATTACGTCATATAGTACTTAGACATTTTTAATTCTGTCGTCTCGAAGTTTTATCCTCCGTTGAAAATTTGAGCCGAAAGGCGGCGAAATTATCGGGAAAATTGTATTACTTACCGCCGTTCTTGATGTCCTCCTTTGCTTCATCCCCTACCGGCTGAACGCTCTCCTTGCTCGTGTTGCATCCCATTTTCACTCTTACTCCTTTCCCGTTTCTATATTCCTTCTATCCTCGAATTGCAAACGCCCACCGTTGGTCGCGACACTCTCCGTATAATTCGCGATTATGATCGACTAAGTGCTTTCCTCGTTAACATCGAGCCGTCGAATAAAACGCCGTGATTACGAAACTCTCTCTCTCTCTCTCTCTCTCTCTCTCTCTCTCTCTCTCTCTCTCTCTCTCCCTCTCCCTCTCGTTGCACTGGAAACAACGAAAAAAAAAAGGAGAAGAAATAGCCCGGTCACCACGGCAAGGAGAAATACACCGGGACGACGCGACGGATCACAGTCTAATAGAGAGAGGATCAGCGTTTTCGAAAATTCGCTTCTCCTCGGGAAGCCGGGGGTGAACGACACGGCGTGGTACCGGCTCCTGTGCGAAGACCGTCAGGACGAAGATACGGTGATTTTACGCGATTGATTGAGCTGGACGTATCGTGGAATCGGTACCGTCTACGGTCCCTTCGGGCGGCTGTAAAAATCGGCGTACTAAAATAATATTTTATATGTAACTACCGGCAAACACTAAACTCTACTCTACGGATGTACCACGAACACAAGTTCCGTCGACGTCGCGAGACGTACTGACACTGTCGACGACCCTGCCCTTGCGTCGCGACTACCCGAGTCGATATATATTCCTTTACGATCTTGGTGCGCGTACACATTCGCGTTCGTGTGCGCGCGATCCAATAACAATGCGTGTACATTTACGCCGGATCGTGCACACAAACACGATTTAAATCAAGCGAAAGCAATTGCAACCGGTAGCCATCTAACTGGCCCTTTTTCTTTTATTTTTTCGTACATCATTGGACCAAGTAAATTCGACCCGCCACATTACCCGACTATCCCGTCCAATCGGCCGCCACTCCCAACTCCCGTATACCATCCAAAGAAGAATACTTTTTGCGAGCTACGATCGATTTCATAAACGGATACTCCGATGCTTGCTAGACTGCTGCCAGACAGGCGCCGACTCTCAGGCGTTCCTCTCGTTTTCTGGAACGAATATCGATTCCGCGGTTTTGATAATCCTCCACGATTCAGTACCGCCGATGATTCATGCCTCATAGACGCGACCCGTGCATTCGTTTGCGTTTTATAGTCGCGTGACCCGCGCTGCGAATTCTACTGACAAATAGCTCTGTTCGCGGTGGTGTTACATTGACATTCGCAAGCTTCCCGAGGATATTTCACATCGAAAACAGTACAACAAGCTTTCGCAACGATTTTTAAGAGATATTTATTCAATGTAGACGGTTGAAATAATATTTTACAGTTTTTAAATGCATACGGTCGATTAACAATCTGAGTGTATATTGTTGATCGTCGAGTAGTACAAGTTGTACAAAACAGATACATTTTACATATCGGAAGTGCTCCATTTATATGCTTCTTCTTGAAGTGCAGTCTTCGCATTTTGCGCTTCGAACCAGCGTTTCTCGTAACCGTTGCTCCTGTCAACACCGTCCCATCGATAACCAGGTTTAACACCAAATCGATTTGGCATGTAGGATCCCTCGTAAGTTGGTCGATCTGAAATAATAAAAAGCACATGTAATACATCATTTTAGTTTACCAAATGAATTCCGACATGTGAAAAAGTGTATTTATGTTACCTGGTTTTCTCTTTCCTTCCTTAATCTGTTTTTGTTTAATATACTCCAACATTGGATCACCTTCCCTTTCTTGTTCCCTAAGTCTTTTGTCCAAATCAGCATCGTCAGCATATCTCGCAAGTGGTTTACTCATTTCGTAAAGATCGTCTTTTAATTTTTCTTCACGATCTTCAACTTGTTTTAACCTGGAAGAATAATCGTGCTCTTTTAATGCAAACAGGCGTAGTATTAGTATAATCCAACTTTTACAATTTGATATGGAATTACTTACCCCTTTCCCCATTTAGCATACTTTTCATTCAATTCGGACTGTCGCTTTTGTTTTTCACGATCTTCGGCTGCTTCCGCTTCTAAGTTACGTTTTCTACCCGTTTTAGAATCTCTTAGGACTACAGCCTGACCAACGCCAGTAACCTCTTTACTAAGCTAAAAAGATCGGAAACAATCATTTACAATAAATAACCAAAACCAAATAAAAACAGGAAAATATGTAATTACCTTGCTGAAATGTTCAGCTTCTCTCTTTTTGTATGCTTCTGTTTCTGCTCGTAATGCCTTTGCATCTTGTAACCCTGCTTTCTTTCCATCTAATGTTTTCTTCATTCGCTTTTCATCTTCTTTATTGTCTCTGTGTTTGGACTCCAATCTTTTATAGTCACTAGTATCCCTTGTAGATTTGTCTTTTCTGGAAGAACCTTCAGATTGATATTTACCGTCCCATTTTCTTTTAGACTTATACAAATCTCTATTATCTTCCTTAGATTTACTTCCACTTCTATCTCTGTTCCTTCTACGAGGTGGACTCATATCCGAATCATGGTGTCCTTTTTCTGACCGAGAACTTTTATCGAAATGCTTATGACGCTTGTTCTCCTTGTGTAAACTTGCATGCGAGTCTCCATATTTGTGCTTTCTATTCTGTCTAGGTGGACTAAGATCAAGTTTTTCAGATTTTCTTGACGGGCTTAAGTCTGAATCAGAATTCTTTCTTGATTTTCTTTTCTCATACTCGTCCTTTTTAGTTTTTCTTGGTGGACTTAAATCGGAATCGTAATTTTTACTCTTCTTATTTCTTCTAGGTGGACTTAAATCAGAATCGTAATTCTTAGATTTAGATTTTCTAGGTGGACTTAAATCAGAATCATAGTTCTTAGATTTAAACTTTCTAGGTGGACTTAAATCAGAATCATAGTTCTTGGATTTAGACTTTCTAGGTGGACTTAAATCAGAATCATAGTTCTTGGATTTAGACTTTCTAGGTGGACTTAAATCAGAATCATAGTTCTTGGATTTAGACTTTCTAGGTGGACTTAAATCAGAATCATAGTTCTTGGATTTAGACTTTCTAGGTGGACTTAAATCAGAATCATAATTCTTAGCTTTAGATTTCCTAGGTGGACTTAAATCAGAATCGTAATTCTTAGATTTAGATTTTCTAGGTGGACTTAAATCAGAATCATAATTCTTAGATTTAGTTTTCCTAGGTGGACTCAAATCAGATTCAGATATCTTCTTTTTCCTTTTTGTATGTTTTTTGTTTTTGTGAGATGGAATGTCTGCATCCGAATCGCTATCACTATTTCTATTCCTTTGGGAACTTTTACTATGTAAATTAGTATGCCTTTTAGATTCTTTTCTGGATGGACTTGAATCATTATTGGCGTTGTTTGTTATGTTTGTAGGCTGATTGTTTTCCCTGTATTGGCTTGTAATAGTCAAATCTCCATCTTGACTATCAGCTATAATTTTCCATCTTCTTTTATCTGTGAAATCGACTGGTCCACGTTCATCCACTATCCCAGCTATTAGAGGGGCATCTTCTCCGTTAATGAAAATATCAAATTCATTATCTTCGATCGGTCTCATATTCTTCAGGTCTATGTCATCGTCAATGATTTTTACTCTGCAAAACACATCTCAAAATTTGTGCAAAGAAATGAATAATCTCCTTAAATAACTTATTATTCTCTAAGTTTGGGGGCGATTATTGATTTTATGCATTGCGAGGTTATGCATTCCATCTCCTAGTTAAATTAATCTTCGGCATTATTTTATGACAGAATCAAAGAAATGACAGGTATTAAAATATTTTTTGTCACTATTCATTATATAAAAGTTTCGAACTATTTCACTCTAAAATTCCAGGAAGACGTGTGAAACAATCATTATAACCTAAAACACAAAGGTTTCTTCTTGAAACTGCCACGGAAAGGTATGATATTCAGAAATCAATACTTACGTTTTTGCTCCTACATTAAGCTTCTTCTTTTTCTTCTTTTTTTTGTCATCGCTATTTCCCGAAGATAAATATTTCCTCAAATACTCTTTCTGGTCTATAACTTTCTTCTCCATTTTCCTTCACAAACAATGGCGCGCAGCAACGTTTCATCACAATATTTCACACTGCCTCACACTCACAAGCTCACACCAGTGCTAGAATATTGCACGTTGCAATGTGCACCGTTTTTTCGCGCATGCGTGACTGTTTACAGCATCAGAAAAGTAAAATGGGGTACCTTGGTCACCCGGCATAATTTCGAAAAATTTTTTTTTATTCGATTTTGAAACATGAATGTATATAACATGTGTATGTAATAATAAAATTTAATATGTATGTATATACTATATAATATATAAACTCCTGAACTCTTCCGGTACTTTCCCGCCAGTAATAGTTCCCCACTACTTTCCTCACAAACTTAGAACGTAGATACGTACCTGCATTTGGACGCGCATGCGCGAAAAAATCGTGCAATATCCCAGCACTGGGCACTGACTTGAGGGCGCTGAAATCAATATTTAAATAAGAGCGCGAATTTTAAAAACGAATGTAACAATTCTATTGCCACGTTCATATCTTTTAGGAAAACATTTGTTTTTTACATCTTAAACAATATAGTATCATTAATTCAGAATTTATTTTCTAAGTAAAAAATCGTAGATATTCACCTCTATTTTTCTTATCATCATTATTTATTTGATTTATACTTTACACAGTTATTCTGTACTCGCACAAAAAAAAAATTCGTAGCATATGGTATACACTATAAACGCATGAAACAGTCATATAAAATTCTGTTTGTTTTTTTAATCTCGAACGATGAAATTAATTTCATGCTACATCCCAAAAAAACGTCTCATATGTGTTTCACCTTAAATTAAAAAGTATAACCTTGAGCCCCCATAATACAACACGGGAATATGTTTTGAATTATAGAAAATTGCTTTATACAAAGCAGATAAAGAAATCAAAATAAAAGAAAACTCATTTTTATGGAAAAAATCAACTTATAATATAATTAGTTACCTTTCAGCTTACACTTTGATACACTCCGTTCAACTATTTTCTGGTTTCTTGATAGTGATAATAAATTAAAAAAATTAAAAAAATATTTTCCATTATCTCCTTAAATATCCATTTTAACTTTTTAAGGAAAACCATTACATCTTTTTTTTTATCTATACCTTTAGAATAAATTATTTTCATTCAAAGTCCCCTCAATCTGTCAATTTTGAATTTTTTTTAGTTTTACGAGTTCATTGTCAACGTAAAGATATCAGAATGAAGACTCATTCACATTTTTTGATTCTGACAATAATGAAATATTGACTGTTTACAAATTTTTATTTACGATGATAAGCTCCTGCATAAATGTTTTATATATACAGGGTGTACACGCTAACTTCATTTCTAAAAAAAATAATGCAGATAACAAAAAATTACAGACACTATTACATTGCTTACAAAAAACAATGTAACTCTTTCCTTTTTCATCTTTTTCAAATGTTTGCTATTTGCTAGAAAAACGCTGGCTAGTGTTAGCGTGAACACCCTGTATACAATGTATATCCATTTCTATCAGATATTCTTCATGAAAAAATAGTACTTACATATTTCTTTAACAAAAAAAAACAATAAAATTACATTATCTTAATTAGTGGTTTGTTAATATATAGCCGTGAGATTTTACAAAATTTTGACAAAAAAGGAGCCGTACAGTGTCAAATCGCACGATGACTGTTCTATTCGGTAGTTTATAAAAACAATCCGAATAATAAACAGTTTCAACCTTCTATCTTGATCAAAAGAGTGCATTTATAGGAAAAATTAATTACTACACTGCGGATGTTTATGCAATTTTCAACTTCTAATCAAATCAAAATCATACTAAATTCTATCGAATATGATATTCTAGCATTTTTTGAAAATTTTCACAGGCCACAAATGCATAAATATCCGCAGTCTATTAATTACGTGTGACACATATGTATATGAAAAAATGTTTTACAATTTCTTGGTTGAAGATCCTAGGTGTAAAAAATTAAAAATTCGAAAAAGTGCAGATTTCTTTTAGAAGCGTTTGAAAGCGATATTATTTATGTTTTTATCCTACAGCAGCGACATAGAATTGCATTGTTCGTTCGTGTAGAATTCGATAACCGCTACCGCAATCTCTATGTCTACCTATAACAATTTTGAAATATTCAGTCTCGCCAAAACAACAGAACGAAACTGGCGCGTAATTTAAACGCTGCGTTCTCGTCGAGACGTTGTATGCCTATTTCTGTGCGGCAAAGCGTAACACATTGCAAAACAGTATACGAACCTTCGCGAAGGTGTGTAAAGCGCTTCGACTACATACAATAGAGGACAATTAAACGGAGCGCAAGTTATCATCACGGTTCTACGAGCATTAAAACAGTCTACCGATCGAGCAATCTCGCAAAACCTTTGATCGATGCACCCGGTAGATACCTTGATGAATGTCCCGATAGTCGGTTTAATGGGCACGCATCATACACGCGGACACTAGCGACTAGTTTTCATTGACCGGTTGGATTGCCGCGAATTCGTGCATTCGGCGGGCTTATCGGCCGAACGCATCTGGTCCCGGTTATAGGGAACGAACCCCATGGTGTACCCGGTGCCACAGACCAACCTTATCGACTCTATCCATCGACCGTGTGTGCACGCTGTAGAATCCGGGACCGGGACGGTGATACGTGACGGCAGGCAACCTGGCGAACGAGGAGGATCTAATCGGACATACATAGGTGCACGAGAAACTGGAAGCGGTTCTTCTGAGGGGCCGGGAGTGGGAAAGCGAAGCAGGTAAGCACGTCGCGTCGCGTCGCTTGGAAGTGGAAGCGTGATGAGGTAGGGGAGCGAAAGTGAACACAGCTCCAAGAATGGGCAGGAAGAGACGGGCTCCTTTAGCCTGCGGCTGATACTTTGACGGGTAATATAGTGTAGAAGCGTCGGTTTTCCACGTTCCTCAGCACCGTGGGCTCTCGTTGCTTGCGTTTCGTATCTCCTACCCGTTGACCGGTTCAAAATCGGGTACCAAGCACGGGGAAAAATGAGAGTGTGGAACAAGAGCGTCGCTCGATCGCGAAAACCCTGCTGGCCAGCCGAATGAGATTTCCGCGAGCACCGTTCGAAAGAGAGAAACGCAACGTGTGCAAGGTTATGGGCGTGCTTCTGCTGCTGCTGGTGCTGTTGCTGGTGCGATCCAGTCGATGTCAGTGATTCTCACTGGGCATGTATGCAGTCGACGGTGAAAAAATATCGTCTGCCCGCGACTCGGTGCATAATCAGTTAACGCGCGACCGTTCGGAAGTGAACGCGATCCGTCATCTTTCGCCGCTGTTCGCGAATACACCCCGCGATATACATATACATATATCGGAATCATGACGCGAAAGTTGAGCAAGTTTTTGATACTTTTCGACAACACCAACCTCTTGTACTTTCCCGGCCACTTCTTGTCCGGCCGGGTGATCATCGAACTGGACGATGAGGCATAGTAAGTACGAGATTTTCTTCTGTTAGGTTCGATTACGCGCACTTCGTCGATCGTACCGTATTTGGTGTACACTATCACGTGGTGGTAATGGTGGTGGTACAGCCCAACAAAATAGTCGAACTACAGTGGTGAATATGTAGAAGATGCTGGCGCCCTTAAGTAGATGGAGATTGTCTGATACATGTTCCACTGTCGTTAGAATCCTCGTTAAATCGAACATACATGCGCATTGTATTATACATTTTTTTTTTAAATAATTTTATGTCGCATCAACTGCTAGGTTATTAGCGACAACGTAAAATAAGTCAAGATATATTATATTATTTATTATATATAGAGATTATTTCTGCTGGAATACTGATCTAATGCTAATAGTTTTAAAACAAATTAGTTTTCATTATGGAATAATGTATGTGTTCGAATGCCCGTGAAATTGTCTAGGTTACGGTAAATTAATTACGTGTCTTCAAAATTACTCCAATTTTTTATAGGCTACAGGCTGATTACTTTCACAATTTCTAACGTGTATACGATTCGAAAACTGTTATAAAAGTAAAAAAAAAGAAAAAAAAACTATTTTTAATACCTCTTGTGTCATACACTCCTAATGCGTAATCATAACTACGCCTCTGCTATTGCTCAATCGGAATCACTAAAAAGTGTGTTTTCACTCTATCGGAATTAATTAATCGCAAGTTACGATACATTCTTAAGCAATATTAAGAACAGCATTTGTATGGTTTCATGTACAAGCTTCTTTGTGATACACTTGCCCAACAATTAACATGAATCTAAAAATAAATGAGTGAACAAATAATACTTTAATATAATTAATACAAACTGGTAGATGTCAAAAATGACGCTAAAGAATTAAAGCGATTAAAGACTGTTAGTGCGAATGCATCATTACAATTAACGAATTGATTTAACGAAGGCTTTATAATACTTAAAAATTCATAAATAAAAACGTATCATATTTATAGTTATTATTTGAAACAGTCTGTAACGAGCTTATAGTAAAAAGAAACCAATTTCAATGATTTAACTTAACTTTTAAAAAGACATAGGATTTATATGCGTTAACATAATTTTTGAAATAACTTCGTTCATAATTACTAGCATATATTCCCTGCAAAATAAATTCTCTTAGCCATATTAATGAATATAGCTTAAACTAAAATATTTATACATAGTTAAGTAATTCATGGTAAATAGAAAATAGTAACAAAGAAAATAACAGAAATTATTAACTAAGAATTAAAATTAATATTTTTATAGTAGAGCATAAACATTATGCGTTTATTTAGCAACAATTAAAAATGACAATGGTGCGTTACCATTACTCTGTAGCGAATATTAATGTACAAGAATTTTAATTCATGCTTTTGGACGTTGCCGTTCCAGTCACCTTTGTGTTTCTTTCACATGACAGAGATTTCCACAAGTTACGCAATTTAACAATGTTAAGCCAACTTATTATGCGGTTGCAATGTTATTTTAACCACGTGTTTTGCGTATTACAGCGTTTCAGGATTGCATTTTCATGTCATCGGCGAAGGAGTGGTCCGTGTACGCAGTCAACGTGCGGAGAGGGTTTACGATAAGGAAAACTACATAGATTTTCGTATGAGATTGTTGGGGGAGCCAGGTAATGAAAAGAGATTACATTACGGTACATTCGATGTAACCAGTTGAACACAGTGTAGCCAAAATACAGGGTGTCCCAACAATGTTGTATTTCCACGAAATGGGTGAGTCCTGAGGTTATTTCAAATAACTTTTTCCTTTGCGAAAATGTTCTCCGCGGCTTTGTTTAAGAGTTATCAACGAAAAACGCGGACCAATTACAGCGCGGCTACTGCGGACGGGCCGGTGCTCTAATTGGTCAGTGTTTTTCGTTAATAACTCCTCAACAAAGCCGCGGAGAACATTTTCGCGAAGGAAAAAGTTACTTCAAATCACCTCAGCAATCAACCGTTTCAAAGAAATAGAACATTTTTGGGACACTCTGTATATCGCAATATATTAAAATGACTATCTTACCTAGTCTTAACACTAAACCTACCACGGTCAAATGACCGGTTTTCTATCTCAGTTATTGCAATTATAAAAACGCTTTCATAGGAAATGACTGAATAGACTTCTTCATTTAAGCACATATTATAATGAAAACCGTACAAAGTTTATAAGTAAATTCAATCTTCACACTTCTATAAGGTGTTTCACTTTTCTATGTTTCGTGCTTGGTAGTTTTAGTGTTAAAGAAACTAATGGTTCTGCTGAATTTAAAATTAATAACAAAGGTAAATTTTGTTTAAGTTCATTCAAATCAGTCTCGTAGCAACATCTACATTTTTTACGTCGTATTTACTAATAAAATTAATGATAATGTAAAACGCTACAAGACGTTAATTGTACTTATAGCATACATTATGCATAAGAACTTTATTTTAGAGTTTACATAGTATTTCCTGCCACAACTGTCCAATAATAATCTGATAGAAGATAGAACTGTGTAAGATCCACAGTCGTACGCTACCTGTACGTAACCATGAAAGAGAAAAGAATTGGTGGTGCATTCCTCGAACGCGCGCGTATTTAAATTCAGCAGCCAAACAGTCTCGTATGGAATATTTTTTTCATACAATCGTCCGCCGCACCTGTGGTTCATGCACAGCATAACAATGCCAAAACTGTTCTTTGTTTTCCGTTCGCCGTTCGATGACACCGCCGCTCCAGGGGAAGGACCGTCGCTTTTATCACCGGGAATTCACAGCTTTCCATTCAAATTAGGTCTGCCCCTGGGTTTGCCGTCCACTTTCTTGGGCAAACATGGCTGGGTCCAATATTATTGTAAGGCTGCACTCCGCGAGCCTGGTGGCCTCACGCACAAGAATCAACAAGTGTTCATCGTGATGAATCCCATCGATTTGAATTTAGAGCCGCCGATCCTCGCAGTGAGTTTCTTCTTTATTACAGATAATATCGCGTTTCATACTTGCACGTATCCTTCACCAGGTATAATAACAGATAAAAATCGTTTGGAAATCTACCTACAGTCGGTCTCATAATTGATGGTACACGCTTTCAATCGGAATAACGTGTTTATAAATGGATCAAAACCACTTCAGTTTTTCTGTCAAGCAAGATGGATTAATTTACTAGATGATATGCAATGAAAATTTTGGAAGTTCAGTTTGAATTACGAAAAACATTGTAGACGTTGATTTTCATAACTTTTTTATTTGGGCTTGTAACAATTTAAAAGATGTGTTTTGTAGATTCATAGAATTTTTACAGGGTGTCCCAAAAATGTTCTACTTTCTTGAAAGAGATGATTCCTGAGGTCATTTGACGTATCTTTTTCCTTGGGGAATTTTGATGAAATTTTCAATATGTATACATATAAAATATATGAATTTACAAAACACGTCTTTTAAATTTTCGTTACAAGCCCAAACAAAAAAATTGTAAAAAGCAACTTGCACAATTTTTTTTCGTAATTCTGACTAAACGTAATTTTTCCAAAGTTCTCACTACATATTATCCAGTAAACTAATACATCTAGCTTGGCAAAAAACTGAAGTCGTTTGGTCCATTCATAAAAAAATTATTGTGATTTAAAGTGTATGCCATAAATTACGAGATTGGTTGTATCTACATTTGGTATAATCTTAGTATTCCGGTCATTAATGACGTGTTTGAACATTTATGTCGGAAAATGTCTTCCATAGAATCTTCTAAGTGTTCTCCCATCAATTTAGTTAGTGTGGAAGGGATACATTATCAGAGAGATAGATTGAGATACATTAAACCTCATTTGTAATTTATTAATTACTATTGAAATAAATTACTGTTAAAATAAATACGCAGGAACGTAGACAAACAGTTACAAATGATAAAGGAAATTCAAAGTTATGGTCAGTAGATACAAATCTAAATAAATGTTTTATGAAAAAGTATTTTATAAAACTATTGTGTGGTTAAATGTGGACCCACAAGCCAAGTGGGGCATCACAGATGAAAAATATTATTTTTCATCATATTAGCCTACATACAAATTTTAAGATTTTTAGCTCGACCTAAAATATTTTTGATCTGGAGAGGGATAAAATATAATCCATGATCAAGCAAGAGGCCGAGAAGATTAATTTGGATGAAAACAATAAAACTCTTTGAATTGCTGTATTTATAACACATCATCCTGCATTTAACAATTATGATTTATGTTACCATGATGTATGTTCTTCGCGTTCGCACGTAACTTGGCTATAATTTGTGCATCACATGAGTTCACGGCTGCGATTATACATAAACTAGTCATGAGTCGCTCAGCTTACACTTTCTAACCCAAGCGTGCAATTAGAGGAATCCCTGGTATTAACGAAGTTGTACATAGTGAATTAATAAAAGTCGGTCGATTTTACCGTGGACACAGTTACACATGGCACCGGGCAGCGTAACGATTTCATTTGTAATTTCATCGTGCACAACGTATCTATTAACGTCTAATATTTCTACAGTGTGTACCAAAAATATAGTACTTCCTTCATAGGGGTGATTCTTGAAGTCATTTCAAGTAACTTTTTCGTTTGCGAAAATGTTCTCCGCGGCTTTGTTAAGGAATTACTAACGAAAAGCGGGAACCAATCAGAACACGGCTACAGTGGACGGATTCCGGCTCGGCGACAGATCCTGCTGAGCGTCGCGTTACCGTTGGCTGAGCCAGAGACCGTCCACTGTAGCCGCAATCTAATTGGTCCGTGTTTTTCGTTAATAACTCCTTAAGGTAGCTGTTGAAGAACAATTTCGTAAAGGAAAAACTTACTTTAAATGACATTAGGAATCGCCTCTTTAAATTAAGCATAACATTTTTTGAGACACCCTGTATAATAACGATCTAACGAGAGAAACATTATCGTCCCGAAAGATATATGTATATCAAGGTTCGACTTGCCAAGAAAAATATGTTCAGAACATATTTATTATGTTTTGATATTTCAAGAGTAAAACGCACCATTTAAGTGTTCTTTCCAATCATATGTGTACACATTAATACAGTAACAAATCAATTAGTTACAGTCTGGCTGAAACGATGTTCACAAGTGTCTTGAATAATTTCACGATTATCGCGAACCATTTAACGAGAAAATGTACTAGAGAAGTTTGGAAAATATTGTGAAGAACATATTTTTCACGCACGCTTTCTTTCTCGTATGCGATTAAGGGAGTTCTTGAGGCATTTTAGCATAACCGAGTTCTGGATTGTGGTCACCGACCTGCGTAGAAAGCGATCACGATCCGTGACCCTTATAATTATGCAGCTTTTCCACTTCCTCGATCAAAATACCGATTCTGATCTCATTACTTCATCCTCGATCAAGGGGACCATTAATTTATGTGGCATATTCTCTCTCCGATTCAAATAATGAAAGAATACAATCAAGACGAACACTTGTTAACACTTCAGTGAATTATTGGGGCCGATGCGGCCCCATTAATATTAATAATTATTTAATGTATAACTATTAATGATATAAATATTTGTGGATTTAGTGTTAGATGAAATTTTGCTATCTCACTACGTTTCTCTTTACCATTTCAACACAGATGAATATTATTAGAGAATAGATAGAGAATTATAAGTCTTCGAGAAATACTCTGATATATGTATGTAGTATACATTTAAAATGGCGTCAACTGAACAGAGAACATATTAAATAATTTAGGTTGGTTATAAAATTTTAAATAGTACAAATGAAAAAGTGTAAATCATTTTTTATATGTTCCATTTCTAGAAGCTAAAATATTTTAGATCTAGGTTTTAGTAACTATTAGTAAAAATATTTCAGACCGGATAATATTAAATAAAAGTTTTGTGAATAACTTAAATAGTAGTTAGATTATAATAGAATATACTATATTATACTAAACATATTCTATCATAGAATCTTATAGAATGTACTATAATACAATAACTTAAATAATAAACAAGAATCATTTAAGTAAATATTGTGATACTGATGATTTCACAACACATATTTCGTTTAGAAATCTTGGTTACATTTATAACGTTACACGATACACCGTGTAATATTGTTTTCTTCCGTATTTTCAAATATTTCGTTGTTGAATAACTTTTGCAATATTTTAAAATAATTACGTTTCTTAATTCGAGTAGACCGAGAGCAGAGAAATGAGCGTTCCCATATAAGATCGTAGAGATATATTTACATATCCCGATAACATGTAATATAAGATAATTATTACGTAGGCATGTGACATTCAGCTTCGAACGCGACCGCATTGTTGGTTCAACTGTATAGTCACATTCAATGCACACGCTTCGCGTTGCATAATCGGGGGGTTTCTATACAACAACATAACAAGTGATAGCCAATAGTAATGGTATCGATAACTTGTTCGGTAAAAAGAAATACATACAATTGAAAGACTATGATAGAAATATAACAGTAATGTGGTGTATAAGTACTTTCATGTCTGACCTTTTATTAACGAGATTCATCATCTAATCTTTACCACGAATTTTGTCAGTTTGACTGAAATATTTTATTCGATCTATTCAAAACAAAATAAGAATGACATTATTTTCTTCATTTTAGGATTAAATTCACACGTCTTCAGTAAAACACTATTACTTAATAAACCAAATACATTTTTGCGCACCTTTTAACAATTTAACACATTGTTCACTGCTTCTGAATAGAATAATATATTCTGCACATCGTTCTTTTGGTTCTGAACAAGACGAATAATCCTACTTCAAAATTATTGCACCTTCGTTTTAAATTTTTTAAGGGGGTAATTTAGAAAATAATTGTTACTTCAAATGACCTCCGGAATCATCCCCTTTAGGGAGGTACAACATTTTTTAGACACCCTGTACATCTCTTCTGATAGGAAGGTTTTATTTTGAAACTTTTATTAGAAATGAATTTATAATGTTACAGCAACTATTAGAATGATACTATATTGCAATATTCACAATAATTAAGTTGGAAAATGATATGCAGCAAATAAATTTAAAATAAATAGAGGGCCACTAAAACAGACGTTATTAAACAATACGGGGCGCGAACAGTAAACTAATAAATAAAAGTATCATGATATGATGAAAAGATTGTTAACGAAAGTTAAACATACAAACATATAATTGTAAAGTTTTTCAACAGCAACCAGCTCGGCAAGAAATCGAACAACGGGTCGGTGTCTCTTGTGTCTCGGGGGGCCCTGTATTCTGCAGGGTGAGTCTCGACAGAGGCGGGTATGTTCCCGGTGAAACTATTGGCATTTCTGCAACCGTCAGCAATCGGAGCAAGGTATGTATCGTATTTCGATTCGATGGTTAATCGAAAGAATATCTAACATGGAAACAGGACCGGCAATAATACGATACCATCGCATATCTTTTAAAACGTGAGCATTTCTCCCGGTGGCCGCAACCGTGGGATAACTTAATAGTACAGGCGCAGCGATCATTTTAATAACGTAACACATTTTTCTAAAAAGTCGTTTCATGTACAAAGTTATTGTTCAAAATTGATATTACAGTATAAATTACACATATTACATTATAAAATTAAAATTGCTCAGAACCACTCACAGCTTTATTTATCAACTGTTTTGAACAGATTTTTTAACATAATTTTTGTTTCTGTAGTTTTCATAATCTGCATTATTTTTTTTTAAATGAAGGTGACCTTCAATTTTTTAAATGGAATGCTATGTATTTCTGCATATCATTTGAAAGCGTGTGGCAAAACGAATTTATTCGTATACAACATAATGATCTTCAAAGGTCACACAAGGTCAAAAATGCAAGAAATACTTTGAATGCCTCGTGCCACTGTGTTTACAAGTATTCTTTATTGATGAGGCTACAGTAAATGTTATCCGAAATATTAATTGCATAATATAAATAACTTCGAAACATGCAAGTAAAATGTAAATATTCATTTTAAAATACCTTGAAATCAAATGAATGAGATTTTCTATCCGAATACGAAAAGTATAGCCCTTCAAGTTATATAAGTTTGTCATCAGCAGTTCCTTAGTAAAATCATAGATAAAGGAAATAGTTAGGTGTTCTCATTTAAATGTCTCTGTAAACTAAATTTTAGATATATGAAGTTATAGTTTCGCACAAACTCAAAATTAAAAAAACACAAAATTTTTACATTACTAAACACATAAATTATCACGTTTGCTACCACCATCACACATACATGTAATGTCCATGCTCTCGTAGTTTACGTGAAACTAGTCAAATTAATTTTATGTACTCTGTTATTTATAATTACATTAGGAGAGTCCATGACTTTCCATTGCTAGATTGTTTTATTATTTCATAAAGAAGGTATGTTGCATTTAATCAAATACTTTAATGATAAAAATAGTCAGTAAAACAAATTGAACTTTTGAAAACTATTGAACCTTTTAAATCAGGATTTTGCACACGTATTTATGGGTATTTGGAGTGCATAAGTTATATTTTTCAAATAAAGATCATTAAAATTACATTAGTTATATATTTTTTAAGGATTTAACTATGAATTATATGAAATGCGATGCATTCTCTTCAAACGCCTATAACTTAATTTTGAAAATTCAACCAAATCCTTCTGCAGACATATTCTGTAGAATATATGTATTTGAACAACACTTCTACTTTTTAAAAAATGCAAAAGAATCAGTTCTTTGAAAATGAAAAACCAGAATACACCCTATATTTGTACAGCGAATATGCCAGTGACGTTAGATTGAAATGATTCCATAGGTGACTATGAAATCGACTAAAGCATCCCTGACCGAAACAATTCAGTACCTGTGCCGAGGTAAAGTCCTTGCGAGCGAAACACGAGAGCTGGCAAGTGTTTCCAGGGGGAAAATTCGGCCCGGTGAGGGCGAAGAATGGCTGAACGAACAAATGTATGTTCCACCATTGCCGCCTACCAATCTGCGGGGGTGTCACCTCATCAACGTTCTTTACCACGTTTACGTGAGTAAAAGTACTCATTCCGTTGTAGTTAAGATATTCACATAATAATTATGATTGCGCAGAGCATGACTAATGCACAGTACTCTCTCTTTGCTTCGGCTTATTTCGCGAAACTTCAAACAACTTGAAGAAAACATAGGATTTCTTTTACGTTTTTTTAATCGTGAAAGTATAATATAGCATCTCCGTTGAATACTAGAAAATATGGAAGAAGACGCTATAATATCACGATCTAGTTACACTTAAATTGGGTCACTACATTATTAATAATAGAAATAGCAACGACATATAAATAACAAGGATTTAATAATAAGCTCAAGAATCTAAAATGCTTAAGTACACTATTTTCTTTATTACTCTCAATTTTTGAAAAATTATATTTACAGATAATCAAAATTTGAGCATTAATAATAAAAATTACACAAACGTTTTTTGCATAACACGATTTTGGTAGATCGGTAGATTTTGGTAAATACAACGGTATACTTTTTTACAACATTATGTTATTTAACACTAGAATAACCGAGTAGTAAAAGTTACTATTTTTATGTAGTAACTTATTTTGTTTTACTATCTGTTACAACTAACAGTTTCTGAGATGATTTGACTTTATTCTTCTTATTACTTTCGTTATTTAGAATTTAGACAGTTGCCCAGGCCTGTTGTACTACATCATTCGGTATAATTTCATAACAAAAGTAATAACGACCGGGATTTTTTTGCCACCACTTGTGTCAGTATATACAGAGACAAAGTATATCCAGGTTTAGCACGGAACAGAACCTGTACCCATATTTAGCATATTAAAAGAGGGTATAGGTTCTGTTCCGTGCTAAACCTGGATATACTCTGTCTCTGTTTATACTGACAAAAGTGGTGGCAAAAAAGATCCCGGTCGTGAGCACGCTTATATCCTCTCTGGTTTTAGTACAAAACCTTAGTACTTTTTTATTCAGAATTTAAATACAAAAACGAAAGTGACCTTCACATCGCTTTACGCGTCCACTTATCAAAAACTGCTATTACTATATTATCTATTGCTTTAAATCCTATGACTTTTATTTCAAACATTTTTGCGTATTGATTAAACTAACGAAGATATTCCAGGTGGACAGAGTTCGTGGGATACACTGCGTATTTTTCGTTTTGGTATAATAACTATAATGTATACGATAGAATTGTCACAAATATGTTACTCTTTTACAGTTTGTAATAAGTCCAAAGAGTTTGGATAAGGAGATCAAGTTGCAAATACCAATAGTCCTAGCCACTTATCCCCTGAGGCAAGAGGGTGCTCCAGCTGGAACCGCACCGTCGAAACGAGGAGCACATTATCCGTCAACGTTGCCAATATTTCGACCGTGGCTGGACGACAAAGCTTTCGAAATACAAGAGTGAACGAATTTAATTAACTCTCACCAACGCGCCGCGACGACGCGACATCGATAGCTCGATATAAACTTTTCGAATGAAGATCCTCCAAGATTACACGCGAATACGACGTAAACAGTTTGAAAAATGTGAAGTGAAACTCCTTCGATAATATTAATACGCTTATAATGATACTCTGTAAACCGCAATGCAATCGAATATTTATAGTTCTACAAGAATGGAGACAGACTAAAAGTACTTGGAAATAATAGTTAAAGACGCTATTTCTAACACATGCCTTTCTCCAATTTTTTAGTATAACACAAAAAAATTATGCATTTAGCGATTTTATTGTGGAACGACGTCATTATCGTTTAGTAAATATTATACGGAGTGTCTCCAAATATCTACCATTGCAAATAATTGCAAAACCGTAAATGATGTAAAAAAAAGTTTAATGAGATTTTTTATGATTTTCTATGCAGATTATGATGGTGAAAATCAAAAATTTTGTTCATAATTTTCAAGGTTGTTCAAAAGTATTCTTGCTTGTTCAAATGAGTTACCATATTTCCGCTCCGAATTCAGGGCGGTACTTTTAAATGACCTTCAGTCAAAGCAGGGTCGCAATACATATGTAGAATCGATATTTTGGAAAACAGCAAGCCCAAAGTTTTCTCTTCTTCGAACTCTTTGATATTCCGTGAGGAAACAAAGGACGAACATACACTTAATTTTTTGTTTGTTCACTATAGTATAAATTAAAATTATAAATGAAAAATTTATTATTTACATCATCACAATCATTTACGGTTGTGCAGTTATTTACAACGACAAACACTCTGTATATTATGAGTTAGAAGAATATCGTAAACAATGTTGCTTAGCGTTAACGAAAATGTGCGTGTAAAAAATTCCATATACACCAAAAACAAACGTTGGAGTTAGTGACGAATAATGTTTATAACTGCCCAAATTAATGCTATCGTTAACGAAATTACTCTCGCACTGTAACGAATGTATAAAGTTAATATTTTTGTTGTATAAATTAATTGAACATATTGTATTGACACAATTGCCATATTTATGTACAGTAAATATGATCAGACAGAAGAGTATAATATTATATACGTGTATAAAAAAAGTAGATATAATGACAATAAAAAAGATACGTTAACAAGTTTCCATTATCAAGTTCCCATTTCTACTTTCAATTTTTCCAAAACTTTCTCCACTGTAGTACCACCAGATACCACAACAACTTTTTGTCGACTCCGGGATCCCTAAAAAAAAACATCATGTTTGGGTATGGTAATCTAAAAAAATGAAATCGATAAAAAATTTCAATTAAGCTAACTCTATCCAATGACACGTCCGACTTTCGCATTCCTAATACGGACGCTAAATATTTTACAAGCTCTGTGTTTGCCTCGCCTTCAACAGGAGGTGCAGATATGGCGACACCCACAACATCGTCAGAAATGTCTACAAACGAACGAATTTCCAGATATAAAGATATAAATTTAAAATTTCTTACTTTCATTTGATAAATTAAAAAATAATATTACCCGTTATATTATTATGTTTAGCTCCAGGCTTTGCTTGAATTTTTATAGTAACATTTCCATCTTTATCTAAACTCACAGGCCCTTTAGCTTGCTGCCCAAAAATTATTTTATCAAGAAACGAATAAATTAATTGTTAAAATATATTCAAGTATTTTAATACTATCTGCATGTTTCATAAAACTATATAAGATCAAATGTATAATCGCTTATAGAATCGAAACTATTTATCATAAAACATCTTCGAAGATATCGTAATTTTTGCATCATGTAAATTGTAAATAAAAAAATCTACACCTGATCAGAGGTGGGCATTTAAAAAAGCATCTAGTAAATTGCGAATATAACGTTGCCACACTTGTTATTCGCAAGCGACATCTAGTTGTATTGAGTGCAAGTCAAAGGTGTATCATAGAAAATGTCATGTTATTTTCTGAATAGGTGATCAAACCTCGATCACACTTCAAATTTTCTTTCTCTAAATCAGAACTGGTAAGCTACTTTTTGTACTATCCACTAACCTCGTTAGCTGTTGGTTTTTGCGATTTGCCACTTTTCTTTGAGGCCTGCTTCGACATTTCACGAATACTTGGTAAATGCTGTAAAATCCTTTTATGCAGACAAGTATATCCAGAGTAGTACGTCATGTATTATATAGAAGTCATCTGTACCATATTTATAATTTGCTAGTTTTACATCTAATACATTCAGATTATTCTTTAACCTCAACTACTTGAATCGACCAATACATCTGCGCACGTGTAGCAGAGATGCCAACCTAACGCCATAGGGGAATGCTCCTAACGCGCGAATTATGAAATCGTTCTTATAACAGTTTTATATAGACAGATATTTTGTTCATAAATAAAAAGAAATTAACCCTCCAATGCACATATCCATTTTTTCATTAACATTTCTTCTGAAAACTCAGAGCCTTTCTTACATAATGCTATTTTTGCTATATTGCATTAAACTATTCCTAATAAAACAAGAATTTATTATGCAATTCCAAGATAATATAAAGAAAATTGAAACATACAAATTTAATTCATGGATGTCACAGACCCAATCCATGCACCGAAGGGTTGAGGAGAAAATATATGTCCAAAGAATTAAATTTATTTAATAATCGTGATAAAATCTAGATCAAAATGCCCAAAAAATTTGTCGGAGAAAACAGCAAAGCTGTTGCTGCTAGGGCAAGGAAGGCAGCTGCGAAGGAAGCTGAAACTACAAGAAAAGCTATGGAAGCGGAAGAAAAGGCTTGGCAAGACGACGATAAACAATTATTAAAGAAAAAACAAAGACAGGTAGGCACTATATTTAAGTAATAATAACCACGTTGTTTAAAATATTCTTACAATTCCATCAATTTATCACTTGCAGGAGGAACAAGAAAAAAAACGTCAGCAACAATTAGAAAAGAAGGCAGAAGCAAAAGCTTTGCTTGAGCAAGAAATGGCAACTATAAAAGTAGGTGGCAAGCAGCCTGCTGCAAAAATTACCAGAGCTGAGATTGTGGTTGCAACTGAGAAACGAAGTCAAGCAGCAATGAAGAAGAAAGAGGACGAAAAACCGATTGAAGAAAACTTGAATAGATTAACAATTGAAGGAGAAAATGCACATGGTATAGATGAAGCCTTGACTATTTTAAGGTAAGAAATGTTATGATAATCATTTTATACATATAATGCGTTTCCTAATTATCAAATTAAGAAATCGTTCTAGTTAAAGACTTGTTTAATTTTTTGGTAATATTATCTTGTTTAGTACGAAGGAACCGGAAATCGATCGTCATCCAGAGAAACGCGCGAAAGCCGCATATGCCAGTTTTGAGGAAAGGATGATGCCTATTATCAAAGATCAAAATCCGACGTTAAGGTTAAGTCAATTAAAACAATTACTGAAGAAGGAATGGATGAAATCCACAGAAAATCCACTTAATCAAAAATTACTGTTGAACCGCTGATAATACTCGATTGTAACACAAACGTACATAATACGACTGAATACATGGTTAACATGAATACGTGGAATAAGACTTATAAATATAATCACGAATAAATCAAATATATCTGTACACAATTTTATTGCAAACGAATAAGTTATACTCCGGTAGAATAGAAAATCACATTGTATAAATCATCTTTGGTATAACTTATACGCTACCACATAGCCTCTAGATTGTATTTTACAACTTCATTTACAAACCAACATTTCGTTAAGGCCGCGTAAAGTTGAACAATCGATGTAGCAACCGTGTACACGTTTTGGCACAGTCATCGTGTAGTGTAGACTAATGGAATATGTTTGAAAATGTCGGTAATCACCTGTAGTTATTTCTCCGTCACACGTCGTTATAGAAAAAGATTCGTAAAAATAGTTATAAAAAGATTGGTTACATCATTACAATCGTATAAAATAGTATCTATACAAACGAATTTTCACCAACATAAAACTAGATTATATACAATAGGTTCTAATCTTTGTCTCCCGATGCATTAAATTCTCCAAAGCAAATTAAGCATAAGGCACCATTTCTTTTTTAAATGTACAACGAGTCGAATACCCGTACAATGAACTTGGTTCAAATATATCTTATTATGTAATAATATGGTTTACAAAATGTCCTTTCTGTAAATCACACGATCCTAACTATATTACCGCTACCATTTTTTATTTTTCCATAAATCTATAAAACAGTGTATCATGTGATTCACTTGTTCCGGGCAGTCAGTCATGGGTGTATGGCCGGCTGATGGTATCGCTTCCAAGAAAG
Organism: Lasioglossum lativentre; assembly: GCA_916610255.1. Lineage (NCBI taxonomy): Eukaryota > Metazoa > Arthropoda > Insecta > Hymenoptera > Halictidae > Lasioglossum > Lasioglossum lativentre. Next base: position 26,783,450 of record OU744357.1, on the reverse strand, counting down.
CTTTTAGCATGGTCTAAAAAGATAAAGAAAAAACTACAATTAACATAAATATTAACGTAAAAAATTAAAATAATCTATAATCATTGAAAAATATTTGTATACTTATAAAATTAAGAATCTCTTAGAATAATAAAATAGTTTGATCATTTTTTTGGGAATTGCATCGTGGACCACGTAAACGGGAGCACCTAAATGTCTTCATTATTTACCATTACCATAATTTTAGAGACGATTTGAAACAAATAAATCTTCTTATTAAATAAAAACACAGTATAGTATAGTGATGTAGAGATTTACTCCATATTAATATTAAGATATTTCCTAAATTACTAGCTTTTGATACAGAAGTTTAGCTCATTTTTGTAAATCGATCAATATCGTTTTCGTGTTTTCGTTTTGACGAACTAAATGTAGATATGAAAAGGCTGTAAACGTTCGAGTAAATGTTAATCTACCATAACATTCAACATGAATAGTATCGACGATGTTAATTGTTTAGAAAGTCCATTTGAAATTTTTACTCTCAAGTGGAAGAAAGGAGCATAGAAACGATATTTTTGCTTCCAGATGAAGATTCGGAAAATTTTATACACGATTTTAAAAACTAAAGTATTAACCTGATCAATTCTATGAATATTTTATTTTATCAAATGGAATTAAAGAATATATATTCACTGACAAAACTTAAGGAACACACCGATTGTTTGAAAATTACTGTATATTTCTTCTTTCCCGGGATATTGAAATTGGTTGGATTAAAAAATAACATGAAACTATAACGTTTCATACATAAACATACAATAAGTTAATATGCAATTGGAAAAATTAAACAAACACTTTATAAGTAAAGTCAAGACGTTTGCATTATAAGATACCTTAAATATGAAGTACAGGCAACATTTAATTGAAACCGAGAAGGAAAAACTGACATTCCAAGGTGAATCGTTACGCAGTAACACAGATTAGAAAACGATTTAAAGAATCTGGAAGTGTTAAAACGGCACGCTGAACCGGCAGACCGCGAAAAACATGTCAGAAAGTAGATCGTCGAACTGTAAGACTCTCTAAATACAATCCATGTTATACTGCTGTTGAAATAAAAATTTAATTTCCGTAAACATAAGCAGCAGAACAGTTAGCAGTCGTTTAAACGAAAATGATTTTCTTTCACGCAAACCATCTAAGAATGTTTAGTTTAGGTACTCGAAGCTGCAGTCGGATGGAGTCAAGTGTGAGGATCCCAAAAATTTGTAATCGCACCAGTATGATGCAAAGAAAATAAAGAAAATGAAACTAAAGAAATGAGAAACGGACGAGAATGAAAAAATATTGTATTTAAAAGCGTACCCTTTCCATTTGACATTCTTGCACGAGCGACACTTTATTGTCCCTTAGGCCATGTATAAGAAGCGTCGGAGTGCATATCCTTCTATGGAAAACGTAGTCTCCATCTGGCCAAACCATGCCGTCCAAAACGTATTTCATGTGCGAGGGCCATTGTTCCGGTGGCTCGGGGCCACAGTAGGGGTGTTGACGGCCCCTCGCGGAATATAATATGTCTCTGTGAAGGCCACACATTAGGAAAGGAGCGAGGATCGCTCTGAGGCAACAGTGACCGGCGCTTTCCGTGCTGGGTGCTGCTAAAGGAGTTGGTCCACCTCCGGATATTAAGACTAGCTGATGTATATTACTATCGTATTTACAGGCCAAGGCAGCTGCGAAACTGCATCTGAGACAAAAAGTAGCAAAATCGTCACTTCATCATTGCACGGGGCAGGAATGATCAACTCGAGCTGCATATGGTTCAAATACAAAATAATATGAATACAGTAGTATCTCCGTAATTGTCGTATCGTTAGGTCTACGAGCGACAGTTCTAGTAGAGTTGTTACATTCTTTGTATTGTGCGAACATAGACAATGATGGCGATTGAAAAAGGAAGAGAGACTGAGATTCGACGCTTCGACTCTCTACCTCTCTTTCTTTTCTATTCTTCGACCTCTTTAACCTATCATTTCAATTAGATAAAACGAGACAAAGGCTAGACTTCACCTTATGGGGCCAAAAGTTTTGGAGTTTGTTTTATATAATCTTGTAGATTTTGACGAGAATATGCCGAAAATCCGAGTTTTAATGTTAGGAATTCACTAGTTCAAAAGTTATGCGTGTGTAGGTTGGTCAGGGTTAGGTTCAGGATTATATATTTAAAAAGTCAAAAATTTTGGGGCCCCTTAAGGTGAAGTTTCACCGAGCATTGTAGTTTATAAAGTAAAAAATCGATTTCTTTAATTTTCTGTAGATATATTATGCAATATTGATCACTTCTATATTCAGAGAAACAATGTACTTAATTAAAAATTCAATTCAAACTCATAAAATTTTGGAACAAGCGTTAAATTCAACCATACGTAACTTCCAATAATCTCGATTAGCGCAAACGGTAGGGTTTCACGCGATATTTTTTACATGGAAGAAAACCGCGTATAAAGGAGTCCACCAGCAAGCAAAAAATACTTTAAAAAACGGATCATGTATAACAAGTGATCACCAATAATAGAGGAGAAAAACGGATCCGCGTAAAATGAGATCGCATAAATTGAAACGGCGCGGCGTATAAAAACACTAGAGATTATTTACCGGATAAAAAGAAACTCGCGCAAACAAAGTATCGCGTGATTCGAGGGACGGATGTAAATAAAAATAAATTCCTATTCCTCATCTCAATGATGTTGATGTAATTTAAACCATAACATAAAACAATATTTTAAAAAAGAGATTTGGATCTTATCTCGTTTCTTTCATCAGATTTAAGTCTCGCATAACGCGATTTATACTATAACGAAATACATATCCGCGTTCCATAATGGTTATTTATCTATACATAAATATTGATGAAAAATTAAATGATATTTATAAGGCAAGGGAGAAATCAAATTCCAAGTTTTCGCTTAATTTTTCTGCTGTAAACCGATAATGCCAATTCCTACAATTCGTATCGAGGTTACAACACGTTCACCACATTCTTAGGTAAATACCGGAATCTGTGTAGGACATAATTGTTAATTTTTGTAATGCAATCGCGGGACGACTACTGAACCGTACGTGATTTGTGCAATTAACCAACTGCCTACATATGTATATCATGTTGCAATGTCGCGCCAAGAATTAATGGAACTCGCCTCATATTATTACGGCATCGTTTCGTGTAGGTCGTGATTACCGCATAACCGATACAACTCGGAGACATTTCCGAATATTAACCTTTATTCACGCTGGTGGTGAACTGTATATTTAAAATTAATATACATAGGTAGTCAGTAACATAATTAATGCCACACACTTTAACCCTTTTGTCAATAACCAAAATTTACTACGGGCGTCAATAACCGGCATACCCGGGTATCCACCTCCGGTCATGATAAAATCAAACGTCTGCAATTTGCAGAGAAGCATATAATTATTAGGGGTGGGCGGGTACCCGAAAATTCGTGATACTCGAGCACCCGGAAATTTCGGGTACCCGAAGTAGAAGTCAGGTCGGGTAGTTCTCGGGCCGGGTCAAGAAAAGCCGAACCGAGACTCGGGTACCCAAGATTTTCCTAATAATTATGAAGAAAAAATGGTAAAGAGTCATATTTACGATCAAGAAGAGATTCAATTTGCAACTTGTCAAATGAACCTGATCATCTCGATTATTATTATCATGATTGAGACGGTAGTAACAAATTTTGCGTCATCGCCAAATGGAAGGTGGTCCAATGTTGGCTATTATGGGAAAATGGAGAAAAAATTTATTACTGGAAAACTAAATAGTACTAGGTTTTTAGAAATTATCGATGAACAAATAAATGCATATGTCATAAGGGTTGTTAAAGACTTTCCCAACATGAAAACGATGTGGTTCATACTGCAAAGGTAGTGCAAGAATACTTTTCCTAAAAAAAATTCAAATGTTAAATTGGCTAACAAGATCTCCCGATCCCAGCATTATTAAAAATAGTTGACGTATTTTTGTCAAGGTAATATACAAAAATACCAGACAATTTGAAACCATTGAATGATTTTTAAGTGGGGAAAAATTGACTCAGAAAAGTATTAAAAAATCATACATCTGCACCGAGCATGGTGTCATTAATTGTAAAGAAGGCGCACCGGAATATTACATAAGAAATATCATTCACAAAGTTAATATTTTCAGTTTCTATACACGTGCGATATCATTTTGTTCTGCTAGATTTTGGCAAAAATGTTTTCTTTTGTGTCAAATAAAATTAAACAGGTTGATAAAATTCAATTTGATTTTACTTGTATACATATAATATTAAATATATTCTGAGTATAGGAACAAATTTCAGTTGCAATGCGAAAATAAATTAAAATCATATCAATCTTAACAATCTTATTGTCCCGGAGAGTATGTGTGATTATAATTTTGTAAGATCCAAGGTGATATCATCTTCTTTTGAGCAGCTAAATATATTTTACATCATGAAATGAAAAGGAAAAATATGTATATTGAAAACAACAAAATTTGTAGTTTGAAAGAGAACCTATCACATAATTAAATACGTGTACTACTCTGCTCACCCATTTTGAACCAAACGTAAGAATAACTAGACAACAAGTGAGGAAACCATATCGAGACGTTTATCTCACTTCGTAGTATAAATTCTTTAGAAATTACGGAAGCACGCAGTGTGTGCAATATGTATAATTAGAAATCAACCGGAAGCGTTGATCACCATGCAATGATGTAATAACCGAGTAGCTATGTATATCTGGAAAGCAGAAAGTATTCACCGATACGTCGTTTCTTAAAACCTTTATTCTCGGTCATAAAATAGTGGACCATCTTATAACATTTTTACAACCCTTCAAAGCAGTGATGAGAAATCGGCAGCCCGCGGGCCGCACTTGGCCCTGTAGCATTCTGCTTGCGGCCCCCACAGGGTTGCCACCTTATCACCATGTAAATACCGGAGTGTTACACATTCGAACTCGGTGATTCGAATATAAACCCTAAGATGTAAAAAGCAAAAAGAAAGGTTTGTTCTCGAATATCCGGAAAACAAGTGTGGAAATCTTTCCAACATAAACAATTGCAAATGTAAAAATATCAGTTTTTAAAACTAAGAACGAAAAATACAATCATAAAGCTACAACAAACAAAACAATAGGAGTTAAGGGTAGAGTTTACAAAATTTCGTAACTGCAAGGAATCTTCACGATTCTGCAAAATCTTTCAAATTATTTATTTTTGAAGTGATATTTAGATTATAGAAATTTCCCAACAGATGTCGGTGTATGAAACACTCTTCAAAATTTGAAAAACTATACAAAGCGTAACAATTTATCATTATCTCATTTTTTCGACAACCCAATTTTTCCAATAAAACCTGAGCCCGGAGATTTGTTTCAAAACCCAGAGAGGTGGCAGCCCTACCTGCGGCCCGCGGGGGTTCGGGACAAAGCTCATAACTTCTGAACTAATCAATTTTCGACATAAATATCTTAGTACTTTCATTTAATTAATAAAAATATATGTAAAGATATACATACATATAAGATATACCCATGTATTATTGTGTATACATACAATATATTATCTATTAATAAAAAATAATAGATCAAATAAAAAAAAACGTTGTATTGTAAATCTATGTAAGGAATAACAAATACATCCCACAAACTAAAATTATTTGATTAGTATGTTTAAGTATTTAATATTGCGTTCGGTGCATCCCGCGCGTAGTACAATTAGGTTTCCACTTTTGGCCCACTGTAGTCCGCTGGTTGCTGATCACTGCTTTAATTTACTTAATTTTTAGTTATGATACTAATGTTATGCGTTAAGCATGCGCTATATTCGTTACACGATGTAATCAATGCCTTGCTTCTTTTCTTTCGTTAAACTCTAGTAACTTTTAATTGCAAAATTATGTGCATAGCGAATTATTCATCGATTACTATCAGGTAAGCACTTTCAAAAGCGAGTTGGCGCAAATCATGGAGTTTGTAACGGTTCGGAAGTTATCGCTATTTTAATTATTTTCTTATCCTTCTGTTCACGTTAAGAAAAAAGACATTCGAATGATGAACTCTCGTAAAAATGAAGTAATTCTTCTAACCCGTCCGAAGAACCCCAAGAATGTAGATTAAATGCGCTTTCGTGTTTAGCCATATTGTTCATTTTGCCAGACAAACGCGTGCAACTAATTACACGAATACCCGCCGATTCAAACGTCAAGGAATTTGTAATCTTCAGATATTCGATAAGGTATAGTCTCGCGTGCACCCTGCAATTACGATGTACAAGATGCTTTTAAGTAGCCAAAGATAAGTTTCGCGATTGCATGCTAAGTTTTTGTTAGTCAGTGTTGAACAATTCTGTTATGATAAAAAAAAGCTTGGGTCGCAGGTTTTTGTACAGAGTATAAAATATAATAAGATCGGACTACAGTAGAAACTCGATTATCCGAACCAGTGAATGAGAGACCTCGAAAAGAGTTTTCGATGGTTAAAAAAAAAAATTAAAGATTACTCGAAGGAGGATGCTGATTCGTAGCAAATTGAATTGGAAATTTATGCGAAATAAAAACGTTTCACATAAATATGCATTTGTCTACCTTACGTATTTGGACAACATTGTTTGGATAATTAAATTCTCCGTTAATTGTTCAATCCATTGATCATTGCTTCGCGTTATCTTTCAAGATTTTTTACATAGTATTTCCTCTTTTGTTTGCGCGATGATAACGTGATTTCAATAGGGCAATGGAACTTTGGGCATTACTTAACCCCAGTTACAGTGTACAGGACATAGAATATATCTCACAATCAGATCTTATTACCTCCCATTGACGTTCTTATGTGACAATCAACGTTACTGTGTCCTATATCGTAGCATTCATCGTGGCCACTCTCTTTATGCGATACAAAAATGCTTAATTTTCAACAATTTAATGCATTTTCCATTTAAATACTTCTTGTATAAAATTAATAATATAGGGCCGTAGATTAGAAACGGGTTATTCGTTGTAAAAAACGTGTTCTTGAAATACAAAGAAATGATTGTGCATGAAGGAGCGTTTCGAAAATATGTCTGTTATTGATTGATCGTTTGTTTGTTGATATTATTAAACGAAGTACATATTATATTATGTTAAATACATGGTTGTTTATTTAACTTTTATAATCCCAGCCACTGCCTGAACAAGAATGACGATTCTAGTATTTTTAATTTACGATTATTGAGATTGTAAAGATGCATCCACGTGGGATGATTCAATAAATTTATTTCTTTGACTACACATATAAAACTATTGGCTACTAAGTTGGATAGATACATCCTTGTCATTTTTATAAAGTAATGTAAAATAGTCATTTTTAGTGCTAAAGAAGCTCAGTTTCTTTAGACTTTAGATAAGTAAAATTTGCAGCGTCGAGTGATTATCATGCCAATGATAAATAAAAATATAAGATAATAAAAGAAAAAGAGTATTTACCCGTAATTGTGGGCTACCAGGACGCACTTCTGCCCGGGCTTGAAAGCGTAGTGACACAAGACCGTATCAAGATCCTTCAGGAGCTTGTTAAAGTGATAATCTCTGGACCGACTAGGCGCCGAACTCATGCCGTGTCCCAGCATATCCGGCGCGATGCAAGGATATCCCAAAGCAGAGAAATATCGGAGCTGATATTCGAAGATTTCTGCGGACGACCCAAATCCATGAATGAATACGATCATCGGCTTCCGATTTCTCCTAAAGGTGACCAAATCGCAGGGATTCTGTTGGTAGCCGGCCGAGGACGTTTCTTCGATATCCGGCCACATCATTTTGCAATCTTCGAGTTCGATGGAAGCCGCCTCTTTCTTCACCTGTAATGCCGGTACTTTTTCATTCGCGTTACTCTTTTCCATAGACTCGTTGGACTCGGCCGGATTTACGCACAACTTTCCCCAAAGCTTCGACATTGCGTTACCCTTCTTCTGCTTCAAGGACGGCTCGTTGCTGTTGTCCTTGAATTCCAGCCGCAGATTCTCGAAACTGGGCTCGTTAACAATTTCCTCTAGCTCCTTGAGATCCACCGCTGGCTCTCTACCCTCAAGATTATCCGTCGAGATATCGATTCCCCCAGCGGTTTGAACGCACGGATCCTGCGGCTCGCCGCTTTCCGCATCATTCTTCCCAGTGACCTCCGATCTCTCTGTGCCTCCATCGTTGCTCAGCTGCTTGCCACTTCTCGGAATCACCTCCTCATCCGTTCTCTTTGTCGGCTGGCCCTGAGGATCGTTGTCCTGGGCACCTGTGCTGCACAAGTCCTCCCAACTGTTCCTCAGAGGCAACGATCTGCCGAGTTTCTCATCGATGATTTTCAGCAGAGATTGTTCCAGGCTAGGCTCCTGATCCGGCTGGAATTCGATCGTTTCGACGCTGTTTATCCCCGAATCGATGCAATCCAATTGTTCTAAGTTTACTTCCGTGCCGACTGATCGACGCAAGTAGAAATCCAAGGAATCCGGATCGATCGAGGAACCGATGAACCCGCGATTCACATATCCTTCCCCGTCACTTAAAATCTCGTTCCTGCATTCAGAGTCCTTCTGTGTTTTGTCAATCCTATCTGTGTGGAAGGAGAAGCTTATATCGTTGAACGATTCCTCGTTACCGATGTACCTTTCGCTCGTCGATTTCCTTTCATCGGAGGCCCCTTTAGTTTCGTCTGATCGCGGCATGGAATCCTTCTTCTTCTTCGAATCCGATGCATCTTTGATAAGGGTGTCTTCAGCGCCGGCTATGTATTTTACAGTGTCATCGAGAATCTCTTCGAGCAGCACGTTAATATACTTCTCTAAATCCTTTACAATTTTATTTTTGATCGTTTGTTCATCTACCTGTTGATCGTTCACGATTGTTTCTTCGATGCTCGCGGGCGTCACGTCGTTTTCATCTGCTTTTGGTTGTTGATTTTCAGGTACATTCAACCTCTGCAAATTCATCGACACCCTCTGCTCCAACTCCTCGATCGCTCGTTCATTCTTGTCAGCTTCGCAGAGACTTGTTCTAATTCTATTCAACTCCGCGGATAGAATTTGTTCCTCGGTGGTGCTCAAGCGTCGAGACTGTCGAAAAGAACACCTACAGTTCCCAGACGAATGTGGTCTCCTGGACCAACGAGTGAAGAAATTGTCTGCGATGGACTCAGGTCTGTCATTGGTGTTCTCGTAGTACCAACCGCTCTTCAAGGTCGGCCTCAAGATTCTCAAGGTTCGACGTGGTCCAACGATGAAAAAGTCGCAATCGGGAAGCTCTACCTTACCCGGACCTACTCGATTTCTATTCCTCCAGTGCTCAAAGAATTTGGCATACCAGGGTGCCTCTGGTACCGCTTCTTCTCCCCCCGAAGCCATATTTAGAGGGCAATTCGCAACTCTTAACGATCATAAAAATCGATCGTTTCAAAGGTATTCTCAGTGATCCCAGTACTTTGCACACTTCTTTCTCACAAAAAATTGAGAAAATTTCTAGGCGACGTGTTCTCATCGATGAACACAAAAATTTAGAATCTTCTTTGCTTACAAATTTCTGTCTGCCTACATGCTGCCTGCATCTTCTGCGATTTACTACTGTTGCTGCTTTCTTACAAAGACGAACTTCAATACTCTCATGTACTGATAACAGCTCTGTAGCCTTTAGCAATCGTTAAGCTTTCGCTCTAGCTGCTGTCTACTCAATGCTTAAGTTTTGCATGCAATTTGAAGAATACTTTCTAAAACCTTGCCTCCATCCTCTCAGCGTGAACCTTATTCGATTCAACAAAATGTTTTCGAAAAATATGTTATTAAAACAATACGTGTCTTTCGTAAATGTGAAAGTAATCTTCAATGTGTTTCAGTCTTCAGCTCTGATAAATTTCTTCTTTTTTTTTTTTTTGCGAAATCAAATACGTATGTTAAATGTTAAATGATACGTACAATAGTGTAGAAATGCGATTCTATCTTCCTCTTATCATTTCCATTTTTCTACATGATTATTTGTAGCGTTGTTCATTAACGTGTCATTGCTTCCAGCATATTTGCACAATTTCTTTTTGCCGACCGCGTTCCACTGGAGTGCATTCGTAGCCTTGCAACACTTTTCCTGCAGTTCCTGCAATCGTTGCTTGGTCAGTCGCGATTTCCCCGTGAAATACGAAAGTAACATTTCGCGTGGCTCCCTGCATTAAGTAGTGCACGGTTCGGCGAATCACCGATGGTCGTTCCACTGTCGACGCATCTAATTGCTATCTTCGACACCTCAACCTACGGATAACAAGTTTAGTTAGAATTTTTCCATCTTGTCGATTATCATATTCACAGTAATAATAATAATAATAATAATAATATAATAATAATAATAATAATAATAATAATAATAATAATAATAATAATAATAATAATAATAATAATAATAATAATAATAATAATAATAATAATATATAACCCTGTAGTGAGCTTCTATTAATAATAAATCGCTGAATAATACAAAGAACGATTAAAGAAGATATTGTAAAACGAGTCAAAGCCAAAATTGTAGTAAAAAAGTTTACACATATACATATAATGTATTTAAATGCCAAAAAGAGCCTTTTTAAGTTAACAAAAAATATGTTACTATATCTCAGTCTGAAAAATATCTCGCACCTAAAAAATTGTTTTAAACTTTATTTCAACAAGAAATTAGTACTCTATTGGATATCCTCGACTACTTTCCACAGCATACATACATATATGTATGTACGTATGTAATCGGGTCCGATGCACCTGGGAAAACATTTGAGTAACGCTCTATGATTTTGAAAAACGATCACTTCTCACGAACTGTACTTACATTGTACAATGTGCATACATATATGTATGTAATCGTCTTTGCATCGATCTCACCGGTGTTTCTGTTAAATCAGGTATGATTTTTATCCAATCTTCGATTAGGGTTTTTTTAAAATCATTTTTATTTGGAATTGTGTGTTCGCGTATTCGAATTTTTAATTCGTTCCAACATGTTCAAAGAGAGCCAGAGTGTTCGAGCGAGAATGTGGTGGCACACTCACACATCGCTAGATCCGCATACACACGTATACGCAAATGCAAGGGTCAAAATTCATACCAACTGACGTTTCAATATCGCAATGAGGAATTCAGGAATGGTCAATTGTGTTTCCTAAAAGTCCAATCTGTGTCCGTAATTGTGAACGACTTTTGAGAACAGCTTGTTGAAATACAGCAATGCATTTAAAAAATTGTGACACATCTCCTACATAAACAACGTTTACGGAATCCTCAATATTATACAAGATTTGTATACAGCATACTTCAGTATTTATTATAAATTCAAGGTGTACGAAATCATGGCACTATTCTACATATACGTCACCTCATACGTTATTAAGCATACAAACGATATCAAGATGCAAACGATATCAAGATTTTATTGTTTTTTTAAATAGACTTACATATTTTTTAAAACTGATTTTTCAATTTAAATAAGTCATTTAATTTCTTTTATACTCATTATGCAAACAATAAGTAAATAATGTAGCTCTTTTCAACCGATTCATATATTTTTTCAAACGAACGACATGAAAAACTTCAAACCTAAAATTTATTATGCGATTTATATGATTTTTAATAAAAAATTCTAGTTTTTAAAGCATTTTTCATGAAAGAACAAATGAAATTAATTACTCTCAAAGAATGAACTAAAAAACTTGAAGAACAAACTTTCAGTACCCTATTTAGCTACCCTGAAGTAAGAAATGAAATTTCTGTTTGTTTAATATTACATAGTGATGGGTATCTGTGAAACAGGGACAAAAGATACTAACAATCAGAGAGTAAATAGACATGTTGAAGTCAATTGAGACAAGCATACATACATATGTATATTTATAGACGAACAGATACAAATGATCGAGATATAAGAAGACGATACGGAAGAATTGGGGCACAGAAAGTAAACACGAGCGATTGATAGGAAGTCTCTATTGACATATTTCTTCATACAAGGAGGTGCATAGAAGACATATAAAATGTTCATAATAATTTAAAAATTTTCAATTATTTCATTTCAATTTACAGTAAAGTCTCGATCTAAGCCGGATGGAGCTGTACGATCTTACAATTAGTCAGTTTGTGTACCCACTCCACCAGAGGGCATACTCCGCGAGGGGCCGAGAAGATCGAGCTGCCTCGGTCGCCGAGCAGTGTAAAGTGTAAACATGCCGCGTAAAGGTATATTTATACCGAAGAAAACACGGTGGGATCCCGGATCCGGGAAAAGTTTGGTTACCTTGGTTTTGTACTGTCCGTACGCCACAAGAAGTCCCTCGAGACGGCTGAGGGGCAAAGGGGGTCCTCGCTCACAGCCAATGGTTATCTTTGACGTCATACACTTTGTGTCATACCAATAATTTGGCTAGAACTGAAAGTTCGTGTGGAATAACCCAATCGGACGGTTTGTTGTCGAATTCCTGCCAGGAGACTTCTTGTGGCGTACGAACAGTATCTAGCACTTATATCAGTCCGTGCCGTCCCCGTATAAGTGCTAGATACAAAACCAGGGTAACCAAACTTTTCCCGGATCCGGGGTCCCACCGTGTTTTCTTCGGTATAAGTATACCTTATTAATCCAATGCGGGGCCGGGTATATCGGTATGAACCGCTACTAATCCAATTACAAAACTTCTTTATTTTTCATTTTTTTTTATGGGCCTTTCGCCAAATTATTTGTAGCATTTTTCTGATTAAAATGACACTAACCACGATACAATTTTAACTGTATTTAGTGATTTAATTGATGATATGCAGTAAGTTTTCGGTCGCGCGGTCCGTGTTTACATGCGCTGTCCTTTTCTACATTCGACGCGGTGAGTGAGGTCTCAAAAAAATAGTAGCCCTACCCGATTTATGTCGGAGCACGGTTCCGAGGACCCGGCTTAGATAAAGACTTTACTGTATATCATAAATCAGAATAAATCCTCTTAGAACCTAAAATTTTTTATAAATATTCGATCATAAATAGTTTCAGAATTAGGTAAGTGCAAAGTATCATTTTCGACAGCACATAACACCCATTGATGGTCATTTGGCCATTGTTCTCGGACTGGTTGGAATATAATTTATATATTCCGTATTTATAATTCCATATATGCCGATCAGGTTTTATACATTTATGCTGCGCCACGGTGTAGCTTGCTACAATTAAATGTCAGATATAAAGGGTGTTCTTTTAGCTCAGATAGAACTTTCGATAGGGATAACTGTCAATAAAAGCTGTCCTGACCGCTCTTGTTGATATTTATGTTCAGTATAGTCTGGAATATCATCATGAATAGATTCACGCTTGAGGAACGGTCGAGAATTATCCAAAACTATGAAAATCGGTTTGATCCGCGAAACTTATAGACGACTTCGTGATTTTTATGGTACACATAATCGTCCCTTGGTGCAAGCCATCCGGCGAACTGTGGATAGATTTCGCACCACATACTCTCTGCATGCTGCAACAACACCAACACGTCATCACACTGTGCGTACTGAAGCAAATATTGCCGCTGTAAACGAAAGTGTGCAAGAGGATCCAAATTTATCGATTCGTCGTCGGTCGCAGCAATTGGATCTCTGTCCATCCACCACGTGGAAAATTTTGCGCGAAGATCTTGGTATTCACGCGTATAAGATACAGTTGGTGCAAGAATTAATACCACAAGATCATCGGTTACGTCGTTCATTCGCTGATTGGGCTCTAGAGCAGTTGCAAATTGACCCTTTATTTTATCGCAAAATTGTGTTCAGTGTGATCACGATCATTTTTGGCTTAATGGGTTTGTTAATAAGCAGAATTATCGCTTCTAGAGTGAGACCAATCTATAAAAGACTCTAGAGACCCCATTGCATCCAGAAAAATGTACCGTTTGGTGCGGTTTACACGCTGGTGGCATCATTGGTCCTTATTTCTTTAAAAATGAGGCCGGAGCTCGCGTTACGGTCAATGGATCTCGTTACCGGACCATGGTCAATGTTTATTTGTTTGAAAATATGTATGACATTGATCCTGGCGAGATGTGGTTTCAACAGGATGGCGCTACCTGCCCCCATAATAAATTGGCCCCCATTGTCGTCCGATCTGACACCTCTCGACTATTTCTTATGGGGCTACTTGAAGTCACAGGTTTATGCTGATAAACCAGCAACAATTGACGACTTGGAGGCCAACATTGTTCGCGTCATTCGCGACATACGGCCGAGAATCCTCGAAAAAGTAACCCAAAATTGGATTGATAGAATGCGCTTCGTCAAGCGCAGTTGCGGTGGCCATATGCCCGAAAAAAGTCATTTTTAAATATTAATGACACGAATTGGTCTTTCAAGCCAAAAATGATTTTTCATCAACAGTTAACTGTATGTGTAATTTTTTAAACTTTAAAGTTCTATCAAGCTTAAAAAAAAACACCCTTTACATACTTACGTCTCTTTTTCAACCATATGCAAATTGGCTGATGGAAAGTTTGATACGCGCGCTTCCGAACTATTCCGATCCACAGAGTGAGTGTACATTGACTACTTTATGCCTAGCATCCTCGATAGAATTACACTCACGATCCGTGTCTATTGCATGCAAGTTATTCGAATAAATCAGTCCTCGACACAGTAGCCGCTTAGTCACCGAGCTATGAACGTCAGCTGCGATACAACTTTTCCTTATAAAATAGTACATACACATGTATTTAGAATTCTCTCTATAAAACCTAGAAATACGTAGAGACGTTGCATGAAAAAAAAAAATTTCCAGAGAATTGACACGAATAGTGTTAATTGATTGCGTTTAGACCTTTCGCAACTACACCATAGCGATGCATACAATGAAATATGTTTCCTCATTCCGCTGCATACAAGTAAGTATGTAATGTACAAGTAGCGTGACAACGAACGTTCTTCCCGCAGAACAGTTCTCAGTGAGAAGACCCGTCGGATGTCGAGCGTGTAATTACGAAGTCCGTTCATTCTTCTCGAATATGGTGCAGAATTCGTTAGTTGGTTTAGTAAACGCGTCGCGGTAAACATCCTATTATTATACTTGCCCTTTGAACCTTGGCTGTCGAGCGAGTTTTTTTCTTCACCGCGGAATACGGTCGGCGCACGTCTCGGTGAAGCGTGATTGGTTGGAAGCCGACCGCAAGCTTTTCTCAACCCTCGGACTCCGGGTCTCTCGGTACACACGAAACCACTTGTTGCTTCTGTCAGTGACTCTCACCTCGTATCGCCGTCACTCTACACTCGGCAGTCTCGGTGCTCGGCACAGAATATAGTCTTCGGTACGGAACACGGCTCACGGGACGCGGAGGGCCAGCAATCGTGTCGCGCGCGCAGTGCGTGCCGTATTAACGCGCGCATTAAACCGTTCAATTGGCACTTCCTCTTGGCGCGGACTGTTCTCGCGAGCGAAAAATCGGCAGTCGAGAACGCGATCCCCAACGGGGGCCCACTTTCACGAGACACGAAAGCTGCCCGACGGGGGTACACGTCGGAAATCCATGTTTACTGGCTCGTCTTTTTCGGCCGATTATCCGAGGAACACAAACCGGACGCGCACCGTTTCGACACGCTCGGACGCGTGTCAGCTTCCACGGTCGATCTCGGAGACGGTGGAAACGTCCGCGAGGAAACCGCGTTAACGAAGGCGCAGAGAGAACCGAGATGTCTGACGTTGACGTTGTCGTTGACGTTGTCGTTCTCGTTGTCGTTGCGTTCGATGCACACCGTGTCGCAGAACCGCGTCGACTGTATGCACGACGAGGTAGCGCGCATTTTCGTGGGCGTGGAGAGGTGAATTAAAACGGGAAAATTAAAGACGATTGACATTGAACCGCCGCACGTCAGGTCACGGCGGCCATTGCGCGTCCCGAGGCACACGCACGCCGCGCACACGAGACAGCGCCACCCCACTTCGAGGCCCGAGCGCTCCTCTACCTCTGCCTCTGCACTCTACACGGTGTCTATAAGAATCCTGCCCGCCCCATTCGGTCTTGGCCAAAATTAAATAAATTTTTATTCAACTCTTTGCGGTCGTATTAGTCATAATTGGGCATTATTTAGATAAAAAATTATTTAAATAACGGCTCGAATAAAACTCTGACGGTTATATGAAACATATGAAAAAATGTAAATTAATCAATCATAGCTAACCAAATCTTTTTCAGAATGTAAACACAAAACTTTCCTCATTCATTATAAATAAACCAAACATATTTTGAAAATAATTGTACAGGTACCATACAACATCTTTCGTTTTTCTTCACTTAAAAATATGTTTGTAAACCTGGACATCATGTTCTTTGTTTTTTTTAATGAGTACTTCGTCCTATAAACATCACAATAATGGTATAAACTGTTCAGACAGTGGATGGAATTATAAAAATTAAATAAACAAGCATGTACTTAACATATCATAATACCAGAGTTGGGCATTATTTAGATAAAAAATTATTTAAATAACGATTGGAATAAAAGATACTTTATCTTTATTCGTTATTCGAAGGTTCGAATAAAAAAAGTATGTATCTTTATTCGAGCTTCGAATAATTTTTCATCTTTTATCTTTGGTCTGAGCGCCGAACTTGAAAGACCAGCGACCGACAAACAGCAGCCGCTCGCCTCGACGGACTCGGTCGTCAAGAAGTATAAACATAACTAATTCAATAACAAAACTTCTTTATTCTTCATTATATTTTTATAGGACTATGACCAACGCATTCGTGGCATTTTTCTACTGAAAATGATACCAAATATGATACAATTCCGTTGATATTTATTTGGGTTATGAACGATGAAAGTTTTGGACGCATGGAAGGACAGTGTATGGAATTTGTGTCTTCCTTTTGGCAGAATAACGGGCGACCTAGGTCCCACCAGTCATTACCTAAAACGACTATAAATATTATTTAATTACATATATTTCAGTTAAACGAAGTACCACTGTCCATAGTTTTATAATTTCACATCGTTGCCTAACAGTGAGCATTGCCGGACATAGCCCGGACTACGACTACAAACAGTTAAATAATCATTGAAATAGAATTTTATTTGTTATTTCTTATTGGGGGATATAGTGCGGTATGAACCACACAAAAATATGAGCCGAGATTTTAAGGAGTGGGAATAGGAGCGGAGGGAATCCTGAATACAATCAAATTTCAATGGCGGGTCTTTATTAGTTTTTTAGATATTAATGGAAAACTGTCTGTACCATACAGTCGATTCTACCTATACACGTGTATAGGTAACATAATTAACATAATCTATAATATATAATCTATATATCCGCGAGATATTTAATGATAAATTCTCGAATGTGAGAATCTTCAAAGTTAATAATTATTTATACATATAGAGAGATTATTCATATACATAACGAAAAATTAGATGTAACGGTTGTGAACTCAAAAACATCTTTTTTGACAGTTTTTCATTAATATTTATCTTTACCGTCACTACAGCCGGAAGTTCAAATAACAAGCAGAAATAAATTATTTATTAGTTGAACAAGTCTAAATACATTATTTAAATAATGAAATTAATTGTTGTTTATAAATAATTTTTTAGTTATTGTTTGCTACTTTCTATGTACTATTTATTGCTTACCAAACTAATTTCTTTTGTATTGCTGTCAGCGATGGATCGTTATTTGTTACGACTTCATTTTAAGACAACTTACTATGGATTTAATTTATGAAGGCTGTTTATAAGAGATATACAATAAAATGACTGCATTCAAAACAGGCTTGGACATTATCGAAATAAATTATTTGAAAAATAATCGTTAAGATCTTTTGTTAGTTGACTACATGCTATTTGAAGCCAAAATATCTGTCTTAAATTATTTGATTATTGGAACTTCGAATGAAATTCAAATAATTTTTCATTTCATCTTTCATTTGGTCAAATAGTAATTCGTACTCTTCAAAAGTCTATCTCTATCTATTTCGTGTACTAAAGAACAATATTAAACTAAGAAAATTAGCATATCTAACTTTAACAATTAATTTAGTTAATTCAATAACCTCTTCATCTTGAGGTGAAATTATTTATTATTTTATTTCAACAATGTGAATGAGATAAAAAGTTTTTTATTTTGAAAATAATTCATTAATTTGATTTATATAAACGTCAAATGAAAATGAATTTTTTATGTTATTTGTCAGATACAAATAATAAAGTATCCCATACGCACTGCCCACTTCGATTTCTTGCACGGTGGTCGGATGATTCTCTGAGGATTATGGGAGGGGTTAGAGCAATTCATTTATTACACCCTATTGATACCCCTCTTGACTATCGTCTCAGGTACTAAATACCCGAGCTCGTCCTTGCTCGCAAATACCAGGTACATACAAGAATTCTCGCTAGACAGTCATTTCATTAGTAACTTTTTCAAACATTATGCTTGCGTCTCCCGAACCTTGAGGCCTTTTATGTAGCCTGGCGGCCCCGAATCAACCTTCGGCCTCTCCGTGCACGCTAGTAACCGTCATTCTGTGGGGACGTCGCCCCTATTTTTGAGGTTTATTGCGGCCTAAGGTAGACACAACGCATCTACCTTTACACGTATTGTCTTGATATGCAACGGAACGCTATCGCTCTGTCGCAATTTTCACGCCGACGAGATTTTGGTGCACATCGTTTTGTAGTTTCTACTGCAAGAAAATCTATATAATATCGATATACGACCGTAATTCTATCCGTAACAGTCTTGGTTTTTTGAGATATTCGCAAAAAACTGTTAGGATGACTATTTTCTATTGCTTTTTTCTAATGACCGAATTCGTCTTTTAGAGCAGGGGGAGTCTTCACGCCTCCCCTACACCCCCCCCCCAAATATAACCAAGACTTAACCAAAATTCATTGAAAGGCTGTACAGGGTGTCAAGAAATTATGAGCAAAAACCGTTACAGCGTAATTCTAATGAAATTAAAGGCATTATTTTTCTTAACAATGTAAGACGAAGTATGAAAAAGTGCAGAGATAATTTAACTTTTTAGTTATTAATAATTGAAAATATCTCTGATTTGCCAATAGTGATACGCGTAAATTGAATCAGGTTTGAATGTACTGTGCGAAGGACAAAGTCAAGGAAATTGCTCGCGTGTTCTTTGTGAATATTGATGGTTAATAACTTATAAATGAAGCAAAACCGTAATTTTTGTATTCTTGATTTTCATTGTATTTCTTTTAGAAAGAATTATTCTTTAAATTTTTTTCCGTTTGTTGTTAGCGAATTGTTATCGAACACCCTATGCAAAACGATTGACCATATTTCTGGGACACCCAGTGCGTAATACCGGTCCGATAAGAATCCATTGCGTTGAAAGCGCAGCGTGCTGTTCTCGCTACGTTGGTGCCCGTTACTTTTGCGTCGTGCTCACGTCACAGGAACCGAGACCCTGTCTTCTTTCATAATTAGTTTTAGCACCAAAACTCTATTCTGATTCAAAACAACCGAATGACGAGGTCAAGCTGAACAAAATTTTAACCATTTAATAACTACAAAATAATACATAGAAATCAAATTTTTTTAATTTAAGTCTTAAAAGTGGAATAAAATAATTTAGTAGGTGAAGTCGATTTAGCCTTCGCTAATAAAATGGTGTACTTTGTGTTTTTTTCAGGATCGTGTTTTTCAAAACGGTGTACAAAATATCTCCAGTTCTAACTTATCGATCAAAATTGAAATTTTACACTTATATTCTTTATAATAAATATATATTGGGTATTGATGATCAATTTTATTTTATTTAAATAGCTATTTACATAAAGATTTATCTAACCCTCATTCGTTAACCCTCGTGTCAATTTGATACATTTTTCACGCAAAGTAATATATATTTAGTATTATTAATACCTAAACATGCGACAAAATAACGTGATAACATTTGTTAAAAAGAAGGTCCTTGTTGTTCCAATATGACACGTCATTTTCACGTTTTCTGAAGTCCATTGACGGCTAAGTACGGTTTCGTAATTGTTACACGACCATTATGTATTCATTGTACGACCCCTTCAGAATGCAGTTATACATTTGGCAGAGAAGAAGAGGCGTTATGTATTCTCTTCGTTCTCTTCTTCGTCGCGAGAAAAAGCTAAGAACAATAAGATCGAAACAAACTGATCCCAGTCAGTTAATCCCACTTCCAGTATGTAATCGTACTTTGCGAGCAAAAGGCGGTCATTTTGGTGCCACCACCATGCTTGGAGCAGAACTTGGTCCCTCCTTGCTATGAATGTGCCAAGTCAATCTTGTCGACCAATGCGGAGCCTAATGTTAAAACAGATGGCTCGATATTTGAGTGCAAAGTTTGTAGGTGGAATTCCATGCCATAATTGAGGGCAAACCGAACCAATTCTTGCTTGCGTGAAGAGGGCAGGTCGGTTGCACTAACAGCGAACCTAACCTTGCTCTAAGAGTAAATATCGGGCAAAATCAGAGTAAACCTTGCTGTTGGAGGGAAACCCAAATTTTATTTAAATTTCTTAATTGTATAATTTTAAGTTTCATGTATTTTCAATAATTTAAATATTTACAAAATCTTAAAATAATGACAATAATGATTTTGCCCTTAGTGCGATCGACCTGCCCCCTACGCGAGAGCAGGGCTGCCCTCGATTTGCCCTCGATTTGGCATGGAATTCCGCCAGCAAACTTTGCACTGAAATACCGAGCCAAATGCGGAAACACATAGGCCGGTAATTTGTAGACAAGTTTTGGTGGTACATTCACAGCAAATCAAGAGCAGATTTCGTACTGTGTAGTTGTTAGCTACTAATTTTTATTAATTTTCCGGCAACTTCGTCTGAAGTTATTCTTATCACTTCAATATTATTAGGTTGTCACAAAATTTTCTTTCCCGAGATGCACCGTTTACATTGTCAGATTACAATACAAACAACGCAATGACTTGTTCACTAATGTTTTCTATTTCCTAGGCTTCCTTTTATTTAACCATGTTATTGGCTTTTGTAAAAAATGATTTGGAATTTACACCGCACGCATCGTCAAAAAACGAAACAAACTTTTGGGACAACCTAATAATTCTGTAATCTTTAATTTCTGTAATCAATAAAAATATTTATTTTTCAGAAGCAATTAAACACAACCATAATGAAGTGAAAATTTCTTTTTGATAAAGTAACAATTTCGTCTGTAACTTTTGATGAAGTACATATAGTACGAGGAGAATCATTTGAAATGTGTAGAAAAATGCTAATACATGACAACGATGTTTATGTGAAATTGATTTATACATACAATCTCACAATTATGTCAAGTAAGTCTTAATAAAATGCGTGTTTGAACAGATTGCTGCATCATGATAAGCCTTGGAAATTTCAGTTTCAAAATACGTATGAGACTTATAATTGCTGTTAAATATATTTTGCTGTTGCAATTAATTTTGTATTTGGAATTTAAAAGACGTCATATCTATTATCAATTACGATTACGTCTACCTATCTCTTGAATGTTTATGAGAAAAAATACGTGCTTCTTCAGAAATAGGGCGCAAATGCGTGTCATTGTTATTCTAGTCGCCATCATTATACCGTATGAGAAACGATTAAAATGATTTTCAACGATTGCAATACGGGATCGTGACCCAAATTATAAGAAATGCCACAACACTTATTCCCCTTATTGTGAACTGCATCTACTTCATTAAACTATTCGTTGCTAAAAATTAATTTCAAATGGAAAAAGAATTATAAAAATTCGAAAGAAATTGTGTGTGTGTGTGTGTGTGTGTGTGTGTGTGTACTATGGTGGACCTTATTTTTCAACTATGAAATTTTGGACAGGCCGCCCTCTAAACTTGTTTGGTTTCTTGAAAAAATGATATATACATATACAAAAGAGATCAATTGCAGGTCGAGAAGACGTAGCACATCGAATGAGAAGTTTTGAGATAAAAGTAACTGCACGCTATATGTAAAGAGTACACTGAAAATTTACGTTAAATATTCTAGATCTCCAAAAATATCATAATTCTTTACATGCATTCAAGCACAAGTTTACTTTTTACGAATTAAGATTATTTCACATTAATTAGCCTGCCTAATTTCTGTTCGGGTACGCGTCCAGTGGATCCGTTTTCGTCCGACGTCTGACAACGGCCCACATAGACGAGCGTTTCGAGCGCCTCGAGAGGCCTGTGTTGGTGCCGGTACGGCCGATTTTGTCGGAAAGCGTGCTTACAGTGGGCCCGACGTCGGACGAATCGATCACGGTCCACAGGTGGCCGAACCTTTTCGGGCGCTTCGAGAAGGGTTTCAATGGACAAACCCCATGGGGCCTCGACGTCTGACGATGTAGGAGGAAAACTAAATGATTTTGTTTTTCGTCCTACGTGACGGACGAAATTTCTATAGTAGAAATTATGATATTTTGTGATTTGTAACGTAAAATTGAATATATACATGGAAATACTAATTAATGGCGAAGGGATAAACAAGATAACATTATTTTTAATTGTCGTTTATTTTAATTATTATTTCATTGATCATCTGATTCTTGAAAAACTGAAAGACATCATTCGGATAGTGTTTTCATTTTCTTAGTTTTAAATATTTTAAGCTTAATAAATATGGATTCGAAAAAATCGTTTATCTCGCTCTTTTCAAAACCATTGTGACCTTATTTGTCAGAAAATCACAAAAAGTCGCAAACTTTTGGATTATAACCAAATAAAAATCGATGGGACTCAAAGAGTCTCAATAATATACAAAAAAATTAATAATTAGCTTTGTATTTTTTATAATCTGAAGTAATGTACTCACCGCACTGAATAATATCTACACTATGAAACTTTCGAAAATCAAGGAGTACATATACACAAAAACAACAAAGAAATGAGAAAAAATTTTTTCCTTCAAATGTAGGTCGCAGTTGTTTCCAATGTCAGTGTTTGTGCTTAGGTTCTATTACAATCTATGATCGATGCATTAATACTGTAATGTATTTTGATACATATAGATTTTTTAAAATGACATAATAAACGAATTATTGCCATGTCTTGGGGATTTTGCACCACTGTGCGACGTACGATAGCGTAGCGGCTATCGGCACGTGCAATAAAACATTGGGCATGCAAATGGTCGGGTCATTATTGGGCGATCGACAGCGAAGCTATTTTTCAGAAAGCTGTTTTTAGCGCGTCCAATTCATAATGCTGATGATTTGAGGAGGTCAACACGCGTTGTCCGAGAAAGTGCCGACTTCCGGCTCAAAGGAGAGGGCGCGGTCGAGGTAACACCGATTTTCCTGAAACTTGCAGTATTTGAAGATGTCGTCTCCATATGTAATTTCGCAAAGCTATAGCGGGTATATTTACTCGGGTATAAAGAGTTTGCGTTAAGGAGTCAACAAGAAGATGAGTGGCCGAGGGCGCAGCGGGAAGGTACTGATAATCAGTAGGTTATTGGTTCGAACCCCGCTATCGACTATTATTTAATAGTTATTTTTATTTTTTAAGTAGAAAATATATATTTTTTATTTGTGGGAAATGGGGAAATAAAATAAATCGAACATAAAAATAATAGGAAATGTTAGATATTCTTTAAAAATATTCTTATTTAGCGATCAATTTTCATTATCGAAGGATGAAGAAAATACGTCGGATTTGTATTTTTCTCAGTAAATTGTATTTAAAAGCATGGATCCAAGTTCCAATTGCTGCAGAAGCCAGGAGACAGGAGCGTGAGTTTTTAAAAAATCTACATGCGTATAGTACCATCAATGACCATGTAAGTCGCGTAGCACTACGGACATTTTCTAATTATTTGTGGTATCTAACACCCGAAACTGTAGCGTTAGCCTTTTTTCACCCAAATATTCTGCATCGGATAAAAAACAAGTGTCTTTAGAATTGTTGCCTTGTATATATTAAAAAGTATTTAAACTCGATACCTCTATTTTCTTTTCTTCGCCTTTATATGGTGTAATATTCACCACTTCCAGTTAAAAATATGATGCTCTGATTAAATATGACTTATTTATGTCGAACGTTAATTTCTCTACTTTTTAAATTAGTATATGAACACAACTAAATGAATTCCTGGTACTTTTAATAAAATACGTAATATATAATATATATGTATATTTACAAGAATATGAGGATTAGTTAATTGTTATATTGAAAAAATTATACATATTGTGCTACTATTATCACAAATATTTTTGCACAATTACGTTTAATCATAATCGAAAGTCTTTCCTTTGCATAAAGGAATTCCCATTTATATAGAATCTCATAGTTATACGCGAATGTGCAATGTTTTCTTCTTATCCGATTAACTTCATCTTTTGCAAGAATTATTTTCTCTTAAGAAAAAATTTCACAAAAGAAATTTCAGCAGGTACAGCTAAGGTCCACCCTAATGTACACATTAAAAATTTATAGCATAATCATTTTTAGCAGCTGTCGGCGTTAGAAACAGGCCAAAGACCTTTGCCTCTCTAGACATTTGCGTGTCTCGTGTTTGGTGCAAAGGGAGTGGTGTACGATAAGTAGTGCAAATTTGTCGTGGCCATAGAATAGCAAAGAAAAATTGCGCGCTAAAATATTTGCCCCGAGTGCGACGTCCCTGTTATCTCGTGACTAAATAACATTAGTAACACTTTGAAGTTTTGGATTTTTCTACATGTTGTTGATCAACCGAAAGATAAAATGTATATAAAGGGACGTTCGCGTTTCGCTGGACGATTGTTTCGCTAAAGGTGTCAAGATGGATTGTCGATCACTATCTTTAGTTGTGATTACAGTCGGTGTTGCCAGTTTCGTGAATTTCGGTCACACTAATCCAATCTTCGACTCGTTAGAATCTTCGTCTGAAATATCGAAAGTCTTTTTGGATTGCAAGCACTCGGATTACCGGACTTACATACAGTGCCTGAAGAAACAAAAGAGAGACAAACGCCATCATGGTGCCGAAATGGGTTTGTTACAATATCCACGCATTTTTCAAGAATTTACATTTCGATAGCTAGATTTTCATTTAATAGAAATAGAAATAGTCTTTTTGTAGGTATTAATTACATATAAATCTATTGCTTAAATACTTAGGTATGTTATATAAAAAAATAGTATAACGTGTATCGATTTGAGGGGGCCACAATCTGGTGTAAACCGTTTATTCATAGACGGACGCGTAGAGTTTCCATGAAAGTGATGTGTGTGTGTGTGTGTCCTTTTTGATGGGACCGTTGTAATGCTCTAATCGACGTAGCTCGATATTCTCTACAAGAAAGTATTGAGCTTTTTATGATAAAAAGTTATTGTTTATATAGAAAAATTTACAAAAAAATGAAATATGCTATCTTTTTGTCAGGCACTGTATACAGGGTAGACGATTCATCTGAAGACATTGAAATATCTCGGGAACTATGCATCGGATGAAAAAAAGTGGGTAATGAAAGTTGTTCGTTTCGGAGGGGGACATCCAATGATACCAAACTCGACCACCCCCCGCCACGCGTTGGGAGTGGAGGTGGGGGAAGATAAAAAACTTAAAGGGGAACCCCCATTTTTTATTTTAGATTTGGATTCTCCAGAAAAAAGTACCCCAATTTGACCTACGAGTTTTTGCATTTTGGTTCACAGATGGCGCTGTAATCGACAAAAATCAAAATGGGTAAAAAATCGTGGAAAATTGGGGATATCTGGAAAAATACACATCAGATCAGAAAAATTAAAGTAGACGTATTTGATATTTTTAAAAATGCTATTCATTAACACCATAATTGACCTCCCACTCTCACCTCCTGGGGGTAGGAGAAGGAATTATTTCAAAATCTTCAATGGGAAACCGTTTTTTTTTTATAGCAAATCTTGGTTCTCCATTGATTTGATATTATTGGTGTAATTTCTTTCACAGATGTGGCTGCAATCGAAAGCAGTTGCAAAAATTCATTGGTTTGTTTGTTTCCCATTGAAGATTTTGAAATAATTCCTTCTCCTAGCCCCAGGAGGTGAGAGTGGGAGGTCAATTATGGTGTTATTGAATAGCATTTTTAAAAATATCAAATACGTCTACTTTAATTTTTCCGATCTGATGTGAATTTTTCGAGATATCCGCAATTTTCCACGATTTTTTACCCATTTTGATTTGTGTCGGTTACAGCTGCATCTGTGAACCAAAATGCAAAAACTCGTAGGTCAAATTGGGGTACTTTTTTCTGAAGAATCCAAATCTAAAATGAAAAATGGGGGTTCCCATTTAAGTTTTTTATCTTCCCCCACTTCCACTCCCAAGGAGTGGCGGGGAGTGGTCGAGTTTGGTATCATTGGATGGCCCCCTTCGAGACGAACAACTTTCATTACTCACTTTTTTTATCCGATGCATAGTTCTCGAGATATTTCAATGTCTTCAGATAAATCGTCCACCCTGTATATGTATACATATTCCATTTCTGTTGCGGTGTTTATAGTTAATTATTGTTCTTCTACATCGCAATTGAAAATTCTATAGTATGCTAAATAATTAGACGGTGACGTCTTTTGAACATTAATATCTATATTTTATTAAGATCATTCTTGCATGGAGTCATGTATACCGGATTGTGTGAAGGACAGACGCCCTTGTAACGAAGTTTGTATGCATTGTATAAATACTTCGAAGAAGACTAAACATCATACAATAAATATCACTGAAACCGAATATGAAACAGAATGCATATCTGGAAATTGCACTAAAGTCAGTCCACATAAACCAGTTGTCGTTAACGTCACTAATGAAATTCACATTCATAACTATTACAATAAAACCGTGGACACGCCGAGTAAGTAATAAGTCATTTTTATTAATGTTCTTAAAATTAAGCATGATATGTTCTGTATTTTATATTTTTCGGATAACTATTTTTTGTTAATCAGAGTGGCAGACGCCGACGACGACGCATTGTCCCTGTTATTATATCATTTGGCAACCATGCTACTGCCGCCCTCAATTACCAATATGCCAATATCAGCAACAATGGCCATGCATTCCGGTAAGTTCTAGTACTCAAAATAATGCTATGTAACTATTAAGCACGTCTTAATGAGACTGTTCCACAAATTTCAACTTTTTCAAGACACGTTTTTCCATCGCGCTCTGGTTTGAGAAATTCTACTTTAACTACTTAAAAAAAATATACATTTCAAATCTCTAAAGCCACACGCTTCAATTACAACAACTATGTGTTTTCCGTAAAATCCGAGTTCACGAGCTCTCCAAAATAAAATGGGTTTTATAAAATTATCAAAACACTTTCACACAAATGTTGGATTTAAAATGGATTCGCAAATGTTCTAAAGAATCCTTGTGTATGTGTTGGCTGTGTCTTACCAAAGAGGACATGAGGCTGCTCACGACCGGGTTTTTTTTTGCTACCACTTTTGTCAGTACAGACAGAGACAGAGCATACCCAGGTTTAGCATCGAACAGAACCTATACCCGTATTTAGCATGTTATAATTGTTAAAAGTGAGTATAGGTTCCGTTCCATGCTAAACCTGGGTATGGTCTGTCTCTGTCTGTACTGACAAAAGTAGTGGCAGAAAATACCCCGAGCTTGAGCACTCTCATATCCTGTCTGGTCTTACCTACTGTAAATGTGCTTGAATGTAGAATACTGTAGAAATGTATACCATTTAATTATTTTTTATAAAAGATGTTTAACCTAAAATATTTTACATTTTCTTAAAAATGAAATTTCTAAAAAGTTAAGAATGATGGAAAACACGAATTTCAGATTTATGTTTCATAATGTACGTACAATTAATGATACAAGACAACTACGTATTTTAATAAGCAATGAAAACAAGTAATTGAATAAATTGATATTTAATAATAATATGCTAATATATTTTTTACTTATAGTATGGCGGAACGGGTGGAATGATGGGTGGAATGATAAGCGGAATAGGAGGCGGAATAGTAGGAGGCGGAATAGGAGGTGGAATAGTAGGAGGCGGAATAGGAGGTGGAATAGTAGGCCCAATGGTAGGCACAATGGTAGGCCAATCCGGTAATACCTGCACTTGTGGTAATGAGGCTACAACTTGTGATGAATGTAATCCTGCTGCCGGATGAGTGACACAAATTTCCTTACTTGTCTGTATTAATTGTAGTACATACAACTATTTTTTATAACTTAACAATTGTAATATCCAAGCGTGCGAGACATTATAGCGTTAATTTTTACTTTTCACTTTCTCAAAAAATGTAACATTCGCATTTAGCGTTTCTCGTTCATGTTAATTTAGCTTGTAGGCAGTTTTTAACTTAATAAATATTTGACAAACAAGTACAATTAAGGTTATTGTTCGATTTATACAGATTTGTATAGCGGGGCGTTAGTGCATGAAGAAAATTGTTGTTTTATTGAAGTTCGACTATAGTAAACTTAGCCTTTGAATCTTCTCCGTGGAACCATCTTTTTTGCTCCGCTCATGAAACACGGGAAGCACACGTACGGTAAGTGTAGGTAGTTGGTTCAGAGCCAACTGTAAGCTTGTCCCATCCCTCGATACACACGAAACTACTTGTTGCTCCTGTCAGTGATTCTCATCTTGCTAGTACTCCGTGGAGAAAATCGTTTTTGGCACGGGGCATGGGGGTTCCAGCAGTGCTGAGCAAAATTAAATAAATTTTTATTGAAACGATTGTTATAAATGAACCATTCGTTTGAGTCGCAGATAATGTATATACATGTATCCGACTACTGAAGTTCACTTTCATATTTCATTATCTCTGATTATAATCGTATCATTACGGCCTAAGAAGTTATTGCCCATCACTTGAAATTAGGAAACTATTTGCGCTTGTTTTTATTCCTTAGAATGCGGCTCTACAAAAGGCAAACTGGTCGCGGTACTAACTCATTAAATACATAAATATATGTATAATGAAACAAAACTGCAGAACACGTGATTGACAGAAAGATGAAATTATTTAAAGCAGCTAGAAAATATGATACCTGTAGAAACTGTCTAAAAAGATTTATTGTGAGATACAAGGAAAATCAAAATGCAGCTTCTTTTGAATATGCATCTCCACGGCAAATAGTTTCTGTTAATCAGGAAAATACTTTAAGTGAATATTTGTTAAGAATGTCACCGATTTTTCATGGTTTGAGTCCAAAAGATGATAGTAATAATAAAAGATAATCATTTTGGTTTTTGTTAAAGAGAAGCTAAAATTATTTTACAATTTTTCGTTTAAGCTGAATCTGAACAAATCCTTTTATTTTACCTTAATTGTTTCGTTTAATATAATGCCGCAATATTGTATAACAACAACAATTAATTTAATAAATATCTGTTAATTTAAAAGAAATTTCCTGCTTATTTAGTTTCATATTCGGTAAAATACCATTTGTCAAATAATAGCGACTTTTTTTTATATTTGTAAGCATTAACCCCGTCTGCTGCTCTAAAGAAGCCTAACACATTTTGTGCTATAACTGAACAATAAAAAACCTTGTAAAAGAGAAGTATGATAGTTATACTTTTTGCAAAAAAAGTATTTCGAGGTCGTTACTACTAAATGTTACATAGCTTAATATGAAAAACGGGGCTTTTAGCCCCACCGGTTTTGGAACCGATATGAGAATCGAAATTAGAACCATAGTTGAAACCGATATTAGCTGAAAGTTTTCGTTCTTCATAAGTATTGTAATCAAAACAGGTGTTCGACTACAGGTGGGAGAAAATTTAAGCGGTGGTTCTCCATGACAATATAAGAGGAAAATGAAGAATAAAAAAATTGCAATTTCGGTTTCATCTTTTAGTTATTAACAATTAAAAATCCGCCTAAAATGCGGCAACCCGACCTACAGAGGTGTACGTGGCGTACGTCATAGAGGCGCCCGATAGTCACGTATCAAATGACGAAATGACAGATCCATGCTTACCTTGATGTTCATTTGGGGGCCTAACGAGGTGAAAATGTTTTAAGGATTTACAAAATAATCGTTGGACGACATTCAACCTGCCTCGTCGTTAAAATCCACAAGGGGATTTCTAATGCCCATCCTATGGAATTATCGAGTAGAAGAATTATCGGGGGCAATGACTTTTCACTCAATAATTAAAAGTTATTTTTTACTACTTAAATTTTCTCCCACCTGTAGTCGAATACCCTGTATAACAGTTTTAAACAGTCATCTTCGGAACCGTTTCAAGCCTTGTCAATACTTATGAATTGAGGTCAATTTATCTCTAAAAGTTTAAATTGGTTCCACTTAAACGTGCTGCATGCGATAGGTGTCTATCTGTTCTGATGACCCGAATTGCGTCTTGAGATAAAATAAACCGTGAATAAAATTTTAAGAATCGATATTGATCTTAACACTGACCATCCGTTTCAAATATGTTAAAGAGGTTCACAGCATTACTAATACTTCTTACCCTTACTTGTGGACACATTTGCGGAAGAACAAAATTGTAAAGTGTTGAAAGATTTTGAAATTATGAATCAATAAAGATAACACTACGGAGCGCGCAACTGTATCCGATAGACATTAGCTTAGGAGTCCTTAGCTATAGAAGCTAACAATTTGTTTTTAAATTTTGTTGGTCTTACCCCTCTAAATTGTAACACCCGGTGAAAAAATGACATGTGGAAAATTTCAGCTCGATCGGACAATGGGAACCCGTGCTGCATTTGAGTTGAAGTTTTGAAATGTTAGTAATTTCACT
The DNA here is from genome assembly GCA_916610255.1 of Lasioglossum lativentre. NCBI lineage: Eukaryota > Metazoa > Arthropoda > Insecta > Hymenoptera > Halictidae > Lasioglossum > Lasioglossum lativentre. The sequence continues at coordinate 26,752,683 of OU744357.1, read as the reverse complement.
TTAAGCTTTGAATATAATCGCATTTTGCTATTTTAGATATATTAGTGAACATTTTTATGTTAAATATCTAAAAAACAAAGGCCCATTCTGAAGAAACCGGAAAGGGTTTTCTTATACTACACGAGTAGTAACCCCTTGCCTTCCCTTTGGAAAATGGAAAAAGTAAAGAAATAAATAAATTCCAAGCCTGCACACAATAAAACTTTAATGGGCCAACCATTGCACGACATTGACAAATTGCGAATATAGTAGATCCATAAATAAGAAAACAAAAAAATCAATTTGGAAATAATAATTAACAAGTTTTTAGTTGTAGTAACGTTTCTAACGCCTTATAGTGGGACAGGAGCCCTGAAAAGTCGGAAAAAACTATTTTAGCGTTAATTATGGGTTCAAGGTCATAATATAGTAGTTCGTTGAATTTGTCTTAACGTCAGCTATAATATCAGTAATAAATGAGTAGTAAAATTTCATTAAAAATAAGTAAAAAATAAAGAAGTGTCCGTGTTTACATGCGCTGTCCTTTTCTACATTTCGCGCGGTCAATACGGTCATAAAAAAATAGTATCCCCTCACGATCTATGTCCCAGCTAGGAACCGAGGATCGGACTTACATCGCGACTTCACTGTATACAATATCGGTGCTCGTTCATTGTACTCCCGATCAAAGCCCACTCTTCACGTAAACCTCGTTCGTTGGATTTTATTCGTGCAGGGTGGAAAATGTAGCTTACTGTTAGTGGAAATGGTAATTTCGTGGTGGTGTCACTATAAAGAATATGTAGATATTAGTGACGGCTTCGATTCAATAGTGGGGCAGTTATACAGGGTGTCCTAAAAATGTAGAGTATACTCGTCATGCAAAGGTGGCACTTTTCTGTCTGGTAACGAGCAAACTCCACATAAAAAAATTTCATTTGCTATTTCTAGTAAAAAGGATAAAAAAAGAGAAAGCATGCAAAGAAAAAAAACTACTTGGAAAAAAAAGAATTACGGTAAGTTTTATCTAGGTTAACCTTCACATGAGGAAACCAGAAATTGTTAACTATTTTCTATATGATCCTATAGATTTTAACAAGAAAATGCCGAAAATCCAAGTTTTAATGTTAGGAATCGACTGGTGCAAAAGTTATGCGTGGTCAAAGTTCAGCAATTTTCACCGTTTTTGACCGTTTTTTAAACTCTGTTCTATGCTAAACCTGGGTATGCTCTGTCCATACTGACAAAAGTGGTGGCAGAAAGACCCCGGGCGTGAGCACTCTCATTTCCTCGCTGATGACGATTCTAGCCAACTTATTCTGGTCTCTCTCTCTCTCTCTCTCTCTCTCTCTCTCTCGCTCTCTCTCTCACTCACTCGCACGGCCTATTTCTGATTCTTACCGATACCGTTCTAACAAATACCTGGAAAGTCTCTGGGACAACATGGCAACGACCGAGACCCGTATTAGTCATATATCCGGACATCACTCTAATCTTTGACTATCTTTGTTTTATATAAAGATACGTTGTCGTATTAGAAAACAAACTGTGATCTCATTATAGTATGCACGTATTCTGCCAGTTTTTCGTTGCAGGTGTCTTTGTCTATTCTACTATACACTTCTTTATGAATAACCTCTACAATTGTTTTCCGGTGGTACGCATTTTATCGCTCCCTATATCATAATAATTTCGCTACCTATTTGTCACTTTTGAATTGTGATTTTTGGTTTTCTGAAGTATTTTAAATCATGAAGCTCATCTAGATTATAATATGGTTCCCGTTGGAAAAAATGAAACTTCTCCACATTCCAAATCACTTACTTATGCCAGCTGATTATCGGCTCATTTTTAAAAACATTTTGAGGCTTTTACATTTACTTGTGCGGAATCTGATCCTAATAAACGAGTAACATATGATAAGTACTGCAAGTTTATCGTGACAGTGACGTGTCTTTGTGTCCTCAATTGCCGTTATTACCGTGAAATAAAAGTCCAACACTTCAGATTTCGATTTTTCTATGCGTCGCGCTTCGCCAGATAATATGAGTATAAAAGGGCTCTTCGTTGCAATTATCTCTTACTTAGTTAAACGTCTCAGGATGGATTCGCGAGTGTTGTTTTTAGTTCTAATGTCCGCCGGTTTCGGCATATTCGTTAACGTTGTTGTCACCAACCCGATCTCAGTATCTAAAAACATTTCATCCGACATTGGACAACTTCTCCAGGATTGCAAACTTTTGAATTCTTTCAATATCACAGAGTGCTGGAGAAGACTGAAAAGGCAAGCGCATCTTGATTGTACGGAGGCGTGTACGGCAGAATGTGAAGGAGGAGACTGTGCAGAAATTTGTAAACATTGCATGCGAAGTAGGGTAAGGCATACACATTGGAAGATTGATTTCGCTAATCCCGTATCTGAAACTGCTGAAAAGGAAGATAATCCAGTTTCCGTTAATTTCACTAATCATGTTCACGTTCATAACTATTACAATCCTAATTATACTTCGACTGGTACCAGTCCTACGCAAATATATAGTAAGTAATATCACGTTTTCTCTTAATGTTCTTTAAATTAAGCATGTAGTACATAAATTTTAACATGTTCAATATTCTTGGGATAACTATTTTTTGTTAATTAGATAACCAACAGTATTGTCCGTGTTATTTTATGACTTGGGTTCCGTGCTACTGTCGTCCTCAGTATTCAACATGCCAATATCCATATCAATCGCATGGGCTTCCATGCTACTATCGTCCTCAGTATCCAATATGCCAATATCCATATCAATGGCCTTGCATTCCAGTAAGTTCTATTATCCAAAATAATACTACGTACATGTTAAGTATTTCTTAATGAGACTGTCCAACCAATTTTAACATTTTCTATATATCTTAATAACTAGATTTTATGCAATTATGACAAAATTGAGTAGGTGCAATTTAAAACAGTGAAAAGATTGAAAGACTTTAAGGGTACATATTAATTAATACATTATTTTCACTATATTAAAGTTATTAGTGAAAGATATAAATTCTATTTAGCTCCTGTGCAGAGTCGCCAGATGAAGGGAGAAAGTTACCCTCTCTATGTCAGTACCGGATGAGTTATGTGACATTGTGACACATGCATGGCAGAGACGGAACGCGTCACGTGATCAGGCCGTGGCGGAAGCGTGGGGGAATAGCGTCGTAAAATGGACAGGTAAAGTGGGGACTCAAGTCTTAATCTGGCGACTCTGCTCCTGTGTCTTACAATTGATGCACAAACTTTTTATTTTGCATAAAGATACGTAGCCTATTAATGACTAATAGTTGATTCTTATACGTAGATTTACGTACCAGTAATAAAGTTGCCTAGTACGACACACTTCTTTAAAAAATCATAACTTTTCACTAATACTAAGACCACTTATATTAAAGTTCGATCCATGTTTTGAAAGTAAGATATGTATACAGGGTGGACCAATAATTTTGACCATCTTGCATATTTCCGTTATTTGTAGAGGGGGAAATGTTGTGATGCAAACATTTTTTACATAAGCAGAGGTGTTTCAGAGATTTCAGTGTTACCTTGATTTCTTTAAATGGAACTAACCACCTTTGTATCGTGAATCGATAGAGTATCAAATTCTGTGTAAAAATGTATTGACCTTCATATGCCCTACACCTAATAGTTAACGATATTATCGAAATTATTTTCAATACGTACCTATTATGGCTATTATAGTATATAGTATGTCCTCCAACTTGAATAGGGCGAGTACATATGGAAAATTATTTTAATAATATCTCGTTACCAATTAGGTGTGGAACATTTGATATACTCTATCGATTCACGATGCGAAGGTGGTTCATTCCATGTACAGAAATCAAGGTGACATTGAAATCTCCGAAACGCCTTCACCCATATAAGAAATGTTTGCATCACATTTCACCCTCTATAGAAAGCAAGTCGTTGTATATACGAATTTTACATATTATTATAAATAACGGAAATATTCAAGGTGATCATAGTTATTGGTTCACCTTGTATTTCTGCAACCTCCTGAAGAGTACGGTAAACATGTAAATGTAAGTAGACAAATAAAAAATGGGTTTCTAATATGGGACCCAGTTTGAGTATTTCTGAAATTTATTTTCTAATTAGTGAAATCGATCTAATACTAAATGTTTAATTGAACAGAATTGGATAGTTATTACTGGTATAACACCTAATTATAAGACTCATCTTCTGAAAGTAACTTCGGTGGGTTTTATATCCGGAGTCAGTAACACAATAATTATTAAGTAACTTGAAGTTGAGGTCTCCATTATTTAATGATGCACATGTAGTAAGCCTGAAACCTCAATGCATACACTAAACAATAGTATTTATGAAGATCATTATAAGCTGCCATTTTGGAGATATTTGTAATTTAATCGAACCGTTTCAAATATTTTCTGCAACATATTTTACAATCTTGGTTGATTTCAATGCCAATGTGCGGAAAAAACAACTCATACTGGTTTCGTTAAAAAACAAAACACCATTGTTATGATCTTCAAAAGTCCAGTAAAATACTTTTTCTTCACTATTATGCTCTTCATTGATAATTTGAGCATGTATTGTTATGTTTATATTATACATATAAACACACGTTGAAAACGTATTACGTATGTACGTTTAGTAGTTAATAGTTTAAGAGGGAAGGGTAGTCACGTGACTTTTCAGGATTTGTCCCTAGAATTTCCCTAGAATCGAAAGAGGAAGGTTCAGCGCATGGTGCGCTGGTTATGACATCAGTCAAAAACTCTTTTTGTAACAGAAAAATACATTGGGATTCTGCGGGTGATTTCTCGACTTTTTTCCCTACTTTGGACACTCATATTATTAGATATCAACATAATCTCGTTACGTCATGACCAGCTCACCCAGCCCAAAATATGCTCGTATAAGGACGAAAAACGTTATTTGGCAAACCCAAGTTTCGGCCAGATTTCTAGGGTATTCTAGGGGAATTCTAGGGAGTCTCGAGGGTACCCTTCCCCCTTAATACTTAATACTAGTATAATAGTATGTTTTCTATCTATAGAATGGCGGAGTAATACTAGTAGTGTGGCCTTGGAACACCTTACAAAACAAATTCATTCATGTACTTACACCAAATAATCCAATTCCTACAACTGAATCAACTATACCAACTAAATCAGTTACACCAACTGTATCAACGACGCCAACTATATCAACTACACCAACTATATCAACTACATTAACTACATTAACTACGTCAACTACATCAAGTATATCAACTACACCAACTATATCAACTTTACCAACTGAGCCAAATATATCGACTATTTCAACTGAGCCAAGTATATCAACTATATCAACTGAGCCAAGTACATCGACTATAGCAACCGAATCAACTATATCGTATATACCAAACCACATATTACGCAGCAGAAAAGCCCAGTTGCGAAGTCTGTGGAAGAGGTTCTAGAACCTCCGTACCATTTCGGTCGCGTCCAGTGTTACCGATATTTCGTGAATTTAGACGTAGGAGAATTGTACTTCCCGATTACTGCGGTATCATGCTGCAATCGTACTTTATTTTAATATTATTCCTAATTTATCATTAAATAATAATTTGTGTAAGCATTTTATGGAAGAATGATGTGTTCCGAATACAAAAAAAAATTGGTGAATCTCAAAACCTAACACAATATAAGAAAATATGAAAAAATAAAATCGATAACATTTTGTATATATGTATTACTGTGGACGAAAAAGAATCACGTAAGTACCAATTACTGCGTACCCATTACTGCGGATTAGAATTCGAAACATACGAACGTGCAGAAACAAACTACGTATCTAAGCATTAATTTAAATAAATCCTGAGAACAGCAACAAATAATCTTTTTATTTATTACATTTTAAATGAATAAACCTTTTATTTAGTTAACATACTAGTAAACTAATCCTAACACTTCAAAAAAGTACAAGCTGTTTGAATCAATTTTAAAAAAGTTATTCGTTTTCAAAGGGTGTACTGGAATACTTTATACACCCACTGTAAGTACATACACTTGACAGAAAGTATATCGCAAAAACTTCGCACAAATGAAAATAAATAATAAGATGTTCTATCTTGATGCAACTCCGTTGCGAACTTGTATTATGAGTGTGGGGGGAGATGGCAGTATGTATGTATGTCTACAAATGATCTTTTTACAGTCTACTGTTTCTGTATTATAATGTTTGTGACAACCATACTCTCGCCTACTTGGGCGGGCCGACACCAGCGTCATTGCACCGCAGTGGTCTGGAGACCCTGTTTTCGTGGCCAAAATTCAATTTTTCAACTTTAATATATTGAAAAAAATTCTTTTCCTATAAAGTAACAACCCTTCAAAGCTCCCAAATCCAAAATATTATTCATTTTAGATAATTCTGTGATGAGATAAAACGTTCTAAAGACAAAGTCAGAAAATTCAAAGTAATATTATATATATGTAATATGATATATGTTAGTTAGCGCATTTCAAATATTTAATTCATTTTTAAGCATTGTTTAGTCCATACACGAATAGCGTAAATTAATAGCATTTCAAACTTTGAAAAGAATTATACAAAAACGCTTAAGACCGCTAAGCATCGGACTTGTTTTATATGAAAGCTTGAACATTTACTAAGAAGGTCAAGTAAATTTTAACTGCAATCTCCCGCAATTTTGAACTATAAACGGATTTTAACAAATACGGGCTCGCGGTTATTCGACGCTTGGATACGCAGTTCCATTTGAATCTTGCATAGCAGTTTGGAAGTACAATGTATGTATATGTTTTTTCTACGCTAGTCTTGTTCGCTTTAGTGTTTTGTTTTATAAACAATAGAAATCGGTTTGGTCCGAGGATACTTCTATTGTTCACATTAGTTTTTAGTGCAATATTCGAAGTGAACAAAGATACATCTTTCCTAGCGGACGAATTTATTAATTTTTTGTGTATTTTAATCTCAGTTATATAATTACAGTTATATTATACATTACACATAGTCTATACATAATTCATAGTTCAGTACTTAATGCTTAGACATGTTGAAAAATGTCAGTATGTACGTAGTACGTAATTAATGTAAGCCAAGAAAAAACTACTTTCGAGAAGCATTGTCCTCAATTTTTCAGTTATATTTGATGATCTGACAAAAAAACTGTTTCAACAAAAGTTAATCAGCATTCAGTATTTTATAATCGTCAATATAAAAAATTTGGAAAAAATTTTTTTTTCTTCAAATATCAAGGCCACCCCTATTTTTTTAGACGTTACTATATATTTTTCATGTCATAATCATAGGGCTGACGTCAAGATGAATTCAACGAGTTACATTACTATGATTTTAACTCTTGAAATAATTCTAAAATAATATTGGCCACGAAAACGGGGTCTCCAGACCACTGTGGCACCGGTGCACTTAGGACTTAGAACTAATATTGTAATAAATAATGTAAACTCTAATAGCAATAGCATAATGTATTTCGTCCCGCTGCGCACCTGAACAGGACACTGGGTTGTTCTTGCAGCACCTGTTTCGAACACCTGACGTCGAAGTCCGCTTCTCCGCAGGGGTTCAATGCCAAAAGAGGCCATCAATAACCATCTCAACAAAACCGTCGGGTCGGTACTTCAGACACGCTGGCACCCTGTTTTCCATTTTATTGTGTCGACTCTAATGCAAACCCGATGTTGGCAGCAGCACCCGCCCGTGGCATCGAAAAGATAAATCTAATTATATTATTAAGTTGTAAATAGTTTAACAAGGAGCACGTAGCCGTAATATCCAGGTATAATCCATTAGAAAAAGTGAACTAGATTGATTTATTTTAACGGTATCGCATGGTAATGGATGTTGTCATATTATAAGTGATTGTTAGAAAAATAATTTTAAAGAATATTTAAACTGTTTTTATGAGTGATATAAAAATAAATGGTTCGCGATTAATGAAATATGAAAGCTGTCAGGAGTTCCAAGTTCCACGCATAGCATAAGCGCCGTTTGATATGCAAGCTAGTGTCTCTGGTGTTGAGCAGATTGCATAGCAGTAACGCCGTAAACCGGCGTAAACCATTTAAAGTCGTCTTTATTATACATATTTTATGGACCAGAACTGTATGCTTGATTAATATTTATCAAGAACATTATGCTCTTCTATGCAACATTTTGTAGATTCGTTTGTTACACTCGCAAAAATCCTATAATATGTATACGTGCACTTAAAAGGACAATAAACGCTATTGTTACTAGAATTTACATGTAACGTTGTTAATACAGCGTGAAATGAAATCTGTATTGTCCGAATATTGTACTTACATCTAAATGTTCAAAAATTATAACTTTATAAGTCATTTCGAGAACTTATTACAGTAGAACTATATTGGCACAAATGATGTCGCATAGCCGATTTACCGAACGTATTACCGAACTCTTATTATGTGAACTCGAGTCTCCAGTCGTGCTGCTTATACAAACTCGTGTTTCGCGAAAAATTTCATGTTTCTGAAATCGACAAATAATTAAAATGTTATTATCTTAGGAAATAAAAATATAAATGCTTCAAAAAATATTACTCAATAATTATGCCTCTCCCTTTTTCTCTCTTCCTGCTCACACTTTCTTTTTCGCTCTCTCAACTTCATCAACTTGTTCATACAATATAACTTTCAAGATTGTGGATACACTTCAAACGTACGAAGTTATCGCTGCATCTAGTAAGAAATAGTAACCAAGACTAGAAATCCAGTTATGCGAACGTTAGCTTCTATTATGCGAACGAATAACAGTAGAGGAAGGGATAATCCGTGAGCTCTTATTACTCGAACTACCTGGTTATCCGGACGCTCTTGTCTCCCTTCCAGTTAAGAAACATGAAGCTCTACTGTATGCTAATAGTACTACAATGCAATTTTTTCAATATAACGATTAACTAATAGTCATATTTTTGTAAATATATGTGTTACATTTTACGTATTTCATTGAAGGTACCATTTCTTTTGTGTTCTTATACCGGGTGGTTCACGAGAAACAGGCCACCTAAATAGCTCCGTTAGGATTAGAGATCGAAGAAAATGTTAGAGAGGAAAGTTGTACTGTTAAAGGGGGCAAATATGGTGATATAAAAAAATGTTCCGATTGTAGTCGTTTTCAAGGTGTTTTGAAGGTCATCGATGATTTTTACATGGCACCATATATTTTTAACTTCACAGTGTTGTAGCTGATGTCAAGACGAGTTCAATGATGTGGTACACTATGACCTACAAATGATCTTGGACTCATAAATAGGTATAGTTTGACTACTCTGTTTGATCAACGAAAATTTAATTTCTTAAGCCATTGGGTCTCTAACACGTATACCGTTAACGGAAGGTGATGTCTAAGCGTACACAAACAAGTTCATCAACAAACTTACGTTTTTAGAAGAAACATTGCTCATATTTTTAGAAGATATTCCTTTAGACTTTAGATATTCATCGAGTAATGTGGTACAACACGATGGCTGTTTCGCTCATTCTTCACGTACAGTCAGAGAATTTCTGAACAATAAATTTCCAAATTGCTGGATAGAACGTAATGGGCACATACTATGGTCAGCACGTTCACCCGTTCTAACTCCTCTTGATTTTTTTTATGTGGAATATTCAAAGATGATGTATATCGTGATCAACCGTCTACACCAGACAACATGCAAGAAAGAATAATTAGATCTTGTAGATTGTAGATGAATTACAACAGAAACAATTGAAAGTGCAATTGAGTGCCTTGCAAAACGTTTAAATGTTTGTGTTACTGCTCAAGGTCATAATTTCGAACATTTACTTTAATTCAAATAAAATGATTGCACATTTTGAAGTTATCATTGCCTTATCATAAATTTTCTAGTTCAAGGTCATTTGTAGGTCATAGTGTACCACATCATTGAACTCGCCTTGACATCAGTGCTTGATATGGTGCTATTTAAAAATCATCGATAACCTTCAAAAGACCTTGAAAACGACTACAATCGGAACATTTTTTTATATCACCATATTTGCCCCCTTTAACAGTACAACTTTTCTCTCTGACATTTTCTTTTACCTCTAATCCTAACGAAGCTATTTAGGTGGCCTGTTTCTCGTGAACCACCCGGTATTGATATAAAAAAGTAGAGAAATTCCTGCCCAAAGTACAATGCAAAAAGAGGACATCACAATATGCGAGGATCGCAGAACATGCTACATACTAGCGGAAGACTCTTGCGAAAAAGTGCTAAACTTCCTGAAAGATATCGGGCTATAATCGACACACCCACAAGGGTCACTAATAACCTCAGTTAGGTGCATGTGAGCTTAAACGCGTAATAAAAAAAAAAGTAAAGAAATTAACGTTCGACATAAATACGTTATATTTAATCGGAGAAAAATATTTTTAACTGGATGTGATGAATATTGCACCATTTAAAGACGAAGAAAAGAAAATAGAGGTATATTGAGTTTAAATACTTTTTAATACAGACGAGGCAACAATTCTAGACATTTTACAAAATTTTTTCATTAATGTAGTCTGATGCAGTTTGCGTTATAAATTGTTTTTCTTCTTCATTTTATGATACTACATCGTTAAATTCTTGCATAAGTTTGACTCCTCGTTCAGTGGAATCGTTAACTACGGCTAAATTATGTACTATATTGAATCGGAACAAGTTCAGGGGGCGGCGTGTAATTATTTCATACTTTAAAAAATAAGATCCAACCTAGTACATATGCATACTAAAAGAATGCGCATCTACCAACCAGTTCAAAAGATTCTGTACGGTTAACAATCACGATTGGAAACATCTCATAAATGCGAACCTATTATGCGTTTCGTAATACGTTGGATAATGTTGGATAATGGCGAAAGTGGTCACAGCATCCTGCCGTGGGAATGGCAACTAGTTTCTCCTACTCGTGCATCCATCCTGCAGCTACGAATAGATTTTTTTCTCTGCTTAAGTATTGTAGAAGCTGTCCTGACGGCATTGCATGCCAGTCATAATTGCAAGTTTCATTGACATTTCTTCTTTTCACGTCAACAAATATTCTCGTTAATGTACTTTTTCATCATTCTCACATGCGCAGCTGATGATAGCAGCGCAAAAAGGAAACGACTGCACGGTGAGGCAAGAACAAGCAACAAATCTGCAATATTATCAAAGCGGTTGCAATATAAGTAAACAATTTAACTGCTCGATTGTTAAGTTATCCATTAATATACAGTGTATCCGATTCATCTGGAAATACTTAAATATAAGTAATACAACAAAATTTCGAGCGCGACATATGTACTATTATGTACAGTAAAGCCTTGATCTAAGAAAATGGAAACCGTAGGATTTACGAAAAACAAATATCCCCTCCACTACGGGGCATACCCCGCGAGTACATCCCGGTAATGATTTTACCTTGCAATCACCTTGAAAGACTCTGTAATGTTACCATTATATTTTTCAACGATATTTTTTTAATGTATATTCTTTCAGGCAACATTGAAATATTTCCAAAACGCTCCTCAGCGTATATCATAAAAGATTCTACGATAATATCTCAACTATTTTTCCTTTACACGTTAACCTATCAAATTATACATATGCTTCAATTATGACGTCACATTTTAGAGAAATGCATCTCACAACACAGATAAAGAGAGACCAATCATTTTATAGTATGTAAAAATAGTAAATGGGTGAATTTTCACCCCGAGGAACGTATGAGGTTCAAGCAACTTTCGTAGTTTTCGTAATTACCTAATATTCGTGAAGAATTGATTTAATAATACTCATTACAGTTTCAGGAAATGCGTATTATTGTTTTCATGTGTATAACTCGCTACCGAAGAACTTCCTCAAAACTATGAAATATCTTATACATATATAGATATTCAAACTAATTTAATCAAATGTTGTCTTATTGTCAATTTTGGATACGGAAATAGGTAATAAATATAACAAAAAATGTTTGAGCAGGAACAAATTTTCGGAATTTTCATCGTGTTTAGTTTGAAAGTTTGAAAGTACACTACATACAAAGTACACTGTGCCGAATCGATATTTCTCGATTACTTTAGAACGATTGCCACACCCTTGGGAGTAATATTAATGATTTCGAAGAGGAAGTACCTATTCTATGGATTATAGTGTTGCACGTAGATTGTTACGTTTGCTGAAAAAAATTTGCATCGAATGCTAGACCAAGCATGCCAATAATATTTATTAGCATGCAATCTCTTTGAACCTTCCTACACCATTTTCTCCACCATCGGTACAAATTATAGCACATTATCGAATATGCTATCGTATGTAATGTGAAATTGTTAACTTCGTCCATTTATCCACAAAAGAAGTGCGATGCTACTTTAAGTTCTATTATATTTTGTTGGTTAGACAATTCGTCATCGTCTATTTTAATCGTATAAATATTTTAATTTCAAAATACAATTTTTATTTTATTATTCCTTTGTCGGAAATCTTTGAAATAAACTGAGATTCTGGATAATTCTCGTCTTCATAAAATAGTATAGAAATCTATATTTGTATAAAGATCTATAGTATAATGATTTTATAGATATTAAGCAGATTTCGTTCTGGAGTTGAATATTTTATACATGTGGAATATGTCCAATTAAGACGAAGAATTGAAAATTATTTGCAGGATTACAAATTAGGATTCGCAAACAGAAAAACATTTTATACGTCGTAGGCTAAAAAAGGAAACAATTGATAAATATTCTTCCACGGTGAAGAGCTAAATAGCTTTGTGTTGTTTGCCTACAAAAATTCCGCCTGCAGCATTCAAACACCGAGCCAATTGCGGTAACAGATACGCCGGAATTTTTGGTGGAAAATTCATAGCAAATCAAAAACAGATTGCTTATTGGGTATGTTTAAAGAATTTAAAAACACTGTTTTATTATGTCTAGCTTACTAAAATTCTTATGAAAAGCTATAAATGACTATGTCGTTTCCCAGCGTTGAAATTAATGCAGACAATTTCAACTTTTCATAAAAATCCGCAGAATATCGATTGCACTTCTCCTTTAGCACTAACCATACCGAGTACAAAATGTTACTGCTATACGTTATTATATAAAAATTACAAGACTGAATTTATTTCGACCCTTCGCAATTTTTATAGGAATATACATGTTTGAATGCAGACGTTTATTTAATAATTTCGAATAAATTTCATCTTTGTAATTTCAGTATTCATAAAATAAAAAATGTAAAACCGGTCGTGTTTAGTGCTCATAATAAATAATATTCTATGCATGAAACTGTACAGAATTGCGAAGAAGATATAGTCGCAGTCTATGTATGAACAGGATCTGTGAATCAACCGCTGAACCCAGAAAGAATGTGGAACATTAATTACCGAGATAATGAACGGCAAGTGTGGTCAATCGGTAACGACCACGTTTCTATCCCTGATCCGTTGTATCATTCAAGTTAAAGGCCTCCTTGTTCTAATCTACACCTGGCGTACGATCTAACTTCCCGAGTTTATAAAGCAAACGGGCTACGTTGATAGACCACCCACGGACTCGTCCAGCTGGGTTTCTCCGTTCGTCGCACTCAAAACTCATCGAACGTCTGCATGGGCCTGGACATCCGACTTCCGCCATACATATTATGCAGTAACAGTACACTCCTCTTTGCCCCCACGAAGAAACTGGACATTAAATTTTCACGGTTCAGTGCCGTCGAACGCGAGTCCTTCTGGAGGACTAGCTGACTTCAGTGTCCTGTCGGGAAACCCCAAGGAGGCCCTCGAAGGTACCGCATATGGCACGCGCGCAACCGGGTCTACAGTCTATAGTCTACACTCTATAGTCTACACTCTACAGTCCACGGAGGTCCCAATTAATCGAGGTACTCGAGTGTCCTAATACGCATGCACGTTACCTACCTACTACCACTACCTCTTGCACTTTCTTTTAACCGGTATTCTTGGGAACACGTCAATTCGCAAATGCAAGCTGCTTGACGCGATCCAATACAAAAGGCCTGCTCCTTGTCACAAACTACAGTGCTGGTCAAAGTAATAAGACATTGCACACACAACGAGTCACGTCCAAAATCGTACACTGCATATGAAAATATGCTCCTTGTAGCAATGGTTTTTTTTTGTTAAATTAGGAAGATTCTTTTGTTTTGGCATTGGTACACAATAAATATGGATACATTCCTATATGTCACTTTCCCAATAAAAAGATGAATTACGTCTTCTTGAATCTATATGTTTTCAAATTTTTGTTTCAGTGTTTTAAAATTCTTTCTTCGCAAATTTATAATCGAAAAATTCACAACAAAGCAACGAGTGAAAATAATTGAATTGTATTTTCAAAAAAATCAATCAACCCTAAACTTTTTCACTACAAGAAGCATATTTTTGTATGCAGTGTACGATTTCTATTGGAATTTGTAATCAGATCGCAAATGCAGCAAACGGATTCCGACTCGGCGGCAGGTTCCGCTGGGCGTGGCATTGCCATTGGCCGAGCTGGAATCTGTCTGGTATAGCCGCGCTCTGATTGGTCAGTGTTTTTCATTAATAACTCCTTAATAAAGCTGCGGAGAAGATTTTCGCAAAGGAAAATGTTTGTTCGGATGACGTTAGGAATCACCCATTTCAAGGAAATACAACATTTTTGGGACACTCTGTATATAGACTATAGACGATAATAGGGTACCATATACAATCACTTATAAACTTTATTCGTATAATGAATAGTAGAATTCGCACAGACATCGCTATCAACTATTCAAATACATATGCACATAATATTAATTTCCAACAAGCATTGCACACTGAAGAAAGTAAAACTCATTTCAAAAGCAAAAAAAATAGATATTTTACCGTGACCCGAAAACTATTGAGCGATGCTAGCTAAAAAGGTACACTCTAATGAAAATATATTATATTATAATTAATATAGAACAATTAAGAATTTGTGTCACAATGTTTAAATCAGAAAAAAATTACAAAACAGCATAAATCTATATCAACACGACTGTTATGGGCGTTATAAAAAATGAAAGTAGCTGTACATACAAGGTGTCAAGAAATTACGTGTAAAAACCGTTACAGCGTGATTATGTGTAAAAACCGTTCACACGCTGTACATAATGCCAATGAACAGCAAAATTAACCTATTCGTGTTCTATTGTTACACACAACATTAATGTCTTATAGTTTTGTCGGGGTTACAAATAAGCGTTTTTAGTTTTATTATTAAGTATATAAATATAGTTGTAAATTACAGTTTACCGAGAAATACTTCTCATGAAGTAAAAAATAGCACTGTATATACGGGAAGGACAAATTATTTTTTTCCATAACACAGATTTGTATGGTTTTGTGCAGTATCTTTAGTATTGTCGTGATGTGTATCTACACTCCTCGACAATACTATAAGACATCATATAAAACCATGTAATTTCGTATTAAAAGAAAGAATTTCCCCTATTTACGTACAGTGTGTTATTGTTTACATCAGGAGACGTTCTTCAACGCAGAGTGTTTACTGATATTTATAAGAATTACAAAGCTACCTACATTGAAATACCTCTTATTAGCCGCGACAAAACTATAAGACAATTTTCGTTGACCATTCAAACAGGAACAGTGTGCGAATAGAATTGTCGTCCAAATTGTTAATATTAAACGTGCAACGTTAAAGATAATATTAAGTGTGTAAAATACGTTGTTTCTTAAAATGCCACGTGGAGAGAAGTTGAACGAAAGTGAAATTAAAATAATTAATAATTTACGAGATAAAAACTATACGATGACTGAAATTTCGAAAATATTAGGACGGAATCGTTGTGTAATTAAAAAACAGCCAGGTGATCGTCCTAAAGCGACAACTTCCCGAAAGAGACGAGCAATATTGAAACATGCTTCCAATTCTGCATTAACAACGCGGGAAATAGCAGTAGAAGCTGGCGCGAAAGTAAGTGTTCGAACTGTACAAAGTATAATAAACAGTTCGAAACATTTAAAAAGGCGTAAAATGTTTATAAAACCACCTCTAACCAAGAAACACAAACAAGCTAGATTAGTGTTCGCGGAGCAACGGGTACACTGGCGTAAAAAATGGAGAAGAGTTATCTTTTCTGACGAAAAACGTTTCAATTTGGATGGGACTGATGGTCTGAGTTATTATTTTCATGATTTAAGGAAGGAGGAAGTTTTCTTGCACAAATCGGTGGCGACAAATGGGTGGCGGTGGAGTAATGATATGGGCGGCAATAGGCTACTACCGGAAAACAAATATTGAATTTATTACCACAAAAATGAATAGCAAATTATACATATATGGACGTTGTAAATAAGAAATTATCAAACCATGCAGCTAGGATAGCGAAACAAAAATTCATTTTTCAGCAAGATAATGCAGCTGTGCATACTGCAAAGGTAGTGCAAGCTTACTTTGACATTAACAGAATAGATGTTTTAGACTTAAACATTATAGAAAATTGTTCGGGAGTAGTAGCTAGGGCAGTATACTCTATAGGAAAACAGTTTAATAACGTGAAAGAGTTACAAATGTGCATTGAAGAGGAATGAACACGTTTAATCGTTACCAAGAAGAATGTTAGAAGTTATAAAACATAAAGGTGGCACCACGCATTATCAATAAATAATAGAAGTAAACACTACGTGTTATTTTTTTACACAAAATACAATTGACTTATAGTTTTGTCGCGGCTAATAAGAGGTATTTCGATGTAGCTTCGACATTTTTAGAAATTTCAGAAAAAACTCTGCGTTAAAGAACGTCTTCTGTTGTAAACAATAAGACACTGTACGTAAGTAGGGGAAATTGTTTCTCTTAATACGAAATTACATGGTTTTATATGATGTCTTATAGTATAGTCGCGGACTGTATATGTATATTGTCTGTCCAACGAGACGAGGCAGTAAACAAAAACCTTATACATATGTAATCACTCGAGTGCGACAGACTTGAAGTTACCATAGTAAACAAAGAATGCACGCTGGTGCTTCACTTCAATCTGCCACCAAAACTTGTCTACAAATTCCGACCCATCTGTTCCCGCATTTGGTTCGGTGTTTGAGTGCAAATTTTGCAGGCAGAATTCCGTGGCAATCGAGGGCAAATCGAGGCCAAATCGATGTTATTGTTCAATCGTTATGTCAAGATTTGTAAATATTAAAAATATTAAAAATACATGAAACTTAAAATTATATATTGTAATTTAGAAATTTAAATAAAATTTGGTTTTCCCTCCTTCAGCATGATTTACTCCGCAGAAAATGCGCAATCTAGTAATCATAATCTGTGAGGTACTAGCGTACTGGTAAAATGTTTTGGTAAGAAGGAAGAAACTTTTACAATCTTCTTCAATATTCTAGATTCTAGAGAGGTAATTATGTATAAGTAATATAATACTGCTTTCAGAAACCAGACAATTTATTACTTTAATTGCTTTATGAGACAAAAATTAATTTTCTGTGTTTACATATTCGTCTATACTGCAGAACGCACGACAATATGTCTTAAGTAAAAAATTATAATAATAGTGGTTTCGTAATTTTTTGACGTAATCCCTCCCTAATCGAGTTGAAGTACTGTAAGAATGTTCTTTGAAACGAAATAATTTGTTATATGTATTATGATAAATTATACAAAGTAGATGGGACAAAAGGGTAACACAGAAAATTATAATTAATTGTAGGAAAACGATACAAAGCTATTTAGCACTTCACCGTGGAAACATATTCATCAATTGTTTCCTTAGAGATGTTTAGACATACGACGTATAAAATTTAAATTTTCTGTTTGCGAATCCTGTTGCAAATTCTGTTTATCGACAAGTTTTGGTGAGCATATTAAATTCATAGCAAATAGGGACCAAATTCTGCTCCAAGCAGTACAATTACAAACATTGATGCTTAAAGCAGGTTTGGTTGACTGGGAACCTATGTACTTCCATTTTTGCATAATTTGGTTACCGTACCATGAATAAATAAGATTTGAGGATAATGTGGAAACGTTTCTAAGGACAGGAAGTCGAAGTCAATCGTTGGCGTGGCCCATACGGCGCGACGCTTCAGCCACCGCGTCGCGTCGCGTCGTGTTGAGATGCTTGTGTCGACTCGTCAATGTAGGAAATTTCGGTTGTAAAACCGAAGTAGAAGCCATCGCAGGTATGACCGTGAGGGATAATCTCTAATCCCGTGGACGTTAATGTCGATTTTATAGACAATTTGTGCCCTTGGTAATTGGTTTTGCAACTTTTCATTAAATTCTCATTTAACGAACCTTTAACGATCCTAAGAGATTACTGAAGCGAACTATTCGTTCGACTAGATTTTCGTCGGCGGAAATAGTTTAATACGTATTGAAAATGAACTGAAGGTGCAAATAAAATGTTAATCAAATTGACTTCCAGATATCATAGAAGTCAATTTTAGTTAAGGAACATTTAAAAAACACAACTCGGTGCTTCTGTCATTTAATTAAACTTTTTATTGTAAATAATCCAAAGGTTATTTAAAATACAAATTTTCTACCTTAATTTCAACAATCTGCTGTAAAATGGATTTTCTATCTTAATAGGTCTAGTAGGTTGAATGTAATGTAAAAATGTTTTTAAACTCTTCGAATGTTTTTACCGTATTGTGTTTCTCTTACTAACTTTTGACATAAATGCATAAAACCCACAGTCCACAGTCTAGTTATAATAAATTTAAAGAATGCACCCCAATCGTTAAGCCAATCATCGTGACAAATTATACGGATATAGAGACGGGTTCGAAGGAAAAATATGAAATGAAATAACATAATGGAATAGGAGACATTAAGGTACGAAACGGTTAGACAAGGACGAACATTGATGACTTCCAAAAGGTGCCCGAGGCGTCGCGTCGTTCTGTCGAGACGTCGTCGTCGCTGTCCGATAGAGTATAAGGACCCACTCAACCCTAAAACGATTCGTTATATTTAGCATTGTTAAGAATGAAAGCAAGTCTATTGAAACATGCCAGGAGGGTTGCTCTATTAATATTTTGCATGAAATTCCTGCAGCGTTCGTATTAATGCTGTGCTCTGAAATAAAAATCTGCAATAACATCGAATTTCTGTAAATATTTCACAGTATTAATAATAAAATCAACAGAATTTGATTTTACTGACGAACAAAATGTAACATGCAATTTCCAACTTGGATATAACTTTATTTCAAAGATGTTCAGTTTTTTTTATTGAGGATTCTTTGTGTCTTTGTAAAAATATTTAAACAATCTTGATTCCTTTCTTATGGTGTCTCTCTCATTTTTCAAAATAAATACAAAGTGTTCTTAATTGTAGCGTGTTACAATAATAGATTCACTAATACAATAGCATGAAATACCCAGTCATAAATACTCCTAGCCTGGTTTTATTGCGGTCCATTTCCTAACGGACTTCGTCTTACCAATCCTATATCTATACAATTTTCCTCAACAGACAATTGATCTGAAATAGCTAAGGGAAGCTTCTCGTGTAAACATAGCCGCTCGAGTGCGACAGAGTTGATGTTACCCTCCTCAGGTAGGCAGCAAAGGACGCACGCTGTTACTTCTGTCTCGTCTCGTTGGACAAGGTATAGAGTATAGAGTATAGGCCCTTTTGGGATGTAAACAGATAGTCTCGAAGTAAAAGTAGTTTTTTTTTGTTCAATTGTTTTTATTAGTCATTGTATACCGTACAAGACTTCTTAACAGCCTCGGCAGTCTAAGCATTATTGGTGCGCAATGTATATTAACCATACCATGAATTAATATTTCTATGCAAATTCTTTTATGAACACTTTATTTTCCCTTATTTATATTTTAAACGAAGAAGGGAAATTTAAAAGAAAAATAATAATTTGATGCACCTGTTTTTCACATACATAGATGAAGGTCATACATTTTTTTTAACAAAATGATATAATTTAATGTTACTTTGTAAGTACGTAAATGTGATTGAATAATAGTTAAGATGAGAAAAATATACTCATAACTTATTGGTTTTTTTCGATACCCGATACACCTATTTCATATTAACTTGAAAGTTAAGAATATTGGAAATAGTTTAATGTCACCAGAAGGCAATTTAATTTCTACAAAAGCCATCAATAGAATTTACAAATTATTTTTGTCTTAATAAATAAACGAAATGAGTTCTAATAAATATTTAATTTTCTAACAAAAGTAAATTGCGGTACTATTTAATACAACGGAAAGATTAAAAGAATTTAAGAATATTTGAATATTATTTTAAAGTCACTTTTATTAAAGAAAGGAAGAAATTGCGTCTATCTGGCTTCTGTTTGTTGCAATCGATGAAGAAAGTTTTTATTTTACATGAAGATTCGTAATCATTGTTATTGCAATTGATTAAACATATTCATCCATAATAAAACTTACAGAAATTCTTGAATTCACTCAATATATTAATTACGTATTCTACTGGAAATAATGAATATCTTTTCCTGTAATTTTCCCTGGATCAGTCTATTTAATATGTATACCGAACATATGCCAATGAAAAGTGTACCCTTAAATTTAAACCATCCCCGTTTAAAACATGGGAAATCCAGAGTTACCGCAGAAATAATTTAATGAACCATGAACGAGGGAATTCCCGAATGCCATAATAAGGCCGCAGTTTTAGGAATTAGCGCAGCTGGCAAACATCAGATAACAGTAACGGTGCTCCGGTTACCTTGGCTAATTTCATGGAGGGTTAAATGATCGTAGCAATTGCGCGGTTGAAGGGCATACGTTTTACCATAAAGCGCTTCCCCTACCTACGTTTTTTCTTAAATAAATGAAAAAATATAATACTTTATTTTGTTTATTCTGTGTTATTCATAAAATAGCAATATTAGACACCAAAATGAAGTGAAAAATAATCAACATTTCCGTAATAATTAACATAATGAACTAATAACCACTGTTTCAACGCCGCTATAATAACCATGTCATTAATTTGACGTTAAACTGTTAATGAACAAAAAATATTATTTAAAGCAATTTTATAATTGCATTTATGATTTTCACAATTAAGTTTCCTTGTGAACGTTACAATTGTAACTTCGTAACAATTATTTTAATATTCATATATTTTTGTCCAATGTTCTTATATTCTTAAAGAATCAAGGAAGCTCAGCGGACCCCACCATACTAACATGTAATCGAGGCTGTATAATCTGTTCCCACGTTTTGTCAAAGTTACCTGCCATGTCTTTCTGTACGTATAAGGGGTATAGAATGGAAAATGTTTTATCTGATCAGAACCACAATATATTAACGAGGTAGTATTGAATGAATTACTGCATATATTGTTACCACTCTATTTCAATCCTTAATGAAATGTATTGAGCATTGAACTATCTCGATTGTACAGAGATAGAACATTTCTGAAAATGGTACTAAAAATTACTATTTTGCATTAGTTTATGAAAATAATAAGAATGTATTTATTCAGATTATTAACGATTCTTATTATTATATATATTCACAGAAATAAATTCAGTGAATAAGTCCCTATGAGTATATCTTTACAATCTCAATAATCGTAAATTATAATAAAAAATTTATTAATGGGATTTTGTTTTGTTATTTTATTTTATATTACATTTTAAGACAGTATGTAAGACCAATACGTGGAAGGGCATGATATGAATGTTTGAAATTTTAAAAAAATTATTAATTTATAATAAACCATACTACTAATACAAATTTTGTCCCATATTTCCAGTGTTAATGAAAAATAATTTATTCAAATACGAACGTATTTCAAAATAGAAAGTAGACATGAACAAGCTTAGTAAATAATGTCAAATAAAACATTATGTAATCCAATACACTTGTTATCCTTTTTCATATCCACAAAGCTTGTAAAATAAATTTTTTATTTAAAAATTAAAGTAGTGGTATGAATTATAAAAATAGTAATAGAAATAATTCATGTGAAGTATACAGTCATGGTATATATATATATATATATATATATATATATATATATATATATATATATATATACTGTATAGTATGTATACTGTATATATATGTATACTGTATAGATACATATATATATATATATATATATATATATATATATATATATATATATATATGTATATGTATCTATACAGTATACAGCATGGTATATTTTACAAGATATTCACATGGAAATTTGAAAATCCTCTGTTTATACATATATGTATTTAAGCAGGAGTTCAGTTACGATTTTAAGAATCAACCTTTTTTTTTATTTTTTAGAAACATACATATTAAGAAAAGTTAACTTAAGAAAAGTGCTTTTAAATACAATGTCTATCGTATACTGGTCATTCGAATATTTTTTGAAATGCATTTTTCCCATCACTGATATGTAGGTAGTTAGATAGTAACACTGGAGCATTCCGTTGAATTTGAAATCTACAGCTAGAGGGAACGGAGAACAGTAAAAGGTAGATCCTCTAGGTGTGGCCAGCAGAAGTTTATGTTTATACCCCCGGTAGAAGACCGCACTTGCAATACGAATAAAGTGTAAATTCGGTCTGCTACCTGAGATTTGCAATTGGCCATTCTCCAGGGCATTCGTCGTGAACAGTTACAAGAGGAAGGTTCAGGTACATACAAGGAACGGAGTCTGCTTCCACGATGCCTTGCGTTGTCTCGCTTGATTTCTTCCCATTTCGATTAGGCTCTCTGCAGCAGTTCTTTTATTCCACCGGTTACAGTTATATCGACCAAGCTGGATTATTAACGGTATAGTTGGAGCATTAGTTAAAATCTAACATTTTTACTTGGATTTATGAACTTATTTACTTTTTTATATCTATGAACGTTTTCATTCGATTATTGTGAAAAACAATTGTAATTTAGCATAAGAAAGATGGTCTAATTATCCACTCTGATCCGAATAACGCTCTGATACTTAATAAAACTGTAAACTGTGCATAAACTATGAATAATAATATTGCACTCCTCGTTAAAGTGAAGTAATTGAGGAGTTTCTTCAAAATAACTGCAATATCGTGCACGTGCTACACACTTATCGTTCCACTTAATTTAAAAACCATTGCACCTGCCCTGCCTTGTTTGCATTTTTCTCGTTGCCATTTGCAACAGCATATTTATTCAATTTCGTACGATACGACGAATTTAACCGGGAAATTCATACTAAAATGTCGTAAAGTGTGATTGTTTTATGAGTTTTTTTCTCAACTATAACGTAGACAAAAATGGTAGCAGACAAAAGAAAGTTTAAATAGTAGCGTATACGATAACTACCATAATTGTAACAAACTAAAATTGTATTTTAATGTAGCGATTAATTTTTTATAAATATCTACATCTTATAGAATAATGGATGCGAGAAAACTACAAAAGGGGATAGAAATGGACAATTTATAATATAAGAAAATAAGTTTAATTTTATATTTTTGTTATTAGAATTTTGATATTCAAACATTTTGTTAGTTTTATTACTTTTTAGTACATCCTTTGCTGTCTATTACAGCTTATAGCCTGTTAACCCCTTGCCATACGATTATCCTCATGGTTACAATAATTGGAACTTCTTTGTCTGTAATAATTTCACCGAAGAGGCAGGAAAGGCTATAGCCGGGTTTGGTGGCGAAATTCGCCCCCGACGAGTTTTTAATCGTGTTTTGACTATTCGTTAGCCTACCCAAAAATCCCCGATCTGCCAAGTTACAGCCCCATATCTCATCTGTAAGGGTAGTTATTGAGGAAAATCGAAAAACCAGATTTTGGCCCATCTTCCCTATTTATTGACAGTTAAAAATTCTCACACATTTTGGATACTAAGCCACATATTAGGTATCATTTTCAGATTTTTCCGTTGCAAACTGGTTGTAAAACACGAAAAACACGAAAAAAATCGAAAAAATTCAGATTTCATATAGAAATCGAAAGAGCACTACTCCAGATTTAATTAAGAAATGAGATATTATCATAAGTATTGTGCTCAATTTTTTTCAAATAGTTCTTAAGTTTCGAAGCAATAACTGTTGGAGTTGTAAGATTCGATTTCCTGAGAATTTATGTGTCCTTCGACCGGAAAATGCTTTATATTTATTCGATGTCCGCATTTAATTTCATTTTAAAAATAAAGGCATAACAATCATATTGAGTAGATTTTGTTTGAAGTGTTTCCAAAATAATACTTTCTTTGTTAGTACGAGCACTGAAAGAAATATGCTCCCCCAAATACACAATACAGGGTGTTGGGTCACCACATATTACCACTTCGATTTCCATGACTATTATTATTCGTAGCGGAAAATGGTTCACGTAGGGTTCAATGGTTACAGGAGGGGCAAATTCTGACGTTAATAGTTTTTTTGTAGGTGGACGCGTAGGAGACATACGAAGGTTATTCATTAAAAAAAAAAATAAAACATATATTTTTTATTGCACCACTTAATGCATCTTGATATTCTTTACAAAAAAGTGTTGACCTACTTATGTGAAAAAATCATTTTTTTCAGAGATATCGTCACATTGGACCTCTCATATCTCTTAAAATAATGATTTTTTCACATAAGTAGGTTAACACTTTCCTGTAAAGAATATGAAGATGCATTAAGTGGTGGAATAAAAAATATAATTTCCATTTTAAAAAATTTAATGACCTTCGTATGTCCTCTAAGCGCCCACCTAGAAAAAACTATTAACGTCAGAAAGTGCCCGTGAACCTTTTTCCGCTACGAATAATAATAGTCGTGTAAATCGAAGCCGTAATATGTTGTGACACTTGTGACCCACCCTGTATATGCAGAATTAAATTCTTATTTCCTTGAAAAATTGTATGCCACCATTGAATTGTGCCTTGGGTCGATTTCTTGCTGAAAAATAATAATTGTCATTATTATTCAACTATGTAATTAAGCGTGCAGAGGTTAGTTAACGATGGTTTGTTAACGTATTATGTGAAAACAGACGAATAAACAATAGAAGTTTCATGTCGTATAGTGTATAGAGTGGCGAGAATTCCCCAGATTAGATGAATAATATGTTGTCAATACATTTTAAAAAACCATCTGGTGCTAGAGTTATTGATACTCGTATACAGAAATTTGAATTTTAAACTTTTTTTTGTCCACCATATTAGATATAAGCGAGGAAGCATTAGATGTGCAATACAAAATAACAGTTAATTTGAACTGATGAAAGTAATTATTTGAGCCAACCTGTTCGGTCACACGCTTTTGCAGTGTGCCGTAAAACTATTTCCGTTGAGGACACCACCTATTGTCACAATTAATTTCACTTTTTTCACGCAGCTGAAGAGCGAGTTCACATGTACAGCAGACCAGCTAAACGTGTGCAACAAGACCTGGCAGTTGGACACGTTGCAGTTGATGAGACTCCTCACCTGTCCTCGGTTGTTCCCCTATCTAGATGTTATTCGTTTTTAACCTGTTAATTATTGTTTATACGATGCAGAAGAAGGTACTCTCCAACGGACTGCGACCTTAATTTCTGTATGTTTATACGATTATTTTATAAGTTTATACATATACAGGGTGTTACACGTAGCTATTGTCACAATTTTTCAGGCACTTCCGTTAGCTAGATAACAAAATGTTTGGAACAAAATTAATTAGTTCTTAGTCGGCTACAAAATGCAATAGAAAATAATTCAAAAAAGAAATTTGTGCATGAAAAATGAAGGTCACTTTCATTTTTTCAAATGGCATTACATATTTTTTAGTACATACATAATATTATTGCTCATGTCAAGACGAGTTCAACGGCCTAATGACCTTGATATGACCTTAACAGTGAGGTCTTACAGTAACGCAGGTCTGACAAGAGTTGATATTGGTCAAGATATTGATCTCTCGCAACTGTGTACATAAAGTACTTTTAAGTAATATTGTTGTGCTACTTATCAATATCAACTCTTTGCGCTACGATTTATGTTACGGTTGCAGTGACTAGAACTTCTTTGTAGTTTATAATTTCCTAGAAGAAAAAAATGTATATCTATATTATATACCTATACGTTCTCCGATGGCTGTACATTAACAAGAAACAAATTAGAATATTATTTCGGTTTAAAGGAAATTAATAACATACATATTTATTAGAGTCCATTCAGAATCTTCATCACAAGTCTGACTCGATGTTATATAGTGCAAGGAGTGAGATCTGAATTAAATTTTAATAATATGTATATCCCCTCTAATATTAAAATTTTCTATAAAATTATTTTAACCTGTAATTAAACCCCCCTAAAATTTAATTTCATTAAAATATTCTATACCATCTAGTCAATTGAATATTGCCCACCCTAAAATTAAAATACAATAAAATGTTCTTCATTAATTATTATGCAAGTTAACTATATTTTATAAAAATTCAGTAATAATATGTAAAAATCTGAAAGAAATTTTAATAAGCAGTTACTTCTTGGTATTTACCAATAAATAAATAATAATGAATATTATTAGCAGAATCTTTGGTTTTGTTTTTTCTCGTGTGCAGCTTTGAGTTCCTCTGCTTGTAGTTTGAACAGAGACATAGGCGGGATTTCCGAAAGGTTCGTGACAGGATAATCCAGGATGAGTCTTGCGGATGTTCGCAAAGCGTGTCTCGTATTTCGACTCAGGTAGTTACAAATGAGCTTTTCACCGGCCACGTCTTTCTCCAGAAACATTTACCGTTATATATGGGGGCTATTTTCAAGCGAACGGTCGTTGGTCGAAAACGGAAAAGGTGACCGTGTCCTTCGAATTTTCGAAAATCTTGTCTATCCTTGCGTCCCGTCGGTGTCGACGCGGAAATCTCTGCGAGAACGATAAAGAAACGAAAACCGTGTGAAACATGGTGCACCGGCGTCACGGGTACTGCTACCTGTTCGAATAAATTAGAATAAATTTTATAGTCAGTGACACTGCCCAGAATATTCAGCAGTCGGTGTATGTTAATTTCAAGCTAGCTCAAGTGAAAGGATCATCACGGTCACGTTCCACATTAGACCTATAAATTAGATAATCAAAGTGATTAGGATTGCCTTTTTGAAGCCCTTCTATAGGAGTTAGCCCCCCACTTTTAGAATTAAATAATTTCAACAGTTGTGCTGAATTGTGCTAAGTTTGTGGTACGTTGTGCTCGAATACTAAAACCAAAATATAAAACCAAAATATAGTCCCTCACTTTTCATTTTTTGCAATTTTTTCTCTTGTGCTAAGTTGTGCTAACAATGTGTTACAGTATCACTTTAGAAAAATAATAAGGAAAAAAGGTTTGGTGAATAATAATTTTTGAACATGCAATTAACATTTAAGTTAGGATCAGTTATCCAAATAGCATATAATTGCATATTTGAGTTATGCTAGCCTAGCACAAGTCAGCACAACGATATTATAAAGGGCACTTTACTCTACTAGGTTACCGCGAATTATGCTGAAATTACGTACAACAAATGAATGAAGCTTCCATCAATTGCGAGGGAATTAGATGCCATTGTTTATCGACTAAAAATATTTTGCGAAATTACGTATCTCTCGACTTGAAAAATTCTCTGTTACTTGTCTAGTAAGTGGTGAAAGTAATTTCCTGTTTTTCTTCGTTGAAACGTGTTCAAGAATTTTTCAGTTCAAACTGGAACGATTATAGGAAAGCTCGAAGATGAATGTAATTATAATAAACCAGTTGTACACTCGTAAACATCTCCTGGAAATCACAAGAATGCTTTTATTTTCGAGTAAGCGTGATTTTATTGTGATCAATTAATGATATTTCTATATACAGGGTGGTCTAGTACATATTAACACATCATTCTCTCTGCTGTTTTTGAAAAGTTTAGTAATTACTTAAATGTTTAGTAATTGATTAGATACCAACATATTTAATAATGTAAACAATATTGTGAATAATGGGACAGTAATTTTTAGTGGTGACTCTGAGTCACCACTCGAGTGCTAAGGGTGAAAAAACGAAGGTGACCTCAAAATCTCCAAAACTCTTTCACCTACAAAAAACTGTTACATATTGCCATATCATAGTTCCCATTATACTGAAAAACTTTGGTTAATAAAGTATTTTTATATATTCACAAACAGCGGAGATAATGATGTGATAACATGTACTGGTTCACCCCGTATACTGTAAACTGTAAAGTATAAATAAATAATTAAATAAAGTCAAAGCGTTTCAGAAGATCGAAAGTAGTTTGCCCACTTTTATTAATTCTAACCTGTAGAAATCTATTTAGATATTGTGATCTACAATAACTTTCTGATGAATGACCATGACATTTCATGCAATTACCAAGTAACTTTCTCTTAAGGATTTACCTACATATATGTACATATATTTTAATATCATATATAGTTTACTTTTACTTATACAGAAAAAGTGATTTAAAGAAAAAGGTCTCAAAAGTGTCATCTCTCGTGAATATTAATTGAATATAATTTGGAATAATACTAGGAAAAAATTTTGACTCCATCAAATAAAGTTTTCCGTCTTTTTAAAGCGATGTTTTAATAATACATACATAGTACATGGTATGATTCAAATTGATTAGTAAACTACACATATTTATTTCTTTGAAATTATTAAGAAACCTTTTTTTTTTAATTGAACCGAAAAAACTTAAAAACACTCTCCTGAGAATCTCCTTGTGTAACATATTAATCTATTCAACGTAATCAGACTCCGGATTTGATGCATTTATGACAAAAATGAGCAAATGCAATTTGAAACAGTGAAAAGTTTAAAAGACTTTAAGAATATTGACATATTATTTTCACTACATTAAAATATTATTAGTGAAAAATATCCATTTATATTTAGCTCCTGTGTCTTGCAATTGATGCACAAACCTTTTATTTTGCATAATGATCCGGAGTCTAAACATATCCATATATATTAGTGTCTAACTTATATTCAACAGATTCAGGTGATATTGGCGTGTAATATTTATGTGTGTTACGTAACTACACAGTTAAGAGTATCAAAATCGCTCAGATCCTTCGATTTATCATACCTGACCTCATGTGAGAAAGGCGTAGGCTCCCGAGGTGTTTCGTAACCGGCGATGTTCGTGTATACCCACGCAACCCACGTTGAAACATTTTAGATTAGTGCCCCCAGATAACACGTGTACGCACTCAGGACTGTATGTTACGAACGAGAAATTGGCAGGGATCTGAACTTCCTTTTATTCGTTTCAATAGACTCGGATCTACGCGTGGTATGGGCCTTATGAATTTACAAACGATTACGATTCTGAATATCAAACCTGATAACTTCGACTTGATAGTGATATTCAAGCTGAGATTAATTTCGGAAAGGTTCAGCTGACTCAGATCCTGAATAATAAGTTGTTACGATTAATTTTTTTTTAATCAAATCAAAGCGTTACTTTTCATAGCACTCCAGTTGATCGATGCCTTTTCTAGTTCTTCGTGGGCTGCATACGCTGTTCTTACTACGATTTTTGCTTCTTTTGTCCTTCCCGTTTCAGTCTTTCGCAAAGATCAGTTCATATCTGAAGTAACAAACAGCTTTAATAAAAATATTATAATAAATAAGACACAGGATACTTTCAAAATTATAAGTTCACACTCTTCCCAGTAAGCAATCTGCTCTTGATTTGCTATGAATTTGCCACCTAGACTTGTCTACAAATTGTCTACAAAGTCTGCAGGTGATATTAAATTTAATTTTAAATTGTGAGAGGTAAATTTTAAATTAATTTTAGTGAAAATTCTTATAATAAATTTTATTAAGTGTAACTTTAAATAGGAATTCCATGCCAAATCGGGGCAAGTCGGTCGCACAAACCTTGCTCTAACAATAAGAGTAAATATCGGGCAAAATCGTTATTGTCATTATTTTAAGATTAGTAAATATCTAAATTGAAAATACATGAAACTCAAAATTATATAATTTAGAAATTTAAATAAAATTCAGTTTTCCCTCCTACAGCAAGGGATTTGGACAGACTGCGTCTTTTATGGACTTTTATCTTTTTTCCTAAATCAAACGGTTTTCGGAAAAATTGAGAAAAATGTCGGAACAAAATAAAAACAAATTTTTCTGAAATTTGAAAATTTAATTGTGTTTCCATTATCTTTTATCAATAAACATTAACTGTCTTAGTTTAAATGTCCAAATCCACAAGTTTTGTCGAACATATTGTTCGATGCAGCCAATAATTTAGAAGATCAGCATTTAATTAATTATTTTAATGTTTAAGGGCCCGGGGCATGTTTTCCTGTTATCCGATCGAGCTCAAACTTTGCACAGATTTTTTTTAATTAACTGGAACAATCGTCCAATAAATAAAATTTTGAAAAAAATTTTCTTCAAGAGTTAATAAGAGCCACCCTAATACATAACCTACTCAATATTTTTTATACGCGAAGTTCATTATTTATCATACACTTGGTTTCCCTGAATTATTCCTCCAAAGTTCTAAAATCTTAGAAATACATATGTGTGGCGCTATAGTTATGCGCCGCAGTGTATAATTATTTTGAATTGCATCGTTCGATAGAATTGGCGAAGTGGATGGTAGCGAAACAAACACCGCGAACATTGCATTATTTATTAGTTTGTCTCGTTCGACGTTTACAAGAAGAGTTGGTACCTCGCGGGTACCGGTAGAATACAGGATAAGTCGATGGTAGGAACTGTAGGAACTGCATAGAATGCTTTTTGTCGGGCCCAAGGCCTCGCGGAGATGTGAATGAATCTAGAACCTGTTCCCCTCTGCTTCTTCTTACGTTTATTCCGTCTTCTTTTAGAAGTCAGGCGCGAGCAATGGGCTTGTTGAAAGCTGCCTTAGAACCGGAACAGAGTTGAATAGGGTTTGTTAAATGAGTCTGAATATAATCTACTTCGTGTACATTGTCGGACGTGTAACCCTTTTTTTTCGACCACGGAATCGATCCTGCAATCGTAACGATTTGTACCGGTGATTATGGGAGTGACCGAAGTCATATATCCTTTGTCTTAGAATATTAACCTTGCGCTGGTTGCAACTATATCAAAGTGATACTCGCCAAAACCGCTATACATTTGTACTGCATCCAACAGGATAACGTTTCCTTCTGGCGCAAATTAAAAATAGGTACTTTTTTATTTCGCAATATTGTGACATAAACAGTTTTTGTAATTGTTAAATATTACGGGCCACATGTTTTTTAAAACCTTTAAAACGAATAATGAAACAAAGAATTCTATCAGAAAGACAAATTATGAAATAATAATTCCTGATATACTGTTGTTACTTATTCTATACTAAACCCCCTTTGTACGGATTTACGTTACCTTTCTAAAGTCTCTAAAATTCGCGATTTAGAACTGAAAAATCTATCCAGTGTAGGATTCATTCATGGAAGAAATGGCGAATATCTACAATGTATAAATGGAACTTATTAAACAATATGGTTGCAATGTTATAAGATATTATCTATTCACAAGGAAATAATAGCTTTTCATTTCAATATCATTTTTGTAAAGAAAGAGTCGAATTCAGTAACGTGTGATAATATATGAATGTTTGTGTTAAAAAATGTTGATAATCACTGGTTAAAATATCGTAGATTTTTTTATTTCTACAATAATTTTTCAATTCATGATAGAACAAGATCATTTGGAATAATGTTTAAATAGGGGTTTAAATAATATTTTTCATTATAACCACGACAGTGTATGTCAAACGTGATCGAAAGTTCTACATCTTTTTTATAAGATATCTTAATAACGGATGTGACTGCATTGATAACTTATATTTCATTCATTTCCATTTCATTCAATTTTCATAAAGCAGGACGTAAGATATCTCTTCCGTTTCCTGCATTACTCATCTATTATATTTGAAATTCATTCTTTTCATTCTGTAATGTAGTTTCATCATTTTTATGCCTTATTCATAATTTAACAGAACTATTAAAAATATCTAATTCTAGAAACGAGTGAACATTCCTTTATTTTGTGCTAGCTCGATTATTCTACAAGTCTTGTATTAATTATATTAATGTCTTATAAATATGCTGAGCAATATACAATTGATCTTTCCAATTTCAGAATATTATTTAGTATATGTAGGTACTTGTTGCACGAACAATGGCAGTTTTATGTTCAAATGTGAAGTTTCTTTCAGTTATTCTACTGACAAAGTTCAAATTTCTTTGCTAATTAATTTCACGGAAACTGGAACTCAACATATAACTGCCCGTGACTTTAATTAAAGATTTTCGTTGTAAGGAACCCTGCTATTATCATTATAACTTATATTAATAAATAAAAATTATAATGATTTTCAATTTCTCGAAAGTTGGGAGAATTTTAAATTGGTACCAGTGTAATGAAAATTCCGTAATAATGCGAAATCAAAATTTTTTTTATTAAAAGTACCGGTTCCCTAAAATTAATTAAAAACCAAATGTAAAACTGTGCTACTAGAATAACTAAAGAGAACTTTATACAGGGTGTCCCAAAAATGTTGCACTTCCTTGAAAGGGCGATTCCTGAGGTCATTTGAATTAACTTTTTCTTTTACAAAAATATATTCCGCGGTTTTGTTACAGAGTTATTAACGAAAAACGAGGAACAATCAGAGCGCTGTTACAGTGAACGGATTCCGTCTCTGCCAATAGTGCCAATTGCCAATGCCAACGCCAATGACTTCAGAAATCGCCCCTTTCAAGTACAACATTTTTGGGACACCCTGTATTTCAGCAACCCAGATAGCTGTTCTTCCAATAAAAATATTGAAAAATATTTTCCGGCATGCTTTTAACACATTCATATTAAGAATGTGTAGACCTTGTTCAGAATTACGTAAAAAAATTATATAAAACTCTGTCTGATCAAATGATCGAAACGATTCAAAATAGACGTGGGTTCTGTTTAATTATACAGTATACCGAACACTATTTTCGGCAATATGTAGTGTTGTATAACTAGCGTTTCACTATAATGTCTTATAATTAGTTTTGATTACGTATTTTTATGTAACTTTCCATTTTCACACAAACAATTTTCTTCGCCTACTGGAAAATACCATCTAGTCAAAATAAAATGAAAACGCTGTTATTGTTATAATTCGAAACATTTTTCACAGTTTATTCGCATTTAATAAACACCAAAAATTTTAAGTATGGCATGACCTAAATGTGCTCAATATCACATTTCTTATTTATAAAATGTTCTGGGTCAGTTAAAATTTCCGTATTTGCTGAAAAAGATATTATTTGAGAAAATTCTCAGAATATGTATAAATAAACAGATCTAAAAAATGTATTTTTAAAATGTTTAGTATGCCCACACAAAAAAGTTAAAAAATTCAACTTTTAGTATTTAGATACTCTGTGCTTCCGACCAATTGCAATATTTTTAAAATTTGTTCACGTCACGTAGGAAACTAACTCTACTAAACTAAAAGTTCTAATTTCTCCAAAAAATCCAAATCGTACGGTCCAGTATTAAAAAAGTTATCGTCCTTTTAAAAGTATCCGAATATTACCGTGACTCGCTGTACTTGTATTTACGGTATCCTAGCCGAATAAATATGAGTGACTTCCTTAAGCACGATACATATGTCCTTTGCAGTCTGCATAGGACATTTCACAGATTTGCACGTGCTATAAATGTATATATGTATAAAGATCCGCAGTTTAAACATAACAATCGAATACAATACAATATCTACATACATTTCGCAATTGAAAAATAAAATAAATTATAAATTGTTAATGTGTTCGTCATTCGAATATTTTCTGAAATGCTTTTTGCCCATCACTGATCGCATGATTTTGTTCGTCGCGTCGGCGAACCTTAGCCGCGGCTTCGTTCGGAAGGAATCTTCGGAAGAAAGCAGAAGGTGAAACGGAAAAATGAATACTTCGCGAAGGGCGCGAATGATTTACACCACCCTGGTTCCCATCGAGCGAAATGCTATTCGCGGCGAATACCTACTACCTTTACCTATTCTACCTTCTACCTTCTAGAATCTGCAGCTACAGCTACAGGTATAGCAACGTAGAGGAGTGCAGGCCCTCGACGTTTCCCTCCCCTTTGCCCACGTGCATTCGAACCGACCCGAGCCGTGCCGCACCGTGCCGCGCGTAGGCAGCAACGCCGCGCCACTCTCGTTTGCCTCGCTGTTGCCTCGCCACCGCCGCGCGCCGCTCGCCTCGTCGCTCGCCTCGCCAGTTTCGACACAGTCGTGCCGGTGTGCGCATCTGCGATCCGATATCCGATATTTCGTCCACCGACAGATCACGTCACGGATCACACGGTATTATACATATTCGCAACGCGTCGATCGGCGTCGAAACATTTTCGAACAGTGAAGCTCGCCAATCAAGGATATCGTTCTCTGTGAAATTGCGACCGGTGCGATTCTCCTTCGCCGAATGAAACGTTCATTGGTTTAGCATGCATTGATCTGTGGAGTATCCTTCTAGTCAGAGGTGAGTGAACTTCTTTTTTTTCCCCCCTTGTCAATTATGGTTCGCCTCTTGGACTTTGTTGTGTTACGCCGGTAGACGCTGATAGTTTTTCTCTATTATCGACGCGTTTATGCGAAGGCGTGGTGTTCGTCAGTGTGGAATTTTCGAAAAGAAATTAGTGAGTTTTGAGATCGACATCATGTCGATGAGTTATCGTCAGATTGTACAATCTGGAGTGTTTGATGTTTATTTTTTTAATTTATGCCGGTACATAAATCACATGTATTCAAGTGACCGTGGCAGAACCATGAAAGAAACATGTTGGTTAGTTGGTTACGATCTGTGTCAGTTTTGCTAACAGTCATGGTTACCGATGACGTTATTGATATATATTTTAATGAAAATAATGTCTGAAGATCGCGAGGAGTGACGGGGGGAGGTTAGTTCGCTTCGACTTGCATGAAAAGTATTCTCTTACAGAGTATTTTTGTTTACAATATTATTAGAAGCCGGCTTCGATCATTCCGACAAACAATAAAATACAAATCAATTCTAGTTTAAAGAAGTGAGAAGTTGAGTTACAAAGTTGTAAATGAAAGTGGCCCCAAGTCGTTCAGAAGTAAATTCGAAAATGCTGCTGTTTATTTAGAAATTTATGAACCTGTTCGTCGCGTTCCCAGCTTTGGCTTCTGCCGCTGCTAAGAGAAGCTTTAAATAGCAACCGTCATTCCTTTGTCAACCTGTGACCAATTAGGATAATATTCGTGAAACGCGCCATTGTTTTCTCTCTTTTTCACGATTGATATTCCCTTTCGTTTACGGTTTATCGTTTCGTTACTTTTGTATATTACTAATTACTCAATTCGTTGTTGCTTAGAAGCTGTGCTAGTTTGGTCGTTGAAATTTCGATTCCTGCGAACCGACGATGCGTCAACTGACGTGCGAGATCGACGAGTGTCGATTGTTTACATTACATGATGTCGAATGTCGCGAGACAGAGTTAGCCTTGTAGCATCAAAATAAAATTTCAGCTCCGTCGGACAACTTCAAATATGTACATATGTACATAGAACGCAACGTACGTACGATAATCTTTGTTAAATCGTGGCAATTCACGGGGATCTCGGATAATTAAAAAACACATTCAATTAATAATAATTAAGAAAGCACACCACAGAATTTCTCTGCAATCCCAAAATTGTGCAATCAAATTAACGCTGTCTTCTGAATACAAAATTTAGGTTTATACTTCGCTTATCTGCAAAAATTTGTTTAACCTTTGGACGTACAGTGGTGCAACATCCCCAAATCGTGGCCAAAAATTATGATAGTTTGTGATTTGTTATGTAAAATAAAGTGTATAGATGGAAAAATTAATGATAATAATAAACGAAAATTTATAATGACCGTTCAAATTTGTATTTTTATAATTTAAAGTAATGTATGTATTTACCGCCCTGAATAATATTTTATACGATAAAACTTTTGGATTATACACATACGAAAACAACAAAGAAATGGGAAAACAAATTTTCATACATCGATTAAATTGTATATATCGCAGTTGTTTTTAATGTTAGTTTTTGTTTTTACATCATTAATTTTGTTTTTGGAGATTTTGCATCATTATGCAATGGCGGAGTCGGGGCCTATTTTGACTCAGAGTACCAAAATCGTCATTCAATTGGTCAGTTTCTAGGTAATTAATTAAATTAACAACTGCTATGTTTAGGAACAATAAAAAGATTAGAAATTGATAAAGAAAGCAATGGTTGTAAACATCTTCAATTATATAGTTATAAAAATGGTCCGCTTGATGGTTATTTTGTTATTTAAATTTGTTCTTTAGTTAAAAATTCAGAAAGTTAATTTGTCATTTAGGATACATAGTTTATTACAAATTTGAAGTTTTAATATTATGTAAAAATGCAGTAAAATCTTATTGAAATTATTGGGTCGTAACATTAATACGACCGATTATGTTCGGCAACTCTATTTATTTATTAATAAAATACAAAGTGATATTTAATCAATTGTACGATTCCTGGTTGCGTGGCTTCTTTTCAATCACAGTTATGTACATTTACAATTAGTCATAACTAAATCGGTAATTTATATTTATTTACAACTTCACGAATTTATATTACAGCCCAATATTATTTCATGTTTAACTTTTAATTACAATTGAACGTAATTTATATATACTACTAAATTCGATCTGTTATATTATAATAACTATTGAAATTCGATTCGATTGTGATTAAAAATTTTACTGAAATGTGACAGTAATCGTAAAGCTTCTTTATCGCGATTAAAAGAATTTGTAAACGTTTCTGTGCATAGGTATTTAGAAGTCGGTGAATTCGTAAATACGCCTAATATGCGGGTATAAATTATGGAAATGCGTACGTCTCTCTCGTATCCATAGATGCATTTTACATATTTGCATCGTCCGTAATCGTAGTAGCTAGTGATATAAATCATTGCTGAATTCCCTTCCTTGGAATGAATATAAGGATCCAACCAGTGAAAAAAATTTAAATTATTAGCTGCCCATTCAAGGAATTTACTCTTCTAAATTGTCCCGATGAAAATGCTGCCAACTGATGTTTTGTGAGAAATCACCGAAGATAAATATTTACTAAGGACAGAGTTAACTACCTCGAGCTTAGCTCAATCTAATTTTAGTTTAATCACAAATTAGTTGGTGGCTACATTTAATTTTTTGAATTAAGGGTGCAAGGGAAAAGGTGGAGGAAGGTATTAAAAAATGATAGAAATTGGTTGATAGCTTTGGTTGAGCATTGGTTGATAACCATTTTTATAAATATTTTTTACTTGCTTTTAGACATTAAAGATTTTTATTTGTAATAACTAGAATGTGATCTTTATACATTTACAACTGTTAACAATTTTTAAAACCAAAAAATTTTAAACTATAATAAAATGTAGTCAAATCTACTTGTGAAAATATTTTACATTTTACGTTCACATTTGCCGTCCGACGATAAAACTGCTATACATTAATGAAACAAGAATATTGTATATTTGCTTTAAATTGGTCCTTTGACTGGTTATAAGAAAAAGTGTGTCATAATTTCTATAGATTTCAAATAAGAATGGTGTATGAAGGATTAAATATGTGATAGGGATTAGGAGAAACTAAGTAAGAGTAGTATAATACTCGATATCCTATGGTTTGAGGATACTGGGTGGTTCAATCTAATAACAATCTCATGTTATTCAAAATGTGTTTACAATAATTGTTTTCACGTGGTTCGGTAAATATTTTCTAACATTGCACCGCAGAGGCGGTGTGATTATGATGCATTCTAAATTCGCGATACTGCCCGAGTGAAATCAGGTAAACATTTCTTACCTGATGCGTTATGCGGAAAAAATTCTCGTCACGTAAGCAACTGGTTCCCGATTCCCAAATCAATACATATGTAGTTATCCTTGGACGGAAAAAGGAACTCAGCCATACACAATACAGTTCTTTTCTTTATTATACATATACATATAATTACTTACTATATTTTCACTATTATTCTCTACACTTTTTTTATTCTACTTTCCCATTTCCTATTATGTATTTTTTATACTTTTTTAAATTCTTTTTTTCCCATTTCCTATTAATTTTTGCAAACAGCATTACATAATTAATTTGCATAACATAATATTTCATTCTTTTTGCTATTTCCAAATCCTTGTTCGTTTTGTTATTGTCCCGATTGATTCGATTTAAATATTAGCCGATCAGCGTCTTATACGGCGAACAATGAGTGGCAATTTGTATGGACAAAAATGGCGAACAACCGTATAATGGATGGTCTTAAACTTATGGCAGAGAGACTGTCTCATACTTCGCGAGCGTAAAAGGATACGATGGTAACGATAATTGCATTGTCCGACTGTTGATCTTATTGTTGGGTTACTAACTCGGATAACATGCGATCCCATCGGGCAGACGTTAATGACAAGCCAACACCGAGCTCATCCAATCGTAGATGCATCATTCGCACTGCTAATGTTCCTTTACGTGGGCTATGCATATTATTCAAAGCATTTTCTTCTGTTCTGCTCGAATGAGATTAACGAATAATATTTGATTTTTCAATTAAAAAAAGGAAGCTGTTATAATTATTATTAAAATTGGATCCATTTTTGCTTACAGTCCCAGAAAAAAATACTTTATACCTCCATACAGGGTCGCCAGATTAAGACTTGTGTCCCCACTCTACCTCCCCCTTCTACGACGCTATTCGTGCATGTGTCATAATGTCACGTGACTAATCCGGTACTGACAGAGAGACGATAACTTTTTCCCCTCATCTGGCGGCTCTGCCTCCATATCTCTATTTGTATAGTTAGTGTGTTTCATAAATGTTATGTATATATGAATATAGTTTTACTAAAAACATTGTGATCTTTTTACCAGTAGACTGTGAATTTAAGCAAAATCTCTATTCCAAAACAGCAACTTATAGAAAAGTGAATCTACAAAACCTTCATTTTCTATTTAATTCCATTTCACGTACAAGAAAAGTATTTCAATTGTGCAAATTATAGCAACTCGAGAACAGGTCATTAAGTTTACTTAACAGAAGTATACAGTGGAACGATATAATTGAATAAAGTAAAAAAAGTCACGAATAAACATTGTTGAACAGAAAAAGTACGAAGCAATACAAATTCTATTAACATGCATACGTGTATTTACTTTGCAAGTATCAAAATCAGATAAAATCTTTATTTTACTATGATTTGCAAGTTAGGATGTGCGGTAAATTAGTAAATATCCGCACTCTTCTAATCAGTTATCTAGCTATAATATTTCATTGCTTTGCATAGAGGCATGATTACTCACACATGATATTTTATATTATACATAGTACTACGTAACGCCCAAGGCCTTTAGATAGTGTCATCACACTTTCTTTAAGCTTCTGTCCCCTCATTAATTCAAACATCAGGAAGTGTGATGAAAGGGCTGCCTAACGCGACACTAACATTTACTCATAACCCTGAAATATATGTGTGCGCATTATTGCCGTGTTTTATAGTAAGCCAGAGAAACGTTCGGCCCTTTTTTCCTACTGCTGCGGCAGATTATGCCAATCGTAAACATGATTAAGCGTGCCCTTCAAATTAAAACGAATTTTCAATCGACGGGGGCCGTGTTGACGCAGGGCTACTTTTACACTCCCGTCGCGTCGGAGAGGAGGATGAGGAGGATGAGGAGGAGGAGGAGGAGGAAGAGAGGAGAACGGAAAGGAACGGAACGAAGGTTGCACCAAACAACCTGAACTCACCTGGGTAGATTTGTCGATCGATGACGTCATCCTCGACGAAACAGGCACTCCTGTATGCATCTACCTGCGGCCATGTACGCGTGTTCGATGCTCGCGAATAAAAAAAGGCTAAAACGGACTGGAAAGAAGAAGAGGCACGGCGAAGGCAAGCAATCGGCCAACGAACTCTCCCAGCTAGCTTGATATGTACACCTCTTTCTCTTTCATCCTCCATTTCTCTCGTTCTCGCTGCGGTCCTCTCCGTCTCGATTCTGCGACTGGTACTCGTACGCGCTCTGTTCCGTTCACTCTTTCTCTCCTTCTCTAGTTTTTCTGTTCCGTCTTTTCTTCACGCGACCTTCTTCCCTCGCGACTTTTCCTCTGTCCCATCCCATCTAATCTCGCGATCTCCATCTGACCTTGCTCCCTGGCGCAACCGTGAACGTGTGTGTCATTCGGGTCCTAGATAAGCCAGAGCAAATGAGAAGTTATCGCAGGTGCGCGGCCAGTTTATAAAAAGGACCGACCAACCAGGGGTGGGAATGGACGTAAGCTGCCTTGCGAATTACGGGATTATTCGAAAATCGGGATCGATGGT
Source organism: Lasioglossum lativentre (assembly GCA_916610255.1). NCBI lineage: Eukaryota > Metazoa > Arthropoda > Insecta > Hymenoptera > Halictidae > Lasioglossum > Lasioglossum lativentre. The sequence continues at coordinate 26,712,310 of OU744357.1, read as the reverse complement.
TTACATCCGTTAAATACATTCCGGAACAAAAGGACAACGCTAGAGGTGTGCGAGAACCCGAAATATCGGGTCGGGTCGGGAACACGAAATTTTTTCGGGATCGGGACGGGTACCCGAAAATTTCGATATTCTCGAATTTAACGGGATTCCCGAAAGAATCGGGATTCTCGAATTTATCGGGATTCCCGAAAATTCCGAGAACCCAGTAATCATTTATATTCGTTTTAATGAATACATTCATGGTTTCGGATTTATTATTCCAGATGTTTTCGGCAAATTATGTGATTTTAGTTTTTACTTATTTAATTTATTATTATAATCTCGAAATTTTCGGGAACCCGACCCGACCCGACTCGACCTCGTCTCGACTCGTCCCGACCATCGGGTTCCCGATATTTCGGGTTCTCGCACACCCCTAGACAACGCACATTTTATATGATTTTTAGGGTATAATTTTTTCAGATTTTTCAAAGTGGGGGTACATTGTTTAAAAAAAATTCAAAAATACCAATTATTTTTTTTTTTATATTTATCGCAAACTCTTCGAATGTTAATTGTTTAGAAATTATTGTAACGATTTACATTTCGGAAACTAAAATTGACACAGAAACGTTTAAATACCGAAGCCTGAAAGTTATTTCTACAGTTTTATTATTCACATAATTTAACCATCGAACTTTCTTACAATTTCAATGAGACGTTGAAAATAACTTGAATTTTTCAATAATTTTCTATTTCAAGTGAAACTAAAAGTGAATATATACACATAAGTCAGTGACCGTGAATAAATGAAATTGTTAAGCACAGCTTAACAAGTATTAATTCATTAATGTTTCTTATAATTAAACATCCAATACGAGAAGTTGTGCGAAATAAAGTCGTTGATAGCGAAAGTGTAATGACACGTGTTTATAATAATTGTCATAGATATTTGTACTACGAGTAAATTTTTATTGTAAAAGTAGTTTAAAATTTAATGCATCTCTTAAATATAATAGTACAAGTAACGAGATAGTGCGCAATGAAATTAAGTGCAGTGAAAAGCAATACCATTACGACGAGCTCGAGCTCAAGATACATTTTGAAAATATTTAAAACAGCGCACCCGCTATTAACTTTCTTCTGATGCTGTAATACATGCTCTTTATCCGTTGAATCTCGGTCGCGCGCTACTCGTATAATTAACGAGGATACTAATTGTGCAGTTCTACAATACTGCAGTATAATGCAGTATACATGCTAACATTGTAATTATAGTGTTTTTACGAGTAAACACTAGTGATTACGTTTCTCCGACTCACGCGTTGCTATTTCTTTTCCGCACAAATCAGTTAACTTTTTCCTGTTACTATTTTACTACACAGTTTTGTGCTATATTCTTCTAAAGACCTTAATATTACCAGTTTTAAATCTCTTCATACGAAATGGTTCACACGAAATATGCATTTTTTTCGAATTTTTGGAGATTTCCAATTTTTTTGAAACATGTTCGCATAATCCGAAAAATCTGAGAAAAATACACATTAATAACCACGATAAGACACAACTAACAAAATAATATAAAACATGGCACTTTGAAAACGTCAATATAAAATAGGCAATTTTATGCTACCGGACTTTTGAAAAAATCGATTTTGCAACCAAAAATTCGGAAATAATTCACTGTCATGTGTGCTATTAGGTAGAATGATTATGAATTTTTGTAATTTTTTGTTGAGCAAAACAGAAGAAATAGAGCATAATTCATTAAACCGTGCTCATACTGTAATTACCCTTATGGTAGGGGTACCGACTTGAAACTTGTCACACAGGGTTTTCCTTGGGAATCCTATCGAATGGTGTGATCAAACATCAATTTGGTTTGGGACCACTTTTCGTCGTCTTATTGGGCTACGCCCTTTCCTTCAGTAAAAAAAGTGATTTGCATAAGAGAGAATTTTATAATTATAGAATTTTTCTAGACTTAAATAGAATTCATAACCATTTGTTTTAACTTATTACACTCAATGCAAAATCTAACCAATCAGAAATTAAAATCATTTCTGTGTATTTTTAAGAAATATGTCCTTGAATTGCTTTTTTCTTACTGCGTTGAATAAAAATAAAATGAACTGGTATTCTTTCCTATAATGTTGTTTTTGAATTTCGAAACATTTTTTGCTGCAACACGTGCCACTTGAGGCAACGACCGGAGATAAGAATAGGCGATGCGGTCATTAAAAAAGCCTTCTGAGAAATCGAGCGGCTGTTCTACAGATCTTTTTGGACTACATACCAATTTTTCAGTCTGCGACTGTAATATAACTGTCGGGCATTGTGCCAAGATTTTTGTCATTGCATTTGAACGTAAGGCTAGTGTATTAATTAAAAAAATATTTCTACATCTTTTGGAAATCGTTACCGTAAAGAAAGGAATTCTACAATTTAATTTACCTCGTAATAACTAATACTGTAATTAATACTGCAAATAGAAATTTCGTGGATGACATGAGAGACTCCAGTACACCAGTTAAGGGTTAAAATGATTAAAAATTCCAAGTCTTGTGTTCGTAAAACAAGAGTCTGTATTTTTAATTTGTGGAGAACTTGTCAATTTGTTCGATAAACAAATTGAACACAAAGAGTGGACATCGTTGTGCCTGTTTCTGAAATTTTTTTATACTAACATTTACTTGCAGAATTTATTAGAGCGTAATGCACTGTTGATTGCAAATTCCGCCACAAGGACCGGAGGCCGTAAGATCCCAGAGATATAATAGAGCGCCTACCTAGTTAGGTATAATGCGTGCCATTTTAGGTAGAAGTAACGTACCTGAACCGCTCCGTTTATCGTTTCTCCTTGTGAGCATACTTAATGCGTCTCCGTAATTGCGCTTCCACAAAGTAATCGTTAGTGCGAGACGGCATAATTACCGAACAACCCCGGGGCAAACTTCACTCCACGAGGGCACACAATTCCAACTCATAGTTCCAGAGCACGTGTCGCACGTTACGAATTACGTTTTTGCAAATAAAATTACGTCCTCGCGCACGTGCGCCTTCCTAGGGTAACCATTTTCCTTGACTCGACGAATGATACGGTGAATAAATTAAACTGCTGAAACCGTTTCGAACCTATCGTACAAGTTCACGCACGTGCACTTCTATTATGTCTACGAATATATTTATGTATATGAGATAGGAGAATTGACGCAATCATAATACATTATTTTTAATAACGTTTGTGTTCATGGAGAATACAATATAACAGTAAACAAATAATTTTTACATAAATAGGAAATTGAAATGACGACATATGCATCTTTATAGTATCTCATGAAGAATTTGCAATATGCGGTTGAAAAAGATATTTTTCTAATAGACATTGAAACATTTTTCTAATTTTATTTTATATCAGTTACTATTTTCATTTATGATAAAAATTAGTAGGTATAATTTAAAACAGTAAAAAGCTTAGAAGAATTTAATAATACCGTTGTATTATTTACAAACTATTGAACATATTAGGAAAGAAAATAAATTTCTATTTCACTATAGTTTGTTATAATTTATGTAGAAATTTCTTATTTTGTATAAAGATCCGCAGTCTAATTATTACAATATATGTTATATACAGGCGAGGCAATAACTTCGTCCACCTTGAATATTTCCGTTACTAGTAATACATAATATGAAAAAATGATATGTACAAAAGTTGCATGGTACATATAGAGGGGTAAATATTGTGATGTAAACACTTTTTATATGCGCGAAGGTGTTTAGGAGATTTCAAGGTCACTTTAATTTCTTCAAATGGAAAGACCCACTTTTTGTATTATGAGTCGATAGAGTATCGAATTCTGCGTGAAAATGGATTGACCTTCGTATGACCTAGACCTAATAGTTAACGAGATATTATCGAAATAATTTTCCACATGTATGTACTTACAATATTCTAATTGAGGGACATCAGTTCGAGCATCTACTAGCTTCCAGGTAGTAGATACGTATTGAAAATTATTTAAATAATATCTCGTTAACTATTAGGTGTAGGACATATGAAAGTCAATATATTTTTACACAGATTTCGATACTCTATCGATTCACGATACAAAAGGTAGGTCTTTCTATTTAAAGAAATCAAGATGACCTTGAAATCTCCAAAAGGCCTTCGCTTACATAAAAAAGGTGTTTACGTCACAGTATTTGCCCCTCTATACCATGCAACTTTTATATTATTTTTTCATATTTTTACAAATACAGAAATATTTAAGGTGGACAAAGTTATTGCCCCACATGTATAATTTAATAATTTTTAACAAGAATATAGGAAGTATATGAATATATTGTTATTATATACGAAAAGTTAGTCAAAATGTTTTTATAGGAAGATATAATCTAAATGACAAGTACATATGTTGTTTGTATATTTCCTTCGTAAAATGATATGCAACTGTTTATTCTTAAAAAGACGGCGATTACATATTGAAATATAAATTTGTGTCGATGTACTCACTCAACTTATTCCTTTAATTATTTATAAACTGTTACTTTAGTAAAATAATGGCTTTCGGTTGATTAATCGGGTAAATATGTTATCCTGTAATTAGACACGAAGCACGAATACGTTTGTGTCGGAAACTTGCTTCGTTAAACCATAATACAATACCACCGTGGAAGATAGGTTAATGATTCCAAGTGGGATACAATTAGTGTATCGTTACACTATAATAGCGAAGTCATGGCACGCTTGATCTTTCGTATTTATGAATATTATAAATCAATATTAACTAGTGTAAATAATCTAATTTCTTAAACTGCTTTTCATGTAGACAGTTTTCGTTGTCCCCAGCAAGATTACTGGAAAAGATTCCGTTATAGAAACTTTTGACAATTACAATATAAATAAAAGAAAATAGTGTATTAATATCCTAAATTGAATCAATTTTAAATTGGTCAACAAGTCTATCGCTAGTTACATTTCATTATATTAATATTTTCATTCGATAAAATGAGAATTTACCAAAATTGACAAGAACCATATAATTCTTATATATTCACAAGTTTTGAAAATTTTGGACAAAAATACAAATAGTTTTATTTAATGCTACGTACGTACAGTCAGTGTAAAAAGTATTCGTACACCCTTTAAAAACGAATAACTTTTTCAAAAGCGGACCAAACGGCTTGAATTTGTTTTTAGATATTACTATTAATTTATTAGGTAATGCGTAAACAATTTCTTTAAAAAATTGCTATTTACCGCAATTGCGAAGAAAAAAGTTAAGGTCACAATTTTCAAGTTTTAAACAAAAGAGAAAAATTATTTACACGTTAGGTAGTAAACCTTCTAACATCTAAAAAAAAAATTCAAGCCGTTTGGTCCACATTTAAAAGAATTATTCGTTCCTGAAGGGTGTACGAATAATTTTTACTCCGACTGTAGATGGTTTCACTAATAACACCAAATATAATCCCGTTTCATAAACGTAACCCGACCGGACGATTTCAAGCAACTTTCCACGAAATAGTTGTACATATAATTTCTATAGCAGAAAATTGCAATGTTACTTTTCCGCGTGCACAGCTTTCGAAAATGTGCAGGAGGTAAGAATTATACGTATCTGATCCGTTGGTGTATTAACCGTGAAAGTTTCACTGCCGCGTACCTGACCGAACAATGGAAAATGTCCTTGCCAGCGATCGACTTAATTTCGAAAAGCCGAAGTTCTTGAAAAGGGTCTTCCAGCGAGGGCCAACCACGCACACCTGACCAAGCGTATATACCTGCCCCCTTCGGTCATGGGAACCTGCCCTTCGGTAGCCTGAGGCTAGGGTTTCCAATGTGCTACGGAACAGATGTCGATTGTCCGTCCTTTTTGTCGTTCCTGCAGGTTACGCGCACCTCGTGCACGTTTCCTACGATTCTCCCACGCTGAACGTATTGTATGATTCTCTCTCTCTCTCTCTCTCTCTCTCTCTCTCTCTCTCTCTCTCTCTATTATTGCATAGAGCGTGCTAGTATTCAGCTCGATTCAACGCACATCCCAATAATGCTCGTGCAGATTCATCGCTTTCAACGCTATCACATTCAAACTCGAAATGATCAATGCTTGTCACGAAATCGTAAAGCCGCTCGCAGATAGACGACACTTAATTGTCTATTTGTCGCCAAACAAGTGAGAACATCATTCGATGCTCAATGTGACACGAATTTTCAATTTTTACTCGACGAGTGTTTTTATGATTGGTACTCCTTCTGAATATTTTGCGGTATTCCATGCGAAATTGCATTTTATTTGGTGGAGTGTTCAAGCAACGCCACAGCACTTCCATGTAGAATGTGTTCTTATTTTTGTACACACAAAAAGATAAAACAATTTTATTCGTAATTAATTTGCAAGTACAAATATCTGTGGTTATAAGGAAAACACAAATTCGAAAAACTTGACTTTATGTATTAATTGAGCTTTACAGTATAGGATTTACGTATTTACCAGAAAAACAAATATGAAAGGCTCAAAAAAATTTAATCGATGTTCTGTACAAAGAATTAATGATCAAAACTTTAAACGGAAATATCTCGAAAGTGAAAGTATGTGACATGCGGCGTTCTTCCTTACAACCACAGATATGTTGTTTAAAGATTTCTTGGACGTTTTTCTGTCGTATGGATTCGCTTATATTTATTTAACGGTTCTTTTTAGAGGGCTTTTCGAAACGTAGTTCTCTTTATAACACCTTTAACCTTGATAAAGTAGAACCTGACAATTTTATTGACTTCTAACGAGAGTACGCAATTTTCTGCAAAATAATATGCAATTTAAAAAATAAACATTTTTCGTTAATGTTTATTGATAGAATTTTAAAACAACATTTTTGATTTTGTTCTGACATATTTCTCAATTTTTCCGAAAATCGTTTGTTTTACGAAAAAAATTAATACGACATAAAAGACACTGCCTGTCCGGATCTACAAGTTTTGTTTAACATATTTCTGGATACAGTCAATAATGTACAAGATATTAGAGGAAAACGATTTTATGAATACTTAATCAATTATTTTAATGTGTAAAGGCCCGGGAGCACATTTTCCCATTATCCGATCGAGCTCAAACTTTGCACAGATTTTTTTAAATTATTTGGCACAATCCTGGAGGAGGGCCGTAAAAAAATTTGGAAAAAAATTTTCTTCAAGAGTAAATAACCCTGTATATATTTTTAGTAATATATATCACATTTCTAATTAACGCAGTAGTCCCAGTTAGTTTGGATAATCGAGGTTCTACTTGGTTGAAATAAATATCAAACTAAACTACACACGTTCCAGTCAACCTGCGAAAGACAAGGAAGGAGGATACGTACGATTGTTCGTTCTATTTTCTTTCGTGATCCGTAATTATTCGAAATGATCCAGATCTTTAGGGCTTCCTGTCGGTTCGGTTACGGGAGGCTTTACTGTTACTTCACACAAATAGATAAGAGTTCACGCCAGGCGCGTTAATTCCTGCACTTCGAGTATGTCTCATCTAGAATTTCCGTGATTCTCCCACGTTCAAGGAGAGGAGGCATTGTTCGGTTGTCGAGGGCTCGGCGTTGAATGCGAAACAAGCGTATCCTGGTCCGTGAGTTTGCATAAATCCACCGGTTTCGTGTATCCTGAAAAGGCTTGAACGGCCGAGCCCCTCGACGTCTTAGATACACTTCTACACGGTACGCACAGGTACATCGAGCGGTTATTCGATATAAAGACGTCTCTACGGCCTAACACGGGACTACGAATGGGAGGGATAACGAACAGAATTTTCATCGTTGTAAATACGTTTGTATCGCGCATGATTTGTTTCAATGATCGGCGATACCGAAGTTACAGCTTCCTTTCTCTTTCAACCTTTTGTAGGCCATCATGCTTCGAGACGTTGAAACAAATTTTTCGTTGTCGAACATTCTTCGTTAAAGTCTACAGAAAATTGATCACCGCTTTCTATCTTTAAAATTTTCACAGCAAATAGCAGGTTGATATACAGTGAGTGTACACAAAGTATTCATACACCTTTTAAAAACGAATAATTTTTCAAAATTCGCCAGATTTTTTTTTTAAATTTGTGTGGGTTTCGGTCAAGGAATGTAACTCATATAAAAAGATTTCAGAAAAAATTATTTCTTTACTGCATATTAAAAGAATTCATCTTTCTTTTTTGGCAATATTTCTTATTAATTGTTCATCGATATTTTCGTAACTTTGTGTATGTAATCTATGAACTAAAATCGGGGATACGTGTGTTTGGAATTTTTTGTTTTTGTCATTTAACAATAATTATTAAATATATAACTTTTACCGACCACAGGACAGTAATACCGCGATTCCATTTTCACTTCGAACCAGTATATTTATATTTTTCAGTATACATTTTTACTTTTACAACGAGAAAATACATAAAAACTTTTTATTTTAAAGAGAATAACAATTCATAAGGGAGCCGTTTTTAGACAGGCACACAAATATGGACGAGCACATTAACTGGGGGCACACGAGTGTACAAAGCATTTTTAAAGGCACACTAATTGGGAAAGAAACCCTTCGTTTTGTTTCAATTACATTCTAACAATTTTAAGTTGCAAAAAATATTCCAATGAAAATCAAGAGTTTGAGAAACGATAAAAATTTTGAACAGACGGAATTAAAGCGAAATAATTTATTAATTCATTCGTGAATTAACAAGTTAACTTAACGGCACAGTAATTGGGACAAGTACCCTGCACCTATACATTGTACGTAGATAAAGTCCAAGCAACATCACCGTTCCGACATCGCTCTCTTCTCTTCAGCGTTCTCTGCATGGACACTCGCGATAGGACAAGCTAATTACGATGAACGCAAGGATACTTGTGCTTTATAGCCGTGGCACGATTCTCATTGGGGCGAATGATCACATTAGATTTGGTTCGTTTAAGACGGTATTTAGGGCTCCCGATGAAAATTCTCAGCAGTCGACGAGAATGTTCCCGATCCCGGCCATTGGTTTGTTACATTTTCGCTCCCCTTTCCGAAAAAACGTTGCGCATTCCTGGAATAAGAAACATTGTGCTTCACCGGCATCCGTTCAACGTTTCATAGTTCGCGTGAACTCTGTGCAAAAAAGTACTAATTATCCTGGACTGCATCTGACGATTGCAAAAGCATTCAGATGCCGCGGGCTGCGATTTGCTACTAACAAGCCTGCCTCCGTGAAGCGGTTCGATTTCTCTGGAACTTCGCATAGCTGCAGAGTAACCGGTATCAACGAACACATACGTGTACTTCATTCTTCAATAACGAGACCAGTTTTGTAAGAGACTCTTGTCTGTAGGATGTTTTATTATTCGTCGTGATAAGCCTCCAGGCTATGATACTCCCTCTTTATCTGTGCACCATTTAGAGCAGCGGATATGATTTTTTAACTGTTTCCGTGGCCGACGGTTCTTCCTTTCTCTCCTTTCTAAGCATAACATTATCTTTAGTTGTACATATTAAGTTTATTTGAGGAGAAATATCAACCACTGAAATTACTCAAATTCAGTAGTACATTGTTCTTATTTCTAGTTTCAATATTGAACAAGGTCTGTGAGGCAACATTTTATTCTTGAAATATTTTTTGTAAGACTATTAGACTTTGTTGTTGACTACATTTTTATGCCAAAAGAAGAAAAAGAACTGTACTGGACACATGTTGTTTATGGATTTATTGTTGGTTAATATGAAGTATTGGTTTTTTAAATAAAACTTGTATGGTGAAATAATCTCCTTATGATTTCGTACGGTTTTCTTGAAGAATTGAACGTTTTCCTAAATACAGTAAACGCTTGATTCTTGTCCAACAGTAGTGTTTTTCATGGACAAGAATCGTGCCCCAGAATTGCTTTTTGATTTATGACTGCGTCTAGATAAGGTAAAAGGCCATATTATGAGACAATGTCCCCATTTATGAAACATTAAAAACAAAAATGAAAGGGGATTACATATATTATAAATATATGCATATCACAATTTAAATAAAATTATATTTATATAAAAATATAACCCTTCAAATTTCTATGTGTACAATTATTAATGTTGATTTAATGTATTTAATATGAAAAAATGAAGTTGAAGTGTCCTCTCCAAGTTTGTATAAAATTACTTAGCTTACTCTGAGCTGAAGTACGAATACACTTAGCTTTTTGTTTTAAGCATATTTACAAATTTCAATGATTTTAAAAGATGTTAAATAACTTAATCGAAACCTGAAAAGTCGTAGATTGTAATTAAATAAAGATGTTTAGCATTCTGGCGCAATTTTATTAATTATAAAGCTGTCTCATATTATGTACACTAGCTTTTTAGAAGTCCGTATTTATGGTACAATAATTTGCTTGTCCCATGTTTCATGGACCTGTTGATTTCCTCCTAGTGCCGATTTATGAGACAGCAATTTAAAGTTTGTATAACTTTGTTATTTATTTGAAAAGAGTTCTTAATTCTAAGTTTTTACAGTTTTTCTGTAAGTAATTATCTTATTCAACTTTTATTTCTTACTAACGCACGTATAAGTAAGTATATTACAAGTTTTGAGTTGAAAATTGTAGAACTAACCTATAAAATATTGTCAATATACAATAAAGTATTTTTAATGTAGATTAAAATTTACATTTAGAAAAATCTCAGGAAGAAACGTGCCAATACCAATTGTAAGATAAATAAGAAGTCTACGGTATTGGTCAGTAAGGCAAATATCAAGAAGAAGAATAAGAGATTAAATTATACTTCTGAGAGTCTAAAGAATGCTATTAAAGCATTAGACACAGGCATTTCCCTCAGGAAAGCTGCTAATGCATACGGAGTCCCCGTAGCAACTTTAGCTAGGAGGAAAAACAATCCAGATGTTGTAAAAATGAAAACTGGACCAGCAACTGTTCTCACAGAAGCTGAAGAATGTGAGATCGTTAATTGGATACTGTATCGAGCAGAAAGAGGGTATCCGGTTAATAAAACAGAGCTTCTAGATTGCATTCAAAAGTATATACAGTCATTGAAAAAAAGAGACACCATTCATTGAAAACTGTCCAGACCGTCACTGGTATGAAGGGTTTAGGAAACGCCATCAGAATTTAACAATTAGATCTGTACAGCACTTAAGTTTAAGTAGAGTTGCTGTAACAAGGGAAGATTTGAAAGACTGGTTTAATGAGCAGGAAATGTATTTAAATACTAAAAATTTAATGGATATTTCTCCAAACAGAATGTTTAACTGCGACGAAACGAGTATATCATTATGCCCTGACTCTGACAAAGTTTTAGCTGAAAAAGGTTGTCGCTCTACATATAAAATTACAGATACAGGAAAAGAGAATCTGACTGTTCTTTTTAATTTACAGTGCAGCAGGTACTCGTGCCCCACCTATGTTAATGTTTCCATACATTCAAAAACTGCCAAGGGATATTATAAAAAATACTCCAAAGGGCTGGGGTATTGGAATATCAGAGAGTGGATGGATGACCACTGAAACATTTTACGAATACATAACAAATGTTTTTTATCCATGGCTAATGCAAGAGAACATACAGTTTCCAGTAATAATAACATACATACATACAGTTTCCACATATAACAATACCAATAGTGTCCTTCTGCCGACACAAAAAAATTGAACTCATAGGACTGTATCCAAATTCCACTCACATACTACAACCTCTGGACATAGCCTTTTTCCACCCTTTTAAACAAATATGGAGACGAACAGTACCAAATGGAAAATGCAAAATAATAGAATGCAAATTAAAAAAAGAGACTTTCCACTTGTGTTAAAAATGGCACTAGATAGTTTAAAGGTTGAAACAAACATTATACAAAGTGAATTCAAAGCAACTGGATTAGTGCCATTTAATCCTAATTCTGTCGATTATGACATTTTACAAAAATCAAAAAGAAGTATTTCTACTCATACAGAAGGAAATGTAAAAGAGCAAGTAACATCAAATAATGTGATGGAAGATAACCAGCATTTGCAAACATTTGAGAAAAATATATCTCCTGTACAATTGTTAGAATTTAAAAATTCAAATCTACAATGGACTGGCAACATTGAGAAGAAAGGACTTTTTGAATACTGGCTGCAAATTGGAGGAACTTCTTTTGGTACAAATACTTATGAAGATTTTAAAATCAGAAATTACAAGAATTTTTTAAATATGATTTTATATTTACAAATAATTTATTTGCTTTTAATGAATTTTTTTTATATGTATGATGTATGATTTTATACCTTTAGATCATAGTTTAAAAACGAAACCCACCATCAGGAGTGTGGAAAATTTAATTGATTTTAGAGTTAAAATAGTGAGTCAAGATACAGCTAATGAAAATGGGGACAATTTAATTTTACCTCTGGATTCAGTGTTGGAGATGATACCTGTATCAGATAGCAGGCATCAAGAAAATGTCGAATTAAAATTTGTAGATTTAAATGATAGTACACTGGATGGTGCAATCATATGTGATATACCAGACATGAACATATCACCTGAAAAGAGCAAAGCTGAATGTCAAGGGATGGATAAGATCGATGTAGATACGGAGAATATTGAGGTGATATACGTGTATAATCAAGGTAAGTACGTCACATGAGCTTAGAAAAATATGGATTAAGATACAAGTGCCAATACAACATTTTTCCACAATAGAGAATAGTAACATTTTAAATGACAATTTTGCAAATGCATTTACCTTCCCATCACAATATTTATCCAAAAAGAAAAGGATGAAACTAGAATCTTCTAGCAAATCTAAGCTACCATCAGCTGGAACTTCAGATGCCTGGTGGCAACAGCAACTGGACAAAGAAAAACAACAAAAGATAAAAGAAGAAAAGATTTAAAAAAAAAGAAACTCAAAGAGGAGAAATTGAAATTAGCTGACGAAAGAAAAAAATTACAGAAAAACATAAAAGAAATACAACAAAAAATCAAACAGGAAACAAAATAGATTAAATGTTTAAGTTAGGAAAATCATTAATTTATTTTAATTTTTATTTACCATTTTATTGATGTTTTATTTATTACTTTATTTTACAGTTTATTTAATATTTTATGTACAATGTTATATTATTCTTAAAAAAACTAATAAAAAACTAAAATATGAAAAAAGAATGGTTTTTAGATTTTTTTATCTGTTCCATAAATAGGGACATACAGTATGAGACACTAGGGACATAGTGTGTCCAAGCTGTCTCATAATACGTACGTGTACATTACTCCTATTTTTCAATCATATAATTATTTTTTAACGTTATAATTATATTATAAAAATAATTTATACATCAGGAAACACCAAAGAATTGAATAACGCACAAATTCGCAGCATTTTATGTTTTTAATTATTTAAAATCATTGAAAATATCATGTTTGTCTCTAGCATCTGTCTCATAATATGGCCTTTTACCTTATCGTGCCGACCGCGCCGAGCGAGACTTCAATAGAGAGTCGAACATAGAGAAGGACAGAATGAAATACGGTTCGCGTGATTGTCCGCGTCTCTTTCTTTCCGATGCGCTGTTCTTCGTTGCCTTCGAAACTTTCATGGTCGATAAAACCACTTAATACAGTTCAAATTATATCGTGTTTGGTGTCATTTTAATCAGAAAAATGCCAGAAATAAGGTAGTGAAAGTCCCATAAACAAATAATGAAAATTAAGAGATTGGGAAAATCGATTCGTCGAGTCAATATTGTGGGGTTCACACCGATATATCCCGACATCAATCGTCGCCGCCCTGCGGAGCAACTCGGCGTTGACAGGCAGTGGCGTGGGTAGGCACTGGACAAGAATCGTGCCCTCGCTCCGGACAAGAATCAAGCGTTTACTGTACTACTTTTGAAGTTTCTCCATTTTTAAACAATTCACTGTTTCAAGCTTCTTAAAACGTTTAAACGGAAATGAAAATGCCGACTGTCCTGGAATCTCGGATAATATATTAGTCTATTGTTGAAAAAAAGTAAACAGAATCATTTCAAAATTATGTGGATTAAATATATGATATTTCAAAGAAATAACATGCAATCAAAGTTTGATTTGAAATGGAAACATTTTTATTGTACATTATTTTATTGCGCAAAAGATACAATACATATGAACCTTTTATAGGTCTGATGAAAGCCTCTTATTTCTGATACTATACACAGGCATTAGTAGTCTTTTACTGTAAATGGGAAACACGTTCATCGCGGTGCTAAAAACTCAGCTATACATATTAGTCTAGTCTATGTATTATTATAATTTCGTCTCCTTAAAATTAAATATCAACAAATCTATAGTAATCCTGAAAGTATTATTATTATTTATTTATTGTTTGAACCATATAAGGCTTATACAGCGCATACAATACAAATCATACAACACACGATTATATTACAATATCCCTTAGTGTCTAACTTACAATTAGTTTACAGTAATTTTGTTAGGTTTCTCAACTACCTCATTGATAGAAACCGGAGTGGATAGAAACCGGAAGACAGTACTTTCATCGGAAAAGCGCTGATAGTAGTTGTGTACCTATAATGAAATATTCTACAATTACCTAATGACGATCCGGGAAAATTTTATCTTTACTTAAATATAATTTGCTAGAAGATATTCGAATGCTATTTTAATGGGGTTGACCAGAGCTACTCGCAGTTTTTGAAACGACCTATCGAAGGGTGGCCATCATTGCTTAAAAAAATTGAAACGTTTGAAATGAAAATTTTTTTATTTTCAAAGAACAAGGTAATTACAACTTCAAAAGAAAAGGGGGATAGTGATTTTCCTATTCTGATATAAACAACGACGTCTTATATTGGAAAAAAACTGTACGTATTGACGGTCGCTCGAGCTTATCCCCACCGCTACCGCGACGGGTCGCGAAAGATTCCGGCACAGTATACGGAGGGTTAATTCGTCGCAAAGTGAAGGACGTAATCCGGCTGGAGCTGCCACGGTCTCGAACAAATCCGCTTTCTACGTGTCCTCATGTCGAATTCGCCGAGGGCAATGGGAATTCTTTCGAAAAGAGATCCGCGGGGAACGAGAACACTCGAAACCGCGAATGTGTGTCAGACGACGAGCCAGTTCGAGGACGCTCGAGAATCGAGACTCGTGGCTCGAGACTTATAGTTTTACTTTCTACGGAGCGACGGTCGAGAAGAAGAGGCTAAAAAAGCGCGAACGAGATAAAAATTAAAACGACGAAATAGAGCCACCGACCGAAATATCGTGGCACCGATTCCGTCGCATCGGTTCACGACAGCAGACCACGATCAGTGTAGCTCCGAATGCTTTCGTAATTGAAATGCGTGTCAATTACTAGGGTACTTGTCTCAATTATTGTGCCATTAAGCTAACTTGTTAATTCATGAATGACTTAATGAATTATTTGATCTTAATTTTGTCTGTTCAAATATATTGATTCTCAAACTCTTTCTTTTCATTAGAATATTTCTTCCAAATTAAAAATGTTAATATTTCAAAGTAATCTGATTAAAATTAAAAAAAAAAAGGTTTTTTGTCGCAATTAGCGTGCCTTTAAAATTCAAACTAGTATATTAAATTAGCATATTAAAATCAGTGTGCCTGTTATGTGTCAAGCTCGTCCATATTTGTGTGCCTCCAATTAATGTTCCTGTCTAAACACTGCACTGTTCCATTAAAAATTCTTATTTAAAATAAGTGGTATTACGTATTTTTACGAATATTTTCGTTGTAAAAGTAGAAATAGGCGAACGTGAAATATGCTGTAGAATTTAAATATGTATACTTATTTGTATATTCAATAAATGTACTTTGTAGTGATATAACAACCGAATACAATTTCATATTCGAAAAAATAAATAAATTACAAGTTGATACATAATGCATTTGTCATTCGATTATTTTTCAAGATGCTTTTTGCCCATAAGTGAGCAAGCCTCGTCGGACAACTGGCTGACACGGTCCGAGTTCTCGACGTCCTACGTGTTACGCGAGACGAGCTATGGACACTGTTTGTTAACATTCGACTGCATATCGAGCAATAAAGTGGAACCGGTTCCTTGAAATCGAAAAAGGCGACAAACTGATTTTCTACGCTTCTCACAACCACGCGGGTTCACCTTTCTGACTAATATGGACGAAGCCACGATTCCGCAGGAGACGGTGGAATTATTGCTCGCGCAGTCTAAAGAGATATCATTGAGCTCTTTATGCAACTCTGAGGAGGCGGACCTTGACAAGTGTCGCCAGTTTCAGTATTGTGAACCCGTTAGTGAGTCATACCGAAGGGATCGGAGAGTGGAAGGTACTGGTTGAAAGGAAAATTTTATTTTGCCGCTTGAATATTTGATTTTCACGTCGTCTCTGCGGATTTAGTCGACTATTTCATGGCAAACATTACCCAAAACAATATACATATGTAATAGGTTACATTTTATATCGTGCTTGTTTTTTAAATGGAATAATACATTGTATTATCCCCGAGTTTCCATTAGTGATCTAACACTTTCACTACCGAACTAGCAACCTCAAAAATTCCATAAAATCCAAGTAATTCATTTAATGAAGTAAAAATTAAAAAGTTAAAACGATACTTATTCTTTCAACCCTCGTTGAAAGACTATTGGAAATCAATCGTTTTGATGAAAAAGATAACAAATTATGAAAAAGAAATCGGAAATAGTGTTGATGACAGTGCTTTATTATTAAATTAATTTCCAGAGGCGTCATTCTTAAGCTACTATATGGAAAAATCAGAAAATATTCTCGAATATGTAGTTCGATATGTTAAATGAGACAGATTTTTGTTAGAATCTTTAGAACCGTCTAAATGAGGCAAACGTTGGTTTTCCGTTTTTTCCTCGTAACTACACTTACGATCAAAGTACAGGGCAGGGCTGAAATTGGGCGGAAAGGAATTTTTTTTTAAATTCCACAATCCGTGTTCGCTGTCCGATCGTGAATTTTTTATAATTACTTACCGAAGTATCATTTATATGATCTGATAAAAATTTTGTCAAGTTAATTAAAAAAGAGTTATTAACTTTTCAAATCCCTTCCGCGAGTTTTGGCTCACCCTGTACAATCATAACTATAGCACAGTTTAAGATAATTTTAATCCTATCTTGGGTTTACTAGTGGAGTTAATAAATCGCATAAATTTCTAAGTAAATAGCAATCTGTTGAGAAAACTACGAATTACATATTTTGGAAGGCAAATTTTATGGAGCTTTCTGGTCAAGAAAGAATATTGCAGCCTGCAGGTTTATTATAATACTATTTTAAGGTACAAAGGTGATCTTTGATATCCTCATTTTGTATTTAGTTAGTTAATTTCAAATATAAATATAATTTAATTCAATGTAAATAATGAACTATACGTTGATGATAGAAAGATATGCAAAATGTAGATGACAATCTTGTAAATGAAGCACGGGAACAACTAAAAAATTCAATTTCTATTGTAAACAACCAAGAAAGTGATTAGTTGCATCATAATACATTCATTACATTTTTGCTTGCTTGGATCGACAAGCTTAATTTAACTACTCTTAAAAATCGGACATTTCATATGCAACAACCTAATAGTTTCCAAATTAAAATCTGTTTACGATGGCAGGCGTAACTAACTTCAATGAAATGTTGCGCTCTCACTATGAATGACTAATTACGTTCGCGAGGATCGTAACAAGCTCCATCAAGAAACGAGAACTATATCTCTGTCGTCGGGTCGCTAGGAGTGTGCGCAGCCACCTCTCGGGCATCGTATTTCAGATTTTACGGTACCTCCATGAACGCTCGCGCCCATGTCGTGTGTACTCCGCTGAATTTTTCATCCCCATTGTAGCACGTGTTACGTGGTGAAGCCGCCTTTAGAACGTCCAGTAGAATGAAGTCCAGCATGTGTCCAGGTATATACATAACTGTAATGCAGCTCGCGTCACCTATGATCTCGCACCGTTACCTAGAAATAGGTGAGCCGTCAGTTGTGTAGATGGTTAGCGAGGCGCTCGCTAACAGGCTAGCAGGGCAAATATCGTGGAACCTCGTTTATCCGAACCAATTAATGCTGAGCCACACATACTCGCAGTTTTAACTTTTAACCGAGCCTCTATCGTACGAACCACAGCCCAGGCTACTAGTAGTTATATGAACACGTATTCTCAAGGACAGTAGAACCTCGATTATCCGAACCTTCAATATATGATTTCTTTATTGTCTGGGTATATTGTAGGTGCAAATAGTTCAGTATAATATACAACAGGCTTTATTCTACAGCTTGCTCTAAGGATTTAGTCTAGTCACTATATAAAAATTCCTCTCAATTAATTAAAAAAAAATAATTACTATATAAAAATTCCTCTCGATTAATTTTAAAAAATAATTACTATATAAAAATTCCTATCAATTAATTTTAAAAAATTATTACTGTTGGGACGCAACGTAATACGAGACACGCGAAAGTGTCTCTACAATGAATTCACCATCAAATCCTAAGACTTCGACCACCCGACTAGAGGAAATAAATCAGTCGAAGAGTCGAAGGCTCTTGAGCTCGAAGCGACGGGACTCGTCCATTTTTTGTGAGACTTTCCGGCGCCATAACACTTAAAACAACGTCTGGACCATTTTCTAAAGCTCACCCCCAATTTGCCCGCACTTTGTTTTACCACCTCCACCACGAATTTCACATGCTGTAACAAGTATTTCTGCGCTTGAATCGTCAGTCTTCAGCCAGCTCTCACATAAGTTACAACTTTTGTAACCAAATCATTTCACCATTCCTTCAAAACACCTCACCCTTTACTAAATACCTAGCACGGTTTTAAGTAACCATGTCAGGAGTGATAGATGTGAGGAAAGTCAATGTACTGACTTTTCCATCTACGCACGTACAATTACTATATAAAAATTTCTCAATTAATTAAAAAAAAAAATTACTATATAAAACTTCCTCACAAATAATTGAAAAAAATAATTACTATTTAAAATTACACTAACTAAAATTTATAAGTAACCGTTCTATTATCCGAACGCTGTTGTCCTCCTGATTAGTTCGGATAATCGAGGCTCTTCACGGACCGATTGCAAAAAAAGTAGAAAACGCGGAATATTGCGAACGGTCGCGCACGATGTACAAAAACAATAAGCTTCTATTAGGCGAACGCCGACCTCCGTTATCGGAACAAATAATAGCCGAAGGTGAGAGCAGGTAGCGAGCCTCTAAAGGTGGGATTTTGGGCGTTCTGCGATCCTAGGGCCTCTTATACATATGCACTTCATTCGTCAAACTTCGTCAGAAATGATCGCGACTCTACGAATGGAGTATGGTTCACAAACTGCGCCCAGCCGCGCTTAGGAGATCCCACCATAACCTTCACTCTGCGTATAGGGGTGTAACCACACCCCAGACTGATAGAAACGTACATGAAAAGTTACCGAATGGAAAATTTCCAAAATTTCACGCTATCTGTGATATATTTGACAAAAAAAGCAGAGATTATTAAATTTATTATTTTTATTTATAGAGAATGTTTCTATATAGGATTAAATTTTTAAATCTTCTCATACCTACCGTCATAAAAGTCAATAAAATTTCACAAATACTTATGGAGTCAAAATGTTTTCTTTACGTTTTAATTCATGTAATTACACCCCAGTACAAGGTTAACAGAGAATATATGTGCGCAGCGTGAAGGTTAAAGGAGGTTCACAGTTGAAGTCCGACGATTTTCCTAATGGGAAACCGGGAGATAGAAAAAAGTGAGCGAGGAAGAAAAAACCTCCGAGGAGGAGGAACAGATGAAAGCGCGACCGGAAGCTGGCACGACGGGAAGCGAGCGTTTCCGGCGCGCGAGACGACGACATCCTGATGCATCTATTTCTGGAGGAAACGATGGAGGCGGTACATCCCTGGTGGGGAGAAAAGAGTTTTTCGGTATATGCCGGTGCGTATGAATGAAAAGTTAAGAAGGAAGCCCGTTAGGCGGTGCACTGTCTGGCTTCGTTCTGGCTCGTTGCGTTTTCTCAAAGGAGACGTGGGTGCTGCTGCCCTTCCACTCTTTGTAATTTGATGCTGTTTAATCGTTAGCTCGCTCCAATCGCATTACACGGTTACACGTTGCTGCGCGCCGCGTTTTCATGGAATCGGAACAATAAACTCAGTCTATTATTATGTGTATGTGGGGACCATCGTGACGTTTCGTTCCGTTCCGTTCCGTTGCACGGTGGGCAATACTGTCGCTGTTGTTCACGTGGTATGTTGCTCGGAAGAAACAACAGTTCTTATTTTCGACCGTCGAACCAAGGATTCGCTGGAAGTGGCGGGTCTTTGCGAAAGTGCCTTCTGATGTCAGTTGCTTGCTTTGGATTGCGAACGATCCGATCCAGTCGAGATGAAGGTACGTTTGTGATTGTGGACGTCTTCATAAGAAGGGGAAGTTTAATCCTCCAGTGCAAGGGTTGGGTCTGTGAGATCTACAGGGTGTCCCAAAAATGTTGTAGTTCCTTGAAAGGAGCAATTCCTGAGGTCATTTGAAGTAACTCTTTCCTTGGCGAAAATGTTCTCCGCGGCTTTGTTCAGGAGTTATCAACGAATAACGCGGACCAATCAGAGCGCGGCTACAGCTGAGCGTGGCGCTGGCATTGGTCGAGCCGAACTCCGTCCGTAGAAGCTGCGCACTGGTTGGTCCGCGTTTTTCCGTAATAGCTCCTTAACAAAGTCTCCGAGAACATTTTCGCAAAGGAAAAAGTTAGTTCAAATGACCTCTGGAATTGCTCCATTCAAGGAAGTGCAAAATTTTTGGGACACCCTGTATAAAGTTCTCTTTAGTTATTCTAATAGCACAGTTTTGCATTCATTTTTTGATTGCATTTTAGGGAATCGGTATTTTTAATAAAAGAAATTTTGATTTCGCATTATTACGAAATTTTTATTACACTGGTACCAATTTAAAATTCTCTCAACTTTTCTGTGTTTTTCTTTAAATCATCTTTGAATTCCTGGATTAATTTTTGCTTTACTTACAGCAGTTTTATAGACTACAAATATTTATAACTAGACTGTGGATCTTTATGTAAAATAAAAATTATCTGCATCAATTACAAATGGAAGAGGTTCAATAAAAATGTATGTCTTTTCTTAACGATTCTAATAAGTTGAGAGTACCATAAGAATAAGATGCATAAAATCCGCAGTGTCCGTTTAACAACAATCGGATTATGTATGAAAAACTTTGAGTACACAGAAGAAATGTTAACGAGAAACTGGGTACAGAGTCACGAGATGAGGGGAGGGAGCACGAATTGAGGGGAAAATGTTACCCTCTTCCTGCCAGTATCGGATTAGTCACGTGACATTGTGACAAATAGTTGACAGAGACGCGTCACGTTACCCGGCCACGACGGAAGCGTGGGGAATAGCGTCCTAGAAGGGGAAGATAGAATGGTGGAGAGTGGAGACAAGTCCTAATCTGGCGACTCTGATTCGATACTTTTGATTTGTGCATTGGAGAGTTAATAAATTGAGGCAGCACGTTGTTTCTGTAATTGTTATACCAAACGAAGAGCAAAAGGTTTGTGATAAAACTGTTCTTTTAGCACGAAATGTTTAGCTCGCATTAATGTATATATAATGCTTAGAACCTTGGCACCTCTTACATCTTAATTCTTTTCGTGAAATTCAGGCAATCTAACTGTTAAATAAGCGAGACACTCCAAAATCAAGAAGTATTTTTTATGTTCTTGTTACAGCATCACTTTTCTTTTGTCGGAAACTACACGAGTTTCTTTCTCTCTCAGATATTCGTAATCGTAATTATGTCGACTGTATTTTGAAAATTTGATTGCCGCTGTATTTATTTACTTCAATTAGTATCGCCAAAAATCTGCTTCGAATTTTGATCGTGTCAAATTCTTCATCATGCAAGTGAACTTGATAAGTAATGCAGCCTACAATATTTTATTTGTAAATAAAGAGAACGTGATAACAATTAATAAATCATTCAACGGTATTTAAATTCGAAAAAAATGATTTTGTAAATGCTGTAGATTAAAAAAAAATGCGAAACAGTAAAGTTGTTTGAAAATGACTGTTATAAAGATCACAAAGCTTATGATTGATATAATAAAAATACTCTTAAACAAATATTCTAGTAATGGAAAAAGAAAGAATAATAATCGATTGGTAATTTTAAAGCCATCTATAGAAAGGAACATTATATGGAACTTACTATTGTCATGGAACACACAAAACATCGGTAAAGAAATATGAGAAAGACAAAAGTGGTTTTCCTTTAATATTTATCTTTCATGATGAACAAATTCAGTAATGCATACGTGAGAACTCTTTCACCAGAAACTGATGATTACGTTCGTAATCGGATGCGTGATTTAAGGTAAAATCACGTCTGAAAAGTAAAAGAACTTAATATGGGCAGGCGAAAGTCGAGAGAAATTTTATTAATGATATAATGATACTGTCTGTCAACCGATTAAGAGACTCGTGAACCTCGCGCGGGCCTTCGCTCCGTGTCCAAGGTTACAGTGAAAGCGAACCTTAATTTTAAATCCTGTCAAATGATGTAGAAAGTTAAAAATGTGCTGCGGTCTAAAATACGAATCTCGGTGCATAGAAATACATAACAAGCAACTGGGCGTGACGGTAGATAGGAATATTTTTCTCGTGTAATCGCAAGAAATTGGGTTGCAAATTGAAGTAGACCGATCACGAAAAAAGGAGATCGATAGGGTGAAAGCATTCAGACTTTA
Organism: Lasioglossum lativentre; assembly: GCA_916610255.1. Lineage (NCBI taxonomy): Eukaryota > Metazoa > Arthropoda > Insecta > Hymenoptera > Halictidae > Lasioglossum > Lasioglossum lativentre. The sequence goes on along the minus strand of OU744357.1, from coordinate 26,689,542 downwards.
TGTCATGTAAAAAAATAACATCATTCCTGTCTTTAGAAATCGGCAATTCTTAGTAGTTGATTAGTGAAACGTAGCATTTCTTGTATATGTTTAAGTAGGAAATCTTTGATGTACGATAAAAATTTATGTAAATGTATATAATAATCGTTTACAACCAGATGTGCTTCAAAATGTGATACATTTATTATCACATTCCGAATCTTTATGCAAAATAACAAATTCTCTTCAATTCTTTTAATCTTTTTTAATAATTTTAATAGATAGAAAATAATAAGTATATATACATATTGATTCTCTTCAATTCTTTTTTAATAATTTTAATAGATCGAAAGTAATAAGTATATATACATGTGAATTCTCTTCAGTTCTTTTAATCTTTATGTATCTTGTTTCAAACTGCAGCTAACTCATTTTGCTTACAAATGCATAAAATCCACAGTCCATTTACTATTTAGTATATTTTACTGTATATGTAGTTTTTTAATCGTTTCGGTATTTAGTCTACACTTATATTTCAATTTTGGAACTTTAATTAATTTTGGAACGTAACTCGTTATGAAAATATAAGAAAAGGATATTCATTCTTTTAATTTTCTAGAATACCCTATAAATTTCGCACATATTCGGGAATATTACTGAATTTCGCCCTTACGTGCATGATCATATAGAAATGTTTATTGCTCAAGGCTACGTTAACCGATTTGGATGAAATTTTCTCCGTATATATAATTGATGTTGATCTACAAAATGCATATTTTAAATTTTCATTATAGCCACAAATAAAAAAGTTGAGAAAAATCGACATTTCTCTTCGCAATTCCAACCATAGCAAATTTTTTAACCCTTATTTATTTGTATCGTTACTTACTAAACTAAGTCTTCTAACATATCAAGATTTCTCAATTCATTTGGTTTTTGAAGAAAATTATTGCGATTTAAAAATTTTTAAATCAATTACTTTTTGCCAGGGGTTGTATTTGTTATTTTTCGTCTCTGGGAAAAACGAACGTTGTCTTTCTCGTTTATGATAAGTGATCTTGGAACGATAACAAAGTTTGCTACACGTGCGAAACGAATTGGATGGTATGTAGATATTGACGTAAAATATTAGCTGGCGCCGCAGTAAATTTAGAAGACTTTAATTAAATCTTCGTTGGATTTGCACCGCGCATCAACAGGTAGTTTGGCTAGTAGGCTCGAAGGTCCGTGACTTTTCCAACGACGACGCGCGACGTCGTAATCGCGACCGGATATGCCGTGTTGAACGTTCACGTGAGCTGCTTGCACGAGACGAACGCGGCCGTTTTCACGCGAGCTCCTGTGCACGCTTCGTCCAGGAAAAATTCGCGGCACTTCGCCACGGCATGCGGTGTATGTGATATGCACTTATACGGCCGGCTCAAGCCACACGTGGGCACACCACACACACCACACACACCACACACCACAGCCACTTTTTTCCCTGTCTCCACACCCTGTTCTCTCTTCTCCGGCACTCCGGTCCCAGAACGGTCGACCGATGCTGTTCATGTAACGGGTGGCACATCTACGCTACAACTAGAACACTGAACATTTTCAAAAATCTACGATTTTCTGATTTCTCTACTGATTTTTACATTACCAGCAGAATAATATTATTGGCGCGATGGTTCGATCAAATTCTACCCTTATATAGCTAATTTGTTGTAAACTCAAACGTTTCGATTCGGATTTGAATCTGTGCGTCATAAAACCACGTTTGCTATAGAATTGTTTGTGGTGATTTTAGTATATTAATAACGTTCCTTCCGACACTTGTGTCTAAGGCAGGGCCCGCTAGATAGCCTTACTGATGAGTCCTCTAGCGGGTCCAGGACGAAACACCACCTTTCTTTTCCTCGAATAGAAAACAATTCTATAGCAAACGTGGTCTTATGACGCACAGATTCAAATCCGAATCGAAACGTTTGGGTTTACAACAAATTAGCTATATATAGGGTAGAATTTGATCGAACCATCGCGCCAATAATATTATTCCAAGTTTATTAAACATTGACGATCAACAAAAATAAATAAAATTATTACCAGCAGAATTGACCATTCGAATTTTTATTGTACAATATTAATTTGATTCTTCGGAGAATAATTGAATTTTCTTTCAACACGTTGATTGTAGATCGTAATGTAAATAGACTGCGGCTTTTCTGCATTTATGACCAAAAATGGGTAGATCAGTTACAAAACAGTGAAAATATTTAAAAAAAAAATTATATAAGGAAAGGAACAAGTGTCTACGCAGTTTTTACATCTTAAAATTGTTATTTTGTATAATAATCCGCAGTATACTCATCCACATTCAATTTATACATACAGGGTGTCCCAAAAATGTTGTACTTCTTTAAAAGAGGGATGATTCTCGAGATCTTTTGAAGTAACTTTTTCCTTTGCAAAAGTGTTCATCGCTGCTTTGTGAAGGAGTTATTAACGAAAAATACGGATCAATCAGAGCGCTAGACCAATGTCTACGCCAATGGCCGCTGTAGGCGCAATCTTATTGGACCGTGTTTTTCGTTAATAAGGGATCATCCTTTTCAAGGAAATACAACATTTTTACGACATCCTATATGGGATTGTAATATATAATTGAATTCTACATTCTTATAATATACTTTACGTTCCTACTGCTTCACGAAACATTACCGAAATTTTTACTGCTATTCATTAAACTTTTAATAAGTTTTAGTAACTTTGACAATTTTTTATTTTTTGCTCTTGATAGTTTTAAATGATATATGTAACATCTAGGTAGAAAGGATAAGATAATTGGAGTATATCTGTATTAATAAGTTTATAAATTGATAATTAGTATCTTTCAGTGTATGTATAAGGCATTTAAATACTTTAAATAGCCAGCTGCAGTTCTCGGAAAATGTAACAAGTTAGACAAATGTGGCGTTTACAAAATTAGTTTCTAGAGCAGCCAGAACACCGGTTACCTACTATCCAGAGCAGCTGGAACTTGCAGATAAATACCGTCTAGAAAACGCAGTAACACTATGTTTGCTATCTAGAACAGATACAGTTAACGTAACCAGTATGCCACAGGAACAACCTCGAAAGTTTGCAATGTAAAACATCACTACCTGAAGTCAAATCCAGTGTACGAAAGCATTATCAATTTAAAAATGAGATGAACCGGTTATTAAACGCTTGTTAGAATTTTTACTATATTTACTAATACCGACGAAATTAATTGTATAGTTATCGTTTCCTGAAAAGTCTACTGATACATATGTATATTATACTCGTATGGTTTAATGTTACATATTATATTATGTTACACTTTACTTATACAATAAAAAGTATAATGGTGTAACAACTCTATTCCAATATACAGGGTGAATCACGAATCGTGATCAGTAGAGATTACTATGTTAATCGTGACCAGTAGTACATACTATGTTATTAGCAGTCCGATCGAAAATGTTTATATCAGATATAGCATGGTTTCAAGAGAGCTTTCATGTGATTATAGGAAATTTTTGGTCAACTACTGTTTTTCATAATATTTCAAGGTCAGACATTTAAAATCAGTGTATTCACCAACAAATAGATTATTTAAATTATTATTAATTTGCTACACTGTTTGATCAAAGAAACTTTCATCACTATTTCACAAAATGCGATGAAAAATAGGAGAAAAATGGTAAAGAAAATTGAGAAGAAATATGTATACATACATATGTGCTATGGGCCCAATGAAAAATTAATAAAGACTGCCACATTTCACAGATTGATGTTGTATGTACAATATCGATATCATTTATTATACAAATTTACGAGGTACCCGGATACTAATAGCCGCTAATGTAGGTCTCGCCTAAAAATGAAAGGCGGTAATTCGAATGACACGGTACCAAAAGGTGTCGTAGAAAAAGCGATGGGAAAAGGAAACCGCGGTTCAAGATCACGAAGGATACCACAGTTACTATTTAATGACTCGTGGTAGAGGAGAAACGGTGCAGGGACAGGCTACAACAATCGAATATGTCGAAGTCTAAGTAAGTGTCCCTATGGACAAAATGATCGACCGTTTTCGCGACGGGTTCTCGACCTAGGTGGATGTAACACGAAGCTGGGTACAGTGCACGCATGATCCGACCGCAAAGGCGTGCGCGTGGTCGAGACGCAATGTTGGCGTGAGTAGGAGAGACTTCTCCTCTTTCGCTTGCAGACAGATTGCAGCAGGAAACGTTGCTAAACGTCCCACAGGAATGCTGGGAAAGTGATCGTACGATGATCTGGGCTTTTACTGAAGTTCCAGTCTCTCCCCGATGATCGCCGATTCACATTGTCGTCTTTGCGGTTTGATCACTTGCGAGGATCGCCTTCTCCGACACTCGTTTCCTCTTGTCGCTTTGTATTTTTCCCACACAGGACTCGGACCTGATTGTTAAGGTATTTCGCGGAATTCAGATTTAAGAGATTTAAGTATAGCCGGATAGGATGAAAAATGAAAAATGCCCCCAAACTTTCATGTCGGTACCCGTAACACAGGGGTAGTTATAAACATTCTACAGTCGGTGTGAAAAGTATTCGTACACCTTTTAAAAACGAATAACTTTTTCAAAATTCGACCCAACAGCTTGAGTTTTTTTGAGACGTTAGAAGGATTAGTTTACTAGCTAATATGTAAATAATTTTTTTTTTTTATTGTTATTGGTCGTAATTGCGAAAGAAAAAGTAAAGGTCACGATTTTTAAATTTTTTATCTGTGCCTGTAGTGAAAATTTATAAGGTGCAATAGGTAGGTATAAATAAGTTATATACATGTACAAAGTTTCATTGAAATCGGTTGATGCATAAAAAAGCTATGGGCATTGTAACATGTAAAAATCTTTGAATTTAGGGTTTTCGAATCATTTAAATCGCGGAGTCTTACAATTTCTGCTATTTTCAATCATTTATATTTCGTAACAACCTCGATCGATTTCGATGAAACTTTGTACCTGTATACATACATATAACTTACTTATACCTACCAAATGCACCTTATAAATTTTCACTACAGGCACAGATAAAAAATTTAAAAATCGTGACCTTTACTTTTTCTTTCGCAATTACGACCAATAATAATTAAAAAAAAAAATTATTTACATATTAGCTAGTAAACTAATCCTTCTAACGTCTCAAAAAAACTCAAGCTGTTGGGTCGAATTTTGAAAAAGTTATTCGTTTTTAAAAGGTGTACGAATATTTTTCAGACCGACTGTACCTAATAGCACACATGACAGTCAATTATTTCCAAATTTTTGATTGCAAAATCGATTTTTAAAAAAATCCATTTTTAAAAAGAATAAAATTGCCGATCTTTTTATTTATAGAAGTTTTCAGAGTACAGGACACGCTTGATTCTTGTCCAACAGCCGTGTTATTTCATGGACAATAATCGTGCCCAAGAAGTGCTTTTTGATTTATGACTGCGTCTAGATATCGCGCCGACCGCGCCGAGCGAGACTTCAATAGAGAGCCGAACATAGAGAAGGACAGAATGAAATACGGTTCGCGTGACTGTCCGCGTCTCTTTCTTTCCGATGCGCTGTTCTTCGTTGCCTTCGAAACTTGAATGGTCGATAAAACCACTTAATACAGTTCAAATTATATCGTGTTTGGTGTCATTTTAATCAGAAAAATGCCAGAAATAAGGTAGTGAAAGTCCCATAAACAAATAATGAAAATTAAGAGATTTGTAAAATCGATTCCTCGAGTCAATGTTGTAGTGTTCACACCGATATACGCTGCGGAGCAACTCGGCGTTGACAGGCTGTGGAGTGGGTAGGCACTGGACAAAAATCGTGCCCTCGCTCCGGACAAGAATCAAGCGTTTACTGTACCACGTTCATATTATGTATTATGTTAGTTGTGTCTCATCGTGATTATTAATGTGTATTTTTTCAGATTTTTCGGATTATGCGCACATGTTTAAAAAAACTCGAAATAATGCATATTTCCAAATTTCATACGTAGTTCGATAATGTTTTTTAAAAAATGTATGGTAAATTCAACGTAAAAATATAATGTTCGTACCGGCGATAGCGAGTAATATGTGGAAAAGCTTGTTCAAATTTCAGAACAATCTGCCATGTAGTTTTTGAGATTTTATCTACGCAAAATGTTTATCTAAATAAAAATTTCAAATAATGAATAAAAAATCTTAATCAAGAAAAAGTATCTTTTATTCGAATCGTTATTTAAATAATTTTTTATCTAAATAATGCCCAACTCTGTTTCATGAGCTTCGCCAATACTTTTATTCTCGTAAAATTTGGTTCCTCTGACACCACAGTGTCGTTTTAATATTGTACGTGTTTTTGTGGATTAAAAAGTAGAGATAAATGTCACTGTGTATATTATTCAAATCAATAATCTTCATAAGAGGCATTTATTTTGGCTTCGTTAGCCTACACTTTACTGGTTTCGTAGATAAATGGATGAAAGGAAGAGTCATTAATTTTTATTCGCTTTTTTGTTAGAAGATTCATTTTCTAATCGCTGTGTCACTTATTCGTCTTCCAGGTTATCGCGATGCGTCTATTCAAACGTCAGACTTCTGATACCAGCCCGCAGCTAGTTTCGGCAACGCCCTTATCACAAGATGGATCTGCGCATTTGACAACCGTCGATGACAATCCTGACCAAACGAGAAGGAAAGTTCAAGACGAAACCGATGGATCGGAACAAACTTCCACCAAAGAAGTAGCTAGTGATCCTCAGAAACCATCTTCGTCGCAGACATGCATCTCCAATCGTAAAGGTAATTTTATGAATTAACTTATGCATATAAATAAAACAACGTTGAATACATATATGCAATTATCGAAGTCCAATCTTAACAAAATTAACTGTAATTAAATAAAAAATTTTTTTTTTAAACATTTCGTATTTTTAGTGATACTCTTTTTTATGCTCTTTCTTTTTCATTTCAAGTAGATTTATACAGTATCAAGTTTTTAGTGCAATGAATACTTACTAGTCCAATAATATATGTATACATATATTGTGTATTATTTTGCTAACGAAATTAAATTATTCAACTATTCGATGCAAGAACGTTTTGTGAAACTTTTTGTGAACTCTAATAGCCACTTCATTGAGAAGCAAAAATTAACGTGCCTATTTGTTTCGCAGGAATTTCAACATGGGGAAGGAAAGTAGGTCGAAGATGGGATCAGCTGAAGAGATCGGATAGTTCAGAGTTACTTTCAGTTTCGGGTCGAAGAAGACGATGGAGTCCGAATCGGAAAAGCTGTGGCAACGTAACGGACGAGAAAGAAAATGTAAACATTTTATTCTCAAATTTATGAGACTTATCATCTATCAATGGTTTTAAACAATTTTTATACCTGCGTCCTCGCGTAAATATTAAAAAAATCCTATTCAGGCTACTAACAATAAGGAAAATTTTTTTTTAAGTCTTTCAACAGAAAGTTTTTGCTGGACCAACACGTTTGCCTGAATCAGAGGTTAAAAACCACTGATCTACATATAGTATAGTTTCTGATTAAGACAACTAGGCCAACATACAGTCGTATCATAATTTTAAGTTAAACTATACCCTTGTCTATAAATAATGTTTACTAATTCAATTTTTCTTTAATTAGACTTCTGTGTCTGATTACTATATAATATATGTAGGACCCGCTTAATCGCGAGTTCAAATAGAGAACGGCCGTTTCGCGAAAGAAAGAGTATAAACACCGGGATGTGTCGCGAAAGACAAAGAGCCGTGTTTGGAACGAAGAGTGTATGTGCGAGAGAGAGAGAGAGAGAATAGCGCGAAGAGTGTGTGTACGAGAGAGAGAGAATAGCGCGAAGAGTGTGTGTGCGAGAGAGAGAGAATAGCGCAAAGAGTGTGTGTGCGAGAGAGAGAGAGTGAGAGAGAGTACGTGCGGCCGCGACAGCGGCAATGATCGAGGGACAGTGTGAGAAGGACGACCAAAGCGAAGGTTACAAATACGAAAAGTGACGAAAAGACGATCGACGGACGTTTGTGCGGTCGGGAAAAAGCGGAGGGTCGGCCTCAGACGGAGGTGAATTCCACTAATCCGAACGCGGATGCCGTTTACGTGTATTTTCTTGTAATCGTTTTTATTATTCATTGAAGTTCTTTTGTTCACGAAGTGACCGGTATCTCCTACCACCTCTGTTCCCACATATAAATATAATTTTTCACTTCATTGTATGTGTAATTATAATTATACTATCTAAAATCAATCAACGTAATACAAAATAAGCAAAAAGATAAATTTATTTGGAACTTTTGACTTATTTCATAATTACCGGCACATATTACAATTAATTTCTCTGATTGTTTGGCTGTCCTATTCTGACCAATACAAAAAGAAATTAGAAATTTGTCAATAACTAACAATTTATGACAATAGTTCTTTCATGATAATTTTTCGGCTGGATAGCATTCTCTAAAAATAATTGTTTTCTTTTTGAATTATTTGCTCTCGTATAATATACAGCTCAATCAAAGTATGATATATTTCATTATCAAATTTTAGAATTAAAATTGAATTAGTGAAAATTATTTTTAGACGAGGGTATAATTTAACTTTAAATTATGATATGACTGTTATCAATCTGCGTTATAAATTTCCCAATTTTTGTCTACAACAAAGTTTGTATTTCAGGGTGCGTGTGGGTCGTCGCCGGAACTACCGAAGCCAAAGAGAATCTCGAGAGTGGAATCCCTGCGAAACTTGTTCAGGAGTAGCGAGCGGAATAATAACTTCCTAGGTAGTGATGTATCGACAAGAAGCGTTACGATTCAAGAGGAGGACATCACCTGCACCGGCCATTACCCAATGGAAAAAGCTCTGAGCGAGGGTGCGTTAAAGAATACACCATTTCGATTCAGTTCGGATGACAGTCAACTAGACCGCGGCACTCTTCTTCACGAAAAGAAGAAACAGCTTAGTCGCAGTATACAGGATCTTCAGGAGCAACAACGCGTTTTGGATTATATTTTGAAGAACCAGGATATACTGAAAACACAGGAAGGATCGACATTTGCGAAAGAAACTTTAGACAAAACCAGGCGAAATGCCAGTCCGAAAAGAACTAGTCAGTCAACGTCGGATGGCAATAAAAACAGCGTATCGACGCAGACGAAAGAGTTCCTTAATACTCAATTCAATAATCTTAAGAGGAACCTGTTTAATGTACGAGCAACGGCTAGTAGCGAATGCGACAGGTGAGAATTTATTTGTTTTTAGTCTTGTCTACGTAACAATGTCAAAATTATGTTATACCTCCATGAGATTTGTATTACGATTATGTAAAATTATTTGCTCGCATTTACAGAACCGACGCGTCAAAACCTTGTCAACCGACAGGCTTGGAAGATTTGATGAACAACTTGCGACTAGGTTGTGATGAAAGCGGCTATGATTCCGACAGTACTCGAGCCGGAGCAGACTCGCCAGACAGCGGAAAGTCTGTACCACCAATGTTGAAACCCCGTAGCTTCTCGATAACGTCCGACGACTATCATGGAATCGATTTGTCGTTACCAAGTGCCGAAACGGCGATAGGAAGTGACGAAATCGGGTCAGGCCCCACCCGTCTGGACGAAACTGTCGTCCTTGAAAAGAGCTACTTAAATGAAACTGCACGAACGGACACGACTGCATTGGTTTCCGACGGTGAGGAGGATACGGACAGTTGCGACGAGGATACCTTCGGAGGATTTGGGGAATTTGAGATGAGATGTGCTATGCAGTTTGATAGCACCCTGGTAAAACACAATACTGGTCTGTCAAAAACATCTATGGCGCACCCACGTTCGACGAGTAATGATCTTAAAGAGTTTAGAACGTCGACATCTGAAAACAGTGAACTATCTAGGATACCAGAGAAGAGAACGTTCCCTAAATCGGAGCAGTTAATGCCATGTTCGGAGGCAGTAAAGATGCAGAATGTACACAAAGAAGCCAAGTCTCAGAAACCAGTGAAATATGGCAAACACAAAAATTCTAGCAAACTTAATTTGTTAGACAACGCCGCTTCCCCGTGCAAGGACAGTCCACCAGCATCGAAGGTCTGTGCAACAGTCGTGACCAGCCCGCTACAATATTACAGTCCAAAGAGGTCGCGGTCAAACATGGAACCGGATGACGTAACTGCTATTAGGAACAAAGTGAAGAGACCCGCACACCTACCGAAGGTCCAGAAAACTGCGCCTCCTCCTGCCACGCCAGCGAAGACTCTCATCCGTCGAGAACTGAAGACGATGAAGCTTTGCATTGAGAAATCGGGAAGCCTCGGTATCTCCGTTGAAAGGCGAGAAGCCGTAAGACCATTCTACGTGATCTCGAAGTTGGACACGAATGGTGAAGCAGCGAAATCGATGCAGTTCAGAATCGGAGACGAGATCGTACGCGTTTGCGGGCGAAGATTGCGCGGAATGTCGATCATGGAAGCTAGAAACGCGTTGCGAGCCTGCATAGGAACTGTAGAGTTGCAAATCGCAAGGGAACCGGCTTTTACATTTGGGGACGAACTGGGTGACACATGGGGTGATACGTTGGTCCGCACTCGAAGCGACTCAGATGTGTGGACATTGAAGAGAGAGAAAATCGGAGGAACTTCTGCGTTTGTCGATACTGTCGCGCAGCCGGAAGATTCGTCCAAGTGCACAGTTATCGGGGCACTGACAAAAGATGGAAACAGTTTATCCACGAATGCAATGGAACGAATTGAAAGCGACTGTGAGCAAAGAAAGGAATCGGACCAAAAGATGACTGGTATGAGAAAGTTCCAGGTGGTGCGAAAACGTAGCACGAATCCGGTTTCCTGCCCAAGAAGAGCGACAAGTCTCTCAATGGACTTGTTGACTATTACACTGGAGAAAGGCGCTGCGAAAAAGTTAGGGTTCTCGATCGTCGGCGGATCGGATAGCAATAAAGGTTCCATGGGTATCTTCGTGAAGGACATCTTGGCCGGTGGACAAGCGGCCGAAGAAGGCACTCTTAAAGTAGGAGATGAGATTCTGGCGATCAATGGAATATCCATGGACGGGCTGACGCACGCGAAAGCTTTGCAAACATTCAAAGCTGCGAAGCCTGGGAAAATGATCCTTCACGTGGGTCGACGGGACCCAACGCACAAACGGTTGTGTTACAAGCGATAGTATTGGTGATTCTAATACTGGGTTAGTTTTGGTGCTTTGCTTTATTGGGAAACATTTTAATAGAGTTATTTAGTCGACACGCGATGCAAGGCAGTTTATACAATCCTATAGAAAGTAAAATTTAATATAGATTTGTATATTAGAATCAAAGTAGGGGTAATTATTTTCAAAGAGGAACTCCTCGCCAATTTCGGTGAGCTTGAAATATGTTGCCGGTAACATGATTTTGAACAATTTTTTCCAATTTCGGAAACCAAGGCCGAGCGATGATATCATGTACAGAGGAAGGTTGTTCAGAACATTGAGCTTGACAATTTCAAGGTCATTGAAATCGATGGGGCGTACCTTTGTGTAAATAATTACCAAATTCAAAATGCAATTGTGTATTTATAAGAAACAAGTATATACTACTAATTTCGAAAAGAGGAGTTTAATATTTGTTACTTTCTCAATAACATATTAATAAGTTTTTTCGCATACATCACTTGTCGATTAAAAATCTCGATTAGCGCGGTATAACACCTCTAACGAAGCTTTGCTTTGGGTAAATCAAGGTTTTTTAGGTTCTGGAAATCATTGAACAATTGGAACATTATATTATTTTAAAATTATCAATTGACAATATAGTAGTTTATATACAATAAAATGTTTCATATAGAATATAGATTATAAGTCATGTAACTGTAAAGAATAAAATATTATGTAAATTTGTTAAGAATAATGAATAATTAGAGCTGTCACATAAATTTGAAGGCATACGAAATATTCCAAAATGATGAAAGGAACCGAACAGCTATTTACCACGTTACTTAAACTAATCACAATTTTTCTGTCAATCATTCTATTTTAAGTTGAAATATTCTAATGTCAAAACTATTACTGTTGCAGATACATCGTTCAATCAAAATCTTACGATTGCCTGGACAAATTAACGGAAACCGGAGACGAATAAAGACCGAGTTGAATCAGATAATCAAATCTACCAGTCATTGCAAAAATCTACACTATCTGCATTATTTTTAAAATGCGAATGAAATCTGTTTTTTGTAAAAGATGTTATTTTCTTACTTTCGCGAGGAGAAGAATGTTATTTTCATGTATAAATCACAGTCCATTGTTACGATTGACGGTCATGCATCATAAATATTCACTAATTATATTGCGATAATAATTTCGAATGACTTACTTTTTCATTGTCGTAAACGTCTTTTCTATATAAGGTTTCGTTAACCAATATATCGCGCATATAAATTGTACGTCCGAGCTTCTTTTATAGTAACTGTTTTCATTGAGACAGTATTGTGATATCGCTTGACCATATTTTTAACTAAAGGAAAGATGAGTAGTCTTGTAATTACTGCTTCAAACTAATGAAATTAATTAATTCACCAGCAACTTGTTTAGGTTACTTAACAAATCTAATTTCTTTCATGATAATTGATTGCAATATAAGTAAAATTAAGAGTAAATAAAATACGTGTTTTGGTCGCGATTAATATATTAAATTTTGCGTAAGTGTCATAAGTTATATGGATCGTTTCTAGTTTTCATCTAGAAAAACTTACTTGGTTCGATGCGTTTTCGTATTGTAGTATAAGCAAATTGTTATTGATCGTAAATGTAACAATAACTGTAACAAAATTAAATATAGTCATATCCCGTTAGATGTAGAACGCTAACACGTTGGATGATGGCTGATTAATTTATTGTAGCGCGGATTTAACGTATGTTTTGTGTCGAAACATATTTTTCTGTTTAATACGTGCTATACAAAGAGAAACGTGAAAATAATTAACTGGGTTGAGTACTCATCCTTTACTCACTACTCAATTAGATATAAGCATAGTATTTAGTTGACTTATTATTTCTCGTTTAAGTTACTGAGACTGACATTTAGAATGTCTACCTGAGAAATGCTGTGATATTCATTGTAGTCGCATTAGCTGGTATCGTACAAACTGTATTTAAAATAAACCTGGTTTTGTTAATAAATGTATGTACACGGTTAATTTCATTTCTATGTTAAGTTAAAGTATGTTTATGTGCAATTTCCTTGATATGTTCATTGGGACAATCGCAAACTGCGAAAAGAAATTTAAACTATATTTTACAACTGTTTGCGGTAAAATTTTTATTGAAAATGCAATTATGGGATTTGTAACTGCTTAAGAAATATTAACATATTTTTCGATTTTTAAATTACTTTCTGCTTCAAATCTAATACGTTTCTAGTATAAGTTTTCGTGGACTAAATTATAAAATGTATTTTTGTTAGATAATATTCTTCATCTTTTTGAAATGACAGAAGAATCCGTTTTGAGATAGTTTGCATATTGTTTGAATATTATTATAAAAATAAACCTGTACTTAAAAGCTATTTGCTCGTCAGATGCAATGCAATTTTTGAACATTAAATATACATTACATATAAAAGATATATTTACATTTCAAGTCATTATAGTAAGATTACATTGTTTTTGAACAATAGGATTGGTAGTTATTGTTGATTTTTAATGATTATTTGCAGGTTATAGTTTCATATTTTAGAATATTTTGCTCGCATTATTTATCGCAAATATTGTTGCTGTGAAATAGTCTAAGGTGGAAGATATACCGTATTTTGCTGACCCCCAACATAAGCCCCATTTTGTGAAGGATAATACATATTCACTACCTTCTGTACCGGAGAAGGATAATTTGGCATAGAATAACTAACTTGAGGTTGTTGTGCAGCGTAATTTACTTTAGGAGGGGGAGCAGGATATGTTGGCTGAGGCATGGGATAATTAGGCTGAGGAGGAGGAGAAGGATAGGTTGGTTTAGGTTTTGGAGAAGGATAGGAAGGTTGATAAGGCAAGGAAGGGAAACTTGGTGTTGGAGCCGGGGCAGGATAATTAGGTTGAGAAACGGGAACACCATAAGTTGGTTTGGGGGTTTGCGGAGGATAATTCGGTTGGGGAGATGGAGATGGGTAACTTGGTTTAGGAGTAGGAGAAGGATAACTAGGTTGCTGTGGCGGAGGATAATTGGGTGGCGGTGCGGGATAACTGGGTTGAGGTGCAGGATAACTTGGTTGCTGGGGAGGATACTTGGGCTGCGGAGGAGGATAACTAGGTTGTGGTGCAGGATAACTTGGTTGCTGAGGAGGATAACTAGGTTGTGGTGCAGGATAACTTGGTTGCTGAGGAGGATACTTAGGCTGTGGTGCAGGATAACTTGGCTGCTGAGGAGGATACTTCGGCTGTGGAGGAGGATAACTGGGTTGTGGTGTGGGATAACTTGGCTGCTGAGGAGGATAACTAGGTTGTGGTGCAGGATAACTTGGTTGCTGAGGAGGATACTTAGGCTGTGGTGCAGGATAACTTGGCTGCTGAGGAGGATACTTCGGCTGTGGAGGTGGATAACTGGGTTGTGGTGCGGGATAACTTGGCTGCTGAGGAGGATACTTAGGTTGTGGAGGAGGATAACTAGGTTGTGGTGCAGGATAACTTGGTTGCTGTGGAGGCGGATAAGTAGGTTGTGGTGCAGGATAACTTGGTTGCTGAGGAGGATACTTAGGCTGTGGAGGAGGATAAGTAGGTTGTGGTGCAGGATAACTTGGCTGCTGAGGAGGATACTTAGGCTGTGGTGGAGGATAACTGGGTTGTGGTGCGGGATAACTTGGCTGCTGAGGAGGATACTTAGGCTGTGGAGGAGGATAATTAGGTTGCGGTGCAGGATAACTTGGTTGCTGTGGAAGATACTGAGGCTGTGGAGGAGGATAATTGGGTTGTGGTGCGGGATAATTTGGTTGTTGTGGAGGGTATTTAGGTTGAGGAGGAGGATAATTGGGTTGCGGAGCAGGATAATTCGGTTGCTGTGGAGGATAATTTTGCTGTGGAACTGGATAATTTGGTCTAGGGGTTTGTGGAGAGTAAGTAGGAGTAGGTAAACTTATTTTAGTGGGTGCATTATTGTAATTCGGAGTGGGAGTTGTGGATGAATAAGTATAAGCAGAAGCAGTTGACTGGTAGCTTGGAGTTGTTCCAGATGGATAATTATAATTCGACGATGTGGTAGGGAGCCTCGAATTGTACGACGGCGCAGCAGTCGTAGCAGTAGGATAATTTCCATTTGCCGCAGTGAATGGACCACTTATTTTCACTACACCAGTAGATGCTGTTGCTGATGCTGTACTCGTTGCAAAGTCGCCAGGTCCTTGAAAACCTTGTTGAGGTCCCACTTGACCAAATGGTGGTAAATATGTTGGTGCTGGTGTTGAAGGCGGCAGCGATGGTGGCGGTGGTCGAGGCGGTGGTCGAGGCGGTGGAGGTGGTGGACGAGGAGGTGGTGGTGGTGGTGGCGGCGGCGGTGGTGGCGGCGGTGGAGGAGGAGGACGAGGTGGCGGTGGTGATGGTGGTAGGACATACTGCGGTTGTGGTGGTGGAGTTGGAAGAGGTGTTGTTGGTGTAGGGTAACTATATGTTGGTTGCGGAGGTGGAGGTGTGGGTGAAGGTGGTCCCGGAGGTGGTAAATACGAAGGTGCATCTGTGGGGGGTGGAGTAGGGTTGTTTTGATAGGCTGGTGGATTATAACTAGGACTTGGTATCGAAAATGGTATATTTGGTATGTCGTAAACGTATCCCGCTTGCCGGACTGATTGTCGCGCTTGTCCAGCGACGTAATTGAACAGCAACAATATCTCCAACTGCATAAGGTGAACAAATAATCAAACTTCTTTGTGAACGAATTCGTCGAACTTCTTCAAAATCTATTGTACGTACCCATTCTAATGGCCGCATAATCAACTGGCGTCTACTGGTAAAACAAAGTGACAACGCCTTTTATACGGGCACTTTCCATCGTTGCTTTCGTGCCGCGTGCTTTTCACGAAACCGCACGCATTTCGCAATGTTTCACCAAACGAACTTACCGCTTGCAGGATATTAAATTGTTTGGGTCCCGATTGCACAGGAGGGCTATTAGACCCACTGTGATTACACTCCTCGAGAAGGGTTCTTTTCTCGCCGCTCATTGCGTCGTACACGAAGAGACCTCGTTATGTGGCAATCACGAAGGGAGATGTCATTTCGTTACGGTCGCATCGTAACGTGCATAATTTCACCGTAAACCGTAAACAACGCTTGCATATCTAATTGGTTATAATGTCGACATAATCCGATGCTTGTAAACACACATATTTCGTTTAACATCTCTTCATTGATAGATTTAAAATTAATTTTAACATTAAGTTTAATAATCGATATTATGGACAATTTTGATGAAGTTCATTGATTGCTAATATTTAATAAGTGTTACACAGCATGTTTCAACTTTGACGCCGTTGAATGTGAATATTAGTACAACAAATTAAGTGTATAATAGAAAGTCGAATCTGGTATTGTAAAGTAAGTATTGTTAATATTACTTTGTCTTCTACTCTTATTATACTCTTACACAATATTCTCACAAAATAATAGTCATCCAATATGGTTGATCACGTGGTCATTGTTATTGTTTTTCTACTGGTCCATACTTAGATATTCCTTGAGTTTTAATTATTTGATGGCTGCTTCGTGAAATCCTATCGATTCAGTTATCTTTACATAACATGGTAAAATAGGAGATATATCTTAATCGTTATGTCATTTCGTCTTTTAACCACCTAGAAATCACAATAAAAATTGAGTGTCTATCATTTTTCTTCATTGTTAAAGTTTACGAGTTATTTTATTGTCTATTTTAACTTCGATTGTACATCTTCCTACAGATTGAAAAATTATGTTAAATTAGAATTATAAACATAAAGTTGCAGAACATTAGGTAGTATATTACACGGCTTCTTGCCAATCACGTTCTTTTCATTTGTAACAATTTATCAGAAAATGTTAAGAATCCGCGGAGCGCAATGTTGAAGTTATAAACTGTCGTGATATTCGCAATTTCCAATACAATGAAAAGTCATGATCATCAATCACTTGGTCTTGCCGATCGTTGCAAAAACCCATTTCACACTAGGAATTACGTGAACATCGTTCATCTTTCAGATTTAGCATCAAAGTACTTACGTATTTTCTGATTACCTGAGCTAACCGAATTTGATGATTATTTTATAATTATTCATTCTGGACTTAGTGTTGCGATGGCTGCATTTGTAATTGAATCCACATTTACCTAGAAATTATACAGGGTGGGGCACCAGATATCCTGGTATTATTAGTTTTTTTTATAGGTGGACGCGTCAAGGATTTATGAAGGTCAACTTTGATTTTTTAATTGGAACCATATTTTCTTATACACTAGTAAGTGTATCATTAGTAAGAGAATGAGATTTTCCTAGCAATACTTCATTTAAAATAACTGTTAAACTAATAATTTTTCGACATACATAGGTTAACACCTTTTTATAGAGAATAAAATGGTGCATCGATTGGTACATAAGAAATTATAAGGTTCCATTTAAAAAGTCAAAGTTGACCTTCATAAGTCCTTGAAACATCCACCTAAAAAGAAATTATAGTAATACCGCAGTATTTTCATCTCTTGAAACCATTTAATATCCATCCAAACATTTCTCGCTGTGAATAATAATAAAGACGCAAATGAAGGTAGTAGTATCTGGTTCCCCACCCTGTATACATAAATATTGTAGTTCATGCACTGTTTAATATGATTAATTTTTCATCACTTTAAACAAGAAAAAATTAGAAGATAATCGGTAGTGGGTTGCGTCCAGTCGTATTAATCGAACAGTAATGAATTATACTAAAATGGTAGTACCCAATCGAATTAAATTATACATAATATGAATATATTATTTTAAAAATACTTTACCCATTATTACACCACAGATATAATGAATCCAACTTTTGTGATGAATATGAAAGGATTTACCATGATTTTATATCTATGATACATTGTGTACAGTAATTAAATTTGGACGAATGTAATTAAAATAAAATAGCGATACATGTTCTTGAATATTTAGATGTATCTGCAATGTGTTAGCTAGACTGAATCGCGTAACGTGATCTTTTCATAGTTTTACATAATCTGATGCAGCAGTATTGTATAAACACAGACTGTTACTTTCTAAAGCGATTTCTATGACCATCATCGTTGTAGGTGCACACTTGACGAAAATTGTATCTTTCATCTTCTGTTAAACGGTACGTAATATGTATAGTATAGCAACAGCAGCGCCTGCTCTTCGTCACAAATCTCGGTTCAATTTTTGTTTGTTCGCTCTCTTTTTTCTTTTCTTTGTAAGAACGAGGGCGTAAAACTTTGCTAATGTAACAGTATATTGATCTGAAACGCTGCGACAAATTGGAATGCACGTGCACTTTCGCTGAACACCGACGATGGGGCTCGTTAATCTTCTTGTGCAAACTTATCGGCGGACAGGTGGGTTAATGCGATTTTTATTCTCGAACCTGTTATTTGTATGATTAATCGCGTATGAGAGCTTGGTAATTATAAGTTTTCTTGCCTTTTTTATCTTCCATTTCAGTTCCTTCTTTCTCTCGTCTACTGACGCTGCAAATTGGCGCGTGATAATTAGATTTGCACTAACACTGGTTACATTATTTTCAAAAAAATTCCATTTTTGTTATGGGTCATTCTAAAACTTGAAGGCTAGTAAACGATGAGTTGAGTGAAATAACAAATTTTAATACGTAAATATTTTCAAATTATGAATGTTCATATAATTTTTTATTGTTATAGACAAATTTCAAGAAACTAAATTTAAGAACAATTTTATTTTTTACAGTGACAGTTTTGACAGACAAAAAAATAAGGTAAAGCTTTATTATATTCTATTCAAAAACATATTTTGAACAAAAATTGATTAGTTTTCGATTGGCTATACATTGCAATAAAAAAGTAAAAAAAATTTTTTTTAATTATTGTCAAGACCACCTTTATTGTTGAAATTTTCATTTCTTTGCTTCCAAGGTCATCCGAAAGTCATGGTATACTAGGTCGTTGAATTCGTCTTGATACGGGCTATAATAATTTAACTTTAATTCTTATAAATTGCATAAAAATCAACGCTTGACTTAAAACTTATTAGAGAATATTACAAGAAAATTATAACGATCTACTACAAAAATTGGATCAGTAATTTTGAACTATCTTTGATACTATACATACAATAGTCACTGAACAATTTTTCAGACAGTAGTTGCATAGTTTCTAGTAGAATATAAGTTGACTTCAATGGTTGATTTTGGAAGGACGCGTGAGAGTGAAGAATATAGAATGCCCTCAATTTTTTTAATCGTCAATTTTATCCCTTCAGATTGAAGTAGGTCATCGTACATAGCATATGGCGTTAAAATGTGCTGTCGTTACAAACATAACGGCCACTTTCAATTTCCTGCTGCAACTTCAAAGGAAAGTTCCACAATTATATCAATATGATATACTTATAGAATTACAGTGATTGAAATCATTTAAATTTATTTCTTGAAAAAATCATGATTTTTCTGTTCTGCCACCGTCGCGTCGCAACAAACTAGTAAAAAATCAACTGCTCATTGCAGGAACAAGCAAACTGCTCATTGAAATGAACTCTATACAGATTTTTACACAGCTACACGAATAAAGTATTGACGGCGCCTTTAATTTAACAAAATCACTAAAAACAAATTCAACTTCGATTGAATCTTCTTATTTTTGTAAAGTAGTTCTTACACATATTATTTTATTAAAATACTGAATTTGTGCAAACATGCTCAGTTTAATAATTAGTAGTAGACAGCGGATTTATATGCAAACGCATATTTTTACAGAGAAAAGATAAAGATCTGGGAGTTGGATTGAAATTTATTACGTCCTTCCCATATTCTAAGACTGTATTTTTTAATTTGCATTTTTTGCGTACTGCTTTGCATTTTCAGCTTTAAAAGCATATGCAATAACATATGTGACATATTTATTTTTCCAATTTGAATCAGTTTAAGGATCGATTAGGATGTTACGATTATGCTTCATTCAATTTTTTTTCATCTCTCT
This sequence comes from Lasioglossum lativentre, assembly GCA_916610255.1. Lineage (NCBI taxonomy): Eukaryota > Metazoa > Arthropoda > Insecta > Hymenoptera > Halictidae > Lasioglossum > Lasioglossum lativentre. Next base: position 26,669,363 of record OU744357.1, on the reverse strand, counting down.
AAATATGCCAAAAGTTCAAACAAGTACAAAACATTAGAAACAATTCAAATTTCGTTATTGACGAAACCGGACTATTAAGCATTTACTACAAAGTTTGCAATAAAAAGATAAAATGTCGAAAAAATGGAAACTGGTGCAACATGCAAATACTTCCTGGCGTAAACAGCATACTGTAAGTTATAAATTGTAGCACACTCCATGAACAGTTTCAAGTGCATAATTTCAACGAGGAAAAAGCTAACAGAAAGAGTAGCAGACCTCGAAATTCCGCCGAAAAAAATAAAGATGAAAAGACGAAGACGAGTGTGAAACAGATGACCGAGCCAGTGTTGTAGCAATAAAACGGCGTAGTCCGCCAATTTGTTTTGCGGCGCAAGTTTTGTGTTAGGCCTACTCTGCAATCATTGGCACGAGAGAACATAAGGCGCCTAATGCCGGACTCGGAACTCCTGCAGAGATCACGCAACCATTATCCTTCGCATAACTAAAGTTTCCGTAGTCCAGATGGTCAGGAAGAGAGTTATTTCCTTTTGTTTCTGCAGAATACGAGGCTACCGCAAGTATTGCTGAAAGCAACAACTGAAAAGGGTCAATATTATTTTTGGGCAGCTCACCGTAAGTTCAACTTTTTTTTTTTTAACGCTTTACACACTGAATTCTATTTCGTACAAGACATTAATATACGGTCTCTTAAATTATAGAATATCTTAAACTTATTTATGTTGTACCTACAGTTGCCATGAAAAATAAGATATATATAATAATCCCTATGAAAGATACACAGACTCGGCTATATATTTAAGTACTATACGAGCGCGTTTTATAGTTTTTAATGAGTCTATTTGTCAATAAATATAAACTTTGAATTTCTAAATTAGATTTTGAAGTTTTTGAGTTTGTCCACGAAACCTCATCGATATACGACTGCAAATGTCCGGTATTGTTACTTCGACTTGTTTTAATTCTTGAAAACCGATCACCTTTATATTTTGTTTATTATTTATTTTATATTTACAAAAGAAATTTAAGCTTGACCTTCATCTTTGGGGTTCAAGGTCATTTGAAGGTTATGTCACAGTATACATATATTGAAACGTATCTCTTTATGAGCTACGCGAAGCAACACGAAAATAATGAAAATATATATACTTATTTTTAAAACAAACATCAACGTCCTTGAAAATTACGAGAAGAAACAACCCCTACGGGATACTGCTGATCACTTATTGATACCATTTAAATTTAAATGACACAGACTACATTTTTTACTTTGTGAAAATTAAAGAAGATATTCCGGGGGTCACAGTTATGTGAGACACCCTGTGTTATTATAGCATAATATGTATTAGAATGAATATATTATCCCAACTTATGAATTCCTTTTCAGTACAGTAAGTCCCCTATTATTTTTTTAACAATTATAATACTATTAATTCTAAATTTATTAAGATTAATACCTTATATTTTTACCCCGTATCCGCGGGGGATTGGTTTCAAGACCTTCCGCGGATATCGAAATCCACGGATAGTAGCTAATATCTTTATGTACACGCATACATCATAAGGTTGATACAAAATTTTAATTAATGGAATTTTAATATAACATTATTTCATTAGTTTATAATCCTAAATATAATGTTATTAAACATGAAAATTATACATAAAAAATTAAAACTCTGTTAAAACAATATAACAGAGCAACACTCGTTGGTCCGCTGGGAGCCAGAGAACCCCCACTACGTTCTTAGTTAGTTAGATCCGCGGATACGAGGTACATACTTACCGTATACATATGTATATGTACATATGTATAATATATTCGGCTGGACATTTTCCGCTCTTTAATGTTTCGGTTGGCACCAGACAGCTAAAGAGTTGAAACGTGATATCTACACAACGGATATATGTAGATTGTACATACATATACATGCTTGGGAAATATGAAAATATGCAGGGAAAATATGTAAAATAAATTAGTTATATACAGAGCGTTCCAAGTTTTCTCGCCCTGATAGTGTCAACTCTTCTACAATTTTTTACTCTTATTTAAAGATGTGTGTTTCACATGATAAGGGTAGTTTATAAGGGCTGTTATTTATCGTAGCAGAATCATAACACTAAAATCAGATTCTACGATCCAAAAAACCCCCCAAACCGTCCTATTCATAAAATATAACGTATTATAAACAACAACACTATGAATTTAGTTCTCGTTTTTACGATTTCGAACTAATGCAGTGTGTCGGCGCGGCACGGCGCGCGATTCAAATAAGTCCACTGACTGATTCACGGATATTCTGTGGCAGGTTTAGAAAAACCAATGTGTCCTTTGTAGGTACTAGGTATGGATGGTGTTAATTAAGTTGTGATGTATTGTAGTCGGCGAAATGACAGTACTATTGGTTTCCCGAAAATGTACATTTTATTATTTTCCTCTGTATATCAAAATAATTTTTGAAAGCATTTGTGGTGTCGTGTCGATCCCGAAATTGGGTAATGGTATCACGACTAGGTTTAACGGCGAAATGAATGTAAAATCAAACTCCGGAGAACTGGTATTTATTGAATAAGTGCAAGACTTGGCTTGCTGTCTCCAAGTAAGACTCGGCTGCGCTTGGAGTTGCTGATGGTTCGATAGTCGAAAGAGTTCTGACTTCACAGAGCTCGCAACAAATTAGGGAAAGCTCGGAAGTAGGTGTGGTCTTGGAAAATTGTATGTGATTGGTTGAAGGGTGTATTTTGGAAAGTGGTGGAAAATTAGGAAGAGTAGGAGAAGAGATAGATTTGGGTATAGGCGGCTACGGTTGTAAAACTATGTATAAAACTCATAAAAGTAAAAGAAATGGTACTTGTCAGTAAGAAGGTTTAAACTGTACTAGACTGTAACCGTTGTGACAAAGTGAAGGCAGAAAACAGAGAAACAACGTAGATCTAACTAGCCAATCAGATGTCAAGGATCAAGAGACACCAAATCAATGTTTGGCGCGAAATTCAAATTTTAAATATTCATCAACAAACTTCCAACACAATGTATTACCAAAAAATTGGTATTATATGTTTTATTTGAGAAAAACCTCAAGTATCCGGCACTCGGGGAATGGCCCTCAGCGGCGGATCTAGGCATGGGCGTTAAGGGCTGCAGCCCAGGACCCCCTTCGCGGTAAAAAAAAAAATAAAAACAATTTGAATTAAAATATTAAGAAAAAACAAATTCTACAAAAATATACTTGAGTTAATTTGGGTTAATTGGGTAGGCCTCCAAACATTGTTAGCTCAGGGCCCTAAAATTAACGACCCGCCACTGATGGCCCTAGCTAGTATTTCTTTCGATGGGTGCAGAACTTTGTTAAACTCGGCAAGCAGTCGAAAAGAAGGGGGGTCCAATTGATCGCATGAGTTTTCACTTTGCACGTCGCGCTGCGCTGCGCGTTCGAACGTATCATCTTTTGTCCTAGACTTGCCGGTCCGGGGCAGATTGATGGGCGTCATTCAAATGTGTCCCAGAGGTCCTGCCCGGTTCCGCGGACCACGGTCCCCTCGTAAACTTCCATTACGATCAAAGATACCGAGAAACGGCGATTAACGTCGACGTGTCGTGAACTCGAATGTTCCCATTTGAAATGGGTTCGGCTGGTAGAAAATGCCTGGCCCTGGTACGATCTTAGCGGGTAGGCTCGTGAAGATATCAAAGCGTGTTTCAGACGTGCAGTTACGTGCAGTTAACCGAAGTTTATGGATAAACCTGGCTGAATATTAACTCGATCTTCCGCGGGCGAGGACTCATTTTTTTCGGCCGTTGCACCGACGACCATCGCGCATCGGTAAGCCCGAGTCCCATCGCTTCGGTACAACGTTGCGCGTGTTATTGCTGTCCCCTCGTCGCTCGGCGACTCTTTAATGGGATTTTATTCCGCGGCGGGTAGCTATATGTATAAGCACCGTCGAATCTCTACACTATTACCAAAGTTTTTTTCGGGAGGACATTGATTAAAAATGCGACGCGGCACGAGACACGTTCACAACCTGCATCAACGTATCTCAAACCTGTGGGAATTATTTATTAACCCCCTTGGGAACGAGGGGTCCCTATACAGGACATCACGGGCCAATATTATTTTAAAGTTAACGCCAATAAGAGATATACAGCCGGTTCGAAAGTGTCGCCGAACACCACTAAATGTATTTGCCCCTAATAAACTGGCCCGGTGCTACTTCGTTTTTCGTTCGCGAGACTACCGACCTATGTTAACCTTAACCGATTGTCTTGCACGCTAGAAACAAGTAGGGATGCGTTGCTTCTTATAATAAGCGACATGCAGTAATTGCTACGTGATTCATTCAATGTTGAAATTCATTATTTACATAATTATTAATTAAACTCGTCTTTTTAATAAATTAATCGATAAACCAATCACGATATAGGTCGTCTATCATGACACATTCCTTCTCACCTGTAACTAGCACTTGCTTCAGTTACATATCTGCCACCATGGAACAAAGTCCATAATTTGTAACTCAAACCAAAAAATTTTTTCTACAATGGGGTTAATTGTTGTCACAGCAAGTATGTGGTACTTTTAATTTTCTGTATTCCAGTTGGATTTACACGGCTGTGTCACAAAGGTTTCTCTCTAACTATGTTTACTTATATATAATAAAATTTATTTTCCAGACGCAAATATATCTCTTAGATAATGATCAGCATAATGATCGAAACGTCGAGAAATCCGATATATTAATTGCACATTTGCTGTTGGTTCAAAATGATCGTACTTCGCGCCGATATAATTATTAGTTTTATATATTATATTTTCGATCGAGAAGAACATACATTACCACTAAATGTATTTGCCCCTAATAAACTGGCCCGGTGCTACTTCGTTTTTCGTTCGCGAGACTACCGACCTATGTTAACCTTAACCGATTGTCTTGCACGCTAAAAACAAGTAGGGATGCGTTGCTTCTTAGAATAAGCGACATGCAGTAATTGCTATGTGATTCATTCAATGTTGAAATTCATTATTTACATAATTATTAATTAAACTCGTCTTTTTAATAAATTAGGTAGGAGTACATATTTTGATCTTTAATTTATAAGTCGACTTGTACTTATTTTTTCGTCCGCTACACTAGTGTCCGCTATAGCCACCTGTTTACAGATTGTTTGAACTTTGAACGCTAGAAACGATTAAGGGATTGCAATACTTTTTAGAATAAGACACAATAATTGTTACGTAGATCATTCAGTGCTGAAATTAATACTTGTTTTTTTTTAAATAAATTAGATAGGAATATGTATTTTGACCTTTACTTTGACTTTTGACCTTCATCTCCAAGTTAATAAATGAAACGGAAAAAATAGTTCGGTAAAACGATACCGGTCATAATATAATTGTGAGTAGTAATTAAGATCCTATCCTCGAACTTTATCAAATGTATAAATAAAAAAAAGCAAAGCATTTCTTTTACAAACATCAAATGCAAGTTCAATAAATTGGAATTAGATAAGAAATATTAACCTCGTACTCTACAATATCGAGTCAGACTCGTGATAAAGATTCTGAACAATGTCTAATAAATGTTATTAATTTCCTTTAAACCAAAATAAAATTCTAGTTTCATATAGTAGATACTTCCTGTAGCCCGATAAAAAAAATGTTTGGAACAAAATTAATTAGTTTTTAGTCGGCTACAAAATTCAATAGAAAAAATTCAAAAAAGGAATGTGTTCATGAAAAATATCACCACTTATTTTTTAGTACATATAATGTTATTGCTTATGTAAAGACGAGTTCAACGTTCTAGTATACTATGAACTTGATATGACTTTAACAGTAAGGTCGTAACAGTACGGCAGGCTTTGGAGGAAACATAGGCATACAATAAATATAAACTTTCTTTTTTTATATAACCTAACTATACAGGGTGGTCCACCTAAATGTGTACACCTAAATATCTCCTTTATTTGTGATGACATAACAAGTGTTTTTAATGCAATATAAATGGTATCACAAGGTGAATTTTTTGCAAATATTTTTTTTTTCTCAAGATTATCTTTTCCGGAGTGTTCACTTTCATTTTCAAAGATTAAGGTCATTTGAAGGTCACGTTATTATACATATCTGATTGTATTTTTTGCTCAGCTACACGGTGCAATAAAAAACAAATGCAGTTATGTGTCAAAAAACACCGATGACCTTGATAACTCCGAAAAAAAATTACCTAGGTGGAAAAAATATTCGTGCCAAATATTTGGTCCATTGACACCATGCACATTGCGTAACAAATAATTTTTGCATCACAATAACCTGAAGAGATATTTAGGTGTTCTTATTTAAACGTAGAGGAACTGAAAATTTCGCGACTAACATAAAAGTCTATTTATTTCTGAAATGAAACTGCAACTTCACAGGCAGCTTTAGTGATTCACTGAGAAATAAAAATGAGAGCAAAACAGTTATCACTTAAAATCCTCTTTGTATCTGACGGCTTCGAAATAAGAGTGCCGCATCGTGCAAACACACCAGCAGATCGTTCCTACGTGCAAAAGAAATACCTCTCGAGGATTTTGCGTGTCTTTTACAACCGTCGCGTCGCTCGGAGCTCGGAGCTCGGAACGAAGTCCCGCCTCATCAACTATTTCTGAGTTTCCAGCGATTTTCTGCTGAACAAAGGGAAACGAAAGAAGCGTGATCGAGCGAGTCCCCGGGTATCAGCATTTCATTAGAACGAGCCGGTAATGATTTCCAGAGGAGTCGCGGTTGGTTCTTCCGTTGGTCCACGATTAAGCCTGATTCCCCATGATTATACGTTTGCGCGTCTATCGTCGGACAGGTCCAATGTGTCACTGTGACCCTCCGGGGAAAACTCTCCGGCCAGGATTCTCCTGTAAATAGCCAAGATGCGGGAAACAGGCGACCACGGCGCTGCCATAACGGAAAAAAGTCGCAGTGGCCGAGGTACGTCCAGTTTTTGTGCGAAAGTTAGTTACCTTAGTGCGGCTAGTGCTCAACCGTTCTCTCGCAGAGCCATCTATGCCAGCAACGAATGAACGAAGAGGGCGAGAGCTAGTCGCTCGCCCTTCGTCCTTCGTTCTTCGTCCTTCGTCCTGCACGCAGAAATGGAGCGCGACGAACGCGTAATGCCGTAATCACGGTCCCTCCGGTTCTTGGTTCCGTGATCACCGCGAACTATAACTTCACTGATAGTTTATTCTAATTGCTTCCTTATTAATGTCTGACTTTGCCGACGCATCACTACCTTTTAATTTCCTGCTTGTCATTCGTCAATTTACACGCCGCGCCGCGACGCACCGAGTCTACATCGTTGCGCGATCTTCAACATCCTCCCTATCGTGTTACATTCATTATACACATTTCGGACAATCGTTAACCACTTGCACTATATGATTTATTTTACAGTTACCGTGATTAAAACTTGTTTGTTGTTCATAATATCTCGTACAAGAAGAATGTTTATATCTACTGGAGAGTACTAGTCCCTATCCCTATTAGTGAGCCTGTCCCTATTAATGTGTTTTCGTAAATACAGGGTGAGTCACCTAACGTTTGCACCTCAAATATCTTTGTTGTTTCTAAAGTTACGTAAAATGTGGTAAGGACAAAGTTGAATGGTACAATGGGGCTGACACGATGACAAAAAATGTTTGTTTTTATGACATTTTTTTAGAGACATCAAGGTCACCTTGACTTTTTTAAAACGGAACCACCCTTTTTTAAACACCTAAAATGATAGTCCCTATCATTAGGAATTCAGTGACTATAATTATTCCAAGGTCATTCAATGTCACAGATAGAGAAATCGTATAAGATTTAGAATATGAGCTCTAAATGTTTCGGTAAATACACATCGTAGCGTTTTGTAACTTGATATTGATTGTTAATATTGTTTATATTAGAGTGATCTAATATTTCAAATAAACGTATTCTGCTTTCATATTCTAAATCTTATACGTTTTCTCTGTTTGTGACCTTGAATGACCTTGGAATAATTATACTCACTAAATTCCTAATGAAAGGGACTATAAAAATGACATAAAAACAAAATTTTTTTTTGGCATCGTGTCAGCCCCATTGTACCATTCAACATTGTCCGTACCATATTTTACGTATCTTTAGAAACAACAAAGATATTTGAGGTGCAAACATTAGGTGACTCACCCTGCATTAGCAGTACAAATTAAATTTAGAAAATAAACATAAAAAGTATTTTTCTTAATTAAATGAAACTATTAATTTATATGCTACAATGGAAAATATTGTAATTTGTCACTGTTGAAGTATATTAAACAATTTTCCAAATATCCGCATTACACTATCGGTAGTTTTACCTAAATAACTTGTCAAAAAAGCTAAGGGACGTCTACAAGGTATATATTATTGTATCATATAACTGTAAAATTTTCTGAAAAATACAGTGAAATAAGCAATTACGAAGCATTTTTGTGTGTTTTTAAAGTGAATCCAGTAATACCGCGAAATTTTAAGGATTGTCCGTATTAGTGTGCTCTATTGTTCGCTTGTTTCCGTGAAACCTAAAATTCGTAAAAATACGTATTATAAAGAGAATAACATTTGTTTCTTGGAAGAGGTCTCGTAAAATTTGTTTTGAACATTTATTTTAAAAACATTTATGTAATTATTTCGACTTAAAACCTTACTTAATAACAATTTATGTGTTTTTATGTGCTTATTCAAATGTTTTTATTTCGGTTTTTCTAACTTGGAGCAGTGTTTAGACTAGCACATTAATTGGAGGTACACAAATATGGACGAGCACATTAACTGGGGGGCACACTAACGCGTTCAAAGCATTTTTGAAACCACACTAATCGGAACAAAAACTCTACTTTCTATTTTAATTATATTATTGTAAAATATTAACATTTTTAACTTTAAAAAAATATTCCAATAAAAGGAAAAAAATTAAATAATTCATGAATTAACAAGTTGGCTTAATTGGACAGTAATTACGACAAGTATCCTATGTTTATGTACCAGACCGTCGAGATAAATCCGGAATTTTTCGGGCAGTCCCACAAATAAGATGTAGGTAAAGCAAATATAAACAAACCAATTGTTGATAAGGTAACTCATTATACAGGGTATTTCACCTAACTAGACCATCCATATGTCGCTTATTTTTTATGATAGGAAAAATGTCAGAGGAAGAGAGTATTCGGTTCAAAGTGGCAAATGCGGTGATAGCCAAAAAAATGTTCTCCAGGTCAATTTTTTAGGAGGTTTTAAGATCATCGAAGTTTTTTAAAATGGGACTACGTATTTTCATTATAACGCAGTTTTATATCTCATAAAAAGACAAATTGAACGACGTGCGATATGTTGACTTGACCTTCACGTGACCTTCAATGAGAAAATCATGAAATGTTTCTGTTGTGCAATTTTACTGTAACAGTGGGTCGTGTAATTGTTCCTAATGCTTGTAAACAGACTATCTTATTCTCCTTTCATCGTTTGAAGTATGTTTACAAGCAACATATCAAAGCGATAGTAATCATAGCAGGCGATATTTTGCATCAAACCATACAAATCTTACCTTTACCTTCTCCTCATACAAACATGATTTTCTCTTTGAAGGTTACGTGAAGGTCAACACATCGCACATCTTTGAATTTGTGATCTGTGTGATGAATTTGTGAATGACCTTGAAATCTCGAAAACGTGACTTTGAGAAAATTTTGTTGCCTATCACCACATTTTCTCCTTCGAACCGAATACCCTTTTCCTTCGACCTTTTTCCTATAAAAAATGATAAGCGAGATATTTAACATAGTCAAGTTAGGTGAAATCGCTGTATAAATCGCCAATTAGTAAACAAGTGAGAAAATGTCAGCCATAAACTGCGAATATGACCGAAGAACGGCAATACTCTAATTGCGTCGCACTGGAAAATTGCCCGCGGAAGTAATTGCGTGGTTTGGCTACGATAAGACGCAAGTTTACGACCTAGCCGAGAAATTCAGATATTCTGGCAAACAGTAGAAGGTAACTGCATCTCGAGCAACTCACTGGAATCGTTCTGATCGCAACAGAAGCGCGGAATTTGTAATCGAATGGAAAGGAAAGATTAATCAGGCTTTACGAAAACCTCTGTTATCACTGGTCTCCAGACTTGTGGCCTCCCTGTAGCCCCGACTGCAAAGGTAATAAATGCAAAGCATGACGACACCAAAGATACCGTAAAGCCCACCATTTCAGAGGTGATGACGAAAATGGACAAGGAAAAGGTAAAGCGAGCCTGCAGCGGGGTCACGACCAAGGTTCAAAAAGGTCGTGGCACCAAGGGGAGGGTACATCGAGTAATTCCATTGTTTATACCCTTCACTACTTTTGTACAAACTGGCAAAAGAATATATTGACATTTCCCTCGACTTGGATTGTTTTTCTTTATACACCGACAACAACAAAATAGAATTTTATTTCTGTTTAAAGGAAATTATTAATAACTAGATGTGCTCTAGACTGATTTAGGTCTTGAGCACCGAAAGCACAATTAAATGGAAACCTCGAATAAGGATCTCTTATATGTTATATGTATATATGTACGTATGTATGTAGACTGTAGATTTTATGCATTTATGAAAAAATTGAGTAGGTGTAATTTAAAATAATAATGACATTAGAAGTATTTAAGGATGTTCTGGAGGTACAATGGGAGACAAAAGTACAAGAAATTCGAAATCCATCAATATATATTGGCAATGAAAGCCATTCACGAGTATATTTTGCATTAAAAAAAATAGATTAATTTAAAAAGCTTTCGTTTAATTAGTGAATTTCATATTATACTTATTTTTTAATCAAATTGTCTTCATATTATAAAAAATTGCAAGTGACTTTTGCGACTAATTACCCTCTGATTTGTACTTCGAGATAATAAATTTGAAATAAAAATAAATATTTAAATAAATTAAGCTACTTCAGAAAGCAATATTCATGGTTATTATTGAGATGACAACACGATAAATTTGACGTTTTGTAACAGTTTATAATTTTTGCTCTGTAACTGTTTAGTGAATCCTAATAAATTTTGAACATAATTAATTACATAATTTTTACTATACTATATAAAAAACTGGAGTTTCTAGTTGCGTTTTTTCAAGGTTTAAATAGGGTTTGAACGGGAATTTTATGAATTCTCCATAAGAAGACGTGTTAAAATGTGCGAACTTTAAGTTGCTATAATTCTTAAACGGTGCAGTGAATCGAACCCAAACTTTGGTAATTGCATTAATTTAGTAAGAATGATATCTGGTCAAATTTTCAAAAATTTTGTTGCGTTTTTATATACCTCCAGAACATCCTTAAAAATGTTGTTGCATTATTTTCAGCCTAAAAAAGAAAATAAATAATTAAATTATGAAATAATAAAAAATTGAAAGTAAAATAAAAAACTCATAAAATGCACCTATCACCTTCGCTACCATAGCTGTTGCAATATGATTAAGAAATTAAATACATTAAATACACTGAAGGTCAACTCTGTTTTTTTTTTTTAATGGAACTGTATGACTCTTTATTTACATTTTCATAGTGTGTTTCAAGACGAATACAATGACCTATTACGAAAGTCATTCAAGGTTACTCAACGTCAACTCCAATAGAAAATAAATAACATAAACGTATAACGTAAAAGAAGCTTTCGCAACCATATAAAATACTATAACTTCACCAAACATTCAAATTTTGAAGTATCCTTTTGAACCTATTCTATGTGTAAATGTCAAACTTAAAAACAAAATTAGAAAATATTGATTTTTTGAAACCGCCTGACGGTATATACCATACCCTCTGAAATAAAAATTAAATAATTTAAAGTGAATTGTCTAGCCTACCAGTACATATTAGGCAACTTTTCTCTGTATAAGCGTTATTTGTAGATTTTCCTGTATTTTTTGTTAAATATAACGATCATATTGTTCACATAACATTTTTCCCCTATTCTAAAGAGCGAATGAGACTAGTTCGCGATGATGTAGACAGAATAATAAAATAATCACTGACGGGTCGAGGGTTAATCCGAATTCGGGGACAGCGGGCACGTTTCGTGGTTTGTCCGCCGGTTACGCGACGATCCACCGATTTGCTCTTTTATTCGATTCTGGTCTCGTAATCGGGTGGTTCAGTGGTTTTGCTGTCCCACTCGGAGCGCTTTGCATCAGTGTTTATACGAACGTCCGTTTTCTATTTTACTGGAGCTTATCCAGTTTGTCCGGTTCTTTGGATACAGACATTGTTCAGAGGCGATGTAGAAAGGCAGTTAAGGTGCATTCACTCTTTGATAAATGGATTCATTAAAGAGAGAATCGAGGATTTATCCGCGATAAGAACTGCTCTTATGTCTTCACTGCTAGTGGATTCATTTTCAGTATAAGAAGTTTTGATTGATACTCTTGAGGGACTCATTTTTAGCAAAAAATATTATGCGTGCCTACGTACTGTTCTTATTGCCTTACGTAATCATGTTGTCAACTTTCTACTTTATAGGCTGCTTGGTGATTTTTAATCCCTTACTCTTCTACTTTGTTAGAAACATGAAATGATTGAGCAAATTTTAAAAAATGCGACGAATGTTCAACAGTATTTTTTATTTCAATAAAGTCGATTACATTTTATTTTCAAATGTATTATTATAGTAACATTGTTTTATTACAATTGAAAAATTGTTGTACTAATTAACGTCGATTACATTTTATTTTCAAATGTATTATTATAGTAACATTCTTTTATCAAAAATTGGAGAATTATTGTATTAATTAACGTCGATTACATTTTATTTTCAAATGTATTATTATAGTAGCATTGTTTTATTACAATTGAAAATTTGTTATATTAATGACAGATTCATAACAGTTTGATTAGCAGTGGATCACACCGATATACGCAACCCTGTATCGGATTACGCGGCATGTTTACACTTTACACTGCTATGGTTTCCATTTTCTTAGATCAAGGCTTAATACTGTACATCGTTACAGTGTTTCACTTATTGTTTTTTTCCAACAAGAATATGGATTTTTGCAAAGTATTGCATTAAATAGTCGCAGATTCATATTCATGACAAATGTTCAAAATGGACTCTGCGTCCTTTCATAAGTAAATTGTAAAAGATCTGCACTTAGAGCCTACCTTTATTAACTGTTAAGTCGTAAGATTTTTTTAAGGTATCGTTTAAAATCTGTTTACCTCTCCAGTCTGTTATCGATACCTGTTCTCATTTCGTTCGACAAAGTCCTTAGCTTATCACCGGAGAAGGAATTAATCTACGATTTCACAGCTGTTAACGGTGCAGCGAATGTTTCTCTCGTTAGCAACATAAAAGAGCGATTCCACGTTAAATGAATTATGGATAAAGAAAGTATTGTTGCCGGGTAAACTGACAACTCCTTCTATATCTGCATCGCGGAGCATTCTTGCGTTTGTCATTAATTAGGAATCGGTCGATGAAATTCCGATGCTAAAGAAAGATAACCACGAGTAGGTGGAATAATTTCTGAGATTAACATGGGAAAACGTACCGTATCATTACAGGTTGCGAATGCAACAGTTCGATGATTGTAACACCATCAACGCGTATGAACTAGAATTAATCAAGATTCGTTCGCCACAATTCAGGATCTACAGAAAGTTTTTTGTTTTGATTTGTTTTACATGGTCTGTACATTTTCCAATTTTAACCCTTAGCACTCGGATGGCGACTCTGAGGCACCACTGAAAATTGCTATGCCATTCTTAAAAATATTGTCGACATTATTATTTTTGTTCATATTTAATAAACTACTAGACGTTTTACGTTGATATTACATGAGATATTATATCAGTTTTATATGCAAACAATGAAAAACAAATTGTATAGAGTGGAAATATTCTAGAATGGAAAAATCTATTGTTTTTTAGTTAACATAGCTCCGAGTGCAAAGGGTTAACAATGGCTTGGCATTAATTGAATCAAGAATTACCATTTTTTGGTTTTTTTTTCTAACAAAATAAATAAGATAACAATCTGTGGTTTCCGGAATTTGTTTGTATACATAGTGGTCCAGTAAATATCAGAACATGAATATCTCTGTTATTTTTGGAAATATTGAAAAACCTTATTAACATAAGTTGTTCGGGTCGGAGAGATCTATATGTATGTATAAATTCATTCCATATCATATATGTATAATATGGCGGTAATAATTTTTTTGTAGTTGGAGAATTTTCAGAAATTTCAAGGTCACCTTCACATTTTTAGATAGAATCATACATTTTTTTTACATTAATTGATGCAGCTCGACATTTTCTATAAAAAAGTATTGATCTATGTATGTTGAAAAATTATTAGTGATTCTTGTGGGGGCATCCTATTATTTCTTTTATGCGCAAACATGGATCAAATTTATGTGTGGATTGAACCTTGAAAAGTGGTGCAGAAGCCGCATTAGGATATTTACATACTCGTGCGTCTAAAATGATGTTTTCTAAAGCAAACAGTTTACGGTAATTTAACATAAAGGACACGCTGGAGGCAAAGAATGGATCCGATCTTTTCATTAAATTTTTCTACTTTATTATGGTACCAAGTATCAAGTCCTATTATCAGAACATTATTGCTTATTTTGTCATTTCTGCAAGTACGTAGATTATTTTATATAAGTACGTATCTATTCTTTTTAATCCATATAAGCTATCAATTATATTATTTTCAAATTTGTAAGTTATTAATATGTACTTATTTGTACACGTAATGAAACATAGTAACAGTTCATGGAAACAATTTTATTGTCAGAAAAATAATATTTAATGGTTATTAGATACACAAAGTTCAGTTAAAAGGACCCCTTGACGGTCAAAAAAATAAAAACAATTTAAATAAAAACTTAAGAAAAAATAAATTATACAAAAATTTTTGGTACTTTAGTTAATTTAGATTAAATGGGTAGGCCCCCAAACAGTGATAGTGTACATATGTAGTGTAGATAGTGCCAGAGAGGTTATGAGAGTGCTCACGCTCCAGGTTTTTTTGTCTCCACTTTTGTCTCCACTTTTGTCAGTATCAGTCAGTATACATAGACTAGGGATGGGCGATACTTAATCGATTCACTGAAGAACCGATTTTTCCGAAGTAATTTTCAATTCTTTTGAAACGTATCGATTGTTTTTTTAGTTATGAATCGATTTCCGATTCAAGGGGACACACCGGAGAGTTCGAGATTAGAAGTGGACGATCGGGAAACTGATTGTCACATCTATACCGACAGTTTTGTTGCCTTTAAATGAATAGTTAATAAATGATGATTAATGAATACTTAAATTATTGTTAATTCTTCCTCTTTTGTCAAGTCCTAAATAAATAAATAGGGAAATAAATCTAATTTAAAAGTTTATATACAGTATCTCATCGTGAGATACTATTGGTATCTCGATAGTGCTATAAAAGTTATACACTTAATATTGAGTTACTTTTTTTATTGCAGAACTTGATTTGGTAAATCCGTTCTAAAGTGCCATAATAATTAAAGCATTGCATTTTAGTTCTGATTTACATAATCGGAATGCATATATGGATATAAATAGTATTTCGATAGATTTCTTTTTAAATCGATTTTTCAAGGTTCGATTTTTGTCGCTGCGATTCAGAATCAATTTTTTTTTGCAAGAATCGGCCATCCCTAGTATACTAAGACAGAGATAGATCAAATCCACTTTTAGCATGAAACAGAACCTACACCTACTTTTAGCATGCTAAAGATGGGTATAGTACTGACCAAATTGGAGAGAGAAAAACCTCGGGCGTGAGTGCTCCCAAAATCTCTGTAATACATAGTACTTTCTCAACCATTCATCTTTCTCCTCAGACATTTTTCTATAACTGCACAGGTAACAGAGTTATAATCTAACACAAAGGAACATTTAGAAAACACAAAAAGGATTAACTCGTAATAAGTGATTACACGTCGGTTAATGATTAACGGCATTATGTATTTTCTATTGCAGACCTGAAGATAATAATACCATAATGAACTGGGCACGTAACATTGTTTATACGTGTTACCGTGTTTAGGTTCTTACGATATTGTAATTCCTACAATTACTCTGATATTGTAATTGCACATTCTTCGAAGACAGCAAGGCTGCTCGATTTCTCCGCGAAGGAACGCGGATTATTGTACAGCGAAAGAGATTGTTGCGAGCATATTTCATGAGGTACCGAGGGAGCAATTAACAAAGTGTTTCGGCTCTGTCCGATCAGAGTAAAAAGTCCGAAATGTAAAAGGCATGCATGCGGTTGCATAACGAGCCGCGCTGTGAATTAATCGCAACGATGTTCTTTCGTTTTTTAATCGGTCGGCGCCTTTGCAAAATAACTGGCGGGGAAGTAAATAAAAGTTAATATGACGGTGCGTGAATATCTTATTGAAAGGCAACCATTGCCCACCGGTGTGTAAAGTAACGAACGTACAATCTTAATAAACTGTAACGTAAAATGAATTCTAATTGCCGGCGGATAAGGCTTCTCGTTAATATGCGCACGGCGTGGACAAATAATATCGTAACATTAATTATTAATAATCGAAGCGTGCCGTAATGTATATTCAGCCGCGTCGGCGCAGCGCACTGAGAAAATCTGGAAAGTAGACGACAGCCAGAGAAAGCGGTGAGGTAAACTATCCGGCATTTTGTTGTTATATTAAGCTATAAATTATACGTAAAAATTTTATGAACACGCATTCGAGTACCAATGGACATTTCGAAGGGAATGCGTGGGTCATGTGCCCGTAATACGTGTTCCGTTGCATCCTGTAATTTTTACACGCGTGTAAAGGATGCTTTTATCGGTCGTTCTTCGACGATGTAATAAATCAACGCCTCTTCGAAGACGCAGAGTTCCGGTAAAACGTTCCTTCTCGACTAGTATTTAGCTTTGGATTTCTAATTAGCGAGCCATCTCTTAATGACATTATATTTAACATTCTATTATGGTGAGATCGTAATTATCGACTCGAATGACGGAATAGATTTTCGATTCGCTATCAAAACGAATGTTTCCTGCGTTTCGCATTTAGATTCAATTTTAAATACCGCTAATTTAACGAAACGAAATTATCTGTAGATTTTGCTCGCCATTAAATATTTCATTTCTGACTTTTATTATCAACTTTTCGGTCGACTAAATTTCCGGTATATAGCAAATTTTCATATTTCGTAACGAATTAAGGTTATTTTTAATTGGTCTGCTCCTTTATTTACGATCTGCCGAAGAACGACGACACTAATTAATGTTAAACAGATCTATTTTATGATTCTCAATGTTACGACTGTGACAGTAGATATGTATACATATACTTTATTGATCTTGAATACATATGTATATCATTAGTATGTAAAAATACTGTAAAACTGTGATGATGATAATAATAATTGTATCTTTATTGCATATATCTGTGGTTGTAAGGAAGAACGCGGCTAAGGATGTCACATACTTTAAACACAACACAAACGTTAAAGTACAATAAAAAAATATAATTATTGCGAAATAATTAATATTAAAAGTCAAACAAAATAAAATGGATATGTAATATAAATATTAATGGACACAAGCGTCAAATTTCTTAGAAGGTTTTGTTAGTACAAAAATAATTACGGATTTACTGTTAGAAGTCAATTGATACATGATATTTGTTATAAATTTTTGGTTGTAAGAAAAAACGCCGCATGTTGCAATTTTAAAAAATTTGGGTTCATGTATTAATTGAGCTTCAGAGTATAGGATTTACGTATTTACCAGAAAAAAAGTCATGAAAACAAATTCGAAAGGCTCAAAAAAATAATACGATTTAACGGATGTTCTAAACGAAAGAATTAGTGATCAAAACTTTAAACGGCAATACATATCTCGAAAGTGAAAGTATGTGACATGCGACGTTCTTCCTTGCAACCACAGAAATATCCCTGCGGTTTAAAGAATTATTAAGCAGCTATTAACGTATACAGGGTGTCCCAAAGAAGTTGTACTTCCTTGAAAGGGGTGATTCGTGAGGTGATTTGAAGTAACTTTTTCCTTTGCGAAAGTAATCTCCACAGCTTTGTTAAGGAGTTATTAACGAAAAACACGGACCAATCATAGCGCGGTTACAGCAGATGTCTTCCGGCTCAGCCAATGCTAAAGTCACGCGTTTCGGGACCTGTGCTCTGATTGATCCATGTTTTTCGTTAAAAACTCCTTAACAAAACTGCGGAGGACATTTTCACAAAGGAAAAAGTTACGTCAAATGATCTCGGGAATCACCTCTTTTAAGGAAGTATTGGGACACTCTATGTAATAAAATGAAATTGTTTACGACTAATTGCAACCAAACTATTTCTCCATTAACACCACAACGGGACTGTCTGTTTCGTGCTTGAACACGTTGAGTGATGCGAAACAAAGCTAATTTAATAGGCATTCCGATCAATGCACGTGCTTTATTGCTTCCTACGAATTATACGAACAGTTCACTACATTTTGATGAATATTAATGGCGATTGGTGCTGTCTATATACATAATATAAAAATGGATCAGTTACTTGATGATTTATGTTCTCTGGGCTCGAATTGGTTGTTACAGCGGACTTAAAAACCGTATATTTAATCGCTGTGATATATAGCTTCTCATTTATTTTATATTTTGCATGACGTATCTTTTGGAATACTAATATTTGTAACTGGCTACGATATTAATAGATTGTATTTAAATCGAGTTTATCTTTCGGAACATCAATATTTCGTTACTTGAAATCTTTTAAATATGACAGATGGTTAAATTATCATTATGAATATTTAATACATAAGTAAAGAATGTTTTTGTAATATGCTAGTGGTACAGCCCGAGGGTACTCAGCTAAGATAAATAACAAGAGTCGTTACATTGTATAATATTCTTCTCCGCACCAATTATGCAAAAACAAAGCAATTAGAACAAAGGAGTAATCATGTCTTACTAATTATATTTTTAGTATTATCCCCTCCTATTAAAGCTACCTGTTCTTCAGGTTATTAGGCAGAAGCTATTAACATGATTTTATTAACGTCTCCCATAGTTTATGTGCTAATTACATACTGTCGAGAACAATTTTTATCTACATTAGGTACTCGAGACGAATAAACAATTTATTTTCATAAGTATTCATTGATTAATTGAAAGAATGGTTTGCAAATTCGTTGGTAGGAAATTACTATTAAAAGCACGTATAAAATATAATTGTATCCAAAAAAAAACCGTCGAAACTTTACTTTTACTGTTCCAAGGAGTAGTTTTTGTTAACTCCTTAAGGGGTTACACCACCTTGGCGCTCGGAAAAATAGGTATAAAAATAAACTTTTTTTTTACGCTGCCATTAAGTATATAAAATGATCTTTATTTTACACATATATATAGTAGTTTTATGAACAATTTACAATATTAACGATTAAAAAAAATAATAAATGGCGGAGATATAAGTCGATAAGTAGGACCCTTTTTTGCGGATGGTGTACTTGATGTCTCTGTTAGGCATCGTCTAAAACATAATAAATAAATTTTTTCTTATTTAAAAGGGTAATAGCTAAAATGTGACGTAGGGAAAAACGTTAACAATTTTTTTTGTAGAAATGACAGCTGTTTGGAAAAAACTCGAATTTTCATCGAAATTTTGCGTTTAAAAATGTATACCTTTCGAACATGGCACCCAATCACAAAAATCCTACGTCACATTGTAGCTATTACCCTTATACATAAGAAAAAATTTATTTATTATTTTTTAGATGATGCCTAACAGAGAAATCAAGTACACCATCAGCAAAAGAGGGTCCTACTTATCGGCGTATGTCTCCGCCATTTTTTATTTTTTTTAATCGTTAATATTGTAAATTGTTCATATAACTACTATACAGGGTGTTATATAATTTGAAAACTTTCCAGCCGAATATCTCGAAAAATATGAAAGATATTAAAAGAGTGTAAAACACGTGTCCAAGGATTTCGAGGGGAAAGGGGGGGGGGCAGTATCAGTTTTTTATTTGGGTGGCGTTTTCAAGGTCATTTGAAGGTCAACTTTGTTTTTTCAAATGGAAACCTATATTTTTTATTATGGGATCTTATTGTACGTAAAAAGTTTATCCGCGCACTAGTTTCGGAGATATTTAAAGAGAAGTAGAGCGAGGCATACGTACTGGATAAAATAAAGTACGCACCTCGAATATTTTTACAATTACGTTTATAACTTCGTAGTTTTTACAGATATAATAATTATGTATTTACACAAAAAGAAGGTTTCTTAATCTACTTTTAAGTTTTAACAAAAATAATTTCAAAAACATTTAAAATTTTTCAATAGACAGGTCCGTTACGTCTGTTGTCATATTTTCCTCGGACAAAATAAAGTACGCACTAGAGTGTTTATTTACTTTCAGCAATACTGGCATGTAGGATACCTTTTTTCGCGGTTGGAGCTAACAGAATGTATACAAATACACGTATTACTAAAGTTTCAGTTAGCCATCAGTGCTCTTAGAAGTAAGATTGTAACATTCCATTGCGACTAACATGGAAACGAAACCCGTACAAATCAGAAAATTAATAGTAAACGACCGGCAAAAGGGGCTCTCCAATAGGAAAATTGGTGAAAAGTACCAAGTTAGTGAAGCAGCGGTCAGAAAGATCTACAAAAAATTTGTAGAGTTTGGCACAGTAGTCGATATCATCGGTCGCGGACGGAAGAGAAAGACAAATTCAGCCGAGGATCGTAGAATTATCCGGGAAACTAAGAAAAATCCGACTGTTACTAGTCGTGTAATCAGGGAAAATGTGCAACTTAACATTTCTGAACGAACCGTGCGCAGGAGACTTCGGGAAACTTGGCTGCGGAGCAGTTTTGCACAGCGTCGCCCTTTAATGTGAAAAGTTAATAGATTCAAACGTCTCGAATTTGCAAAAAAATACGTCGACAAGCCAGTCGACTTCTGGAAAAAGGTTATTTGGAGTGATGAGAGTAAGTATGAGCTGTTTGGGCATAAAAATGAACACGGGTTTGGTTGAAGCCCGGCGAAAAACTTCTGGATAAAAATGTCCAAACAACTGTCAAGCATGGAGGGGGCAGTATTATGGTGTGGGGGTGTTTTGCGTAGTCGGGTGTGGGAAATCTCGTCAAGATCGATGGTATTATGACAGCAGACAAATACATTGACATCCTCAACGAGAATTTAGAGGAGTCTCGGCTAAAGATTGGTCTGGAAGATGACTTTATCTTCCAACAAGATAACGATCCTAAACATACCGCGCATAAAACTGCTGCTTTCTTTCGTGCTTCGAGGATCAAAGTGCTAGATTGGCCAGCACAATCGCCGGATTTAAATCCAATTGAAAATCTGCGGTCCATTTTGGACCAGAAGGTTGACAAGGGTGACGTAACGAATAAATTCAAGTTATTCGAAGAATTGGAAAAGGCGTGGGGAAACATCGACGAACAGCACATCCGGAATCTCGTCGAGAGCATTCCTCGGCGTTTGCAAGACGTCATACGAGCAAAGGGCGGCCATACAAAATACTAATTCTCAATTAGAACTTAATTTCGACTGTTATTATCACATGCGTACTTTATTTTGTCCGAGGAAAATATGACAACAGACGTAACGGACCTGTCTATTGAAACATTTTAAATGTTTTTGAAATTATTTTTGTTAAAACTTAAAAGTAGACTAAGAAACCTTCTTTTTGTGTAAATACATAATTATTATATCTGTAAAAACTACGAAGTTATAAACGTAATTGTAAAAATATTCGAGGTGCGTACTTTATTTTGTCCAGTATTATACTGCGAGAAAGTTTGTAATTTCTTTATAACTATAACAAACTTTCAAAACGTTTTCCGTTGATTTCTAAACAATAATACAGACGACTCTCTAATTCTGAACGAACATTTTTGAAGGTATCTGTTGGAATAGCTCTACATTCCTGTACAATTCTGCGACGCAGATCGTTGATGTTTTCTGGTTATGTTTTATTAACAACAGACTTTAAATGTCCCCACAAAAAGAAGTCGACTGGAGTTAGATCTGGTGATCTTGGTAGCCACTCAATAACACCTCTTCTACCGATCCATCTTAGTGGGAATCGATTGTTTAACCACTGGCGAACTGGTAACGTGTAATGCGGGGGAGCACCATCATGTTGGAGGTACAAAAGTTCTTCATTTAACAAAAAATTGCCGTTTTCATCTCTTTGGTTTTCAAGAATCAAGTGGATCAATGATGTCGTCCAGTAAATTTAAATACAGATTGCCATTAAAATTCTCTTGGAAAAACAGAGGACCTATAATAGCATTTCCTAAAATGCCTGCCGAAACATTTATTTTTTCCAGCCATTGAGTATTACCTTCTCCAATAAGATGTGGATTTTCGTCGCTCCAATAACGACAATTATGACGATTTACGGTATCGTTTAAGAAAAGAGTGCATTCGTCGCTAAAACAAATGTTTTTAATTAGATTAGGAGTGACGTTTATCATATTTGTTAATTCTTCACAAAACTCAATCCGTCTGTCAAAGTCATCTTCCAATAACTTTGGATGCAACTGCATCTTATACGGATGAAACTTGTTATGTTTAAGTAATTTGTGCACGGATCCCACTGATACACCAGTTACCATTGAAACTTGTCGAATCGAACAAGTAGGATTCACAGTAAACTGTCCTATAATTTCGATTTGATCAGCTTCTTTTATGAATATTGGCTGGTTTCTTTTTAAATTTGTCACCGATCCTGTTTCCTTAAACTTTGCAACTAATTGTAACACGTACGTATGAGAAACACGTGTATCAGAATGTCTCTCATTAAACGTAGCAGCAGTTCGACCAGCACACTCACCAGCTCCATAAATAAAAATTATTTCTACACGTTCTTCTAAAGAATACACCATTTTATACAATTAATTGTACTACGATATAGTATCTCTTATTACGATGATTCACACTTCACTAAATAGTACAATCTTATATTGAAAGACAGACAACATAAACAAGAGATCAATAGAGGACAACAACTGGAAAACATCAACGATCCGCGTCAGAATTTTACACAATAATATGCCTCGCTCTACTTCTCTTTAAATATCTCCGAAACTAGTGCGGGGATAAAAAAAAGTATCCTACGAAAAAAATTGGTCTTTTTACGTACAATAAGATCCCATAATAAAAAATATAGGTTTCCATTTGATAAAACAAAGTTGACCTTCAAATGACCTTAAAAACGCCTCGAAATCCTTCGAATGTGTTTTACACTTTTTTAATATCTTTCATATTTTTCGAGATATTCAGCTGGAAAGTTTTCAAATGAACACCCTGTATATGTATATGTGTAAAATAAAGATCATTTTATATACTTAATGGCAGCGTAAAAAAAAAGTTTATTTTTATACTTATTTTTCTGAGTGCCAAGGTGGTGTAACCCCTTAATTTTCTGAATAAGAATACTGTTTTGTACGTATCACGATCGCGTATTACGATGACGAATTGCCCTCCAAATTAATATTGGGCTATGGGATCGAGGGTAGAGTTCAGTAGTGCACGTGTCTTACGTTTTCGTGATTCGACCGTTACTTGCAAGAAACTAACGCGACGAAATGGTAGCTAATAGTGTTGTGTTTACGTTGCTGAGGAAAACACTTTTTCCGCCCTCTTCGACTTGGGTCCCCACTCTTGTCGAATTTCTTGCACCATTCCCACGAATGGGCCTTCGTAGGGCGGTTCCTAGTTTTTCGTAGAGTTGGAAAATTGATCAACACCGTGTCACCACTCCTTCTAATGCGCCCGAAGCGCGCTGAGTCCGTGGCGCGTGTGACGAGGCCGGTGACCCAGTGTTCTTTTGACCCTGGAACTTTATGGTACGATTCTCGTATCTGCGAGGGTTAATGTAAATAATGACTTTATTTATTTATTTATTAATGCTCTAAATCGTGTATGGTTTATTGTATAGCATACATTAACACTTTACAATTGACAATTGACAATGAGGTGTATATCGTTATACTAAGTTAAATTAACATAAACGATAAACGCTAAATGCGAATCTTACATTTTTTGAGAAAATTGAAAATAAAAATTAACGCTGTAATGTCTCGCACGCTTACAAAGAAATTAATAATATAGAGAGGGTAGTATTCTCGTTTGAGGAGCAGTTCGATTAAATGCCCTCGTTCTGAATCGTATTCTGGACATTGCCATTCTGGACTAAGTGCCACATGTTGGGTGCAGATCGGTCTGCTAAAGAAAAAATAATAGCTCGATGTTAAAACAAAATGGACAGATTGAGAAAATGAAAATTTTTTAATGATCTTCGCACATTAAAAACTATCTTGTGGGAACAAAGAAAGTATTAATCATATAAATTTGAATCTACTCTTACCCACATATTCAGGTTGAATACAATATTTGTCTATAACTTTGTAAGAAATACTTCGTTTGTATACACTTTGTATAAACGTACTTCACTAATATGCACGCGTGCAGAATAAAATACCCTTTTTTAAATGCAATTTTTTTGCTACAGTTGCGATATACAGGGTGTCTCATTTAAGTGTGACCTCCAGAATATCTTCTATAATTTAAAAAAAACTAAAAAATTTTTATAAAAATAAAGTTATTTTTGACGGACTTATCGAAGCCGCCATGGTTCCGTCATGCCGCAACGGAACAAATACAAAAGAACCATTAGCTAGATACGACCGACGAATTTTCTTTGGGAACAATCATTCTTCCTACACACGCTAATCACAGAATAGTTAATAAACTCATCGTTGGTGTCGTGGGGGAGAGGATACCGGTCGAGTTTGCATAAAACGTGCCACGTCCTTTGTTGTCCCGTAGTAAGAGTACACGGTGTCATCCATGGCCACCGTGGAATACGTGACGAGACGTCATTAAGATTCTGTGCATCAATCCCCAAAGCGATGTGCATTTGTCTCCGAAGCGGGAAGAAGAAGAAAAGACACATATGGGTCATTGCGGACGAGCCGAACTCCGTTCTCCATTTACAATTGAAGAATGAGAGCCTTGTGGTCGTTGTCGCTCTCGAAAACAGCTGTAACCACTCGTGGATTGGTTTAATATGCGTTGGAAGCGGCTCGAAAACGGAAAAGGAAGAAACCAGACAAACGTTGACGTTAGTAGTATACATAGTTAGAAGTGCTGCTTTGACTTTTCGAGAGGTACTGTAACATAGACACTTCAGAGTGCTGTGTTCGTCTTTCCTAGCAGTCGACGATAAATTAGCATAAGGGTAATACAACAATAATAAACTTAGATTTGAGGCGTTTAAACGTTTTAAGTCGGATCCTTTCGCTAAAATTATCCCAACATTTGATATTTGGACAAGAAAGGAAATGAAAGGAAATATCGTGAAAAACTGAATTTTTCATGTGAATAGTACACAAATAAATGGATTAGTTAATGAAAATGATTGTTGATAATAAAATTTATTTAAAATGAAGATTTGCATTTTGCAACTGCACCAACGATGCAGACATAACACAATTTTTCTCTAGTAAACTAATCCAGCTAGCTTGCCAGAAAAACTGAAGTCGTTTGGTCCATTTATAAAAAGTTATTGTAACTTAAAATGTATGCCATCAATTAATGAGACTGACTGTACCTATTCATGTAATATTTGTTGTAGTTTACGGGAATTTTGTAGTACATCGTTTGCATTTATCTATTTATTTCTATTCGAATGCATAAGTTATCTGTTTTTTTTTTGTATTTTACTCTCAAGATTTTGGTACGAAAATATATTTTTTGCTGATTCTGACAACTGGCGTTCAATTTTTACTATAAGATCTGCTAATCTCAGGATCGAGTGAAATTTTATTTTTATAATCATTCACATTTTGAATAAATTCGCTGAAGTCAGAACTTTTTATCCTCGGATAATTGTTTATTGTAAAAATACTTTGTCTTGTTCCTTCGCTCAGCTGAATCAAACAGCATTTGTTTCATGAAAGTTATATTAGATCTGTACAGCAGGGACCATAACTGTTATAACCAAAACGAAAAACAGTCATGGGATAACAAGTACTTCATCGACTAAAATCGTATTGGTTACAAATAAGGATTATAAATGACTGAAAATTCTGTCTCTTGTTGGTAAATGTTATCGTTAAGAGAAATTCATTTCACTCGCTCATAACAGTTATCGATAGGAGAAGTTTATTTCGATCGCTCGTAACAGTTATCAATGAGAAAGGTTCGTTTCGATCGCTCATGACAGTTATTGATGAAGAAAATTTTCAACAGTGATTATATTAAATAGTACAACTTTCAAATAATAGACAATCAATTATTTATTTATGTATTTATTTATTAATGCCCTAAACCGTGTATGGTTCATGTAGCATACATTAGTATAACACTTTACAATTGACAATGAGGTGTATATCGTTATACTAAGCTAGACAATCAATTATTTGATAAATGGTTTATTCATAAAATTAATCGTTACAATGAAAATTTAATGTGACAGACATGAGTTTTTTCCCAAATTTTCTCCTGACGATAATAAAATTTCTCCTGTAAACAATTCTACGTCCATATACGAGTGGAACAGAGTCGTCCGCGATAAAAAACAGTTAACAAACAGACTACATGTTGTTCTTATGGTCTATTAATTCGTCTTGTTGTACGAAACTTTCTCAATGATTTTCACAGGCTTGCTCCATCCGAAAAAGAGTAGACAACTCTCGATAATTAAATTAACATCCGAAATGAATGTTTTCATCAACAATTATTATGAGCAAGTGAAAAAAAATTCTATCATCGATAACTGTTATGAGCGATCGAAATAAACTTCTCTCATCGATAACTGATTGGAGCAATCGAAATAGTTTTTCTAAATCAATAACAGTTATCTAGGAGGATCCAAATTTTTGGACACTAATAACTGTTATTTGTAACGAAAAAGTTTAAAAATCGATATTTTTTGATCCTTTTGTTCTTCGATTTATTTTTCTTTGTTTTGTGTTGATTATCTTAAATTACAATGATAATCAACTTTTTATTAATAATTGTTATCGTAGAAAATTTTAGAATAACTGTTCTTTTCTATCCCTGCTGTATAGTACATGTGGATATACGATGGTTCGCAGCTTAAACCATATATACCTATAGACCCGGTGCAGATAAGTCTGCCATGTTCCAAGATTAAACCGGCTAGCAGACGATTTATGTGGGCAAAGTGCTATAGTATGTTAAGAAATCGCAGTACAACGAAGCTGAAGTTGGAGAGGGGAAACGGGAATCGTTATCGTATCTCATTCTGTATAAATATTTATGGAAACTGTAACTGTAATATACATATATACATGTATTTTATTTTATTACTCGTTCATTTTTACTTTACTCTTATTATTTTAAATATGGCTAACTCGTTTTGTCGATTATAATTTGGAAAAAGTTAAATTTTAATGTAGAAGTTGATAATATAAAATCTGTATTTACTTCTTCACAACTTATTTTATTTAAAAAAAGAATAGTAAGAACAATATACATATACCGCAACAGCCAGGTGCTTCGTCTCATACACTATCCTCCATTTTGAATTATCTCGTTCCGTGACATGTGGGCACCAGATATTTTTTAATCTCGGAACACGGCATTGTATGCACATACTATACCTATGCCGGGTCTATAAGTATATATGGTCTAAGGTTCGCAGAGCTCGACTAATTCTTGCCGCGTGTAGTTAAAAGGTATACGCCATGAACGGCGAGAATCATTCGAGCCGTGAAGTTGTGGACGCGCGAAAAGCGGCGCTGCGTTCAAAGGCCGGGGAACGTCTTTCTTCTAACAATGGACATGTCGTTGTCTTTCGTTCCACTCGGTTTGCCTTGCTTCACCGCGACACGTTCAATAACCTTCTGTCTAGTGAAAACTGAAAAAAGGTGTTGGTTGGGGAGCCACGTGATCGCGAACCACCAGAAAAGAATTACGACCGCAATCGCACGGTTTACGGTCGCCAGTACGACATTTATGATTTACGGGACTGCGTACACACTCGGAGACAAACATAACTTCGAAATTGAACGTGACGCAGAGTGACTTCAATCACGGTTCCGTCTTTCCCTTTTACAGACCTTGGATTCTTCAAATCACGATTTTATCATTAAATCTTGTAGGGAACTCCCGGGTTGAGGTAACCGATGACGACGTAAGAACGAGAGTGGTTGATTCAGATTAACATAAAGCCATTGTTGAAAATTACATGTCGAGCTCGTCTGCCTTAACTCTGAGTTTGTTGATGCAGAATTATTTCTGACCGGTATCTTATAAATTTAATATAAAAGATGTAAAATGTCAAAGATATACTGGGTGTCCCAAAAAAAGTTCCAGTTCCTTGAAAGTGTTGATTCCTGAGCTCATTTGAAATAACTTTTTTCTTTGCGAAAATGTTCTCTGCGATTTTCTTAACGAGTTATTGACGAAAAACGTGGACCAATCAGAGCGGGGATACACCAGACCGATTCCGGCTCGGCCAATGCCAACGCCACGTTCAGTGGAAGCTGTCGCCGAACCGAAATCCGTCTGCTGTAGCCGCGCTCTGATTGGTCCGTGTGTTTCGTTAATAACTTCTTAACAAAGTGGCGGAGAACATTTTTGAAAAGAAAACAGTTATTTCAAATGACATTAGGAATCACCCTTTCCAAGGAAATACAACATTTCTTGGATACCCTGTATTTACCTAATACGTTTTAAGTTACGCCTTCGTAAAGTTGTTTCTTTAATTATTCATCTCATTTTTTATGTAATTAAGTTTTTAACTTATTTCGACTACTATTATTTTCCAACATTCACAATTTTCAAAGTGGAAAACAATAAAGTAGAATAGAAGTTACGACGAAATAAAATCAATTGTAATATTGTAACGTGTTCGATAGACTTTACGAGTTTGAATGTTTCTGTTGGTAGCATGGGCTCCGCGTAATTACTATAAACGTAGACCGAAACGCTCCATAGCGACACGCGTCTGTGCATACAAGTCACCCATTACTTATTATAGAACCCCGCTTTCCATGAAAAACGGACGCAGCAATTTTACACGGCTCGAACGAAAGCGAAACTGTACCGCTCATTGTTTAAAACATTTCGCTTTCGCTTTTGTTGCAACGGTCTTTCACCGATTAAGTCGTAATTTTTCACGCGAAACTTATTTCGGCTCGGGGCATTCTCTGAGCATTTGCGTGGTGGTCACGAATCGTAGAAAAAAAGAACGGGACTCATATCCACCCACTATACGAACATTGTTACGTAGCAATTCAATACGCAAAAGAAAAAACCCAGAATATTTAACATAATAATAAATATGTTCTGCTTATTAACGAAACCCAAAATAAAAACATTGGACAATTATTTGGCGAAGTATTTAATTATTTCTATTGGACTGTGAGTTAGTGGTTGTGTTGGTGATGGTTAGTGCCAACAATGATGCATTCGTAAATATTATAAAGATGTTTGTTTGTACTATGAACACATGTATTTATACATCGTGTTCCGAGTTCTGATCACATTTAAAGACTACATATAACGATTTTGTCGTATTAATTGGTAAAGCGGTATGCCTCTGCATAAAAATATATGTTATTTATACCGAGTGACAAATAGTTAAGCTAATTCAATAAATTGCCATGATGCAAAGAAGAGGATCCGTAGAGGACATATGGAGGTCATTTTTGTTTTTATAAACATATATTTTTTATTACACCAGTTAATGCATCTTGATATTCTTTACACGAAAGTGTTAACCTACTTATGTGAAAAAATCATTTTTTTAAGAGATATGAGAGGTTCGATGTGAGACAAGTAAGTACTTATATTACCACTTCGATTTACATTGGCTATTATTATTTATAGTGGAAAATGGTTCACGTAGGGTTGAATGGTATCAAAAGGTGTACATTCTGACGTTAATAGTTTTTTTGTAGGTTGACGCAGTAAGACTTGAGAGAGTACGTATTTGCGGATGTTATGATGTAAATGATCGTCACATCGAACCTCTTATATCTCTTAACAAAATGATTTGTTCACATAAGTAGGTTTACTTAGGTTGACTTTCTTGTAAAGAATGTCAAGATGCATTAAGTAGTGCAATAAAACATATATGTTTCCATTAAAAAAAATTGAATGACCTTCGTATGTCCTCTAACCGTCCACTTACGAAAAAACCGTTAACGTCAGAATGTGCCCCTCTTGATACCATTCAACCCTACGTGAACCATTTTCCACTACGAATAATAATAGTCATATAAATCGAAGTGGTAATATGTGGTGACCCACCATGTATAAAAACATTAGACCAGTGCAAAGAATCAAATAGTAGTATGATATAAGATTAAATAAAAGAGGTAGGCAGATGGGAATGAAAGCAATGTGATATGGAAGGATATAATTTATGGTACGAATCGAATGCGACATATTTTTGCGTGTGACGCATGACGAGGGGTGGATGACAATCGAATGAAAGAATGCGGCATACGAGACAGATATGTATATCATTTTTTACAATAGTACGGTGTCATGCAAACAGTACAAAGTCAAATCTATGCATCGGTTTACATAAATAAAATTGTATCAGGTCATAAAGATATTGCATGAATCGAATTAATATAAAATAATGGTTCGAAGCTATTAATATAAATATAACACATGAATATAAAAATAAACAAATTCTGGTACCACAAAGTGGGCCCACGAGACTTGTGATGTTATTAGTAATTTTTACCGAGGTATTTAGGCGATACGTTTATAATGAACTATAATGTTGATTTAAGTTAACTATTATGGAAATGTTGATTACTTCTCACTTTAATTTGTGGTTTCTAATATTGTTAATTTATAAATAATGCAGAATAAAAAAAATCAAGTGTTATATTTTTTAATTTATTTCAGAGAAACCTTTCGGCGCTAGGAGAACTCCCTCCCTCTACACCGTTCCAATTCTTCACAACGACCTCTGACGAGTCTGGAACATTTCGTACGGAATAAGTGGATTTAGTGAAGAGATGGTAACTTCATCCTGAGGATCGGTGACGCTCTCGTGAGCTGAAATGTAATGGATGTCACGACGCGACGCGGCGCGGCGCGGCGCGGTATAGCAGGGCGAAAGATGGTATGATGCGGGCTCATCGGAAGATGGTTTCACGTTGTACCAGGAACTATCCCACGTTCGCTCGTTCTTTTCCCAGTTTTTTTATTCGTCCACTGTCTTCGCGGTACTCTTCCTTCGTTTTCTTTTCCTCTTTAACGAGCATGTAACTGATTGCACTGGGCGCGCTGCAGCGACAAGTGCGCACTGCACACTATGTACTGCACACCGTGGCAGGGTGTCTCGCAGAATTTTTCTCTATTATACCGGGGCGAGAGAAGTGGATTCGTAACGCTGCAACTACAGAGCAATAATGAATAACTTGACGTTTTGCGTGCGCAGGATAATCAGCGACAGAATTCATTTGCAACGTCAGGACTATTATTATTCTTTCATTTCTGGAGTTATGTCAATACGAAACGATTATTAAAAGACCGCGACGGTTTGAGCATCGGCCTCTGCGATTACTTATGATATTAATTAATAATAATATTATTTATAATTATATTCCGTGGTTATACGAAGTTTGTGTTTAAAATCTGTTTAACAGCAAATACGAAGTTAGATAATAGGGAAGGTTGATCGTGTTTACAATGCAGAAGGTGTTGACCTTGAAATGAAAATTTTTAAAATTCTGAACGGTCTTCGTATATTAAAAAATATCTTGTGGGAACAAAGAAAGTATAAATTATATTTTGAATCTACTCTTACGCACATTCCTACGTATCAAGTGGTCAGTTTTCAAGGTCATCGATGTTTTTTTTTTAAAATAACTACATATATTTTCGTGTTGCACATCGCATGGCTCAAAAAATACATTCAAATATGTACTGTGTCGTTCAATTGACCTTGAACTCCGAAGTTGAAGGTCAAACTTAAATTTCCTTTATAAGGAGAATACAGGCTTTGCAAGAAATGCTAACACCTATAAATCTGTACAAAAATGTCTTTCGTAGCACAAAGAATATCGAGATCACAATATATAAGATAATAATAAGAAGAGATAATAATAATTTATAAGGGACTGTTAATTTAAAAATACGCAGAAAATACGAAATGTGAATTGAAAAAATCCGTTTCATCAGGGAAAATCACTTTCTGTTATAAACGGATAAGTGGCCTACAATTAGAGAATATCTCGTAGAATAGCGTGTGATGAACAAGCTAATGCGTTGTTTCGATTAAATAAATTAGGTAGAAAGCAAAAATATTTTCGTTCAAATTCCTCTATAAGAAACGGCAGTTACACATCAACCTACTTAAACTATATAAACAGCAATTTACTTAATTATAATTATCTATAAAGAGTGAAAGTCAAGTTTTGACGTGTTACTATTTGGGCGCATCTTTCTTGCAAGTTACTCTATTTACTTTGTTTGTGAAATTTTAAAACACTAATGAATTGTAAAATTTATTAGTTTATCCTAGTATTTCTTGTCATCCTTACTTTAATTTTATGTATCCCCATTTTAATACGAAAAAGCGCAGCTACTGAAGAATCAAATTTACTTCATCACAATTGTTGCTTTATAGTTCTCTATTTATTAACATTCATTATACAAAATTTCAGCATCCATTTACATTGTAGTGTAAATATAGTTCTATATATTGTTATAAAAGCATATACACAATACAATTATACATATAAGTATATATACGTATATGTATAATAGTATGATTTCGATGAAATATTCAGAATATTTACAATTGATACAGATCTATAAAATTGATTTCTTAAATTCTCCATATATGCGCACATAAAAAAAGTTGCAAACAACAACGTTTAGTATTTTCTCTGTAATTCTGACCAATTGCAATTTTTTCAAAATATTTTTTTGCACGTCATGTGGTAAACTAATTGCTCTAACTTCTAAAAAAAAAAAAAATCCAAGTCGAATGGTCCAATATTAAAAAGCTATGGACGTTTAAAAAGTGTGCCAATATTATTTGGTTCACTGTACTTTCAAACGAGGATGTAATTTAAATGTTTAAATACAATAAAAATGAAGTAAATTTGATTTGACGAGAAAAGAATTCTGTTGCAAAATCAGAGGTTTCAAACTAGGTCAGTGGTTGGAGTTGTTGGAAAAGCTCATTCAGAAGTGTATGACATCGTGAAATGCATAGCTAAGGATGCCACCAGTATATTCAAAATCCACGAAATAGTAGAATCAGGTCACATCGATTGCCATTAGGAAGTATCCTATCAGCCTGTTCTTCCTGTTCGACGGTACTCCTTTCACAACGGTTCCGTTCCTTGTCGATGTCTTCATGGTAGCTGCCTTCATGGCAGCCAGTGACACGTTGCCGCAATACAGGTAAAGTGACAATAACTTTTGCCGAACAACGAATGAGACCTGATTTCACCCTCCGCTAGCCCCTTCTCCCAAACTAAAGAGGTTCACCATTTAACCGCAATAATGGTTGCGGGGACAAGCGTGCCAATTTCTTTTTCAACGACCCTTTTATCCCTCGATTGCCGACGAATGAGGGTCGAGTGGGTCGAGGGAGCTCGTGATTATGAAAACTGGCTGGGAGGGGTCATCATTAATCAATGAAAGCGCTCCGTGGGCTAATTAACGAGATCGCGTGAGGAAAGTGGAATGCGTAAACACATGCCATTCAATTTTTACTGATGTGAAGCGCCGCGCCGCGCCGCGTCGTAGGAGAAAGGGATGGTCTCTGCACAGTCCACGCTTATATTAAACAATTACGAGAACGATTTGTTGAATGGACGTTGGTGACGTTCATCACGGACTTTCGACACAACATTTACGGCAACAATTCATACAGATTACTCATTTGTAATATTTTTTAATATTTGTGTTTCGATTTTTGTTTTGCAATGCTATTCAAATGTTACTAACAGTCTTATACAATATTAGTATAATATTTTAACCATAATTATTCAACACAAATATTTCGTAATTTTTACATTAGTATAGGTAGTAGTAGTATACATTAGCTG
This sequence comes from Lasioglossum lativentre, assembly GCA_916610255.1. NCBI lineage: Eukaryota > Metazoa > Arthropoda > Insecta > Hymenoptera > Halictidae > Lasioglossum > Lasioglossum lativentre. The sequence continues at coordinate 26,635,227 of OU744357.1, read as the reverse complement.
GTCCCAAGGATGTCCTTATTGAGACGTATAAAACGGACGTAGGACGTTTGGACGTAAAGTGGACATAAAACGTACGTCCTATGGACGTACGGTGCTATCTGGAATATCCCCATATTTTTAACGAATGATGTTATTGTTCGCGATATTTATAGTAACTTTATAAATATGTAGAACATTTATGTACCTATTTAAGTATTAATAGCATTCTTGTATTTATAAAAACAAATTTTTATATTAACAAACATTAACGACATTGTTTCTCCGTTTTGTCATGAAGTATCTTTCAATTCACGAATTCGTTTATTATAAGTTTTATAAAATAACCTGTAACAATACAAATTTTCAGAAAAATGCACAGTAGTAACATTCACTACAGTGATTTATAATCTACTCACATGTATGTATTACGATGATTTCATACAGGACAAATTTTTCTCAACATTTTGAAATATTAAAAAAATGATGTTTAAGATTTGTAAGGGTATTGAATGAAGGAAAGCATAATATTGCATAATGGTCTAAAGACTTCTGCTCCTCCGCGCCACGCCGGTAAGCACATTTTATTTAACAATGAACTGGATCAGTAACTCAACTATTTATGAATAGTAACAACGGATTATAATAGTCTCTTAAGAACAGTACAGTAACAGATCGTTATGTGTTTTCTTTTTCACGCTTTGACGTCTCGAGTAGACCTGTCGACCATCTTGTCGTGAACAACAACCCTGTTGACTAGAAACCACAATATCGATTCGGAGGTCGACCTCTCTTCATCGAATGGCTCCAATTCAAATCTTCTCGATATCTTCAGAATATTGCAGGAGGAGGCAACTTCATTAGTGTCACCTTCTAATACCGTGGTAACAATATTGTATACAACCGTCTCTAGTACAGGCCGGAACATATGTATAATGTGGCAACACCGCATGCAGACAGAACATCAGTCCGATCAAGCTACTGCATACGCGCAGTAGCATATAGAGACGGCCGTGATATAACCAGGGTTGCCATCTCACCGGTTTTCGCCCGGAGACTCCCGGTTTTGAAACAAATCTCTGGGTTGTAGAAAAAATGAGATAATAATAAATTGTTATGCTTTGTATTGTTCTTCAAATTTTCAAGAGTGTCTTATACAGCGACATCTATTGGGGAATTTCTGTAAACTAAATATCACTTAAAAAATAAATAATTTGGAATATTTTGCAGAATCGAGAAGATTCCTTGAAATTATGAAATTTTGTGAACTCTAGCCTTAACTCCTATTGATTTGTTTGTTGTACCTTTATGATTGTATTTTTATATACGATAAAGATTCTTAGTTTTAAAAACTGATATTTTTAAATTTTCAATTTTTTATGTTTAAAAGATTTCCACACTTGTTTACCTAGACATTCGAGAACAAACCTTTCTTTTTGCTTTTTACATCTCCAGTTTCGAATGTGAGACACTCCGGTACTTAGATGGCATACATGGTGATAAGGTGGCAACCCTGGATATAACGCGAACCACTTCAAATCGGACTGAGACAGCGTTGCCAAATTTACCATGTTCCGGCCTGTACTAGAGACGGCCGTGATACAAGGCATATGTATACTGTATACATACTGTATACAACCCATTACAGCTCCATGAATGCTAACAAGGGATTGGGAACCTCTGCTCGTATAATTGTGTCTTTCTGCTCGCGTGCTGGCTTCTTTCTACACTTACGAGCCCGTCTTTGTCGTACATCACACTCTGCTCACCCTCTTTTCCTCCTTACTTCTTTATTTTAGTTAACCTATATTATTTTGTAACGCCCATCAGCTTCTTCTCACACACCCACACTTGTCTCATTCATCTTTCTCTCTCTAAAGTTCGTTGCGTCTCCTTTCATTCAGTTCTTTCAGTGAACTATACAAGGTAATTCACACAATTGTAACAAGATAATAACATATTGGTGAAAATTAGAAGAAAAATATTTTTATGACTAAACAAAAGAAAGATTAAAAGAATTTAAGTATATCGATATACAGGGTGTCCCATTTTAATCAACAAATGCGATTATCTTGAGAACTATTTGATATTCGACCAAATGTTTCATACGAAACTTTTTCTGCTTCGAGGGGGATGTAATCCAGTGCCGCTATTATGTTTGTTGAGCGTACTTACGAAGGACACATGAGGATCATCTTTATTTTTGTAAGTGAAATCATACATAATTTTTGATGCACTATTCGATGCATCTCGGTATTCTGAATAAAAATGTATTAACCTATTTATGTCGAAAAACTTCTTCTTTGGAAAATATTTTAATTTTAATATTGCGAATCCTTATTATGAGTAATTTAGAAAATGTATTGTTTAAATTTTCTATTTCGATTCGGATAAAAATGTTGTAAAATAAACATTTACTAATCTTTAACAATTCCTGTCAATTACAAGTTTCTCACAATTTGTTATACATCAGTTTAGTGGTAAACTAATTCTTCTAAGTTCTAGAAAATACTTAAATAATTTTTCCCACTTTTAAAAAAGTTATTCTAAAAATTCTTTGACTGACTGTATATTATTTTGAACATATTGAAATTATTTAATGGAAGTGTTATTTAGCCGTTGTATGTTGCTCAAAATTTGGTTTTGATAGATATTTTCTTAAATAGGAATATTCCTTCTCTTACATGCATCCATTTTTTACCTACTCTAGAATTCTATGTGAGAAAGTATATTAAAGTAATGGTGGTCGAAAAATAATTAGTTCCTGAGACTTTTTGAAAAAAAAATGCATATGCACTATTGCACCTCCAAACAAAATATGATGGTGTCTATGTAATCCATTTTGCAATCACTATGTAATTATTCAGCTGCATTATTTGACATTTTCCTGTAACTTCAACCTAAAAAAAATAGACAACTTTTAGAATTGTGTAAATCAGCCTCTATACTGTAGGTGCTTGCAAAAATTCATCACATTGAAAATGAGCGATAGTTTTGTGTTATTTTAAGAAAATGCTTGCTCACGATTTTAAAATTTATTTACGACATCTTAAGTAACAACGTAACCTCATTTCTATTATAGAAAAGCGACCTACTGTTACTGTGACTAAAAAAACATTGTTAAAGTTAGAGTGGGAAATTCTCTCACAGCCACCTTATGCGTCAAACATTGCCCTATCTGATTTTCATGTATTTAGAGCAATGCAACACAGTTTGCTCGGTACTTGATTTTCTAATGCCGAGGGAGTCCGAAAATGGGTCGCTTAATTATTTCATTGCCTCAAAATATGTAAGGGATCAGTGTCATAAAGGTTGGGACACCATATAAGTTGGGACAGTGCTTTTTTTCCACATTAACGCACTGGAAACACCATTGTCATGGTTGTCAACTTTATTTCTGTTTATAAACAAACTTTTCATGTCAAAAGTCGTGTTCAGTGTAACTGTGCCAAGAAGAGTCTAAAAATATGTCCTAAAAAGTTTTATTGTGTTTCTTATTGATTCTTTTTAACTGAAAATTTGTCATCTATCATTGCTTAAATATATCTAATTTGTAGGAAATTTAACATAGACTAAATGTGCAAAAAGAATTGTGCACCTATCGCGATGTGAATTTGTTTTCTTTGTGCGTTTCGAAATGGCGTTTTTTGTAAAGATTGGGAGTTGGGACACTCGTGCCGTATAAGTTGGGACACAAACTTTTTTTCTTTGTGTTGCAAATAGACCTCACTTTGATGAATGGAAACCATGTTTTAAGTTTTTTTACGTAAAATAATCAAATTGTTAAGACAAGGACTGTGTCGAGATGGCCAAATAGTCCAATTGTGGACGACAGTCGTTGAAAAGCGCTATTTTGACTTCGCCAGATAATCTTTCGATATTAAGAGAAAAACAAATAATTAGCAGAAAAAAGTGGCACCGGAAAAAACACCATCCAAAAAAATCAAAATTGTCAGCAGCAAAACGGGAATTGTCATTTTTGAAAGTGACAGCAAATATAGGTTTTCGAAAGTGACAGTAAATATATAATGCCAAAGCATTTTTAAATTCATCTAATGTCTTTATTATTTTTAAATTACACCCCTACTCATTTTTTTCATAAAATCTACAGTCTACATATAACATAGATTCTTATTGGAGGTTTCCATTCCATTGCGTTTTTCGTGCTCTAGATCCTGTTAACGTTTTTCTGCCAAGATTTATCATCATCCTTTTTTCTGAAGATCCAACATTTTTTAAGTAGTACAATTTTGAAAACGTTTTCTTAATGTGAACATCAACTCTTTGCTATATATTATATTCTAGTGACTATAATATCGAGTCAGAATCGTGATGAATATTCTGAACATAGTCTAAGAAATGTGTATGTTATTAATTTCCTTTAAACCGAATTAAAATTCTATTTTGTTATTGTCGATATATAGCATTTGGAGAAATATAAACTTTCATTTTTTTCTTTGAAATTCTGAACAATGAAGAATTTCCAATCGCTATAACGTAAAAATATAGAGTAGTGTAAGGGGATAATGCTATTTATACTACATTCCGAGACACATTCAGATTTACATGGTTGTAATCCATTTCCCATTTGCCATTGCAATTGGTATCGATATATTAACAATTCAAGTATATTATTAAAAAAATAATTCAACGATCGGAAATGAATGAAAATGAATGTTCATCAGATGTTTTCCGATGAAATTTTTAATATAATAAATCTAAAAACCGTGTTTTTTAAATTTTAATTACACATTTTTTTGCAGTTCCTGACAAGCTTTTTTGCACGCCATGTAGTAAACCAATCCTTCTAATTTCTTGACAGAAGAATTCGTGACGTTTGGGCCACTTTTAAAAGAACTGCTCGATTTTAAAGGGTGTACAGAGAATTTTTTGACTGACTGTAGGTAGAAATAAAATTCCATTATTCTGTAATCTTTAAAATATAAATTTTCCATTTCTTTTCGGAAATGATTCTAAACAAAAACATTCCAGTTATTGTAGCCGCGAAGAAATCCGTACGGCAAGGGGTTAACTATAGTAATACATAGAATACATACAGTGACTTCCATTAATATTCGGATGTTCTATAAAAATCGATAACTTTTTTGATATTGCACCATACGATTTGAACTTTTTTGAGAAGTTAGAGCAATTAATTTACTACATGATGCGAAAATAAATTTTTTCAAAAATTGCAATTGGTCGGAATTGTAAGAAAATACTAAAAGTTGCATTTCACAAATTTTTTTATGTGGGTCTATATCGAAAATTCAAAAAATATATTTTGTAGATCTGTGTCAATTATTGACACTTATGCCAAGTTTAGTTGCTGCCGGCATGGAGTCAGCATATTCTAAATTCAAAATTATGTAAATTTTCTTGTTTTTTAGCAAACGCAGTAAAAATTGTTACTCTTCAAAATGATCCACATCTGGGTCGAAACGTTGAGTTTCTAAAAATTTTAAAAATTGCAAATTTGCTCTAGTTTTTGTTAATGATCGAACCCGTGCGCCGAAAGCATCGCTTTATTTATGTTGAAACATTACGATCGATAAAACTAATCAATATTGTAAAAGTTTCATCGAAATTGGTCGATGTGGGAAAAACTACAGACATTGAAAGATATATGAATCCTTAGATTTATTGCAGTTGCAGGCCGAAAATCGTGAAAAATGGCAATTTCTATCATCTTTAAACGTTTGTAGCTCATTGCAACGTTGGCCGATTTTAATGAAATTTTCAAAATATGTTTAATTGATACAGATCTACGAAACGTGTTTTCGACATTTTCAATATGAGCCCACTATAAAAAAGTTGTAAAACATAAGTTTTAGTATTTTCTCTGCAATTCAGACCAATAGCAATTGTTTCAAAAATTCTTTTCACGTCACGTAACAAAACCGATTGTTCTAACTTGTCAAAAAAACCAATTTGTATGGTCGAATATTAAAAAAGTTATCGTCTTTTTAAGAATGTCCGAATATTAGTGGGAGTCAACACACACACACACACACACACTGCACATGTACGTATCTAGACAGCTTCACGCATGTTCTTTCCAGTGTTGTCATAATGTTCCCCTTGAGGAACTTCATACGATAAAAACCCGCACGGGCGCATTTCCCGACGTTCGTCTTCCCCTTATCAGAGAATCTCGAGTTAGTCTGTTGTGCATGCATATACATATAGCTGTGCTGCGCGATTTCGTCAGCGCCGGGCCGGGCCGCGCCGCGCCGCACCGGGGCCCATCGATTCAGTTGCGTGTGCACGAGTAAGTAAACGGTGAAGCAGCAAATGACAAAAGCGAAGAAATTTTCACGGTGATACCGTGAACGGAAAGACAGAGAGAACGACAGGGGGACGACAGGGAACGATACGAAACGTCGAAACGCGTTGTGTCTTATTTTGAAGGGGAAGAGCGATACAGCGCAATCGTGGTTAGTGGGGGAAGAGGAATGGAGCGAGAGTGGGAGCGAGACGGAACAAGACCGCAACATGACGAACGCCCGGCAGTAGCGAGGTGCGGGCAGTCTGCGCACGGACATCGATCGAAGCTCACGTTTCATTCCACTCCCCGAAATTCCCGGTGTTTTCCTTTCGATTCGTCGACGCATCGCGTTCTCGCAGTCGAAAATCGAACCGACGCGATTCATCATATCGGAAACGAAAGTCGCGACCGTCCCGTGTTTTTTCGCTCTTATTTACAAGTGGTGACATTTTGGTGCCCGTGAAGAGGATTGAACATCGTGACTCGTGCTGGACTTTACCTAATCGTCGTTCGTTTACCCCCTGTTACTACTATGCTGCGGTGTTGACTTCGTTAGGTTCACCGACGGTGAGTACATACATACATACTCCGTTTCGACAGTAATTCGATTGTTACGTCTGTGTCGGCATTCGGCAACCCTTTTATCACTCGGTTATTACACTATACTTTGTTGCGGGCCGATTCAAGTGATTTACAGGTCGGTCGCTTAGCGCAGGACTCGCCGGTATTTTAATCCCGCGACCCTTTACCGGTGAAAAGGACTCCGAAAATCGTGAAGCAAGTCGTACTCGGAGTTCTCGTTTTTTTTTTTTAAATTTTTGAATCGTAGCTACTGTTCGCTTTGGTTCGAAGTGATTCTGTTTGGTTCCGAATTAACCCTTGTGTCAATCGCCGGGCGCCCGGTTGTACCAACTTAGAACTCTTCTTAAAAAATCTTGTTTCAAGACCCTGTTAAAGACCCTGAAGATGATAACAAAGATCGAATCGTCGGAATTACTCTGTTAATTTGGAAAATTGCTTTGTAAATCTAGTAACAATTGATCGAACCTTGCGCCGAAAGCATTAATATTTCTGTATTAACAACAAATACGATCGATATAAGGATACTATTACCTGTTAAAGATTGTTGTTCGCGGATTACTGTGTATTTATTGTATTAAAAGTTTAGCCAGTTTAGACACACGTCTGCTCAAGAGTGTCAGTTGAATTCTAAGTATTAATTGGAGGGTGAATTACAAATTTTAATTACATGAACCACATCGTGTTACAATACATATGCATAGGAATCAAATATACTGAAATATACAGATTAAATTATTTAATATTCAAGGAGTAACGAACATATTTAAAGAGTAAAATGTTAACAAGTTCAACCCTCGTCTCTTCTGTCAATTTGAGACATTTTATTGTTTATTATTGTATACTATTATTTTAATTTTGTGGACCCATCCGGCCACAATTTCTCGCTTCCGAACAAGCACTTTACAAATTGAATTGTTTATTTTTCCACCGTGTTGATGTTTCGCTATTGTGTCAATCCAGCACGAAGGAACTAATTAAGTTGGGCAAACGGGGGAGCGTCGAAAGTCAATGATACAGGTAGATGCATTCCAGAATCGGTATACATATACATATAAATTGGTTTGCCCTCAGTTTAGCATGGCAGCATCCCTTCGGTTCCGAAGGTCCGCAATGCGTCGCGACTAGGACCGTAGGACCGCTTGTGTCGACGCGAGAAAAGCTCTCGCGCGAAGGGCTAACCTTCGACGTAACCTCCAAAGCGATTACGAAGTCTGCCCACGAGGCATGCTTTCAACGTTGAGACAGTGTTTACGAGCCGCGATACGCGATGGACAATAAGTGCGTGACAATAAAACGACTTCGGAACTGCTATTGTCGCGCACGGCCCTCCCGATACGTGTATGCGTGTCTGCCCTACGTGTATTCGCCGTGTACGTGATTGCAGAGGCAAAGAGGACGGGGTTGAAAATCAAAGGTACGCGCAGGATCATTGAGTTGAATCTGGAAGTGTCATTGGATTTAAAAAAAAAACCGTTCAAATTCGAGGAAAATGTCAAGATCGCCAGTTTGCACAAAAGTGAATGTTATAAAGAATGGGATTACTGGATGTAGCCTCTTTTAACTTTAACTGATCTTCGTGAGCTTGTAGTATCTCCTTGCCCATTTTTAGCTTTAGGCAGGGTTGGGGAAAAATAGATTTTTGAAATAGTGAATAGACTATAAATATTTTTATTTTGTCATGTGATGCAGAATTTGGCAAAGAAACTTTTTTCACATATAGTGGTTATACGTATGGAAATGGTATTTCAAATATATATTTTAATAGTCGCTCACAGAAATACTATTGTGAAAATTTCATTAAAATGTAAGAAAATAATATTTCATCAAATAGTAATATTTCACACAATTTAGAATAATGATATTGCAAATAATAGTAGTGCAAGTAGGAGGTTTCTATCCTTTAACTTTTTAAAGTATCATGTACTTTTATCGATAATACATAAGACATTAATTTTGTTTATAAGTGACTGAAAATAATATCGATAACGTAAGACGTTTATTTTCCGTGTAAATAACTGGAAACATTATAGAAGAGTAATTTATATAAGTTACTGATTCACTTTGTTTGCTTCAAACAGAACACACTTTTCGAACAAACTATTCTTTAATATAATGTTAATTAAATTTCATTTAAGCAGTAAATGAAATAGTATGTCCAAATAGTATTACTTATCCAAATATTTCAATGTTTACTATTTTATATCAAATTATTTAAAATTTTCCTCAGCCCTGGCTTTAAGGGTATCTTTGGTGTTGCGATGCTTTGCATTTATCTTTGCCTCGACTAGGCCTCGCATGTAATGGTCAAGGTGATTGCGGTCGAGGCTACAGGGAGGCCACAAGAGACCAGTGATAACAGTGGTTTTCGTAAACCCTAATTAATCTCTTCTTTCAATTGGACCACGAATTCCACGCTTTTCTTGGGATCAGAACTACTGTTTGTCAGAATTTCGGAATTTCTTGGCTAGGTCGTAAACTTTCGACTTCTTGTAGCCAAACCACGCAATGATTTCCGCGGCCGATTTTCCGGCGCGGAGCGATTCGAGGGGTGCCGCTCTTCGGCCGTATTCTCGGTTCATGGCAAACATTTCACGCTTTAATGTGAGTTTTTCTCGATCGAAATTATAATATATAATACTAATTATGATATCGGCGCAAGGTTCGATCATTTTAAACCAACAGCAAATGTGCAATTAATATATCTTTCTCGATTTTCTTTTTTCCAGTTTGGACTGAATTTCTTTTTTCCAGTTTGGATTTACACGGTTGTGTCACAAATGTTTTCTTTCTAACTTTGTTCACTTATACAATAATAAAATTTATTTTCCAGACGCAAAATATATCTCTTAGATAATGATCAGCATAATGATCGAAACGTCGAGAAATTTGATATATTAATTGCACATTTGCTGTTGGTTTAAAATGATCGAACCTTGCGCCAATATCATAATTAGTATTATATATTTCACGCTTTATCACTGATTGGCGATTTATACATATAGTAAACTTATTAATAGAAAGAATAGTAGAAATTTTCCTATCGATTAGGGGTGGGCGGGTACCGACTATCAGGAATTTTCGGAACTCGGGGAAATTCCCGACCCGACCCAAACCCGAAATTTTATATGGTACCCGCCCACCCCTACTTATCAACAATTGCTTTGTTTATATTTGCCTCACCTATATCTTATTTATGGGACTGCCCGAAAATATTCCGGATTTATCTCGACAGCCCTCTTCTGTTAATGGAACAAATGATTCGCCTGAAATGGGATGATCGGTGATGCGATTAAAACATAGATCCTCTAAGCGGCTAACGTAAATATAATTAGTGGCAATTTCTAATTTTTAATTACTAAAGATTACGATATACATATTTTTATTCATGTTTTGCAAGACATTATCGTAAATTAGGTAGGGTAACATTGGCTGGATTAGTATATTTTTAACGAACCTTGGACAACAGCATAATGGAGATATTAAAAGACATAAAGAGAAATAAGGCATGAATATGAAGCAAGAAAGAGGATAGTCGCGGGGAATGCACGTAATGAGGAACTATCGTGCTCCAAAGAAATTGATATTACAGTTTACAACTGGAGCGGAAGTGTCTATAAATAATAATGTTAATTAGCAATGATATCTATAAAATAATTCTTGTGAATAGGAAATGTGTAGAGATTTGATTGACGAGTGCAATAGTGTGTCGTTATTAAGTTTTAAACTATTTATAATCTTTGTTATGCGACAAAATATTACCAAACTCGTGCCAATATTCTTTCAATTTGCGGTACCACATAATAATACATAGCTTTTGCTAGACATCAACGATGTTTACATGTTATAATAACGTTTGCTATTGTAAAGGTTGTTCGAGAGATGAAGCTGAATTTAGAATATGGGAAATATTTAGAAAAGAGTAATCATTTTAAATATTTGATTTACAGGGTTACTGAAAATGCTACAGACTTTTCGGAGCATAGAAAATGAATTCAGATTCAACTGGTTGCAAGCATTCAATTGAATATTTATGCTCTTGCATTAAAAACTTTCTTTACATAATTGGAAACCTATCTTTAGAATAAAAAAAAACTAATGATTTACATTTCAAAATTAATTTCGAGGTTCTCTATTTTGTAGAAATTTACATTTTTCGAAACGTGAGATATAAATTGCAGACTGGAGAAATTCGATTATTTGTATATTCATTTCTACGTGTGAAATTTTTATGGCAATAATCTATGAAAGGTTGTAATTTGCTGGATTCTTCTGCACTAGTCTTTACACAAAGCATGAAGGGTACAAGTGGCTATTTACTTGCATTTTTTGTCGAGTATAAAAATATCAAAATCGTTGTGTAAATATTAATATACATGATGATTTGAATTGCAGAAACCAATGAAAATTCTACCTAGAGGTCTTAATTTATTTTTCCTGAGCACAAAATGTGGTATATGTTGTTTTATAAAAATTACAAGACTGAATTTATTTAGATTTCTCGCAATTTTTATAACAATATGTGCTTGAATGAAGAGATTTATTTAATAATTCCTAATGCAAACATTTTTGTAATTTCAATAATTATGAAATAGAAAATCGTGGTTCGGTTACAGTTAAATATAATTGCATATCAAGAGTAAAAGTAAAAATTAAGAAATTAGAAAACTAAAATTTTATTATTGAACAACATAATTTGAAATTCCTGAGCAAATTTGTATGCAAATGGTCTTATAAATTTAATCGTAAATTACATACTGGTTGAAATTAAAGCGAAGTTTGAATTTGAAAAGGAAGCAGAGTTTATTCATTGTGTTTGTCCGAGGTCTGTGTGTTAATCCATGTTCGAGAAATGTAACGAGTACGATGATCCCCGTTAATTGAAATTCTAAAATATCTTGTCCCGCTCTATTCTAATTAAATTATCGTTTTACTATTTCTGGAGGAGAGGTCAGTGCTCTGACGATTTTCGATGCTGCGCTCTAAACTTGCGCGAGAACTTATTGATTTTCTTTTGTTTTGTTCATTCTCTAATACTTTGTGAATTGTAGATACTTACATTTTATTATTCGTACAAAATTCTACTCACTAATAAGTTCTCGTAATGAATAAATTTATCGATCCTTCAAGTTTTAGAGCGAAACTTTGGCCATGTTCTAAATGAAAAGAATTATTTCCACGAAATAAAATTCGACACGTTTGGATTACTGAAAATAATTAAATTGATTTTATTCTCACTTGTTAGGCAGCGACCAAAAATAAAAGTTATTCTAAAATTTTCTACGATAAAAAGTTTATTATTATTGAAATTTAAGATATGTACTTAACACAAAATATGAAGAAATAAAATCGAAGAACAAAATGATTAAAAAATATTGATTTTAAAACTTTTTGGTTACAAATAACAGTTATTAGTGTCCAAAAATTTGGATCCTCCTCGATAAGTGTTATTGATGAAGAAAAATTATTTCGATTGCTCAAAGCAGTTATCGATGAGAGACATTTATTTCGATCGCTCATAACAGTTATCGATGATCGAATTTTTTTTCACTTGCTCGTAATACAATATAATTATTGATGAGACCATTCATTTCGGTTGCTTATTTAATTATCGAGAGTTGTCTACTCTTTTCAATTAGGGCAAGCATGTGAAAATGATTTAGAAGGTTTTGTACAAGAAGACGAATCAATATACCATAAGAACAGTACAAAGTCTGTTTGTTAACTATTTATTATTGTCACGTGAAAATTTGGAAAAACTCATGTTAGTCACGGTAAATTTTGATTGTAAGTTTTATGAATAAAAAATTTATAAAATTGATTGACTACTATTTGAAAATTGTTCTATTTAATAGTAACTATTACAAATTTCTTTCATCAATAACTGTTATGAGCGATCGAAACGAACCTCTCTCATTGATAACTGTTACGAGCGATCGAAATAAACTTCTCCCATCGATAAATGTTATGAACGATTGAAATGAATTTCTCTCAACGATAACATTTACCAACAAGAGAAAAAAATTTTCGGTCATTCATAATCCTTATTTGTAACCAATACGATTTTAGTCGATGAAATATTTGTCATCCCATGCCTTTCTTTCTTTTTTGTTATAACAGTTATGGTCTCTGCTGTTTGGTGTTCCCGGCAGAAAATATCTGACGCCAACAGGTTAAAGATATTTTCTTAATGGAAAGACCGTACACATTCACCGAGTAGCTGAATTGAACTAATTGGATCATTCATTTATTCCACGGCAGCAAATAGAATATAAACAACCGTGAAAGCGGTCGATTTACTTTTCCTTATCTTGACAGTTGCTCCACTTTAAACTCCCAAAGCTGTTTGAAAACGACAGTCTTCACGTATTTCCATATTCGTCGCCCTTTCTCCCGTTCAATTAATCTACAAAAGCAGTCGTTCTTTAAGAAGGAATTGCCCCACTGCATCTTCAAGGAATTCCCTTTTCGAATTAACCACTTCATTTTTCAATCAAGTCTTCGCAATCGAAAATCAGGACGTCGCGTCTGCGATAAAAAAAAATGGTACAGCTGCAGAGGATACTGCGGTTAGCAATCAGAGTTGTCAGCCAAAACGCATAAATTGGATTAATAAATTTATAAATGGAGGGTTCAGAAGCCAATCAATGTAAGTCCAACTTCGTCCAAAAATGAGTTATGTAGTATAAAAACCTCTTTATGGTGAAAACTTTCAGTTGATTAATAAATTAAGTCTTAATTTTGTAAGTTCTACTATAATAAACATCGTTTTCTGCATGCTTACTAACGTTGGCATTCTTTTATAATCAATTAATAAAACCCTTATTAGACTCCATTTTAAGGTTAATGGAATTATACTGATTGGCTTCTGAGTCCTCTAAATATGTTTCCTGTAATGACGACGATGAGCAGCAAAAGTAATACTTATTAATATGTGTTCTCTGTTAAATTGTAACTGTCTCGGTTCCCGAAATAGAATCGACAACTGTTTGTCGAGAGAATTATGCTCTTAAACAAATGATTTCATCTGCAATTTTCATGAAAGCGACTTTATTGACTGTATGATTCAAGTTTATCGTTGTAGCAGACTAAAATCTGTCCAGAATGAGAACCTGTTTTAAAAGACTTGCAACTTTCAAGGGGTGTGTAATTGATCAAGGCTACTCAAGGACGTTTGGCCAATTAATGAAACAATTATGGAAGGAACTGCTTACAACAGCGAGTCGACGAGTGTCTGGGTTCTACTTGATGATTGTAAAATAATGTATAATTATTGACAGGTGTCGTATTGGGTTCCTGAAAAACTCGCAATAAAATATAATTGACGTGTGATTTTATAATTGTATACAGTTTGCATACACAAATTAAGATGAATTAAAAATTTTAATGTATGCAACTTTGTATAATATTTGCAAATGCAATTTAAAAATTTTTGGACTGTTGGAAATACTTGATATCGTTAGTGAAATATCATATGGTAACATTTTCTTAGCGCTAATAAGTGAAGCGTAGGTAATAATATGTTTAATATTCGAGCGCGATGCCATAAATATCTTATAATAATATTATGCATATTTCATGGTTGTAACAGGATCAATAACTAATCCTGTTCAAACGGTTATTTATTTCTTATGACCACAATATTACCAACTATTACCAGAGTCGCCAGATGAGGGGAATTGACTCGAATTGAGGGGAAAAAGTTACCCTCTCTCTACCACTAATGGATTAGTCACGTGACTGGGCTGTGGGGGAAGCGTGGGAGAATAGCGTCGCAGAATGGGAAGGTAGAGTGGGGACACAAGTCTTAATCTATCGACTCTATGACTAATATTTTATTCATATAATTGCTCAATTCATTTATGTTTGCAGTAAAATATTGAACGCAAATCAGCTTATCGCACCTTATCGTTCAAAATATGTTGTTAGGTGTACAAATTAATTCGTAGCTCTTTCTTCGTTTTATTAATTATTTACAAACAACTAAAATACATTCTACTCTTCAAAGTAATCTGCATTATCTAGATATTTACTCCATTTTACAAGTGATTAATGTATCTTTCATGTGATGGTTGAAAGATTTGAATTAAAAATTAATGTTACAATTGGTTAACTGTGAGAGAGCCACGAATTAATTTGTTATTTTCTGCGATATACAAATGTCGTCTTAAATCGTAAGAACTCGTTCATCTTTTTGCGTAATAAATTTGAATATGTATAGTACAGTATTATACTGCAAACTTTGTTTCTACAGAGTAGTATGTGAATGACATTATTTATTTTGTCCCAAAAAATAGTACGAGTCCAAAACTTTTTTTTGGTAGCAGTTATTCTCTTTCCTGTACACAATGAAAACAAATAAATAATGGTAATAAAATTGTCTGGTGTCATAAATTAGTGGATTAATGTAACTATGTCGTCGGCAATGAAAAAATTGAACGCAATCCTTCACTCGTCGAAAACTGAAATGATTATATCTTGTCCAACGAGACGAGGCAGTAAAGTACTACGTCCTTTGCTGCCCACCTGAGAAGGGTAACACCAACTCTGTCGCACTCGGGCAGCTATGTTTACGTTTATGGCCTCGTCTCGTTCGACAAGGTATAGTTGCAAAGGAAATGAAATTCCTCCAAATGAAGATAGGTCGTAAGGCTACATTTCGGCGTTAGCAGTGGCTGGATCAGGTTCTGTTTACAAAACCGGAAGCAGAGAAGCTGTTAAACACGAACTCCGACGAAGCAAACACGTGGCGAGGAGCCATGATTGTGTACAGACGCGACTACAGAACGAATTCCGCGCGTTGCTCGAGTTCGTTCGACAAAGTGTTCCTTGTGTTCGTTGTTCCCGCGATTCCCGGTATCGAAATTGCCGTGACGTCGCCACGGAGAGCGCAATGCTCCAGTACCTTCGCTGTCTGTGAATACATATACATGCATACATACATACATATATTCAGCGTGCTAACTCACACCGTTCACACGTCGTTGCGGCTGCGCGGCGGCGGTATGGGCGTATACTTTTTCATTGAATTTAAAAATATTTTCGCTGTTGATCCCGGTGGTGAATTGCCACATTCCCGTATCTCCACCGCCACCGCTCGACTGTCTCATCGTCGCCTTTTATTGCTGTTTTCTCTCCCCCGTGGAACTCTGGAATCGTACGGAACACGGGGAAACGTTTATAAAGCGGCGATTAAGGCGTCGCGATATCATTCCGGCGATTTACATGTTGTTTGCGAAACTACGCTCGCGTCCTCTGCGTTCAACCTTCCGCCAGCGAACGCGCCGGGTCACTCACACGTTACACAAAAATAAACTGATTCTTCATCTACGAGCTACAAGAATATATACCCCCTTTTTTTTAACGAAATCACTGCGTCTCTTTGCCATACACTGCAGAGTATAATTATAGTATTATTAAAATTCAAGAGTTTTGAACATTTGTATGCATAATGATTCCCAAATGTTCATAGCATTACGTGAAGAGAGTTAAACAGAATCTAAGGAAGATATCGATTCCATTGTTTTTTAATTAAATGGATAAGGGGACTGATAGAACAGCGACACAACTAAAAAAAATAACGATTTTGAAGTTGGAATATCTGGCTTCTATGTGCTAGAAAAACGTCATATCTCTATTAGTTAGAAAGTCTTTAATTAGTCTATAATTAAGAGTTCATAATTGAACCGCTAGAGGGTAGTTTTCTTTTTGAGCTAGTTCATGTCATGTTCATTGCCATTTGCAGTGGCAAGAACAGTGCCACTTTAGAGTTGATGGAGGCATCCATAATATCATTTTATATAATTTTACTTGCAATAATATTTTTCTGAAAGATTAAGGTGGTCTCTGCTATTTCGATGGAAATTTTATAAATTTTCTTAAAATCGTCTTTGCGGGGGATTGGTTCCAAGACCTTCCGCGGATAGTAGCTAACGTCTTTATGCACACGTATACATCATGAAGTTGATATAAAATTTTAATTAATGGCATTACTAATTTTAATATAGCTTTATTTTATTAGTTTATAATCCTACATAATGTTTTATTAAACATGAAAAGTATACATCAAGTATTAAAACTCTGTTGAAACAATTTAACAGTAGAGCAAAACTCGCTGGTCCGCCGAGAGCCAGAGAACCCCCACTACCAATGCGACGCGACGGTTCTCCCACTTCCGACTGACCAATCGCGGATAAGTGAAACCGCGGATGTTGGATCCGCGGATACGGGTGACTTACTGTACAACATTTTTTAGTTATGTTACTATTCTTGCTGGCATGCGATGTATTCAATTTTTTGTAGGGTGACTTGGAGGGGGGGGGGGGGGGTCCAACAGTTTTTTAAATGGGCAGTAAGGATAATTGTTAGAATTATAAAGATAATTAATAAATGTAGCAATGAAATAAAATAAAATAGTTCTAGAAAAAGAAAATGAATCTTACATACTGGTATAATATGTATTGCATATCTCAAATTATGGTTTACTACGGAAATGTTCAGAAAACTTGGTCATTTATATTTTGAGAATTAAATTGGACCACAATTAGTAGCATCCAATGTTGGAAAAGATCTGTGGTTTTTAACTTGTGTGAGATGTATAAAAACCGTTGATATTACATTAATTGATATATATGTATTAATGAAAAAAGTTACAAATAGTATCATCAACGATCAGCTTTTGGATCAAATTGACTAGATCAGTGCACGAGGTTAAATGTAGCGATATTAAATATCTCGTAATGTAGTTGTGTCAGATGAACTACCGACTAAAGGTGAGAGCGTAACTGATCTCAGGTATCTTTTGTAATGAATCGCTCTTTATTTTTCCAGTTGCGGATGTTGACTAACTGCGTCTGTATGTCATAGGTGATTGTACTATCCATATGTAAAATTGTAAAACCATGTTTCCAGTTGTGAGGGAATGTAAATTATAGAATCTTGAATATACAATGGCTGATCTGTATTAATTTTCGAGAAAATAATGGAAACCTGTCTGTACGATACATTCAATTTCACTTATACAGGGGTATATGTAGATAACATAATTAACATAATCAATAATATATAATCTATATATTATACAATGTATAACAAAATCAGAGATATTTAACGATAAATTGTCGAATGTGAGAATCGCCAGAGTTAATAATTATTTATAATATAGATAATACGTATACATAACGAGACATTATTTATGTATGTATGTAACGGGTGAACTAAAAACATCTTTTTGTGACTGTTTTTTATTAATATTTCAAAAACTAATAAAGACTTGCCATTGGAACTTTATATTCAGGATTCTCTCCCCCCTCGCCCCCTCTCAAAATCTCAGCTGATAAATTTGTGTGGATCCTATCGCACTATAGCCCGGAGCTGCCAGATCAGAGAAATTGACTCGATTTGAGGGGAAAAAGCCTCTCCCTGCCAGTACCGGATTAGTCACGTGACATTGTGACAGATGCACGACAGAGACGAAACGCGTCATGTGACCGAGCCGTGGCGGAAGTGTGGGGAATAGCGTCGTAGAAGGGGAAGGTAGGGTGGGGACACTTCCGTGAAGATAATGTAGGAAAAGGGTAGACAGTGTAGGGTCACATTCGCTGCAGTAACTTATCAACGTGAGTCCACAAAGTAGTCCTCGAGAAGATAAGTCGAGATTGCCTGACTGTTTATTTAATATCAGTGTTTTATTTTAATTTATTAGGTTGCCCCATAAATGTTTTCGTTTCTTGTTTTATCTGTAATAAAGAAACTAGTATATTTTAAACGAACATCGCTGAAAGTAATTGAAAAATGGAGTGCAGTAATAATACTGCTCACAACTTATACTTTTCTATTTGAAATTACTTTTATGTAGCAACATTATTTTTGGAGTGAATTCATTCACAGAGTCGCGCAAAATCAACTAATTAATTTTTTACATAAATTGATAGTACTAACCTGGTGAAAATATTCTGCAAAAGACGTTTAATGATATTTGAAAAGTTAAAGCGGCTTTGGCCAATTTGCTACCAAGGGCTGATGCAGATTATAACAATTTTATTACGTGCAAAGTATGAAATTAAGAATAAAACGTAACAAAGAAAAGTCGTTATCCTTCTGAATAATGGTTATCACCTGGAATGATTATGCGCACAAAATTAATTTGGCTTTCTTTGCGCAAAGCACGTAGTCATTTCCTTAATGTAGACAATTAATTAATTAAATCTGCACAAATACGTGCACACATTTAGCTTACATAATTATTTTTACTGTATATCTCTTAGTGAACATTAATTATTTTTATAATTATTACAAGTTTCACTTAATGAAAATTGTGTAATTTGCTTGCAACGTACTTGATTTCATTCCTATTCTTTAGTTCAACGTATCATAGCGTAAAGAGATATACAAATTGGTTGGGTGTACTATTGCATTTCGTTGCATAATCGAACAGGTCGAAATAAATACCTGCAGAAAGTTGATCTAATATTTGAATGGTAAAGGTGTTGCTAACTATTACCAATAAAACATGAATGACTTATGGGCATTTATAAGTTTATTGATAATACCTTTGAAATATTGGTTATGTAAATAGGAGTAAATGGAATGCGAACGTAACAGGTGATTTACTTTTATCTACACGGTAATTATCTAGTTTCCTTTAAACGGGTACGAGAATCGTATAAATTACAAATAATTCTAATCACAGGTGTCGAAGTTATAAGTTACAGATGACATAAACCTAGTTTCCATTATTCTCCTTTCAAGCGCGTTCCATTGCTTAATCAGTTTTCATAAAATAACATAAGAAATTATCTTAAAATAGTGAAATTTTAGAAAATTCACAGTTTCTGTATAACACGCGTCGTCTTAACATTTTACTCGTAAAATGATTCATTAATCCCTTACATTCAACGACTGTTAAGTCTTTTAAAAATGTTTAATTGCAATACCAAAAACGTTTATTGTATTACTCGAATATTAAACATGTGTCGTTTAAGACTTTCCTATTTATTCATAGCATTGTAAAATTATAATTAAATTTGATTACGTAAATAGATCATTCGATGTATATTTAGAAAGACATATGTAATAGTTAACCAAATATTGATGCGATATAACAAGTGCAGGACGAAAACATGACATCAAATTTTGATAGAATGAATTGATTTTTGTTGTTACGAAATACTAGTAAAAAAATATAAGAAAAATTTATTAAAAATTGAATTTTTATTGTAAGATTTGTTGAATAAACTAAAACAATATTTTTAACGTGTAAACAGTATAAAATATAATTCAGAAAACATTGTATGTAATAGTGAAAACTAGAAATATCAGTATAACATCTTTAATGCTCTATGGGATCTTTCAAAATACCACTTTACATTGAAGTTTGTGTCATACTTCGGAAGTACATGCAACAAAACTGCGCCCTCAGAGAATTGAATTTCTCTGGTATCGGTTAGGCATCTACGGTACGCAATAAATATCATACGATCAATGCAGTCGTAATGTTTTTCACGGTACAGCGATAACAAAGTATCCATTCAAATAGTATCTCCGTCTGGATCCGGACCCCCAGCGCCAACGGTGAACGCAAGTATAATTAATTCATCAGTTAACAGAGGTTCGTTAGCAATTAGCAGAGTTGCGCGGCTAGGGACTGTTTCTTCCCCCGCGGGGAGAGAAAGTGACACACGACCGTGGAACGCTGTGAAACATATGCATTTTCTTTGGTCTGGACTTCCAAAAAAGTCGCTGGTGGTTATCTAGAGTATTATGTATCTCCGTAACTGTCGCAAAGGTCTCTACCTTAACTGTCAAAATTTTATCCTCACCATTGGGGGATCCCCCTTGAAACCAGTCAACCGGTAAACACGCTCGACGACCGATCCAGGGAGGGGTCAAGTATCGGTCAGACTCACACTAATGCAACCAAAGCATAAGATTGCAACTTTTCTAATTTTTAATTTTTTTTAAATTCAAATTTACCATCGTATTCGTCTCGTTCTTCGAATTAAAATGACTTTAAACACGATATAATTACGATTACCATTACTAATGTAATAAGTGATGAAACTTTTGAGCGTGAAAGAGGATGGCGAACGGAAAAGAAAAAGAAACAGAGTCAAAGCGTTTCAGTCCATGTTTTTTTTCAATCGCTATCCTTATTTACGTTCGGCGCACTACAAAGAATGTAGCACCTCTGCTAGAACGGTCGATCGGCAGACCCGACGATGCGACAGTTACGGAGATACTACTGAGACCGTTTATTCTTCGAATATTAACACGTTCCCTGCTACATGTATCACCAATGGTAGATACATGCGTTCAAAACAAATACATAATTTTATAATAAATTTAAGATTGTATATTAGTACCAAAAGAAAGAGGATGGTACATGATGCGAACACTAGTATGTTTAAGTTTATTTTGTTATCGAAATAGTTTATGATAATATATCAGTCTTTAATCAAAACATTAAATAGCATGAATGAAAGATCGAGCAAAAATTGTTCGACACGGAACGTGTTAATCATTTTCTAATGAAGCTCGTCTCGAAATTTCGAGAATACCGATCCGACTGAAACAATTCTCAACCCGATTCGTGTATCGGGTAGAAATTAGCGGGTTCTCGAACACCTCTAGTATCTATCCGAGCTCGGTCTTCATACATACATATGCATGTATAGTCCGATGGGTCTGTTACACGCCCGTGTTCACGCTCGCGAGCAGGCGCAGAAACCTGCTTAACATGCTCTCGCGTCTCTAAATATATTAGTCGCGTTATAGCTTGTCGAAGAGCAATACCACGCATTTAATCCGGGAATGAGACAGTCGGTGATCTTGCATCGCATCCACGTATAAGGCGATGATAAAATCTAAAGGTATCTCTGTCGCTTCGATAAAATTATATATTCCCCGTATATCATCGATCATGTGCTACCAGATCTGCCTGCTACCAACGCTCCGCGAGATGTCCGATTCTCGTGACGAAATCGAACGTGTTCAGTATTTTCTCTGGGAATATACAGGGTATTTCGCCCAACTTGACCATCTTAAATATCTCGCTTATTTTTTAAGACAGGAGAAAAGTCGGAGAAAAAGGGTATTCGGTTCGAGGCAAATGTGGTGATAGGCAAAAGAAGTTTCTCAAGGTCACTTTTTTTTGAGATTTCCAGGTCATCGAAGTTTTTTTTAATGGAACTACATATTTTCATTGCAACAGTCTTATGGCTCATAAGAAAATAAATTCAACGATGTGCGATATGTTGACCTCCGCCTGATCTTGAAGGTCACCTTCATTTTTTATGAACAAATTTCTTTTTTGAATTTTTTTCTATTACATTTTGTAGGCGACTAAATACTAATTAATTTTGTTTTAAACATGTTTTTATCTGGCTGTCAGAAGTGCTCGAAAAATCGTGGCGACAGTCACGTGGGACAGTACTTGGACACAATATGTATAATGAAAAGATCTGAATAATACTATTATTTTCTAATGATTTCGTAAATAAAATGATAAGAAAATAATATTTAAATACGTTCATATTGTTGCCAACTTCTAATTTTTATTTTATTTAATTAAAAATTGCGATAAAGAATAGATAGTTGGCCAACGTAAGTAGTTTGATAAAATTATGAAAACTATGGAAGTTAAAAAATGAAATAGGGATGGCATGCGAGGAGAACTGTAATGCTTCAGGTAATATTATGTTATTAATTCGGCAATAATTCTTTCAATTCCTGCATATGATCATTATATTATCATTATTTATACCTGTATCTTCGTAATGGCCAATTCCGCTCAGGTATCGAACAAGAAACCTCTAAATAATAAACGTCCGGGTATATTTATTCTCGTTCTCTGTCGCTACCTGGCCACGATTTATGTTGAAGTTTAAAAGAAGATTCTCAACTTTAATATCACACTTCGACTTCGCCAATATCTTCACGACCAAAAAGCTACCTGAAAAAACCTCCTATATCATCTCAGCAAGATTAATTATACGCATTAACACCAGCATGAAATTGCGAATCTCATTTATCGACGACGTACGAAAATCTATTTTGAAGCGCGATTCGTTTGCGCCCCCTTTCTGCACTCGTTTATGCAGAAGCATAAAACCTTCGTTTATTTAACCCTCATACGCTCGTTAGAAATAGTTGCATAGAAGATCCTAGCTTTACATTTTAAATCAACTAATTATGCTTTATATATAGCGTTATAGTTTTAAGAAATACTCTGTCGAGCATAATTGTAGCACCACTAAAAGGTTCAAGAATTTTGATCTGAATTTTTATTGAAAATAATTTTAATAGAATTTGTTTCATAGGAAAATTTAATATTATTGAGGGTGTATAATAACTTACAAATGTGAATAGAATTACGTGAAAAGAAGTTAAAAAGAAATTGTATTAATGAAAAGACAGTGAGAATGAAATTTATTTAAATCAAAATAATAACAAGCGTAGTTACAACTTCGTAGCAATATTTAATTTCAACAAAATGGTGGAATTATAATACATCTTTTTAAAATGAAGAATTTTAATAATGTGTTGCACTTCCTTTCTTATGTATTCATTCATTTTCGACTAATTTTTTCAAAATATCTTCACTGATTACATGCCAAGATTCAATAACAGCTTCTTCCAGCTTCGAAACGTTTGAGAACTGCCGGCCATTTGCATAAATACGTCGTACCATAATACCCCACTTTTCCATAGGATTTTGATTCGGGGAACTGGTTGGCCATTTCAATAAATTGATATTAAAAGTTCCAAACCACACCGCAGATTCTTGACTTTTATGTATTGAAATATTATCCTGCTGATACGTCCATGAAATTTGATTTCTTGAGCGAATATAAGGTAACAAATGATTTTCGAGTATTTCAATGTACTTCAAACTATTCATTCTACAGGGTTTTCCATTGGGAAGTGTTTTTTATTGAAATGATAGAAAACGCTGTTGTTTTATAATTAACAGATTCTGACTATTTTTTTTACAATTTTACTAACCACGTGTAGAAGAGTGACAACTCTAATCTTCACAATAATTTTACAGTATGTAAAAATAGTACATAAATTGATGAACTTACACCCTGAGGAACGTATGACGGCTAAAAGAATTTCATCTTCCTTTTCGTATTACGTGTAAATTATATTCCCGCGACGCGACGTATGATTGAAATACCAATGAATTAATCACAAAGAGAGTCGTTGACGTCGATAACTGATCGCGTCGTTCACTGCACTTTCGTTTCTCGAACTTATGACCCATTGTTCTTTGAAAGCTTTTGAGCCGCGCGGCACGGTTGTGTTCCGGGGTTCACTTATCTGCGTTCTGTTTCCAGCGTGGCGTGTAATCGTTCATGTCGAAAAACGACCCCTCGAGAGAGATCACTTTCTCATTTCTACAGCGAGAACAGTTCACTCAAAACCAAGAGATTTTTATACATAAATGAGTTGCGAATATTGTGCCACACAAATACAGAACTTTTCCATTGTTGTATTAAAGCTTTAATCGTCATTCTGCTTTTACCCTGAATCGGGAAAGTGTTTTAGTAATCGAACCGCGAACGCTATATTTAAATATTTATAACTTTTCTGTTGTTTTGTATTGAAGTACTCACTTTCTAATTGAATTGCTAATGTTATTTTTCTTGTAACTGCTTCGTTTATTATAATCGTTTACTTGAACACATTACGTTTTTATTATTTTTTACCGTTTTATCTTTTCCATATCATTTATTATTTTATTTCTGTCATTTATCGTTATAGTAAATGTATTTATAGGTTCAAATAGAATCATTTATAGTAAATCTAATCTACAGTAGAACCTCGATTATTCGAACTGATTGGGACCAAGGTGATTTCGAAAATCGAACTGTTCAGATAATCGAATAGTTTGAAATTACTTATTAAATACTATATGTGCGATAATATCTCGTTAACTATTAGATCTCGAACATATGAAGGTGAATAAATTTTTATGCAGAATTCGATAATCTATCGATTCATGATACCAAAAGTAGGTTTTTTCATTTAAAAACATGAAGATGACCTTGAAATCTCCGAAATCCCTTTGCGCATATAAAAAGTGTTTACATCAACATATATCCCCTTCTATACCTCTATAATTTTTGTATATGTATATCATTTTTTCATATTATAACAAGTAACGGAAGTATTGAAGGTGGATAAAGTTATTGTTGGTTATTCTTTTATTTTATGAAGGTTTGATATACATATATGTGTATACAAAAATAATTTTTTCTTCTCTCTTTCTTTCACGTCACGATTTCAATACAAGCGAGATGGATCCGCGTACCTGTGGTACTTAGGTTTTGTTTCCATGAGAATGACCGACAAGGTCAGTAAAGACGTGGCAAATTCTTCATCTACGACTGTCAGTCTCAATGTGTCATTCGTAAAGTAAAGACGTGCCTTCCGTGTTCAAATATAAAAATAAAGTGAAAATAAGTGAAATATATTGTGAATGTTTATTTCAAATGCCCTAAACCAACAGTTATTGCCTCACCCTGTTTATTTAATTGCATTTCATTAGATTAAACGGTGCAATTAATATGAAAAATAATTTTCCATTATAATTTAGGTTTTATGAATTCTGTATTCGTTCCTTGGAGTTCTTTCTTGTCTCCTAGAAATGTTTGATGATAGCATTCGTGCGATCTTTCTTCATTTGGATCGATCTCGCGTAAATTATTATTATTATAAACTAAATTAAGTGAGAACCAACTAGGCACGTGGAAGCATGTGACACATTTAGGCTATAAACAATTATCAGTTGCGTCGCTAATAACAAACTAAATCACAAAACGACGTGAGATGGCAGGACGTAACTCGGGGTACTACTGTATGCATACATGTGCTTTTCTATGCACGGAGATTTACGCGTGTCTACCATCGTGTCGATGAACCGTTACAATAATTATGCAATATGTAAATGTTGTCGGCGAACATCGCGAACCACGCATCTATGAAACCATGAATTACTGAATCAATAAAAGAACGAAGGATAGGAAAGGAGTCGTATGGTTGGCGAGCGCGGTGGTTACACGTTTGGCAACGTAAGCTAATGAATTTCGTCCGCGCCATTAGATCCCGTGCTAGTCGCAATTACAGCGCAATTAAACTACGACCCCCTCGTTAACAATGCAGCCATTGTGTTAATAATTACGCCGTGGAATGCGTTTCGTGATCGGTTTTACGTAACAGAAATACTTCGACGATCGAATACTAATCGCAACGTTCCATCGAGCACGCGGCGGAATTGGCCGCTTGGCTAATTTGCTGGGACACACCTGTAACTGGATACCTAAGGACGTCGATAAAGAACGGTATCGTTAATTCTCTGTATATGAGCTTTCCGTTTCTTTTGCCGCTCTTTCACACAATTTTTAAATAATAGATTGTTTCTCATTCTAAACAAAATTCATTTTGAAACGATGCGTCAATGATAATTTACAGTCAAATGTATAAACTAATTTACTTGGATGTAATAGCAACGTTAGGATCTAATTAATGCTCATAACAAAATGGCACATCGTCGTACCGTATATGGTACTTTAAATTATTTTAACCAAATATAATATAGCAATGTAGATGTGTTTGTTTATATTTTCTGTCAGTCTCAAAATATACGCACTTAAGCATTCTTGGGTGAACTTTACCTCCAGAAACCAAAAATTTTTAACTTTTTTTTAAGTAATCCTGTAGATTATGGCGAGAAAATTCCGCAAATCCAAGTTTTATTGTTAGGAATTCACTGTTGTAAAAGTTATGTGTGTGTATAGTTGAGCCATTTTAAGCGTTTTCGACGGGTAAGGGCGCCGCCATAGTACAACAATATATCTAGACTAGTTTCATAGCTTGAACCATCTACTTTTTTCATCCGTCGTTTATTTTTATCTAAGATACTTTTATATGATACACTATTATGAAACTGAAGACACTTTTTTGATCGAAAATGTCGCAAACTGAAAAATCTGTAAAAGTATTAGGAAATTTTTTTCATGACTTTTTGATGATTTTTTTTCATCCATTTATTGATTTTTTAATGAAAGGTGCATTGTCAACTTTCTTCCTCATTTTTGTGCTATAAAACAGCCCTCAAAAGATCGTCTGTCAAGTTTTAATCAATCGTTGTAAAGTTCAATCTTCAAATCAGTGATAGATCCCTTCAGAAAAAAATTGTTTTGACGTTTTTATAAACGATTAAGTTCGGAGCATTTTAAACTAAAAAAGTATCTCTAGATTTTCGCCTCCTGTATGATTTTCACTCCATATTTTGTGAAGATCACTGTTCAAGTGAATCGAGATACACCTTGAGCTTGTCATGCGACTCATGCGAGGATCATCCTCGCGAAGATTAGTTGACGTCGCAGTGTCACGTGACAAGTGAATTAAATTGTCAAAAGTATATGTATAATATGTCTTTGAAAGTGACCGGTGCGATGGCCAACGGGGAAATAGACGACGATTGGACATTTCCGGGTGACACATCAGAATCGAGGACACGAAGAGAGTGCCTCGTTAGTCGAGGAGAAATTTCGAAGTAGTGATTGTCGAGCAGAGGGCAGACGACCGGCGAACCGAGAAAAAGAGATTAAAAGAGAAACAGAAACGTAACGTAGTCGTGTTCCTATCGTAAATCACCGACGAAAATACAATAATGCAAGAGAAGAGGCACTCTCTCGCGCCATAAACCAAATCGCATCACTTGACCCGGCTTGACCTCTTCGGGGGCTTTTGTGCGACACATTTTCTTCGTTTTACACGTGCTTTTTTTTTTTTTGTTCGTTTCTTTTTTCACTCGGCGTTCTCGAGGAGGAGGCACCGGTTCGGTTCTTTAAACGGGCCTCCTCTTCGGGAATTCCTCAAGGTTCCTGATCCACAAGACAACGGGTTAGACGCGAGGAGATCCTGTCACCTCGCCATAGGGTGGCCTTGCCGTGGCCGCACAAAATAATCATATAACGTGCCTGACCGCATAGCTGCATACCATAATATGCTCCATCCGAAGATTGGCGACGTTCTTTCCTTCTCGAACCATTGTCCCGATCGACACGCTCGAAAATCGACAATCCTTTTTCCCGACGGTCCTTTTTGTCCACATTTATGACGCTTCAGAATGGATACCGTTCAACGGCCTGTGACGCCTCTTTTTAGCTTTTATTGATGACATTATTAACATCGTTTTGCCACTCGATAAGACTGAATCCACGTGTTTGTTTTACTTAAAAAAAAAAGAAGGTGTGCCAGTTGTTTTATTATTACAATAGGACCTCCATTATCCGAATCCTCGATGTCTCTGAAGTCCTTAGTATCTGTAGCTTTAGATGTAAATAGCTCAATCTATGCCGGCCCATATGCAACACTGTTTATCCGACGAATTAACCCCTTGCCCTACAATATCAAGTCAGTATGAAGATGAAGTACTCGTGATGAAGATTCTGAACAGACTCTAATAAATACAAATTCTTGTTTGTTGCAGTCGATATACAGGGTGTCTCACTTAAGTGTAACCCTCAGAATATGTTCTTTAAGTTTGACAAAGTAAAAAATTTTTGTATGTGTAATTTGAATGGTATCTAGTAGTCAGTATCACGCAGGGGATGTTTTTTTAAATGGTGTAGTTTCTCGTAGTTTTCATGGTCATCGATGTTCTTTTTTTTTAAATAACTATATATATGTATATTTTCGTGTTGCATTGCGTCACTCATAAAGAAATACATTCAAATATGTACTGTGCCATGACATTCAAATGACCTTGACTCCGAAGATGAAGGTCAAATTAAATTACAATAGGGAAAGTTAGGGTACAGAAGTTTCGTTGGGATCATGAGAGACCCCAGTGTACCAGTTAAGGGTTAAGAAGGCAAAAATTATTTTTCTTTAATAGATCGTCAAGTATTTTTCAGCAACTGTTTACACAGAAAATTCAAAGCTTCTATTTAAAATTGGCAGGTGAATATTCTTCACTGTTACCATGTAATCGTCGAAAGGAAAAAAAAGTGCTGTCATAGTTTTCGAATTTTGCATAGCTGCATAATATCATATAAAGCATTCTCTCGCATTTCCATCCTGCGACACAGTATCTGTCTGTTTGTGGAATGGTCGTTGTCAGCAAACTGTGGAGTGAAAAAAATTATAAACGATGTAGATGAATATTTTTCGTGGAACATGTTTCTTTCGTATGTTTGTTCTTTTACGTTTCTACCTCAATGACACGATACGAAAATGAGTTATCGAATTTCATTTACATATTTGTGGCCAGCATTTAAGAATAATTGTAATAGTAAACAACGCAAATTATTAATAAATTATTAATAAATCATATATGAATTTTATACCAATGTCGCGTCTCAATCCATAACAGATTAGTAAAAATATGGTGTAGAAAATATTTTTGACGACTTTTATAAAATGATTCTTTATGAATGTTCATCCTGTAACAGAAACATGGTTACTATTTACATACGACATAGAAATTAATTTATTACGTATATACTATAATCCACGTTTTAACATAATATGACCAGACATTTCGTCGATGACAAGTGCACCTAAAAATGTATATTTTTTAATTTCACAACAATTCCAAAAATATAGTAATTCTTGCGTCAAAAGCAGCTCGTTAAATTATCACGTATTACTTCAAGGAGACCACCCTGAACCTTAATACTAGGTGTACGGAGCAGTAGGAGAAACAATTTTACATTACTTTATAAAAATAAGAAGAATGTGCCTATCGAAATTTTTAGCCATTTTTTAAACAATATATACCCAAAGAAATTTTGATGAATAATTCGTAAACTTAGTGTTAAACATAAATAAAATCTCTAAATGTTTTTCATAATTAAGTACTAAATGGGTAATTCTAATTTCGGTGAAACTTGCAGCTTTATGTTTCATTAGATTTGACGAATAGGTGTAATTTAACCCTTTGCAGTCGGAGCTATTTTAACTTGAAAATTAAACATTTCTTCCATCCTAGAATGATTCCATTCTATATGATTTTTTTTCATTTTATGGATATGAAAAATTGATATAATACCTCATACAATACTTTTATACATAATTTTCTTGGTCATTCTTTTTCTTTTTGTTTTTCTGCTCCTACATTTGGCTTAGTCAACCAGATGATAATTAATTGATAATAATAATTGTTCACAGACGCAATTACACAAAGTTATTCTTGAAGATGGTCTAAATTTCAGACCGAAACGTTGAAAATTAGTTGATGTAACAATTTTCAAAATTGCTTAATTAGTAATAAAGGATCATACCAGTGCGCCAATAACATTATTTAGAATTATTCAACATTGTCGATCGAAATAAAGGAAACAGTTACAATACTTAAATGTTTAGTAATTGATTAGACAGCACCATATTTAATAATGTAAACAACATTGTGAATAATGGTAGAGCAAGTTAAAACAGTGAACAGATTAGAAGTAATAGTATTAATATACATATTATTTTCACTACATTAAAATTATTAGTGAATAATATTTAGCTCCTGTATCTTTCATTTGGTGCAGAAACTTTTAATTCTGCATAAAGATCCGGAGTCGATTTATGACACTACAACAGTGCAAATAAGTGTCGAAACTGCATCAGGTTAATCGACGCGACACGGTAGTTCGCGCTATAAAAGGCACACGGAACGGTATTTATTCGCGGTGAGTTTTCCTAATAATAATTCGCGGCGGGTATCACGCCGTGAGAATTAGCAGGATAAATAGATACGTTTCGCTAATTCCACGCGAAGGTTCGCAGTCTGGTAGCTCGCATCAAAACACAAATCAATGTCTGTCTCCCCTCCGCGGGGCACAACGTACTAATGGCGTTTCGCGTATAACGGAGACCCCTTGCGATCTATACGTCCGCGTATATCTACGGCTCCCGCGACAAGTTATCTTTATGCACGTGACTCGAGATGTAAATTGGCTTCATAGAGGCGACACTGGCTACACTAATAAATATCTCTATTCCGTTTATCCGCGGCGCGCATCGTTTCATCCCTCTTTCCAGCCGCTTCCTCGTCGAGTCGGGTCGCGTTGCGTTGCGTCGCGTCGATGTCCCCAGCCTCCAGTCCCACGGCATTGTATAATCGGCATTGTGTGTTGTACATCATCCACTTAAGATACGGTTATGAATCCAATAACGTCGATGCACACAGTTTCGAATACCGCGCGAAGAATATTTAACCCCTTGCGCAGAGACCTGGTGCATCTATACGGAACGTCCTTTCTACCGACACCTATGATATACGATAAGAAATTCTGAATCTTTTATTTGACCATTCCACAATTGATCGTATCTCAGTTGCGAATGAATTTATAAAGAATCTTTTATTCTTGTTTTTTAACCTCTTACACACAGTGCCGTCACTATAATGGCTTCTCTCGATGTCAACTTTTCGAACGCGTATGCCACTACACTACATATAATAGCTCACTTGTTTATATCCTGTTTAAACCATTGAAATATTTATTCATATTACATATTATTCGATTTTTTTAAATGTAAATATCTCAAGCTGTTAAAATTTAATCAAGTGCAAGTTTATTTTAACGCATGCTTGGATTATTTTAAAACATGTCGAGTTGCAAATTATAAGGGAGATAGATTTAAGTATTGGAGAAATTATAGTAAACAAGTAAATTTCAACGAACAGTTGAATTAAATTATGGCGACCATTTTATGATGTTCTCGTTGAAGGTCATGCAAAGGTCAACATATCGCACATAGTTGAGTTTGCTTTTTTATGAGGTATAAGACTGTTCTAATGAAAATATGTAGTCCCATTTAAAAATACTTTGATGACCTTGAAATCTCGAAAAAAGTGACCTTGAGAATTTGCCTATCATCACATATGTCCCTTCGAACCGAATATACTTTTCCTCTAACCTTTTGCCTATCACAAAAAATAAGCGAGGTATTTAAGATGGTCTAGTTAGGTGAAATACCCTGTATACTAAACTTGTAGATTGTAATATTTACTACATAATTAGTATTTCTTGATTAAATCGCTTCATAACATAGTTTTTGTTATTTTAGATTTAGATAGTTTAGATATTAATATCTAATTTCATTAGATATTAGTAGATTGTGGATCTGTGTGCACGATAAAAATTTTATGCATTAATTGTAAGAAACAGTAGCCAAATAAGAAGTTCTTTCTTCCTCTAATCATTTTGGTGGATTGAAAATAATACATTGATGTTTTTAAATTCTCTTAACCGCTATACTATTTTAAGTTGGATCTACCCATTAGTGTCATAAATGCATAAAATCCGCAGTCTAGATACTAGAAAGTATGAAGATTCGACAGTAAACGATGAAAGGAAGTACAATTGTTGGAATAATTTCTTATCAATCTTTGGTATTCACGAAAGATTTACCACGCATTTCCTACGGTACGTAGTTAGAAAGTCGACGCGTGTTTCCGCTGATGCATCCGTCGACGTATCCGCTTCGAATTACCCGACTCGCATCTTCAGCGAGCATAGAGTTTAGAATCTAAGAGGTGCACTTGTGCACCGTACAACTTCGATCTGAACTAATGAGTTGTAAAATATCGAACAGTTGAGAGAAACGCACCTTTCACGCGCTGATTTACACTCAACGATAAAGATTTCCTGTCCAATTATCTCGACTCACGATCAACGTTGTCGTAAAAAGCTTGTTTCCCTTTCCTATAATGATTTTTTTTTCTCTTTTACTCTCTGTCAGAGATATTAATTATCGATCCTACTTGAATCGACATCTTAATAGCTCTTCCTGCAGACAGAAGCAGAGCTAGGTAAAATAGTATTTTACATAGTAAATAGTAAATAATCCTATTTATTTTAAAGTATGCGTACAACTTTGAAAATAAAACATTTTATTTGATATAATAAGTTTTGAAAATAGTATTTTATTTGAAGAATGTTAAAGTTAGAAATATATGGATTTCATCTCGAAAAATTTGATTATTTTTATTTTAAATATCTTGCTGAAAATAATGGTTCTTATTCAATATATTTATAAATATAAATTGTTTCCTAATGGCAAGATACTTACATTGTATGTTTATATTGTTTATCAACAAATACAGATACAGTTTTTCAGAGTAATGAAACGAAGCAAACAAAACACATTCAACTTTATCAGAAATACCTTTTACCACTTTTATCTAAAACTTGTTTTTTAATGTCTTTTAATAACTCGATAATAGAAATTCTTAAATAGATGAAAGAATGAATTGAATCATCACTTATGGGATGAACCAATACTTTAAGTAAGATTAAAGTATTCCATTTCATGCCAGATTATTATAACAAAATATTTTATTTTGTGTTTCAGATTGTTAAATGGAAATATTTTATTTTATGATTTAAATGATTAAAATATAAATATTTTATTTCGTGGTTTAGATTAGTAAAATAAAAATATTTTATTTTTGAAATTATATATCCTATTTAAAATACAATTTTTTTCAGCCAAATAAAATCTAAAATAGTAAATAGTATGTGAAATATTGATTTGGCCAAATATTGCCTACCTTTGAACAAAAGTAGCTCTCCGACGAAAATAAAATAAATACCTACGTCTCATTATATATTTTTGTAGCTTTTACATAATAATTGAACATGATACTTAAATTCAGTTGAATGTTTCATGGTATTTGTAAGATTCTGCTAACACTAACAAAACAAAAACATTCCAAAAACACATATCTCCTATTTTGGTCCATAGACTACGTACACAAAATTACATAAATATCGATAAACAATTAATTAGAAATATTGCAAATGAAAGATGAATTTTTTAAATATTGTTTAAACAAATAATTTGTTCTGAAATCTTTTTATATGACTATATTCCTTGGTCGAAAATACACAAATTAAAAAGAAATCATTGTCCTAAACTCTCTAGTTCCTGAGATATAAGCAAAAATGGGGTTTTCACCCTCAAATTTGTGGGCTATTTTAACCCCCTAGATATGGATCATTGCAGACCAAAAAAGATACGTGTCAAATATGTTTCAACAACCTATATCCTGTATAAATTTATTAAAATCGGTGTGTTACACCTGGGTAATGTCCCTTATTGTAAGTAGGGTCCTAAGTGGAGAAACACTTTTTAAAGAATATTTTAATGAAATTAAATTGTAGAGTGGTTATTTAATGAATTAAAATAATTTCATAGAAAATTGTAATATTAGAGGGGTAGCTATACTATTAAAATTTTATTTAGAGTTCTAATATATTATTAGTGAATATTAATAAAATATAGTTAATTATATGAACATTGATAAAATATAATTAAATTTAGTGAGGAATGTTTTATCGTTTTTACATTTAAATTTTAGGAAGGGTAATATTAAATTGATATTTTAAATGCGTTAGAGAATATTTTAATGAAACGGATAGTGTCCCAATACATCAAAGTTAAGAAACCACAGCATGGTTTGAAACTATTAATATCAATTTATTGAAGTATCCAAGCATGTTCCCAGAATCAAAATTCTATGGAAAAGTAGGGAATTATTGTATGACGTATTTATGCAAATAACCGGCAGTCCTCAAACTTTCGAAGCTGAAAGAAGCTATTATTGAATCCTGGAACCCAATTAGCGAAGAAATGTTGAATAGATTAGTTAGAATTAAAAGCATGCCTAGCCGTATTTTTTAATTAATACGTGTAAGAAAGGAGGTTCTGCATATTCTTAAAATTCCTCAAATTAAGATTTTAAGATCAGTCAGACATACGCTTTAATCGTTACATTTTTTTGAAATAAATAATATTTTCACTCTCTTTTCATTATACATATGCATATAATTTCTTTTTAACTCTTTCCGCGTAATGCTATTAACATTTGGAAAACACTGTATAAATGTTCAAAACTCTTCAAAATTTTAGTGATACAATAGTTATGCTCCGCGGTAGATACATATGTACATGCATACGAATAATTAATAATAAATTTGATCGATCGAATAATTTTTGGGGATGGTAGAGCTACCTTAATTCACGTCCGATCTCTTGCGGTCGAGCTCTAAATCACGTTTATAGCGTCCTCGTCATCACGTCATCAAACTTATAACGATCGTACACATAAACACATGGTTTCTCAAGTGCTAATTACTCGACGCAATCACTCGGGCCATGTGCGCGTGCGGGCACTCGATTTTACGTTCGTTAAACGAGGCGAATGAATCACTCGTGGCAACTCTCAACGCAATGCGCGACGCAGCGCGGCAAAGACCAGAAGGGACGAGAGGAAGACGCGCGCCATTTATTCAGGATCGATCGAAACGACGACGGATCGATCTACGGCTCCGCGTAGAACAGTTTGTCGTTCGTTGCCCCGCGGTCGAGCATTTCCCCGCGAGCGAGGGCAGTTCTCATTTCCTCCCTGCCTTCTCGCGATTTCCCAGTAGTGCCATGAAAACGCGCCGCGCCGCAAAGCGCGTCCCTAGAAATATGCGTTGTCTGCCTTTAATGGTCCTCGCTCGGCCTGTCAGAAGAAAATTCTACGACGACACGTAACCGAGTGTGGTAACTGCCTGTTTGAACGCGGTGTCCAAAGCTCATTTACATTTCATGGCTGTTGTGCCGCGCGACTAAAACCAACCGGTAGGATATCCTCAATGGATTTACAATCTGTTATTAGTAACAAGCTGCATCGTTTGTACGATCTCGACCACCGAACAGCGTTCCATCTAAAAGATGCTATCTCATAGTTACGTATACACATATGTATAGCTTTGCAGGTTTCTTTGTCACGTTCGGTTTTTTCGCTTTGTTGTTTATTAATTCAGAAAGTTTCAAGATGTTTCGACGTACGTATCTGTTCATCTAAACAGGTGTTTGCGCAAGTTTTTCCTTGGAATTAGTCATAAATTACTCGGTTTTAAACGAACAAGTGTGGTGTGATTTTTCTTACAAATTACCGGTCGGACCATTTAATTAACTCTTCCATTGTTGGGGACGTGTGTACAAGATGGGAACGTATAATAAAGCGTTACTATCTGTTCTCTAAGATACCGCAAGAGATATCAAGTTTGTAGTTTTTAATGAAATAAATTACTAAGTGGACATACAGTAGGTACTTTTCTCAGTTCTCCTTTTTGAAATGGAAAGGTATTATTCGTTTTATTCGGATAGTTTTCGTCGACTTTAACAACATTTACTTATTCGAAGCACCATAACGCGGATTCTAGCTAAGGGAACCACCGCACCGTGACTGATATACGCCGATTTTTATGAAACTTTGCACAAATGTTCATTAAACCTACCTAAGAATTTAGCCGAATTTCGTGTGTGTTTATTTTTTACTTTAAGGGAGAACTCAACCCTTCTTTCCGAACCGGCCCCTCTATATGCAAATGATAATAAATTGCAAACAACAAAAGATATCAAAAAATAGTTGAAATAAAAGTTGTATCGTATCTTTCGTTCTATGAATGTATGCGAAATTTTTGTTGAAAAATCATCAAAAAAAATGTTTTTAAGTTACAAAAATGATTTCTTTGTTTTAATCTGGCAATTCTGATCAAGACGCAAGCACTGTATAAAGAAATAAAGAATTGATCGCAAAACCGTTGATCCTCTTGAATCGATTGACAAATGCAGATACAGTGGGTGTACAAAGTATTCGTACACCTTTTAAAAACGAATAACTTTTTCAAAATTCGTCCCAACAGCTTGAGTTTTTTTGAGACGTCAGAAGGATTAGTTTACTAGCTAATATGTAAATAATTTTATTTTAAAATTGTTATTGGTCGCAATTGCGAAGGAAAAAGTAAAGGTCACGATTTTTTAATTTTTTTATCCGTGCCTGTTATGAAAATTTATAAGGTGCATCTAGGTTCTACTGTATAAGCAAGGGTTATAGCGCGGTATGACCCACACAGAGTTATGAGCTGAAAATTTGAAGAAGACGGGCGGGGAAACAAAGGACCCTGAATATAAAATTTCAGTGGCGAGTTTTTATTAGTTTTTAAGATATTAACGAAAAACTATCTGTATGATACAGCAAATTCTATCTATGTATACAGACGTGACTCGACAAGTGTTTTCGCTGTATGAGTATTTGTAATCAACTTATATTCAGGGTACCCTTCCCCCTCCTCACCCCTCCTCAAAATTTCAGCTCATAAGGTTGTGTGGATCATACCGCATTACAGCCTGAGAAAGTAATTTATAATAGTGCTGGTTGCTTCAATGTTTGGTATAAAAAAATACAGATGGAATCTTGGGAAAAGAGGCACAGATCTCTTTCCTAGAACTAATAAATGCAACGGTCACCGATGGTCCCGGTCAGGCCGACGACACTGCCTTCCGTCGAGCGTTTCAGCGGCCGTATCGGTCGAGTAACTTTCATTTCGCAGCGATTCTAACGGAGTTTCTCGTGTCACTCGGACTAGTTGCAGACCGCACGATAGCCGCTGCCATCGCGGAGAGAGAAGAAAGAAGAGCGGAGGAGAGAGTGAGAGAAAGAGAGTGAGTGAGAGAGGGAGAGAGAGAGAGAGAGAGAGAGAGGGAGAGCGTGTGCGCTGATTTTTTTGCAAGAGTGCACTTGGTACGGACGCTCGCGCGTCTACTAGTGGAGGTAAACTAGTTGTTCCCAACGACACTACGACATTCCACCAGCCGTGGCATTAAAGTCCCCCGATATTCACGTTGTCGTCCCGGCCATAATTTTCACGTCGCTGACAAGAGCATCGATGCGCGATATCGTTTCGATGTGTTACGATCGACACTTATTCCACACTTACAGTATAGCTCGTTTCAAAGACCGGAAGCACGTTTCACCGCATCGGTAACTTTTTTGGCTCGAGTTCTCTTCTTCGCCCCTTATGCTAAACAAGATTTGAACATTCCTCATAAATTGATACGTTGATATCTTGTACAGGGTGTAAAGAAATGTTTGGTCTTGGCTGCTATAGACGTATTCTACATATTCGGATCGATGAAGATCTGTAAAAAAAAGTTGTCGCAAAATCGTCCTTGATCTTGAATTTTAAGGTCAAATTTTTTATCGCATTGTATTCTACTCATCATGCTATTAAAAAAATATTTGACCTTGACATTCAAGGTCAAGGACAATTTTGCGGCAACTTTTTTAAACAGATTTTCATCGATCCGAAGATGTAGAAGACGTCTATGATTGGTACGTCACAAGTTAAGATGCATCTGTAGTGGATACGATTTTCGATCGCATGCTATACATGTAGGATCAGGTTTTGGTCAGAGGCGGGCAATATGTGGCGAAATCTATATTTCAAAAACTATTTAATATTTTAGATTTTATGTGGCTTAAGAAAAATAGTTTTTTGAAACAGAATATGTAATTTGAAACGTAAAATATTTTTATTTTGACAATCTAAACTACGAAATAAAATATTTATATTTTAAGAATCTACAATCATAAAATATAATATTTCCATTTAACAATCTGAAGCACAAAATAAAATATTTTATTATAATAATCTGGCATGAATTGGAACACTTTAATATTACTTACAGTATTGGGTCATCCTTTGGGAAACAATTTATTACTATAAATGTATTGAATATGAATCATTATATTCAGAAAAATAAAAATACTAAAATATTTCGAGATGGAATCCAAATATTTTTCATATTCTTCAAATAAAATACTATTTTGAAATACTATTTTAAAAACTTATTACATCAAATAAAATATTTTATTTTCAAAGTTGTACGCATACTTTAAAATAAATAGGCTTATTTACTATTTATTATTTAAAGTACTATTTTACCCAGCTATGGTTTTGGTGAACTGACTCTCTACATCAGTATCAATATGACTTTATTACTATCTAACGACATGCGAAAAAGAGTGATATTAACAAAATGCGTTAATAGATATCCGATGTGCTATCTAGCTATAACTGGACACGACTGGCGACTCCTTGGATTCCCTCTCGGCTCGTCGCCATATATGAGAATACAATATACCTTCAAACTAGTGGGTTATCAAATCATTTCAACGGAAAAATTATGATTTCATTAGTTTTATCACAAAAATCGATTTTTTTTCAAAATTCTGAGGTGGTAGACAAATTTTTCGACTGCATTTGAAATCAGCGTGACAAAATCTACGGGAAATGATGTATGGCATGTAAAAAAAAATCTATCCTCGCGTGGTATTAGACAAACCACAATTTTCTTGAAATTCTGCAAGTTTAACAAATATTTTCAAGGTTTAAATACGTTCGTACCATAATCTCTCTATTTTCCCATATTCTGCAATATTTCAGCTTTAATTTAAAAAAAAATTCATCGCTCTATCTAATTTCTATCGGAAGTTTTTCGATTTTGGCACAGAATTTATTGGTTTGTCCCACTGTGCGACGCGACGCGACGCGGCGCGGGCGCTCGTTGTTGCTTGTTTGTAAACATCTTTCTCGCGCGCATCGCTACACGCTCGTCGTGACCTCATCTTACTTAAAACTATAACTTCGTTGTACATGCTAGTCGTATCATTTGTTCTAATGTGTTTTATGGCTTGTGGACCGTGTTTGTTGTAACTAGACACTTATGAAGAAATTGTGACTGAAATATAAGACAATAGATTTGCAGTCTAATTATAATGCATTCGGCCAGGCGGTTCGGTCGCATTGCGTCGTCGCACGAAAATATTAAACAAATCGACCAACCTGTGTATGCGATCGAACACAAATGATGGAGCCGTCTCACAGTGCAGTGGTTCGATTACTCTTTGGCGCTAGCTCGACAAAATTATTTTTTCTTATTGTTTTGAGCTTTTTGGATTTATTTGAACTACAAAAATAGTCAGATGATTTATTATTAAACTAATTGTGATATCCAAATTTTGAAAAGTCACATTTTTGTTCAAGGATATCACATTTTAATAGTTATACATATATAATTAATGTTACATCCATGTTTCTCAACCAAGGTTTTTAAAAAATTAATAGGTTGTCCACTTATTTCCTTTCCCCGACGTTATTACATTGCCATCCGTAAGTGTTTGAACACATCTTCTCTCTCTCTAAAAGACAGGAAACGTTCAGATATCTTAATTTAATGTTACCAATAACAACTGTGCATGGTTTCCGTTTCATATTAGTATCCATAATTAATATTTACATGATCTGCAAATATTATCTAATATAGTAGAAGCTGCTCGATAATTATCCGTTAGGTTAGGAGCACGTCTCGATTACACGTATTACTCACATACGCGCGCATGTACTCTACTATGTTGCTTATGTAGATGTGCCCCCCCCCTCTTCATACGTGGTTACATCAAGAAGGCAAATACATATAGTAGATGAGCGGTGAAGAGCGGACATATATGATTGGCTGCTTTATAATTACTCATTGCCTTGGAAACGTAGAGAAATTAATGTCCGACATAAATATGTTATATCTAATCAGAACATAATATTTTTAATTGGATGTGATGAATATTACACCATATAAATATAAAAGCGTAGAAAAGAAAATAGAGCTGTTGAGTTTAAATACTTTTTAATATATACAAGGCAACAATTTTAAAGACATTTTACAAATTTTCCGTTAACTACAGCCAAATTATATACTATATTTAAGCCTACGTTATAATTGGGATAACTTTGACATTCTGAGGGCTCCTTATTTATAAAGTCTAGGAAAACTGAAAATCTTTTTAAAAAATTTAGTTTTTTTTTTAAATAAAGACTGCAATGTTGCTACCAACGTACTCACTTACATTGTTTGAATTAACTACTCATCTTTTTACATCATAATCATTCAACATATCTGAAACTACAACAATTTGTTTTTTTCATATGATGCAGAATAATGGGATGAAAAATGGCTAACGTATAGATTTTTTAAAAACTCATGGTCTTGTTTTGGATCTTCTGCAGCAATAGGAGCTTTGGATCCATGCTTTTAAATACAATTTACTGAGAAAAATACAAATCTGTATTCCATTTTCTTCATCCTTTGTTAATGTAACTTGTTCTCTAAATAAGGATTTTTTTCAAGAATATGTAGCCTTCGTCATCCATGTGATTCAGTACTTCCCCATAAGCAGGAAGGTGGCGGTCAGAAATTAGTCAGGCCAATTAATGCGAAATCATCTTAATTCTTACAAAGAAAATTTGTGCTTGAATGCATGTAAGGAATAACGATATCTTTGGAGGTATAAAATTTTTAACTTAAATTTTCAGTGTCTATTTACATTTAGTGTGCAATTATTTCTATTCCAAAAATTCGGATTCGATGTGCCACGCCTTCCCGACGTCCAATTGATCTGAAATTTTGTATACAATATCATTTTTTCATTAAACGGAACAAGTTTAGGAGGCGGCCTGTTCAAAATTTCATAGTAAAAAAATAAGATCCACCCTAGTGTTTATACACAATGTGACTATTCATAAGATTTATGTTTGATTACGAAAGGTTTATAGTGCACTGTCTGCAGATGTTTATTACGGATTAGGATCGAAGATCACAGTACAGCGTCTGTGAAACACAACGCAACTCTTTCTCTCTAAGAATCGTGGCATTTGATTCGATCGTTAAGCTACCGGATACTCGTACCACGGATTCTTTAGTTGCCACTCGTCTTCTTGTATTTACGTCGGTTTCTAAGTATGTGGATGTTGCTTTACGAGTGGTCGGTCAGTCGGGTAGCAACTTGTTCGAGCGCACTTGCAGTTTCACGCCTACCTTCTTCAACTCATTTAAAGGTATCCGATACTTTCTTACACCAGCCTAAGAAGTTACTCGATTTTCCTATTAAAATATAAATCTTCATTAGCAGGTGCTTACATAGTCGTCTACCGAGTCACTTTTTCGTTGTTTCATTATAAATTGTATCAATGCAACCCCGTGTCACAACCAACGAGCATGAAATTCCGAATGAAAAGTTGAGAAAACTCGCAACGCCTTAAACGATAATTGCCGTGATCAATATTCTGTACGTATTACTAGGAATTTTAATTCTTGCGATAATTTATTCTTTCCAAGCTCGTCACGGTCAGAATGCTCTACCGTTGCCTCATTGTAACACGCTCCGCAAATAGAAAGTAAGCACACGCAGGACAATTACATGTACAACCAGCGAATACATTTCCGGCGAATTCTGCTGATTTCAGGCAATTTTGTAAATGAAGAAATAGAATTTTGAAAAATCTAATTATTTTTGACATTTTCCACTTTTTTGATAAAGGAAATTTGTACAAGGTGTACAAAGTTTCTTCGAAATAAAAGGTGTAAAAATTTGTAAATTTTGGGCTTACGATTGATTAAATCTTAGTATGCCACCATTTTTATGTACATGACTTGTTAGATCTACAAAAGGCATAATTGAAATTTTCATTGTAGGCACAGATGACCTTTACTTTTTCATCACAATTTCGACCAATAGTAATTTTTAATTATTTTTTTTTATACATTACCTAGTAAACTAATCTTTTTAACATCTGAAAAAACTCAAGTTGTTTGGACTAATTTTAAAAAAGTTATTAATTTTTTAATGGTGTTCACTTAGTTTCGTCCCTGACTGTATATAACAAATTCC
This sequence comes from Lasioglossum lativentre, assembly GCA_916610255.1. NCBI lineage: Eukaryota > Metazoa > Arthropoda > Insecta > Hymenoptera > Halictidae > Lasioglossum > Lasioglossum lativentre. The sequence continues at coordinate 26,592,835 of OU744357.1, read as the reverse complement.
AAAAATTATAGTACTAGACGACAGCTAGAAAAAATCCAGAATTCGATCATTTCTTTAGCTTTCTGAACCTGAGCAACCCTTAAATTGATCAGACGACGGCATGAAGATGTTAAATGAATTGTATCAGAAGTTATCTGTTGAACTCTTTCATTCGAACATGAAACAGGTTTAAGCATCGTAAATGTCAGGGACATATTTTGAGACCGATTTACACGTCGGAAGCACGGACATATTTATGCGTGCAGACGTTCTACTTTCGAGTTGTTCGCTTCCGACGTTGAAAATGCGAGACAAAATAGGCTTAGGCAAATTTCAGTAATTTATGCAACATCTATTTAGTCCTTTCCAGCGTGAAATACTTTACAGAAAAAACACTCGTTGAATATTTATTATTTCCGTCGAATAGTTGAGACACACAGATACAAATAATACTTGAAAACAGAAGCTCGCGAGCGCAAGTTCTTATAAACTCGTTACACTGCATCAGGGCCAGAAGCAAAATCCAAAGAAACGTTAACGTCGCTGTACATGATACGATTACGGTTTCCTGCGACAGGACATTATCTGCTAATGGAACACTCGTCCTCAACAGAGAAACTCGTAGATGGTACACTGCATCAATATCGACAAATCGAAGAATCTATGTATATTGACCCAGAGTCAATAAACAACTCACGTATCGCTTGCCATGACAATTTTAAATTAAAAATTGAAAAGTTACTTGCAAGATGACAAATATATTTCCCCTGGCTAAAAGTATTTAATCAAACTAATCAAGCCATGATCTAAGAAAAACCCTCGGGTCCGTGCTGTTTCTTAGATCCTGCGGTTCTACTATTTCTTCGTGACCCTAAAAATTTCAGAAAGCATAACCTTAAGAGAAAAATCTTCATTTCAATAACTGCCTCTCTGAGCCAAACATTTGTTCCTTAAATATTAAGTCGATCATTCTGTATACAGGGTGCCCCATTTACATCGACCCAGTCAAATATCTCCGAAACTCTTCAAGCGTGTCGGCAAATAGCTGTAGGAATGCTTCAAAAAGTTCATAACTCAACTAGAGTTCCAGAGTAAATTTCTGGAGGACGACTTTCGAATACTGACATTAGAAAAGTGATTGCTAAGACTTATGCAGTACTAACTCCAGTACTCAATGTTAAAATCAAAATATGTATCTTCTAAACTAATGATTTTTGATAAGTGATTTAGTACTTTTATACATAGGAAATAACGAGTAGCATCGAGGAGGGCATTAAAAATACCATTTCTTACTTTCACGATTTTGTACGAATCCTGTAATGACATTATATGTATAATCTTTAAAAGATGGACATTTATTTTTAATTCTGAAAAAATTATTATTTTGTTACAGGTAAGTTCCCGCTTAGATGTCTACGGTGTATCTGGTGTTCAAAGAACTGATCGTCTGTCAGTAGCATGATAGGTTGCCTCTAAAGTATGTATTTATAAAATACTATACATATAAATTCATCAATGATAAATATTTTAAATGACGTCGATACAGAAGAATCTTACATAATTTTTTTTTAATGAACTTCTCTCATTGATAATTGTTATGAGTGATCGAAATGATCCATGACTCTTCTCTCATCCATGACTGCTTTGAGCAACCGAAATACATAGTTTTTCTAAATCGGTAACAGTTATCGAGGAGGATCCAAAATTTTAGACACTAATAACTGTTATTTAAAAAGTTTACAAATCGATATTTTTTATCAGTTTGCTTTTCAATTTTTATTCTCTATATTTTGTGTTGTTTATCTTAAATTACAATAACTTTTTATTAACTTTTTATTAACGATTTTTATCGTAGAAAATTTTAGAATAACTGTTATTTTTGGTCTCTGGTTATTTTGGACTTCTGATTTCCATCTCGATTCCATGAGGGAACGAAAAAATCTGTATGAAAACCAGTGCCGCTTGCTTCTAATTGCCATTGGTGAATCGTACTCGAAGCAATAATAATGTAGTTACATCGCAACGTATTTCATGTTGATTTTGTTTTGCATCGCAATTTTACTCTGCTCCGTTTCCGTTGCGCAAAAAGGTCGATTGCTGACGATTGTGATCATGTAACTTGGAAATCGGTTTGGTAATCAAGGAATGGAGAATCGAGGCAATTCGATGAGTCGGGTATTAACGTGCTATTAAGATGCATAGGGCCGCTTTGGGCATTGCTCGCAGGTCTCGGCAGATAGGCACGAAAGAACGGGATGAGTTCGATGGAGCATGATCAGGTGGACTGATAGCGTAACTGCTTGATATACCGAGTAGAAATGTCGTCGTAGACAGGATTAAATAAACTCGCGAATAAGTGCAGGAAGGATGGGAAACTTGTCGGAGAACGAAAAGAATTGGTAATGCGACGTTGAAGACGGGATGGGAATAGATAAGAAGGACAATTAGAGAGTGTTAAAGGAACGGGACGACATGTGTCAATTAACGACCAACCTTTTTCTTCGTGTTGTAATCCAACCTGCGGCTACGATGACGGAAATGGAAGCACAGGCAATCCTGCGTTACACGACACTCTTAACACATGATTTTGTTTTAACGCAAGTCTCGTCAAAATGACGTATCACCAATTTACATTTGAATTTATTATATTAGATAAATTATTGGAATGGACAGGGTGTCTCAGTTGAAATTCCCAGGGAAAATATCCCGAAAAATACGAATGATATGAAAAAATATTTTAGATAGAAGTTGTATGTTTTTTATTCGACCTTAAGATGACCTTGGAAAGACCTATGAAGGACCATTGTGAATTTTTAAATTGGAGCTCATATTCTATGTATATTGCATATTATTTATTGCTGATATCCAGATGTTTTCGAAACACTTTTAGTGGTATTCATACTCTTTATACACTTCATAGTCCTTTCAAAGGTCATCTCAAAGTCGAATAAATAACAGCACAATGTGTCACCTGCGAAACCATACAACTTCTATCTGAAACATTCTTTTAAATTACTCATAGTTTTCGAGATATTTGCTCTGGAAATTTCAAATGGGACACCATGTATACAGTTGAATTGATTGTATGAATGATTCGACAATGAACTTTTTACGCCTAATTTTTACTCGTAACATACTTGTTGAAATATTTTGAAAATTTTATGAGACACTAATTTGTGACAGTGATTTATAATATATTTCCGACCGTTTACTATTGATTTTATCTTGACTACAAACATATTTAAAAAATATACATTATCATCATATCCTAGTTTTTGAAAAAGTCATGTCAAAATGTATATATTAATTGGAAAAATGTGATTACGTAAGTGTCACTGGTGTTATAACGTCAATTGTAGAAATTGGCTTCTGAAATGGGAATAGATTTCGAAATTAAACGGAATCGAAGTTTTTTGTAACAGAACTATAAAAACATTATCAAGATATTATATAATGCATTTAATCATAGATTATACAATATTATTGCATATTTATGCATCATATACTAAATTTACATGATCGCATTTAACATTAATGCATAAATTATAGTGTTATTAATTGTCCGACACTTAAGCTTGCATTAGGTTTTCGTTTTCTAAGACACAAATTCGCATAATACAACATGGTTTAAGAACGTAAGTACTGAGTTTTACGAGAATTACTTGTATACATATGCACGTCTAACTAAGTGGAATGAGATTAATGGCAATTAAGTTTTTGTTGGCGTCATTAAACTGAATTATGTGGTTAATTATGTCTATGTCTTACGTTACAGTTAATAAGATGAGACACATATTTATTACTATCGCCTGTGACAACAGCATTAAAACGTAACAGTACCGAAGACCATTTAACTCGTTCGAAACGGATCTTTTTATTAGTTATCATACAATAATTCATTCTCTATGTATACAGGGTGTACCCGTTAAGTTTTGTCATCATTCTTTAAGTATGTACTGCAATTAAAAAATGTTTCAGTCAAAATTTTATCAGTACTTGATGGGCCACATGTTCGCATATTCTTAAATATATGTATATGTTTTATTAATATAATATAACGAGTGGACTGCAGATTTTATGTATTTAAAAATCAATAGATGAGGTACGAAACCGTGGAAACATTACAGGAATTTAAAAATATTGTTATATAACTTTCGACTTATTACAATTATTCAAAGAAAAAAATATATTTTTATTTAATTCCTGTTCCTGGTAATCGGGCAGTAACATTTTTATTTTTCATAAAAATCTGCAGTCTAATAATGAGGAATAAAATAACAAAAAATTAACCACAATTGAAATACAACAGCTGCAGACCAAATTATATCTGGAAAAAGATGTTTTAACAAATTTTTGTAAAAGTTAACATGAAACGATACTAGACAATAAAACTAGAAAATAAGAACAAAGCGTTTCACGATATCCACGAAGTGTAAAAAAGAGCAAACCACGGAAAAGATGATATTACCGATGCGAGTAATTATGGAACGAGATTGATGAGCAAACTGAGGTAACAGGAGAACCGTAAAGAAAGTCCGTAGAAAGGAGCTGAAAACCTCTAAAAGGAACAAGGCGTATATCCCAAATAGTTAAAAATAGAATTGAATATCTAGCCGAGATGGATCGGAAAGAAGAATGAAAGGAGAAGAAGGAAGAGGAGGAAAAAGAGAAAGAAGGGAAATGAACTAATAGAAAGGAAGCAAATAAGATAGAATTCCTGTCTACAGAGTTTCACGGTGGCGACGCAGTCCACTGGAGATCCTGAGAGGCACGGAGCGTGTCCGAAACCTATTAAAGATCATCTACCTGGTCCTAAGACAATACGGTCTTTGACGCAGGTGCAACGCTACGAGTGGGTATGTACCATCCAACCGTGGCTCTGCTCGATCGTGAACGACCTCCGATCGTCGTACATCTCGAGAAATCGGTCGTGCACCTTTGATCTCCGTAGCTGAAGTTGTTTCTGACTCAGTCCAATTATGCATGTCGGCCGTAATTATGGGTTTAATTAGACAGCCAGATGCATTCGGTGAGAACGTCGAAACTCGTGTTCCGACCCAAGGGGTCTTGATATTTTCGTTTGAATGATTAATTATCTTTGACCTTGACCTTGATCTTGCACTTTGATCACGCCGTACCGCCGCCGATAGGCAGGGAACAAATGATCGCGTTGGTGTGACAATATTTTCATATAAATTATTTATAAAACGCAATTTCACTTTAAACGTGACCTCTTACTTTCGGTAGATTATGTATTAACTATCACGACCACCATGTGAAAATTAACAAAAATTTTCCGAAAAACATGCAAATCAAAATACAGGTCTCGTTACAAGTTTATAATAACGATTTTAAGAAAATTATAAAATTTCTATTGGAATAGTACCAGACATATTTCATCTTTCAGAAAAATATTTTTTAATACGATATTATCGATGCCTCCATTAGCTCTAGAGTGACACATTTCTTGCCACTGCAAATATGATCCATATTCAGATTAAGACTCGTGCCCCCCCACTCTACCTTCCCCTTCTACGACGCTATTCCCGACGTATCCGCCACGGCCCGGTCACGTGACGCGTTTCGTACATGTCGTGCATGTGTCCGGTACTGGCAGAGAGAGGGTAACCTTTTCCCCTCGATTCGTGCTCCCTCCCCTCATCTGGCGACTCTGGCATGAACTAGCTAAAAAAAGAAAAACTGACATAACTGCCCTGTAGCGATTCAATTAGGAGTTAGATATATGACGTTTTTCTAACACATAGAGGCCAACTAAACGCATCGATCACTGTTCCAACTTTAAAATCGTTAATTTTTATCCGACTAAAATTAAGCATTCAACAATTTTTATTGCACCCTCTCAGGACATATGTCAAGATATTTTTCCCTTCTTGATCGCGTTCATTCCTTAACGTAAATCGAATTTACGAACTCCGAAGTACATAAATTGAAAGTACTGGGAATTAACAACGACAAGGCGAACAATTTCCGTGACTTTTATTGCATTCGCACGACATAACCGGTAATAAAATGAATCTTAAAAATTCCTCGGACGTTTACACGTATGAAAAGCCTAATTGTTAGCCCATCAGCAAAAGAGAATAGATGACGATTTTACTGCAAGATGGAGGGAGTTATCAATTTTATTTACCCGTAAAGTGACTCCGTCGATGTAAATTTGCATTCCGTGTGCTGCACTTCCGCAAGAGAACCGTGGTTGGCTCGTATAGTGGCACCTGGGGGTATTTCCGGTCCGTGTACACTGTACAGTGTACAGTGTACGTACGCACATCGAAGGTTTTTCATGCGGGCGGACAGATCGCGCCAGAGGGGATTCGAGTCATCCTTTCTCGACCAAGCGGAAAACAGCGGATACACGTGGAAGAGGTGGTTCTGCATGGACCGTAGGATGCGCGTCATTGCTCCTGGCATATCCCCGATCATCTTTATTTCTCCTCTTTTCTTTTAAAGTCGTTAGAGCTGATTCTTTATCCTGATCGATGCAGCTTATTGAAAATTCCTTTACGAAACGTGTATTTCGTGTTTTATTGTAGTTGTGCAAAATAGTAGTCGTATTCTACCGTTCAGCACTTTAAACATAATTTTTCAAATCAATTTTATTGCTAATGTTACTTATACAGGATATCCCGTATGAAGAATTCGTTTTATTGGATTATTCCAATATTTAATTCACGTACATATTAATATTCCAGATTATCTCTGAAATCATTAATGATATCGAAAAATGTTTTAAACGAAAGTTATATGGTTTCGGGGGGTGGGGGGGGGGGGAAGTTCTAGGTTAATGGTTTTTTACTAGTTTAGTGGAGGTTTAGTGAAGGTGTAGAAGGCATATGAAGGTCACTTTCAATTTTTCTGATAGAACCATGTATTTTTTAATGCACTAATCGATGTAGTTTTTTAATCTCTATATAAAATTACTAACCTTCCTATAATAATACTACAAAATACAGTATTATCTCCGTAACTGTCGCAAAGGTGTCTACCGTAATTGTCAAAATGTTATCCCCACCACTGGGGGTACCTCACTTGGAACCAGTCAAACGGTAAACCCACTCGACGACCGAATTAATGCAAGCGAAGCAACAGATTGCAACTTTTATAATTTTTGATATTTTTTATGAAACCTTTATCATCGTATTCGTCTCGTTTTTTAAGTTAAAATGACTCCAAACACGATGTAATTGCGATTATAATTGCTGATTCTAGTTTCAAACGTGAAAAAGGACGGGAAACGAAAAAGAAAGAGAAGCAGAGAGTCTAAGCGTTTCAGCCCCGAACTGTCGCTCGGCAGACCTGACGATACGACATTTACTAAATTAGAAAAAAAATATGTATTGTTGTACATTGTACTAGATTGAACTCGTGAATGATTTCTAAAGTTCATTCACACATTCATTCATAAACGTGCTTTTCATTTAATTTTTTAGATACAGAGTCATGCTTTCTATAACGACTTAAAGAGAAAGAGTTTATTCCACAGAATAAATTCTTCCAGTTCGCATATTAAAATTTGTTATATTCCTGAAATCGTTGTTTAACATTCATTTTATATCGTTAAGTACAATTAATCTCGCAGAATATTGATTTCTGCTCAATTGTTTAATGTTGAATTTGGAGAAATAATTATTAGCGATACTGTTTTGTATTTTGACAAATTCATTCAATCATTTCATTAAAAAAAGTCAAGCCAGGGGCATTAAAAATGAATTTGACCATTTCAAACAATCCTAATTCCTATGAACAGATAATTTCCAAGATATTCTTCGATACGAGCAACAGAAAAAAGCAAATTAGACTATAAAATAATTTTATTCGGTCGGTGAACCTTAAATCTCGGCCCGCAAGCAGGACAAAATTTTCTTTGATAAATCACTGCGCTTCGCACGAGGAACAATGCTCACGCGTTACACTCTTTCGAGTTGATTCCTCGAGACATCTTCGATGGCACGTCGCGCGAAACACGCAAGAATTCATGACCGTCGAACCGTCAATGTGTACGTAAAACGTGCACGTACGGTCGATGTACACATGCAGGCCACGGAAGATCAATTTCCCTTGAATAAAACATCCTCTACCGGCCGGATTGGCGTTATCGATGCTGAAGACTTTAACCTGGTCGACGTATGGCTACGCGCAATCGCACTTGCAGCTTCGAAACGGATGCAGGAACGAGAACATGCATGCTTGTTCTACGTCCTACGCACGCCGGGTAGTCTACGGGCTCATGGCCAGCGAATATTTGGCCTGGATGTCCGGTGAGTGACATCTCGGTTGCAAGCCGAATATCGAAGAAATCTAATGAAGACTTCAGGAAATCATTTGCGACAAGAGTGAGTCGTACTCTACCACTCTAGTACCGGATAAGTCACGTGACATTGTGACACATGCACGACAATGACGAAACGCGTCACGTGACTGGGCCGTGGCGGAAGCGTGGGAGAATAGCAACGTAGAAGGGGAAGGTAGAGAAGGGGGGGGCGGGGCTAATTTTAATATCTGAAGACTCTCCTCACAATTATGTTTCAAACTCATTGTCAGCAATACCATAGTAACTGATCTCTACCTTTGTAATTTTTAAAAATTCGACCATACAATTTTGAGCACATTTTTCGAATATTGTTTCTTATGATTTGTGCAAGAAAATTGATTTTTTGTACCTGTTTTCGAGAATTTCTTCTTGTTCTGTTACATGTAATCTTTAAAAAATATGGCAAAATAAAATTTTCGTACATCTAGTAATCTAGTATTAACAACTTTTAAGGTTTACATTATCCTCTTTAAGTGTAATAATATTTTCGGACAAAGGCGTGCGTGGTTAATTCAACGAAAATGTAAATAATTCTTACTATAATATAAGTCTATTCAAATTCCATATCCTATTTATTTTGCAACAAAAATTTTCTGCTGAAATTATACAGTTTATACGAATTTTATGCTGACTCATGTACTTATAAAAATGTATACAATTTGCACTGCTTATTGGTATATAGATTTTTTGTTGTTTAAGTATCCGATGATTTCTAGATAGTTTTACACCCTTAGGAAAAAATATCTTAACGCTGAATGCTGTTCATTAATAGTACACACTTCTCGAGAGGACTTGCCATTGTTGAATAAGTGATAGGGGCAATGTGTACCAAAGTATGTAGTCGTAAAGTACCTCTGTATAGACAGGGATACCAACCTATAATATTCAAAGAGTATGACCCTTCTCTTCACGCATAGGTAAATTATAAGTGAAGAACTAACAATATACAATTTGATTAAACCAAACGTATCAATTTATTCCATTACTGGGTATATTGATTCTGCCGAGATAGACATTGATGTCTCTATCCAGTGTCGCCAGATGAGGGAGGGAGCACGAATTAAGGGGAAAAGGTTACCCCCTCTCTGCCGGATTAGTCACGTGACCGCGGCGGAAGCGTGGGTATAGCGTCGTAGAAGGGGAAGGTAGAGTGAGGACACAAGTCCCAATCTGTCTGTATCGCATATGTTTATGTAACTCTTAATAACCATTTCGAGTAATCTAAATATAATGTATTATATCAACATCGTCTTCATAGACCATCGTCAATAAAAATTCTCGTTATTACTGTAAATTATATGTAGTTTAGCTTATTTTAGGATATCCAGAAGTCATAAAAAATGCTTTGTATTAAAACAAAATTGTATGTTTCTAACTTTTAATTTTAAATAATCGAATTTATTTTCTTTAATCAACACTGGCACATCTACATATACATAGAATATATCCCCAAAATTACAAAACGAAAAATTTGAAGTCTTAATGGAAATAGTTGTAAGTACCCAAAAATTACATTCCCTCTATTTTTTCTAAACAAAAAACTTTAAACGCGTTTTTCTCGGAACTACTTTTTTATAGTTGGCGGGCTGGATAACTCAAAAACTATTGGACCAATCGAGCTGAAATTTTACACACATATAGTTTTTTATATTCTCTAGTAGATGAACCAACAAAATAACTACATTTATGACCAGAAAAGATTCTTTTGTATAAAGATATATTTTCTGGGGAAAATCGTATTTTTATTCTACGGTGCCGCCATTTCGTTAATTTATAACTCTTTTCCATTTTTTGAGGTTCATAGACGAACTGTGTCCATATAGAATAACAATGGTTTTTAGTTCTTCCCGTTTGCATACTCTTATAACTAATTATACTATTTTTTTGTACTAAAAAAGTATTTTTATACTGTTTAATTAGCCAATAAAATACCCGTGAAGGTCGAAAGTGAATATTAACACTAAACGTACCATGACCGGTTCTAGATTTTTATCCTACAATTATATTTATTTATTTAATGCTTTAAACCAATTGGTTTATATAGCAAATACAGTATTATTACATTAGGCTTACATTAAATAAGTTTACATTGTTTCTAAATTCTAACGGAACATTGTTTGAGGAAATTATAAATTATTTTCAGACCATTTATATCAGGTTTACATAGGAAGGAATCAATGCAAAGTGGAAAACAGTACTTGCCTTTGAGGAGCTTTGCTTCTAATGTACTACGTTCATTTTCATAGTCTGGGCATTGCCATATAACATGATTTAGGTCTTGGAGTTCTGCTCCACATTGGCAAGCGCTGTTAATCCTACAATTAATGAAATTATAAAGATGCTTTCATAAGAAATGATTTAATAAATATCTTTATTAGAGCACGTATTACAATAAGAACCGCGCAAAGTTTAAAGAAATGAATTCTTGTCATTTTTATAAATTAACATGTGGCTGTTACTGTTATAGCTTATGAAAAATTCCTAAAATTCGCAATAATCTTAATAATACACTCCAGGGTTCCCCCTTAATGTAGTGATGCAGCATTTTTTTTTTAAGTACAAGCAATTGTCGTGTAAATGGTTTAACAAATCGTGTAACAAACATCCCGTTATATCTCGTCGTGGTAAAAAGTTTGTCTGTATCAACTTACTCCAGTCTTCTCTATTTCTTTGTTAAGTACTTTTAGGGTCATTGTATGAAGAAGTGTAGGAGATTAGGCTACGTGCCAAGTTCCAATTTTTCTCTGGATCGGTTGGCCGTTATTTTACGTGCAACCATGTGCACAGGTGAGTAGTCGTTCACCGGACCGTTTTATTTTCGCCAGTTATATCACAGGTGTTATCTTACGTTGTCTGCGCACCGAGGAGCGGAGGAGGAAGGTAAAGGTATCGGATGTTACGCAGCATAAGGGCAACGTTAGGCAAGACCGAATTACACGGGAAACGTTGCTTCTTTTGCCTCGGTTGTCCTCGTACTGCTTTTTTCGGCTCGTTCCTTCGAGCACGCTATTTAGATGATTCCGGGTTACGTACGAACGCCGTATGTTCGTGGATGGGGTAATTTTCGGGAGGATTAAGTTGCCTCTGCGCTGGATTCGAATCGCGAGAAAATCGTGCGAAGAGTAATTAGTAGATTTATGGAAATTTTCAACGTTGAACATTCATTTATTAAAATACGCAGTCTGGTGGTTAAGGTTTCATAAGAGCAACGATCACTCGAGGGCACCCATTCGTGCCATAATTCATTAAGGCTAAACTAATAGCACCGTTAAATTGACTTAATCATAGATTTGGTATAAACAACACAGTATAGATTATACCTCATCTTGTATGCTGTAATTTATTTTCTGCATATCACATGAATAATAAACCGCATAATAAACACCGTAACCCCTTGTAGTATAGCATCGAGTCAGACTAGTGATGAAATAAAATTCTATTTTTTCTTGCCGATATAAATGTTGTTTCCTTGAAAAGGGTGATTCTCATTTGAAATAACATTTTCCTTTGCGAGAATGTTCTCCGTGGCTTCGTTACGGAGTTATTAACGAAAAACACTGACCAATCCGAGCGCGGCTACTGTAGACGGATTCCGACTCGACCAATGCCAATGCCACGTCCAGCGGGACCTGTGCTCTGATTAGTCCTTGTTTTTCGTTAATAACTCCTTAACAAAGCCATGGAGAATATTTTCGTAATGGAGAAAGTTACTTCAAATGACTTTGGGAATCGCTCCATTCAAGGAAGTACAACATTTTTGGAAAACCCTATACATAGGCATGCAAGAAATATAAATTACTTTCTTCTTCTAAAAAATTATGAACGACCAAGAAGTTATTCTAATCACTGTAACCGTAAAATAACTTAGTGGAACGGGCTAATAATGTGAACTGTAAAGTTTAAATAATTCTAAATAATGTTATTGGCGCACTGGTACGATCCTTTATTACTAATTAAGCAATTTTGCAAATTGTTACATCAACTAATTTTCAACGTTTCGGTCTTTTATACATAATTTTCTTGGTCATTCTTTTTCTTTTTGTTTTTCTGCTCCTACATTTGGCTTAGTCAACCAGATGATAATTAATTGATAATAATAATTGTTCACAGACGCAATTACACAAAGTTATTCTTGAAGATGGTCTAAATTTCAGACCGAAACGTTGAAAATTAGTTGATGTAACAATTTGCAAAATTGCTTAATTAGTAATAAAGGATCGTACCAGTGCGCCAATAACATTATTTAGAATTATTCAACATTGTCGATCGAAATAAAGGAAACAGTTGTAAAGTTTAAAGTTTTCCAGGCTCAATTTCTTAACGTACATCAGTTTATTATACAATATATTTGCCTAGAAATCGTAAAGAATCTCAGCTTTTAGAACAAGCGATTGCCACCTCTTGTTCAGCTAATATAACCACAACATTAACCTTTATTCTCGGGTCGGGTGTACATCGCATCGAGCGATACGAAGCGTTTCAAGTTCCTTGAAAAGCCTATGCATTATCCATCCACAACATCGCATTACGAAGAGGTTAATATATTACATTACCCTATCCATTGTCGCGCAGTGCCGGCACCAACGTGAATGATTATTATATACAAATCCGAAGTGCCTGCGCGGTGCCGCGTCATTGGTCAACAAGGTGTTAATTAGGCGTATTACCGTTTATTTTCGTTCATAAACCGTGTTCGACCAACGAAAACATTTATTAGCGATAATCAATGCACGCGGCGGTGCTGCGAATCGCTTTAACGCGCGGCTATTTCGAATCGCGAGGTCCCGTTAAACACAATGCTACGCCGATAAACCAAGTGTACTGCGAGTACGTCTACGTAGTACATACCGGATAGTATTCGAGTACTCGTACTGGTATTTTGGTATCGTAGGCGCTAGGAGCGCATAACTTTATAATACATACCAACAGGAACAGTTACGCATGGGGATACTAGATATACAGTGCTGCACAAAAGTATAAGACACATATATTTGTATATTTTGCATATTAGCAACGGAAGCATTGGCACATTTTCTACATCCTAACTTTTGTATACTATTTTTTTTTTTGTAATGTTTCTAGAACACAGGGTGTCACAGGTTTCAATGTTCAAACTTTGTGTATTGTATGCTACTAAATAAGAAAAAATGTTATGTAAACGTAGGTCACATAGAGCTTTATTAAAAAGTTATAACAAAAATACAGGGTCCACAAATAACAGTTATTCTAAAATTTTCTGCGATAAAAATTCGTAACAAAGAGTTTATTATTATTGAATTTTAAGATACACAATACAAAATATAAAGAATAAAAATCGAAGAGTAAAACGATTAAAAAATATCGTGTTTTAAACTTTTTGGTTACAAATAACAGTTGTTAGTGTCCAAAAATTTGGATCCTCCTCGATAATTGTTATCGATGAAGTGAAACTATTTCGGTTGCTCAAAGCAGTCATGGATGAGAGAAAAGTCATGGATCATTTCGATCACTCATAACAGTTATCGTTGATCGAATTTTTTTCACTTGCTCATAATGATTATTGATGAGAAAATTCATTTAGGTTTCTTATTTAATTATCGAGTTGTAGTCTGTTGCGTGTGGAGCAAGCATGCGAAAATCATTGAGTAGATTTCGTACAATAAGACGAATCAATACACCATAAGAACAACACAAACTCTGTGTGTTAACTGTCTTTGTTCGCGGACGACTTGTTCCACTCGTATATGAACGTACATTTTGATTATAACAATTAATTTTATGGATAAAAAATGTGTTAAAAATTGATTGTCTATTATTTGGAAGTTATACTATTTAATAATAACTATTAAAAATTTGTTCATCAATAACTGTTATGAGCGATCGAAATAAATTTCTCTCGTCGATAACTGTTATTAGCGATCCAAATAAATTACTCTCATCGATAACTGTTATGAGCGATTGGAATTTTGTCTCATTGATAATTGTTATCAGTTACTAACAAGAGAAAATTCTTTCGGTCACTTGTAATCCTTACTTGTAACCAATACGATTTTAGTCGATGAAATACTTGTTATCCTATGACTTTTTTTCATTTTTGTTATAACAGTAACATTTATAGTCCCGCAACAGTTTAAAGTTTAAAGTTATTGAGTTATGAATCGGACGTTTCACATGCAACAATCTAATTATAAAATGTGCAATTTTTTCTTTCAGACATAGTCGGTCCCATAATTGATGGCACACTTTAAATCAGAATAACTGTTTTATGAATGGACGTTTCTATAAAAGTTGCTTTTGCAACCTTTTTATTTGGTCGTGTAACAAAAATTTAAAAGCTGTGTTTTGCAGATTCATAACCGATTAAAATTTATTAAATTTTCATAACATTTACTATTACGTTCGTAATTCAGACGAAACGCAATTGTACCAAATTTTTTATTACGTATCATCTAATAAACTAATTCTGTCCTGGCACAAAAAACGAAGTCGTTTGATCCAATTATAAATATGTTATTCTGATTTAAAGTATGTGCCATTTATGAGACTGAAGTTATACGAAATACACGAATACAAGTATGAAGTGTCTTATACTTTTGTCCACCACTGTAGGGCAGCTTGAAAGTGTTGTTACTGCTCTTACGATGACCGTGATTCTCTTTCTCCCGGTGTTCTTCTGAGGCCGTGAGCCATGTGCCCCGAGCCGTGAGTCGAAAGAGTAGCGCGTAACATACAGCGCCGTAAGCTGGTGGCGTGCTGTAATTTTCGGAACGATTAAAGCCTTCTTCCCTCTCTGGTTCGGGGTCCTTAACGGCGCGGCGCGCGTATACTGCTGCTCTGCGCCAGAAGAGGTTCTAAATAAGGCGCTGAAAAACCACGAACGTACGATAGCATTAACGATCGCGCCTCGAGTGCGCCGATAAATTGTCAAGCTCGCTTCGAAAAATTCTGCAACCCTTATCGGCCCCGATAAGAAACGAGAAAGCTACCGTGGCGAATCGATAAGAGTCGAGGAAGCTGCGAGTAGCTGCTCGAGCGGTTATAATTTGGAAGCCGCTATCGTTGCGGATGAAGGAGCTATTTATGTCTAAATTTATGTCTATGCTCTGTAGAAGTATTAGGTTGCTCGAACACACTACGATCGAAATACAACTATCGATACTGATTTATAGCTGTATAGAGTCGCCGGGTGAGGGGAATTGAGAGGAATTGAGGGGAGGTAGCACGAATTGAGGGGAAAAAGTTACCCTCTCTATGCCAGTACCGGACCAGTCACGTGACATTGCGACACATGCGCGACAGAGATGGACCGCGTCATGTGACCGGGCCGTGCGTGGGGGAATAGAGTGGGGACACAAGTCTTAATCTGGCGACTCTGTATCTGTTCTTCAGTGCTGGAAAGAACGCAGCAAAAGCCGCCAATTAGAAGTCCGTTTGTAAAATTGAGAGTGGAAAGAGTGTCCAATGCTTTCGCAACCACGCGAGTCCATGCGTAACGTCAATATTCGACCTGCTCTATAAATTCATTTAAATGCGAGACACCTTATAAAGTCTTTATACTAATAAATCAAAGTGACTGTTTATCGTTAGCAATCTACGCGGTATCCTATCAAGCGTATCTTTCGGAGTCAGGTGTGACTTCCTGTTCTATATTTTTATTTATTCGTTTACTTGCAGGAAAAAACACATTGTATTTGAAATTGTACGCAGAGAAACGTGGCAGGGAAGATCACGACGATACACTTCTTTGCTCTGATTACAGATATTCGAGAAAGTTAAGCGATAATGATGGAAATTCTATTCCCCGGCTAAGCCTGAGAACTTTTTAAAAAGATTCGTATCGTTCTATTACAATCAATTACTCGCTATTACTTACTGCTGGTACTAATGAACTATAATTCCATGGTAGCATGCCTATGTACCCGTGCAAGAAATAATTACCTATCATTCTGGTTAGAAACGAGCCGATCCGTGCAACAACTCGCTTCGTCCAGACACCACACGGCGAATATAAACATCAAGAATGCCGACAAGTACGAGCGCAAGTTCGAACAAAGCATGAGAATGTCGCGACCTTCCTTAAGTCCAATTGCAAACTGCGAATTACCGGCATTTTAGCGTTACACGCCGCGCCATACTGCGCCGCGTAGAGTAATATGTTACTTCGCGCGCGCGCGGGGATTGATATAAACTCCATCCGAGGATCATAGAAGCATAGGGCAGACACTCCTCACCTTGAACGCCGGGCAACAGTATTATCATGGTGAACGCGGCTCAGTCACATCGCATTATTTCGCTTCGAGCACTATATTAAGGCTACGAAATTCCACCAGCAGGCCAGCAAAGTGTGCGCCTACCATCCACATATCCACATCCACATTCACGGCTACGAGGCAAACGCGAACGCCTCGGAGCGCTTAGGAAATCCAGACGTCGTCCTATCGTCTGGAGAAGCAGCCGCGAAATGTTTACGATGGAAAGTGGAGGCGTACACCATGTCGTTATCGTCGTCTGCCAACAGAACCTTTCTCTTCCCTCTCTCTTTCGCTCCCTTTGAACCGTGGTTGTTTTCACGTTTCATCCTCGTCGCTCGGTCTTATCCCCCCGGTTCCGTTCCTCGTACCCTCCCTCGGTGTCTCTCGTTCCGCGGATTTCCTCCGGAGTTCAGGCTTTGATCTCTTCTGGTTGTTCTTTTTCTCACCTTGAACTCCTCTTCCTCTACCTTTCTTCATCTGACGTACAGTGCAACACCGTGCGCGCACGCTCTATTTGGTCGTTGTTTCCCCCGTCGCATTTGGATTCGCGTGGCGCGCGTTATTCGCCGAGAGAAATGATCGTATAAGGCCGAGGGGGACTGGCCTTAGATGGTTTGAATGACCGGTGGCAGGCTACACAGGCCCAGTTCCAGGTCCCTCCGGTCTCCTCCGGTCTCCTCCGGTCTCCTTCGGTCTCCTTCGGTCTCCTCGGTCAGCTCCTGGGTAGACAAAAACTAGGATGGGCCTAGATGGCTGTTCTCCGGTCTGGAGTCTGGGGAGGATGGACGGGGGAAAAATGCTGCGGCCACGGAGCAGGAATAGAGGTACGCGCTAGACGCTATATGCTACCTTTGTACACGCGTGTAAGTGCGTGCGAGGAACGGAAGAGGAGAGAGCACGCGTTGAATTGATCGCGTGAAACGGAGCAACAGAGAAAGCTGCACGGAGATGGAAAGATGGAGGAGAACGGCCAACGGAGCGACAGAGCCAACGAATAGTGCCGGGGTAGGTATATATTCAGCCTAGCCGGTCGGACAGTGCACTGAACTTGGCAAGAAATCCAAGGTTGCATGGCTTAATGATCTAGTTTCTTCGGCAGCGATATGATTCACCATTATGCATCCACTCATTCGGGCTCCTTTCCGCGACGAGCAGCCGTCCTGTCGAGTTTCAGCTGTTCCTGGAAGGCGTTCACTTAGCAGCGTAGCTTTCGATCCTCCGATCTAACCAGGGAATTAAGATTACTGAAATTAACTTTTCCGGATTATCGTGTTTAATTGCGCGTTACCTGCGGGTCCCTTCTTGCAAATTGTTCTTTATTGCTTAGACAGTGTTTTTAGCGAGATATTAACAATCATACAGAGCGGACCAATAACAACTTTAAGCATCTTGAATATTTTCGTTATTTGTAATAACGAGGGAAAAATGATAAACATATACAAAACTTGCGTGGTACAGAAGGAGACATATTGCGATGGAAACAGTTTTTATATTGTAGATCATTGCGTTTCGGAGATCTCAAGGTCACCTTGATTTCTTTGAGGTCACCTATGGATTATGGTAGAACGCTGAATACAGCAAAATTATTTATTTCTATTTTCAAAAAGATTTACTAATAAATGTGCTCGTTTAAGTAACCGACATATTAAGTCCAATGTTTTTAATAGAAAATATATAAAAAGTTTAATTTTAGAAACTTGACACGTGAAGAAGACTTTTATAAAATTCGATTGAATCTGTAAAATTAATATATTGCAAAACAATCTTCAGAAACCATATCTGATCTCATTTGTTAAATAAATAATAGTCAAGTTCAAATCTCCTGAAGCAATGTCAGTTTTCTTCGCGTCTCGAGTGTTACTGCCACGCTCGGCTTCTAAGCGAATATATTTTTGCCAATTAAGAATGGATTTTTATAATTTTAAAAAATTTGTATATTTTTACCTTCGATTAAAGTCATAATTCACTGTATTACACTAACACACGTAAAATAATATTCGATATTTTTAATATTAGACTAGGATAGGAATGTTGTATACTTTTTAGTATGATTAGGTATATCAAAATTCAAATTTATGAATTCAAAATTTAGCTGAATTTTTTGTTTGAAGAAGTAAATTCGTAATGTGAGTTGTTGAACGAGTTGAGGCTGCGATGCAACTAACAATAAATAGTTTAATAATAATTTTAGAAAATCGTAACTTTCGTTAACATTAACTCTTTAACTATTTACTTCCTAGGGTATGTCTACAAGACATTAATTGCTTAAAATCACATTCGGAATCAACTAGCCAAGTTTAGATTGCTTAGATTGAAAGGCCCCCCATACGGGTAGTTTTACGTAGACAGTTTCTCATTGTAACAAATACAGTAAAGCCTTGATCTAAGAAAAACCCTCCGGTCCATGCTGTTTCTCAGATCCTCTAGATCTACTATTTCTTCGTGATTTCGCCGACTGCGCTAAACGTAGAAAAGGACAGCGTGTGTAAACACGGGCCGCGCGGCCGAAGGCGCACTACATACCGTCAATTAAACCACTAAATACTGTTCAAATTATATCATTAAATTAATTATTAAATTATAAAATTATATTATTAAATTATAAAATTATATTATTAAATTATAAAATTATATTATTAAATTATAAAATTATATTATTAAATTATAAAATTATATTATTAAATTATAAAATTATATTATTAAATTATAAAATTATATTATAAAATTATACAATTATATTATTAAATTATAAAATTATTATGTTGTTACGAGCCAGGGCCGCAAGCAGCGCGAGAGGCCGGCGAAGGGTTGTTACCCTTAGAATATGGGTACAATTTGTTAGTTAGGTGCGCGGACGAACCCAGTGCGGAGCCACTAGGTTGGATAAATCTCTGTTTGGACTATTGTCTGGAGAAGTGTCTGGACAAGTACTAACCAAAGAGAGTGAAAATGTAAGGGCTTGTATTCATCCTTGTATGTATCCACCCCTCAAATTAATGGGGTGGTCTCATCATAATCTGAGATTACGTAGAGCCACACTCTCGTTTTTTGTCACTTCCAATTAAATCGGGCCAGAGTTCGGTCTTCGTTAAAAGGGTCAACTATGATACGAAAAAGGTTATCTAGGATGCTTCATGCCAAAGACGATCTTGAAGAGATTCCCATGAGAAAGTCAAAAGGAATCTGTTCTCCAACCGTAACAATGTTTATGTTAGTGTCATTTTAATCAGAAAAATGGCACAAATGCAACAAGAAAAACTGAAATAGAATACGTCGGTATCGTAGCATCTGGAAATCACATTGCGCAGAAACAAAATCATCGTATTCACCGCGTTCGACGATAAAAGGAAATAAAAGAAAATGGGGTTGTTATTAGCGCAAGGTGGTTATTAAAGATTGCACTTTATTTGGTCGCAATTGCAAATCTCGCGAGTTATAGAAGGGAAAGGTATAAATCAGGTCGCATAGCAATCATCTCGAGTTTATCCCTTTTTTTTCTATTACCGACGGCCATTAGCTTACCCTACGCTACCACGTAGATGAGTAATTCTGAAACTGACCGGAACGCAGGCTCTAGATCGTTGATAACGGTATAACATTTGAGACTGCCCCGTCAACGAACGAACAAAATGAACGGTCGATATGAGAAATGATATAAAATTTTGGTCGTGGAAGTATCAAGTTTAGAAAGACAGTAAACCTTTATTGGCATTTTATACGTTATTTTTGTAGGAGGTTCTTCGTGTCAGATTACGGATACAAGGCACGCCGACTTCACGAAACTCAACACAAGTGTTCGTTAAACATACCTAAGAATGTAGCCACGTTTCGTTCGTGCTCGATTTTTATTTTAAGGGAGAAATCAACCCTTTCGTTCGAACCGGCCCTTTACGCTCATAAATCGCAGTCGGCAAAAAGTATCAAAAAATAGTTGAAGTAAAAGTTATATCTTATTTTTCAGCCCACAAATGTGTGCGAACATTTTTTTTTTTTAAATCATTTTTCTGAAGAAAGAATTTTCTTTATAATTTTTTCCAAAAAAATTTCGCACACACTTATGGGCTGAAAGATGAGATACAACTTTTACTTCAACAATTTTTTAATATTTCAGCCAATAAATGTGCAAATTTTTTGAAAAAATAATTTCTCAGAAAAAAAACATTTTTGTAATGATTTTACAAAAAATCTTTCCGCACACATTTATGGATTGAAAGATGAGATACAACTTTTACTTCAACTATTTTTTATTGCGATTGATTATTTACAGTTTATTACAGTTCGAATGAAAGGGTAGATTTCTCCCTTAAAATAAAAAACGGGCACGAACGAAATTTGCCTAAATTCTTATGTATATCTAATGAATACTTGTTTAAAGTTTCATCAAAATCAGCGTGTATCGGTCACCGGGGTTCCCTCGTCAGTTCTTCTTTACTGTAAAAAATAGTCGCAAATCTAGCTCATCTTGTTTTCTGATGATTACGATGTAAGTTATCCTGTCATTTTTATTACTTTGTTCCGGTAAATTGGGTTTCGCGATCACTCAGCCGCTAGCGGGTAGGAAATGATTGTTCATCAAAGTTTCTCCGATTACTTTCCGTGTTTGTTTTAGCGACAGAAAATAATCGGCTCTTACTGGCTCGTGACTGCTTCAGGAGAAATTCGTTTCTGTCTGGAATTCCAATCTCGCCTCGACTCATTGCAAGCAGTCTAGTGTCTAGTGATTTATGTACTTGCGAATGAAAAGTCGACTATCAAATGTTTCCCGATGACTTCGCTACGGATTTAATATCGTCCATAATCGAATTCTTGTTTCAAAGTGTAACATTTCGACAGCAGACTAATTGCAGTAACCGTGAATCAACTTTATTATTGCGTATTTTCTCCTGCAATTTCATTCATTGAAATCCGATTTTCCATTTTTTATTTAAATATAGGTACCGTTAACGACGATAGTTCGATGTTCTCAAATTCATAAATTACATCACGTTCCATAAAGTCAGGTAGAAAAATGTATGTGCACGCATTTATGTGCTCCAAATAATTTTGTGTATACTAATTACAATGACCCATTTGTTTATAAACTTCCACAATAAAAATTAGGTACAAGAATGGTCACCTGCTGTTTTAACATTTGTCAATAATATATTTTCAAAAGATTAAAAATTAACAAGATGCTAAAACTGTAAAAATATTAACTTAGTATTTCATAACTTCTATACAAGAAATCGGCATTTGAAAATTTTTTATTTTTTTAAATTCGCTTCCGAAGCTAAAAATTCTGAAAAAATTCATAGATGTGCATTTTAATACCTAAAATATTCCTGATTTTTTCAGAATTTTCAATTGAAGAAGTTGAAAGAAATTACTTTCTTATTAATTATTTTCTTTGGATAAGCTATCGAATAGTCTATTGCAAATTCAATTAGGTTTAGGGGCACTTTTGACCTTCTTATGGGCTGTACCCTTTTCAGATTTTTAGCTCGACCTAAAATATTTTTGATCCGTAGAGGGTTAACGTTGATTGTAACAGACTCTTGTTTAAATTTCAAAAGAACCAATTGTTAAATTCTTCACTTGCTTTCCATAATATTTTTTAAGAAATGGAGCCCTCAGTGTTCTTCGATACTTTCCGTTGTAACTCAGTCTTGCATCTCAATCTGGACATCAGTAAAAAATGGATCCGTTAGAAACATCTCGCCATTGTGTCATTAGATCACAAGTTGAACGCTTTCGTCCGATCATGTGTCTTCATTTTGCAAACGCGCCCTCGTTACTCGAGTGTCTCGGTACGAGTCCAGTCATAGAGAAACCCGAGCGGATTTCTGCCGGGTTTAGAGGTTGTCCGGTAACATGATCGTCGATCGAAGATGCTCGCTACATTGCTTCTTCATCGAGTTACCGTATTCCTGGTGTCCAAAAGCGGTTTTACCCCTCGATACGTCTTCCGCATTGTTCCTTTGACAATAACGGAAAATTATTCTGTAAACAGTGCTATAGTACAGGCGTGAATCATACTTTTCTGTCTCTTATGAAAGAGAATGAACTTTTATGGGATTGATGGAATGCCTTGCGTCATTCAATTGTATTCTCAAAAATAATATAATATAATTACTAGACTGGTGAGAGAGAAATAATTGATTTAAAGTTACCTGGAATATTATTTGCTTACAGTACTCGCAACAGTATTGTTTTTTTTATATTGTTTGTGAAAGCTTAGTTTGTTTATTTATTTCAAATTTGAATAACCAGAGTCGCCAGAGTAAGACTCGTGTCCCCACTCTACCTTCGCCTTCTACGACGCTATTCCCCCACGCTTCCGCCACGGCCCGGTCACGTGGCGTGTTCCGTCTCTGGATATGTCACAAAGTCACGTGACTAATCCGGTACTGGCAGAGAGAGAGAGAGGGTAACTTTCCCCTCAATTTGAGTCAATTCCATTGATCTGGCGGCTCTGGGAATAACTGCGATTTACATATACTGTTATTTTATGGGTTCAAAATTGGGACAAACACAAATATATTAAAATAAGCAATTGCCTCATATATGTATACTTTCTTAAGCTACTTATTCACTTGTGGAATCATTCCAAGACTTTAATAATTTAACTAAATTTTTTTAAGGAAGCAATAAATAAGCCTATCTTATTTGTACAATTTTAAACATAAGAATGTTAATCGATCCTATTCTAATAAAAAGAATAGCACGCAAATAAAGCAACATGTATTCGAAGATTTACTATATTGAATAATATAACACAAAGATTGTTGTACTAGTGAAAACTGACTGCAGGAAATTAAACAAATTGCAATAAAGAAGAATGGAAGATTGGGGAATAAATATATTTATATCGTATAGTACATTTTTCGGAGGTATTTTACAAATTCTTATATCCATAATCCATAAGCCACGTGTTCATGGCGATTGGCTGTTATAGAGTTACAAAATCTCGGTGAGTAAGTCCTTTTTACAAGCAAATCAATCATGAATTTCTTGACGGTCGTCCACTTGCAGCACAGCAATTGAATTTAATCGACAACCCGATTGTGATTTAAGATTGAAAGTTTCCAGTTCATTGACTTTTCTTCCCGGAACACGAACACGTGCGTATTCGAGGCCTTTCAATCGAATTCTCTGCCAAGAGGATATCACGTGAAAGTCGTCGCAGTCGAGGCACGAAGGGCTACGACGTGCGTATCGAACGTATTAGAATGCATTTCTTTTGTTTCTCTAGCTTGCGGTTGTTCACAATGTCCAACTGCATTCCGAAGGGCGTGCCACTTCCTGCACGTGTGTCCTCCAGGCAGCCTTGTCCTCCCCTGTGCTATTTTGTGTCCATAAACGTATTCATAGAACGAACCAATGAATCATGCATACACTTTACCCGCTATCACTTCGAACTCTTAATTGTATTGAGGCTTCAGTGCACCATACTCAATTGAATAGTAATTGAATTTCCTTCTTTTCTCCTTTTTTTTCTATGTATTACTAGACTGCGGATTTTATGCATTCATACATAATTTAAAGTGCTATTTAAAGTAGTATAAAGGTTTAGACAATTTAAAAATGTCAATGGATTATTTCCAACATATTATATGTATAATTATAATATTTTAAACCCTGACACTATAGTAATTTTAATTATTTAACCCCAGGCACTATAGTAATTTTAATAATTTAACCCCTGACACTATAATATCGAGTCGGACTCGTGATGATACAAACCGAAATAAAATTCTATTTTGTTGTATCAGTATACTTTGGAGGGAGATTAAATGGTTTCAAGAAGTGAACATACTGGTATTATTGGTTTTTTTTGTAGGCGGACGTATCAAGGACTTATAAAAGTCAACTTTGATATTTTAAATGGAAACACGTATGTATTTTCTTATGCACCAATCGATGCAACTTTTATTCTCTATAGAAGAAGTATTAACCTATGTGATTAGTTTAGGAGTTATTTTAATTTAAATATTACTTCTACTGACATTCAATGAGTCTTCCACTTACTGTATAATCAAGAGAATGTAACATATTAAAATGATATATGACGCGTACCCATACAGTTAAAAATGAAAATATTCGAACAGAATACAATTTATTTTTTATTGCTTTGTAAGTTTCCTAAACTAAGCAATATTTATCGTGTTAATTTTCTTTCACTCCATACCTGTAATAATTTATTTATTACAATAAGTATTATATTAATATTATATTAGTATTAATATTAGTTACTATAGTATTATAGTATATTATAGTATTAATATTTGTTGTTTCTTATATTTAAAGTTCTTTATGTCCCAATATACAAAATTTGTTTCTTAAAATTAAAAAAATTCAGATATTAACAAATAAGGGTTTCATAATCTAGTTTTTAATAGATAGCAATTTTATTTGTAAAGCAACAAGTTATCTCGGATAAAATAGTGCTATTATTTATTTTGAGTTCTTGAAAAAAATATTATTAATTTTTTTTTTATTGACAGATATAGCATTTTGGCAACCACAGCTGTAAAGTTATTCAATTCTATAATTTTTTAAAGTTATTTTAAAGTTATAAAAACGACGTGATATTTCTACGTGATATTTCTGCATTTTTATAGAATGTTAATTATTTATCTTGATTTTGCCACCCAGTAGAAACTACGGAATGTTAATTATTCAACTTGATTTTGCTACCCAGTAGCAGATTCTACAGATGTTTCTAAAACAGACACAACAGTAGAATGTCAGTTATCGATACGACGCGCCGCTTAGGGCTTAGGGGAAACGTCGATTATGGGAATACCAGTTATCCGAAAGACTAATTATCGAGACACGGAATGAGTCGTGTATCTAAACTATGTAACAACGT
This sequence comes from Lasioglossum lativentre, assembly GCA_916610255.1. Taxonomy (NCBI): domain Eukaryota; kingdom Metazoa; phylum Arthropoda; class Insecta; order Hymenoptera; family Halictidae; genus Lasioglossum; species Lasioglossum lativentre. Next base: position 26,567,442 of record OU744357.1, on the reverse strand, counting down.
TTACATCTTGGAACACGTATACTTGCTTCAAATTCCCGGGTTTAGTATCTTGTCGGAATTCAGTGAGTGTACATTATATCTATGTATACTATACATATGTATACAAAATTATAGCGTTGTGAACATTATGATTTCTGAAAGTAAAAGTGATGAATCAAAATTATTATTATCTATAAGTAAGTTAAGTTATGAAGACAATAATCGGACTTGATAATGTTTGAAATTGACGAGTGATGATGTATTAGACCGGGCATTATATATATTTATTTATTTATTTATATATCTACTATCAATATCAACAACTCAAACCTGTCTTATAGAATTTGTTCAAACATTTATTTCAGAAGAAATACTGTATTCATGATGGACTTTTTCAAATTAAAGGTCATTTTTGCGCTATTTTTTATTTGTGAAGATTAGAGTTGTCACTCTTCGACACGTGGTTAATAAAATTGTAAATTGTGAAAAAGCAACGTTTTCTATAATCTAAAATAACACTTCCTAATGGAAGATCCTATGTAAACATTTGTGTTAGAAAATTTTTTTATCTTCGCTAGTTTTATGACGTATTCGTAACTTTGGTTCTTCTAAACCGATTATCCGAGAAACTGCGTGTCGGAACGGATTTGTCTCTCTATTAGTTCAGATAATCGTCGTTTCTTACTGTATTCAAGGAAAGTATTGGAACGAATTTTAATTTTGACTGAAGAAGACATCTGCTGGCGTTGAGCGTCACACTGTCATCGATCACCTGTCTCAATTCGGCGATACCGTATAGTTACACGTAATCAACAGCGATAGTATCTTCCAATAGGCACTCACTAATATTTGATATATTATCATTGTGCATTAGGGTGGACCTTATTTTTGAACTATGAAATTTTGACTACGCCGCCCCCTAAACTCATTCCGTCTCATGAAAAAATGGTCTTTACTTTTTCGAAATACACAACTAAAAGAATTGGTACTTTCAATAAAATACTTAAAATGTAACATATACATATACAAAAAATATGAGCATAAATTGTTATATTGAAAAAATTATATTGTGGTACTATTACCATAAATATTTTTTCACAAGAAGAACGTTTGGTCATAATGAAAAGCCTTCATATACATACATATATAAAATTTCCTATTTACCGCAACTTTAACGTGAATGTGCCACATCTTTCACAAGAATTATTTTCTTACTCAACAAAAAAATTTTAGAAATTTAGTATAGCTAAGGCCCACCCTAATGTATGTGCGTATTTTAAGAAGATTGATTAATTCATTACTGACATATGGCCGCCATGAAGAACGATATTTTTGCGGGAGTCGTACAATAATTTAAATAATAATAAAAGTAATCTATAAAAGAAAACACTGTATTATCTTGAACTATAGTCAAACGTGTATACAATTTCAAACACTTGTGTCATAATAATCTGATCAGTTTTTATTTCCTAAATTGCCTAAAATTTATTGCCCTGAGTTTGAATGTATCACCTTAAATTTCACTGTATTCAAATAACATTTCTGTAAAATAAGTTCTGCGATTCTAGCGATTTTCTATATTACGTATATAGCGCAGCAAAAATTAGATCCCCCAATTATTCCGACGTATTGTCCGATGAAGCGTTGAAACTTTGAACACAGCGGCTCTACGAGCCGTATGATTGATAAATTGAATGATAAACTGACAAGCATGATTGGCCTTCTCATCAGCACACGGTATCTTCGTCTCGATCGGTGGGCGAATAATAAAAAAAAAGAAGCACCCGGCAAGGCTGCTTGGAGGACACGCGGACAGGAAACGGTGGGGCCCTTTGGAATGCAATTCGACGACGCGGACGAAATTCATTCTAAACCGACTCATACACACACGCGTGTCTGGGCCCTTCGCGTACACTTTGTCTGTCTGATCTAATGTGCTGCGATGACCGGTAGTAAGGTAGATGAAAAGACAGAAAGAGGGAGAGAGAAAGAGTGTGTGTATGTGTATCTGTGTATCTGTGTATATGAGAGAGAGCGAGAGAGAGAGAAAAAGAGGGACCTAAAGAGAGCGAGAGAGAGAGAGAGAAAGAGAGAGAGAGAGAAAGAGGGAGCTAGAGAGAAAATGAAAAAGAAGAAGAGGATGAAGAGGTGGAGCAGAGGGAAGAGAAAGAAGAAAACCCCTCAGAGACGTGATGTGCCTCTCGATGCGAATTCTAAGCTTCCAGGCTGATGGCCTCCGGGCCCCGAGGGCTTCTGAAACCTATGAGAGCTGCCATCCTTTCCTCGATAAGCTACGATACCTAGCCTCGCGCCGCGCCGCGCCGCCGCGCCGCCGCCGCCGCCGCTGCGAGCATCCAAAGTGGAATGAACTGCTTCCCTCCGGATGAATACTCGTGCTCGTCTTGGCTTTAATGCACTTTAATTGATAGTGACCGCTTGGTTCGATTAAAATTAAAGCGATTTTAAAATATACGTTCACGGCGGCGGAATCGTCGGCCATGGTGCTTTCTCTTTTTTCCTTTGTGCGTGCGTGTGTTTTCACTCAAGACGGAAGATAACTGAACGCTGGGATTGACTATTAGTGCTGGCGTAAAGATTAGATGGGATGTGGCTTTTCAATTTTTACGTTGCGAAAAGCCCGCTTTGCAATATGCACGAGCTAGTGTTGTGTACACCTTTTCAACTTTTCATGAACTGAATGAATTTATGGTGACTATTTAATCACGATTTTTACACTAGATATTTAAACGCTGCCTATATAACACATACGTATGTCAGGGTGTAAAGAAATGTTTGGTCTTGGCTGCCATAGGCGTACTGTACATCTTCGAAGATCTGTAAAAAAAAGTTGCCGCAAAATTGTCCTTGACCTTGAATTTCACAGTCAAATTGATTTTTTAGCGCATGATGCGTAGAGAAAATAGTGACTTTCACCCTGAGGATCGTATAAGGGTTAAAATATTGCTGTCGCAAATTTGGTTATGAGTTAGCATTGCAGTAATTTTTTTTTGGGGCGGGGGGGGGGGATACGATTATAGTATTGGGAAGCAAAATTACGAATGCCTTTCATGAAGTTACAATTTAACCGATGAAGCCGCTTTAAAAATTTTGGATTTTGATGATTTTATACATTCCGCATGCAAAAAAATGGAAGATGTTCGAGGCGCATTCACTTCCGTCAGATATTTAATTTGTCAAATGAGTAAGTGTATACGAGTGGTAGAGTTTTTGTTTTGGGAGGCGTTTGAAAGCCTCGGGGAAATCAAATCCGTTCAAGCGCGTGACAATGTGGAGAAAAGAGGCAACATCGCGATTCCATTATGGCAAACGTGGCGCTAAAAGACCATCCACGCATGTGTCTTTCCTAGTTTTTCTCAAGAAATAGTTCCTCCCGTCTGCGTCCATCCAAATGGATGATGCAGCGCGTTCCGCTTGGCGTTGCACAAAAGATTCCACCTGGTCTACCGTGATTCGACTGATTCTGCGTTTCTGCGAGTGGAATCCCTCCCATTGTGAGAACAGCCCAACGGGGTTGCATGGTGCGCACTGATCAAACAGACCAATTAACGTATATTGCGTACATCATCATAGCAATACTAACAATGAACAATGTACAATTAGATTCGATGATGAAAATCAAAGTAGGTAATATGTGTGTAAACAATGAAATAATATGTATTAGAGTGTCATGGAAGCTTTATACAGTCAGTGCCATAAATATTCGTACGCCCTTCAAAACAATCTTTTTTAAAATCGGACCAAGCTACCTAACTTTTTTTTGTTTAGCAAATCGAAGCATTGGTTTGCTAAATGGACGTGCAAAAAAAGATTTCGCAGAAATTGCAATTGGTAGGAATTACATGAGAGAATAAAAAAGGCATTTTTAATAATTTTTTATTTGAGACTGTAAAGAAAATTTAAAATATGCTTTTCGTAGATCTATGTTAGTTGTACACATACTGAAAATTTCATCGAAATCGATTACAGGGCGTACGAATACTTATGGGACTGACTGTACATATAAAGCAAGGCTGTATAATATTGTAACAAACAATTTTGTAAGTGTTTAATTAGATGCGGAAAAGTGATTTCAAAAACGTGGTAAAGATTGATAAGTAACAGGTGAAACAAACGAGAGTGTAAGTAAACTGTAAATAAGAGGAATAATTATATTTCTAGATACTTTGTATTACTATTAGATGATTCTGACATCTCGCAAAGATTTTTTCAAGTGTATTTTTAACTTTGAACATACATATGTACGGTGAAGTTACGTTGCTTTAAAAAGTTCTCAATTTTAATACAATGGTAAATTACTATGCGCAGTTGGCAAAAGACGTGTTTGAAAACGTAGGGTAATGTGAAAGTAATTGTAAGCTTGATAATCTGTATCGAGCAAAAATATACTAAAATCTGTTGAAAAATATTCGACAATTTCAGGAATTAAATATTGGTGAAAAATTAAAAAATCCGAAAACATGTACCCCAATTTTGCTTCATAGATCATGCGCACATAAAGTTTACGTAAAAATAAATTAACAATGAGTGAAGAAAAATTATTAAAAAATTCAAATATTTATTACATTATTTTAACGAATGATTTTTCTAATGATTGTTGTGTGACTAAATTCTTCATCTGGAAACATAAAATTTTGAAAATTTTCTCTTCTACAACCTCCAGTTGTCGAGATATCTCAAAAATTTATGTTTAACCCTAAAAGTGTGAAGTCTGAAACAGTATTTATATTAAAAATAAATATGTCCTCTTGCTAAGAAATATAGATATTTTGTAAACTAGCGAGCAAGCAACTCCGCACAGCGATAGGATGCATATACGTAAGTACAGTAAAGCCGTGATCTAAGAAAAACCCTCGGGTCCGTGTTGTTTCTTAGATCCTGTGCGCCCGAAAACTTACTGCATACCGTCAACTAAACCACTAAATACAGTTGAAATTATATCGTGTTAAGTGTCATTTTAATCAGAAAAATGCAGCAAATAAGTAGGCGAAAGTCCCATAAAAACATAAAAAAGTTTTGTAATTGGATTAGTAATGGTTCACACAGATATACCCGAGCCCGTATCGGATTGCGCGGCATGTTTACACTCTACACTGCTCAGCGACCCAGATAGCTCAAGCTTCTCAGGCTCTAGCGGGGTATAACCCGCAGTTGAGGGGATATTCGTTTTTCGTAGATCCTACGGTTTCCGTTTTCTTAGATCAAGGCTTTACTGTATCTACTTATAACTAGCAAAGTTTCTAATTAATTTATCGGATCGATTTATTAATAAACAGACCTACCAAAGAAATCTGTAATCTTGATGAAGAAAGAGGATTCTCATTTAATAGTAATGTATCAGCTAATTACGAGTAAATGACGGATTAAAGTTAGGATCGAAATTATTGTCCCAGTCTCGCCCGATAGCAATCTGTTAGTCGATGATTGCGACTTTGCAAACAGTATATCTCAACCAGGAAGAGGAGGTCGCGTCGTGCCGACGAGTTACAGAGCGAGATGAATGAAGATCCTGCGAGCGTTACCACCGTCCACGACACCGCGTTACTATCACGCCACGTGGGCGTCTTCCTTTTCCAATCTCCTCTCTCCTATCTTTAGTAACTTCCATTTGGTTTCGTGTGTTTCCACGAAGCCGTACTCCTCGACCGCGAAGTTTTTCGCCCGGCGAAATGCCGGTTGAATTTATTCAGCGACGTGCTCGCGGGAAACGACGTTTATGATATTTATTCGACAGAGGAGCGTCGGATTGGACATGCGGGCGAGTCGGGAATAAAATCTAAAGAGCCGTCAGGTCGCTACGTTATTCAAATTTCACGATAACGGACGGATGGAGGATTTCGCGACAACTTCGTCGCTGATTCCCCTTGTTTATTGACATTTTAAGGCTCCATCTCTGTAACAAGGCACGTGTACGCCAGTGACGCGTGTGTGCTTTTCGTCATGCTGCGAGACGATTCGCGGATATCACCGGATTCGTGAATGAAATAAGGCATTCACCCAACCGATCAATTAACTGGAACTTAACAGGACATTAAAACGTATCGCAAGTAGAGTAGGGCGTCATTTATCCGAACTAATTGGGACCGAGGTAGTTCGGATAATCAAATAGTTTTAGAAATTACTTATTAAATCGAAGAGTACTAATGTTATAATTATATAGAAATGTGATATATGTACATTACTCAAAATATACAGGGTGGGGCGCTAAACAGGTCACCTGAATAGCTCGCTTGCTTTTGAAGATAGAAGGTAATGCGATAATCTGATGTTACTAATTTTTTTATAGGTGGAGACGTCAAGGAGATGTGAAGGTCAACCCTGTTTTTTGAAGTGGAACGGTATGGTTTTTTATTTACATTCTGATAGTGTGTTTCAAGGTGAATGCAATGACCTATTATGAAGGTCGTTCAATGTCATGCAAGGTCTACTACAATAGAAAATAAATTGTCTGAAAGCACTCTTCAAATACTTTTGTGTCTTCTCTGGTTGGCATACCGCTCTTGTAATTATTGATAAGGGTCACAGAACATAAACAAACATTCAAATGATATACATGAAATGTTATTATTAGTTTGACTACCGATTAGAATACGGTTTTGTAATATTCTGACACCTGTCAATTTTTATTTGTACCGCGGAAAACCAATAACCAAAGAGTTGACATGCAAAAACATGCTTGAAAAAGAGCTTGCTCTGTAATAGATAGAATACCAGTTATCCGAAAGACTAATTATCGAGACACGGAATGAGTCGTGTATCTAAACTATGTAACAACGTTTACATCTTGGAACACGTATACTTGCTTCAAATTCCCGGGTTTAGTATCTTGTCGGAATTTAGTGAGTGTACATTGTATCTATGTATACTATACATATGTATACAAAATTATAGCGTTGTGAACATTATGATTTCTGAAAGTATTATTTGTACCGCGGAAAACCAATAACCAAAGAGTTGACATGCAAAAACATGCTTGAAAAAGAGCTTGCTCTGTAATAGATAGAAATGAAATTGATCAGACAGTGCCATCAGTATTGCTATGTTTTAGACTATGTATCCATGTTCAAGGTCGTCATTTTGAACACATATACTAGCAGTGAGTACGTAAATAACATGTTACATGTAAATCGTCAGTGTTCGAAGAGTGCTTTCGGACAATTAATTTTCTATTGCAGTTGACCTTGCGTGACCTATAATGTCCTTCATAATAGGTCATTGTATTCGTCTTGAAACACACTATCACAATGTAAATAAAAAACCATACCGTTCCATTTTAAAAAACAAGGTTGACCTTCATATCTCCTTGACGTCTCCACCTATAAAAAAATTAGTAACATCAGATTACCAGCGCCTCGATACCAAGTAAGTTTGGTCTGATGCATTACCTTCTATCTTCAGAAGCAAGCGAGTTATTCAGGTGACCTGTTTATAGCGCCCCACCCTGTATATACAGGGTTTCTCAAAAATCATTTTAAATAACTTTGCGAACAATGTTCTCCGCAGCATTGTTAAGGAGTTATTAACGAAAAACGCGAACCAATTAGAGCGCGTGTATAGCAGACCAGTTTCGACTCGGCCAATGGCAACGCTACGCTTAGCGGGACCTGTGTTCTGATTAGTCCGTGTTTATCGTTAATCTCAAAGGAAAAAGTTACTTCGAATGACCTCTGGAATCATCCTTTTCAAGGAAGTGTAACATTTTTGCGACACCCTATAGAGTAATATAATTACCGATTGTACAGAATTAGAAGAGCAACACGATAGAACTACGATTCCTAAAGAACTCGGAGAAGAGAAAAAATTTGTAAATCGGGATACCAAATTAGCTATGAAAGAAAAAAAAATGGCAAGATTTCTTTAGTCGGATACATTAAATTTTGAAAGATTAAAATCACAATTTCATGCACATTAATCATTGATAAACTCCATTCCGGAAAAAGTTATTTCAAATGACCTTAGGAATCACCCTTTTCAACGAAATACAACATTTTTGGGACACCCTGTATAGAGATGAGTTAGTACATGTGAGCAATACAGCAGGTGCTGATTCAGCACACTGGAGCAGGATGAAATGTTTATACATGTTATGTGTGTTAATATACATATTGTTTTTCCTGTGTATGTATATGGTTTGAGTGTCATGAAAATATGAAATAACACTAGCAGCATTACAATCTGCAGGTCCAGACGCATAGGTAGTTCACAGTTAGAGTAACTCATTTTCAAGACGCAACATACGTGTACTATCAGAAGTATAGAATAATCTGTCTTCACTGAACGTAGTTTTCATACTAATTGCTCCAATTACTTCATAATACTTTGCAATATGTACATGGCACCCAACTATGCAGAATAACGGTATACTAACATCCAATTCTGATGTATCTACCTGAAGGATTGTTGCAACACAAAATAAGCTGTAACTCGCAAAAAAAGGTCACATCGGGCTACACGTGTATTTATACATATGAACTTTTCTTCTTATTTCGATTTCGTGATTTTAAGTAACATTGCCACGAGATATAAACGGTGTTAAAAATAGTAAAACTGACTATTCTTCATGATTTTTGGCTTATAACTGTAATAAATAGACAGCGGATTTTATGTAATTGCACAAAAATGAGTAGGTGCAATTTAAAACAGTAAAAACATTCGAAGAATTTAATAATACTGTTATATTATTTTCAACCAATTAAACATATTGAGAAAGAAAATAATTTTCTATTCCCACTCATTCTTTTTAATTTAAGATTATTCTATGTAAAACAAAATCAAAATTGTTCTATGGAATCACTGATAATATTCTAATCAATTTTTAGCAATAAATAAAAGCAAATGCCTTAGTATGGCAGTAATGGTGTCTTACAATTATTTAAATTGGAATATTTCCTAAACTATTGACTTGTCGACATAGGTAGGTTAATACTTATTTAAAACTAATGTCGAGCTGCATCCACGGATGTATTAAAAAATGCATCATTCCACTTAAATAACGAAGGTGACCTTCACATGACCTTTAAGCGTCCACTCACAAAAATACTAATAACACCAAAATATGCCCCACTCGTTACCATTCAAATTTCCTCTGAAACAGTAATAATAGCGAAAAAATCAAGATGTAAAAATCGGGTGACACCCTGCACATACATATATGCATATATTACATATATGTATATATATTTTATCGACTTTAGAAAATTCGTCCCTGAAGAGGTTATAATCAGAGGTCAAAGAAATACGATGCGGAACTACGGAAGTCTACGACTCCACTAATTGATCGAAGTCGATTCGGATATCGTTCGACAAATTGGAAAGTGATGCGAACATCCCTTAACTTAATCCTTAATAGAAACTTCCGCAAAATGGGACGAACGCGAGCAGTTCGAAACGACTAGAACAAATTCTTCTCATTGTCGGATAGAGAGTTTAATTAATCGTGGTGCGGACTCTGATGGATCGGGCGAAGAGTTTCATAATAACTTTCGTGTCCATCAAAGTCAGAAAAGTTGGAGATCGCTGGGGATCCCATGGCCCGCTCCCCGAAAGCAATTATAGTTAGGTCAGTTGGAGTTGGTGATCGGTGGAGGATCAAGTTGGCTGCGATTCCTCGCGAAATTGGTGTCCCTGGTGTGTTGGGGCACGTAGATACTAGGGCTGCTACTTTCCTTCGAAGGTTCAAGATTTCCAAGCTTCGATTTCAGAAACTTCGAAGTTTTAAAGTTTCGAAGACTTCGAAGTCTTCGAAACGTATGAAGTTGTAATTTACGAGTTTCATATCATGTCATGATTTTTGATAAATAAAAATATTAATAAAATATTTGACAGAATTTTTACAAAATATAAACACAACCAGTTATAACAAATATATTTATTGTATAAATAAATTGAATTCAAAGCTTTGAATTTCGAAGCTTCGATTTCAGAAACATCGAATTTTCGATTTCAGGAACTTCGAATCCTTCAAATCTTCGAAGAGTCGAAGCTTCGGAAAAGTAACAGCCCTAGTAGATAATGTTCATTCATCTCCTCCTTTACCATCGCAGACACTGTCGCTATTAGCCGATGAGGATGACGAAGAACGACAACGGGTCATACGGAGACCGAGAGAAATATGAGGTTTTTGCATATGATTTTATACGTCATATTATGAATAGAATACTTACTTAGACTACTAGATAGAATACTTAGTTAGACAACTCGATAGAATACTTAGTTAGACTACTAGATAGAATATTTAGTTAGACTACTAGATAGAATACTTAGTAGACTACTAGATAGAATACTTCATATCATGAAGAAGTACTAATATTATAGTCTGAAGGTTTATTATTTTACTGCTGATTTTTATGCATTTATGAAGAAATTGGCCGGGTGAAATATTAAATGGTAGAAGACTAGAAAAATCTAAATATTCTTAGGTTGTTTTCAATACATCAATATTATTAAGAGATGAAATCAATTATGATTTAACTCCTGCTTCCGACAATCGTTGCAAAACGTTTTTATTTTGCACAAACATCAACAGTTTATTTATTAGAAAAGCTCAAAATTTACAGTCTTGTAAATGAGAAAGGTGAACGACCAAAAAATTTAATTTCTACCATAATGCAATCAGGAAGCTTGTAGTTCGTTGGCAGCATATGTTGATTTACAGTGGTGCTTGCTTTGGGGAACAAGATTTATTTAGGAAAAATGTATGTTTGTTTAATGTTACGCAGCAATCTAACAGTATGATTTCACAGCAACACATCAACGTAACCTCTTAAAGATATTCTGAAGGTATATAAAAACGCAACAAAATTTTTGGAAATTTGACAAGTTATAATTCTTACTAAATTAATGCAATTACCAAAGTTTGGGTTCGATTCACTGCACCGTTTAAGAATTATAGCAACTTAAAGTTTGCACATTTTAACACGTCTTCTTATGGAGTATTCATAAAATTCCACTTCAAACCCTATTTATACCTTGAAAAAACGCAACTAGAAACTCCAGTTTTTAAAATATATACATATAGTAAAAATTATGTAATTAATTATGTTCAAAATTTATTAGGATTCACTAAACTGACTAAACAGTTACAGAGCAAAAAATTATAAACTGTTACAAAACGTCAAATTTATTGCTTTCTGAAGTATTTTTAATTTATTTAAATATGTATTTTTAACTTTTTATTGCGTAATTATATACATTGAATATCACAAATTTATTATCTTGAAGTTCAAATCAGAGGGTACAATTATTCGCAAAAGTCACTTACAATTGTTTATAATATGAAGACAATTTGAAACGCGTCACGTGACCGGAACATGGCGGAAACGTGGGGATGCTCGACGTCGGGGATTGGAGGAATGCCGTCTTAGAAGGGGTAGGACAAAGTGGGAGACAAGTCTTGATCTACCGACACTGGATTGAACTTATGACGTTATCGATGTGACTGCTCTAGTTCTTCGTCATTGTCTTTGGCAAACAGCAACAATGCGTGCGATGGTAGGAGAGTGAGAACATAAACACTTTGTCTAGCCATCAGTCGCCGGACGGATAGTAGAAGAGCAGGTAGAGCACGGAACGCGCGCTCCGAGGCGCTTCGAGGCACTCCGAGGCTGTTCGAGGCGGGGATCGTGATCACCGGTCGAAGGAATTTCTCTAGCGGCGCATTTGAATTCTATTCGCTGCACGTGCCGCGTGCTGCCTCACGGCTCATGGCTCACAGCTCACGGCTCACGGCCGAACCGCTCGCTGGCAGCAGCCACCGGGGAAAACTGGATTTGCGCTGTCTTATCTGACAGCAGGTAAATTAGAGGAGGCGCATCATGCGGCGTTGGCAGGATCGATAAAAAGGAAAATGCCGGCGCGTGCCGGTTGACCCCGTAGGTTATCTCGTTGCGTTGGTCAACAAGTGCAACAGGTATTTGACGAAAGATCGGCCGACCACGAGGAAACGTAGTCGTGATTTATGCATGCAACGCCTCCGGTTTCCTGCGTGAACTCGCTACGAATCTTAAGCTGCTACTGCACAAGGACGGCTCTTTCGTGGTCGCACAGTGAGCCAGAATTTCAAAAGGCTGGACAAAAGTCTCTCTGTTAATTATACAGTATTAATTACAAACAGCACGGTTTTAGGGGTTTTATGTGATTTTAAGCATTTAATGTCTTATGGACATTCGATCAATATTATGGATATGATTGTTGAATGAATTATTTGGACGTATATATATCAAATATGAATAATAGTATTGTACACATTAAATAAATACGGTATAGGAGTTAATGACATTTTAGAAAAATGTTAATAAAATGGTCTATTCTTCTGTTTTCTTCTCGTTGGAGGTCACGTGAAGGGCAACATATCGCACATAGTTGAATTTTTATTTTTTTGACCTATAAGACTGCTGTAATGAAAATATGTTGTCCCATTTGAAAAAACTTCGATCACCTTGAAATCTCGAAAAAAGTAACTTTGAGATAATTTATTGTTCCATCACCGCATTTGCCCCTTCGAACCGAATACTTTTTACCTCATACCTTTTTCCTATCATAAAAAATAAGCGAGGTGTAAGCGATGGTCAAGTTAGGTGAAATATCCTGTATATTCGCAAGTATGTTTTGGATGCTTCTACTATAGACTTCCACGTGCATCTCAACAATTCTTCATTCTATCGATTGAACTTTTGTTTCTTTTCTTCACGCAAGTCTCATTTCCGCTCTGGCTATCGTAAAATCTCTTTACCGAGACCAGCTACTCCACAAGATTAAGGAAACTGGCTCTTGGCAGATATTGAATATCCCGTAACTACATCCCGTGTTCTGTGTTTTAATAAATAGCTACGGATAGTAATGCATAGTGTCTCGGTATAAATAATCACCGTAAGTTGAACTAATATATTCGCAGCTACAGATCACTGTACATCGTGTGTTCGAGTATCGCATTTCACATTCACAACAGCCGAGTAAGGTAACCTCGAAAAGTTCGCGATAATTTTAGCATTTGTTTGGTAAATGTTAATATATGGACTTGTTTTGAAAATAAATAAAACATTTGTGTGAATAAATAATGGGATAAACGAAGTTTACTGACAATGAGTTCATTAACAAAAAGGGCCACAATTAATTAGTAATTTACTACTCAGCTAAGTTTGTTTAATTCCCACCACATAGCTCTTGTTTCGTATTATACTCAATAATTATTTATTTTTTATTTTAAATTATTATTTTTACTTCATTTGTGTTCATTCAAAGTTAGACACACTCTATTCTCCATCATTCTTTCTCCTCTACATATTAATTTGATTGTACCCTTTTCTATACAATATTCGCCCATCTCTATTGTAATTACTGTAAAGCCTTAATCTAAGAAAACGGAAACCGTAGGATCTACGAAGAACGAATATCCCCTCCACTGCGGAGCATACCCCTCAAAGGGCCGCGTAATCCGATACGAGGTCAGGTATATCAGTGTGAACCACTACTAATCCAATTACAAAACTTCTTTATTTTTCATTATTTATGCCCGATATAATTTTAACTGTATTTAGTGGTTTAATTGACGGTATGTAGTGGGTCTTCGACCGCGCTTCGCGGTGCGTGTTTACACGCGCTGTCCTTTTCTACGTTCAGCGCGGTCGGCGAGGTCACAAAGATATAGTGGAACCTCAGGATCTAAGAAACAGTACGGACCCGAGGAATTTTCTTAGATCAAAGCTTGACTGTACTCCATCAATGCGAAACGCTAATGTATGTGCTAACAGAAATAAAAATTAACTAATTTTTAACTTTTTGGTTTAAAGTATTTGCATAAACACATAATCGCCTAGAAACAACATGAACAGTTTTACAAAAAATGTTCTGTTTCGATAAAAATATTACCTCACTATCTCAAAATAACTTCATCTAATTAATCTTTTCTCTTGTACCGTAAAAGTAGAACATCAACGCTGCCTAACTACTCTTTTTTAAATAGATTCGGTTTGGCAATTCCGATGTTACGGACGAATGAAAAAGTGTCACGGAGTGGTCGAGTTCATCTTAATTAATAATTCGATGCAAAAAATATTTAGGAACCAGCTAACAAATGTTGTTTGAACTTGAGAAAATTGTTTGTTAAAAATGAAAGGATATTGGTTTACACGAATATCGCGATTAAAGTGTAGATACCGTAATACTGGTTGCAGCGAGACGGAATGCGTTTTGCATTCGATCGCTGATCGGTGATCGAGTGTGTCGGTAACCCTTTTTCTAGCTGCCGAGAGCGGATAAGAGGCGGTGAAGCAGTACAGACAGGTGTATGGTCTCCAATCCTTCGTTGTTCCTAATTGCATGCTAATATGCCCCACTTTAAATGGAAAGGATTTTTATATCGAAACTACCAAAGGTTCTAATGTTCAACAACATGAGTGCTTATCCTTGGCATACTTCTGCATGAAAGACTGTTTTCTTTGTAATGGACATTTTCAAGAGAATGTCGACAAAACTTAATCTTTCACAATGGTTACATTTATCATGTTTTCGAACGAATTCAATGCGAATAATTTGTTAGAAATAATTATCGATGAAATATCCGATAAGTCCGTTGGTACAGCATTGTGACACATAAATTAGGCATGCGACACATGTACACGTAAGAAATAAATTGGACTGGGTCTAAAATATAGTACAGTAAATATAAATATTTTAATAAAGTCATACATACATATAGGAGAGAGTAGCCGAATTTGGATCTCGATTATCCGAACCTCTGATGTCTGAAGATTCTAGTATCACTATATGCTTCAGATATAAATGGCTCGATCTAAGACGACCCATATGCAACACTATTTATTGCACAAATTAATCAAAATAGTACATGCTGGTATATTCTAGTGTATTATGGGATTATTCTACTATATTGTACTGTATTCTAGTATATTCTAAATAATTCTAATATGTTCTGGTACTTGCCGGTATATTATAGTATATTCTAGTATCTTTTGGTATATTCTTGTATATTCTAGTATATTCTAGTATATTCTGGTATATTCTACTATATTCTAGTATATTCTATTATATTCTACTATATTTTAGTATATTCTAGCATATTCTAGTCTATTCTAGTATATTCTACTATGTTCTGGTACATGCTGGTATATTCTAGTATATTAATTATATTTAATTGTATTTAATTATATTAATATTATATTCAAGTATATTCTAACATTTTCCACTATATTCTAGTATATTCTAGTATTTATGTTAGTCTTGTATATATCATTATAACTTAATAACTGTTCTAATATTCCAGCAGTCATGTTTCTGTTTAGTTAGGATAATCGAGGATCTACTGTATTTTGAGGTAGAAAAATTTGTCAAGAGTTAATAATAGTATTAATACTAAACCTGCCACGACCGGTCAAATGACCGGTTCTAGATTTTGTATTTCACAATTATTGAAATATATGTTAAATAAATGATTTAATAAATATCTTGATTAGAGCACATATTACAATAACAATTGCGCAAAGTCTAAATAAATTAAATCTTGTCATTTTTATAAGGCAACAGGTGCCTGTTACTTTTATAGCTCGGTACGTTTAGAGTTAATAGATTAGAAATTATGCCTTGAATCTGGTTTTATATTCTTTCAGTATTACTGGTTGTGCAAATTAACTATGATGTATAAATTAGGTCCCAGGTGCTGTGCCGCGCTGGTCCAAATACCGCTACTCTCCCCTAAATTAGAACAAACAACAAAACTACTAGAACAAGAAGCATAATTGCGAATTTGTACAAAAATGCTACGTCACACTCTGTCTATACTTACTATTAGCAATGAAAGATGAGCACTTCCAAGCGTTCACATGAAAAGGAAGGAAGCCCGGAGCGCCGAGGGCAAACGTATGCTGCAAACGCCACGTCACCAGTGTGTAAAATGAAAAAAGATTAAAGGTTTCGTTTAACTTCCAAAGAATTCCAGTTTCAGCTAGGCCGCGACAGCAAAGTCGTATTCCAGTCGCCAAAGCCAAACGGCCGTGTTACATTCTCCGCTTAAGCGAAGTAATAAAGTCTAACAACGGCGACTCGATACCTGGAGGAAGCCGTCGTTCTTATTCTCGCTAGATTACATCGTTTCCGTCTTAAGTACTCGGTACCAATTGCACCTCCGCTCTACCTCTTACTGTAACCCGAGGTAGAAAATTACAATTTTCGAATCTCCCGGCATCACTCGTCGATCCTCATACATACATTCATAATACTCGGATAGACGGAGCCTGGTCGGTTGATGACTCGACGCGTTCACCGGCTTGCAACCATTTCTGCATTAACATTTTTTCGTTACCAGATATTGCTCTAAAATTGATCCTAAGTCTTTTTCTATGGAAAACGGAAAATGTCCTATAATAACTCAACGATTACGTTAAGGGTTAAATTGAGTCTGTAATAAACTAACAATGTTTATAGATGGGAAAGTGTATTTGTTGTTAAATGTTTTATTTTCTAAAGAAAATAAGGAAAAAATTTGTTTGCATTGTGCCATTCTGATGATTTAAAAATGTTTGATGATGATGATAGCAACCTATAAGATAAAAAACGAAGTAATAAATGAATAAAAATTAATGTTATTAAAATAGCACTTAGGAAAAGGAAGATAAACTCTTGTTCGATTCCTGTGTCCTGCAATGAATGCAAACAATTGTTATATTTTATGATATAATTATACATAATATTATTGCTTATGTCAAGACGAGTTCAACGGTCTAGTATACTATGACCTTGACATGACCCTAACAGTAAGGCAGGCTTGAGTTATTGATAGAATGGTCAAGATATTGATACTCTCCAAAGAAATATCAACAAATAAAAAATAAGTAGTGCCATTTAAAAAAATGAAGGTGGCCTTCACTTTTCATGAATAAGTTTCTTTTTTGAATTTGTTTCTATTGCATTTTGTAGCCGACTAAAAGCTAATTAATTTTGTTACAAACATTTTTTTATCTGGCTAACTGGACAATTATAATTAAGTGGGACACCCTGTATACGCTCCAATTTCTTTCCCTTAAAAAATTTGATTATATCGAAAATATTCATTGATTCGTTTAATATCTGATTTCCAGCATCTTTCAGTAAAATCCTCGATCGTGCATGCTTAAGAGAAGTTGTGGCACAGCAACTGTTCATGATCCGTGAATAAATGACTTCCTGAGCCGATGAAAGTCTATGCTTTTCTTCGTTGGTCGAGCCCGTTATGGTCCCCGACTTTCGATCTTCTCCTTTCGTCCTCCGCGGAATTACACAGAGGGAATATCTCTTCCTCGGCTCTCCTCTTCTTTCTCGGACGCGGCAATACAGAATACAGCGCCCGTGCCTCTTGTAGATACAGTTCGTGATTTATCGCGTCGTCGGAACGCATCAAGGTTTCCACCTGTATTACGGCACCACTATGTGTTGCTGTCGAGATAGAAGCGATACGACGAGACCGATACGCCGCGCCGTCGACAGTAGGTCATCATTGAGACGTCCTAATTAAAGTTTCGCTTCGATTAAAGCCTCGGTTTCTCGTACGTTCAATCGTCTCATCGGAAATTTTTCTACCGTTCACCACTTATCGCTTTTATCAATATTCCACAACGATCTAGGTACCTATTCATCAGTGTTTTAAGGGGGTATTCTCATTTTTCAGGTCGTTTCTTCCCCGATTTTTAGGAACTCTCTTCAGACGAATTATTCAACTTTTATTGGGATTATTAAACTGTTAAATAGTTCAGACGAACTATTAAAATTGTATTAGGATTTTGCACACATATTTATGGGTATTTGAAGTGCACAAAATTACACGAGTTAAATATTTTTGAAGTGAAACTTCTTTGCTGAGGGTAACAATTTTCTGATGTTACGGAAGTGACGTCACGGAAGTCGAGAGTGGCGCGAAAATTTAAACGGTTCGTTTTAAATCTTACAAGTATTTTATGCTTTTTAGTCCATTTTGAAAACGTGGTTTTTAAAATAATTATTTTTTTATTAAATTATTATTTATGACAATTTCGCATTCATCACAAGAAAATTTGAAAATGCTGCAGCGATAGGATTTTACCGTCGCTCGATAGTAGGATCAAACGAAAAGGTTAGAAATACATGGTTATGTTATGACAGCACGTGCAACTACGTTTACATTAATTAAAGTCAATATAATTAATTATATTACAGAGAGAAGAATACTGGACCATAGCATAATTTACGTATCTATGATTTTCAAAACCTACCGCGTGTGGAACAGAATAAATATCTAAAATCTAAGTAAAAGAAGAGGTATATATATAAATTACAAAATTACTTTTAAAAAACATACGCGTGGAAAACCACGCGCGGCAGAAGTGAAACTTCTTGCAGTCTAATAATGTTTAGAAGTAAATTAAGATTGGAAATGGTAAATAATCCTAATGAAGCGACAACAAGATCAGGAACAACTATTACAAAAAAAAATAATGAAGCGACAAGATCAGGAACAATTAATAGAAAAAAAAATAATGAACGATCAAAATTTGCGACGCAAAGAAGGAGAGCGTATGGGAAAGAAAGAGACATAGTTCATAACATTTGAGGAACTCTCTTCAGACGAACTATTCAACTTTTATTGGGATTATTAAACTGTTAAATAGTTCAGACGAACTATGAAAATTGTATTAGGATTTTGCACACATATTTATGGGTATTTGAAGTAGGCAACATTACACGAGTTAAATATTTTTTTATAATATTTTGAAAACTATGTGTTACCATGAATCTGATCCTTCTGCTGATCGAAAACAAAAAAAATAAGGAAGTATATTAATCGGTATGAACGTGATTATGTCTGAAGCAATATAGATTTAAAATGTTGATTATTTGCAAAATAGCAGCATTTTTAAGTTACTTACATTTAGCACGTTGAAGAAATAAGAAAAAAAACGACGGATATTGAGAATTTTGGTTCATGCGACAACAAGATGTGAGCAGAAGATCCTCTCAAAATTTCAAGTGAATTGATCAACTAAAAGTCCACAGTCTAATTATTACTTACGCGTTCATGATATAATTATGAGTGGTTCTGTAAATAGAAGTCATGAACGAAGCGAATAAGAAAAAAATCACAAAACATGCAACGAAACGTTAATTTGAAAAATGGACAAGAAATCACTTCCGTATCATAAAATTTTAGTTGAGCGTTCTGGCATAAGTTACGCGCTACTTAATCTAGCTCGTTATTTCGGCTGAATCTGTTAATATCCTTTCAATTTCCATAACTATATTAGATGCTCCATTTAAACAAATTATTATCGTATTATTCAAAACTTTGCATGTAAATAGAATAGGAAAAAATTACTATCCTAGTGTATATTCTTCTTGAAGCCATGTAAATTTTGTTTTGTATACTTTTTCGTACGTTGAATAAGTTTACGAGTAATTATAAATCATCAAATTAGGCAAACCAATCTGTACCTAGCTCATCTGTCTAACCCTGACAGATTTCGCACATCTTTACTTGAGTTTCAATCGGTAACTTTCGCAGAAGTTATGGCGCAGCATCCTTTTGATAGTGGAAAGTGTGTGCTTCTTGAAAGCGAGTCTTGCTTTCATAAAAATTTTATGGCCCACATACATATATGTCTTCTACATACATATATTTTATATATACTAATGCTTCTATCCGTTTCTTTACAATCCCTTATTAGATGTTCTAAATCTCCACATAAATCGCAACTACTTTCTCCTACGTTCCAATACTTGACGAAAGAACTTATATTGTCATTGTCATCGCTTATATTGTTATTGATATAATGAATTTCCGGACCAGGAATGAATTTTTATTTACTGAACGTGTGGGAGTGTAATATTCTAGCTTTCGTTCGTGCAATTACAACGGCAGAACTGCTATCTTTTCGACGACATCGCAATGCATGCTGGGAAAGATAGAAACGATACACTGGGTCTTCGGTATTATCCTGATGCGCACGGCAGTTTTCCATAAGAGGAAAGTCTGTCCTATCGGTGCACGTTCCAAGCGGAAACGAATGATTTATCGAAACACGTAATATGTCTAATGTCTGATAAAAGGCCGCATAGAAATGTTCATTCAGTGAAAATACAGCTTCACTGCCCCGTCGCTAAGTGTATGTCGACGTCAGAACGGTTTAAAAGGGTGAATCGATTACTGTCTCGATTCCCCTCATCCCTTGATTAATTACTCACTAACATAACCAGGTACAATATAATTTTATGTATGTTAATCATCCCGCGTTGCCGTAAATGATATTTCATGGTATTGAAGTATTCGCGATACACGATACGTGATTGGTTTGAAGCAATAAATAAATAAATAATAATAATACACGATTATTAAGCGTTTGGCCTTGGCTGCCAAAGGGGTATTCTACGCCTTCGGATCGATGAAGATCTGTAAAAAAAAGTTGCCGTAAAATTGTCCTTGACCTTGGAATTTTAAAAGGGCAAATTTTTTTATTGCATTGTATTCTATGCATCATGGGGATAAAAAGTATCAACAGACATTTCTTTACACTTTGTTCAATAATAGTAACTTTCAATGAAAGTATTCAGTATGTTAGCATTTTTAAACTTTCTCCTATAATATACAAACTTTTTTTGCTTAAATCGATTAAATTGCAGGATGATTCAGCCAAATGTGCCACCAAAATTACATGTTAATTATTTTATATATGCAAAAATGGTTGAAACAAAAATAATATGGATTGAAGAGTAGCATATAATGTAATAATTAGCTTTTTCTATTTAATTTTTTTATCGACATGTAAAAGTCACCTTGAGCTTCTTTATTGTAAATTAATCTTGCTAATATATGTATAGTAAAGAACTATAAGGGTATATGGGGTAAAAATAGTTACGAAGATATTCCCTATAAATGATTTTGGAAATGAAGGAAAAATTGTTGAGAATGATGATCTTAATAACATACTTCGAGGTCATTGAAATCGCTGGATTAGGTTGTGTTAGAGGTTAAGAAACGGACCCTGTGCAGTAGCAACAGATTTTTGCAAATATCTCGGAAACAAAGGTTGTTTATCGGTAACATGTATAGAAAAAAGTTGTTGACAATTATGCCCTCAATAACATATTTCAAGGTGATTGAAATCGGCGAGGAATGCCCTATTCGGAATAATTTTTCAGAAGATTTTGGATGTAAACTGTTGTTAGAGCAAATCGAATGGAAGAGAAACTGTGCTCGTAGTGCAGAAGAAAAGGGCTAAGAGTAGCTTTGAACTGTAGCTTGCTCTTTGGTTACGTAATGCAAGTAAGCTACTTCTCATGTTCTAGATTTTTGAACTTAACTGTTGCTTGTGCAATAAAGGCGTATAATAATAATAATAATAATATAAGAATATAGAGTCCGTCTACATTGATGAAAATTATTAGAGCGTGTTGTGACCATTATCCCGTAGCGCCCACCCGTCTGTACGACGATTAACGCAATTCCCCCCTATAATGAATTGCGTACAATCGATCGAGGAAGGGAAGATCGGATCCAACTAGTCGGCAGGAAAAGAAGAACAAAGGCTTCGCCCGGTCGAAGCCTGATAATTCCCGTCTGGGTTCCGTGACAACCACGCTAGTTAACGTTTTATGGAATCGAGCCGGCCGGCCGGCCGGCCGGAGTCGAACAGGTGCACGAATTGGTTCATTCGACGGGGCCCAGCTCATTCTCTCCTATCCAGTTCTTTCTTCTTCTTCCATGCTCCTTCCAGCATCCCTCGGTCCTTTTCATCGGACTCCTCGGTCTCTAATTCTCGGGGGGAACAAAAACTTAATCGGTTGCTTCCTCTGCCCTCCTCTGCGAATAGAACGACCTGCAGTCGTGGCTGAACCACAAGCGAGGCTGTGCTTCAGAAAGAAGGAACGGACAGTGACACGCACACAACCATGAAATTAACTTCCAGCTGATCGGGATGTTTTTTTTTTGTTGGCCTCTTCGAGGTCGTTTCGAAAAGCAGATCTGCTCGCGTTAGTTCTGGAAGAACGGGCACTATGAATTTTTCGTTACAGGAAGCTGCAGGTTTTATTCGTCGTGCACTGTTCACATCGAAATGAAACAGAAGCGAAACCGAAATTCGGAATTTAGTGTTCTAATAATCAATCGAATTCGACGAAACGTACTCGTAGAATGTACATACAGTGGTTTCCCATTGATATTCGGACACTATTAAAAAGACGATAACTTTTTAACCCTTTGCACTCGGAGCTATTTTAACCTCAAAAACGAAAGATTTTTCCATTCTAAAATATTTCTATTCTATACCATTTTTTTTTCATTTTTTGCATATGAAACTGATATAATATCTCATGTAATATGTAAATGTCTAAATACGAACAAAAATAATAATGTGAACAATATTTTTAAGAATGGCATAGCAATTTTCAGCGGTGCCTCAGAGTTGCCATCCGAGTGCTAAGGGTTAAATATTGGACCATATGACTTGGATTTTTTAAAGAAGTTAATTGTACAATACAACTTTTAGTATCTTGTCTGTAATTCCGACCAATTGCAATTTTGTCATAATTTTTTTCACACCATATGTTAAACTAATTGTACTAACTTCTTAAAAAAATCCAAGTCCAATATTATAAAATATATAGAAAACAGAAATGTTTTTAATAAAACAACTCTACGTGAAGCTGCAATTTCATATGGTCCAATAGGGTGGCTGCACCAATGAATGAATACTTAAGGAATTTGTTAACTTTCTTGGTTAAATTTTAAAGGTTAATAATATTAATATTCATTCGGATGATTAAATTAGATTCTTTAATGTCTAAACTTTCATATGTAACATGTAGAAATAGAAGCTTTAACAAAAAATAAGTAGTTTAACAAAAAGTTATAGAAAAAGGCTAATTTCAGCAGTGATTTAACGATATTCGATATTTTCGATTTCTCTATGATAAGTGGTTCAAAAACGTAAGAAATCTAATAAACTTTATGTCAAACCAATTGTTACTGCGATAAATTTTAAAAGGATATTTATGACTGATCTTATAGCAAGTATTGCACAAACCACGCTCGACACGTGCACTGCACTTAAAGATAATATTTTGGTTATTTTAGTTAAATGATCGACCACGGTTGGCGTGAAAATTGCTCGAATCTGAAATAAGGAATCAGAAAAAATTGATCTTTAATCATTAAGTTCTTTAATTAATTTATTTCGTTTGTTTTTATATTATGCATTCATTAGTTCGTGTTTATTCACTGTTACATCTACCCTAATCCTTATGGGGTCAGTATATCCGTTCGGTTTAATGCATGTGTACTGCATGAGTAGTATGTATAGCGATTCAGTTCTGACTATACATAGAACCATTGGATTATCTACGAGACCATTATCAATTTTAAGCATCTAGTAAAAAATAACTGCATGCAACAGTAAAACAAAAGTGACAAATGTATAAAATGTATAAAATTAGAAAATGTCTTTACGACAACTAAACAACATTAACTATATTTTATAGTTTATATTAAAGAGAAATACCAGTGTGATGGCCGAAGAAGCCTATCTCAATGAAGAATTAGTTTATGAAAAGATCTAGTTAGAACCTATGTGATCTATGCGGATCCATTTGAATCCTAACGCCGAAACAGAGTCGAAGTTCGAGGCAGCGGATACTCGCCATACCGAAGCCTGGATCTCCTGGCCGCTGTATCTATTAAATCAGCAGTTGAAACCGGTACAACGAGTTTCTTCTTCATTTCTAAATTGCATCGAACGAAAATTGACCGAGGAATGCTACTACAAATCAGATTCAAGCGAATTTTTCATCCGACAATTACGTCGTTGATTGTCAGTAGTCGTGGTGCTGGGCGTCTCGTAAAAATCCGGACTGCGCGCTGCGCCGCGCCGCGCCGCGCCGCGCCGCGTCGGTGTGTGTAGCGTACCGGTGTACAGGTCCGAGTAGGGTGGAGAGGAAAAAAGAAAGAAAATAAGGCAAACCCGGGTAGAAATCTAGCCGGAGGGGGGATCCTTTCGAGGGGCATACGATCAGGATTACCTTCATGGTAATCTTCGTATCCAGTAGCTATAAGCAACTGCATTCATTTAGCCGGTGTCTCGAGCGTGTAGGTGCAAGCAGCGAGCAGTCGATCGCGCGCAGTCGGCTCCATGTTATTAGCGGGCACGGGCCTCGAACGTCCCGAGAGCCCGAGAGAGAGAAGCTTCTGAAATATGCTGATAATGGGTGGACGCCGCGAAATCCTCAGGGGGCCCCCGATTGCGGTAAACACTTATTTGGGTACGTAAGTGGCGGCCCCTTGAGTCGGCTTGTTACAAATCCGCTGAGAGTGATGAATGTTAAAATAACACTATTTGAACGATCGGTTTCACGAAATTTATTCCTCGATCGGGTTCCCGTGATATTTACGCGTCCATCTTTATGTAAAGCGGAACACCCCATCATTTTCGTTTACTCTGTTGGACCTTCGCTACACTCCGCGACAGTATTATAAAACACTATATACTGTTTCGTTGAGAAATGATAGGTTCAGTCACGTTTATGGTAGCGCAACATATGAAGAAACGTTTTAATCAATTTATTATGTACAGGGTAATAGCCACTTATACGAACGAATTTCTATGGGAAATATTATTTACATCTAGTATTGCCAAACAAGATTTTTAACGGTTAATAAATGATAGGTTCATTTTAAGAAAAGTATTCAATGTCATTAACACTAAACCTACCACGGTCAAATGACCGGCGTTTATTATTGCAATTATTGAAAGTGTAAAAAGTTATTTGTGGAAATTAATGGAATAAATTTTCTTCTCCAAGCATACATTTTATATGGAAAATTACGGGCAATCTGAATAAATGTTGCCATTTTTATAAGGCAACATTTACCGATACTTTTAATGCTTGGTAGGTTTAGTGTTAATAATTATTAACATAACAGAAATTAAAATTAATATTTAATAGGTTTTCCTCACTTTTAATCAACAGATTTATCATGGGTGATAACCTGGCGGCCTGCGGGCCGCACGTGTCTGAATGGAGAGGCGCCAGATGAGGGGAAAAAGTTACCCTCTCTCTGCCAGTACCGGATTAGTCACGTGACATTATGACACATGCACGACAGAGACGAAACGCGTCACGTGACCTGGCCGCGGCGGATGCGTGGGGAATAGTGTCGTAGAAGGGGAAGGTAGAGTGGGGACGCAAGTCTTAATCTGGCGACTCTGATGCTACAGCTGAAGCACATCTAGACTATACTTAATTTAATACGAATAAACATCACAGTTAAAACTTGCAACAGTTGGAGATAACACTTCTCGAGATGCGCACCGTTGTCGTCGACGCGAACGAACTTCTTACACAACCTGATAGTAAATAAATGTTTTCATCCAAAATTCTTCAAATGTCTTTCAGTTTTTGAAAGAAAATCTAAAAGAATAAATAGCACTGTATTTACAGGAATAATAAAAGATGAGTTCAATTTCGTTATGAAGGAAATATTGAAACACCTTGCATAATGTTTGTGCAATGTAATGAAAAAGCGTTTGATGAAGACTCAAGCCAAATAAAATTTATTCCACATTTTCGACTTATTTTCTCATGTAGAATCATCCCCTCAACGGATGTGCCCAATACTGGGACACCCTGTAGACATATGGAATAATATAGTTTACGAAAGTTTAAAGTCGTTTTCGAAGAGAACGGCTGATTTCCGACACATGGTTCCGTTGTGACTTTTGTTCCTTGTGACGAGTACTAAACGATGCGATAGAAAAACAATATGACCTTGAAGATTATGCTCAAGGTCAATTTTGCGGCCACCATTTTTAACACATCTCCATCCATCTAAAGGTGTAGAATCACCTGAAGGAGCCATGACAGTACATTTTGTTACACCCTGTGCATAACGCAGAAATTCGATATCAAAGTTGCAAAGTAACCACACCATATTTTATTAAAATTGAATCCGATAAATATATCTGCTCTGTCCGGTTGTAATTGCAATACGATCATGCGCGCGGTATTGGTATTCAATTAATGGAACTAGAACGGATCGGGCGAAGAGTAACGGCGGACGGTGTAATTATTGCCATAAATAATTATCTAACATGGAAGCCATTAAGGATAGAGCGTAAAGTACATAAGAGAAGGGCATAAATTGAATATTAATACAGACTGACGAAGGGAGACGATAAATGCGACAAAGACACCAACGATCCTGTACCAATAAATAACGCTGAAACATAATACACGGAGGAGATAACTCGTCTAACAGGAATCCACGGTTTTTGTCCCCGGCAACGTAAGAATACGTTGATCGCGGGCTAGCCGTTTTTCGCCAGGACGGCCTTCGCTAATTCCCCGTAGCAGGAATAGGCACTTTGGATCTAGATAGATGCGCCGACCATTTAACACGGCCGGACTATCCGGCGTTCAATCTGAGATTGTTGACGTCGGGATGCGCAAAGTCAGTCGGATCCTGAAGTCGTGGATGATTGCAAACGCAAACGCTAAAGCTTCGTACAGACTTGAACATTGCGCCGAACTGAACAACGAACGGAACGGGTTTGTGCTGTTCCCACAACTGATGAATCGACCCGGTAGGATCGAATAGGTAGGAATTGCAAATCTGTTTCCAAACGCGTCCTTCGTGGCCCCGCCAAAACTTCCGTTTGCTGTTCTGCTTGGTATTCTGTTTGTCGTTAGGCACAATGTTCAGGTCTGTACGAAGCTTAAAGCTTAAGGGAGAACGGTAGTCACGTGACTTTTCCCTAGAATACTTTAGAAATCTAGCCGAAACTTGGGTTTGCGAGATTAGATTTTTGGTCCTTGTACGAGCAGATTTTGGGCTGGGTGAGGGCTCAATCTAAAGAGGAAGGTTCAGCGCATAGTGCCCTGCTTATGATGTAACGGGATTATGTTGACATCTAATAATATGAGTCTGCAAAGTAGGGAAAATAGTCGAGAAAACAACCGCAGAATCCAATGTATTTTCCTGTCACAAAAAGATTTTTTTGACTGCTATCATAAGCAGGGCACTATGCGCTGAACCTTCCTCCATCAAACGAGCCTTTATGCAGCTCAAAATTTGCTCGTATAAGGACGAAAAATCTAATCCCGCAAACCCAAATTTCGGCGAGATTTCTAGGGTATTCTAGGGTATTCTAGGGAAAGTCACGTGACTACCGTTCACTCTTAAGGGGGTAGAAGCACCCCTAGAATATCCTAGAATACCCAAGAAATCTGGTCGAAACATGGGTTTGCACGGTACGGGTTTTCGTCCTTATATGAGCATATTTTTCGCTGGACAAGGGCTCATTCGAAAGAGGAAGGTTAAATGATGGGGGCCTAGCCCACGATAGCATCCAGAAAACTCATCCAATGGCATAAATATGGCTTGGATTACATGGCTGAACAACATCAATTTTGGCTTACTTCTAACACTTATATTACAAAATATATGCGTAATTTCATATAACAAAGGGGCTGAGCCCCCTTTATTGAACCTTCCTCTTTCGAATGAGCCCTTGTCCAGCGAAAAATATGCTCATATTAGGACGAAAATCCGTACCGCGCAAACCCATGTTTCGTCCAGATTGCTAGGGTATTCTAGGGCAGACCTCGGCCGCACGTCTCGCTCCCCGTGGCGGCCCTAGTTCTCAAGGCAACTCAGGCGCGTACCATAGTGTTACAATGTGTTGGAATTTTTGAGGTTATATCAGAAATAACTGCGTGGAAGTCGGTGGAGATTAAAAATATGAAAAACATATTTATTTCAAGTAACAAAAATAAGTACTTATTTGTAGTGCCATCGGGGCACAGCTTTTTAATATATAGAACAAAAATAATATAATACTTTGTAATTAATACTTTGAATGCATCTGCCTTCTTACACAGCACATGACGAGAGTCAAGAGAAGAATTAGAACATGGCGACGCGACGGTACGCGCTTAAAAACGGTTCCCGCATAAAATTAACGACGAGACGCGACAACTCCCGACAGGTAACGATTCATACAAGCATAACACGCGCTACACATGATGCGGCAAATAATGCAACTTCACACAATGTAAGTGTCGGCGATGAGAACAGCTACGTCCATTCCCGTAGATCTTACCAATTTGCCAAGCACGTCTAAACGTGCGCGAAAATCAAGTTATCCCACATGTTAATACAATTTGGACAATACAATTAAAAACTATTTTCAAAATTTATCTTCCGAATTTATTTTCTAAATTTATTTTCTGCAGCCGTTATCCGAAATTATCGTGGGACATAGTGGAATAGGCCTACAGTGGATACCACTGACAAAAAAGGGCATTGACAATAGTACCTCCCTGTAACGTAGAAACCTATTGATACGCGTGTTGCCTTAATGCACCACGAATAATAGCTCCTAT
Organism: Lasioglossum lativentre; assembly: GCA_916610255.1. Classification (NCBI taxonomy): domain Eukaryota; kingdom Metazoa; phylum Arthropoda; class Insecta; order Hymenoptera; family Halictidae; genus Lasioglossum; species Lasioglossum lativentre. Next base: position 26,539,056 of record OU744357.1, on the reverse strand, counting down.
GGTACGCGCCTGAGGAGTTCCGAACACTGTGGGCCGCTACGGGGAGCGAGACGCTCGACCGAGTCAAGGGGGCGTAACCTTCGAAAACCGGCCGTCGCGAGCACATAATTCCGAGGCCTGTTCTAAGGTATTCTAGAGGGGATCCTACCCCTTAAAGCTTCAAACGCAAACGCAAACGCAAACTCAAACGCTAAAGCTTCGTACAGACCTGAACATTGCGCCGAGCTGAACAACGAACGGAACGGGTTTGTGCTGTTCTCACAACTGATGAATCGATCTGGTAGAATCGAATAGGTAGGATTTGCAAATCTGTTTCCAAACGCGTCGTTCGTGACCCTGCCAAAACTTCCGTTTGCCGTTCTGCTTGGTGTACTGTTTGTCGTTAGGCACAATGCTCAGGTCTGTACGAAGCTTAAAGTTTAAAGCTTCAAATGCAAACGCAAACGTAAACGCAAACGCAAACGTATCCCTCGCGCATGGACACTTTTTTCCGGTCCCGCCGCAGCGCAGCGCCGCGAGATGGTAAAGTGAGAACAGTTACCACGCGAAATTTACGGCTCTATTGACGGTGATTAATGGGATAGTTCAATCTATTTATAATTTGGCGTTAGCCACGAGCGAGCAGCAGGGATTCGGTGCGAGTCACGATTCCGTATCCTTTCAGGGAGGATTTATGGAATTGACGCGACCGCTTTCCCAGGTTAATTATTTTGTCGCGGAACGTCGCTCGTACATTATATTTGGTACTTTGCGCTCTGTCCGCGCGGAACTTTCTCCCTCGTAAAAGTCTCGCCGGAAGGGCCGCATAATTAGAGAAACGGATTAGCCTTTAACGATCCGCCTGGCCCCAGGCGCTAGTCTCGATCGTATATTTTCTTTAAGTTCGGGATCGCCAACGACAGACTTTTTAGTGGACGATCTTCAGGCTAAGCGCCGAATAAAACTACAGCGATTCCCGTTAATATTCGGACACTTTTTGAAACAGAGTAATTTTTGTTTAATTGGACCGAACCACTCGAATCTTCTTGAGAAGTTAGAAAGATTATTTTAACCATAAAACAAATGTTGAAACATTGCAATTGCTCGGAGTTGCGGATAAAGTACTAAAGGTCACTTTTTACAACTTTTTCATCTGGACCTGTATCGAAAATTTAAAAAGTAAATTTTGTATAATAGATTTATGTTATATAGGGGAGACTAAGGCAAGTTGTCCATTTTTTCAGTTTTTTATTGGAATCAATTACATAAAAAATGTGTCTTACTGCCATCTTCTGATGGATGATCGCAGTACCTGGAAGCTAGTAAAATTATTTTAATAATGTCTCGTTAACTATTAGGTTTATAACATATTATGGTCAGTATATTTTTACGCAGAATTTGATACTCTATCGATTCACGACAAAAAAGGTAGGTCATACATTTAAAGATATCAAAATGACCTTGAAATCTCCGGAAGGTCATGGCGTGCCATCTCTCGTATAAAAAATGTTTGCGTCACAATACTTGTTCCTCTATACCATGCAAGTTTTGCACATGTCATTTTCTCTTATTATTATGAATAATAGAAATATTCAAGGTGACCAAAGTTATTAGTCCATCCCTGTATACAGGGTGCATTATGCAGACGCAAACAAAGCGTCGTGTAAAAAAATTTTATGCCATTTTTCTACTTATTTTTTCTCGTAGAATAAACCTGATTGTGCCACTAATTTCGAACCATCTTGTATAATTCCAAAGTGCTTCAATGATCTGGTATATTCATCTTTAATCATTTAATCATTACGGAGAGAAAGCATTAAAAACAATATATCAAAGTATTAACAATGCACAAAGACTAATTATGTGGCAATTAGGTGATAATTAGGTATGAATTTTTAAAAAACTATAGATTAAAATATAGATTAAAGGATAAATATACGCATTTTCTTCAGATAAAAAGAGAGTGACAGTTTCTCATTATAAAGATTACTGCATCGTAATCTACATTACTGCATTGTAAAAGATTAGTCAGACTATAAATTGTCTAACAATAAGTAAGTAGCAATTTTCCCCTTTCATGAAAATGATTGCTTGTAACCATCATAATAGTCTCTTATTCGGTTTCTCTTTAATTACTATGAACAAAGTAATATCATTGTATAATGCAGTGTAGTTACTTTTGTTTAATTTCACAGTAGTTAATGTTTAACACCAACTCACTTCGCTTATTAAATCTGTTATCATAGAACTGCTACCATAAAAAGTCTAGTGTAATTAAAATTCCTTCCATAGCTCAGTTAATTATATGCAGTGCAAATAGTCTAGCAATTATAACACTGTTATGATCCGATAATTAATTAGGTATGTATATCTCGAAATAAAACATACAACCACGAAGAAAAGTATTGATATAGCTATAATTACACTAGCTTTTAATTAGGGGAAAGCCATGCGATACCGGCCAATCTAAGTTCTTGTATTGTAACTTATTCTCCTATTGGTAAAAATCAAGTTTCGAAAAAGTAGTTCATAGTAAATGATACTTAATGAAAGAGATGATATCGTTTGTCTTAAATTTTATCATAAAAATTAATAAATTGTAGCAATAAAAAATCGTTGTAATTTGTAACGAACGAAAAATTGTCGTTCAGAACCGGCCAACTACTTAGTTACTAGATTTTAAGGTCTAAGTAATTAATAATGTTAGTAAAACACATTTAAAAACAAAATGGAGGCACGTCTACAAATGTCACAGGTGAAATGATCGATATTTTCTTGGTTTGTACATTTCATCCGAGCAATCCTTGTTGAAGGATTCTTTATTTACATATGATGCACTCAACGACTTGTTCATCAAAGCGTAGTTTATATGGTCAATTAAATTATTCGGCCAAATTTCGTAAATTCAGGCTTACTTAATAATATAAAGGCTTCAACAGGATAAACCTATGCAATCAGTCCCCTGGCTAATATTTATTTCGCCTTTATTTTATCCAAATATCGTAAGTAATAACTAGACTGCAGATGTTTATGCAAATTTTAATTTTTGTAGACCTATTTTAAGAAAGTGCTATCAAATTAAAAAAAAATTTTTTTTATAAAAAAGTAAGCATTTCATGATTAATAATTATTGAGTTAATCATAACTAGACTGCTGATTTCAGCCATTTGTGACAAAAATGAGTAGATTTTATTTAATACAGTAAAAAAATTCGTAGAATTTAAACATACTATTATACTAGTTTTAACCTACGAAACATAATAAGAAAGAAAATAAATTTCAATTTCACTTCAATTTGTTGCAATTCAGGTAAACAGTATTTATTTTGCATAAAGATCCGCAGTCCAATCATAACCAATGATTACATTTGCTTTGATTATTTAAGTTATTCATTAACCATGGTTAGTTATAATCGTCAATCATTAATCAGATTACTTTTGTCCGACTGTGTTCGTGACTGTACTTTGTAGTTGGTTTTATCTGTTTAAAACAATCGACAAGCTTCAAAAAACTGATATGCATATTAATGTAATACATGTCCATATGCAAACTGCGCTTACTGTCGAGTACACATTGCACGAACTGTATGCTTAATATCAATTCGTCTGAGAAGAACGTCTATGCATGTACGACTGTCCACTTATTAATGGAAGTGCTGTCGACACGAATCCGGCGGAAGTCACGCACGGGAAAACTGCTTCTTGGTTGTCGGTCGATTATCTTTTCTGATCATCCAACTCAAATGTGAGACTGAAGAATGGTAGAACAGTTTTCCGACACGTAAATATGAACAGTTTGGAATATGAAGAATAAAAGTTGATGCATTATTAAACATTGCACAAATTTTAAACAAGTCTTTCCCTTAATAAATTAAGGGATTTGCTTAATTTATACATCTATTGATATACATAAATTAATTAGACTTCACAAAACATGAACAAATTCTTTTACACAAAAATAATGATTTGTCTTAAATTGGTTCAACACAGCACTTAAAAAAAAATTGTAGTAATCTTTATTAAGCACTATTAAATAATTGGATTTTTCTTTTAATATTTTGGTAGACAACTTCAAAAACATCATTTTGAGAAAACGCGTTCAAAGTTTTAACATGTGGATGTATTTTTGCACGTCACAATTTTAAGAATTTATAAAACAATTTGATGAAGTCGTCAATTTTAAAGTACTATATCTTCAAAATATTTATAGTTTAAGTGTTAGAAGTCGTAGTTAATTAATTATATTAATTAAAATATTAAAGTATAAAAACATTAAAATATCCATTACCATATTGACTGTCATGTTACCCACATTTAGGTGACGGATTTATTTTTCCAGATTTCAAAATTAATCTCTGCTGTGAGGGGTAGTGTGCTAAATTTGCTTATTGACCGTGAAATATAAAAGTTAACTTCTCAGTTTTTGTTTGATTAACCCTCCGTCTGCAACCTCGCTTATTTTGATTAACGCCGCGTCGTCTGTATACTGGGTCGTTTATGTTCACGACTAATCTTTTTCCTATTCTAGGTTTTGAAAAATCTGAAAAATTCTGGAATTCGTATTGAAATCCCTATTTTAGTATACACGGTGTCCCAAAAATGTTGTAATTCCTTGAGAGGGGTGATTCCTGAAGTCATCGTACTAAATTCTGTCGAAATTGATACCTAGCATTTTTTGAAAATTTTCATACGCCATAAATGCATAAAAATCCGCTGTATAATTACCATAAATTACTTCATTATTATTATCGACTTATACAGGGTGTCCCAAAAATGTTGTACTTCCTTGAAACGGGTGATTCCTGAAGTCATTTGAAGTATCTTTTTCCTTTACGAAAATGTTCTCCGCGGCTTTGTTTATGAGTTATTAACGAAAAACGCGGACCAATCACAGCACGGCTACAGCAGACGGATTCCGGCTCTGCGACAGGTCCCATTGAGCGTGGCGTCGGCATTGGCCGAGCCGGAATCTGTCCGTCGTATCCGCGCTGTGATTGGTCCGCGTTCTTCTTTAATAACTCCTTAATAAAGCCGCGGAGAACATTTTTCCAAAGGAAAAGGTTACTTCAAATGACTTCAGAAATCTCCCCTCTCAAGGATGTACAACATTTTTGGGACACCCTGTACAATCGTTGGAACGTGATATGTTTACAGCCTTAATGAAAAGAAAGAAATTCAAGAGTGAAATATCGCTCCGGACATAAGCGACCCACGGTGCCCACGTAGGGTAAAACACATTTCAATTTTTGTGGACGCTGAATGGACGGTTAACAAGGAATTATATAATTCTTAAATATCGGTTACATACGGATCAGCATTATCATCACCAATGTGTTTAAGCGATATACCCATGCAATAATATTGACGCAAATAATCTGTGGTTTAGTTGGAAGATATCATTGCGGATAGTGGTACCGCATAACAGCTCGTAGTTTCTGCGGTAACCCCCCTCGATCCTAAATCCCACACCGTTCCGTGCGTGCCGCCGGAATTCATTCCCGACCCGAGCAACGGTGTCTCTTCTTTTTCTGAAAATTCCGTCGCTCGGCGTCCGCGGAGTCTGGGCCAAGAGACGTTCGAAGACCGTCTACTATCCTGATGCAGTAGACTGCGGTGCAGAAATAACGCGGAGGCAAAACAACGAGCTCAAAAGAAACGGGAGATAGACTGATGCGGTAAGGACGAACGATTAAGGTCCAGAACCAAAAGAAGACGCAGAGAGCACGTCGGAAAGTAAAAAGTATTCATCATATTTAAAGTTAGGTACTTAAGTTATATTCTGCTGTACCTATACTACTAATGTGTAACTATACGATGTTAGATTGCATATCAGACCGTATGTTAATACTAATGTATAGCTTTATAACCCCCTATGGGGAGTTCCATTTAAGCTTTCAATTAAAAAGAAAAAAAAATTTAGAGGGAACCTTCATGAGTGACCCTGATAAGCAATACGGCTCTGCTGATTTTCAGTCAACAATGACAAGCAATTGTTTCAACAGCCCAAAGTCGTGAGCGTCGCATTGCAGAATGACCGAATCTCTAGAATTGTCTAGACATCGTGTCTGGGTCTGTGCTACCCTAAGTTGGACACTGTCATTTTTCAGTTATTTATTGGCATGCTTGGTCCTAAAAATTCGTTACGGACTTGGGAACGGCTGAAAGTGAAGTGTCTTCTTTCGAAACGGGAAAACAGACCAGCTGTACCGCACTCAATGACTCAATGACAAACAGTTTCGAGGAAAGATCCTTGAACAAGGGATCTTTGTGCAGCGTCCAAAATGACATCACGGAGTCAGTAGGCGTTGCACAATTTTTGGATTACGCTCCAAACTGCTGATTCGTCCCCTGCTTATCAAAGAAATTATCTCTTCCCGAGCATCGGCAGGAGATTGGGGGAGAACTAGGTTTTAGGACACTCTGCACCTTCCAAGAGAACATTCTGAACCTTCGACGAAACAATTTTAACCTTTGTACGAACTGAACTTTCTATAAACCTCTTGCCTAGGATTTGCCATTGAACCTTGCACGTTCTCATTTTTATTAAATTTACTGTTACGTACTTTTTAGAGCGTTTCTTTAAAAAGCCATCACCATTATTTTACGCTCGAATCACCTGCTTATTAATCGCAAATTATCCAGCAATTCCAACAACAGGGGATGTTGGCAATTCCTGGCGTAACACTCATCATACAACTTCATCAGCCTCCGTGTAGTCCTAGCTCCCTGCGATTTTTGGCTGTTCCCCAAATTGAAAAATCTTCTGAGAGGACGTAGGAGACATTAAACGAAACGCGACGAGGCAGCTGTTGACAATTCCGAAAGATGAATTTCAGAAGTGCTTCCGCATGTGGGAAGGTCGCTGGAGGAAGATCGTGGCGTCCAAAGGGGAGTGCATAGAAGGGGACATCGTCGTTATTGAGCAAAATTAACCCTTTCTCCTGCTGCAACACAAAGAGGATAGTTTCCGGACATACCACGTATATGTACGTCTGTAAATTCGATGAGAGATAAAAAAAAGTGTTGACTGGGAAGGTGTTGGAGAAAAAGTGACAGAGAAAGCGAAGAGGGGGGTATGGGGGAAGAAAGGAGAAAGGGTAGACCCATTTCGCATTCTGTGGAGAACTAGTCAGCGGCTAACTATAAGAAAGGCTAACTATAACTCGGAGTCTCTACCCCTCAGTGGCTATTTCCAGCGTTGCGTTTGTCGCACTGCCAATCCCCTCTCGGTCTCGTTTACTTTCCTCCCTCTCTTATTACCCTCACCGTGGTCTCGTGGTCTGGGCTCTGTGATCGGTGATCACGTGAACGCTGCGTTCCTCGGCGTGCCGTCGCGTCGCGCTTCGGTCGCGTAAAGAACGCGGCGCGGCGCGGCGTTACGAGTTACAACGTGGCCGGCCTCTGTCTATAGTTGGGTCGGAAATAGTTTCGGCTAGGTGGCCTCCCACTACTTTCACCAATTCAGGGCTTTCTTCCTCCCTATCAGGTGACCAACAGCCCCCCTACCGGATCATCCAAGCCTATTTCAACTACAGTCATGCGTCGCTTAACGACGGATCGCGTACACAATGGCGGCCATTTACTTGCATACAAGTCATATTTTGAACACCAAATGGCTTGTACAGCGGTGGACAAAAGTATTGGCACAGTACGAAATTCCACATACAAAAACACTTACAATTAGACATTGTATGCATTTATAATGACAATTGGTGGTTGAAACATGAGTACATGACACAGTGAAAACATTAAAAGCATTTAAGAATATCCTTGTATTATTGTCAGCTTATTAAAATGATTAATATGTAGATACAATACCTTGTACGTAATAAGTAGAAATGTTTGTCACAATTATCCTATAGTTGGACAAAAATATTCGCACACATTCGGAAATATATTTGCGTTGTAGACATTATGTACGTTTGCTTTAAGAATAATTGAAGATTGGTAATTATTGTAGGTGATTTTCTAGCAGCGCAAAAAGTAGTTCTGCTCATACACTTTCGAAAAAGAATAAAAGTGGGAAGAAAAGAATAAAAAAACATCTCCTAATGAAAGAAAGATCATATTAAATCTGTATAAAGAATCAAAATCCCAGAAATTATAAAAATGGTGGAAAGAAGACGTTGAATAGTTGGTAGTATTATTAAAATGTATTTGGATAAGTAAAAATTTGAAGATCGTTTAAGATGTGGTCGACAGTGCAAGTTATTCGTAAGGGAAAAATGACAAATAATTAATATAGTTAAGTAAAATTCGATAGTTACATCCTGTGATTGAGGGGAATACAATTACCCTCTCTCTGCCAGTGCCGGATTAGTCACGTGACATAGCGATACTTGCGCGAGAGAGACGAAACGCGTCACGTGACCGGGTCGTGGCGGAAGCGTGGGGGAATAGCGTCGTAGAAGGGGAAGGATAGAGTGGGAGACGTGTCTTAATCTGGCGACTCTGGTACGAGAATTATGTGCTAACCTTATTAAAGTATACTTCAGTTTTCTGACCAATTTTATTTGACGTATCGTGATATGGAAATTTCAATTTTTAAAAGTTCATGTAAATGGTAAAGTTAGTTTAAAAAGTATGGTTTCTTGTAGTACATGAAGCTTTGGAAACCGCCTGTATTTTATTAGTGAATATATGCATACGTATGTTCATGTTTTTTCACATACCTCATAGAATCTACGGTGTTACAAACTTTTACATTCATGACATTGTTTCTAAATCGTATTTAGAGGTACCCATTACCTTAATATATGATCATACTATAATTTTCTATATTTTAAAATTGATTCAGAAAATTGTACGCTAAACATGAACAGGTAAAAAAAATGTGTGCAATGAATCTATTCAAAATAATATTAATAGAGTTCTAGACTTCAAAGTTTAATCGCGGTACGCGTAGATTAAAATAAGTAAACGATAAGTCTAATATAAAAAAAATCAAATTATGTTTCAGATTTATTATCCGAGCAAATGTAGGACAAGAATACCTGTTAAAAATGCTGTAAACCATTGGCTACCGTTTTTTCTTCGAAATAGCAGTCAAATTGTGAGTATTTTTTAAGTATAAAATTACTACTATATTTTATTAATAGATATAGTTATTATGAATATTCAACTCCAACAAAAGTAGAAAAAAAGGTTAATGAACGAATTGCGGCACGAAATAGAGACACTAGTGATAGAGATTTCATACTTTTTATTGTATCTCGAATATGCAACGTGTATTGGGTTTCACGTTTCGCGAAGAATATCGATTTCTATGTCTTTCCACTTAGGGGTTGTCGAGGACATAGACTTACAAAACGACAGAAATAGAACTTATCGATTTCTCCCTATAATAATTTCACAATTGTAGATCTTATGACATTAACACATATTCAGTCAAGAATATAAATAAGTGTAATATATCTTCAAATTTACTTAATACAATTTATAGCTACAAATTATATTAAGAAACTACTTATACACAAACTTGTAAATAACTTACAAAAGAAATATTAATCTAAAAAATTAATGTTTAATACTGTTATAAGAAAACTATAATTTTTTATTACAAAAATTTATTACAATATACTATGGCATATTATGGTAACTGTAGCGTAATTTTTATTAATATATAAAGTTCAGAGATTTTATTACCTAAATAATTCTATGTATGTTTGTACATACATGTGATTGCGAAACTAAGGAATTCACTGAAGTTTATGTAAATTGCAATGAATCTGTGTTATGATGGTGTGGGCATGTAACTGTGTAAAGCAATACATTTAATAATCAAGTGCAAATACGAAACAGTAGTGGTAAACGATTTTAATACTTGTAATTATTCCAATAGCAATTTGAGTCAATACCTTCTGCTAATTGCGATATATAAATGTTAAATTAAATAAATAGTACCTATTAACCGTTATGAACAGAATTTTCTAGTTTTAAAAACGTAATGACGAGTATTCGCCGAGTTATGGTTGAACGCAATTACTGTTAAAAGAGGAAACCATGTAATGTCGACACCATAGTCATAATTGTATTTTATTAACGTATTTACAGTTGATCACCTCCGGTGGTGATGCGAACAAGACTGCGGTTTCACGGACACCTGGTCCGTGTGTTTAAAACCGCATTTGGAGCGCTCGTTAGCGGCGGATCGGTATCGAATGCACTGTGAACGTAGACACCTGTAAAAACTCAAAATCTCAGGTTAATAGCAAACCATCTAACAATAAAATTACACTTCTTATTTAACTATTATAAAACTAATTTAAATTTTTACGATTTATTATTACGATTTACAAACTCTCAAAACATTGATACATTCAGTTGACAGTATGTATTCATGTACATGTGTGTGAAAAATGTCGATTATACATATTCTTAATATAGCTATAAACAGCCAGTAAAATTAATGTACAGGGGTTGGCTGTCACGTTCGAAGGTATGAATTCGAATTGTGCATAATTACATAAAACGTGATTATACAGGGTGTCCCAAAAATGTTGTACTTCCGTGATAAGGGTGATTCCCGAGGACATTTCAAGCAATTTTTTCCTTTGCGAAAATGTTCTCCGCGGCTTTGTTAAGGAGTTATTAACAAAAAACACGGACCAATCAGAGCGCGGCTACAGCGGACGGTTTCCGAATACCAACGCCACGCACAGCGAGACCTGTTGCCGAGCCGACGTACGTCTGCTGTAGCCTCGTTCTGATTGGTTCGCGTTGTTTGTTAATATATCTCCTTAACAAAGCCAAGAAAAACATTTTTCCAAAGGAAAAAGTTACTTCAAATGTCCTCAGGAATCGCCCCTTTCAAGGAAGTACGACATTTATGGAACACCCTGCATATTGGCCATTAACAATTAAATCTTCTTTTTAATAGATGAATGTTCGAAAAGTGTATGTCTATGTATAATCGCGTTTACGTTCGAATATTGTATTCCATATTCAATACACGTCATGAATAACATTGAATAATCCTACTAATAATTACGACGCGTTACATACAAATTGGATTCGAATTCATGCCAGGCACGTTGTCGATTGTCCATATTAGCGCTGTAATTATTACGATAGGCCGTGACGTCTGCATCGCTATTGACGCACTACTTATCTTAGAGTGACAGTGTCGCCAGATCAAGACTTGTGTCCCCACTCTACCTTCCCCTTCTACGACGCTATTCCCCACGCTTCCGCCACGGCCCGGTCACGTGACGCGCTTCGTCTCTGTCGTGCATGTGTCCGGTACTGGCAGAGAGAGGGTAACTTTGTCCCCTCGATTCGTGCTCCCTTCCCTCATCTGGAGACACTGTAGAGCGATGTTCACATGACCCTGATGAATCTTGCTGCTTCTATAAGCAGGCAACATATGAATGGAGTAGCAGGCAACAGTAAAGCGGTATGCATAATTGTCAATTAAGGAATTAGATATGAAGTCCAGATAAATTGGTTAACAAAAAGAAGCAAATCCGTAATTATTTTCTCCTTATGCATTCTTAGGTTTTATCAAGCATACTTATTCCCATGCCACAGTATGTACGCTTAAATCTCGTATTATTAAATAGAAAATGTATTATTGAAATTTTATTTAGTGTTCGTTACTGATGATTATGTGAGTAAGCTTTTTCTGCCAAATTAGTCTCAAGACATGATCAATCAAAATTGTTAATGTGACAATTGCACGAGTTATTCGTTTACACAATTAAAAATAGGAAATGATATTATAAATAAAATTCGTTTGGGAGAGTGTACAAAATCATTGTATACAGTATGTCCCAAAAATGTAGTATTTCTTTGAAAATGGTGGTCCTTGAGGTCAATTGAAGTAACTTTTTCCTTTGCGAAAACTGTTATCCGTGCTATTATTTTTTCAATCGAAAAAGTAACTTCAAGTGACCTCAGGAACCTCCCTTTTCAAGAAAATACAACATTTATGGTACTCCCTGTATAAGATTCATTCATGTACATAACTTTTACGGTCAGAACAAAAAAGTTTGTAAAGTTGAAAATTTAACTTTTCCAAGTTAATGTCTCAACAACGGGAAATGATATAAAAAACTGTTGCATTTGTATTCAGCACATCAAAGTATAGGTATTGCCTATGTTCGTTATCGATATGTAAAATTGGTGTTGGGCAATGTCATTACTGTGACAAAACTAATTAAACTTCTAGCGAAGTTCTCTGGGGCTGTGTGATGCGTGCTGTGTCGAGCAGAGCTCGTCATAGATTAAACTTGCATGTATGTCTCGTCGTGCTCTCATGCAGAAAAATATACACTCACAGACATAGCACTTCAATTACGGGGATTCGTAACAGATCGAAGACGCGCGGGGTCAGTGCTCGAACCTATTTCTACAACTTTAGTAGCTTTTATTGGCTAAATTCTATTATTTATTTACGGTCAAGCTTCCCTATAGGGCTTGAGAAAGCGGAGAGTCCATCGAGAAACTTCTATGGCTTCGGAGATACCGTTGATTACCTCGTTGATCTCTCTAACAGGTGAATGAATTTGTGCGACGAAACTCTATAAATGTCGAGAGATCAGAAAATCCATTTTTTTTTTAATATTAATTAACTGTGTTTATTAAAATGATTTAAAAAATTTTGGTTAGTTTTGGTTAGTTATAAACAGACAGCGCACTTTATACATTTATAACAAAAATGAGCAGCTGTAATTTAAAACAGTATTTTTAGTTTAGAAGAATTTAGAAATATTGTTTTATTATTTTAAATTTATTTTCAGTTTGTGACAATTCAGATAGAAAAATTTTATTTCGCATGAAGATCCGCTGTTTAGTTATAAATATCAGCTAATCATAATTTGAATTGCATTTTATAAAACAACTAACGTACTGTATAATTCATTAAAGCAATTATCGCATGGTACCATATCTCATTTAACTTTCGCAGATTAATTAGTTCATTTAATATTAAAGTGAAAAATACCTAATCAATGGGGGGAACATGACGTTGTTAATTGCAATCATAATTCTAATAAAATATATGTTTTATGTTGAGTAGCACATTAATATTTCAGTATAGCATTACATCATTCTATTATTTAAAAATTGTGTCCATTTTTATAAATTGATAAAATTGGTGCTATTTTGTTCGCGGTAAACTGAACCAGTGTTTTTCTCGTGAACAGTAAATAATTAAAAAAAATGGAAGAGAAAGAACTTAACAATTATTATATTTACATTGCTATACGGGAAACGAAGGTGACATTCAGTTTTCCAAATGTCATGCTGTATGTTTTTTAACGTTATTGTATAAAACCGTGGGTGGAGACGAATTCACACATATGCAACACAAGGACTTCCAAGGTCATGCAAGGTCAGAAGTAAGAGAAATATATAGATCGAACATTTCGTAATATTATTAATTAGCAAGAACAATAACAAAATAATAAATTCGACTGAAGATTTTCTTCGAAACTCAAAAAAAATTTTTTAAATTTTCTATGCTTGTAGTTACTCAAAATTCTTGTTCGTTGAATACGGCCCCACCGTGGCTGCATTAGTAGCTCCCGCGTTTCTGTCTTGGTTATCTGGTCGCTGGTATTTGATTGCTGGCTGCCGCGTGCCGCAAGAATGCGGACTTGTAATGATAACGTTCATTTAAATTTCATGCATTAGCCCGAGCTATGTACGGTAGCGTTGTTCCGTTTTATCTTGGGTTACCGTTTCGGTGTTGGTCGTCGAGTTATGTGGATGATTGAGATGTTTCGATAGCGATGAAAGAACGTTTTTGTACGACAATGATTATTTACGATACATTATGGACCGTTTTAGATAAGCGGCGTAAATTCTCCCGAGTCCCTCTGTATTTCAGTTTCTGAAATATTTGCGTACTTATGCCTTAGGCCTTATGCCTGCTTAGCGATTCTTTTCACAGGCGCACGGCTAAGTAAACTTAATGACAGCAAGAAATAAACTGCACATATAAGAGAATTGTATTATGCAAAAAGAGTGCATGCTTATGGGTAGTAATTGTTTAATACCGAATTACTTGTCTGAGAAGTACATACACTCCCGTCCATAAATCACCGGACACTTATTAAAATTTGGATGTGGACGATTTTTTTATTATTGAAGGATCTATATTCTGAAATAAAAATGGGACTTACTAATTGTTTCTAATGTAAAATATCTTACATTTTCCTTTCATCGATATATCCACCGTGTACCTTTATCATCGCTTGAACTACGGGTCGTTCGAACGACGCATTTGGCCGATAAAAATAATAACCAATGAATTAGACTGAAATGTATTTAAAAATTAAAAGGTTTTTATCGTAAGATACTTTTAAGTTATTTATAATTTATTTAAACTCTGTTTCTGTAGTATAGTAAAAATTTGAAGATATTCCACATCAAAACATAAAAACTTATTACATTGATGTACCGAAAACAAATCGATAAAAAATCCAATTGTTTCATTTTTTATTACTGTTGGTGGTACGGAAGCAGCTATAGTTTTCAAGGATGAAATCAGAAACATTTTCATAATTTATGTTTATGACTTCATTAAGTAACCAATTACAATTGAAATATCTTCGACATTATCACTGCCGATTGCGAGGCGCAGTCTGCTCGACAAATTATGCTTGGTCAGATAGGAGATTCCGCTGATAGAGTAAACTCCATTTGTGAGGTTTATTTAATAATGAACATCCTGCGAGTAGACAGAGCTCTCGTTCAAGCTGGATCGATGCGATGGTGCCCCATGCTCGCGCAGCAAGAAGTCCGCTTGACCATCTAATTACAGTCGGCTCTTTAGGGATTAAGTTTGCGTTTAAGTTTTTCATGTAGCCTTGAGTCGGCCCGTTCCTTTCGCGTCGAACAGCACTGTGATTTTCAAGCGATTAAGCGGCCGACACGATTAGAGTCGACTGAATTAGCCTCAGCGATTTCGTGGCGATACTGAAAAAGCAAGTTCCAAACCGATCGATGCTTTACACTCTAGACTCTACAGACGATCAAAGGATCGCGTGCATCCGGTGCATCATTGAAACAAATACTTTTTTCGTTTTATTCCTTACGCCTCACTTTGATCCGTAACAATCCGGATTAGCTAAGCTTAGGTAATTGTTTCTTCCTTGAAGAGGACCGTGTACAATGTACATTAATTGTTGTACAAGGTGTCGCAAAATTTGTGTCGGGTCTAAATAAAATTGAACAAACATTTTAACTGACTTCAAATCCATCCAATGAATACGATTCGATCTGTTTTATAAAGTTCGTATGCATCGTGTTGAAATATATCGTGCAATATTACTTGTGAGTCAGATTAAATAAATGCAACAGAAGTTGCAACAGAAGCACATACTTGACTAAAACAGACAACGCATTTATTATCGCAAGAATCGTATTGCAAAATCACCGACAATTCTTAGTCCTACACATGCATCGAAATCTAAATGAATCTATTCAATGTACCTACAAGATGCTAAATGGCACTTACTTAAAGTCAACATTACTACACGATGCGTTTCTACAAAAAAAGTAGGTGAGTGTGAATAAAAGTGCAATTCATAAAATATCAATTTCCTATTCAAACTTTGGATTACCTTACGTTGGCTTTTCATTTGTTATTTGGTCGTTATTTTTTTCTTAGTATTTAGGAATTATTTCCTAAACTCGCGAGTGCAGTTGATATTGCATTTATTGAACTTGTAATAATTTCAAAATTAGTAGATTACTAAAAAGTAAGTACTATACATATGTAGTAACGTGATGATACTAATAATTTTTAAAAAAGCAAAATATTTACAGATAAATACAACGGTACAGAAAACGAAAATCCTTATCCGCCATTTAAATAACATAAATTGAAATAGGATATAAAGCTGCTGCACATTAACAGCGAACAATCTTGAACACCAACGCAATCATTTTTTAATGACTTATAATAACTAGGTAAGAGTCGATTATGTGAGCAAACGATTGGAAATTGTTCTTGATTGGAAGATTATTCAGAATTTTATTACCACACGCCAGTCGGATAAAAAAAAAACCGTAATTCTTAACTTTCGTCATCCACTACACTGAAGGTTCAAGTTCCCTCAATTCGAGAACAGAACACTGGAAACCAGCAGCGGTGTAATCCAGGGGAAAGGAAAATCATCGTGTTGCAATGCGAATTCGATTCACGGTCGAACAACTTGCCGGTAAAAGCAACGAAATTCCTGTGAGATTTTTATTGCGGAGTCTGAGCTGGCAAAGTGAAGCGATGGTATTCTTTAAATAAGAATTTTAAACACGCTATATATTTCCTTTAAAGAATTTTTCATGTACGAAACTCTAACGTAAGAAAATACCTGCTCGTGGAAATGAATTAAACAAAAAATTTAATATCATAAATATTGAAACACTATTGCACTAGCGGAAAACATTATTTAAACAATGTATAAACTTTCTCTGTACGTTTCTTAATTTCAAATATTTTCAAAGGCTGACAACTCGATCTATTATATATAATATATGTAGAATGAATAATTTTGTTTAATTACGAAATGGATCTGGTCTTCTACAATTTTTGGCTAATTCTAATTAACCAGAAGATACAAATTAATCATAATTAAGTGACTAATTCTGTCTAGTTTGGTGAGTCGGGCTGAAACAACACGCGTTATAATTGTAAGATGAAACGATGTAAATCATGCTTTAAAAATTTTAAATGTGCAACAATGAATAAAAAAGATAATAGATAAAAAAAGCAATTATTTCTTTTGGAACAACTTAATTTTCAGCTTTTTGTTTTATGAATGTCATTATTATGTAGCACTGTTGTTGTTGGTACCAATTTTATACTCTAGTAAAACCAAAAACTGAAAGCCAATCTAAAAATAGAATATGCATATAATTCACGTTAAGGTTGTATGTATATTTAAATTGAACTCATAAGTTGCATATTTCTTGACATAATCTATTGTTACAGTTAGACATTTTTTTCATCGCACTACTAGCTTTTTAGGCTAACAGCAGAAAATTCTTTATGCTGAAGTCTGAGCCAGTTTTGGATATTTGCTTTCACTTCTTCAGTGCAGATCGTCCCACAAGTTAAACATTTTCTCTCTCTACGATCAGCATTATAATCCCCGTAACTGTTTAGGCCATTCTCCAACATCTTGTGTAAAAACAGAATCGTTATTGATTCGATGGCTTTTATTGAGGAAATGAGAACTTCTTTCGAGGACTTGAAATTAAAGATATTTAACACCGTACCCTTTCCAATTTTATTTCTTTCTCAACCTGATCTTCCGGATTCTTTTTATAGGTTCCGCGTCGGTTAATCAAATTATGCAATCTACCCATGCGCGAAGAAGATGTATTAAGATTTCGAGATTAGTGACGAGGCTTAGTGGGCTCGACGAAAAGTGGAATTTTTTTATAGCGGCATCCTTGCTTTCCGAGCAATTGTCTTTTATACTAATACATACTGCAGTAGCACTTTCTGTCACGAGTGCACGCCACGGGATTCTTGTACTAGAAGATACACGGGCTGACGGATTTTTAATCTTTAAGTGAAAATTATTTGAATACTATACATACAATAGCACCGGGGAATTGGCGGCCCATGGGCCGCACACTATTTCTTTCCCCTGTTCTCAAGAGTCCCCCACCATTCGACTTGTATCCTATGAAAGAAATAGCGTGAAGCTAGGATTGTTACTGAAGAGTGGGAGACCAGAGAATTAATGGTGGGGGTCGTTCAGCGACGGCGAGGAAGAAGTTCCCCGGCTCTGACATACAAGAATAGGTTAGATAAGAAGTAAATGGTTTCGAGGGTGCCACAACCTGATGTAAATAGTTTCTTCGTAGACGGACGTGTAGAACATGAGGGTGATATGCGTTCTTTTTTTAATAGAGTCGTATATTTGTTAATGCTCTAATCGATGCAGCTCGATATTCTCTATGAAAAAGTATTGAGCTATTTATGTTAAAAGATTTTTATTTTAAGAGCTATTTTGATCAGAATGCTGAAAAATGTTCATACATAGCTTTGAAACAACAGGAAATTGATATTTGGAATTCCTTGAAAATTACAGACCATGTTTACTGGAAGATGTAGATTTACAAACATTTTACATGCACTGGTATCAACATGACGGTGCTCCATCGCATTATGATCGAAGAGTTACACATTTTTTGAATATTTGATATCTATTATCAACGTTAGATCGGTTGAGGTGGCTCTGCTCAAAGTGGCCCATAAAGAGCCATCCCCTTGCCAGACAGGCTGTATTCCCCTCTACCACTAAATGTAGCTCGATTTTCCTCAAGCGACTCTCTGCACGAAGGGATGCGTGACGTTTCTCTCTCTCTCTCTGTCTCTCTCTCTTGCAGAGAGTCGCAAAAGGGGAATTTGATGGTGGAGGGAAGCATACGGACTGTACTCTGGCATGCCCAATGTCGCTAGATTAAGACTTGTCTCCCACTCTACTCTTCCCCTTCTACGAAGTCATTCCCCCATTTTCCGGCGGCGAGCATCCTCACGTTTCCGTTACGGACCTGTCACGTGACGTGATGCGCGCACCTGATTCGCGTTGCGTCAGCGTCTGCGTTGTGACTAACCCGGTAATGGCAGAGAGAGGGTAACTGTATTCCCCTCAATTCGAGTCTATTCCCCTGATCTGGCGACACATGTCCCATTTAAAAGATGAATAACCTTTTTATTTTTTTTCATACAACGTATTCAAGGAATTTTCACTTAAAGATTAAAATCACCCTTTATAAACGATCGTTGATTACAAAGGATAAATATTATACAAATAGCGGCTCTAATAAGAATATCTCTACATGTATACCGAAACGCACAGCATGTAATGACGAAAATTATAGCCGCATCAGGCGTTTGACGAGGGTCGGGGAAAGCTAAAGAAATTTCATAGTACGTTATGTCATGTTCAATACGGGAAACTTAAAGCGTCGAAGCGGACCCTGGTGTGCTAGAATGCCAAGCCCGGGTATCTTTTTGTTCGGAATAATGAAGGCGTAACTGAAGAGGAAGAGTAATGCAAACGAAAGCGCGGTACGCAATCCGACTTGAAATAATTGCTGTGTAGAGATCGATGTGGAAATGAAGAACCGATTAATATTCTGCAGTGTGTTGCTCGAGGAATGCTAGTTTCGCGGTGCATTATTGGTGTAAAGAAATAGCGCCGAAATGTGAACTTGGGTTAAAATAAAGTTGGGTTTCCACTCTTGTTAATTGCAGATTTCCAATGTGAACATGTAGTGCGTTTACAATTGGCAATCGTCGGTAAACATTTAATATTAAGTTCACTTTAGTGCATGTACTGTTTCACACTTGACTACATACTAGATTGCTCAATTTTCTCTCTGGATCAAATTACTCATGCGGGTTACTCATGCAGCTTTATTTCTTCTCTATTTCTGTTTGCCTTACCACTCCGTTACTCACCGATTTACTTTCTGAAAAATCATAGCGTGCGTTAGACTGAACCGGTTAGGTACTTCGTTTCGTCCTTCAAATGACATTTCTTTTAATTGAATTTAATGTCCGCTTTCCTAAATGATTCCATTCAGAGTCGCTAGATGAAGGTAGGGAGCACGAATCGAGGGGGAAAAGTTACCCTCTCTCCGTCAGTACCGGACACATGCACGACAGAGACGAAACGCGTCACGTGACCGGACAGCGGCGGATGCGTGGGGAATAGAGAGTAGAAGGGGAAGGTAGAGTGGGGACACTCTATCGCCGATCTCAATACTCTGACGTTATTAGTATTATTGTAATTGATTTTGATTGCCATTTATTTTCAATATGTTTTAAAATCTTTAAATCGTGTCATTTTTATTGCAAACGTCAAACCAATATACCACTTTGATTGTGAAACTTCAATTAAAAATTCCGTATCCGAAAAATGCGAGGTGACCACCAAATTATTTTAACAATTATAAACGAAAACCGTTCTGTTTACACAATCATAATCTACATAAAAATCGATTTAAAAAAACGTTCTTAAACCTTTCTACATCATCTAAGGTAAATGTCCCAATTAATAACCTCGTACGAATAATTGACACTTTATCCTGTGTACATTTAAATATTAAATTTTTTATGTTAAGAACGGACTAAAATATCATGTTTATGGTTTCGCGAATGTATGTCATAATATATAATTAAGTAATTATTAAATGTTTTTAATTTTTTTAGGTGTTAAGTATTTCTTGCATGAGTATATGAATGTAAGAAAAACATATTCAAATATATGTAAATTAAGAGATAATTGTAAATTTGGTATTTAAACAATTGCATCGAATGTTTCGTATTAAATGCATAATAATTATGGATGTCAATAATCGGCACTTGTAAAATATGTGAGTTCCTATTATTGACACGAGATGTTATGTCAATATTCCATCTTGCGTGTACATGTTGTCAGTTTGCATCATAACCTCAATAGAGATGGCTAATAAGGAATGTAAACGGTGTGAAAACTATTCGCAACAGCAATTAGGAAATGTTTTGACAGCTGTTGCTTTTGCTTTTAAAGGCTACTGTAATAAAGGCTGTTGCAAATTATTTAGTCTCGTACTTGTTATTTTATAAACACTCTTTTCCGGGTAATTTAATTGGGACATTAGATTGCATGTCCTGATCAATGACACGGTCTTTCACACATTATGTACGAGTCAATGATTCGGTCCGAAATATGTTTGGGACAAAGAGAGAATTGAAGGTCAACAATTGGTACACGAGCACACTATAATATATTTATTATTATTAATTATGTTGGGAGTTGGTCGGGGTGTAACTAAACGCATCTTTTTGCTAAACCTAAATATCTAATATAACCATTTATTCTACATAATACTTACATAATAATATAACTTTGGATCATATTGCGATTGTACACATGTGGCGCGACGCTTCTCGCACACACTCTGTCGTTCATTCTACTCTTATTATAGACTCGACATAGGTGTAGGATATGCATAGACGCAATGAAACCAAGATAACGAAGAAAAAGTGCCCAGAAATGACGTCATAAGATAATTTAAAATGGTGGCTAGCAGTATTTAAAATAATAAGAGTAAAGTAAAAATGGGCAGGTAATAAAATAAAATGTATATTGCAGTTGTAGTTTCCATAAATAATTATACAGAATGAGATACGGCGACGACTCCCCTTTCACCCATAACGCTTAAGCTTCACGGTACTGAGACTTCTCAACTGACTATAGCACTTTGCCCACAACCGTCATCTGGTAGATGATATAATCTTGACTACAAGGCAGTTATCTGAAATCGTGTCTATAAGTATACAGTATCGACATTTTTGTCTCAATTGCCGTTACCCGGGAGGAAGGATGCGCTTCGTCCATCGCAAGCAATGCGTTGGTGGGGGAAGCAGGCGTTTGAGGGGCCCCTACCGCGCCCACCACTGGTCTAAGGTTTTACTCTATCACTGGGGCCGCCACACGTTCTTCGTATACATTATCTCAGGTGACGGGGGGTGCCATCTAGTTACAAATTGTATTAAAATAATTTCATCACAAAAAAAGGGACATTTTTCATACTGGAAAAGAACCAGCATTACCAGCTATTAATAAGTCATAAATATGCAAATATGTCAGTGCACATAAATCTGACAGGGTCACTAATTGGGACAATTTACCTTACGGCTTCGCAGTTATTTACGACGGTAGTTATTTCGAGCCACTTTGTATTAATTACAATATGAGAAAGCATAATTGAATATTCTTCGTTATCAATATAATTATCGCAACGTCGGTGAAAAATACAGAAGATACATTCAATTTCTCATAAGTAGACAGCAGATCTATAGTATGTGAAATAAAAATTGTGTACTCGAATCGCAACAAACTGGAGTGAAATAGAAACTTATTGTATTTCTTAATATGTTCAATACGTTGAAAATAATCAAACATTATTTTTAAATACTACTAATGTTTTTACTATTTCAAATTGTACCTACTAATTTGTGTCATAAATGCATAAAATGCGCTGTCTAACTCCTAAATTCTTATAAGTGTAAAAGATTACGTTTTTAGTTTCCAATGTGTACGATCTATTACGATTCGATTTCAAAAATGAAAAGGTAAAACACCAGCAATAATTTACTGAACGATTACATTCGTTCATGAATGCAATGGTATGTACATATACATACAAACACTACAAACGAGCTGACTCGTGCTCCCATTGATCGTGCAGCAGACCGTAATTTTTCCAGGATTAATTTCACTTTAATTTTGCCGGCTAACTGGCCGACTTCAAGGTATGCAACAAACGTTTCGCCTTCTCCCCTATCGAACGTCACGGTGTATATATCGCGACACCTCCTCTCTACGGCAACGAGTGAAAGTACTCGGAATTCTTGCGGCCAGTTTGAGCCGAGGGTTCGCGTCTGAAGAGGCTTACGCAATGCGTATGGTAACAGGTGTATTACCTGTGTAATAACGTGTCCAGTGGATTGGTACTCGTTCGCACTTGCATATCAGTCACGATGTTGCAGCGCGCCGAAAAATCTCACGAGCGTAATGTGTTCTGATTTCTGATTGGTCGAGATGCGACAGTGTCCTAGTAAATCTGTACCATTCAGCGTCGAGTTTGTTGGAAACTGTCACAGTAAAATAGCCTAATAGCCTAGTCTACTCAGGACATAGTGAACCGTTTCATCTGAAATTTATAGTTCTAAAAATTAGACCGTATGTTTAAGCAATTGAAAATGATCGTATAAAACATATTAAGCTGATTTTCTGCATAGTGCAAGAAATATTTTTGCTTTTCATTTGTATTGAACAAATTGTATAGCATTTAATACATTCCGATTATAACGATTTTATATGAAACTTTACATGCTTAATTCAGTGGTCAAAGGAAATATGATCCGCAAGTGTACAGGGTGTCCCAAAATGTTGTGCTTCCTTGAAAGAGGTGATTTCTCAGGTAAGTTGAAGTAACTTTTTGTTTTGTGAAAATGTTTTCCGCGGCTTTGGTAAGGAGATATTAACGAAAAGCACGGACCAATCAGCCGCGATGGTAATGGCCGAGCCGGAATCCGTCCGCAGTAGCCGCGCTCTGATTGGTCCCCGCTTTTCCCTAATAACTCCTTAATAAAGCAGCAGACAACATTTTTGCAAAGAAAAAAGTTACTGCAAATAAGCTCAGAAATCCCTTTCAAGGAAGTACAACATTTTTGAGACACCCTGTATAAGCAAATTTGAATTATTTTTCATTGAACAGATAAAACTTGTTATTAGAAAAATTGTTTTTCTATTATTAAAAAATTTCTTTTTCCAACACTCGTTTTCCTATGTTTCAATGTTTGTAAGTGTTTTCCAACACTTATCAACAACATTGACTTACTTTATTTTATTATTAGAGATTTGTTGGGGTAAGAAAACAATTTTTTGAATAAATTACTGTGGTCGATAAAGAAATAGAATACCTTTTGTTTTTGTACATTACTCAATACTAACAAAATAATGGATATTTTAAATTTCCTACATTTTTATAAAAAGATGTATTATAAATATTATTCATCCACAATTTATTTTAAGAAAATCGCAAAGAATGTTATCAGCACTTGTTTGTACAAGATGCGAAGTAAATTACTAGTTATGACGTAATTAAATGTGAAGTGATAGGTCTATTTCAACACTATTTAATTAACGTTAATGATACATATATTTCTTAAGCCTTTTTATGTTTCAATCAACTGATATGGGAATATTTATTACGATTAATTTGTCTTACGTAAATAATGATAATTACAATACGAAATAAATATTTATACAAACTGTTAATAAAATATATTCCGTTACATTGACCCCTTAATTTTTTTCACAGAAGATTGTCATATTTAACGTAGTAGATAGAAAACGAGATAAGTAATATTGCAATAAATTGTTTTATAAATTGTCTAGTGATAAAGATGTATGGAGCATCTATGTCGAGGCACAATAAAATTTAAAGAATAATCCCGGTATTAGACGCAGTTATGAGGAAGTATAGTAATGTCATTTCGAAAGAAAAATAGATATTAATAGTAAATAAGAAGCTGCTTGACAAGAACCAGAAACGAGTTCCAACTCAGATCAACAAACTGCGGAGGGCATCCTGCAAGGCAGGTAGCAGGTAACATGAACTCGATCAGAAAATCAACATTTCATGTGGCACAGAATAAAATGTGGATACTTAAAAAACCGGATGTGCCGTGACGATAACGGTAGATACGCATTGAAATGAAAAAGAAAATCCTTTAATGGTGAACGTTTTTAAAAGTCGCGGCTAAAAGTCAACGTCAAATGTCAATGCACGATCGATTACTCGATAAATTACGTCAGTCGCATTCTGTCAGACATTCACAATCTAAATTACCCGTTGCGAGTAGAATGCGACTGAATCTCGGCCCACAATACACATTCTTGCGACGGTGTATTCATCGAACGCTTGCGTGTGAATTGCAACGCGGTCGAATCGTTCACATTGTTTATCCAAGAAGTACAGATGATAAGACACAAGAAACTGTAAATATTAGAAGAATAATATCATTTTTACTGTGTTATTTTAGAAACGTGTACTGTTGGTCACACTGTTGTTTAGACACCGCTAACCTCTAACGAGACACACACGTAGCACTGCTTATAGCACTGCACGGCAATGGAGGATGTCAAAAAGTGGCCAAATTTTGAATAGCTCTGTTGCTTTTTTTCAACCTATGACTTATATTCTTTAACGAGACTATGGTATATGTATAATGGTTCTCGGGACCATTTTTCACTGTTTAGTAAAATGTTACGAGTTACGACTCGTTTGTAGATCTCGGTATACTGTTCTTAGTTTGTTCAGGATTAGATCGCCTAATCGAAGTTTCCTGTACTTTCTTATCAGGGTGATTGAATAGTAGTCGAAACGTTGATCAAAGTAGAAACGAATCGGTAGTCTTATCTGTTTACCGAGTCCATTACATTGTTCAAGAAATATCGTTGTGAACAATGCACATGTACACAAAGAATGGAAGGAAAAAGTATTAAGTATCGACAGGAGCATTTGTATGTTTGTTATCGATCATTGGTAAGACTTACACGAACAATCGTTCGAGAGAACTCCTTGAAAAAAAGTGATTAGAAACACTAAAGCTATTTCGTTTCCCAACTGTGTGGAATTCATGTTAATTAGTAATTATATGTAAAACAACGTTCGCACTGGTTGTCAACTGCACGCAGTAGTTAAATAATTTTTAAGATAACCATTATACTTTAATTATTAAAAGATATGAAAAACTTTATTAACAAAAGTTATTCAGCTCAGGGAGATCTATAATTTGGCGGTAATCATTTTTTTCAGCTGGAAAATTTTTAGATATTTCAAGGTCACCTTCACGTTTTTTAAATAAAATCATATTCAAATATCGAAAGATAAAACATCTGCTAAACTAATAATTTTACGACATACATAGGTCAATATTTTTTCATAGAAAATATCCAGCTGCATCAACTAATGTATAAAAAAATATATGATTTTATTTGAAAAAGTGAAGGTGAACTTGAAACATCCGAAAATTCTCCAGCTGCAAAAAATTATTACAGCCATATTATACATAGATACCCTGACCTAACAACTTTTAGTGCTAATTTTTACTGGACCACCCTGTATACAACCGAAGTAAACTATGTAACTGGAATTTATACATATTATTGTATGTACTGATGACAATATTTACTATGAACATTAACTATAAATTATAATTATGAATAGTACACATTAAGTGTTCATTTCCATAGAATCACATTCTTTATTTTAATCGACCTGATATTAGAAATCATAGTGTATACGTACACATAATTATTTCAAGTCAATGGAAAGAACGATTACAATCTACATGTATTTCGACTTATCGTCAGCTTTCATCTAAAATTTTAAGGCTTTTGTTTCGCTTTTCCATTTGTTTTCTGTTTACAAGTTTCTATATTTCACGCACTCATTGCGCGCTTTTGCTTCACATACTGAACCGAATGTACGGAAGCGAATATTAAAATCTTATCAAAAACATTTAATTATTATTGAGGTAAAACGAAGATCGAAGTAACATGAAGAAAAGGAAAGTGTAGAGAAGTAAAAAAGATAGCAAAAGATGGAATACTTCTGTTTGATATGTGCTATGTGAATTTACACCGAGTGGCTGGAAGAGAGTTTAATTTTAAGTGTAATTAATCTGTAAAGAGAGATTTATGGAAACATTTACTTTCTCTGGAATTTTACATATTGAATATTGTGTATTCATACACTTGTAACTCACCAAAGTTAAAACCAGTGAAAATATCAGCAATAACTAAAATAATAACAACAAATTTTTTCGTACATAACGTTTTATGAAATACAAATATGAAAAAAATAAAATATGAAATTATATTGAAATGTGATTAACTTGAATGTACTTATGTACATATACTAAATACGTTCGATATCTTCTTTTTATTTCTTTAAAAAAATCTAATGGCCTTAATAAATTTAAAAAATCATTTAATATTACAGTGTGCCGTGTCATATAAATAATGACATTTGTTTTTGTAAAATTAATATATGTAGACACATATACGTATTGATACATCCTTTAAATATGTATATCTTGTTTCTCAATTATATTAGTGAATATATCGCTGTATTTTCTTAAATGCGAAGGAGTAAGAATAGATATTTGATCGAAGAATACATGAATAAAACAAAATGTATCAATTAATTAAGTTCAATTATCTTATACGTCTTGTCTTAACAAGCTCCTTTGGGGAAGTGATGGATTACATCAGAGTCGCCAGATTAAGGCTCGTCTGCCACTCTACCCATCCCCTTCTACTACGCTATTCCCCCACGCTTTCGCCACGGTCCGGTCACGTGACGCGTTTCATCTCTGCAGTGCATGTGTTACAATGTCACGTGACTAATACGGTACTGACAGAGAGAGGGTAACTGCATTCCCCTCGATTCGTGTCAATTTTCCTGATCTGGCGACCCTGAGTTACATCACAGCAGCTACAGAAGAAATTATCGACATTATCGACAGAACGAATATCGTTTACATAGGTATACTTTCTTTGATGCAACAGATAGAAAGTTCGATCGTTTTTGCACGAACTTCGTGATAAACTTAATAAAAATTTAAGTATTTGCATAAGAAAAGTTGTTATGTGCAAATGACATTTAGAAGTGCTAAAAAAATGGATTTTATATACCGTGGTATAACATGTTGGTGTAGCTACGTAACTGATGGTTTAACTTGGAGAACTTTAACTCGCACCCAGACCGTCTTGACAACTGTAATTTGAAACAGGTTGTAACTAAAAATCAGTGATGTAATTCTCGCAAGCATTGGATGTCTACAATTTTTTTTAGCTTCGAGTTTTTACAAATAAAATTAGTTTTATTCATATGAAAAAGCACATTACAAATGCAAGTATGTCGAACGTTTACCAGCGAACTGTGCTATAGGAACAAGTACACGGTTGAAAACAATTAGACGATTATACATATACATAAAATTAATTTCAGTGAAAATTCTTATAATAAATTTTGCTTAGTGTAATTTTGAATAGTAATTACTTTTTATACCTACAACCAGTATTGGGCAAAGTTTTATTCAACTAATAAATACAAAATAATAAATAAAATTCATTTGAATGATACCAGGAATAAATTATATGCAAGTAAAATTTTATTTTTCATTGTATGTAATGGAAGAGTAGATAATATATATTTTTTCTGTCTAGTATATCTCTTGGAAACAGCTTTCTGAATTTGGAGAAGTAAAATGTTATCCACACTATTGGTATTGTTACGACGGCGATCCAATGACGATCCATCGTTGACAATGATATACATAAATTTTTTTTAATAAGCAATAAATGGTACATACAATTAAAGTAGCAAATAATAATTAACTTATATTTAAATATGGTATTTATACTTGTTCAGTTAACAAATAATTTATTTTTGTTCGTTATATGTGTACTCACAAATAACAAATAAAATTCTATTTACATAACTATTTAAACAAAAGTTTATTTAATTTTGCCCAACCCTGTCTACAACAAAATACAGTCACATCAACTACAGAAATACATGTTATAGATTTATTATTAAAAGCAATTAAATATTTGAATGAAATTATAAAAGAAACCCACGATGCACGATATCCCTGTACGCTTCGGCCTAAGTGTAAGTTATTTTCTGTTGTGGAAGAGACTAGTTTGAAGATGATGAATATATGTTGTAAAAGAGACTCGTTTGAGTAAGATAAATATATGTTGCACACATAGACATATAAGATGGAGATTCGATGACGTCCTACTTAACATCCTCCCGGAATAAAGGAGCGAACTTCCGTGATAAAATCTCTTCAGATTTCTCTTCTGTTTAGAAACCTCGCGTTGAGGTCAACTACATCAGTATGTCTTTGATTATCCTTATTATTGTAGTAATTTAGAAGCAAATGAAATTTCGGTGCATCCAAGAGGATCGGCGTTTCCGTAAACGAGTAATGGATTCGTGCTAGACGATTTCTCCTCTACATAAATGCCTCGCTCCTGAATTACCATAATTTGTTTGTAGTACCCATATCTCTCCTATTATCGTTACTATTACTCTAGTAACTTTCAAGTACAACTCCGCTCAGTCAATGAAAGCTGCTAATCTGGGAATAGAATGTTCAATTACAACTCTGTGCTATTTCCTTGTTTCAAAATATTGCGTTGTAGTGTTCGATACATTTTTATTTTATTCAAAATGGTTACATAACCAATGGCGTTCGTTAAAAAGTTTATCGTTGTTCATTCCTATTTCATGAATGAAAGATAGTAAATTAACTATAATAATGTGCGAGACATTTTTTGAAAACTTTTGTATTTTATGTTCATGGGCAACAAGTTAATATTAGTGGTGTATTATTCTGCATCATCGATGCTCCTTTATATTTATTATTCATGTAAATATAAATATCGTTATATTATTAGCTGGGTGCAAAAATTATTGTGGTTTTGAAACTAAATTTGAACAAAAATTGGAAGTGTAAGATGTAAAAAGTTTTGTATCGCAAAATATTCTTGACGAAATGTAGTTTCTACAACTACCCACAATTGGGTTCTTCGTAAGAACTTTTCAAAGTGCTTCAATCAGTATTTGAAGCAATGACGTTGTATCCCATTTTGAACGCATTCAATAAAATCATTTGAGCTTGCATTTTTAAAGCTTCATCACTAGTTTTACGGAGCACTAAAAGTGGCTATTTTGCATTACTTTGTAAAAATAACAAGAATGTGTCTATCCAAATTTGTAGCCATTTTTAAAATAAAGTATACTCCAAGTAAGTTGAATAATTCCTCGTGGATGCATTTTTACTATTTGAATAATCGTGAATTAAAAATATTGGAAACATGGACATCACAAAATAAAGAAAGCAAAAACCATTCGCACAAATTATTAAAGTAAAAGCTTTTCTTCCGTGGGTTATGCAGCTTCATAAACGCCATAAGTGCATAAGAATCGCAGTGAAAGAATGAGTGAAGAATGTATCTATCCAAATTTGTAGCCATTTTTAAAATAAAATATGCTCCAAGTAAGTTGAATAATTCTTCGTGGATGCATTTTTACTATTTCAATAATCATGAATTAAAAATATTGGAAACCTATTAGATGGACATCACAAAATAAAGAAAGCCAAAACCATTCGCACAAACTAGAGTAAAAGCTTTTCTCCCGTGGGTTATGCAGCTTCATAAACGCCATAAGTGCATAAGAATCGCAGTGAACTCATCAGTGTCCATACCGAAGACCTCGGTGCGACATTTCTTACGTTAGGCGCTCGGCATGTGCGTTACGTGAAACCGTGCAATATTCCCCTATCCGTGTAAAAGCGTATACGTGCGAAGCGTATGCAGTATGCAGTTCCTGCATGCGGCTGCAAGGACTTTCTCCAGCCCGGGGCGTAGTACGACGCGCTTATGTATCGTAAGTTTGCTTACTCGGCCGTGCGCCGCGCCGCACCGCTCCGCACCGTGTTCCTTTCTTTCGTGCTTGAAAGTTAATGCGCTTTAAGCGTTCACACTAAGATCTATGTATACTATGTATAGCTCGCCGATTGGCTTGAATCAATTAATCCAAATCTCCTAACTCCAAAAGCTGTAAGTAAGATGACATGATGCGCCGAACGACCGACATAACGGGAATGATCAATCGATTTGCTCATGATTAGACTGCGGATTTTACGCTTTTATGGTAAATATGTCTAGATCAAATACGAAACTTTAAAGGCATTAAAAAAATTTAACCCTTTGCACTCGGAACTATTTTCACTCGAAAATTAAACATTTCTTCCGACCAAGAATAATTCCATTCCATATGATTTTTTCCATTTTATGGATATGAAATTGATTGAATGCCTCATACAATACTTAAATGTTTAGTCATTGATTAGATACCAACATATTTGATAGTGTAAATAATATTTTGAATAATGGTACAGCAGTTTTTAGTGGAGACTCTGAGTCACCATTCGAGTGCTAAGGATTAACGATATTGTTACATTCACCACAATTCACTAAAATTATTAACAGAAGAAATAAATTGTTATTTTACATATCGTTTTCTACAATTTTTATTTTATAAAAGTTCGCAGTCTACTCATGACTAGACAGAGGATTTTATGCATTTATGGTAAAAATGTTTTTAATGAATTTATAATGGTGTCGTGATATTGTGATCAACTTATTAAAGTTATTACAGGAAGAAATAAATTTCGATTTGGTTCCAGTACCTTGAAATTGATGCAGAAAATTTGTATTTTGCCTAAGGAACCGCAGTCTACTCATAACATTTCGTTATTCAGATTTTCGGTTTCTATCATTTCTCCTATAGTTTCATACAATCTGTTCAGAGTTACTATGTTTGTATTAACTTTTAAAATAAAATCCACAAATCCATCTTGAAATTTGAAATGTTACGATTATATTTATGTTATAAAATTATGTTTAATACTTTTCAAGGAGGCTGCTAACGGCTGACTGCCGTTTTTGATTCCCTGGGTCGAAATAGACCCAGGTTCCGCTGTAAGAGGATTAACTGTATTCCACTAATGACAAGAGAAAATTGGTTCTGTATTATCATTTTGTTCTTAAGTATTGCTCTCGAATTATTTAGATTATTAGCTGATTTAATAGCTTAATTACTTTCGTCATTAATTTGTTTACGATCTACATGATGCGATATACTTCTCGAAACTTGACGTTGCAATTGACGTTACTCACCTTTGAGCCGAAGAAACTGCGGAGTGCTGCAAAGTAAATTATTAATTAATACATATATCGGAAAATTAATTTAGCAAAGAGTACCAAAAAACTAACACAGTAAAGTGTTAATTAATACGTTGAAAAATTGACTTTCTAATATTCTATGTCAGAAGAAATCGCAGTAATAGTCCCCGAAGATTTTATAGACATCGTATATTACAGCGAAGAGAAAACAAAGTTTAATGGGAATCATGTAACTTTATCTTCGACGTGAATATTTCAATTTACATAACACATCTAGAAAACATAATCTCCAAAGTTGATCTTAATTAATTTGAATATTGGGGATTATTTTCAACGGTAATTAAAGTCACGAGATTTTGATGTAAGAGCCAGAATGAATGTGACAGAATGAATCTTAGCATTAAGTCATTTAATTTTTCGATTACGTAACGTATCTGAGCGTACATCATTTTCGTACCATTAGTTCCTGGTCTGTTACGACTCCCGATGAATATTTAAGCAAAGATCAAAAATAGCAGTTAATTTAAAATTTTCTACGGTAAAAATCATCAATAAAAAGTCGATTATTATTGAAATTGAAGATAACCAACACAACATATAAAGAAAAAAATACGAACAACAAAGTGATTAAAAAATATCGCTTTTTAAACTTTTTTGTCACTATAACAGTTATTAGTGTCCAAACATTTAGATCCTCCTCGATAAATGTTATCGATGAAGACAAACTATTTCGATTGCTCAAAGCAGTTATCAATGAGAGAAGTTCATTTCAATTATTCATGAGAAAATTCATTTTGGTTGCTTATTTAATTATCGAGTTGTCTACTCTTCTTCGGACGGAGCAAGCTTGTGAAAATCATTGAGAAAATTTCATGTTTGTCACACTAAATTTTGATTGTAACAATTAATGTTATAAAAAGAAAATGTGTTAAATAATTGATTGTCTATTATTTGGAGGTTGTACTATTTAACAATAACTATTCAAAATTTCTTTCATTAATAACTGTTGTGAGCGATCGAAATGAGCTTCTCTGATTGATAACTGTTATGAACGATCGAGATATACATATTTCTTTCATTGATTACAGTTATTAGCGATCAAAATAAATTTCTCTCATCAATAACTGTTATGAGCGATCGAAATGAATTTCTCCAAACTATAACATTTACCAACAAGAGAACAAATTCTCGGTCACTTATAATCCTTATTTGTAACCAATAAGATTCTAGTCGATGAAATGCGTGTTATACCATGACTTTTTTTCTTTTTATTTATAACAGTTATGGTCCCTGGCATTAAGTCATTTAATTTTTCGATTGCGTAACGAATCTAAGTGCGACATCATTTTCCTTTCATTAGTTCCTGGTCTCTTACGACCCCCGATGAATATTTATCGAAACTGACTGATTCGTTTTATCCTCTCATCACAGTGCTTTAGAAACCAGTTGCCTTTGGAATTTCGAAGGAAAAGAGATACATACATACTCTGCATAAGGATCAAAACTGAACGCGAAATAGCTGCGCCTCTTCTTCTGCGACGAATAATAAATAGCAAAATAATAAGTGTCTCCGCGCGGGAAGTGCATTTGAAACGACCAATCATGGACGTGGATCAACGGAAATCCAGAGATAGCTAGTCGTCATTATTGCTTTGTCCTGCGCGACAGGTGCCTGAGCAGCGAAGATGTTCGAGCGGCACTTCTGAACACCTGAAATAGCTCTGCTATTCCGTTGACTTTTACGATTACAGGCGCTTTAAACGTACAAATAATATTGCCGCGCCATTTTGACCGCCCAAGGCCAGTTTTCCGCGCGATCGTTAGCACCTTATCAACCTGTCGGTGACTTTCTTATACAATTGGAAATAAATCATCCGAAGTATTAATCGTGGTACCGCATAGAAACCTGACGATGCCACAGTGGGCCAGAACGCGATTCTAGATAATAAAAAATCAATTTTCGATCATGTTACAATACTTAATTTACAGTTGTAAACATTTTTTACAAGAATAAAACATTTCTTGTTTTATTTTGTTAATTGGATTCCGTTCATTAATTCCTGTAAAAATCAGCTGCAGATGTCCGCAAACTATTGTTTAAATAAACTTTAAAAATCCGGGTAACACCGTCGATATCATTCCATAGTGGGACATTCTAGGTAAAAAAAATCACGGATCGTTTTACGTGCTTCATTACAAGCTTAAATATACTTTATTCCAACTTTATTCGATAAAATTTTCAGCATGTATATAACTAACATAGGTGTACAAAACGCATATCTTAAATTTTGATTTTGGGCTCAAATAAAAAAAGTTTTAAAAGTGCCTTTTTATTTTCTCAGGTAATTCCTACCAATTGCTATTTCTGCAACATATTTTTTACACGTCGTTTAGTAAACCAATGGTTCTATGTGCTCACGAAAAATCAGGTCGTTTTGTACAATTGTAAAAAAGTTATCCTGTTTTAAAGGACGTACGAATACTTATGGGATTGACTGTAGGATACGTACGTATGTATATCATTCCGTTTCTTTCATTCATATTTACTATCACTTAATTCATTGTTGCAAGCTTTCTCTCACACAGAAATTACAATTTCTAAATTCTCTGCACGGAATTCGAGATGTATTCGTGAGATAAAAATTCTTCCGTTTACACACCTGTTTTTAAAAGTAAAAGCAAAACTCTTTTAGTTCCCATTTTTGTTTAATTACCCGCCTTCGAGGAAGTATTTTTATGTGAGAAGTGAAGCTATTAAAAGTGTTCAACGTTTCTGAGCATTTCTGAAGATAATCTGTCAGCAAAGTTTCTGTTCAAGTTTCCAAATTAACATATTATTCTAGTTACTAACATGTTTTAGTCATTATTCTTAACTCATATATTTCCTTCCTTATGGATTGTAAACATCTCAGAAAAAAAGGAACAAAAACAGATCTAACTCTGTGAATGTTAACTAAAGTTGCGGAGCGATCATTCAGTTTAGCTACTAAATACCGTATCTCTAAAATCTTAAAAACGAAGAAATTTAAAGTAATTATTTACAATAGGGCATTCCTCACCGATTTCAATGACCTTGAAATTTATGTTGTTGGGGGCAGAATTCTGAACAACTTTTTTCTATAGATGTTACCGATGAACGATCTTTATTTCCGAGATATTTGCAAAAATCTGTTGTAAATAATTACCAAATTTAAGTATGCAGAAGATTGACATCTTAAAATAGTTCAAAGATCTTTTCTTCGAGTATTGAAATGAATGGCAAACATTTCATGACTTTCTCGTTGAAGGTCACGCAAAGGTTAACATATCGCACATTGGTGAGTTTGCTTGTTCATGAGCTATAAGACTGTTGTAATGAACATATGTAGTCCCATTTGTAAAAACTTCGATGACCTTGAGAAAATTGTCCTTACCTCTGACCCTTACCTTTTCCCTATCATCAACAATAAGCAAGACGTTTAAGATAAGCTTGTTTATAGTATTATCAAATACATACTGCACCATCTCAAATCACATACAAGTACCATTAGAGCCGATATCTAAATATACAGTGGGTGTAAAAAGTATTCGTACACCTTTTAAAAACGAATAACTTTTTCAAAATTCGACCCAACAGCTTGAGTTTTTTTGTGACGTTAAAAGGATTAGTTTACTAGCTAATGTGTAAATAATGTTTTTTTTTAAATTGTTATTGGTCGCAATAAGTAAGTTATAAACATGTACAAAGTTTCATCGAAATTGATCAAGGTTGTTATGAAATATAAATGATTGAAAATAGCAAAAATTGTAAGAATCCGCGATTTAAAGGAATCACAAACCCTAAATTCAAAGATTTTTACATGTTACAATGCCCATACCTTTTTTATGCATCAACCGATTTCAATGAAACTTTGTACATGTATATAACTTACTTAGATTTACAAAATACATGTTTGAAATTTTTACTACAGGCACAGATAAAAAATTTAAAAATCCTGACCTTTACTTTTTCCTTCGCAATTACGACCAAAAACAATTAAAAAAAAAATTTTTTTACACATTAGCTAGTAAACTAATCCTTCTAACGTCACAAAAAAACTCAAGCTGTTGGGTCGAATTTGAAAAAAGTTATTCGTTTTTAAAAGGTGTACGAATACTTTTTACACTCACTGTATATTAGTAAACGGCAGAAACATATTCAAGTACCTAATAGAATATACGCTAAATTACTTTGATGGCTCGATTCGAAGAAGATCATGCGATTGGCACCTCGCTGGCGACATAATCGCCAGCAGATTAAATTCCCCTTGTGAAGTGAATTTTCCTCGGTGTCGGGCCTCTCTCGACAGCACCCTCGAATACTTTCAGTCTACATTATAATTGAAAGTTGTGAGCAGGGCGGCAGAACGTTTCACGGGACTGAAATTTTGATCAGCTTAAAAGCCTACTGTCGTACGCAATTATAATCGTCGGCCGGTGTACCGTTCCGGCGAAAACGTGTCGCAGGCCTGTCTGCTGCGTTGAAGATCCGATGCGTTGA
Source organism: Lasioglossum lativentre (assembly GCA_916610255.1). Classification (NCBI taxonomy): domain Eukaryota; kingdom Metazoa; phylum Arthropoda; class Insecta; order Hymenoptera; family Halictidae; genus Lasioglossum; species Lasioglossum lativentre. The sequence continues at coordinate 26,503,264 of OU744357.1, read as the reverse complement.
TTTCGCGGCTGCTGTTGCCCGCCCGCGGTAGCGTGATCGCGATCCCAACGATCCCTGTGATCCCGCGATCTCGAGATATACGTTTAGGGTACCGGTCACACGTCGTCCAACCACCGCCGCAAGAAACGCATCTTCGAATGGAGGACAGGCTGTTTCCGCGCGAATTAACGAGTCCTCGCGATTATCTTTTATATGCGTTAATTGGCAGCCGACTCGACGGGCGGGGGAGGGGAGGCGAATTGCGTCTTCTTCATCGCGAGAGAAATCTGTAACCTGTTGTAAAAAAAAACACACGACGCACTCTCGAAACCGAGAATACGACATCTTGGAATTGTCACGGAACGATCATTGAAAAAAGAACGTCTACTGGCGGCTACTGACGTCAGATCATTGTTTTGTAACGCAACCTGGTCTTATGGCAGTGTCGCCTGTGTCCCCTCTCTACCTTCCCCTCCTACGACGCTATCCCCCACGCTTCCGCCGCGGCCCGGTCACGTGGTGCTGTACCGGTATCAGTTTTCGCCTGTTTTCAGAAAAAATCGTTTGTGCTCCGTGTGTTGCTGATTTAGCCATTCGTTCAGGTAAATTAATTTACCATTTGTAAAGAGAACTTTTATCGTGATATAATACCATCTGTTTGCGTCGTTGCGTATTTATATTTTGTTACTATTCAGACACATCGAATGTATCAGCTATGTTTACATTTTTCGTTTGTTTTCATTTTCTCTTACACAAAACTGAATCAGAATCATCAGATTAAGATTTGTGTCTCCTCTCTACCTTCCCCTCCTACGACGCTATCCCCCACGCTTCCGCCGCGGCCCGGTCACGTGGTGCCGTATCGGTATCAGTTTTCGCCTGTTTTCAGAAAAAATCGTTTGTGCTCCGTGTGTTGCTGATTTAGTCATCCGTTCAAGTAAATTAATTTACCATTTGTAAAGAGAACTTTTATCATGATATAATACCATCTGTTTGCGTCGTTGCGTATTTATAGTTTGTTACTATTCAGACACATAACATGTATCAGCTATGTTTACATTTTTCGTTTGTTTTAATTTTTTACAATGTCCCAAGGCCGCCCTTAGTACCGAGCATACGGGGCACTAGCGCCGGGCCTCGCACATAAATATCCCGCACTTATTGTTAGTTACTTCCACATTTGATAAAAAATAAATAAATTCAATTCTAATGACCAAGACATCAAATTTTTTAACGTACTTATTTTATTTTTGACATATTTACGTGGTTTCATTATTTTTCTGGTTAATGTAAATTGGAAATTGTATCAACCGAATTGGGACGTGCTGTAAAATGCAGTGTGAAAAATATGCGTTTTCAGCAGGAGATATTCCATTAAGTTTTAGAGAAGTCAGAGGCAGAAAACGAAAACATTTTTATACATATGAAGCGGAAGATTCAGAGGTTACTTGTTAGCTATTCTCGATCAAAGAATATAGATTCCATCGAAGAATGTTTCAGACAAATTGAGCAGCATTCTGCAACATTCAGATTTTTATAATAACGTAACAGTGCTAAAATATATGTTTGAGAGAAAAAGAATTGATCAAATGTTCCGTGAATTTGGACACTATTTTAGCAAATGAAATTCATCGAGATATACATATTACTTTATCATGCTGGTTTTGAATAGTATGTGTCGGTGGAAAACAGGCGGAAAGTTTATTCTGCAAAGTGCATTACAGTGGATCAATTTTCACGCGTCACCGAAGGGAAATACATCTACACTGTACACTCTACCTCTACACGAACGAAAGGAACGACGACGCGGCGCGGTGCGGCGCGCGGCGAATGTGAATATTCAGATCGGGCCGTCCGAGTTGAGAAATTTGATTTGAATGCATGCACCGTTGCATCACGAAATTTTTGAGATGGACACGCTAACGGAATGGAATTGAAGCTGACAGTTCGTCGGTGGTGTACACAACGCGAGCGTGTTCGTAATTGAAAAACAAAAAATTGTTCTTCGTTTTTGCGCCCTTTTAGTGCACACAAATGCGTACAGGGTGTTTGAAAATTATATGTCACGACCACTGTAGCGTGATTCTGCACCTCTGGATTGGTGGAAATCTGTTAAAAAATGAACCACCGGAGATAAAAAAATTGACCTTGACCCTTTCTCCAAGGTCAAACATTTTTCTGATTGTATCCTCTAGTACTCATCGCGGAGAACAAAAGTCTCAACGGAACTATACGTCTCAAGTCAACCGTTCTCTTAAAAAACAACTTTGAAGTTTCGTAAACTATATGTCTACGTCTACACGGTGTCCCAAAATGGTATAAACTTGGAGGGGACGATTCTACGGTGACGTTCCAACGTTGTACACATTTTTTTCGTAAGATCCTCAATCATAGAAAACCATATGCATAATGAATTAAACTATTTAACATATAACGATGAAATATTAAGTAATATAATTAAATATCATACCCATAATGTATTGTTTTCAGCTTTTTGAAGTAAAGAAGAAAAGGAATTTCTGCTTGGTACCAATTCCCTGCAATTGATGAAGACAATTTTTATTTTGCATGAAGATTAGCAGTCTAGTAACAAATATTACTTTTATTGGGAAATAATCATGCTATTCTGTCATAAATACACAGTTTATATGAATTTGCTAGATATCCGGATACTTTTGAACGGAAGCACACACGGCACAACATTATGGTTAATCATAGTCCCATGAGGAATTAACTTCTCAATAGGTTTACCATAAATAATTGTTTATAAATGTAAAAATACTAATTCTTCGACTCGTGTATAATTGAAATCTTTCTATCCCCTCTAAAAATTATAAACCCTTTCTCTTGTCACCCGGCGTTATAATATAAATCTGAATTGCGTGACGTCAAAGCGTCAGTCTACCCAGCAGTCGATGCAAAAATTATTAGGTTTTCGGTAAGAACACGCAACCAGCATAAATATTAATAAACGCTACTGTGAAAGAAAAATGCGCGATGCTTCGCAAGATATCTGTTAATCGGGGGCGATCGCCTTGATTTCGTTAAAAGAGTTGCTTCCTGAACGGCGATTTCGTTGATAAAATCAGGCCACTTTCACTGCAAAACGGTTAATTTACGAGCAAAACCGGAGCGCAACGTTTCTCGGCGTGGTGTGGTTGTTGCATGGTGTGGCGCGGCGAGGAGAATGGCGCGGCCCGATGAGGAACGTGCAAGAAGGTGAAGCAAACAGCAAGCCGAAGAAGACAAGGAGAGGCCGGCGTTCGCTTTCTTCTCGCTCATCGAGCTAATTGACCGGATCGAAAGATGAACGTCACGACCGTTCCAGCGACTGAGGACGATCCTCCCTTGGTGCTTGGTGCTTGGTGCGTGGTACTAAACGGAGCAAATGTTGAGCAGTGTGAAACGGAAACGAGCGAAGAAAAGAACGGAAGGGAAGAAGAAGTGGCTAGTATGCGTGGGATGACGGCAGAAGTGGTGCATTCACACCGAGAACCGTATTTGGTCTGCTCTTTTTTTCCTCTCGGTCCGTTCGCAAGTGCAATGCTGGCGGTATCAAATATTAAATGTTTTAATCATTTAATCAGGGCTCGAAAGAAACAGGCACCTTCCGCTTTTTAAAAAATTGTGTTCGAACTTATACGTTTCGTTCAACAAAATATCTGTTCCGGAGTTACTTCTTAGGAACTTTTGGAAAAAAGAAACAAATTCTTTGAAAACGTTTATCAGAAAGGGATCCCTATAAAAGAAATAAAACATCGAATTATTGTATGCTAGATTTATCTAACAATATTATTTACAAATTAAGGAAACGGGAAGAAAATCAAAACATAGTTTTATTAGAAATATTGGATTTTTGAAAATCATTTTAATTTCACGAGCAAAACATTTTCTAGGTTTGTAGGACTGAAATTATTTCTATAATCATTTGGTATAAACTTCAATGTTGGGAACAAATTTATATTTCAAATATAAATTTAGCATTTAACCAGAATTTAATATATCATTCCTTAAATCACATTTGGCACTTGTTATACGTTTCAGAAGATTTTTTATATTAATTAAGAAAATATCTGTTATAGAGAAACTTCTATTTCAAAATTTTATTAACCCTATTCAAACCAAAAATTTTAATCTCAAGAATTCGTTTATATCGATTCTCATTGGAACTTACAATATGAGAACTTTTTTTTAACTGATTAACTGATCGAACCCTGGATTTAATGCGTTTAGATTAGGTACAAATACAGCTGGGATAAAAACATTCCTATTTATTTATTGCATATGAATGTTAAATATTAGGTTCAGTAATAAGTTTGTTCGTGTCGAACGTGTTATTAATATTTGAACACTTTCAAAAATGCTAACGCAACTCATCACGAAGTTTATTTACAATATTTATCGAATAACCCCTCTAGAATTCCATGCCTAACACAAGCTTAAAAAGAAAATAATTCTGTCGCCATATATATGTTCTTGAAAGACATGAGTTCATGTAAAAAACAAAATTGAAACAAAAATAAATTGATTACATTATATTAAGAAAAGGATATTACCAGAAAATTAATAAATGGAGAAGAATGATAGAAAGTTTTCTGAACGTATCATCATCGTTTAATTATTAAATCTCCTGACTTTGATTCTGCATATTATCCCGATGGGAATATCCACGAGGCATCCGCGAACGCCGCAGGATATTTGCGTTGATCTGTAAGATCATTTATTTTTACACGACGCGTCGCGTCGCGTCGCGTCGCGTCGTCGTGGCACTTGCTCACCTACTAATTCTTGAGACCCGAAATTATAATCCATGGGGTGTGTCGAAGTGATTCCATTCCTAGTACATAGAGTTCCAAGTTCCAGCCACTGGGTAGAGCGTCACCCGAACAACTGGAGAGCCTTGGCAAGGGAAAATAAATAATAGCGAGCGACCTTCGTAGTCGGCCGCGAGAAAGAAGTTAATTGCTCTCCACGTGGCTGCGCTACCGCGCCGTTTGAAAATAATATCCCAAGATCGGTGTAATCGCACTGTTACATAGGACGTTTCACGGGCCGCGGCCTCGCCGCTTGTTCTTGGCCACCGTTTTTTCGCTCGTTTTCGCCACTATTGTCATGGGATATTGCCGATATCGACACCTCTAGAAACCTCAATATGGCGATCCTGGTCACTAATCTTCCGTGCAACTTTTTCCACTTTTCCATGAACAATCAGGAAGTGGTGATGCGTATTTTATAGAGACGAGCTTGCAGAGGCATTCGGAGACATTTTCTCAAATACATACATTGATGCTCATTACTATTGACAGTTTAAACTTTTCATTTGTTGCTCTATATGCAAAATTTCTAAAGATCTTTCCACTTTTTGGATGGGGTATGTTCAGTTTTCTTGCGTTTTACGTTCGCAATGTCTGGAAAACCGTTCAAAATTAGTGTATATCTTATAAATTGTTTTGTACCTTTTTATCAACTGAACTTTATAGTTGTATCTCTGAGATCAATAAGTAATACAAAAAGATGCCTCTACGAAAATATGCAACGTTCTCTTCCACGTATCATTTAACGTTCATATTTTGAGAGAATGGTTTCAGTTCAACCTAAAGTGATCTATATGCAACATGATTCATTGTACGAATCAGTAAAGATTTAATCTTTTACTCATAGTCGCCAGATGAGGGGAGGGAGCACGAATTGAGGGGAAAAAGTTACCCTCTCTTTGCCAGTACCGGATTAGTCACGTGACATTGGGACATATCCACGACAGAGATGAAACACGTCACGTGATCTGGCAGAGTAGCCCCGCTGTGATTGGTCCGTGCTTTTGGTTAATAACTCCTTAACAAAGCCGCGGAGAATTTTCACAAAGGAAAATGTTACTTGAAATGACCTCAGGAATCATCCCTTCAAGGAAGTACAACATGATTGATTGATAACTTAAGCGGTAAACATTCGCAGAAAAAACAGTCTCTTAAGATGTATATATGTATGTACACTATAATGGTTCGATCGTGATAGTTTAGATACGCGGCGAATAACCGAGAATTTCTTCTCCTCGCGTCTCCTATTTTTCCTAGCTGCAGGTTGCAATTTGTGGCGAATGCGCTTATTCGTTTTTATTTCAAAAGGAAGAGTTTTTACCGGTAAAATGCTTTTAATGCCAGAATGTACTAAAATTCCAACTGTTCACCGATTTTCTGTAGGCTTCCGATTAAACAATAGTTTCAATTTTTAACGACTTTGAAAGGATTGGATAAAGAAAGTGGTCAATTTCACTCGTCTTTTTGCCATCTTGTCATTTACTAATTTTTTAAATATCGATTAAAATTGAAATCTCTGATCATTCGATAGTCTTAATGCTTTCTGGTGACTTGTCGTTATGTCGCCTGTACTTACAAATAAAATTGAATACAGTCTGAATGCATATATGTAGAAGCTATTATAATTTTAAAATTTTAATCGAACACGCATTCAAACGAAATTTTTCTTGTATATTTTGTTCTGAATATAACACTATTATCAATAATTCACCTTTTTTAAAATCATTCAATTCTGTACCAGATGGCATAATAAAAAACTGGAAATTCTTCGCGAATTTTCAAATAGACTGTTTGTAGACATTTGATCTTTTCAATTGCATGCAAGCATGAACAGCATGAAATCAAGGATTCAGTATCAAGTATATTACAATTATACAAGAATATACTATAATATACTAGAATGTACTAAAATATACCACAATATACTATAATAGACTAGAATATACTACACTTTACTAGAATTTATTAGAATATACTAGAATATACTAAAATATACTAGAATATACTATAATATACAAGAATATACTAAACTATAGGAGAATATATCACAATGTACCAGAACATTCTAGAATATACATACCAGAATGAACCATAACATACTAGAATATACTAGAATATAGTAAAATACACTAGAATATACTACAGTATACTAGAATATACTAGAATACCAGAATATACCAGAATGTACCAGAATATACCAGAATATACCAGAAGATACTAGAATATACCAGAATGTACCAGAATATACCAGAATGTACCAGAATATACCGTATGCTATGAAAAGCAAATGAATAAATATTCGCAGGCCTAATAGCTTTGTTTTCTAACATTCAGCGGATAAAAAGTATCAACAAATGGCAACAGAAAACTGATTACTAGACCGCGGATTTTATGTATTTGTGACATAAACGAGTACGTACAATTTGAAGCAGTGGACATATTAAAAAGATTTAAGGAAATTTTGATTTTGCAACATTTTTTTATTTTGCATAAACATCCGCTGTCGACGGATTACATATAAAAGTTCGTACTACCGTGTCACAAACATATACAAGTATGATCGGTGGTTTTTTAAAAATATTTTAACAAAATAATGTAGAAAGTGTGCCCGGGGTTTCCAAATATTCAAAGCACTGTAGCATCGAAGCAGAATTCGAAAGAGTAAGCACGCAGAAACCGAGATCCCGGTGAACCCCCTCTGACCCTCCTTCAATTCTAACGTTTACGATAGTCTAATTAGAGTGGCGTGCAACGACGAAACATTATAATGTTTCTGCGATCGTCGGTTGCGTGGCTCTATGTCGATCCGGCATTCGGGTCGTTGCATTCGACACGACCTTCGAAGTTCATTGAATAGGTTCTTGCTCTTTATCTTTATGACGAAGCTTGTATGAGTGCACACATCAGGCTGGAGGAACGACTGGTGCGGAACAAGCAAATGATCCGAGAAAAAGTTTAGCTCCCCTCTGTGCCGTCATCCCGTTAAATGATCTCTTTCGTAAATCAGACAGCGTCACTTCTTATACTGATTCAGTGAAAAGATATTGGAACAATCATTCCGTGATCGAGCTTCAGGCAATATTTGTCAAATCAAGCTTGACAATTATAAAATATACATTTAGTTATTATAGTGGAACTTTGTTTAGCCAAACTATTGGTAAATATTGCGTTTAGGGGAGGCAGCTCGGATGACCTTGACCCTAACATATGTTGTCAAGGTCAACATTCTGAACAACTTATCTCTATACATCTACTCGTCGCGTCGCTCGGACTTAGTTTCCAAGATAATTGCAAAGAACTTTCGTTTTTAGGTTACAAGTACACTTTGTTCTCGTACAAGCTGTCACCGAACAGTAATTAAAATATACAGAATCTCGAAGAGACGGTACAGTCCAAGTTGGTTTGTGGTTGGCAGAGAAGGCAGGCAGTTAGGCCCGGCCGGCCCGACTACGCTCACAATGTTCCGCATTTTGATTTCGTACATGTGTTATTACATATTTCACATGTGCGTTGCGGGCCGCTTTAAGGCGGCTGGATTACCATACCTAACCCAGACCAACATGTTTACATACGATTAAAATTCTCAGTTCTCATGCTCATTGACATGTCAAGGTCAAGGTCATCCGAGCTGCCTCCCCTAAACGTAACATTCACCAAACTATTAATTATCTGTGATGTATTCTTAATTTTTCTATAAAAACAAAATTCGGTTACGAGAAAATTTGTAAAGACAGAGGTTTGAGCTGTGGCATACGGAGTGATGGAACATCGGACCGATACCGTATCGATACCATTCTACATACATACAATAATTGAAAAATTTATTTATATCTTTTTATAGTACATTATATTCTAATTATTAAATTTTTCTTAATGTATATGTTTGGATCTCGTATCGATATATGTGCATGTATATATTAGGGCTAGTGATTTCAATTGAACCTTTGAGATATCCATGAGCATCCGGAGTATACAAAAATTTTATATTAGATTATATAATATTATTATAATATATTATACATATATTAGATTATACAAAAACGGATACCCGGATGCCCGGGTATCTCAAATGATATCTGCGATAGATGAAATATTTGAAACCACCGATATGTACCATATATTAGAATAGAAATAATTTTTTCATATTACTTTATCATATTATTTCCACCGTTTAATTTTTATACCATCAGATTAGGATTTTAGTCATCTTACTGGGCAAAAAATAGGGATCCGTTTAAAAAAATTAAATCGACCTTGAGATTACCTAGGCCCCTCCACGTAGGACGACAACGTGAACATCAGAAGACGTCACTTTATAAGAATCACCCTGTATACCATGCAGGAGAACAACAATGTTCTAATAAGGCAAATGAAAAGAAACGCAAGTTCGTGCTCCGACTTATTATGACCGAGGAACGGGAACACAATTAGCCCTCGAGAACCTTAACAGAACCCTAAATACAGCTCGATTTTTGTCCCATTCCGATTCAACGATTCAACTAACGGTCACGTTCATCGTGCTTCGATTGCGGGTCAAATTCTTCGGTTCGGAATCTGTACCAGGGGAAGAAAAGGTGCTCGGAGATGCGCCTTGAAATTTAGCTCGGCTCTAAAAACCGTCGGCCAGAAAAACGCGAACGCAGATGCCCCCGTATTCGTTACAACGTAGCAGCCCAATCTGCGCTTCGATCCACAAGTTTCCAAGTACGATTTACCGTTCAATCCTCCTGGACGGTTCACGCAGCCGATACCTCTTGGCTTTTTGCGGTTCGAAGGGGCAACGATGAACTCGACATAAATCACTGGCCAAGGGAAGTTACAATAATGTAGTCCGACAGAACGCTAACGAATCTGTCGCGCACCTTGCGAGGTTTACGAATCAACGAGGTTTGCGATCAATTCGATGCGAAATAGAACTGATTCTGAGAAATAAAATCGAAATAAATAGAAAATTCGGTGAGAATCTTTGTAATTCTTCGAAAGAACAATCTAGCAATACAGGGTGTACCGAAAGTTATGGTACAAGGTACAACAAAAATAAGTCGGAAAGAAGAATAAAATTTCTTCATTTAACCCGTTGCACTACAACATCGAGTTAGACTCGTGATGAAGATTTTGAACAGGATCTACTAATTATGTATTTTATTCATTTCCTTCGAACAGAAATAAAATTCTCTTCTGTTGTTGTCACTATACAGGGTGTGTTACCCGATTTTGACATCTTGATTTTCTCGCTATTGTTACTGGTAGCAAAAAATGTTATTAGTTTTTTCGTGTGTGGACGCGTAAAGGTCATATGAAGGTCAACTTTGTTTTTTTAAATGGAATGAGGTATTTTTTAATACATCAATCGATGCAGCTAGACATTCGTTATAAAAAAGCACTAACCTATGTATGTTAAAAAGTTAGTAGTTCAGGGGATATTTCAATTTAAATAATTCTAAAACACCATTACTGTCGACAAAATTAAATTAAATTTCTTTAAACCATTAAAGTCTTAGTACGACAGTAATGGTGTTTTAGAATTATTTAAATTGAAATATCTCCTGAACAACTAACTTTTCGACGTACATATGTACATAGGTTCGTGCTTTTTTATAACGAATGTCCAGCTGCATCGATTGATGTATTACAATATACCTCGTTCCATTTAAAAAAACAAAGTTGACCTTTATATGATCTTTACGCGTCCACTTGCGAAAAAACTAATAACATCAGAATATGCACCTCTCGATCTCGATACCATTCAAGCCGCCGCTGGAACATTTTTTGCTACGAGTAACAATAGCGAGAAAATCAAGATCTCAAAATCGGTTGGGACACCCTGTATAGTCCTTGGGGAATGCATAAGCATTAGGGTGGCTCTTCTTTACTCCCGAAGAAAATTTTTTTGCAGCACCTCCCAGGATTATTCCAATAAATAAAAACAAAATCATTCCAAAATCATTCAAAGTTTGAACTAACGTAAAATTAATTAAATGTTCATAAAATCGATATTTTCTGATATCTTCTAAATTATTGACTGTATCGAAAAATATGTTAGACAAAAACTGTAGACCTGGACCTCGCTTACCAAGATAAGACTTGATCACTATTTTTTTCAAAATAGTTTTTCACTATTCCAGCGGTGTGTACTTGCTGTCTGTACTTTCTAATTTGGCTCTTCTGAAACAAATATTTGTTTTTCTCTTGTATCCAACTCACCCCCAAATCATGAGAACACCTCCGCTCATTCATTATTTCATTTGAAACACCAGTTCTTTTCGGAGGTCGTGAAAATAATACGACCATGACGACCATACGTCTGGTCCATCAACTTCACTGTGGTACCTCTGTTCATTCGTCCCATTGTTTAATACATTCTACAACCATCAAATATTGTCAGAATTGTGTTCGGGAATGTAAGAACTATTAGATTATTAATTATTTAATAAACTGCACTTTATGTTTTAACGGAGTTTATTATAAAGCGATAAAGGCCATAAGCGAAAACACATCTTCACGATTCAAAGGAAACTTGTCAAGTGAGGATCATTGTGGCAAGATAGCTCAGGAACGATCCCATGAACAAATTAACAACGGTTTTATAAACAATCTGAATTTAACCGACAGTTTCTCCTATGTGATAATAGATCTTTATTTTGTTTCTAATATACTGAAACACATTTCAACACGCCCCCTTAAAATTAAATCTATTATTTAATGAAGAAGTGCCTTCCTTGTACTTCGTCTGGGTCTAATTACATATGGTCCAACATTTGTTGCATAGGATTAGGGAGACCCAGTAAAACCTAATCAGACCACTTAAACATTGTAATAATTAAAGGAACAAACAATATATACAGGGAAATCCCACAATCGACACCCATTCCGATTCTCATTTTCATGAATATCTGTCCTGTAAGTGGTTTAGTCAGCACATCCGCCAGTTGTTCACCTGTTGGGATATATTCCAATATTATCATTTTATTCTCTATCTGTTCTCTGGTAAAATGATATTTAATATCAATATGCTTTGATCTTTTATGACTTGTAGGATTGTTTGCTATACTAATACTTCCGTTATTATCCTCATACATTATGATGGGTTTTGATAATTAATTTTAATACTAATTGCTAAAGACTTTAGCCATTATGCTTCTTTAACCGCTTCAAATAAAGCCATATATTCAACCTCAGTCGACGAGACTACCACTGACGCTTGTTTTCTCGTGTTCCAACTTATTGTAAATTTTTCAAACAATTTAAATATGTACCCTGTTGTGCTCTTTCTATCGGAGATATCATTACCTCCCCAATCTGAATCGGCGTAACCTGTGAAAATGTTATTAATTTCACCTCTCGTGTACGTTAATTTGAAATCTATAGAACCTTTTAAATATCTTAAAACTTTTTTAAGACAATTCCACAGTTCTTTATTTCTGTTATTTATATACCGACTCAAAATACTAACAGCTACACATATATCAGGTCGCGTACACACCATTACATACATCAAACAACTAATAACATTTCGATAAGGTGCATCGTATTCTTCATCCGAATTCAGGGCTTCATAATTAAGTTTACTTTCAAGAGGAGTATTTACAGAATTGCAATTTGCCATATTAAATTTCTTTAACACTTTTCTAATGTAATTACTTTGATCTAGAGTTACTTTCTCTCTAGTTCTTTTAACTTTCAGTCCAAGAAACGATTTTATCTCTTTCAAATCTACCATTGAAAATTTATTCATTAAATAGTCTTTGAAGCTATTCATTCTATTCTAGTCTACATACAAAACTACATAAATATTTTTTGAAATATCTGCTCTGTCTAAAATATAAATACAACGATCAACCGTGGAATTTTCAAAACCTTTTTCTTTAAGAGCCTTTTCGAATTCTTCGAACCAGCATTTTGCTGCCTGCTTTAAACCATACAAGGATCTATTCAATCTACAGACTTGATCTTTTTCACTTTTAATTCCCTCTGGTACCTTCATATTTTCCTCCTTTAACCTACCGTTTAGGAATGCAGTTTTTACATCCATATGATGGATTAATAAATTAAATTGCTTCGCGTAAGCAATTATGAATCTGAAACTAGAGATCCTCGCAACCGGTGCAAAAGTTTCATTGTAATCTACTAAATATTCTTGGCTAAACCATTTTGCAACCAGACGAGCTTTATATTTTAATGGGTTTCCAAATTCATCATTTTTTATCGTAAATATCCATTTACAGTCTACAATATTTTTGCCTTTTGGCTTTGGTACTAAAGTCCATGTTTTATTAATCAAAAGAGAATTAATTTCATCTCTAATTGCTCGTTCCCATTCATCCTTAACATTCCTATTATCAATTTCTTTATATGATTTTGGAATATCACATACTATTGATTGTGCACACATCAAATAATCTATTGGTATATCCTCTTCACTATACGAACCATGAGATTTCTTTCTAATCCTATCACTCCTTCTATATTCTGATGACATTCTTTTATTATTATTTTTACATTCGGTATTTGTACTGTTTTGAGATGAAGAAGTACTTTCCTGGGTTATTTTCATATTCGTATTCTGAGAACTTTCTGTTTTACCATTACCAGACTTACTTGATTCGCCTACTGATTTTGATTTTACATCAGAAACATTATCAGTTTTATTCTCGCCTGCTGATTTTGATTTTACATCAGAAACATCAGTTTTATTCTCGCTTACTGATTTCGACTTTATATCAGAAACATCAGTTTTATTCTTAAGCTGTATCTAAAGATCTAAACCTAGACTATCTGATTTATCATTATCAGATTTTTTAAACTTTTCTATTGAATTTGACATTACGTCAGAAAGTTCAATTTTGTTTCGAGATTTTTTACCTTCAATCTCTTCAGTTTTCGCTACCGGTCTTGACTTTAAGAAATTAATTTCATCAATTATTACATCTCTAGCAATAACAAACTTTTCTTTTTCCACATCTCACACTTTATATCCGTTTGTTTCATAACCTAACAGTATTCCCTTCCATGACTTTTCGTCAAACTTTGTCTTACTGGCTTTGTTATGCACATAAACTGTATAACAAAGAACTATGTAAAAAAATTAATAGCACTCAGACAATGAAATGACGATCTGCGAATCCTACTTTTAACAGACATCTAGCTAAATGTTAGATAGGTCACTATAATATTTTATCAGGCACTGTGTAACGTCGCAGGCGACGATTCTTGTTCGAATATGAAATTCGGAGGTTAGAAAATTTTAATATTATTAAGAGGTGACATTGAATTTATATGAAGAAATTAATTTTATAGAAAATTTTAATATTATTGGGGAGTAGCATTGAATTTATATGAAGAAACTAATTTTATAGAAAATTTTAATATTATTAAGAGGTGATATTGAATTTATATGAAGAAAATAATTTTATAGAAAAATTTAATATTATTGGGGAGTGATATTGAATTTATATGAAGAAATTAATTTTATAAGAAAATTTAATGTTATTGGGGGATGATATTGAATTTATATGAAGAAATTAATTTTATAGAAAATTTTAATATTATTGGGGAGTAGCATTGAATTTATATGAAGAAACTAATTTTATAGAAAATTTTAATATTATTAAGAGGTGATATTGAATTTATATGAAGAAAATAATTTTATAGAAAAATTTAATATTATTGGGGAGTGATATTGAATTTATATGAAGAAATTAATTTTATAGAAAAATTTAATATTATTGGGGAGTGATATTGAATTTATATGAAGAAATTAATTTTATAAGAAAATTTAATGTTATTGGGGGATGATATTGAATTTATATGAAGAAATTAATTTTATAGAAAATTTTAATATTATTGGGGAATGGTATTGAATTTATATGAAGAAATTAATTTTATAGAAAATTTTAGTATTATTAAGAGGTGGTATTGAATTTATATGAAGAAATTAATTTTATAGAAAATTTTAATATTATTGGGGAGTAGCATTGAATTTATATGAAGAAACTAATTTTATAGAAAATTTTAATATTATTGGGGATTAATATTGAATTTATATGAAGAAATTAATTTTATAGAAAATTTTAATATTGTTAAGAGATGACATTGAATTTATATGAAGAAATTAATTTTATAGAAAATTTTAATATTATTAAGAGATGACATTGAATTTTATAATTATTACTGTTGGTAATATTTTGTAAATTGATTTAATTGCAGGCGGAGCGATGTTTAAACGGCTATCGAAGTCGAGGCGCCACAGCGCCGACGATGTTGCTCTTTCGTTGTCGAGCCCGTCGACCCTGGACGAGCCTCCGGGGACGTCGACGTCGCGGGACAACTGTCAAAGTATCAGCCCGGCCGCCCTGCTGAGGGTTTCGAGGACGAAGTACACCAGGAGAAGCTGCGGCGACGCGAGCGCGATGCAGGCGTTGCTCGCCGCCAAGCCGGAGCAGGAGCAAGACGTCGCCGAGGCCGATTACCAAATGGTCACCGCTGTCCCTGCCTTCATTGTCGAACACGAGCCCGAAAAACACCGAGGTAATTTGCGATCGAATCTGTCGCTGCCAATTAACCGGTCGGTGATCGATTAATTCCCGGGCAAAACTGTCACTTCGAACAGGAGTCTCTCTCCCTCCCTCGTTGCCGAACACTCGGGATTTGGGAACCAAGATAACTATCCTTGATTGAACACAAGTTCGGTGGCTCTTCAACTTGTTTCAAGTACGAATAATCAATTATTTTCACACGCGAAATCAGTTATACAAATATTTTCACCGCGCGGCCAGCGCATACAAAGAGCCAGATATCCGCTTTTCGTAATGAAATGCAAAACCAGTCTTCTTTGAAAAATGTACTATGACGCCGCATTATTTGCCCGCGTGAAGGTATGTAATTTTCAAAACTGATAACTAGACTGCACCGACTTTTATGTAAAATAAAATTTGTCCAAGTCTATTGTAAAAGACTGAAGGTAAATAACATTATATTTTCTCTTTTAATGACCTTAAAAATCGAAAATAATGCAACAATATAATTAAACCGTTCCAGTGACCTAGTTATTAACGGTCCTTTAGAAGATATTGTAAAATTTAAATTGAGAATTACTGTTGTATCTAAACAATTAACATCTAAGAAAAAGGAGTGATACAAGTACAAACACAACATTTGTTGAACTACGGGTTCACAATGAACGTGTATGGGAAAACTTGTAGCGTTAGGTATAATACATACTTTCACAAGTTAAAAATATCTTTAACGGACACATTGTACTTTGATCGTGTTCAATAAAAACCTGTTTTTAATTATTAGAAGAATCAGGGGCTAAACTTTACCTTACGGGACCATACATTTTTGACTTTTTTTATATACTCCTCTAGATTTTGACAAGAAAATGCCAAAAATCCAAATTTCAATGTTAGGAATCCACTGAGTCAAAAGTTATGCGTTTGTAAAGTTGAGCGATTTTAAGCGTTTTTGGCAGGTAAAGGCGCCGCCATATTGGTATGTACACTGGCTGTACCAGCATGGCGACGCGGCGCCCTTACCCATAAACGCTGAAAATCGCTGAACTTTAAACACGCATAACTGTTGAACCAGTGGATTCCTAACATTGAAACTTGGATTTTTGGCATTTTCTCGTCAAAATCTACAGGATTATATATAATAGATGCAAAAGTTTTAGTCCCGTAAGGTGAAATTTAACCGAACTTGTAGAGACTTTCCATGTTATTTTTGCTGACTTCAACAGTTCGGTTATCTTTCTCGTGTAAACACTCGAGTAAAACCGTAACAACAAGAAATCATATATTTAGGTATGACATTATTACGTCTGAGAGACGCGAAACGAATCCAATGGAAATAAAATTACCGTATAAATAATAATAAAGGAAAAGATTAAGGCAAGTGTCATAATTTTGTACGAAATAAGTACATTTTGCCAGACGTTGACTGTCATATGCACGTAGGACGAGTGTGATTTATTGTTCCCAAGATAATCAAATCTCTATAACTAACAAGGGAACATATTCGGTTGATACCACTCTGAGGGGGTGAAAACAGCCCTCGAAATCAGGGGCCAAAACCACATTTTTTGAGATATCTGGGAAACTCGAAGTCGAAAAAAATTGATTTTTTTAAAATGTGTATTTTTTAATGGGAAATGTAGTCGCGCAAGAATTTTTTAACAAACTTTTTTTTTCTCAAAAAACGTGGTTTTGACCCCTGACTTCGAAGGCTATTTTCACCCCCTCAGAGTGGATGGTTGCCGATAAAAAAAAATACGTGTCAAATATTTTTCGAAGAACTATATCTCACATAAGTTTCATCAAAATCGGCGTGTATCAACTGAATATGTTCCCTTGTAAGAAGGCAAATAAACGTTGTAGACTGATGCAGTTAGACTGACAAATTATCCAAGGACAAAAACGTCTATTTCACAATTAGTATGTGGAATTGTTCAAACTTATTAAGCACGACCCAGAGTTTCAATTGTCACGATGTAATCGTTGGTCTCTAGGAAGTTTCTTCGAAACAGGTACAGTTAGGTCGGTGTTCGTTTTTTCCCGGAGGTGTAACGTTCCGTGATTTCACGAAACCGACTCACGATCTGCAATTCACCAGAACTTCATCTCAGAAAGCATCTCTCACAAGCACCAACCGTAGTATCTTTGACTTATCTCGCGTGGTATTCCACATGTCGAAAAAACGGAACACTTGCGGTGCATATAGGAATGCGGGTTTCTTGGAGGTGTCCCTTGCCGGTGCGGTGTATCGTGATGCAACGATTACGCAATTTGTAAATTATTATGGCGTAACCGCAGCTTGCACGGAATCCGGGAACTTTGCACAGGTACCACCGCATGGCCCTGTTTTGAATGACAGCCATAATTTTTCTCTGCTCCTGAGTGGAGAATGAATTTGTGCGCTAACCTGCAAAACACTCTCTAATGTAACTTATTGTTGGTACTCTATTACACAGAGTGGCCCGGGATATATTACCACTTCATTATCTCAGCTGTTTTTGAAAATATGAATAAATTTGATCCACCAATATTTTTCAGTATAATGATTTTCTGCACGTTCATTTTTTTAAATTGATTTGTATTATTTTCTATGCACTATTCGCTGCAGCTCGTCATTCTCTATAAAAAAATTAATGTTATATGAACAAAATGATCCGGAAATTGAACTTGACAAGAAATAATATAGTTGTTTCATTCTCACAACTTAAATATACTTTGAGATCAATGGTTTTATATAGTCGAATAGTTGATTTAGCTCCATCACATGGATTGGGGGGGGGGGGGGGGATCTAACGTCAAAATCGATCTAACTAATCGATAAGGCGCAAAACTCAAGGTCATCTTGATGTCTCAGAAAATATAAGGCTTTAAAAAATCGAACTGTATTTTTCTAATGAGCCTCCTCGGATACAATAAATTTCACTTCAAACATTTGTTGATAAAATCAATAAATAATAAGTTATTTCAGGTGGTAATTTCTATTGACTGACCCTGTATATTTCTATTTAAAAAGATGGAGGTGACCTTGAAATCTCTGAAACTCTCTCACCTACAAATAACAACGGTTAATGCCATATTGTAGTCCCCTTTATACTGAAAAACTGTGATTCATAAAGTTGTTCCATATTTTCAAAAACAGCGAAGACGTAATCAGCATAGAAATATCCGAAATTTTTTGTGAATAAAATTGAAATTTTGAATAAAAAATGATTTATATGTATAATTCCTAGTGTAATGCTTTATTTTTGTTTCATACTTATACATACTGTAGATTTAGAAGCAGTGCTTTTTTTCGAAAACATCATTTTTTTGAAACCTAAATTCATCTTTTTTCGTTTGATATTGTAAGAATTGAACCGAAGGAAGCCATAGAAGTTCTAGCGATGAGAAGGTAACTCTTGTACAGAGAGGTCCATTCGAGCCTGGTTCCAAAGGGCAATCTCATTATAAGCATTAAAAACTAAGAATGAAAGGAATCCGGAGCCACGTCATCATTAATTAATTCCGTAGGAACTGCTCATCCGTCACATTGCAGAATCATGTCATCAGCACCGCGTTTTGTCTCGCGTGCGAAGAAAATGGTAATCAGTTTTTCATTACCGTATTTGTAAAATCATTCATGCCGACAAATCTCATTCCGCATGCAACGTATAAAATAGATTATCAATGATGGAAAGTCTTACACATTTCAATCGATGTGCTGTGTATTTTGAGTATAAAAAGCATTTTAAACTATTCATATTTAACTATTTATATTTAATATATATATTTATTTATTTATTATTGCTTTAAACCAAATGGTTTATATAGCAAGTACAATATTGTTACATGTAGCTTACATTACATAGGTGTTACATTGTAATTCGATTAAGGAAAATGAAAAGAGAAGAAAATCAAAATTCAAAAAATCGTAGAAATACGGATCTGACTTGATATTTGCATACTATTAAAAGCTTGTCACCTGCGAATTTATTTGTTCTCGAGACGAAAAAATTAATAGCTGCTCCGAGGTGTGTCCGATTTGCTGAGGTGCCGCGCCTAATTAATTCTTTCCGCCGGGTGGCATGGTTGCTAAATGGATTACTTCTCATGTTCACACGATTGTTCTTTTTTATTACAGTGTAATGAAGGATGAAACCATTGTTCGGCATCATTTAAGAAAATGTTCATTTAAATGATTATTTCAATAAAAAATTATTTGTTATTCGGAAGTTTTAATGACCTTTTAATTAAATAAAAGATTCGATTATTATTTGCAAATGAAATATTAATTTAATTTGTAATTTGTTATTTATAATATACATATTACACATGCTTTAAAAATGCGAAGTTGATTTGTCGAATCGTTTATGAGATATGGTGCGAGTTATCTGCGGGAAGTGGTCTGCTTTGTCAGTGACTAATTACTATCATTTTAAGCATCCAATTCGTGAATGTAATTTAAATGCACATATATGAATTTTGTATTTGTGCTACTTCTTGCATTAAAGGGGTGATCAGCCCTTGAAAAAATGTCAATATTTTCTTTTTGGTGAAACATCTCAAGAACAACAAATGATATTTAATAAAAGTTGCATGGTATTATTGTGTACACCAACCTATGTAAAAAAATTTGTTTAAATGCATTTGTTTTTGGCTTTGAAAGATTTTATTTTTTTTTAACCTCTTCAGGGATACAAACAAGAAATTATTATCTCTTCTTCCTATTTTAGAAAATTCGTGCCTGAAGGGGTTAAATAATAATTTTAGGAGAAGTTACTAGAAGTTACTAAAAATTGTGACTAGTAATTGCTGTCGCTTTCGAACAATTCACTGAGAAACTTTTAACGGTTGGTCTTCGATTTTAAAAAGATTATTAGAAAATTGTCGGAAAGTATTAAATCGGTTAACAATAAGATCTCTACACGCAGTTTTGCGATGTCTGCAGCTTAATCGAGCTTTTCGTACGTGGCAGTCCTATTTTGCTAATTATTGTAATATTTATCGC
Organism: Lasioglossum lativentre; assembly: GCA_916610255.1. Classification (NCBI taxonomy): domain Eukaryota; kingdom Metazoa; phylum Arthropoda; class Insecta; order Hymenoptera; family Halictidae; genus Lasioglossum; species Lasioglossum lativentre. The sequence goes on along the minus strand of OU744357.1, from coordinate 26,482,973 downwards.
GTTCAACGTAAACACATTAATCACGAACCGTGGTAACGGACTTGTAAAGAGTACAGTTAACCGAGAGTACCCTTTTGGTCGTTACGGAAGAACCTATGCTTCAATCGGCAACAAAAGCGTCTCATTTACAAAATCGGTGGATTGCGCATGTAACGCACGTTCGAACCAGAACGAGACATGACCGGGCTCACGCTGTGGGACCAGCTAGCTCGATCAAGGGAAGAAAAGAGAGGCGGACGAATATGAACGCCACGATTTTCACATTCAAATGCGCTCGAAGACGCTCGGTTGCTCACAGAGAAACGTGAAAGCTCGAGGGTCAACCGTTTAACCGTTTAACCATTTGACTGCGGCTCACGTCAAGCTAAATTAACACTTTGCCAACCGGCCGAGTTGCGTTTTACCATACGCACGCCTTTACTTCGTGTTTCGTCATTTCGAATGTGTATTTAACTTTATTGTTGGTGATGTATGCACACATTTTTTCTGATTTATTTTGTAGTTTGTTGTATTTTCGATTATCAAAAATATTCAAACTTGTACGGCTTTGAATGAATTTCGGGACACGCTTTCATACGATATAAACAAATACATATAGCATATCATTTAAAAGATTGAAGGTCACCTTCATTTCTAAAAAAATAATGCAAATAAAATAATTTACAGAAACCATTACATTGCTTACAAAAAATAGTATAACTTTTCCTCTTTCATTGTTTTCTAATGTTTACTATCTGCAATAGAAACGCCGGCTATCGTTAGCGTGAACACCCTGCATAGTAATAACTATACATATAGTATATGTATGTGTAGTAATAACACGTATAATTCTTCGCTCGACTTCAAAGATTAATTTTTGTTTGTAAAGTCTAAACGGTTAAGGTTAAAACATGTACTCGGTTACATAAATAGACTGCAGATTACAGCAAAATGTTTACATTGAATAATATTTATTTGCATATTATTTTTGTAATAAGGAATCATTTGGTCGATGATATATGTATCAATTTAGCCTTCATTTTGATTTTAGGGAAATAATCTACGAAAATACTTTGCAAACAGTTACTTCAATTTTACGAGATTTTTCGGAATTCCGCAGTTTTTTTCTTCGGAGGTTCTTGGACCCAATGTTTATAACGACGCAAATCTTTTGTTGTTATTTGAAATACAAGAAATCGATTTTTTCACTGAAAAATAACATGTTACCATAATTTAAATTTCAAGAAAATACTAGTATAATCTCTTCGTGGCGAAAACACTTCTTTCTAAAAGTAAATGTAAACGTCAATCAATAATGGAGATATTAATTGTTTGTATCATACTCGTTCAGAGTACAAGTCTTCATTTTGATATATTAGCGCTAGAGATTTCAAAGTTGGTAGATCATCATCTTTCCCAAATACTATTTATCTCGTCCGTTACTCAACAGCCGAAGCTAATTAAGTTGTCAAAAGATACGAGAGGTTGATGGAAGCAATTATTCATTGGCGGTAATTTATTGTCAAACTATTCGAACTTCATAGAGGGAAATGAGGTGATAGCACCGACTCGACGTCACGTCTTCCTTTCTACTTTTACAACTACGCACGGTGGACACCGTTTTCTGATGTGGCGAGTCTAATTGTAAGTGCCCTCAAACAGACCTCTATGTATGCTCTGATGGTCTCGGTGTCCTTTACTTCACAGCAACGGATTACGAAGTACTGTTGCTCTCGGCGTTCGGTATTGTAGCCTTCGTTCCCCAGCCGAAAAGCGTCGCTAACATTCAAACTTAGCAGGCGTTCACTAATTGCGCTGTGGTCATTTGTTTTGTTAGACCTCTAAACGAGTAGGAATGAGACTATATTACTATACACCTTTCAACGCATTTTTATCGTACTCGTAAGACATATTTACACGTGTATCACACTTCCTGCATTTCTTTACTTACTCGAGTAGTCACTAAAAGTTCCATAGAGCGTTTAGACTGCGGATTTTTATGCATTTATGAAGAAATTAGTTCGGTGAAATATAAAGCAGTCAAAGATTAGAGAAATTTAAGGATGTTCTGGATGTAAAACCGCAACAAAATTTTTGAAAAGTTGACAAGATATAATTCTTACTAAATTAATGCAATTACTTATAGTTTGGGCTCGATTCACTGCACCGTTTAAGAATTATAGCAACTTGAAGTTTGCACATTTTAACACGTTTTCTTATGAAGAATTCATGAAATTCCACTTCAAACCCTATTTAAACCTTGAAAAAACGAAACTATAAACTCCAGTTTTTTTTATATATAGTAAAAATTATGTAATTCATTATTTTCAAAATTTATTAGGATTCACTAAACAGTTACAGAGCAAAAAATTATAAACTGTTTCAAAACGTCAAATTTAACGTGTTGTCATCTCAATAATAACCATGAATATTGCTTTCTGAAGTATTTTTAATTTATTTAAATATTTGTTTTTAACCTTTTATTGCGTAATTATACCTTTATATTGAATATCACAAATTTATTATCTTGAAGTTCAAATCAGAGAGTGCAATTATTCGCAAAAGTCTTTGATTAAAAAATAAATATAACATGAAGTTCACTAATTAATCGAAAGCTTATTAAATTAATCTATTTTTTTAATGCAAAATATACTCATGAATGGCTTTCATTGCCAATATATTGATAGATTTCAATCAATCTTTATTTTATTCTTGCTTCCCATAATCGATACAGAATATTTTTATTTTGCATGAAAATCCGAAGTTTCGTTATGATTTAACCTGTGAACTGTTTGTGCACTTGTGTGTTTAATTATTTTTTAGCTAGTATTATTTTTATGCTCTTTTTCATACTACACTATGAATTCTCTTAAATTTTATTTAATAGCAAAAGCAAATTTTTTCCCTATACATAGAAACGAACATCAAATTCATTTATATTATTCATATTTAAATAAATAAAAATCTGTTCTCAGTTTTATTAAATGGTCACTTTAATCCAAACGTTTTCATGAAGGCAATAGACAATAAAACGAAACTTACATCCTACGTACATTTGAAAAACAATTCTATTATTTTCTTCTTCTTCTTATTTCGTTAATTTTGAGTAAACTCGATATTCAAAATTTATAAAAAATATATAACATAATTGATATTATTGTCTTCGGTTGAACTTCACCTAAGGAAACCAGAAATTTTTAACATTTTTTTACACGGTCCTGTAGATTTTGACGAGAAAATTCCAAAAATCTAAGTTTTCATCTTAGAAATCCACCCATTCAAAAGTTATGCGTGATGAAAGTTCAGGAATTTTCGTAGCGATTTTGAGTGTCTCGCGTTGTATAACGAGTCGAGCTGCTGCTAGATAGCAACAAAAGCACGCGGTGATGAGTTTTGAGTAAACTCGATATTGAAAATTTTAAAAAAAGTAGTTAACTGGACGCACATTTACAAAATGGTTTCACAAGACTTAATACGTGTCTGTGGTAACATACTCAACATTTACCATTTTCAATTTTGCGACGCATACAGCGTGAACCAAGCCTAAAATCACGATAATTCGCTGCGTCATCCGGGGTATTTAATGTTCACAGGCATTTCAAAAATGATCAAAGGTGCGAGCGTTAAGCTTGCGAGGATGATTTCAAGCCACCATAAAGTTGCGTCGTCGCAGCTTTGGTTTAATAGGCCACGGTTCTGTCCGTGTCACGGTACCTTCTTCTAGAATTAAATTACGGATTATAGCGCGTTCTCGGCTGGTATCCTCAGTTCTCTGCCAGTTACGAGCAACGTCGCGATGTAAAGCTTTTTCTCGGATTCCGTGTTGCCTGTTTGCACTTGTACCACGCGACGCCGTAATTTTAAAAGTTGAATGACTGGAAGCGAGAGGGTGGAGGATGGAATGGTGCGAGGAACGTAATTGAATTACGTGACGGTAATTGAATTGGCAGATTTTGTTTCCCCCCTATTGGTTGACGGGCGAATTTCTGATGCTGCATACCGCGCCGGATGTAAATGGGTGCAATTTTCCTGGCCGTGTGCGAATCAGTTTGATACGCGCGTAATTCGGGTTTTCGTTCTGGATGGACATTCACGAGGTGAGTTAATAACCTGTCACCAATAAATTCACTGGAAATTAGTAAGGATATCATAGTTGTTTGTTATTGCATCGAATATACAGTCAGTCAAAAAAGTGTCTGTACATACTTTAAAACGAAATAATTCTCTTAACCCTTCCACAATTCTATGTATATAAATTTCATCTGCTAGATTTAAGTATATAATTTAAGACTAATCAATCCAAATGCTCTAAAGATGTTAAAGAAACTTGATTTTTTCAATTATCGTACATTTTTTGGTTCGCGATCTTTCGAGAGATCAATATCTTGATCAATGTATCAACAACTCTCAAGCCTGCCTTACTGTTAACACCTCACTGTTAAGGTCATGTCAAGGCCATAGTATACTAGGCCGTTGAACTCGTTTTGACATAAATAAACAATAATATTACTTATCTACTAAAAAAAATGAAGGTGACCTTCATTTTTCATGAACGAATTTCTTTTTTCAATTTTTTTCTATTGCATTTTGTAGCCGACTAAAAACTAATTAATTGTGTTCTAAACAGTACAGGACACCCTATACATACATTGTATACATAGTATGAAAGGCAAATGCGATTTGAAGTATTTATCCATTTACAATAAAAATGTATTTTGAATTAATTAGACTATATTTATAAATTCTAAATATTTGACATCACAATCTTAAGAATAGTATAATCTTTTATTTGGTTTATCAGAAACAATTTTGTAGCCATGGTTAAATTTGTCAGAAAGCTATATGGACTTAACAGACTGTTCGTGTTGCCATTATCACGATGCGTTTCGACACGCGTGATTTGATTAATTAATTAAATCGTTAATGCACTATCATTACCTGCAGGACTTGAACACGTATTTTCTGATTCAGATGATTAGTGAATTTATATGCTCTGTGAATGCACACATCTGGCTGTAACAACGTTAAACTATAATGCATTTCTCTCGTAAAAGTTTGTTTTCATTTCCATTTTATAGATTCACTTCTTCAGATGATCAAATTACGCTAATCATTGAGAACGTTCCTTTATAAAGGAATATATACATCCACTCGATTTATCAATTTGTTATTTCTCTGTAATTCAGAATACAATAGAAATATAATAGTTAATAGTTAAAAGTGAAATATAATACAATAGTAAAATATCAAAATCACAGTAGAACATAAAATATATCAGAGCGACTTTCACAAAATTATATGTATATTGTTTAAAGATTAACGATTATTGTATACATAGTATAATACATTCCATTTTATATTACATGAATTACATCATTGCAGAAACCTTGTCCTTCAAGGGAAGATAATTAGTTATTGCTTATTAATAATTTCATCTCAATATACAATAATAATCGTAAGAACGAATAAACACAAAATTACAATGCACATTTATAATACAATTTTGGTTGAATGAAGGAATAATTCTATAGCTAAACTATGTCAAAAAACAAGAACAACGATTGTACATCTTTCCAAGTTATTGAAAATAAATAGTAGTTAAAACATCGGATAAAATGCGCCTGGCGAATGGCAATCTGCCAAGCAATGGCTAGCGGTTAGTAGATCTAAGGGAGCCCTGAATTTGCAAGTTTAAATATATATTGTAGCTCGGGGACATTACGTAAAATAAAAATATAAATTAACATATCTTAAAATACTTCTTTCCATCGTTTTTTACACGAGCAATTCACTGAATACTCTTATGTTATTGCTAGACTGTGGATCTTTATGGAAAATAAAAATTTTGTGCATCAACTGTAAACAATAGGAACTGCATAGACATTTATTTTTCCTCTTAATAATTTCAGTAAGTTACAAATAATTTAAAAGAGTTCTTAAAATCTCATATTTTCACTATTTTAGTATTTCTTCGTTCATTCTTGTCATAAATGCGTAGAATCTGCAGTATAATTATTGCCGTTGGCAAGTTTCCGCCACACTCGTATCACACGGAACAACAAAAACCCTTCTTAATCGGTTTTTGATACGGAAACCAATTTCCTCAATTTTGCATCGAGTGTGTCTACTCGGCTCGGCCAAGGATGACAGCAGTCATTTTGAGCAGTCCACGCGAGGTAATTATTACTCCATTCAATGGCCTTTCGTCGTTGATTAATCAAGGAACTAATTAATCAACGATAAAGCAATGATGCTGACGCGTCATTGAGGCCGGGCCGGACATGGCGCCGATAGGCACGCATGCAAATACACGCGCGCGCGCGTCGATTGTGCATGCCGATCCACGGATGCTACTCGTTACCGTAATGAGAATGTAAGGCATTGCACTTGTCACGGTGCATTCGACTTGTAATGAATTTTCCTGTTTCGTCCCTCAAGATTGATTTGAGGAATTACTTATCGCCTCCCCATTGTTCGCTTTTATCTTTCAATTTGCATCACGATAGGAACGCGTCCAGACAACAGCGCGGCTGATATCAATGTCTGACATGTTTGAATGAAGATGAATAATCGATATTACGCCCTTCGCGCTTCTCGGAGACCGAGTTCAATTAATTCAACGACAGGAAAATTAGACGTTACGATCCCGTAGAAAAATTCTTGTTCATTATGTTAGACTGATCAGTCATTATGCCAAAATATTTATTATGCGTTATCGAATATACAGGGTGTTTCGTTTAAAACAGAACACCTCAATATCTCCTCTATATCTGAAAATATAAAAAGTGTTTCTGACGTAATCTAAATGGTTTCAAAAGACGAATCAGATGGAAGAATGGTTTTTTATAAATTGTAATTTTTTAATCGCTTTTTCAAGGTCACTCGTGTTTTTTACCTGTACACACACATTTTCTGTTGTTGTATGTCGTAGTAAACATTATTGTGCATTCAACCATGTTTAATGGCTCGACCTTGAAATGACCGTGAACTCTAAAATTTGATAATTAATGCAGAATTTTCAGAATACTTTCAGCGACATATCGGATTTCAACGGTAACAGAAATTCGACCATGAACTTGAACTTGTAAATAATCACATTTATTACTGCAATAAATGTTCGAAATACAGAAGCATGATACAATGTGTTTATTTACAAGTTCAAGCTCATGGTCGAATTTCCGTTACCGTTCGAAATCTAATATGTCGCTGAAAGTAAGTTCTGCAATAATTAGCAAATTGTAGAGTTCAAAGTCATTTCAAGGTTATGCTATTAAACATGGATGAATGAACAATAATGTTTGCTATATGTATAGCACAATACAACAAACAATGTGTGTATATACGTAGAAAACGCGAGTGACCTTGAATAAACGATTAAAAAATTACAATTTATAAAAAACCATTCTTCCATCTGATTCGTCTTTTGAAACCATTTAGATTACGTCAGAAACATTTTTTGTATTTTCAGAGATAGAGGAGATAGTCCGGTGTCCTGTTTTAAACGAAACACCCTGTATTTATAAATCGGTTGAAGCGTCAAGTTTAATTTGAAATATTACGTGAAAATAGCAGAACGAAAACATTAGCTGTTTCGGACAAGTGTAAGGAAATGTACCATGTTGCTAATGACCTTTATGTTGAAGCAACATTAAATAATTAAATAAATAAATAAACAATTTATTGTGGAGGTTGGTAGCAATGCTAAATACTTATCAAACAAAGGAAGTTATTGAACCCGTGTAAATTATAAACAATTATGTACACTACCACAACCGAAAATCAAAATCGTGGTACAGTAACAAAAATCTCCAACGTGAAATTATAACGACGATAATCTCGCTCGAATTGGTATAATAAACGATCCACCATGTCAATGCGGCTATGAAACTCAAGATATTGACCACGTACTATGGCAATGTCCGACATTTGAAGATCAGAGATCAATTTATCAAGCATTTACAAAAACTACATCTTTTTCTTCCGCTCTCATGTAATGTCTTACTCTCCAGACTCCAGACCTACGTCGGAGATATGTAAACTGACCTACTCGTTTCTGAATGACTGTCTTTAAACTGCTTGTGTAATAGGCACACGATTGTTTATAATTTTTATTGTATTATGTAAAGTATTAGAATAATGTATTGAAACGTCTGTACAGTACTGCAAAATAATCTCTTCCTTGAGATCCAAATTGCATTAATAAAAAAAAAATTATGAAACTTTGCGTACAAGTAGAGTAAGTTATGCCTGATACAACCCTATTTTTTATTCGTGCTTTTTCTCACATTCAAGGGGTGAAATCAACCCTTCAAAAAAATTAAATATTTTCTTTTTCGTGAAATATCTGAAGAACAAATGATATTGAAAAAAAGTTGCAACGAAAGTTGCATGGCACTATTGTGTCTACCAAACTGTGTAAAAAAATGTTTTAAATGTATTTTTCATTTTTGTAACAAAATATATTTGACACTGACTGCCACGCGAATTTTATGCGTTCTATGCAAGTTTCATCTATTTTGTTTATACAAGCGAGCAGCGTTATTAATAACAATTATTAGTTACTAGATTACGAAGATTCTCACCTTACATCATAATTTAGTCAATCTCAACATCGATAAATTGACATTCAGTGGCATTAATTTTATAACAATCAATTTAAAGCAATTCCATAGCACCGGTCACCGATAACACCCGGAGGCGTTCAACGTACTAACTTCCAAACAACTTAATAAATCAGCATATATCATTCAGACAGCAGAAAAATCATTCCTTGAGAGTAGATGTAGCACTAGAACAACCGAACTCGTCAAATCGACGAATTTCAGATTCTTTATTTTACAATTGTTCACGTTATAAAAATGTTTCTGTGGCCACTCACCTACTGCGCTTAGTTTGTTAATTTTTATTTATAGTTTTATGTCGCATCAACTCCTAGGTTATATAGCGACATCATAAAATAAGTCTGAACATATTAGCCTTGATGAAATTCAGTAGGTCATTTAATTTTGTTGGAGTATACACCGTAATGTACGGAACACCCATTTTTCCGCACTAAAGGGCCTAAGAAGGAATGAGGCAAAGTCCATCAGTCCGAGCTAGCCTATCGAGCTAGTCACAGCTCCCACATTTTTTCTTTCGGGATAATAGTTTAATAAAGTACAATATTGCTTATGTGCTAACAATACTAATTCACAACCTTTCGACAGTTATTCCATTGTGCGGTGGAGTTTAAATAAACGCTTAAATATAAAGTAGTATTTAATCTCCTAACCTCGTCATACCAACAAATTTTTTATCGCCAAGGTTGTCCTCGAATATAGACTCCAACTTGTTCGGGCACATTTTGTAAAAATAACCGTGCAATATATAAAACTAATAATTATATCGGCGCAAAGTACGATCATTTTAAACCAACAGCAAATGTGCAATTAATATATCGGATTTCTCGACGTTTCGATCATTATGCTGATCATTATCTAAGAGATATATATGCGTCTGGAAAATAAATTTTATTATATATAAGTAAACATAGTTAACCCCATTGTAGAAAAAAATTTTTTGGTTTGAGTTACAAATTATGGACTTTGTTCCATGGTGGCAGATATGTAACTAAAACAAGTGCTAGTTACAGGTGAGAAGGAATGTGTCATGATAGACGACCTATATCGTGATTGGTTTATCGATATCGATCGATGGTGTTTCAAAACTATATTAGGCGGGAAATTTGAATAGCGTAACTGAACAGATCCGTTGTGGTAAATACACAAAGCGTAATATTTGCAAAAATTATGTAGAGAAAAATGTAGAAAAACATAATCTTTATAAACAGCAATTAATATCCGCATTCACGGGAAATTGTGCTAAATTTTCACACACTGTAATAATAAACAAAGTTGGTATTTAAAATGATCGTACTTTGCGCCGATATAATTATTAGTTTTATATATTATATTTTCGATCGAGAAGAACATACATTAACCGTGCAATGTCACGAAAAATGAGGTGTTCTAATTTTTAAAATGCGATACAAGTCACTCTTTCGGTGGTTGATTTTTCTGGTGTTAAAACGTTTAACGAGATCCGAACTCATTCACCGAGATAAACCGCTCCGGCCAGTTGCAGCACAGTTTCGGCGACGGGCCGCGTATAAACGATCACGCGATCTTGTCCGTTCGCGTGAATTGAAATGATCTGCCGCGTTAACGAGGCACTATCGTTGCCTGGTAGTCTGGTCTGTCGTACATACTCCCGCGTGCATTATCGCGAAACACGTGTACCCGATACCTGAGCAGCCTGACAATCGCTTACCATCGTATAGGAGCGAATGGCCTCGGCCCCGGCCCCGTTAACCGGGGTGACACCTCGAAAAAGTAGTCCCAAAATACGCGGAACCAGCTCAACTCTCTGTTACTCGAGTTCCTCGTCGTCGTTCCTGGGGGCGACCATATGTCGACCGCGGACGAGGATGCCATGCCGCCGCGCCGGGTGGTTTTTCGTACTACGAGATGGCCCGGTATCTCATCCACCGTCTCTTCTTGTGCCCCTTTATTGGAACGCGCACAGCTGAAGGTCCAGCATCGCGGACTCGACTGGATTCCGGGAAATGTTTCGAGCCCCCTTCTTCCAATCGATTTACTGTTAGATCGCGGTTACAGTACTCGCCAAGGATTTAGAGTTTAGAGAATTTTTCTTTCCCTTTGTTACCGATCCATTTTTATATATTGGACACGTTAAGTTTCTACCGTTCTGTTGACACAGAAAAGTTCTTTGTTTCGATCGGAAAATAGAGAATATTTTATACAAGGTATTTTCAGTTAGCAATAAGTGGATTCCGCCATCTTTATTTCGCCAATCATTAAGCCATTTTTTCATATCTTCATAAGAACTGCATAAGTACTGCTGTGAAAGGCAATGATACATTGATCAGAATAAATGGTAATCTGATGGATTTGTCGAGTGTTGTAACACATCCTATCCAAGCAGTTCCGACGTTTCCTAGACTGTTTTTGCATTGTGTGGTCTGGTAGAATAGAAGGTGGTTCATCTAACAGATGACTATGATTTTTGGTTCATTTAATACAGGCCTCGGAATTATGTGCTCGCGACGGCCGGTTTTCGAAGGCAACGCCCCCTCGGACCGGCCGCGCGTCTCGCTCCCCGTGGCGGCCCTAGTTCTCGAGGCAGCTCAGACGCGTACCATAGAGTGTTACAATGTAACCGTCGGCGATGCGAACAGCTACGTCCAAACTTCCCGTAGTTCTTACCATTGCTCCAAGTACGTCTAAACGTGCGCGGAAATCAAGTTATCCCACATGTTAATACAATTAAAAACTATTTTTAACATTTATCTTCCGAATTTACTTTCCAAATTTATTTTCTGCAGCTGTTGTCCGAAATTATCGTTCGACATTGTGGAATAGGCCTACAGTGGATACCACTGACAAAAAAATGCGCATTGACAATAGTACCTCGACGGTAATGTGGAAACCTATTGATACGGATGTCGCCCTAATGCGCCACGAATAGCTCCTATGGTACGCGCCTGAGGAGTTCCGAGCACTGTGGGCCGCCACGGGGAGCGAGACGCTCTGCCGGATCAAGGGGGCGTAGCCTTCGAAAACCAGCCGTCGCGAGCACATAATTCCGAGGCCTGATTTAATAGGAGTTCACGTTCAATCCCAGATAGCACACACATATCTTAAAGACGTCTGTTGTCAGACATTAAAGACCTCTTAAAGACGTCTTGTATGTCCCACGAACGTCTTCTGAACGGGCTGTTAAACATGGTTAATACTTTCAGATGTAATGCGCCGACGCAGTAGAAACACTGATCAAGTTGATTTCATTTTTTACTTTTTCCTGTGAAATGTGCAAGGTTTATCGTGCCTAATAAACTTATAGAATAAATAAAACGTAACAATTTTATGGTTAGCTTCGTTTTTCGCGCAAAAATCGTCGAAAAAATCGGTTTTTTTAAAACTACGACGTCGCGGACTTAAAAATTGGAAAAAAATAGTATAAACAATGGTTAAAAAATTGCAATTAGTTGGACTAACAAGAAAAAGAAAAATGCTCACGTTACTTAACTTTTTAATGTGAGACTAGTCTTTTTTTTGTCATTCCAAACAAATGCAATTTTTGGAAACCAACTCGTTGTCGGTCGAAAATGTTAGAAATCGTGAGAACGCTGCGATTTTAACGTCGATGCTGATTTCGATGAAATTTTATAAATAAGCTCAGATGACAAACTTAAAAGAAGTGTTTTTGAATTTTTTTGTATCATTCCTAGTAATAGCATAACTTGGAAAAAGTAGTTTAGTCATTGTACAGTAAAGTAGTCTCTTTCATAACATCTCCAAAAAATTTAAGTCATTTATTAGCCTGGAAAAAGACGTCTTTAAGACGTTTTAAAGACTTGTTTTAGGACGTAAGTCTTTCAGACCTGAAATGGACGTCTTTAAACCGTCGTGTGCACTGCTGAAATTCACATAAATGCAGTTTCTATAAACGGAGTTGCAATCGTAAGTTCGTTTCGTATTTCTACGAAGCACCCGGATGATTCTATGTATATTATCTCCGCAACCGTCACTGTACGAACAGTAACGATAAGTATTAAAGCTTGGCATTTTCGTTGACTGTTTTCAGGCTCGAGCTTTGGAGTCTGGGGGCGCAGGATGAGTAAAAAGATAGATTCATTCCGGCGGGCTGGTTCCCGTGAAACGATTTGCTCTATATCGGAACGATCCGACAGCGGGAGCAATAACAACAATAATTCTACCACCAGCAACAACAATAACAACAACAACAACAACAACAACAACAACCATCATATAATTTCGAAAGTGGACCAATCACTGCCAGATTTCAAGCTAGACTCGAAGCAAGAAAAGAGAATACCGGGAACGTTCCATAGATCACCGTCACCCTTCAAATCCTTCTTCATACGTATGGGTTCCACGGGGATGCTGAACTCGGCGAAAGGTAACAGGCGTTCGCAAAATATCGACGACAGACTGAAAACATGCGAAAAGGACAATCTGTTCAGGAGCTGTAGCACCAGTCAACTGAACACCAGTCCTACCTACGTGAAAGGCGACGATCCCTCGGAAGGAATCGATCTCCAGATCTCCAGTCGCAAGGACAAAACAGTCTCTTGCGACAATCTGGCGCGTCAGAACGTTGACGCGTACGACGATCATATTAGCGATGCCGGTACATCCCTTTATCCCCTTGGTAGCCCATCGGTGACGAGCTTCAGTTCGTGCGACTTCGAACACTCGAGAAACGAATCGCCGATGAGGAAGAGCAACAGCTGCGACTTCAAAGAAACGAAAAAGTCCAGCTTCCCGTACGCTTTCCTACGATCGAAACTCTCCGTGCTGCCCGAAGAACGTCACAGCACGTTCGCATCGAAAGACGAACGATTATTCAAGACTGCCTCCGAAGAGCATTTCCCTACCTTAAAAATAGAGGACACGTACACCGGCACGACGACGTTGGGCAGACGGCGTTCGAGGACCGGCAATTTTCCTAGGGGAAATCCGAATAAATCTCAAGAATCCTCGGCTCCCAAAGGAGGGTTCAACTCGTACACAGAATTCCGCAAGAACTCGAGCAGGTGCGAGCAGGACAGGTTCAGTCTGAATCCAAGCCAGTTGGAGAGAATCGATGATCACTTCCAACAGGAAGACATGGGTTGCTACAGCTCGTACGACAGCAGTCCGATGTCGCTTCGAGGGAATATCCATCATCCTGATCCCGTCCAGGAGAGGGTGGACTTTGTAGGAAAGATCAACGAGTCTAGGTTTTCCGAAACGTCCTCGTTGAACGTGGACCTGGACATGGTGCCGACCCTGCGAAATCATAGAAGAAATTCAGCACCCAGCGGCGAGCAGAGGCTGTCCTCTCACTATGTAAGCTCGAACGAGTCTGGGTACGACAGCGACGGGCCTAGAGGAGAATCCGCTGCCGCTTCGGAGAACGAGGGGCTCAGTTTAAAGTGCACGGATAGCTCGGATACCAGCAGCGTGGTGGACTCCGAGTTGGAGAAACCCATAAGAAGTTCGACGCCGAGCGAGTGCCAAGACCAGGAAAACAACCACGAGCCCAGGACGAAGGAGAATTCTGAAGCCGATGCCGTTAGAGAGGGGAATTCCGAGTTGGCCGATGGCATCGACGGATTCAGGTGGCATCAGAGCAACTCCGGCAGACTGCTACCCAGCATTCATCAAACGTACGACGATGCCGCGATGAATTCCCAGTTCCCTGCCTATAGAAACGGATTAAATAGTTTGCAGAGCTCTCCGCCTAAATCCCTTGATATTTCGCCGCATCGTATGAGACTGCAGCAAGATAAGTCTAGGTTCCTCAGCGACATCATTCAACCGCCGAAGAGGGTTCGACGATGTCGACTGGTGCAGCTACATAAGAGGGATCCGAAAGAAAGTTTGGGAATTCGGCTGGCACAGCAGCGGTTAGGGGAACTTCGGTATATCGTTGTGCAGCTTGAAAGCGACGGAATAGCGCACAGGTAGGGAACATTCATTTTTATTCGATGGTGAACAATTGTATTCCCGCACCATTTAAAAAAGAATAATTTATTTGAAGTTGAACCAGACGACTTGAATTTTTTTTAGATGTTCGAACGATTAGGTTACTCGATAATATGACAACAAATGTTTTGATCATAAAACGTCGTGACTTTTAACTGTTTTATCTGAACATATAATGAAAATTTAAACATGCCACTTGTAAATCTAATTGTAAATTATATACATATATAAGATAAAATATTTTGCAAATAAGTTTGGTTCTGTTTGGATATAATCGAAAACCGTGAAGACTACTTAAAAAAAATGCAATAGATATACATCTTATTCACCAATTAGATCACTGATTAGATAGTCCAATTGCTTAGAAACATTGAACTTATGATTAAAAATATAATGTATATAAAAATATGTGTTTTTGTTAAATTTATTTTTACTGGGTCGTTTATCTTGTACTTTTGTGGTGTTGCATTTTTCATGCAGTTAATTAAATAGCATATTTAAATGTTTAACAATATGAAAATTATATTCACCCAATTCTTTAAATTTTACGAAATTCTAAAATTCTATAAGCTTGTTATTAGTATTAAATGATTGCAAAAGTTAGGTCACATTATAAAAGTACAGATTTATTAATCAATTACAGTGACACACGTAATTGATCACGCACACATTTAATCAGAATAACTTTTTTATAAATGCACCAAACGACTTCAGTCTTTTTGCAAAGCTAGATCAGTTTAGTACATAACCTGTAATAAAAATTTTTTTGGAAAAACTGCATGTAAGAATTAATCGAACTTTAACAATGATCCAATAAATTAATGCAAGATTGAACTAACGAGGATAAAATGTGACCTTTGTAGGGATGGTAGACTGAGACTGGGTGACGAAATCGTCGAGGTCGAGGGCAAGGAGCTGAGAACTCTGGAGAGCTTGGAGGAGGTCCAGGATTTCTTGAAATCCTTTACCGGTAACAAGATACGTTTAATTACCGCCTACGAGGAGACAGTGCCGCAGGTGTACGTTAGTCCGCCAACATTGCCTGCGGAATACGAGTACCTGGAAAACGCGAAGAACCTTTCCAACCTGTCGTTGATCGACGGTCAAACGAGACAGGGTGTACAGTCGGAAAAGTCCAGCAAGACCACCGAGGAAAACGTTCAATTGACAAAGAGGCCTGATTTTCTACCCCTTTCTTGTTTGACCAAGCAACGAAAGAGTGCAGAGAATGGTCTCGAATCGACATCGGAATCACAGCATTACATAACGAGGCACATCGCCAAATTTGAAAAGGGTTATGGCAAACCCAGCCTTGGATTCAGCGTCGTAGGAGGCAGGGATAGTCCTCGGGGTGAAATGGGGATTTTCGTCAGAAGGGTTTTCCCTGGAGGTCAAGCTGACGTCTCGAAGTCACTATTTCAAGGTACGGTATTTATTTTATTTATACAGTAGGTTCGTTTGCTCGAATCGCTGACTTTGCGTACCATAAAAGGGCTCAACATTCCCTCTTTTTCTTAAAGTTAACTATTTATTCTTTTTCTTTTCACGAGGAAGTGAGTTTATGTATTATTTGAATTTTAACATCAATTTTCAAGAGGACAGTTCATTTTTTACCGATGGTTCCTTTGAGAAGTTTGTTCCTCTCTACGAGCTGAACACGATACAAACATAAAAAAATTTGACCTTGATAAAGTCTGTCAAGGTCAACTTTGCACAAAACTTTTTTAACGGATCAAAGCTGATCCTAAGGTGTAGAATCACGCTGCAATGGTTTTTACAGACAATTTCATGACGCTTTGTACAACAAGCATAATTACTGTTCGTATTTTATAGTTGCTTGTAGAACAATGTCGCACCGTGGAGCGCGTGACGAAACGCGCAACAGTACATTATCCTTAGGGTATTCGTTATCCGTATAGCTCGTGCATGAAGAATCTACCGAGCACGGTAGTAGAATTCCTTAGTGTCGTAGACAAGCACATGAAAATAGCCCAGATGCAATACCAATAATCGATGCACCTGAGCCTAGATGATCATGCTAGGATCTCTTGATGACCTCCGGTGCTCCTTCTAAAGCCTTACGTATCTAGAACGTAATCTCCCGCGTCACCATTCCTTTCTTAACGTGACGCAATCCATCGAGGATTTCTTGTCCGGATCGCGCAAGGATCTCGTTTCACCGGCATAGTTCACCGTTTCAGGAGCAAAATACATATAGCGCGCGCGCGAATACGAGAAATGGTGGAGGGGGAGGGTGTGAATGCGTCACGTACGCGATGTCGCTGCTCGTGCATTCACACCGTGAACGATTCGGACACATCCCGAATCTTTAAACCGACACCTCTCGTCACGTGAATTTCTAAACAGCGGCCGCCCATCTCACCCTTTTGCTTCATTTCGTTCTTTTTTTTCTCGCTCTCCTCCCTCTAGTTTACTCCCCCCCTGAAGCTCCTTAACCCTTCGGGGACGACGATGGATTGTCGGTTTGCTTTTACATAGTCGACGTCATATGATGTTACAGGTGTCACAATAATGTCTCGATGATTTAGACCCGCAAGGAGAGGTCACACCTGTGGGCACGCCGATTTTAATGAAACTTTTTGTAGTGATTCTAGAGACAAAATAAGCATACACGTGTCGGAGCTTTTTTGCAAATGCTCATTATTTACGAAAATATTTAACATGTAATTTTTGGATTTCTCAGTATAGAATAAATCAATAAATCAATTAAATTAGAAATAAATATATCAAAATATTCTTAGAACAACGGCAATGCTTGTGACGGTGAAACTGAATGTTTGTAGATTCGTACCCCAAGATTCTGGAGTTCAAATCTCACACGAGATAATATTTTTTTTCATTTCTTTTCTTATTTTTATATATTTATTTCTAAATCTATTTGATTTTACGTTTATTAGTTACATTTTATTAGTTATACACAGAGAAATCCAAAAATTATATGTTAATAATATCTTCGTAATTCATGCAAACAATTTTTATTTTGCATAAATATCCGCAGACCAGTTGTAATTAACTTGTTTAAAGCTTGTTTATAGTACTATCGCATACATGTTACATCATCTCAAATTACACACAAGTACTATTAATTCTGACATCTATTAGTAGACGTCAGAAACTGATTCGAGTACCAAATCGCGTAAGTACATGTTACATAATCTCAAATTACACCCAAGTACTATTAGTTCCGACCTCTATTAGTAGACGTCAGAAACTGATTCGAGTACTCCATCGCATACATGTTACAACGTATCAAATTACACCCAAGTACTATTAGTTCCGACATCTATTAGTAGACGTCAGAAACTGATTCGAGTACTCCATCGCATACATGTTACATCGTCTCAAATTACACCCAAGTACTATTAGTTCCGACCTCTATTAGTAGACGTCAGAAACTGATTCGAGTACCCAATCACGTACATGTTACATCATCTCAAATTACACCCAAGTATTATTAGTTCCGACCTCTACTAATAGACGTCAGAAACTGATTCGAGTACTCCATCGCATACATGTTACATCGTCTCAAATTACACCCAAGTACTATTAGTTCCGACCTCTATTAGTAGACGTCAGAAACTGATTCGAGTACTCCATCGCATACATGTTACAACGTATCAAATTACACACAAGTACTATTAGTTCCGATATCTATTAGTAGACGTCAGAAACTGATTCGAATACCAAATCGCGTAAGTACCCATGTTACATAATCTCAAATTACACCCAAGTTCTATTAGTTCCGACATCTATTAGTAGACGTCAGAAACTGATTCGAGTACCCAATCACGTACATGTTACATCATCTCAAATTACACCCAAGTATTATTAGTTCCGACCTCTACTAATAGACGTCAGAAACTGATTCGAGTACTCCATCGCATACATGTTACATCGTCTCAAATTACACCCAAGTACTATTAGTTCCGACCTCTATTAGTAGACGTCAGAAACTGATTCGAGTACTCCGTCGCATACATGTTACATCGTCTCAAATTACACCCAAGTACTATTAGTTCCGACCTCTATTAGTAGACGTCAGAAACTGATTCGAGTACTCCATCGCATACATGTTACAACGTCTCAAATTACACCCAAGTACTATTAGTTCCGACATCTATTAGTAGACGTCAGAAACTGATTCGAGTACTCCATCGCATACATGTTACATCGTCTCAAATTACACCCAAGTACTATTAGTTCCGACCTCTATTAGTAGACGTCAGAAACTGATTCGAGTACTCCATCGCATACATGTTACATCGTCTCAAATTACACCCAAGTACTATTAGTTCCGACCTCTATTAGTAGACGTCAGAAACTGATTCGAGTACTCCATCGCATACATGTTACATCGTCTCAAATTACACCCAAGTACTATTAGTTCCGACATCTATTAGTAGACGTCAGAAACTGATTCGAGTACCCAATCGCGTAAGTACATGTTACATAATCTCAAATTACACCCAAGTACTATTAGTTCCGACATCTATTAGTAGACGTCAGAAACTGATTAGACTACCCCATCACATACATATGTTACATCGTCTCAAATTACACACAAGTACTATTAGTTCCGACTAGTGTTTCTTCTCGAGAATCCTTTCTCGAAAATATCTCGAGAAAAGCTAAATATTTCAATTTTTCACTTCTCGAGAAATTATTGTTATTTCTCGAGAATTCAAATAAAGCTCGCTTTCTGAATTATACTTGCACTCGAAACGTAGGATGCCATTAACAGGGTGTTATCCTACTATTAAACCTACCTCCACGCAAAATGAGCTCAATTTTTCAATTACCAATGATTTTGTTACAAAGAAAAGATCTCGACTGGCAGTTTTTTTTGAAAAACTATTTAATCACAGATATAATTTTTAAAAATAAAACATTAAAATTTTTTTATTTTAATTGTTCACAGTATTTATATACATTAATATTTTTAACTTTTTATCTTACAAGTTGAAAATGTTGTTTGGAAAGGTTTTTTTATAAAGTTGTATCAAAGTTATATATTTCAATTGTTTAATATAAATTGTTTGAATATCGTATTTCATTTCTTAACTGCTAAATGTATAACATTTATAGATGTACATAACAATACATTGTATGTGCAAAATTAGGATAGTTAATAAATAATAAAGATTTGATTGAAATTTATGTATTTTTCTTTAATTAAACACAGAATTTTTCAAAAAAGATGTTTTTCGAGATTTCTCGAGAATTATCAAGAAATCAAACTTGTATTTCTCTTTCTCGAGAAATGAAAAATGTTGAGAAATCAGAAACACTAGTTCCGACATCTTAATAGATGTCTCCACTAATGTAGACGTGAGAAACTGATCCGAGTACCTAATATTTCTGTCAAAAAGAAAAAAAAAATATTTGATGTTAATTTAAGTTGAACAGTGTAATGAGGATTAACGGAGTCAATGGACAACGTTCACCATTCCAGCAGCGGGAAGAAGCGATACGTTGCCCTTGCGCTTATGCAATTGAAGCGACCGGTAATCCGTTATACAAGTATGCGGCAGGGTGCAGTGGCTCGAGGAAACCGCGGACATTCGCGTGCTCGTAAAAACTGTCAGGATCGGTTGAAACTCGAAACGTCTTGCGTGAAACCCGCCTATATAACTTGTTGCCGCCTACCGCGCCAGGAGTCCGGCAAAAATCGCGTAGGAGACGAGACGACACGCGTGTTCGCGAAATTCGATTCGACGTTAATGCTGCGATCGCGATGCATTCTTCTTGCTGCTAACTCCGACTGGTCGGTTCTTTCGGTTAAATTTTACTTTTTGTCGAGACTATTATTTCTCGATATTTTACCGTGCAGTATGCTCACTTTGTCGACTTTGATCGTTTTATTTAATCAGTGTTATATTTATATTACCAATCGATACTAACACTAAGAAATGGAAGTACTAGTTCTCTAAGATGAATTAATTTCTTTACTCTGTTAATATTTATTTATGTACAGATATTCTTGTACTTACTGAATTCTTCACAGGGTACTTGACCATCTGTAATATCTCGCTTATTTTTATGATAGGAGAGAAGGTCAGAGGATTCGGTTCGAAGGAGCAAATGCGGTGATAGGAAAACAAATTTTCTCCAGGTCGCTTTTTCCCAGATTTCAAGGTCATCAAAGTTTTTTTTTAAATGGGACTATATATTTTCGTTATAACGATCTCATAGCTCATAAAAAAAAATCAAATTCAACGATGTGCAATATGTTGACCTTCACGTGCCCTCAACGACTAATCACATGAATTTAATACAGTTTTATCCACTTATGTGGTTTTGTTAAAACATAATTTCCTATTTATCAACAGCTCAAATATACTTATTTTTCATTATATCGTGAAATTAAAAATTCCATCCGTCAAGCTCTTCAAATTGCAATTTTTATTGCAATGTTTTTTATACGGTGCTTAAAAGAGCTCGAGGTTTCAACTTTTTGTGTTTAATAAATTTGTTGTGTTAGAAAATACGTATGTATTTTACATACATTGTATATGTAGTATATATTGTATAGAAGTTTTAAAAAACAAAGGATTCCCAACACGATGTTAAGTTATAAATTTGGGACGAAAATTATAAAAGATTTGTAAGCATGCTCATAATCTAATCCCATCAAATCTGATAGGTTCGACTTATTTTTATTTTACCGTTTGTTTTTTGCATTGTAAGAATAATTTTATTACAAACTGTGAGCAACCAATATGTACAATATATGTATTACGTAATGAATGTTTGTGAATTAACATTTTTTATAGTTATTTATTGAACAAAATAACGATAAAGGGGCAGTGACCTCACAATTTTGTCCGGCAGTGTATTTCCATAATGAGGGTAACAAAATCTATAAGTCTATAAAGTTTCAACTAAATCGGTGATCTGAAGGTCGTGCACTCTCCTTGTGAGTACGATGACTGAAGGTAGCCTAGCTGTTAAAACTTCGTATTCTTTACATAAAGAATAATTTGTATTTGACAAAATTAGGAAAACGATTCAAAATAATTTAATCTTACTATATGTATAATTGCACAAATACCAGTAATAATGTCCTTTTAGACATTAATAGACTAATTTTGGTATAGCGAAATACATAATTACATAACATCGAAAAAACTTGTATACATATGTATGGTATACATCTTTTGCTTAATACTTTTGTATTGATACAATTTTTTTTCTGTTGTTTCAGGTGATGAAATATTGAGTTTGAACGGAAAGGTTCTGCGTGGTTACACGCATCAAGAAGTTATCGAATTGTTTAAAGCAGTAAGGGAGGGTCCTATTGAGCTGGAGGTCACGAGAAGACACAGGTACTTTAATATGTGAATTTATAATACATCATTTACAGTTCAAAAAGTTCTACCTGATATATTCTGAATGTACACTTGTTGATTTATTAATTGTTGTATCGTGGTTTATTTCATAAAATATATTTTCTATTCCAGGTATCCAAAACCGACACAAAAGTCTGCGGCATGTTGAAAGGTAGGCGACATGGACGAAACTGCCCACCGGAAGTGCTCTTTCAATTTAATTCTAAGCGATCTACTGTTCGCTCTGTACGAAGTTTTAGGATTCTAGTCTATCAGAACGAATCTACGACCTTTGATGTTTGTTTCGATTAATTTATTTATCGCGGTGTCGCAGTTGCGTAGTTGATTATAAACTGGTTCGTATTAATAATATTATTGAAAATTATTATTATTATTAATATTATTAATATTATTATTATTACTATTATTCTTATTATTATTATTATTATTATTACTGTAAGATTTTATACGAATAACGTCAATCCATTGTATGCGATCATTTTTTATCATAGAGGACAATAAAGAGGACGTACTTTTAAGGTGCTTTCAAGGATCTACTCTGCAAATGTGTTTTACGCAATAAACAACGACATCGTATTGAACAATTATTAAATAATAATTTTATTACTAAGAGACTTTACAAAATTTACAATATGTACAGGTCCCGGATTTATTTGTACAACATTTACGGAGTCTTCTTTTTACAATATTTCTTCTTGTACAATATTTCTTCACGCGTCGACGAGTAAAAGGTCTGCGCACGATTTAGCCTTCGTTGCCCTGAAATTGAACATTACAAGTTATTTATATTCATTCCTTAATCCTTTTTTTTAAATTAATATTATACCCGTTAATGTTGACATATAAAAGCGTCGCGAACTTTCCACTACAACGTAGATATTTTAAGTAAATCTTTTTTTTTTTAATAATTAAGCATGTGTATTGCAAGTATCGTGCAATCTCAGTAAGATTAAACTTGTACTGGTATCTCTAATGACTAAATTATATGTATTGTATTTAAGACAAAATATCAACATATGTTTAAACATACATATAATAAAAAAGGATCGAAGCAATACACCATATTTAAAAAGAATAGAATCACAAATGATAATTCCATCAATTTAATTCGGATTATTGCATATACATATACATATACATAGTATCTTTAAATACGGAAAATATAATCTTACTTTTTCAAAGTTTCTCGAACAAAAGTTAAACGTTACCATTAAGGGAAATACATATTTTTTAGACCATTTAAAGGCTAGTATAACTAAAAACTATTAATCTGTACAAATCTTTCGTTTTGCTAAAATGTATTCTGATATTGTTATAATAGGCAGCGGATAACTGAGGCTAAATAGACGTTGATAGTATTAATAACATTAAAATACAAGTTCTCGACGGATTTTATTTATCAATTACGTTTAGATGTTAGTATACATACTGTAATTCCTTATTTTTCACGCGTCTGCACAAGTGTAAGGCAACTGGTCCAGTTTTAATATTACGAAAAAGTTGGACGGCCTTTCTATGGGTTAAGTCGTGACAGACGTGGCCATTTACTGCCAAAATCTCGTCACCTGCACGCAATCGGCCATCTTCTGCGGCTTGGCCGCCTGGTAATACTGACTTTATAAAGATACCTATAACAAAGAAAAAGTAATCAATTAGAAATGAGGAATATATCCAAATTTTATAACATAAAGTTAACATGCAGACAATAGACTGTTAATACATGCATTTTACAGATAGTTCATAGAACCGAAATCTCAAATTCTAACATGGTAGCGTTCGTAAATATTCATTAAACTGTACGGAACTATAATACATACTATTAGCTATTAAGATAAAAACTCGACATCAACTCGAATCATTGTTTAACATGCTGACAGTTGTATACTGAAACATTCAGAAATTCAATCTAATTCTTTCTCATCGATGATCTCGAATCAGTCAGAAATTTTCGAAAAGTATTGAACACATTATATACATATTATTTTCTCATAATATTACAATTATTTGGCTAGATTGTTCCAACTTTATTTGTTGGAAAATATATAGGTAGGAAGTGAAATTTCATTAGTATTTAATGCCCAATCAAATTCTAATCAATTTTTTACAAAATTTATGCGATTGGAGGAATAGCGTGAGTTAAGATTTTTACTGTATTGGTAAAGTTACATACATACGTAACACTTACCATGGTTTTTCAAGCACTTCCGGTGATCTGACGAAAAAGTATTTTAAACTCGAAGTAAAGTCAAGGTCACAGTGTACCACAATATTAATATAAAGTCAAGATGACCGAGACTTTATATGAAAAAATAATGTTCTGCGAATTTTTTTGATCGAATCATCTATCGTTTAAAACACTTTTTCGTCGGATCACCGGAAGTGCTCCAAAGATCGTGGCAAGTGTTACGTGAGACAGTCTCTATTTTTGGCCTGAAAATCTTTTAGTAACCGTGAACAAATGACCCGACTTTCATATCAGATTGCAAGAACGATCTGCGTTGCACCGATTTAATAAAACTATTGATAACTCTTGGCTGTAGTGCACGATGTTCCTCGTAGCATCGGAACACACCGTCTACACGGTACTGTTGGCTATGTTTGCGGGCGCCGCGCCGCGCCACGGCATCGTAACGAGCGCGTAAAACTCGAGACCGCTTGTATACATGCAGAAGCAATTTATCGGCAACGCGTACAGCGGTCGAGCAAGCGCGTAAATGTTATGGCAGGAAACCGCTGCCATTTCCAAGCAGCACCGGGTGCCACGTTCGAGATGATATTTTCTGCTTGTTTGCGAGCCGACCCTCTCCAAACAGACATCTCCAGGAGCGAAGAACGCGCTAGGATAAGACGTTCTGCAGTCCGCGATGACAGGATTAACGCTCGATAACACCGACTTACAACGAACATCTGTATAGTATTCGCCGTTCATTTTTATGAAACTCTACTGTATCTCTGAACCATGCAAAAATAAACGGTAGATGCCTTTTTCCGTCTCCGAACGTTCTTCTTCGCTAAGATTGAAAAATACTTCATTGCTATGTGTCTTCGTATTCTACATAAAAATGGAAATACGTGTATTGTGTATAGTTTTTTCCTAGAGCTGCCAGATCTAATACAGCAACAACTCTTGAAGAAAAGAGACGTTTCGTTGCCTTGATTTGAATCAATATCTTTTATAGTGAAATTTTAAATTGGAAGCTGTAAACCCCTATTAATCCTTATATTACTTATTTCTATATTTTACTCTCGCAGAAATATCGCCAAGGATCTCTGGATCTCCATTTTTTGAATATTGTTATATTAATTGATTACTTTATTTATGTTACGATAAGAATGAAAACAAAAATATTTGTTAACTGATCATTTTATTAAGTTTGTACTTTAGAGACCTGCAGAGTTTCATGAAAATCACTACTGCCATCTATAAAGAACGTATTTTAACCATAGCGTCAGAAATTGGTATAGTTTATATATTTATTGGTATAGTATTTCATTGTAATAGGATATTGCGAGCCAACGATTTTGAACCAGTTTACAGGATTAGATTAGTAGGTACATATTAATCTGAATGTAAAATACTTTAGAACTAATTGAGTACGTAGCTAGTACTACTTTGTTAAATAATTTAAAACAACATAATGTTAAATAATGGATAGCCGCAATACTGTTAACGATGCTTAAGACGAAATGTTGAAGCTTCTAAGGAAGAAATTTATATTCAAGTTGTATCTAATGCATTTAATGTTTTACCGAGATTAGTATGTTAATGTTAACTGATCTCAGATGTAGTAACTAGTGATTGGTGATCTAGCATATTAATCATATTAGAAATAATATATCAGCCGTTCCGAGGAGTAATTGTTACATGATTACACTAAGATTTATAAAGAATTAAAAATTTGTACAGCATCAAATTATTTAAGATATTTTGAAATTCCTGAATATTAATCAAGAATCCATTATAAATAGGCTCTACATATAAGAATATTTTAGAATATAGGCAAGAAGGAAATGTAATGAATACGTAAATTCAGAAATGCATTCGTAAAGAGTTAGAATGAATATGAAAAGACGATATTCTTTTTCTTAAACCTTCTTTTGGTTATCATTACTTGCACGTGTGAATTCGAAAACACTCTCCAAAGAAATGAATAATTTTCAATAGAAGATTTATTTTGTATAATATTATTATTAATACTTTTATAGCGCATTTTTGTATTTACGTGTGTACACATATTTTTTCCTTACGTTCGCTCAAAGAATATGCTGGTAAAAGTAAATAATCCAATTTAGTAATTTAATAACTTAATAATTTAATAATTTAATGATTTCATTATTTAATTTCACGATCTTAATTATAAACGTCGTATAATTTTCATTTCACTCTGCAAAACACATACCAATTAGAATTACAATTGCAATGAAATTTTGGTTTTCTATAAGAACATTTATTTTTAGAACATATTCATATCCTCCGAAATTGAAAGCACGCTACTTTAGGTATTGTATAAATATTACTAAATAAAAGAGATTGAACATTATGCGACTCACCGATGCTTCCTTTAGGACTGTCGCTTCCCCCTACAATAGTGAATCCCAATGACTTCTTCCCCGGGCCTTTCTGAAAGACAACCGTCAGGAACGTTGACACGGTATTCCTCGGTCTTCTGGGTAATGTACAAAAGTTGGAAACACTCTGCGATCCACTATTATCCATATTGATAATCGATTTCTCCGAGGACGTGGATTTGTTACACTCGTTCCGCCTGTCGCGATGATGTTTCGTCTGATGTTTCTTGAAATGCGATTTAGAGGAGTTATCGACGATGACCCCATGCCCATTCTCAACGTTAACATTCTCGTAATCGACGCTACTTTCCGTGAGCCTCTTCGAGGACTGCTCCAAGGCGGAATACCTGGAAACAACGATGTCAACTTCCCCTGGCCCGCTACCGCTACCAAGTATCTGCCTAGCTTTTGCCATGTTGAGTCCTCGCAATCTTTTACCGTTCACGATTAAGATCTCATCTCCTATCCTCAAAGTTCCCTCTTTGTCGGCGAGACCATTTGGCACCACGTGGGCCACTAAGTAACCAGGACTCGACTCCGCAGTCTTCGCGATAAAAATACCCAGACACTGATCCGAACTCTCCCTGAAAAGCTTTACGACCATCGTTTCGGTAGTGTACGGCTTGTTTCGAATGACAGGCAAATGGGCACTCGAACAGTTCTCCGGGGCTAAGAACTCTTTGGTGTCCAACCTGGTGGTGGTGGTGGTTTTCCTGTCGGGTGGCTTCGAATCCTTCCGGTCTTGTCGATCTATTAATTCGCTGTTCGCAGCTTGGCATAGTTGGCTCGTAGAATCTTCGAGTTCGTGGAGTCTGGTCACGTCTGTCTTGCAACCTCTACCTTCGTTCCTGCTACAGTAAACGTCCAGGCTGGAGAATAAGCGCGTCGTTCTGTCGACATCCGCTATGGAGGACGAAGGTTTTCTAGGTGGTAGCTGCGGCGGAGAATGAAGCGAATCGTTCAGGCCAGTCAACAAGCCGGAAGCGCTGCTGCTGCATCTGTCATCGAGAAGAGAACTGGTTGCAGAATCGTTATCCAGAATCCCGGAGTCGTTGTCGTCCTGATCCTGTTCTTCGTATAGTGGATTCGTTCTTAGTTCCTCGAGGCCGGGTAGAGTACCGTACGAGAAACTTCTCAGTCTTCTTCTTTCTCTATCCTTGCTATCCTTCTTGTAGATTTTCGCTATCAACTTGTTGGTAGAGCTCTTCAGGTATCTATCCTGCATCGCTCGAAACTTCGCAGCCAGGCAACTGGACGGCGTTATGCTGTCAAACTGAGAATCATTTTTGTACGACGGTTCCTCGGTGGTTGCAGGAACTTCCGTGCCCATGGACCTTGCAGGGCCGCTATGCTCTTGAACGAACTCCTTGCTTTTTCGCCACCTACGATTTTGATGACTAACATTTTCCGCGATTACGTCCCTCTTAGACAATCCTGCTGGCGACGGGACGGACATGGGACGGAAACCCAAGAAGGAGAAACGTTCTTCCTGATGTTTCCTATAAGGTAACCTGCTCTGGGATTTCGAACGCCTTTTTCTTTTCGCTTGAGTTTTCTCTTCTTCTATGATTTCCTTCAAGTCTGACTCGCAGACGGACCGTCGAAATTCGTTTCTGCTTAAGCCATGTTGACTCAGTTCGCACATCGAACGGAATTGCAACTTCTCTGGATCCTCTTCCTCCTCGTGTTCCTCTTCGTCAGAGTCTCGATCCTTGAAAAAGCTCAGTCTGGTGTTCATCACACGGTCCAGTATGGGATTCCTTTTTTCACAGATCCGTCGTCTTTCTTCTTGGATCCGTTTCTTGTCTTTCTTGCTGGAACTCCGCTCGGTCGTTACTTGCGACGTTTGCACGTTGTAACAGTTCCTCTCTGACTCGGAGCTCGATGACTTCCGGCGAGCCCATCGTACTGGGGACATGTCTGTAAAACAAACGTATGTATTCAACGATGGATACTAACTTCCGAATATAATTTTGTTAATAATCATTTTTGCTTTCGCAAATGCTACTGTCAGAGCTAAAGGAAATTTCATCTCTTTCGAATGTTAAATAATTAACATGATAATAAATTTATTACAAACTAAATTCTACTGAATGCAAGCCAATAATTATTTATTTTCAAGAATATTTATTACATATTCTTCTTCAACGACGTATGCATACTGCTTTTACAGAAGTTAGTGAGGATGCACGATATTTACAGTATATTTTTATCCTGAAAAATTAAAAACAGCTCGTTTTACAAATTGTGACTCGCTGCATATTTCAATGAAGAAAGAATTTTATAAATATATTAACACATTCAAAACACATAATATTAGTAAGTGTATAGTATAGTAATAATGTTTATATGTATTGCGTGTAAAGAGGATGGTCCATGACCACCGTGTCCCAAAAATGGCCAATGTCAACATCAGGTTTAGCGCGAGCCTCTGTAGCCGCGCTTTTATTGGTCTGTATTTTTCGATAATAATTCCTTAACAAAACTGTGGAGAACAATTTCGCAAAGTAAAAGGCGTACAACAGAGAAGTACAACATTTTTGGAATACCCTGTATAGGTCGATAATACAGGGTGTTTCCTACTTTTCCGGCAAGATTGTAGATAGCAAGATCTACAAGTCAAAATACGAAAAAAATGGCATATGACGTTTATTTATAAACGCTTTATTACAATATTATAGGCAAATATTGAATGTAGCCTGAATAGGTGCGGAACAGCAGATTTAAAGCTGATTGTGTTTACTTTGCCTGTACTTACGAGATATTTCTTAACATACGAGGATCGTTAAAAAATTTTAAATCATTACTTCAAAATGACCACCTTCTGCATTGATACAAACTTTGTTCTGCACATTGATACTACTACTTTGGCTACAATGAATAGTCAGAAAACACGAAATATCTCGTAAGTACAGGCAAAGTAAACACAATCGACCTTCCGTATTAATTCAGCTTTAAATCTGCTGTTCCGCAACTATTCAGGCTACATTCAATATTTTCCTATAATATTGTAATAAAGCGTTTATAAATAAACTTCATATAACATTTTTTTCGTATTTTCACTTGTAGATCATGCTCCTACAATCTTGCCGGAAAAGTAGGAAACACCCTGTATAATGCAGTAGTTTATGGTAATTATACAGCGGTTTTTTATGCATTTATGGTGTATAAAAATTTTCAAAAAATTCTAGGTATCAATTTCGACAGAATTTACTACGATTTTTATTTATTTTGGATCTACGAATTACCAATGAAAATAGGATTTTATTTAGTACCCATTTCTTCAAAGTCTACGAAAATTGAAAAATTGGATAAACATCCGCAGTCTAATGATAATGCGTATCAGTTTCTAATGTGAATATTAAATAATAATCTGAATTAAAAGTAAAATAAAAACTGCTTGGCTCGGAACGTGTTAATATGCGATTTTAAAATGATGTTTCGCGATTTCGATGAATCGGCACAATATTAAAATGAACAAAGTCGACAACTGTTTGCAATTTGACACCTCGCGCGAGTCAAAATATCAGTAGATTTGCACTATTCATTTTAAACAGGCGTTCACTTTTATTGCCCGGGTCACTTTATAAACTTGTAAAATGTATAGAATGCACAATTTACATTTGAGCAAATAATGAATGCCAACACTGTTCTTCGAATGATCCAAGTGGAACGTAGATGCATTACACCAAACGACTCTCATCTTCTCGACACGGTTTCCCTCCGCGATTCAAACCAGTCGAAACCTCGCTCCACAGTGACAGCCAAGACGAAAATGATCGTCTTCCGCGGAGCGTGACATTATATGAGTTCTAGCAGAGGTTCAAGACGCCTGTGCAGGATGTGTGTAAGCCAGGACATCCCGTATGAGCAATTCACAAGAGTGCGTTGCTCGAGTGATAGTAAAACTAATCACGAGGTGTACGAAGACACACCGCAGAGGAAGTAGACACTGAGAATCGAACGAGCGAATCGGAAGTACCAATTGCTCTGGGAGCGGACTTCTTTTGCTTGAAAGGAATTGAGAGGGGAAAATATATAAGGTGTGTAACAAACAGTATACATAGAGTGAAGAGCAATTCTCATCTTATTGCGTAACGAATTTTTCCTCGTTATCTTTTATCGATATGATTATTCCCTAACAACCTTTCTTTCATTTTAATCAAATATTAAAATTTAGAAATTTTAAAATTAAATAGAATCGTGAACATCGACGAATACATTATAGGTAACAAATTGTATCGCAATATAAAAAGGAGTTTTTATTTAAAAAATTCTATCGTACAACTAACGGATATTTATATTTATGTAGGATTTCAAACGCAGGCAAAGATATAGTTTTAAATAAGATTAGGCTACCACCAGCGTGAAAAAAAGTGTAAACAATCAAAGGGTCGTAGCAAAACTTTCGAAAAACATAAACCAAGGGCGACAAAGGCTAAATTAGCTATTTAGTAACAAAGTCACATTATTAGCGATACGTTGTTGGGAGTCATAGTTCACCGAAACCCGATCCTACCGACTAATCGGTAGTTGGCATTCTAATTATGAAAAAGTGTGAGATGCGTGGAAAATAATTTTATGTAACTAAAAATTTATAAACTTCGCGAATAACTTTATACGAGATTATTGGTTTTATTATGGCCAAAGCATTTTCTGAGAATCATCCTTATTTTCTTACATCCTGTTTGAACTTACGATAAGGAAAGTACAGGCAGTCCCAAAAATATTGCATTTCCTTGAAAGGGGTCATTCTTCAGGTTATTTGAAATAACTTTTTCCTTGACGAAAATGTTCTCCGCGGCTTTGTTAAAGAGTTCTTAATGAAGAACAGGGACCAATCAGGACGCGGCAACAACGGACGGATTCCGGCTCGACCAATCCCAACGCCGCGCTCAGAGTGACCTGTCTCCGCGCCGAAATCCGTCTGCGCTCTGATTGGTCCGCGTTTTTCGTTAATAACTCCTCAACAAAGCTACGGAGAACATTTCCGTAAACGAAAAAGTTACTTCAAATGATTTCAAGAATCGCTCTTTTGAAGGAAATACAACATTTTGGGACTCCCTGTGTAACTAGTTATAATCAACTAATCTGACTTCATCTTTAACATACAAAACATATTAAAACACATGAAAGTATGGCAAAAATTAAATACAATTAACAGATCATTTAGTAGTTAATATTCTTTTTCCATATCAAGTGTACGTTTGAATGTAACACACCAGCGATGGTGTTTCTTCATGTGCAATTTTTTTAAATCATAGAATTAATAATTATTGGCACAATGTTCATTACGTAGATTGGTAAGAAGCATTATAATTTGGAATTTAGAACGTAGTGAACAGTTTTCTCGAGAAAATATGCATCGATTATAAGAAGCAACTCTTGCGTGATAAATAATTTAATCAAACACGCAACCGATTTCAAGATCTTAATCTCCTAATATGATTTCAGCGTTGCATAAATACTCGAAGCAGTAAGTTTTTACGATCCATGTAAATATCAAAGCGAGTATAAGAAATTACAGGAAGCGAGCATCGTTCGATATCTATCTTGCTCGGATATCGACGGTAATGATAGAGAGTGTAACCACGAGTTACACGGTAAATAAACCGTAGGGTTAGAAAGGATTGAAGAAAGCGTTTCACGGTAAAAACTATGGATATCTCGCTTCTACGGTAAATGTATCATGACAAACCGATGGAAGAGAAAAATAGAGAAAAGAATGATTTCTCCTGCACCAAGCATCCAAGTACCCTCAATAGAATAAAAACGTTGAAACTTCTTCCCTGCATTAGGAATTGCAAGATACCATAGGAGAATAATTAATGATTACTAGACTGCGGATCTTTATGCAAAATCAACATTTCCTGCATCAATTTCAAGAAACAAGCTTAATATGTCGAAAATTGTGCATTATTACTCTCAGAGTCTTTTAATCTTTCCACTGTCTTAAATTGCACCTACTTATTTTTGTCATAAATGCATAAAATCAGAACCTAACTAAAAATAGAATCTAACCCTACAAGAAATCTATAGACTGTAATAATAGTCTTTTAATCTTTTCAGTGTCTTAAATTGCACCTACTCATTTTTGTCATAAATGCATAAAATCAGAACCTAACTAAAAATAGAATCTAACCCTACAAGAAATCTATAGACTGTAATAATAGTCTTTTAATCTTTTCACTGTTTTAAATTGCACCTACCCATTTTTGTCATAAATGCATAAATTCAATAGATAATCTGTAGTTTTGTGTTACGTTTAATTAAAAATATAATTCTTAGTCAGAATTTACCTCCAACAATTCTTCTCGAAGTCTTTCAAATAATTTGCGGTTTGGTTGTTTGTAAACCATGCACCGTTACGAAATATTTAGCCGCAGCCTTTTCCATCGCGAAGAATGCGCTAAAATTGCGATGCTGTCGTAAACCGAATGCCAAACCGTGACGTACACTTTTGTTATCTATCAGACGGAACTTCCTAAAGTATTTTCAATTACGGACCAACGAAAACATATTACTATGTGAATTATACATGAATTATTAAGATGGCGGTTGTAAAATTAATACAACGCTGCAAAATAATTTCGAATATAAAAATAATGTTTTATTCACTGCCATACAGAATGTAACTATCAATTGACGTTTTTTTTTTTAACATTCAGATATACACTTCCAACGCATTCTTGTCGAATTCGGTGAGGATAAATCTTAAAAATATTTAACTATTTATCTTGAATATTACATAATCGTAGACTGTTCGTGCAATTTTTTTTCAAACAAAAAAGAAAGGTAGACTTGAGGTTAACGATTCCAACGGACGGAACGTCGCGTTTCACACCGAAAACCGCAATGATGTTGTCATAGATGTTCGTAGAAATGGCGTTACTAACGCCGCGCCGCGGTTTTCTGGTAAGGGTGTTCATTTACCGACAATATAAATACACACTAAGATTAGCGACACTGGTGGTGCAAGGCTAAAAGTGCTTGTCTCATTTCGTAACGTTATCATGATTCTAAAGGAAAATGTATTTCTTTTACTTATTATTAGACTGCGGATTTTTATACATAATAAAAATAGTCTACATTAATTGCTAGGATCAGAAGTTACATAAAAATTTCTTTCTTTTCTTAATCACTTAAATCAGTTGAAAATAATAATACATATTAACGTACATAAATTCTTTTAATCTTTACACTGTTTTAAATGTCACCTACTCATTTTTGTCATAAATGCATAAAATCCACAGTCTACTTATTATACAGTACTCTGCAGAAGTCTTAGACCACTTAGATTGTACCAGACATTTATACATATTTTTGCCGGTTAAGGAACGTACAGGGTGTAAAGAAATGTTTGGTCTCGGCTGCCATAGACGTATTCTACATCTTCGGATCAATGAAGATCTGTAAAAAAAAGTTGCCGCAAAATTGTCCCTGATCTTGAATTTTAAGGTCAAATTTTTGTTATCGCATTGTATTCTATGCATCGTGCAATTAAAAAAATTTTCGACCTTGAGATTCAAGGTCAAGGACAATTTTGCGGCAACTTTTTTTAACAGATCTTCATCGATCCGAAGATGTAGAATACGCCTATGGTAGCCAAGATCAAACATTTCTTTACACCCTGTACACATAGTTACGTTGAGCATACAGGGTGTCCCAAAAATGTTGAAGCAATTTTTTCCTTTACGAAAATGTTCTCCGCGGTTTTGGTAAGGAGTTATTAATGAAAAACGTGGACCAATCAGAGCGCGGCTACAGTGGACGGATTCCTGTTCTGCGACAGGTCCTGCTGAGTGCGGAGTTGGTCACAGTCCAAATTCGACCGCTGTAGCCGTGTTCTGATTGGTCTGTGTTTTTCCTTAACAGTTGCTTCAAAAGACCTCAGGAATCATTTCATTCAATTATTATTCATTCAATTATTCATTCAATTAGTATTACAAGTGATATTTTTACATTTCTTATGAAAGTAATATGCATTTACGTAATAGAAAGCATAAACACAATACAAACATTAAATGTTATTGTTTAAGACTTCCCTGAAGACATACTTCACCGCGGACGCATCAAATAATGAAAGTCTGTTGCAACAAAGGTTAGTAATGAATAGACGGTTGACCTTTATGCGAATTAAAATTTTTGTGCATCAGTCGCAAGATGCAGGAGCTAAGTAAACATTTAATATGTTGAAAATAATATTTTCGCTGTAAATTGCACCTACTCGTTTCTGTTGTAAATGCATCAAATCCGCAGTCTAGTAATGGCGAATAAAGAATCGTGAAATGTATCTTGATTTAGATTGTTTTTTTGTCTTAGCAGTAGCGATAAAGAATCCGCGGATTTAAGACTATGCAGTGCTGAAAAAGGTTCCCATAAAAAGAGGCTCTCACGCAACAAAAGAGGCTAAGCAAAGCTTCTTCGCTTTCGAAAGTAACTTTAATGAAATGGCAAACGGAAAACGGCTGACGGTGGAATTCTTGCGATTTGCAAAGACTGAAGTGAGCCTGTTGCTATGTGCAAAAACGGCGAGCACGCGAAACAATTGTGGTATGCTTCTAATCATTAAATAGTGTGCAAATAAGACGTTCCAAACAATCTGACTATCCACTGCGTCACGTGAGTCTGGGAGTCAAGTGACCTTGAGCTGCGATACTCGTGTTCGAGATGAAGTCTCGTTGTTCAGGTGCTTACAATAATTGGTTGTTAAAGATTTTGTAACAATTAATAGTTACAGAGTGTACCCAACAACTTGATGTTCTTTTTGTTTCGTCTAAGTCTAATCGATTAGAGAAAAAGAGGAGAATTAGAGAAGATGTCGAAAGCATAATTTATTTTCTAAAGAAATTACTATGTTACTGTGATATAATCTATCCCGTTTTTACAAGACGGAAATTTTTATTTTACGACGTATTATAAATTATTATTTAGACTAGACTCGACTCTTTTCAAGGAAGTACATCATTTTTGGGACACCCTGTATATACGTATATTCATCCAAATGAGTTAGTGGGATAGTCTATCTATAGAGTCGATTGACAAATATTCGTTTGCATGATTCTGAAAAATAGCATTATTCCATGTTAAGTAAGTATATTATTCCATATTTGGTCACTTTCCTCTACATTCGGTTTTGAGTCATGCATACGACTAATTAACGCCAGGACGATCGCAATTTGGATTATGAAAGTTAACGTCGCATCCTGTTTTTAACATTGCAGTAATTGTATTTACGGTGGCTTATAATTATTACCTCTGTATTGAGACGTGGCATGAAAGTGGTAAGATGCTCCGTCAAGGTCTTCATCGGCTTGAAGAGGACTGAGGCTTAAAAGTCTTGGCGCCTCGGCATGGCCGCGAAACCAACGCATTTCTGAAACGCAGACAAAAAACCTTCATTGTATAACTTTCATTGTTTTCAACAGATTGAAATTAAGAAATAATCGTGCTCCCAATACTTTTATTGTGCGTAACTAAACTTTAATTCATACGAAAAATTACTTAAATAGTTCGATGCGTTAATAAATTCACTAACGTAATTTTAGCAAACAATTTGATGGGTAAGGTCATTTAAAAGTAGGGGAGGAATACACAATCAGTCAAGGATGTACAAAGACTGTATGCACCTAAAATGAAGGTGAGATTGAACTTCGGTTCCAGGGACCAAAAATGTTGCACTTTTTTGTATACAATCCTGTAGATTTTGACGGAGAAACTCCAAAAATACAAGTTTAAAAGCGCGAAGTTAACTCGTTCAAAACTTATACGCGTGTAAAGTTGAGCGATTTCAAGCGTTTTTGCCAGGGATGAGCGCTGCCATATTGGTGTCTACTGAGCTGATCCGCTAGGTGGCACCACAAGCACGTAGGAACAGCAATTCTACAGCGGTAATTCGAACACACGATAATGACATTCAGAAAAACTCGCAATTAATTAACCTCACGAACACAGATTATAGCACAAATCTATAAGCTTGATGCGCTGCATATTAAAATTAGAATATCAGAAACCTTTCCAACAACTAATGAGATCTAATTTGGTTTTCGACAACACTTCCATAAAATAATACTTTTTACTTTTCGTTTCAATAATCCATAATGAATCCAAAAGTAACCCAAAATCTGACTCAATACCAATCTTTAAGTAAAATTCTATACCACAAATACGCTTGAGATCGCTCAACTTTACACGCGTATAACTATTGAACGAGTGAACTTCGCGATTTAAAAATCCCATTTTCAGAATTTTCTCGTCAAAATCTACAGGACTGTATATTAAAAAGTGCAAAATTTTCGGTCCTAGATGAAAATAGTAGCCGAATGTAAATCAAACTTTCTCTGAATTGTAACTGTACACAATCCGCAATTCGGCCTAGCAAGTTGAACGAAGCATTCTTGAAACAAAGATAATTGCAGAAATTCTTTATTCTCTCGTTTGAACGTCGTAAAAAATGTGTTATTTTCCTCCGACATTTTCCCAACACAAAAACGAGGGATAATAAGAAGCTAGTGGAATGCTCGCGGATTTCGAAGCAGCAACAGTAGCGTGCAATTCTCGATCAAACGCAATAATAATATCTATAAAAGTGAAACGGTTACACTTGCAGTGAATGGATTTCGCGCGAACGGCGACAGTTTCCGCTGTGATCGCTGAACCGAGGTTATTTTTTTTTTTGCCTGCGCGTTACTCTTGTTCCTGATACCAAACAGCGTGAAGACCGAAAAAAAACCTGATAATTTAATGATCAACGGCCTTGAAGAACGCCGAGGGAAGGATGTTATAAATTACAAACTTGTCGTTTAGTGTGTTCTTTGTCACGCTCGATTGTCGAATAGCGATCGCAAAATTGCTTTCGTTACGCGTGAGGAGACTAATGAGTTTGCGAAAGAAGTGAACGCTTCAGTCGGCTCAGGCTGCAGGCAATTAATATCAGATCTTGCAATTCATTGATTTCGGTCAATGAAAATTGAAAACGTAATGGAACTTCGTTTCTTGCTGTTTTTGATACATAAAGTACAACAGAACCTCGGTTATCCGAACTAATTGAGACCGATGTGGTACGGAAAATCGAACAGTTCTAAAATTACTTATTAAACAAGGGGGAAGCCCACTGCTGTAATTAGAAATGTGATTTGTGTCCCCAAGACTATTGTCCCCACTCTACCCACGCTTCCGCCGCGGCCCTATCACGTGACGCGTTTCGTCACCGTCGTGCATGTGTCACGTGTCACAATGTCACGTGACTAATCCGGTACTGGCAAAGAGGCGGACACTTGTACCCTCAATTCGTGCTCCCTCCCCTCATCTGGCGACTCTGTGTCTTATTAATTTAGTCCATGGGCATTTTTGGCTATCTTATCCAGCTATACCCTTTGACTTATCATTTTTCGGTCAATACTAAAAGGTTCAAAAGAAAATCATAACAATTGACTCTATAGGGTATTTATACGACATGTATAAATAGGTACAATACTTTTTCGACGAATATCATTTTGATTAAGTCTCTGGGTATTGATTAAACGAAATTAAATTCTTTCTACCCATGTAGATAGTCAAATTATAAATATTAATGTATCTATACGCATTTATATCTGCATTTTAATATAACTATAACATTAACAAAATGAACTCTGAGTATTTACTCTAATTACCTCTTCTCTTATTTGCTCTTCTTCCCTTTGTTATTTAGTAAACTAGAATGCCAGTACAGTTAATGACATGTGCATTCTAGAAAAGCCAAGACCGTAAATGTATAAATTATCCTCGGTCATAGGTTTATTCTAAATATTCAAAATAATGACAGTACGATATTGAAAAGTATGTTAAATCTGTATGTAAAAACTGTGAAAAGTGGGACAGGGAGTTTCTAAAATTAATTAGATTCACAATCTTCCGCTAGTGCATCATTGTTTTCAGGTTTCATTAACATACAATGTATTAGAATTGATTAAATTCATAATATTCCACTATTTCCTTCAATACACTTTGTATTTTATGGAAACTAACAAGTACGATTACCACTGTAAAATACCTATTACTAAAATATATGAACGAACCGTCATCAAGCTCATTAACGTAATAGATTCTATGATTAATTAGTCAGTAGTAAAAACTTCTGAAATGTGTTTGATTTTCATTGAACCGTTTTATAATTGCTGCCTCATAACGTACTTTGAATTTTTTCCTGTTTTACTGTATCATTACGTTTCAAATTTTTTTACGTTTTAAATTGTTTCACATTTTATACTTCCTGTTTGCCATTTAAATTCTATTACTCGATGATTAATAAATACATACTTTACTACGTTAATATGTTCATGTATTGTATTGTATATGCTACATAAACCATACCTGGTTGAAAGCAATAAATAAATAAATAATAATAAATACATGCTTCAGGTTGCAGAATGAAAGTAAAGGAATTCATATGATGTCAACCATACATACAGTAAATGTATGAAACATAAAATTGTTTCGTTATACGAATAGCCAAAAATTATCCAATTATTTCATTCTAAATAACCAATGAAAAGTTATACAAAATAATAACTGTTTGAAGAGAAATGTACTGAATACAATATTTTTGTCTTTCAAAATTAAAGAACTATACGAACTAAGTAATCAATTAAAACACTAAAAACCGTAGAAGAATTTAAAAATACGATTATATTATTTTCAACATATTAAAATATTTAAAAACAAAATAAGTTTATATTGCTTTCCAGGTTGTTGCAATTCAGGTAGAAAATTTCTATTCTGCATATAAAGATCCGCTGTCTAGTGATGAACTATACTTACATGGTTTTCACGCCATTTAACTATTCTTTTCGCTGTTAATGGAAGTAATATTTTCATGGTTAAATTGTAAAACATGAGAGGTTTGGTTTTTAAAATTTTATAAAACAGCATTTTTTAAATTTGTTCAGTTTTTGCATCGTGTTTGATCACGTGTTGTTTTTCCACATACAATTTATACTGTATCAGTTTCATGTAGACACGCATTAAAAAGCACATATTTTAATTTTGACACAAATCGAACACACGCGTCTTATTTTCCATCTGACCACAGATGTGGCCAACAAATCGTATCGGGAGGCGAGCCGTGCACACGAGGGCGCCATTAAAAAATTGTGGCACCTAAGACGTTACGATCCTAATGCACAATCGCGAGGGGGGGAAAACACCTTCGAGTTATGTCGAATAAAATTTCTGTTGGCCGTGTAGGTACCGTTGCGGGCAACTGTAAGCAATAAACCTGTCCTCTTCCCGCCACGAATCCTTCGCGGTTGGTCTTTCGCGATTCCGCCTGACGGAATCCTCACGGAGGCGTTACCGTTCATCTGCTTCGCGTAGAAACCGTAATTTAGCAACCTAGTGCCTCTAGCAACAAACCCCGAGAATATAATAGCTTCTGCTTTAACGGTTCGTGCTGCCATGCCGTCCTCCATCGCGAATCATACTTTTTCCGCGTCATAGTTTGCGTCCAATGGAACAGCGAATTTTCAGCACAACTGTACGGTAAATGGTAACAACTTCATTTCCTATTCATCGAATCCTGCTCCCAAAGCTTCTCAATTTCTTTCACACAAAAGTATCTTTGCTGCGCAAGAAGTAAAATTCGACAGTTTGATGATCGGCGATACATATTTTGCAGAAAACATTTTGCCAGTCTGCTGTATAAAATATTAGAATATTCATATGTCAATTTCAAACGGGGTATGCATGCATCTTGTTCAAATGCTGTGAAATAGAAAATTGTATTGTTGCAGTAACACTTGTGTTTCGTTCAATAATGTTTTTCAATAGCATTTTTCACAGATTTAAATTATTAGGTTTGTCAAGAATAGGTTTATCGAATGAAGACCGTTGCTAAATCTGGATTAGGGTACTGAGGATTAAATTGATCGGCCATGCCAAAGTGAATTGAGTATAAATTTAATATAGTAGCCTTGATCTAAGAAAAACCCTCTGCAATATTTCTTATATCCTGTGGTTCTACTATTTATTTGTGACCTCGTCGACAGCGCCGAACGTAGAAAAGGACAACGCATGTAAACACGGACCGCGCGGCCGAAGGCGCAAGACAAGGGTTTCTCGTGTAACAAGTTTAAAACATGAAAAATATTTTTTGCTTACATAAACAGTTTAACATCTCCAAAAAATATGTTCAAAAATAAATTAA
Source organism: Lasioglossum lativentre (assembly GCA_916610255.1). NCBI lineage: Eukaryota > Metazoa > Arthropoda > Insecta > Hymenoptera > Halictidae > Lasioglossum > Lasioglossum lativentre. The sequence continues at coordinate 26,442,318 of OU744357.1, read as the reverse complement.
CGGAGCTACAGCCCGTTGAAGGTTTTTAAACGACTCGTTTTAATAAGACAAATGTGACAGATATCTTGAGGTAGGTTGTATAAGAAGAAAATGGAAAATAATGAAGTTAGCATCGCATTGATATTTTAAACAATACAAGAAGTTTTTAATTTTTGCCGACCGTCGCGATCGCTGTTTCTCTTTCTTTTTCACTCGCTATCCTCTTCTACGTCTTAAACTTACTACTTACCGTCAATTTAACCACTAAATACAGTTGAAATTATATCGTGTTTAGTGTCATTTTAATCATAAAAATGCCAGAAATAAGTTGGTGGAAGTCCCATAAAAAATTATGAGAAATAAAGAAGTTTTGTAATTGGATTAGTAGTGGTTCACACCGATATACCCGACCATACTTACGCGACATGTTTACACTTTACACTGCTCGGCGACCGAGGCAGCTCGAGCAGTGGAGGGGATATTAGTTTTTCGTAGATCCTACGGATTCCGTTTTCTTAGATCAAGGCTTTACTGTATATCGATCTTATTATGGGAGGATGCAAACAACCCAACGAATCTTGAAATTCTTTTTGCCAATACATATGTATTATGATATGCAGCTGCTTACTGAACTTCGAACCAATACGCTGTAAGTATATTTCTATGATTAAGAGATATTATTTAACGAAGGTTTACGCATTTATTTTGACAAAACACGTACGCGTGTAATACATTTTATGTGTTTAATATAGTATACTTTATGTTGTGTAAAATGATAAGCATTTGCTTGCGTCACTTGAATAAACTCATCTCCATTTTCTAAGAGAATTTGCATCAGTGTACAAAGCATAAAATATTTTTAATTATGTGATTCGTCAAAATAATTGGGTAAGTCTTCGGTCAATAACATCTATTATTTATAAAAACATACGGCAAATTAATTCGAAATTCGATAAACAGCAATCTATGATAAATTATAGAAAAAATTACTACTGCGTTTAATAATGTGACGCGAATGGTAGTTTAATGTTATCAGATTGAGTTTTTTTTATGAACATAAATCTTAGCGAAAAGAGTGATCAAATCTAGAATAAGATTTTTTGTTATGATAAACTGCATTAGACTGAAAATGAATTCTTAATTAATGTCTATAATATTCACCAGACTATTCGTCTTATTCGAATGGCAGAACTTTTAAGTGCAATTTTCGGATAACAGTGACTCTGCTGTACTCTGGTACAAGAGAACAATGATCTCAAGCTAGAATTTCAATTTCTCACTGGTAGATTTTCGACACTATTCATCCCGTGTTACGTCGCTAGCGTGGAAAGCGTCTACTGTGACGCGAAGAATCCCGTTTCCACAACACAGTCGCATAATGGAATGATTAATACCGCGGCAGAGTTATGCAAGGTGTTAATGCATCGATTATGTACACGCAGGTACAAGTGCATCCCAGTCGAGAGAAGGGGGCGGTGACTTTCTCTGATGCAAATATGTGTGCCAGCGGCACCTTTCCGACGACCGGGCTCCCACGACGGTCGCTTTTCACTTTTCATTCAGATAACCGGCAGACATCAAAGTACCTACGATGGGTCTGTCTGGGACTACGATCAAGGATAGCCGCGAATTTCAAAATTCTAGGCCGTGAACTCTGAACAATCTCCCAGCGGAGCTAACAATATCACAACTTTTTGTGTCAGCCCGTACTAGGAAATTAAGTCATCCTAGAGAATTATGCATAAGACAGCTCAAGACAATTATGCTAATTTATTAAATGTTGAATATTTAACATATCTATACAGTGGCGGACATGCAATCAGTCTCATAATAGACCATAAATGGACCAAACGACTTCAGTTTTTCTGCCAAGCTGGATGAATTAATTTACTAGATGGTATTGCGTAACATGTAAATAATTACATGTTTGGCATAATTTTCCTATTTCGACAACAAAGGAAAAAAATTGATCAATGACCACACGTTTGCAGACAGTCATAGACAGCGGCGGACTGTTAATTTTGGGATCCTAGGCAGACACTTTTCGGGGACCTACCCTATTAAATCAAATTAACTCAAGTACCAACATTTTTTCTATAATTTATTTTTTCTTTAGTTTTTAATGTAAATTGTTTCAATTTTTATTTGTTTGACCGCGAAAGAGCCCTTTGACTGAACGGGGTCCTGGGATGCAATCCATAAAGCCCATGCCTAGATCCCCCCCCCAAAAAAATATTAATATTATGTAATTAAAACAATTTTAGCTTTTTAAGGACAATATCCTACATAGTGGCAATACGCGTACCATTCATGTTTATTTAACGTATAATGTTATAAGTATTATATTTAAAAAGATTTTTAATTTTCTTTAATTTTAAAAAATACATCACAAATTAATCAAATATACGAAAAATCAAACAATTCAATTAAAATGAAAATAATTACATGGTACCTTTCCTGTAAACCGAAATTATATGTATTATATTGTGTGCAAAGGATAGTTATTTTAAATCATTGTTAAGCATCATTAGTTAATACCGTTTTCTTTATTGCAAAATATCTTCACTTTCTAGGTCTCTTGCTACACATTACATAGTCCGTTTTCCTAAGAAACCTGTTACATATTTTTATTTCTCTACTTTTTCTTGAGAAAGCTTCAGTCAGGATGTGTAACATCGCATTTGTGAAAGTTTTTTCTTTACTTTGCTCGTCTTGGAATAATAGAAGTACATATGTGCATATGTAATATTATACCGGTGGTCTGGGTTAGGTTTTCTAACCTTGATACAGTTAAAATATGTTATAGGAATGTCCGGTGAGCGTGTTTCGAAATCCTAATTAGTAAATAAGGAAGTCATTATACAATTATATCCGCCAACCAATCAAAATATTTTTCAATGGCCTTTGCATGCAAGTACTTGTAATGTAAGACGTAGGAAACATCTGGCACCTTGAAATTCGAATTTCAAAGCTAAGATTTAACGGTTTAAAGTCCAGTTGATGGATGATTGAACTAAAAGAAATACGAAGAAAACAACATTAAGTATGTGAGCTGCGCAAGAACGTTAACTGTTCAAGTTACTAAAAGATAAAAACATGTTAAAAAAATATTTGTTCAATATTTGTTATAGAAATATATAAAACAATGTTCACAAGTATGGAAGACTTATTTCAAACGATCATCTTCTTCGAGTAATTCCAAATATAAACGAATAAAATAGAAAAAACTAATTATTACATTGCATGCTACTTTTGAAACTATACAGAGTGTCCCGAAAATGTTGGGCTTCCTTAGAAGGGATGATTCTTGACGTCATTTGAAGTAACTTTTTCCTTTGCGGAAATGTTCTCCGTGGCTTTGTTAACGAGTTATTAACGAAGAACGCGGACCAATCAGAGCACGCAGTTACAGTAGATGGATTCCGGCTCGACGACAGATCCCGCTGAGCGTGGCGTTGGCATTGGCCAAGACAGAATCCGTCTGCTGTAGCCACGCCCCGAATGACCCGTGCTGTTACTAACTCCTGGACGAAGTCGCAGAGAGCATTTTCGTAAAGGAGAAAGTTATTACAAATTACTTTAGGAATCACCCTTTTCAAGGAAATACAACATTTTTGGGACACCCTGTAGACAGCTACACTTGTGCGTATACGGGTCATTCGTCCTCCAATAAATTTCACGCGTTGGCCAAGTCGTTAGAGGTTTGAAGAATCTGGAAGCTAAGCGTCCAGTTATCCGTTCGTAGATTTATCGTTCCACTTTCGTGGCCGCAGATCCGTTCCAGCCTCCGGCAAACTGCTCAGACTAAAAGACTTTTCGACGTTGCGGATTGTAAATCTTTGGTGTGCCATCACGGATGTTATCGCGTATCGGTAATACCAGAAATATTTGGGCACAGATTTCCTGATATCCTGGTTTCGAATTTTTTCAGTGGTTTTTTCAATTTCTTTATTGCGAGCTTGTTGCACTGTTTTCTTTGTTAGCGATGCTAACCATTCAATTTATGAAAAGTTTGTTCAAGTGTGTACTTTGAATAACGAAATTAGGTCATCTGCAGCCTGTATTATTAGTAATTACTATTTCAAATATATGATCTACTTATGGCTACAGTTTACTGAATCATACCTAGAACAGGAAATGATATCAACGGTAAAAATATGTGTTCCATGTATAATGATACATACGTTCTTGACCAAAGGTTTCCAAGAATTTCCTATTTCCCGTAATAAGCAATAATAAGAGAAAAAATATCAAAACATATAATGGACAAAATTTGAAATATCGTGTCTTTATGGTAAAAGACTTCTTAAAATACACTTTTATTATTCAATATTTACGATATTTTACAAAATTTTATGTTTTTTGGGAAAAAGAAAAACTAAGGGAAAGATAATTTGTACATTCATATTTGTACTTTCGTTCTTTTCTGTTCATGTACGAAAGTATTTTCTCTAGTACGTTCCTTCTTTCATTTTAAATATTATGTAATATTATTAAAGCAAAACGAACAAGAAAATAGAAGGTATTAATTAGAAGATAGAAACAAAAGATGAAAGTTAATTCTCAGGATTTTGATTCCAATGTTTCATGGACATTAAAAATTCATTTCATCAACACATTGTTAATGGTGCATAAAAAATTCACTACAAATGTAGATTCATAAAATAGTGATTTAAATGTATCCACGCGTATCTGAGAGTAATAGGAAAGTTGCGCAAGCAAAAATTCCCGGTGATCTTTGAAATGTCAGATCCGCATGTGCACATTACGCATACATTATTAATTCTTCAACCTGAAAACATCAGACTCAAGCTGCCAATATAAGAATTTTAGGAGGATATTAAAAACTAATCTTTTTAAATTAGAAAACAGAGATATTGATCATAGATGAACGAAACTAGCGAAAATAATGAAAATTTAAGTTAATGTAAAAATTACAAACATTGAATTTGAAACACAAACAGAATATTTTTAAAAAATTTGTTATTCTTCAATATTAATCTTTTATTCTTTAATAATGATCTTTTTAATTGGTTATTCTTTAATATTGTTAAAAAATTAAACTATGAAATTTGCAAAAATACATATTTTACACATAAAGTCAGATTTATTAAACGTCGCTGTCGACAACGCGACGTTTCAAAAAAATGTTCCAAATACAGCATGTCCATAATAGAATTTCAACATTTTTTGGCTGTTTTGCACAATAAAAATAAGGAACAAGTTTCACTGTATAAGGCCTTTATAGAGTCGCCAGATTAAGACTTGTCCCCCCACTCTGCCTTCCCTTTCTACGACGCTATTCCCCCACGCTTCCGCCGTGGCCCGGTCACGTGACGCGTTTGGTCTCTGTCACTCGTGCATGTGTCACAATGTCATGTGGCTAATCGAGAGGGCAGAGAGAGGGTAACTTTTTCCCCTCAATCCGAGTCAATTCCCCTGAACTGGCGACTCTGGGTCTTCACGGTGTACCAAGTATTACTGGAAAGATGGCAGTACACCTTTCATTGAAATCTCGATAAATTTACCAAAAAAAAGTCGAACGTCAAGTTTAAAGGGCTCGTTGTAAAGGGCAAGCCCGAATCTATGGTTGATTCAGTTACGAGAAAAATTTTCTAATGTATTTACAGACGTTTCGATTTGTAACATTTTCGACCAAACAAAGTCTTCAACTTCCCAGTCGCTGAATCATGCGAAAGTATCTCAGATAAAAATAAACGCAGAGTGGTAAAATTAGAGGCTCCGAACTTTAAAATGATTCCAGGATTAATATTGTTGTACTACTTTTTTGACGCAACTACAGTAGAACCTCGATTATCCGAACAAATTGGGACCGAGGGGTTCGGAAAATTACTTATTGACGCAGTTTATTGAGACATACGTACATAACATATAACAAACTTAAAAACAAGCCGAAGGAACCAAATGAACGACAATAACGATATTTTAACCATTCATACATTACCACATTCATTACATTGCACGCATCGATCATGCGGCATACATCATTGCTTACAGGCTTACATGGATAACTCATTTCAGCTAACACTTATTAAATACAAAAGTACTACTGCTATAATTAGGAATGTGATATACAGGGTGTCCCGTAACTGGTGGTACAAGCGAGTAGGGGATGATTCTACGTGAAAAATTGAATCGAAAATGTAGAATAAAATTTTTTCATATGACGCTTTATTTTCGAAAAAACTAAGTTTGAAAATTTATCGAGTACGCGTGTACTTCATTTAGCTTCAGTTCGACGGATTTCATTGTAGATCACCTCCATTCTTGTTCGTAAACGTTGTCAATGAATCGATGGACAGATTTCCAGAATTCGTCTAATTTATGAACTGTTGGAAGCGATGTCCACGGTGCTGCAAACATAACTGTGCTTTCCTTATTAAATTGCATCGAACGTTTATGTAAATTTTCAAACTTATTTTTTTCGAAATCAAAGCGTCATACGAAAAAATGTTATTCTACATTTCCGATTCAATTTTTCACGTAGAATCACCTTCTACTCGCTTGTACCACCAGTTACGGGACACCGTGTATAATGCTTAAAATATATGTGTATGTACATATGTATATGTATACGATACAATATACATATGTATACAGTTAATATTAACAAAACTAATTTGTTAAAGTAATTTTTATTTTTTGGACCATCGAAGACTGTCTTTTCGAGATCTCTCGGTCACTGGTTCGGATAATCGAGATTCTACTGTATCACCATTTAAATATCGACAATTTCTCGAGAATGGGAAATTTAGTGTTGAAATAGTTTTTGGATCCACTGCATTTATTTTCTGACGTAATCGAGGACACATATTGAACCATATTTCTACAATATGTACCTACTAGTCGCGAAGGATCCGCCAGGTAATTTTCCCGTCGCGCCACTTTCGCTGATCTTCGAGCCAATTAAAACGTTACAACGGCGACGGAAGAAACCGGAGGTAAAACGTAATGACGAGTGATTACACAAAAATCGAACCACTTTCCCACAGCTTTGACTCACCGTTCCCGGAGACATTAAACCGTCGTTCGAGGTACAGCCTGGTTCTAATTGCGAGCTAATTATATCAATTACGTAAATTCTCTCTCGCATCCTTTATTCACCGGAGACCACGGTCGTAGAAGGGAAAATCGAACAAAAACTTCTCGTTGACAAATAGATTTATTCACGAGTGAAAAGCGGTTAGTTAATCGGCCTGTCATCTGGATCAAATCGAGCGCTGCGACAAGACTGAAATCGAATACGTGCCGTGAGTCATCGATAACGTGGTCAATGAAAGTAGAAAGTATCTAGTAAAAGGATCGGGCCGTGGTACATAGTGCCAAGAATTGTTTCCAAGACTTTCCTCTGACAAAGTGAACCGCGCTACCGGGTAGTTAATCACGATCTATCGATTTTACGCGACAAGAATAATCATAATTGTTAGACGAATGCAGTCTCATTTGCTGTTTCCTATTAATACATTAATTTCACTTTTCGAAAAAATTTTTGAGATTAAAACGGGCAGCCATTAGAAAAGATAAAGCATAAAATGATAAAAGAGATACATTTCCCACGAAATGGAGTATAATATTTTATTAATTTATAACGATGTGTCTACAAGTATAAATCATCTCCTTGTAACGATTTAGTAAGGTAAAATGTTTTTCCTTAGTAACAGTATTTGTAGTAGAAGTATACATATGTATAGTTGCGTTATTAAACCTCTTTCATCATTTCCAGTGCATTTATTATTTCTTCTCCACAAACAGCTATAAGACTTCATTTATTCTTAAACTCTTCAACTTGTGTACAGGGTGTATAGAAAATAGAAACTATGTATATGTCGCGATTATTTTTTAACAAGCCAAATATAGGTATAGGTTCTGTTCTATGCTAAACCTGGGTATGCTTTTTCTCTGTCAATACTGACAGAAGTGGTGGCAGAAAAGATCCCGGGCGTGAGCACTCTCATTTCCTCTCTGCAAATTCTTACCAACAGATACACAGGGTGTCCGAAAAATTTTGATTCCTCAGATCATTTGAAATAACTTCTTCCTTTACGAAAATGTTCTTCGCGGCTTTGTTCGGCAGTTATTAACGAAAAACGCGGACCAATCAGAGCGCGGCTACTGCAGACGGATTCCGGCTTGGCCAATCGAACGCTACGCTCAGCGGAACCTGTGCTCTGATTGGTTCGTGTTTTTCGTTAATAACTCCTTAACAAAGCCGCGGAGAAGATTTTCGAAAAGGAAAAAGTTACTGGAAATGACCTGAGGAATCACCCCTTTCAAGGAAATGCGAAATTTTTCGTATCTAACTAGCGTATCGCATAGTTTCCCTGCTAAAAATTTTAATAAAACGGAGAATAGTCGCAGAAAAAGAAATTTTCTGAGCTTTAATGAAAAACATTTTTCTGTTCATTTAATCCGATATCAAATTTATCTGAACAAAAGCTACCTAGTGCATCTAGTTATCGTTACAAAAATGATTTACGACTGTATTTTTACGTTCTTTTACAGTTGACTGCCGGCTCTGAGCGACACGGGCGATCGATAATCGTTCGGTGCATTCTTACCTGTTCCGAGCGCGAGCAGTGCGATTTCGTCAACATCACCGACGGCGATGTCTAGCGCAGGTATCCATAATTCCCTCCAGGTTGATACCACAAACTGACCCACTTTAACGACAACGGGCCGAATGCATTGCACGGACACGGACACGGACAGACGAACGTGGCACGAGGTAACGTACCCGTACGCGTACACATGTAATGCAAGTACACGTACGTGCGTCGTACGTCATACAAGTTGCGTACTGCCTGATTCTTTTGGGACAATCGCCTCGGGAATGCCGATCGTAAACTACTTTCACGGCGAGAACCATTTATCCGTGATGATTACAGCCGGAAATTACCGTGCAACTGGAGTAACCATAGATCGACGAACTATGAACTTATCGTAGCAATCAAGAACTTTTATGTTATACATTCTTATTATTAGACTCCGGATCTTTATGCAAAATACAAATTTTCTGCATCAATTGCAGGACATGGTAGCTAAATTGTATAGATTTATATTGTTCGCTAATAATTTGGTTAAAAAATTTGAAAATGATGAATTTTAAACCCGCATAACTTTTGAACCAGTGAATTCCTAACATTACAATTAGGATTTTCGGTATTTTCTCGTAAAAATCTACAGGATTACATAAAAAAAGTCCAAAATTTTTGATCCCATAAGGCGAAGTTTAGCCAAAAATTTTAATGTAGTGCGAATAATGTATTAAACTCGTAAAGTCTTGTAATATTTTCTCTGTTTTAAATTGCACCTATTCATTTTTATCATAAATGCATAAAATCTTGAGTCTGCTTATTATATTGAGTTCGTGATCAGTTAATATAAAGTTCTTCTCGTTATGCAAGTATATTATTGTTTAGATACTTTTTTCAACGTCATAACATCATGGCCATTGGCAATTTTATTTGCTACACTGAATTATAGGCACTTATTATATTATACAAATCACGTTTGATTTATATAGTTATAATACTTCGACTGTTAATTTAGCAACCGTGAAAATTCCACAAAACCAAAATAATTGATTTAATAAAATGGAAATTGAAAATTTAAGATCTGTGATAAAGACTACTCTTCCAACCTTCTTATATTTTACAGATCCTATTCAAATGTGAAAAACTAAATAAGGTAGCGCAAAAATTCATTTTTAGATCTGGACAAATAATACTGTCTCGCATTTCTGGAAGATGTGGCACAACAAGTGTTAATACAGTTAATAAATGGACTGCGGATTTATATGTAAAATAAAAATTGTCTGTATTCATTACAATATACAGGAGCTACGTAGACATTTTTTTGTTTTCTAATTTTTAGATTCTTGGAATACTTTCACTATTTTAATTTTGATCCACTCATTCTTGTCGTAAATGCATAAAATCCGCATTCTATTAAAAAATCACGGTTTCATCAAAAGAGCTCTCTATAGATGATTTCACAAAGTTTCATTGACAAATGTTTTATTTTTGCATACGAATAATATTCTAATTATTATTTACATAAAAACTTTCAATGGTTTAGCCCAACGTGAAAAGTATAATCACAGTGAATATTAAATAGGAATTCCATTTAACCCAATATCTCAATAGAATGAAATAAAAATGGCAGCAAATTGCTCGAACAGAATAGATGTAGTTATTATGCAATTTCTACTGAATTAGGGAAAGATGAAAGCAATTAATATTTTCTCTGTTCTAATTCAATAAATGAGTGACTCCTAATGATAGAAAATTTGTTCATTTCTTTTATTTCATCACAAGACTAGAAACTTTCTTTTTCTGAGAGCATATCAGGAGAATAAATGTGAGAATTCCATTGGTAGGAAATAAGATGTAATTTTAACATTAAGTAGCGCATGGCGGAAATATTGCTCACTTTGAGTTTATATCGTTATAAATTTCTAAAGTTTCTGGCGGTTGTAACATTCGGTTCGTTCTGATATTTAAATGGAAAACTGAAATCCTAGTCAATTGCCTGTTTTTCAGTAAAATAAAACAAATCATAAAAAGATTCTCAATTAAGTTTATTTATTAGAAATAACCATATCGTGATGGTTCAAGCGTAATATTATTAAATAGTACCTATGCATAAGTTTAATTATTTAATTACATTCAAAATAGCGAAGAAATTTGTTATACATATATTAAAAGCAAATACTGAAACTTTTACGTAATTATTTAAAGAAATATAGTCTGAACAAAGTTTGTCAGGCGATATAGTTTTAATAAAAATTGGTAAATATATATATTCAATTTAAATTTACCTTAATCTTTATTAGCAAGAAAAAATTTTTTAGTAGAATAACTAATAATATAAAATGTTCATGTTTCACGGTTATTGTCGTTTTACATACGGTATGTATTTTAAGTCAGGAAATTGAAGGTATGGTTGTAGTAAGTTTGCATAATTGTAAAACAAGTATTCCTAAACTGATCAGGTTTTGGTGAAATTTAAATCCCTCTCTAATACCCATATTTGTTATATAATATTATGTTGTAAACAGTAACATATATGTTACATAATAATACCCATACACCTTTTTTAAAATTATTTGTCAAAATATTTAAATATACATATATTTATGTCCATAATATTCTCCGTAAAGACGAGTTCACTTACACCAAAGCTGGGTACACAGTCATACATCATCACCGATCCACCATCGTGTTTCACTGATCCATCTCTTCTTTCTTACCACGCTCTCACCCATCCATCACCGCCATAGACACTAAATTTACATTCATCTGCGAAAATAACTGTATTCTACCACTCGCTTTCTTTCGATATACTATAGTTTTTCGCATTTTCAAGCCTCTCCGTTTTATTTACCATTAATGTATGGTTTTTTCCCTGGCTATGATACACTTCACACTTCTATCCTTATAATTCTTGATTTGTTCTCTATATGTGTTACTGTAACACCAAGTTCTACTAATTTGGTGACTGTTTTCGGAATATTCAATTGAGAACCGTTTTAAATTTCTCTTGCAATAAAATGACTTTCACGTTCTTCCGAGAATTCTCAAACGAGCTTGGGATCAATCCCATCTTCCGTTCGATACCTTTTTATAATGTCCCATACAGAGTCGCCAGATCAGGGGAATTGACTCGAATTGATGGGAATAGAGTTACCCTCTCTCTCTCTGCCAGTACCAGATTAGTCACGTGACATTGTGACACATGGACGACAGAGACGAAACACGTCACGTGACCGGGCCGTGGCGGAAGCATGGAGGAATAGCGTCGTAGAAGTGGAAGGGTAGGGTGGGAGACAAATCCTAATCTGGCATTCCCGTATAGGAAAAGTTACTTCAAATGACGTCAAGAATCATCCCTTCCTAGGGAGTCCAATATTTTTGGGACACTCTGTATACTTTCAAGAGTAGCATGCAATGTAATTGTAAAAAATTTATTCTGTTTTAAAGGGCGTACGAATACTTATGGGACTGACTGTATGTGTACAAGAAATAAATTAAAACGATTTTATGATAGACGACAAACAGAATAAGCGTAATGGAGTATCGTACTAAATAATAGTTAAAAACACTCCCTATCGCAAGGTACATACATACAATTTATCGCTGTTAACGGTTCACGATAAAACATTACACCCAACCTTATTATCTATGTAGTACAGCGAGTAGATTCAGAGCAAAGGAACTAATCGATTTATCAGGTAGTTTATGAGAGTTGGAATATGTGCATCTATACAGGGTGTCTAGCGTAAATGAGAACTATTAAACAACGGAAATATATGTGCTGTAGTGAAAAAATGTTTCAGACGAAAGTTATAAATTATAAGGTATGAAATGAGACAAGTTATGGTGCAATTTATTGCTTCTCGTAACGACCTTGAAAAATCTGGAGAAAGTTGATATTTTTATGTAGATATTTCCATAACCATTTTACTAATCACATTGTAAAGACTATTGCTTTCGAAATGCATCGATGTTAGATAGAAGAATGTGCAATCAAAGATATAAATTTCTATTGTGCAAAAGATACACATAAGTAAATAGTCTTTAGAAATCATAAAGCTTTTTTACCAAAATATTAATAAATATATATACATGAATTCTAATTCATACCTTATACCCAGACAGAAGATCATCATGCAACAAAAAATTTTTCTACCTGAATTGCAACAAACTGAATTGAAATAGAAATTTATTTTCTTTGTTAATATGTTTCGTAGGTTGAAAATAATATAAAAGTATTTATAAAGTATTCTCATGTTTTGACTGTTTTAAATTACACCATTTTTGTCATAAATATATAAAATCGGCTATCTACTTACAATTTTTGTCTCAAATATTTTTCCGAATAGTCCATCATTTTTAGAACACTTAACCTGAACACCTTGTATACGAACACATACATATACAACCGACGCGGTGCAACGGTGAAACCGTGCCCGCATTTCGATGCAATTTAAATTCCAGCAATGCATTAACAGTTTTATATACTAAATTCTATCTAGAAGTGATTTATTTGACTGGTGCCTGTGTACTCGCCTTTCAAATAACATTTTTGATTTATCAGTTTAGAAGATTTAAATGAACAATCCTTTTAGACGGACATCGTCATGGCATCGTCAAATTATTTCTATAAAGTATACCATTTTATTAGATATCCACGTATTTAGTAATACACATTGTCGCATTTTAATGAAAAAGAATTCGTGTTTTGTAAAAATGTGAAGAAATATTGCTTTAAATAAATACTTCGATCTTATTTAATAAATTACTCTTGGATCTTAACATTATCTGCAACCAGTGTCGCCAGATCTGGGGAATTGACTTGAATTGAGGGGAATACAATTACCCTCTCTCTGCCATCAGCGACTCTGAATGCGACCTCGAATAAAAAAATTTTTGATTATGTTTCCGACTTGATTTTTCATATTAAATCACTCAATTCTGTTCCATGTATCCTGAATATACTGCATAATGTTTAAAACTATTTCAACCATGTAGTATATTATGTTGTTACATAAATAAGTTCGATTGCGAGTATAAACATGTTTCACCTTTAAGTACGTTTTTGCAGTTTTTCAAATAAAAAATGATACTGAATATAATCGAATTTCTTTATTTTACTAAAATAAGTAAGTACCGTTCTCCTTTCCCGCAAAATTTTCCTCATTATAAACGTACAAACACATTTATTGCCGACCGTATATTAAATATTTGATTTTCATAATCTCTTGCCTCGGGTTATATGTATAATGCAATCGATATCGCGATGTACATGTAAACTTTCCGTTGCATAACACGACATTAAGATTCATAAATTTCAATTAAACCTGAAATCTGCGATTACAGAACTATCGGGAAACACGATTGACACGAATCGGCAAACCGAGCGAATCCATATTGCTCCGAACGATAGCCGTGATTTTTCTTGTTGCAGTATACATGTGTATTTTGCCGTAAAGTTTTCTCCGCGAAGCTAATAAAATGGTGGACATCAATTTAACGGTCGAGGCAAGAAAAGGATGATATACGTCGCGGATCTGTCAAATAGACGCCTCGAGTGGTGATTTTTCGAGAAGCCGGTCAGGATAATTCCGGTAATTTGTCGAAGATTTACCTGACAATGCCTGAAAATAGCTGCGCGTAAACAGCCTGACCGAACGTAATTGCACACACGCGCCGATTTTCAACTGTGGTCGAGCTCTCGTTTTTATCATTCTTTCGAAATAGTCGCGCGACTGGCATGGCGGTTCCGTGTAGTTAGGCCCGATTGCAATTGGAAAGAGAATGTGTCAGGAATGTTGGACACGTTCGAAGTACCAGCAGAAAAATGCACGCTTGCACAGTCAATACTAAACGTTACTGAATGTTGAATTCAACCGGAATTGAGCAACACAGTTTTTAGAAGATAAACATAGTACTTTCATTATTTCGCTAGATTAAGAATTCAATTGGCCAACGAATTGTTTGACTAATTGAATAATTCTATTTTCTCTGGAAGAAAGGTAGTTTATTTTGTGCCATCGTATAGTTATTAACGCTCGGACTCCTGCGAGTTCTATGCCTATGCCGGAGTCATTTCTGACCCACACCGATATTTCACTAATACAGTTTCATTCCGATATCAGACGATACAGGGTGTCCCAAAAATGTCCGAGTTCCTTGAAAAAGTTCGCCTCCGAATACCCCGGTGATACACATTTCGAAGCAGCAAATGCATTTACGCCTAAATAAGTGAGTTCTGATTAAATCAATTTGTGCCCCTTCTCTTGTTCACTGCTTGACCACGGCGTGCCACCAACACTACGCTCAATGGAACCTGCCGTCGCGCCTAGCCGGACTCTCCCCGCCATCGCACGCTGAGACTGCTCTCTGATTGGTCCGTGTTTTTCGTTAACATCTTGTTAACAAAGACGCGGAGAACATTTTTGGGACTCCCTGTATTATTTCTTTAAAGGGAACATATTCAGTTGATACACACCGATTTTGATTAAACTTATGTGAGATATAGTTCTTCGAAAAATATTTGACACGTATTTTTTTTTATCGGCAACATTTATCGGCCCTGAAAACAGCCCTCGAAGTCAGAGGTCAAAACCACATTTTTTTAGATATCTGGGAAACCCGAAGTCGAAAAAAATTGATTTTTTTAAAATGTGTATTTTTTAATGGGAAATGTAGTCGCGCAAGAATTTTTTAACAAACTTTTTTTTTCTCAAAAAATGTGGTTTTGACCCTTGACTTCAACTTCGACATCCACTTGAGTGGATGGTTGCCGATAAAAAAAAATACGTGTCAAATATTTTTCGAAGAACTATATTTCACATAAGTTTCATCAAAATCTGCATGTATCAACTGAATATGTTCCCTTGTTAGACAACACTATTACAATATTCGGTTTTCTGTTAATCTGATAATCGAGATTCATTATATTACAGAAATTTGTAAAATTGATGTAAATTTTTGTTTACAAATTACATTTTTCTGTTCTAAGTGGCACGGAATAACGTTGTAATAGACAGTGTGTATCGTCGCAGTTTAATATATGTCGCTGCAAACACATATGTGTAGTCATGATACCTTGAATTCTTAAAATTTTCGAAAATTCTGAAATTAATGCCGTCTCAAAAATATAATCATTACTTTATTTATTAGATTCAGATTGGGTAAATATTACATCGTCTTCCATTACGAGTTGTCATTTTAAATTTCGCGCTACTTTTTATCAGTGAAAATTAGAGTTGTCACTCTTCGACACGCGGTTAGTAAAATCGTAAAAAATTGTATAATCGTAAAAAATCAGCGTTTTTCTTATTCGCATATGACACACCGATATTAACGATATAACTGTAAACACATCCGAACGTATCGATCCTCGTTCAGCTGCAGAACTTTCTCTGCGTTCATTAGAATTCAATCGTTTCCTGAATTCCACGAGTGCTTCCTTCGAGCAGCAATCTCGTTCGTTTACATTTTCATGGAAAAATGTCTGCTAGCATCGCGTCAAACGATACTTCCGTAAGAATAGCCGACAGATCAACGTTAAAAATGACCTTTTTGCATACCGGAGGCGAATGATCAGAGATTTTCGTCTCTGAAAAAGAGGAGGAGAACGTGGAATGAAGGTGGCCTCGAGAGGAAAGCTGTATTTTCAACGAGGATACGTGTCTTATCGCATTTTCCATTCACGGAAATCGCGTACGCTTGCATATACATATATATACAATGTGTACATACATACATAATACGTACATACATACGTGCGTACATACGTATGTGGCGTCGCGTCGTCCCGTATGTGCATCATCCCGGCAACGTAAGTGCGTTTCCATGGTGTTGCCGTGGTTGTAGACCTCAGGTTCACCTTAAGGTTGGCACGAGGTGCAAAATTATTGCTCTTCGTTTAAATTGCGCGAGATTTTTCCGGGTCCGGCGGATACTGTATAAAGAGGGCCGCTCGTAGAGAGCCTATCTTATTGCGATTGCGCGTGGATCGCTTGAAAGGATCACAGGACAAACCCCAGGCTAGAATTATACGTGTCGGCCAAGTTCGCGGGTGCACGAATCGCGGAAATTACGAGGACGACGCGAAATATGACTCGTACTTCTCTTTCATTCGACCGTGACCCATAAATTTATTACAGCGAGCCTGGTGGTTTCGTGCCGCAGCATCCGGGGATCAAAGAAAGACTCGGATATATGATCCGAGTATTATTCTTTTTTAAACACAGAAACGTACCTACACAATTTGTAGTTCTTTGCGTTCCAAAGCAGTTATTTTGTTTGTTTTTTTTTTGTTTTGTTTTTGCAAACGATGCACTGAATTTCTTCGCGGGAATAAATTGAAAACAGTCAAAAATAACTTCTCCAATTTTCATGTTAACCCTCTCCGTGTTTTTGTTAAATATATTAGACATTACACGAATTCGTTTTTTTAAGTTTACGGTAAATTTGATATTTGTTTATGACTCTCACTGTCATTGTTCACAAGGAGACCTCTGCACTTCATAATTGTTATCGCAGTAGTCGGTTCACTGTTTTAGTCAGTTACATACGAGCTGAAGCGAAGTGACCTTCAAGTTTGTGAAAATACCAAATTTTGGAACGAAAAATAAAATATACAGGGTGGTCCACGCAACTTGCACACCTATAATAACTTCCAAAATATGCGTTGCACGAAAAAGTTTTGTATACATAGAAGTTGCATGGTTTGAAGGGGTACATTATGTAGTGTATATATTTTTTTTACAGGTGGAAGCGTTTCGGAGATTTGAAGGTAGATTTTGGTTTTTTAAATGGAATACTATATTTTTTATACCAAAATATGGAAGAATGTCGAATTCTGAGTACAATAATATTGACCTTCATTAGCCCTAAACCAAATAATTAACGAGTAATTGCACTTTATTTCCTGAAAATTTTCTTCGCGTAATATCAAGTTAGAAATTCAACCTTATGACAGATTTCCCCAGGACAGATTCTTAACATATTACGCGAAGAAAATTTTCAGGAAATAAAGTCCAATTACTCGTTAATTATTAGGTTTAGGGCTATTGAAGGTCAACACTTTTTTAATCAGAATTCGACATTCTACCATATTTTGGTATAAAAATTATAGTATTCCGTTTAAAAAAAACAAAGTCGACCTTCAAATCTCCGAAACGCTTGCACCAGTAAAAAAAATAAATACACTACATAATGTACCCCTTCAGACCATGCAACTTCTAAATACAACATTTTTTCGTGCAACACGTACATTGGAAGTTATTATAGGCGTGCAAGTTACGTGGACCACCCTGTATATGTATACAGTGAACGAATTGTTTGAAAAGAATTATGAGTATTGATACAAATCTAAATAAATGTTTTATGAAAAATTTATTTATAAAACTATTCTGTGGTTAAATGACAATATTTCGTGCCTTTGAGGCATATTTTAAATTGTCATTATAGGCGCAGATAAAACAGTTAAACATCTCACCTATACTTTCGTCTTCAACATTCGGAATAATAGCAATTCCAAAAAATTTTTTTACACATTACCCAGTAACCTAAAAAAATTCCTCAAAACTAATCGAATTCTATGTATTGCTAGTATATTGCTCAATTATCCATAAATAATTTCAGGCATTATTTCGTCTTTAAAAACATCCCATTTTTTAAATTACTTTATTAAAAGTTGAATTTATATTTTGTTGACAGTAGACTTTTAGCAAATCCGCGGGTTTGAAACCGCAGGATTAAGCGATTAGTCATACGCGTAGCATGGGAAAGTGGGTCAAATATTACCGGACTATTCGCCAGTGTACAAGTTCCTGATTTTATGGTCTACGACAGAAATAATTATTCATAATGTCTCGATCGCTAACAGCAATAAAGTACCGGCAACATTTGAAGACTGTCATAATTCTTAGCTTATAATTAATACCATACTTGATGTCGTAATTACGTAAAAATGATTAAGTATACTTTTCACACATTTTTTCAAGGACTTTTTGCAACTTCAGAGGCAATATGAACATATTTTTCTTCAGTAGGCAAACGTTAAAATTATTATAGTAACTATAATAATAATTTTAATAATTACTATATTTCCATTATTAAACATTTTTTGTGCATTTTATTTTAATGTTTTGCCATTAAATTAGTTAATAGCGATCAATAATATTAATGGGACAGTTAGAGAATCTAATAATTGAACGTACAAACTTCTAATTTATATGTATAATATTTAATATACTTTCCTTATTCAAATAATATCCATTAAATAAAAATATTTATGATCATCTGCCCGTACTTTAGTAGCTTAAATTTTGCAGGTTATCTGAATCTGAAACATAATCTCAATAGCCTTCGAATAAATTATCATTGTAGATTAACACTGAATTTCTCAAATTAAAATTCCATGTACACGTAAAATAAAATATTTAACAATAAAATTAATTGCGTTCAGTTCAATTAAGTAACCCCATTTTAATAAAATTGTAAACAAGCAAAACAAACTAGAATTTCTCATAGTAGCGAATATGATTCGATCGCGCAAACGTAATTTGTCATTGCAATTAACCCTCGGACCAGAGTCGTCAGATGTGGGGAGGGGGCATGAATTGAGGGGAAAAAGTAACCCTCTCTCTGGCAGTACCTGACACATGCAAGCAATAGATAGACAAAACACGTAACGTGACCGGGCCGCAGCGGATGCGTGGGGAATAGCGTCGTAAAAGGGGAAGGTAGAGTGGGGACACAAGTCTTAATTTGGCGACTCGGACTCCTGCGAGTTCTAGGCCTATACCATTTTATTTCTGACTCGCACAGATATATCACTAATACAGTTTTATTCCGATATAAGACGATGGCTCGGGACCGGTCTTCGTCGTATTTCAGATGAGGGTACGCGGCTTGGCTTTGTTGAGAATATGCGAGAGTCTCAATGGTAGCGGCAAACAATAAAGTGGTCGGCCGAGCAGCGACACAATTCTTCAGCAATATCTTTCGTTGGAAAAGAATAGAATATACCCTCTCGTGTTGGCACTAAGCGGTATCGAGCGAACAACTTCAAAAGAAAGAGAGGGGATAGCGATTTTCTTATTTCGAAATAAAAATAATAAAATAAAATAAATAATACGGGGGGTTAAAATAAGATATCACAATTCGTAATTCTTGCAAGAGCAGTGACGCTATTGACCTGTCGCGCGAGATCGTTACAACATGGTAACGACAATTTCTTGAAATCAGATGATTTGCCAAGCTTGCGAAATTTTTTAAGTCTCCACGGATCTAATTACGTGGAAGATCGTATCGTCCGTGGAGCAGTTGGCGGGAGTCGCATAATTTAACGAAGCACACCGCGCGGTTAATTGATCCTGGGTGTGACGACGAATTAATGTGTAAGGTAGCAACGAGGTCGTAATTACTTATTCAACAGATACGGCAAATAGGTGAAAGAACCTCCAGAATAATTGGGCACGGAACGGGGACTGTTGAACTACCGTTGATTTATTGCCAACATAACAAGGAGTTAGTACATTCCGTGTTGCATGTTATACAATTTACTCTCTTTGACGAAACAATATTATCCGCTCAGCATTATAGGAAATCCGTAAGAGGCTTTATTACCTAATTGAATTATGTCACCGTACATTCAATACGCACGGTGTTGTGTAAACGGCGAACAAACTGAACAGCAGTAATACTACGAAAAAAATACGTTAAAAACGTAGTGTCTACTTTTCTGTAACTGTGCTCATTTTTTAAATAAGTAACTGCGTCATTGGATACAACAACTTGGGTAACATGTGTGTTAATTCGTGCATTAATTAAATCTTCAACGCTTTACCTACCGGAAGCCTATTACTAGGATTCTTTATAATTGTAATTTATAATTAACAATCTGTTTTTACACAATAACCCTAAACAAAATTATTAGATTACGTTACTGGAGCTAATGTGATGGTTCACGATTGAAATTGCTATTGTTATCGAAAATTCTTAGCCATGTACCATAGACTTTCAAAAATGATAAAACAATCGCTTCTATACAGGGTGTCCTAAAGATGTCGAAAAACCTTGAAAAGAGTGGTTCCTGAGGTCATTTGAAGTAACTTTTCCATTTACAAAAATGTTCTCTGCGGCTTTGTTAACAAGTTATTAACGGAAAACACGGACCAATCACAGCGCTTTAGTCGGGCTGTGATTGGTCCGTGTTTTTCGATAATAACTTCTTAATTTTCACAAAGAAAATAGTTACTTCAAATGACCTCAAGAACCACCCCTTTAACGTTTCCCTAAATTTTGGAACGCCCTGTATAATGTGGTAATATCGATTTTTTCAAGACCAAAGTTTTGCGAGAAAAAAATTACTTGCATACAGGTTTGAGAGAGGCAACGTCCAAGCGTCGAATCTCCCGCTTTCTTTTTCAATCGCTATCTTCCTTTACGTTCGGCACACTAGAAAGAATGTAGCACAGCTACTAGAACTGTCGCTCGGCAGGCCCGACGATACGACAGTTACGGAGATATTACTGTACCTACCACTAGGAAAGTTGGAGGTTTCCGAAATTTTTAGAACACTCTGTATAATGTGGTAATATCGATTTTTTCAAGACCGAAGTTTTGCGAGAAAAAAATTACTTGCATACAGGTTTGAGAGAGGCAACGTCCAAGCGTCGAATCTCCCGCTTTCTTTTTCAATCGCTATCTTCCTTTACGTTCGGCACACTAGAAAGAATGTAGCACAGCTACTAGAACTGTCGCTCGGCAGGCCCGACGATACGACAGTTACGGAGGTATTACTGTACCTACCACTAGGAAAGTTGGAGATTGCCGACATTTTTGGAACACCCTGTATAATGTGGTAATATCGATTTTTTCAAGACCGAAGTTTTGCGAGAAAAAAATTACTTGCATACAGGTTTGAGAGAGGCAACGTCCAAGCGTCGAACCTCCCTCTTTCTTTTTCAATCGCTATCTTCGTCTACGTTCGGCAAACTAGAAAGAATGTAGCACAGCTACTAGAAGTGTCGCTCAGCAGACCCGATGATACGACAGTTACGGAGGTATTACTGTACCTACCACTAGGAAAGTTGGAGATTGCCGACATTTTTGGAACACCCTGTATAATGTTGTAATATCGATTTTTTCAAAACCGAAATTTTGCGAGAAAAAATTACTTGCATACAGGTTTGAGAGAGGCAAAGTCCAAGCGTCGAACCTCCCTCTTTCTATTTCAATCGCTATCTTCCTCTACGTTCGGCAAACTAGAAAGAATGTAGCACAGCTACTAGAACTGTCGCTCGGCAGACCCGACGATGCGACAGTTACGGAGATATTACTGTACATACCTACCACTAGCAGAGCTGGAGGTTTCCGGCGCGTCGCGTCGCGCCGCGCCGTGCGCCAGGCTGATGCAAATGGGCGAATAGCAATTCTGTAACGCGAGGCAAACATCACGCTGGCTTCGGTATGCGATACGGACGATTAAAGCTTGTTCCAGCCAGTTGGTTGTAGCGATTTGTCATTAGTCGTCGCCGTGGCCCATGCAACACGCGACATACGAAATACACATTTAAGGAGAACGCCGAGCGTAGATCGCCCTGGCTCGACACGTTGCACCGATCCCCGAGGTTGCAACGAATAAACGAACGAACGAGTAAAGTGCAACTCGCTCAAGTAGGTTTATCCACGCGTCGCGTCGTTACAAATAACTCCGCGTGATGCATTCGGTATTTGCGTTCAGCGGGGTGGCTCCGCTATCTTGGACATTTCTTCGCTTTAATATCGCCGGTTCTGGCTGCCCGCGGAAATTACGATTCGCTCCAGGCTATGAGCTATTTACGAGTCCACGGGGGCGGGTCGAGGTAACAAGACGTCTGAATGCTGTCTGGTCTTGGAGGTTTGCGACCCTCTGCAGGACATAGTACACACCATGAAGCCTACAGGGTGTTCGCAACGCAACTTGGGATCGCGGTGTACTTGTTTTTGTTCCGTTTCTCTGTATACTCTTCAGATGAAAGCATTTCGTATCATAACATCAAGCCGCTCTTTGGTATCACCAACGGATCGAATCAACATTACTTAAAAGTTAACAAGAAGCATCAAACGTTTTTTCATCTATTTATCTGACTATGAAATACAAGCATATTATTATGAAAATAAGTGAAAGAATTATTGGAACTTTGACGTCATTTTCTGGGAAAATGGATCATTTTGCGACCTATATTCCGTTTGGAAAGTTTATCCCCGTCGTTGACTAGAAACGATGCAGAGAAAAAAACGTTTGACCTTGGACATTTAAGGTCAAGGTCAATTTTGCGGCAAATTATGTCAATATCCATCAAACCGACAGTGTAGAATCGCGTTATGGTAGATGCGACGCATAATTTTGTGACACCCTGTACCTTGGGAAGTAAGCGATAAGGTAAGTATTGTAATTCAATTGGTATTCGAACGCTTGCAATAACAACATTTAACATATTCATATCAATGGCAACAAAAAGTTTCAACATGTACATACAGGGCCGCCGCGTGCGGTTGTGCAGGTTGTGCGCCGCACACGGGCGCATCGCCCAGGGGGCGCCGAGGTATCAAAATAAAAATTTTTTGAACTGAAATTAATTAAAAAAAAGGTCATTTATTGTGCTC
Organism: Lasioglossum lativentre; assembly: GCA_916610255.1. Classification (NCBI taxonomy): domain Eukaryota; kingdom Metazoa; phylum Arthropoda; class Insecta; order Hymenoptera; family Halictidae; genus Lasioglossum; species Lasioglossum lativentre. The sequence goes on along the minus strand of OU744357.1, from coordinate 26,419,147 downwards.
CTGGGAAAGGGGGGCGCCAGATTTCTCCTTGCACACGGGCGCCTCTTACCCACGCGGCGGCCCTGTGTACATACTAACTAAGTCTTTATCTTTTTACAATTCATTCTTTGGATTATGGTAACACTTCATTGAAATTGGTATTTTCAAATTTAACAAAAAATAAATTTCATATTTCATTTACTTTTAGCAGTACATCAAACTATTTGTAGAAATGTTAATACATTAATCAAAACATCAAAGGGTAAGTATTTGTTAATTTATATTAACGAACAATACATGTCCACAGAAACGGATTTCACAGTCGGTACAAATTGTTTCCACCAATTGCTGATAAACTGTAAAAATATGTATAATCTATCGGAGAATTGAATTATTGTACATAGAACAATTGATCAAGTGTCTAGAGTTGATTCTTATTTTAATACGGGCAACGTACCTTTCATAGTTTATTTGCAAAATCCCGTGTTCAACATTTATAGCTTTGCAACACACTGTTGGCAGCTAAGAGTCTCTTAAAAGTTCTTTTTTTTTCAATTTTCATTTGTAACTAGCTGGTTCGAATGCAGTTTATCCATTCAGGGTTAAAAAGTGAAAAATATTCACATATTCTTCGCGTTTAGAATTACAAAATAGAAAGACGTGATAAGAAACTTGTAAAATTTACACTGTAAATACTTCCTGAAAAATAATTGAGCTTCTTATTTAAAAAAGAATATTATACATAATGATAATGAGTAAAATATACAATATTATTCTCTTCAAAAATAATAATATGCTAGTTTATTTGAACAGCCAAATAATTTATATTTAATTATTGTATGCAGCTAACCTTTAATCATTAAACTACAAAAATTAGCATCTAAATTTAATAATTAAATTAGTTACTCCCATGACATCCTCTTGAGATGAAATTATTTATTATTTTATTTGAACAATGTAATTGAAATAAAATATTATTTGTAAATAATTTATTTGATTTAAACGTCAAATAGAAAGAAAATAAACAGGAAATAAATTTTTTATATTATTTCTAAACTACAAGTAACAAAGTATTTACAATAATTCATTAATTCAAATGATTATTTGTTATCTTATTTCAAATGAAATATGCCCAACCCTGGTATGTAGGTATATTTGAAATGGTAAACTTTCTTCAATTTCACGTTAAATATAAGCTGACGTTGTAAAAGAGTACAAGACACGGAACGCATTTCTATGTAGGTGCACATCTTTTATTTGAACAGTAGAAGTAGCAAATCATTTGTACGCTAATAGAATGTATATGTAGATATAATTTTAATAAACCAAGCGCGCGTTTAGTTAGCGCAGAAATAAGCTACACTGTAAGACATTCCCGTTTCAAGTTTCACATTTCTGGGATACATCTTAACTCGGATAGATTCAGCCGCTGAGATCTTACAAATGACTATGGCGTCGTGCAACAAGAAATCATAGAAATCTAGTGGTTGGCATCTCAATAAACATGTTAGCCAGACAGTGTAAAAACATTATTATATTTCATAACATTTCAAAAAAAACTATAATTAATTGTCTATATTGTTTGGTAACTTTGAACTGCTGTAACAGTGATAAATATCGTTACATTAAGTTCTACTTATAATTTTTCTGATTGAAAGAAAAAGTTTTAGATAATAGATTTTTAGATTCCATTGTAACTAAAGTCTTCAATGGTAAATGGTGGTGATTAAAATGTAAACATTATTAAATAATTCGAGGAAAGGTGAAAATAAATATTAGGACATACTGTTCAATACGTTGACTGCCATGTGAATCATGTAATTATATCATAACAGTGAAAAGTTAATTTTTATGCTAATATATTAAGCAGGGAGCCTGGTTAACCATCTTGAAACAATTGATTTTTTTACTAGCAATACATACGTAGAAATTGCATTCCTAAACTTTCACCTTCATGGCTTCTTAACCCTTCAGTATCATCAGATACTTTTAAATGTATTATTTAAGACTAAATAATCCAAATATTCTAAAGAAGTTAAAAAATTTTGATATGTGAAATTTTCGTACAATTGCGAAAGATAGTGTACAGCAGTTTCGTTGGGGTCATGAGAGACCCCAGTATATACCAGTTAAGGGTTAAATAGATCACTTCGATTTTACGATATATTTAAGGTTGCCCCCATGGTATCGAGTAAACGAGACGAAAATGTAATTTGGGAATGAGGTATAGTTCAAGCAATCTAAAGTGATCAATTCGTTTCTAATGGAAATGGTTTGTGTAACAGCTCGGTTGGTCATGAACTATACATCTCACCACGAAATGATTACATTCTACATTTCTTGAGTGCATCTTGCCCACGTATAACCACATGTAGCTACAAATAGCTTGCGGCACCGTGTAATGTAACCTCATGGAAAACTAAACGCCTACGACTCAATACATGAGTAATGAGAGGCAGAAATAATAGCCGGTAGAATACCATATTTTACCACCTTGCTGCTTCCAGTAATTTCATACGGTCGCAATGTACAAATTAATGGATGTAATTCGTAGTTATTGTTATCTACTATAACGGCTCGAAGAATGTTCGCATTTAATCGCCCCACATCGCGTCGCACAGTGCTCGGCACAATGCTAAAATTCCATTTTTCGAAGTATGAAATCTAAAAAAGTTTTTCTCGTAAATCATTAGTGATATAACGTAGTTTGCAATACTAGTTTTTAGGTATACATAGATCTTTTTATCTGTAAAAGTATAAATATTACAAGAGTTCAGTAGAACAGAATGGTAGCATATCAACTAGAGTGGACCCTATTTTTGAACTATGAAATTTTGAGCACCCAGCCCCCTTAAAATTGTTTCATCTCTACTTTTTAAATTGAATTAAAAAATATTTTTGCACAAGAGGAACGTTTAGTCATAATCAAAAGTCTTTCCTTCATGCATATTCCCATTCATATAAAATTTCATATTTATCGCAACTTTAACGTCAATGTGCCACGTCTTCCTCTTATCCGATTAACTTCATCTTTTGCAAGAATTATTTTCTTACCCAATGGCACAATTTTAGGGGACGGCGTGAAAAAAATGTCGCCAAAAAAATTTCAGCAGGTATAGGGTTCACCCTAATATGTACTGTAAATGAAGGAGAATTTGCAATCTCGTGTTTATATTTCGTAAAGTTTCCTTCATTTTTTATAGCTGCCTTAATTCGTTTTCGTAATAATTTCAGTAATTTTTACATTTCTTCGTAATCCTGTCTTTTAAATGATTTGTAGTTTAAAATTGACGTCCATTTTGATAAACCACCCATTAAAACTTCCCGTACAATATCCAAATTAAGTTCATCACCGCATGGCAATTTGGCCACTGTAAAACCTCGACATTTTTTTTTTAAATTTATTTCTTCACTACCTAGGCAGTATAAATTATAACATTATCTTCAACATACTTTTTAATATTTATGTGACCCTGGATGAATGTAATTTCCATTCCTTCATGATAACATTCATAACCCATACCGGCCCATAATGTAGTGCATGCCCGGGTAACTTTTTCCCCGCTGTCGCTTCACAACTCCTACTACCAGTGTACCGGGTCCCCCACTATCAACTATTCCATATTGCTCTTACCGGGCATTGCTGTGCATAGTATTCCATTAAAAAAATTGAAGGTCACCTTCATTTCTAAAAAAATAATGCAGATAAAAAATACTTACGGGCACCGTTAAATTGCTTGCAAAAAACAGTATGTATAAACTTTCGAAAGTACGCTGACTAGTAATAACGCGAACACCCTGTCTACAACTTTTGTCTCCCTTAGATTAACCCCTTGCACTACGATTCATTTTACGGTTGCAGTGATTATAACTTATTTGTCGTTTCTAATTTCTTAGAAAAAAAGAAGTTTGTATGTAATTTATACCTATGCAGTCTCCAATGGATTCAACAACAAGAAAATATAATTTTGTATCAATTTAAAGTTTAAAGGAAATTAGTAGCATGAATAATTAGTAGACTATCTTCGAAATCTTCGTCACGAGTCCGACTCGGTATTATAGTGCAAGGGGTTAATCTAAATACATAGAAAACTTTATTTTATTATATGCTTTATTTACTATGTATATGTATACCTTATTTCTGTCTAAAAATTTCGACACTCTTTATGTTTTATATTCAACGTTTTGCAGTCACAAGATTCGTTTCAGTGAGATCAATAATACGCAAAAATGTCTAATGTCAATGAAAGATCTATCCGAAATCCGAAATGCAAAATGAAACGTGACTCGAATACATGATATTCTTTGAGTGCTCATAAAGCATTCTCTACACTCTACGTTATGGCTACCGCATCGTAACCCGCTCCACTTCCTAGGTATTGTTACTTTACCGAAGGATTCTTGAATCCCAACTCGTGTACAAAGCTGGCGCGGAAGGAACGTTCCAAGGAACTTCTTGTGTACCACTTCTACCGCGGACTATCTACACAGTATGTATACATGTACAGTATTCTTACTACTAGAAGATCAGGATACTCTATTCTCTATCCACACACAAATCCTTAAAGCTTCGAGAATTTTAATAATTTTCTTTATTGCATAATAATGATCGGCACTAACGTATCTCCCATTCCAATTTCCTTTTAATTAACCTTACAAAGAATTTATTTTTATGGTACAGTTTATGAGCACAAAACGATTAAAAAATGACCGAACCATGAATTTGCATTCTATAATTAATTCTCTTAGAGCCATTACGCACAGTCGCACAGTTCTAAAAAATCCCCAAAACGTGGCAATAAATAATTCGTTTACTATGAAAACGCCATTTTCAAAAATTTATGTACCAATATTGAAAATTTCAATTTGAAATACATCAATCGTAGGTGAAGGATGTCACGCGCAAGTGAAGATATAGGTTTATGTAAGTAAGGCCACGACGAGCGTGTAACGGCACGCGCTCGCGCAGAAAAAAAATGTAAACAGTAACAGCAACAACAAGCAACGACATGCGTTGTGCGTCGCAGCGAAACTTTTATAGAACGCACGAAAAAAAGCAAACCAAGGGCGTCGCGACGAGCGAAGAGGGAAGGGAATATAAGGTGTCGCCAGTCGTGTCCAGTCGTAGCTAGAGAACACATCGGTTATTGATTAACGCATTTTGTTAATATCATTCTTTATCGCATATCGTTAGCTATTTATGTAGTAACAAAGTCACATTATTACCGATACCTTGTAGGGAATCAGTTCACCAAAACCTGATCCAACATAGACCGTAATAAAGCCCAGATACAAAAACTGACATTAAAAACAACTGCGATATATGCAATTTATGGAAAACATGTTCCTATTTCTTTTATCGTTTTCGTGTATAATCCTTGATTTTTTAAAAATTTCATCGTATAGATATTATGTATACAGTGCGTAATTTACTTTAAACTATAAAAATACAAATTTGAACGGTAATTATTAAGTTTTTTGGTTCATTATTAACAGGACCGTGTCATGCTGTGATGCAGAGAGGCGGCCGCAGCAGCGAAATCAAAATACAATTTGAACCATTCAAGAACTAAAAATCTTTGCGCTACGCTTTTCTATATTGGTCTATAGAAAAACTTTTAATAAACAAAGAATTTTCCTTTTCGAAACTTATTTCTACCGATACTAATTAAAATGATTATTAAACTATTGAGCTATGTCAATATTGCACACTATTGGTCATCAAATTGCCCAAATGTGTCCTTGAAATTTGACCTAAATGACAGAAAATGTATATGAGTATTGGATTAATACTCTTGAAATTTAGCGAGTTAAAAACTACAATATTATTCCGAACGAAAGTAAAATTCCTTCGGTAAAGGGCAGCGAAAGGCAGGCATACCATTGGCGCGACCGCTGGAGGCAAGTAGAAATAAGTGTCGTAGGCATTTGACCGTGAACAGGTGAGAGGGTTAAGCAGCTTCTATGTTACGCTCGCTTTGTCGAGATTTTTGTTAAACGTGGCTAGTAACTACATTGTAGTTAATTTAATTGAGTGACCGTGGAGAACATTTTACTGTCATCTCTCATCTAATATTCATGGTTGTGTGAAAAAGGAAAGGTAATGTTTCAGATGAAGAAAGAACGTCTCCCTATCCCATTCTTTATATCACACGAACATTTGTTTACCTATGTGTAGAGCATTCACATATGAGTCGTTTAATGCAAAAAGGGTGCGAGACAACATAGTTAATCATTGAGTACTGGGTTATTAAGTTAAAGTTCTATAAAACTCAATAATACCGCAGGATGTTAGTATTGTCTTATGTGCAAGCGACGCTAAAATTATATTACAATTATTTTAGTTAATGACATATTGATAATAAAGGATACAGTGCACAAGAATGGTAACGATTTATTCGCAACATTCTGGTTATTTGAAGTATGTTAAATTGCATTTGACAAAAATGTTCATAGAGATGATACTATAGGTATTCGTATATGCGAATTTTGATTATCGTGTAGTGTGTATTTCATGATTTAACAGCAGATTCTGTTACATGCGTATTACTGTCGCTGAGTACCTACATGGAAAAAATATACGAAGAAGACATAACACGAGACTGCGCATGATCGTTCGACTCCGGCTTCCGGAACTATCTCAAAATTAACTGTAACTTTAAAGCTGATCGTAAAGTGTCGGTAATTTATTTGACGCAATTAAAATCAAGGTGAAATTTCAAACGGTTTTAAGCACACTAAGAAAGGTTCGAAATGCACAGTCCGGGCCGAGAAGAGTGACGTTAAACGTTATAAGAGAACCCGAGCCGAGGACGTGAAATATAAACATATAAAAATACGTTCCGCCGGGAACCATAAACGAAGATTATTCCTCGTTCCATGCCATTATGCGGCGAAGGAACTAATAAGATGCTTAAATCATTGTGCCGAGTTTCGCCGAAAATGCCGGGATTAATTGAATCTCCATTGATATTTTTAAAATTTAGAAATGCTAAGAGTCAATATTGACATGAGAAATCCATATTTATAGGGCAGATATTTTCACTTCCAGTAGCGACTGAAGTAAATAAATATTGAAGCAAAGTAAACATTACCATTATTTTAAAGAAATCTTTATACTCCGATACAGAATTGTCCTTATGAAATAAATAAAACACCCAGATATTTTATGCTAGATTTATTTAACAATATTATGTAATATTATTTACAAACTAAAGAAACGGTATGAAAATCAAAACATAAGTATTATTATTGTTTTATTAGAAATTATTGTATAAAACAAGTCCATTTAATTTCACAAGCAAAACATTTTCTAGATTTGTAGGAGTAAAATTATTTGTATAATCTTCAGTATAAACATCAATGTAAAAAGGGCACGTTCAACGGTAACTTTGCTTAACAGGGACGTCATGAATTAGTACTGCCTTGAAGATGTGGAAATTTATATTTCAAATATCAATTTAGAATTTAACCAAAAGAGTCTTATAATATTATTATGGAATTATTCCTTAAATAATATTTGGCACTCGTTACAATGTTTGAGAACATTTTTTATATTATTAAAGACAGTATCTGTTCCTGTCATAGAAAAACTTCCATTTCCAAATTTTATTAATTCTATTCGACCAAAAATTTGAATCTCAGGAATTCTTTTATATTCTTATTGGAACTTATAATATAAGAACTTTTTTTAAAAAGTATCGCATTTAATAAATTCCAATGTACCTGATGAAAAAGTTCTGGAACTTTTATGCCGTGGTATTAAGTATCCTTTCCGCACATACAATTTTTCACGATGAGTGATAAAATCGAACTCACGTTAAATTGAACACCACTGGCACATTTCTCGTAGAGCGTACTCGACTCCGGAGATTCCAATGCGAGCTGAGAAAAAGTAGGTAGCTGAACGATGTTGGTTTGCCAAGTGGATTTGCTGATCTCGTTTCCGCCGTAGGTATTTCAGAATTTACGAAGCACCGCGACCGGTTGACGAGGGCAAGAAGTTAACTGACCGTGCGATCTTAATGACGGCCAGTTTATTAAAACTCGGAAATACACACCGTCGGCAATTAACGTCGCGCGTACATAGCACCTTTCACGATCGGCTTGTCAGGTGACCGCCGATTACGTGCTTGGCTCTACACTCTACACGTACCAGCGTCTAAGGAGATCCTTTTTTTACCCGGAAAATGCAAGGGACGCAATTTGCTGCGGCCAACGACGTAGACTCGGTGTGCGGATAGTGTTACCGCTCAAAAGTTAGCGAATTTAATCCATCTGGCTGTGTATTGTATCGACTCCTTCTAGAAAAATAACGAGTACTTGGATTTCCGATTTCAAGTGTCAAATGTTGCTGCCTAGGATCGTTCAGGAAGGCTGAAGGCTAAAAGTTCGTTTCTTGCTCAAATATCAGTGTCCCTTTCGCAAATTTTTCAGGCAATCCCACAGATAAGATGTAAGTAAGGCAAATATAAACAATGCAATTGCCAACTTACTGTACAGGGTGTCCCAAAAACTACTTCCTTGACCGGGACGATTCCAGAGGTCATTTGAGGTAACTTTTTCCTTTGCGAAAATATTCTCCGCGGCTCTGTTAAGGAGTTATTAACGAAAAACATGGACCAATCAGGGCGCGGCTACAGCGGACAGATTCCGGCACGACCAATGCCAATCAGTGTCGCCAGATGAGGGGAGGGAGCACGGATTGAGGGGAAAATGTTACTCTCTCTCTGCCAATACCGGACACATGCACGATAGAGACGAAACGCGTCACGTGACCGGGTCGCGGCTGAAGCGTGGGGAATAGCGTCGTAAAAGGGGAAGGTAGAGTGGGCACACAAGTCTTAGCACACGTCTCAGGTTTAGTATGGAACATAACCTATACGTACTTTTAACATGCTAAATATGAGTATAGGTTCTGTTCTATGGTAAGGTTCTGTTTCAAGACAGTCTGCAGTCTGCATCCTCAATAACAAGGTCGATTTTCATTAATTCAACAGAATTGACTTGATTAATCCTATAATTTTTTATTGGGAATCGGGTAACTGACATTATAATGATCTACATGACAATCTGTACGACGATCCTAACATGTTTCAGCATTCGCCTATTGTCTTCACGTTCGGCGAAGGTAATAAAGTCGTTAGGCCTAAATTGATGAAATATTAAAATTGAGGCTGCTAGTGCATAATTCATACGCCTTCGTCGGCTTGTACACGTTATTATGCGTGACTTTATACACACTTGTTGCAAGTCAAGTAGTTTCCGTTTCCACGTACAACATAGAATTAGGTGCCAATTATACAACAAGAAATTATCACGTGCATCACGCATCATTAATGTCACTTACCGCCAGACATTTTTAACGACTACCGTTACCAATGTAACAATAATACCGTTCAACCATATATCAGATCGTATTACGACTGTGGGCGGAAACCATTTTCACTAGAAAAAATTAAATATCCGAACGTTCGGTAAAAGATGAATAATCTTGTTCTGATATGAGAGGAAATTGCTTTGCAATAGGAAGTGCGCGTTCACCTGGATGGAATAACGTTATCTTGTATCAGTACCTTGTATCGGTAATGATAACGGAAATTTTCTGACACTTTCTTCATAATAATTTCAATTTAATACTTGTGCACGCGCCTCGATTTACTCATGAATTAAAAATATGTACAGCGACTGCTATTAAAATTCGACCAAACGACTCGAGAAATATGTATTCGTGTACTCAAGAAAATCATAGTTAACACTTGACTGCTGAATCAGCAACCTCAAATATTTCATAAAATTAAAGTAATGTATTTAAAAAAATAAAAATTTAATTGATAAAATGTATAGTACCAATTGTGAATAGTCAATAGTTAACCAAAGGTATAATTAATATATTAGTATAAAAATTAATTTTTCAATCTATGGATGACATGGCAGTCAACGTGATAACATTTGATATAGTCCTGTCATGAAATACTTATAAAGACATTACTATGAAACATTTTATTACTGACCTTGCACGACCTTGACAGTCATTGTATAGAGTATAGAACGTTGATTTTGTCTTCACACATTCCTACATGATATAAAAAATAGACGCAATTTCATTTAAGAAATTAAAGGTCACCTTCGTTTCTCGAAAAATATTGCAAATACCAAATATTGATATCAGAGAGGATATTAGTTATAAAACGCAGCAAAAGTTTTTCCCTTTCATAATTTTTTTCTAATACCAACAGACTGACAAGTGGAGGCGTGTACACCCTGTATATTACGCTATACGAGACTTTACCCAGGAAATACGTAGAAACAAAAGTTCGGAGACTCGCTTCGGTGACACAGAGCTTTGACTTGTTTTTATGTAAAATTACTCAGTAAATCACGTTCCTGAATCAGCAGTCAGGCTGGCGCCAAATTCATACAACACGCGAATCTTTTTTTGAGCTGGTTTCTCATTTCGATGTTGTCATAATTATATAGATATTATCGCAGATTTCTACTAATTTACATAAGTGTATTAAGCAATGTTCAAATCACAAGCACAAATTTGTTAACATAACTTTGCTTATAAAATCATACTACATATACTAGTATAATCATTATTCATGAAAATTTTACTTGACCTCCGTAATTATTTGAAAGAACTGAATAACAATCTTAACACGCACAATATTATTTGTTTGTATGATCTATTTTTGTAATATCTTCAAAATTACATAAAGAAGAAAGTAGTTATAGTATTCTGCTTAACAGTTAAATATATGAATTAATAGAATCTCTAAACTAACAGGGGAAAAAGAAAAAAATATAAAAGCTAAGAATTCTATAAGAAGGTTACGTAATATTGGTTTCATGAGGTTATCGTTAAAATAAATTAGGTACCAAATAGTTCTTTTCACTTGTACAATTTCAATAAATCAAATTATGTTTATCTACATAATATGTTTCTTGATCGACAAATTGATAAAAAGATTTGTATTTATTCCTATTTTAAGTTCTACGCGCCATTTTTATTCGCACATCTGACATAAAGCGGTACCGACATCATAAATCACGTCAAAAAAATTTTCAATTAGAAATCAAAATACCAAAAACCAGCGACCTCAAACGCTATCTTTGTGTCAAGGGTTATAAACTTTCATACTTTCTACTGAAATTCCAGCACGAAATTGTGTTCGCGGTCGTACCGTAATTACACACGTTTCGCTTCGTTTCGTCTTTACACGGAGAAGCAGAACATTTTCTACGGAGTAACTCAAAGCGCGAAGATACTGCCCCGTGAAGATGCGAGAGCTTGTGATTTTATCTTCGTTTAGCACCCCTGGTTTTAAAGATGCTCCTTTAAGAGGAACAATCTAACAAACCAAGGCCGCACGCTTTCCATTTTTGCCCTAGCTACTTCTATGTAGAATTGATAGGAAACGATTAAAATAACGAAAGGAAACTGCGGGAAAAAGCGGAGGAAATTTACACTCGCTCACGCATATTATGTACACGCATATGCTACGTGCACGCTTATGCTATGCTATGCTATGCTATGCTATGCTACGCTTTGCCGGAGCATACTCTCGGTGATTTCAACTACGCCACCTGCATGAGCGAGCAGCCGAATACGTGGGGATATTCTGAGTATCTGTGCGGCTTCCGTTCAACCAATATTTTCCTTTCCATACCGAGCAGCACTTGAATATAATTATAATCTAATGAACTAAAGTCAATCAAACTTTTATATATTTTATTTACAATGTTTCTAATTGTATGTGTAACATCGCAGCATCTATAATTTTTCATTGGAAATATGTTCTTTTAAATTTTAATTGTTTGGAAATTAATGCTACTACCCTGGATAAAAATTATTCGATCAAATTAAGTGTCTATCATTGTAATTATTCATATTTTCAATGCGGAAAATATTTCCATTAACAACAAAGGTAAATGCAATGATGAAACTCGTCATATACAGGGTGTCTCACGTAAATGTCGCCACGATTTTTCAGGCACTTTCGGTAGCCAGAAATCACCATTTTCATTGTTATAAACATTAAAAAGTTCTCCAATGCGCTCTCATGCTACTTACAGTTCATTATAATATTCGCATAGTGGTAAACAGTTTATTATTTTATATTTGGAGAAAAAGCAAAAGAATTCATCATTTTATTAATTTTTTTATCATTAACTGTTATACCATATTTGTCTAATGTAGATATGTACGTACAATTCTATAGTTTGTGTGTTTAATATACGCTCATATAATGCTTGCTTTATTATAACAATTTATCTGTGTGGCCACACAAAAGAAATTTCCTTTTAAGAGGCTAGAAAGTTTCATACTGCAAAGTACTTTCGTTTTGTATAATAGAGATGTATAATAATTACACGTGTATTGAACACGCACAAAAGCTATTTATTGTAATTTTAGCGGAGCACTATACTTCGTAGTTTGATCTTTTCTAGGCATTTAATTATTAATTTTAGTTCGGTGCAATCTATTTGAAGAACATAAAGTGAAAACTGCCTCGCGATATTTAGCAATTAATGTATTTAACAATTTGAAAATAACAAACTATCCTACCTGTCTCGTAGTAAGAAATGAAGCCGGATGTGTATGCGATTGAAAATTGATCGGACTAATCGGTGACTAATTTATCAAAAGTGGTATGTAATAGGTACTTCCTGCTGTATCATACACGGTAAGAAACCAACACGTTCAGATTCGAAAACACGTTCATTTAAAAAATATTATAATAGTAATTTTAATATTCTGGTAATGAGTTTGCATTGTTTACACTAATGAATGGAAGTACATAACAATTAATGATAACATTTCCTTGGCAACTAGGTTCTCGTTAATTCATTTTAAAATGTTCCTATTGAAATATTTTATTTCAAGCAATTATACAGGGTGTTCCAAAAATATTCTTCCTTGAAAGGGGTGATTCGCGACATTTTTAACGAGTTATTGACGAAAAACGCGGACCAATCAGAGCACGGTTACAGCTGAGTGTGTCGTCGGCATTGGCCTGGCCGAGCTCCGTCTGCAGAAGCCGCGCTCTGATTGGTCCGTGTTTTTCGCTAATAACTCCTTGACAAATCCGCGGACAGCATTTTTTAAGGCACTACAATATTTTTGGGACATCTGTATACTTGCATTCAGGTTTAATTCATTTTCCATGATATTACTTCCGAGACTTATCTAAATTAAATATTACAGGTTAGGTACACAGTTTAATAATCTCATATTGCAATCAATATGTACGTTCAGATGTGAAATATTTAGAGAGAAAGCATTAGATTGCGGTTTGAGGTTACGTAACATTTGAGGTTATGTGTACGCGGAACAATCAAACACCTAATGTATACATATAACTACGTGTCTTGTCAAAGCAACGAACCCGGTTCCATTGACTCGGTTCAATGAGATCAGTAATTACACATAACGAACGGTCCTAAGTATAGACGTAACAGCATTCCTCGGGAGTCTTTGATCTAGCCTGAACGTTTTCGCGCGTGAGTTAACCCGAACACAGTTAATTCGTGGAATTCGACGTTAGACGGATATAATCGAACTTAGCATACCATAGAGCGCATTTACCACGATCTGTGTTCTTCAGAGGTTAAAGCATATCTCAGATAGCAAATACACGATACGAATGGTAAACCATTCTGCAGTTATACCTCGATTTTGCGTTCATATTATTAATTACTAGGCATATGAAAACCCAACTAGAGTTAACAACGAATTTTATTTAAATCTCTGAAACTTAATCAGTGTTCGCAAATGATTTATTATCCGGTTTTTAATACGAAAATTAAATTTTTCCTTAAAGCTAAAATTTTCTAAAGCAAATTTATTCATTCTAAAATATAACATTTCAACAAATCAAATCGTTTTATTACTTTCATTATTTATTATTTTATACATATAATATGTAATTGAAAATTCAAATACTTGTATCTTGCAAAACATATATGGTGTATGCAAAATAAAAAATGTAGTTTTAAAATTACTTAATCATGACATCGGTTTTGTCCAGATCCCATTAGTCTACCTATTTTCTATAAAAATATGCATTTGCATAAACATGCAAATAAACTATGCAAAATAAAAATCTTCTATCTGAATTGCAACAAATTGGAGTGAAATAGTTTATTTTCAAGGTTCACGATAATATAACAGTATTTTTAAATTCTTCTAATGTTTTTACTATTTTAAATTACACCTACTCATTTTTAGCATAACTACATAAAATCCGCTGTCTAGTTATAATACTATATTGAATACACATCAGTCAAAACAGCTGCAAATTTGATTCTCAGCTTGATTGCTAAAATCTTACTTATTAGAACTGACTTATTAGGTCCATGCTTATCGAAGGAAAATTAATACTCGTGCCTTACCTCGAAACTTTTTCCGATATATGTTTCCTCCATCACCGTACAACACTTGTAACCAGGAACATCGTCGTCAGAATATTAATCCAACGAATATCTTCTTCCAGTGACAGGAAGTATAGTGATCATTGTAGCAAGGCTTCACGCGAACCGAGCAAATTCCGAGCACATAGGCGCATTAACAATCGTACGTCAAGCAAATGTTGAACCAAGGAGGAAGATAATTGGCCGTTCAGTAGCTCTTTCGCGCAAAGTAGTCCAAGCGGCGCTCGAACAATGAGGACTAAACGATACTCCAGGAGTTCGAGTCGCCACCGATGCCCCATTCAGGCATAGTTTTCTCGTTATCCAAACAAGGAAGCAGCACGAGCGCGTTCACGGTGTACCAAACGATTTCTATCGTCCCCGGCTAGATAGCAATTCCAAGCCGGTGTTGTTCAGAGTACGCCGACCTCCGATCCGCTCCGGCGAGATTTGAAATCGATTCCTCGCTCCGTTTCTGATTGTCAGAGACTCCGTGGCGCCGCGCCGCGCTGCGCCGATGCCCGATAAGGCGAACACAGGTGCAAAGACGTACCTACATTCTACATATGTCAAGCCGCACTGGTCAGTGGATTTTCACGCGGCGAAGCTTTCCACCAGCCATGGTCCCCGTGGTGTCACGAGTCACGAGTCACGAGAAAGCTGACCCTTCGTTGCGAGCCACCCGATTGGAATTCTACGTCGCGCGTCGCGCGTCGGAAGCACTATCAAGGCCAGGGTCGTAGGCACTCGTAGCCCGTCGCAAGGTGAACCAGACGCTCCCCGGAGCAACGAGAGTTCCTCGGGCAATTAGCAAACACGGGCACAATAGCCAGGAAAATTCGTGCGCCTAAAAGGTGGTAGGCGTGAAACTGCATGCCAAATAGAGATAAACAGTGCTCTTGTTCACTCCACTGGTCTCGTGAAAAGTAGAAAGGCGCGGCGGCGTGTATCTACCGACAGGAGCGTTTCTACGTATACTAACATGGACTGGAGAGCAATGAAAATTTCCGAGCTGAAATACACTACCGGCTGAAAGTAACATTAGAGCATTCATGAAAGTAAAATACGCTTGCGAAGTCAACGAACTAACGCAACTAGAGAGAATTGCGCTAACTGGCGTTTTAGAAACTCTGAAAGCTGAGACCTATTTGGTTCCTACTGATGCTTCTAGAAATTGTTCATTTCGAATTGGGGAAAATGGTTGTTGCACGATATAATTTTGCTGGACACCACAGCAACATAAACACAGTACAAAGAACATTTCCAAAGTTTTGCGTGTGCAAACAAACCACATTATATATTATAATGACCGAAGAAACCTTCAAACCTTCTTCCTGGAATTAGTTGATTATCCAAATTACGAGCAAATATACACTGATGGCTAAAAGTTCCAAGAAGATGTACTACTGAAGATAAATTCTTAGCCAAGCTACCAAACACTTTCTCAAATTTGACCAGTGCTAACTGCTACCTCCAATCTTAAATATATGTACACACATAGAGAAATCAGTAAACTATAAATTCATTATATTTACTGACACTAGAAGTGTACTATCTGCATCATAAACATTGGAAACTGACAACACATTGATCCTGAACATCAGTGAAAAAATACAATACTGAGCAGTATCAGCAAAGAAATCTTATACATTTATTGTTGGATTCCATTTCATACAGGCATCAGGGGTAACGAAGCGGCAAACATAGTAGCACAACAAGCAAGCACTAGCAGATACTACACACACTATACCAATTTATATATCATGAAGACCTCCAAAAATATCTCTTTCAGGCCTTAACATACCAATGGAATCAAGAAAAATCGTAAAAAGATATTTGGAACAAAATTAATAAGTTTTTAGTCGACGACAAAATGCAGTAGAAAAAGATTAAAAAAAGAAATTTATTCATGAAAAATGAAGGACACCGTCATTTTTTTAAATGGCATTACACATTTTTTATAAATAATATGCAACGGCCTAGTACACTATGGCCTTAACATGACCTTAATAGTAAGATCTTAACAGTAAGACAGACTTGAGTTGTTGATATTGGTCAAGATATTGATCTCTCGAAAGAAATATTAACTCAAGCCTGCCTTACTGTTAAGACCTTACTGCTAAGGTCATATCAAGGTCATAGTATACTAGGCCGTTGAACTCGTCTTGATATAAGCAATAATATGATGCACTAACAATTATGAAATGCCATTTATAAAATTGAAGGTGACCTAAACCCCAAACATTTTTTATCTGGCTACCGGAAGTGCCCGAAAAATCGTGGCGACAGTTATGCGGAACACCCTGTGTATGTTATTAGTCCAGCAGTTTATATAAACAGAAGAGATCAAACAATAGTGACTAGACTACGAATAGGACACACCAAACTAACCGATTCTATTCTGATCACCAAACCATGGAACATAAAAATCTCCATCGAACATATTGTCACCCAATGTCCCAAATCTCAAGTTAAAAGAACACAATATAGAATAGCCAACTTAGGAAAAACGCTACAATATGAAAATTCTTGTGCTAAAACATTAGCATTCCTGAAGGATATCGGACACTATCATCTAATTTAGAACCATCACCGTTGGCAACACTGTGGTCACTAAAAACCTGAGAAGGAGCATGTGACCTAAATGATTCAATAGAAAAGAAACAGCTGATTGGGAACATCGACTGTTTAGGTTGAGCCAGTTTTTTACTATACCTTGTCCAACGAGACGAGACAGTAAAGTAACAGAGTGCGTCCTTTGCTGCCTACTTCAGAAGGGTAACATTAACTCTGTCGCACTCGAGCGGCTATGTTTCCGTTTACTGCTTCATCAAAATACTGAACTATGTACGGTAGATCCTCGATCATCCGAAGTGAACAAGGAAAACACGACTGTTCGAATAACAGAACTTAGTTACGGATTCAATCTTTATTAATGTATGTGATAAATAGTGCTGCATATGGATCGCCTTTGATTGAGCTATATGTATATAAATACATATATGTAGGTACTGAAGGATCGGATAATCGAGATCCTACAAATTTCAGACTTCTCCTTAAAAAATATCGTTCTTCTGTCCTCTATTAAAACAACAGAGTAGTGGTAGCTTTTCTTTTTTAATAAAACACTCAAAAATATCTACACACCATTTTGATGTTTAAAATAAAACAATGAAAAGCGACATTGATTCCGCGATAACTTGACAGACGAATGCACTTTTTGCCTTGGATGGATAATGCCACGTATTTCCAGTCAACAATTTTATCGTATCCACGATCGAGCGGTTAAACAAGCGCTCTTCGCGTTAACCATTTGACGTATTGACCTAACCGATCTCCGTTGAGCTTCTTCCAAAATGATTGAGAACGCCTCGCCATAACAGCACGCTCGGGGAGCTCCACCCATTCGTAGTTGCAGCCGGCGGTTGCTTCCGAAGTTTAATCCCCCGGCTCCTTTACGCTCGAGCCTAATTCCCAAGCAGCCGCGGTCGAGTGGAAAAAAAAATGCTTTGCATCTATCAGACGAGGCTCCCATCGGAAAGCCTATTAATCTCAACGAAAGTAATCGATCGATTCGGCACTTGGAGGCGCTTGTTTTGCTTCCAGCGGCAGTCACGAAGAAATATACGAACAACTACGAAAGACGGCAGCCGATGTATTTCGTATCTTGTCATCTTCGAGGAAACCGACCCTTTGAGTTCGTGGTAGCTGACCGTAGGGAACCCGGTGCCCAGTGGAAACCTTCTATCAAGGCCGCGGCCGAGGCAGTTCTTTTATTTTCTGGGCATTTGACGAGAGCGACATGCCAGACATTCCTCGCTGGAATAGCCGTGTAACTATGCCCTCGGCATGGCCTACGTGCGTGTTCGACCATACACGCGTCTGCACGTGTGCGCGTTTACTCGTGTGCGCCCGTACCTATACTGGGTGAGCTATGTAGAAACTGAATATACTGATTTTCTGCCGGATTTTCTGGCAACTGTTTTGTGAAAATTTTCCCTCGTCAATCGGCAATCGTAAATATTTCATTCCCATTGATATCTAATGTCCCAGAGAGTACAATAAACTCCCCTATAACACGATCAATAAATTTTTTATAAAAACTATATATGTCTATCTTGTATTGTTCGTGCATTTGCTGCAGATTTAGTGTCACCTAAAATACATACGTATACCATTTTATTTAACAATTACTTTGATCGCGTTGTACAGGCATCTACTGTACAACAAAAATTAAAATAATTATAGTTACATATAATGATATCAAATTTTCCAAGTGATTAATATGTGTATCATTTAAATGTCTATCTAATGAAAAATGTTCTACCTAAATTGCAACAAACTGGGGTGAAATAGAAATTTAATAAGTTGAAAATAATATAATAGTATTTTAAAATTCTTCTAATATTTTTACTATATTAAATTGCACCTATTCGTTTTTGTCATAAATGCATAGAAGTCTACTTATAATTTCACGTGATACTAAATTTAACATTTTCGAACTTTCCAAAGTTGAAATTTACGGTCATCACGATAAACTGCATAGATTATTCAAATCGTACTTTCTTCAAGAGGAATTGCTTACAGTTTTATATCCACACAATGCCTAGAACAACTGTTGTCAAACAATAAAACTGGCCTTTTATGAACTGTATATTCTAATGTTGAAGTGATTATGCAAATTGTCCGGTTTGACCTTGTACGCGCGGACATTTAAAGAATTCGGTGAGGAATCGGCATTCGCTTTCTCTTATCCATATTTCGCGCACACCTAAACCCGAATATATTTACACAAAAAGTAACACACTTTCGAATTGGCTTTAGTAATTACAGTTTTCAATAGCCGTGGATCCATTTGAAGAGAGAAACACGTTAGAAATTGTAAACAGATTCATTCGACTTCCCAGTGAAACTGTAACGAAAACAATCTCGCGAAGAGCATTACTCGTCTGGTATATTAATTGAAGATACATATTCGTTAATCGGTTTTTGCTGCGGTCTATTATTCTTGCGCGAGCCGAGTGCACGGGAATACTATCTGTTTATTCCACTATGTAAAAAGCAAAACAACCTGGGATCCGATATTAAAATGGAGCCTGTAGTTGACATTTATGCATCTGGTTACGCGTGTGCATGCATAGAGACCCAATCGAGGGACGTGCGTGTGCGTAAAGGACGGAGACTCAAGGCCGATCGTCGGCTAACCCTTTCTCCATCCTTAGCATGGCCCCGAGAAAGACAATTTGAAGCTGTAGAGTTCTCGCGAACGTGATATATCTTTGTCAAACATTATTATTGTGCGTGCAACGTGACGCCGCTAAACAATGACACGGTACACAGTGAACATATGGTTGCTTAAATAACCGAGCACTGGCGATTAAGCGTGGCTACTTAATTAAGAAAAGCTACGGGAAGTGAACTAACATATTGATAATGAGGACACATTTTATTCTGAAAGATTTTCGACATTTGAATAAATATAGTTTAACATCGTATAGAATGTACTTCAAGGTTTTTAAGCCACGAACATACATATTTGTCTGTATTTACGAGATTATAGCGAGTTCTTTTATACCATTCGTAATTGTTATTTTGAACATCTTTTTTGAAAAGGTAATAATCAATAAGAAATGACGCAGCAAATCTTTATATGTATAATATTAGTATACTTTAATTCTGCTCGTTAGATTATATGTTATAATTGTATAAATGAAGAAAGTATATTTTTAATTCATTTAATTATTTTTCTTAACGTAATATATTATTATTCTACTGTTTAAATATTTACATGTACTGTTTGATGTCCTAAATAACATTCGAAATTTTTATTTTGAACATCCTTTTTGTGAAGCTACTGGGTGTCTCAAAAATGTCGGAGAACCTTGAAAGGGGTGGTATCTTAGCTTATTTGAAGAAACTTTTTCCTGAGCAAAAATTTCCGCCTTGGGTTCATTAGGGAGTCATTAACAAAAAACACGGACGAATCATAGCGCGGCTACAGCGGATAGATTCCAGCTCGGCGACATGTCCCACTGTTGGCATTGGCTGAGCCGGAATCCGTCCGCTGTAGCCGCGCTCTGATTGGTCCATACTTTCCGTTAATAACTTCTTAACAAAGCCGAATAGAACATTTTTGTAAAGAAAAAAGTTACTTCAAATAACCTAAGGAACCACACCTTTTAGGGTTATCCGACATTTTTGGGACAATCTGTATAATATACTGTATATTTTAACCTGTTAATTTATACGTTGTAATGGTATAAATGCAGAAAGTATATTTTTAATTCATCTGATTATTTTTGTAAACGTAATATATTATTATTCCCATCACAATTTTAATCAAAATGAAAATTGTTTAAACCGAATAAAATAATATACGACCTTCTTATGTTTGAAATACATGAAACAAACTATTAATACATGACACGTCATGTTCTTACCGTATGTTTGCAGAAATAGATAAAGAGAATCTTTATAATTACCAGGGACAGAGATATACTACACTCATTGCTATTGTTATAGTTATCGAGTTCTGAACGATGCATTAAAATTAAATCGATTAGTAGGAAAGTCAATACCAAGTCAATTTGTCGTCGAATCTTTCAATTTTGATGAATCGTCGTCATAACGGAGCAGAGGATAAGATCGATTCGTTTTAGCCGGCTTCTGTTTGAGTTCTGAGAAATGAAAGGTCTTGGCGGAACCGCAATACCGCAGCCAGCGAAGAATCGAAAACGTATGCTCGATCGGCAAGCGTGTTTACGTCGTACGTGACTTTTCGAGTTTATACTTTCCACGTACCGACGACGAATATTCATTTCTCCCCGTGTGTACACGTTGTGCGTTCGCTGCGAGCATATTAATCGGCTCTCGAAACGAATTAAAAAGACGAAACACTCGAGCAATTGTGCTTCCTCATTCACCTGTTGCCGATGTCGTGAAAATACCGTGATTAGTTATGCAAATTGCAATCAAAATAAACTAGCAGAACTTATGCAGGAACCTAATAAAGTTATTTCCTAAATGAGATATTGCGTGCATGTTCAGTTCCTAAAATATACGCAAAATATAAACTCTCCTATAATATAAACCCATGATAAAATATTGTTAGGGGAAAGTTAGTGATATCAAATTAATTGATGAATAATAAATTGAATTATCAATGTTGATTGAACAGACAGTGTAAAAAGTATTTGTACACCCTTTAAAAACAAATAACTTTTTAAAAATGGACCAGAGCACTTGAGTTTTTTTTAGATGTTAGAAGGATTAGTTTAGTAGCTAATGCGTAAATGATTTTTTTTTTAAATTGCTATTAAAAGTAAAGGTCACGGTTTTTAAGTTTTTTATCTGCGCCTATAATGAAAATTTAGGAAATGCCTTTTGTAAATCTAAGGAAGTTATACATATGCATGTACAAAGTTTCATTGATTAAAAAGCTACAAGCATTGAAATTTGAAAAATCCTCGAATTCACGGTTCGCGATTCATGTAAATCGCAGTTTCTTACTATTTTTGCTATTGTCAATCAGTTATATGTATAATTCCAATTAAATATGTAACTTACCTGATCTAGAAAAGATATATTTTAAATTTTCATGATAGACACAGATAAAAATTTAAAAATCGTGACCTTAACTTTCTTCTCCGCAATTGTGACCAATAGTAATTTAAAAAAAGAATTATTTACGCATTACCTAGTAAATTAATCCTAACATAAAAAGAAACTCAAGCCGTTTGGTCCAATTGTCAGAAAGTTATTAATTTCTAAACGGTGTACGAATACTTTTTACACCCACTGTATAATTTTGGAAATTTATGCGAAATTAAATTTAAATAGTATGTGTAGGAGACGCATATGTGTCCAAGCGCATTGTGTATACATAGACAGAACGATTTTGCTGCGCCGGGAACTGATAAATCCAAGGATCGTGTCAATAGTAGGCACTATTCAACTACGTCGAGTGTGTGGAAAAGATCAAGGACGAAGAGATCATTCGGCAGGAAGAAGAGCGATTAGAAGAAGGAGCGGTTAAACCGGAAAGTCGAGCGTGGCCGATGGGACCCCGGAGCAAAACGATCCTCCAAGGAGGCACGCAGCCAGTTCTGTGAGCAACCATGATTACCACCGTAATTGCTCGCGTCGTACATATCGGACTTCCGGTCGAAGGCCCTTAAGATGGATGCGTGGTCCAGGGATGGCGCGTGTCCTTGCGCGTGCCTCGAAAGGTGAATAAAGCCGTATTAGAACAGCTCGTGCTTTGAACTTTTTACAAAATTGTCATTCTAACGGAGTTCCTAACTTTTCCAATTACAGAAGCTCGGAAAACTGTTTCCTTAGTTCCTTCATCGGAATAGAAAAATATTTTGTTGCTTTTAAGTTGTAGAGTTATTGTTTTACCCCTTTGGCGTTATGTAATTCACCTCGATAAAGTAAAAGTCAATTGTAGGAAGTAATACCTTGGTTCAAGGCTACTGTATTGACCTTGTATTGTTTATTTCAATTCATATGCTCCAGAACGCTTAAATAGGTCTTATTTAGCAGACGTCAGTTCAGTACTTCCACTACTTTTAGATGATGCGCATATAGTATTGTATCTGATAATAGTGATTTAATCGACATTTAGGAGGAACTTAAATAAATACTTTTGAAATGTACTATTAAACGATCATTTTGGACTATTCCGCATTAAGTATATGTACTACTATTATACATTAAAGTGGTATTATAGCTTACACGAGGCCGCTAGCGTTAGGTATGTATCTTTTGTTAATAGATGGTAAAAATATGATCGGTTACTGGGTATGAAGACAACTTTCAGATACCTACATATATCTGTTATAACCAGTTCTTTGAGAAGATGTGATCGTTACACGTTGGCCGCGCTCCATGAAATGCTAGGAAAGACAAGTATGTACCTACCAAAGAGGATATGTCCTTGCACGACTTCGACATGCAATATTGAATCTCTTGACTCGTGAAATTTTCTGTGAAACTACCTACAGTGGGTGTAAAGAGTATTCGTACACCTTTATAACCAAATCACTTTTTTCAAATTGGCCCAAACCGCTTGAGCTTTTTTGAGTTGTTAGAAGGGTTAGATTACTAGGTAATATGTGAATAATTTTTTCTTTAAATTATTATTGGTTGGAATTGTGAAGAAAAAATTAAGGTTCACGAGTTTCAAATTTTGATCTGCGTCTATAATGAAAATTTAAAGTCTTTTCTAGATCTAAGTAATTATAATCTATTATCTTTGCAATATTAGAATTACTATCGAGAAAAACATTGTAGAGAAGTTGTAAAAGTAAAATGAAATTAATGAAGAGTATATATTACTTTAAAAAATAGTCTACATACATATAAATATATGTATCAGATATTTTTATTTTCGGCAGAATCACTTAAAACTCGACAATAACTTATTCGATCACTTAGAATGATAGTTATTCGCACACAAAAATACTGAATTCCCTAATATTTCAGTTTCTACAAAAAGTAAAGTTTCGCTTAATACTTTTATCAAAGTCGATACGGAATAATATATAAAATAAAAACTAATTTACTAGCGTAAATTTGTACCTCGTCGCAAGCAAAATGTTGTGTTAATGTTCCTATCTTTGCTACTCTTGTCGGATCTACTTCTCAAACCGGTTTAATAATCATGTCACTGTGCTAGTCCTACTAATTGTATTTTTCGAACCCAGATAAATCCAAGAGTGAACGTAACGCGTTTGTGCATACACTGACGAACAAAATTGTTAGCTCACAATAATCATAGTATAGAAAGTTTGCGTGGAAATACATATACATAGGTATACATGTATCCATTTCTACGGAAACTTCATGCGATTTTAGAAAGCATCAGTCAATGTTTGCAAGACTTCTCGATCGTTCCGTTTCTAATTTCCCACGTGTAGGATGAGACAGTTACGTCAACCGAGGTTGCAGATATGGGATGTGTAACGGATGGAGCAGCAAAGAACCGCTGATTTATTCTTGTGGTCATCCGATATATCGTATGAACTACCGGAGAACCAGAAACGAGATAGGACGTGCGAGAACACGAAAAGGTATCCTTGGGCATCGGAGGTGTCGATTGTTGAACGGTGTCCAGTTTCATTCATCTAGCTATGAGAATAAGAATGATCGTCTCCGGATACAGATAGGAATTTTTATGAACGAACGAGGGAGACTGCTCTGAGTCATTGTACCCTAACGTAGCCCGATACCACGAAATATCCTGAAACGGCCGCCAACATGATGACGTACAGTGTTCACCAGTGACTTTCACGAAAATAAATCTTTTAGCCTGTCCCGTTGAGTCACAAGAGAAGACTATACTTGGTGGATGTATCACTAACGGAGTCCACTTTTCATTCTTCAATGGTCGCTTTCAACTTGCAACTTGACAGTTTCCCGTATCTTTAAATTGATAGTAAGATACAAATTTAGATTAAAGAAATTTTCTATCAATAGAACAACCGTTTTTCTGACACTTTGCATTTATTTAATGTTTAATCCTTAAATGTTGTGATGTACTTCAATCTTTTTTGTGCATCTTCATACAGATCTTTAACTATTCAAATTAATTTTATTTGGAACTAATATAAAAATATACAGGGTTGTCCACGCAACTTGCACACCTATAATAACTTCCAAAGTATGCGTTGCACGAAAAAGTTTTGTATATGTATAGAAGTTTCATGGTTTGAAGCGGTACATTATGTAGTGTATTTATTTTTTTTTACAGTTGGAAGCGTTTCGGAGATTTGAAGGTCGACTTTGTTTTTTTAAATGGAATACTATATTTTTTATACCAAAATATGGAAGAATGTCGAATTCTGAGTAAAAAAGTATTGACCTTTTATTTCCTGAAAATTTTCTTCGCGTAATATGTTAAGAATCTGTCCTGGGGAAATCTGTCATAAGGTTGAATTTCTAACTTGGTATGTATTACGCGAAGAAAATTTTCAGAAAATAAAGTGCAATTACTCGTTAATTATTAGGTTTAGGACTAATGAAGGTCAATACTTTTTTACTCAGAATTCGACATTCTTCCATATTTTGGTATAAAAAATATAGTATTCCATTTAAAAAAACAAAGTCGACCTTCAAATCTCCGAAACGCTTCCACCTGTAAAAAAAATAAATACACTACATAATGTACCCCTTCAGACAATGCAACTTCTATACACAAAACTTTTTCATGCAACGCATACTTTGGAAGTTGTTATAGGTGTGCAAATTGCGTGGACCACCCTGTATATAGTAACTAACATAATAACATCATAGTTTGTTTAAGGGGCTACATACCTTTGGTAAAATAAAAAATTCGATTTTTCAAAAATATTATACTTTTGTCGGTACGATCCTTCTGGAATAAGTCCCCTAAGTTTTATTCGGTAATTCGTAAAACTGTTGGATTTATAGCATCGAAAGTGCAGTCGTATTGCATAAAGGTAACAGATGATAATTGAAACTTCAAACGCGTTTTTCTCGAAATGAAGTTTTCAAAATTGGTACCGGAAATATCTGATAGATCACTGGACCAATTTCGACAAAACTGCCATTCTTAAAACTATTATGCAGTCCGACACAAACATTTTTGATTCGTACATTTTCCTTTTTTTTACAAACAAGAGAAACTGAAAATTTAGATGAAAAAATATATATTTGAGTTCAAATAGCTGTAAGTTTTTAAAAATTGATTTTTTCAAAAATGGCTTCGACCAGGACTAGTTTCTTTTGTTCAGTTTAATGTAATATGAAGAAAATGTGTATTAGATAAAACCTCA
This sequence comes from Lasioglossum lativentre, assembly GCA_916610255.1. Classification (NCBI taxonomy): domain Eukaryota; kingdom Metazoa; phylum Arthropoda; class Insecta; order Hymenoptera; family Halictidae; genus Lasioglossum; species Lasioglossum lativentre. Next base: position 26,392,955 of record OU744357.1, on the reverse strand, counting down.
CACAGATGCAATGTGGTACCACAAATTGTATTTTGCAAAATGGCTGCCACGTTCTTCTAGTTTAAGATAATTAACTCAATTTTTCACAAAATACTACTTAAACATCATACATATGGTACAACTTAACAGAGAGTGATTTTACATTAATTGTTTTCAAGAAAATTGACTTTGACCATCTGTTTTGCTTAGCACATCTGCGTGCTTAGCATTTGTAAGCAGTAGAAACGGCAGATCATGACCAGACGCATCAGACGATTCCTATTCAATAGCACGCGTATTCCCTGCATATTTAAACTCGATTTTCTCGAAAACAAAGCATCGTATAAAGAAATGTTATTCTGCATTTTTGACTTATTTTTTTATGTAGAATCATTCAATTTCCGGCCAATTTACACCCTGTATATTATATATGATTTCAACTGAATGTCTAAGGTAACGCGCTAACAATACGATCTGTAATTCACAGGACAAAACACGAATCTGTTCCTCGATTATGACTATCCTCGTTAACACAACGATCGACGCTATCTCGTATGAAATTTCAGTCCTATCCTCGGGCTAAAAGCACGGTCGATGTCTCTAATATATTTTTTACTCTCGGATACAGTAATCTCATCCTTACATAACGCCGTAGCGATGACTCAATCTTGGGAACGCTAACAAACCGAGGAAATCTGTTACAATGGAAAATCATCATACGTAAGGCTACTACATATCCTACTCAATCGTGTAACTTTCGTTTCTTGTTCATTAAGTATACACACGAAACGGAACCTTCGAGTTTTCCCAATTTATAGGAAAGATTCGTTACGCAACAAAGTAGATACGAAACGATCTGACTTAAAGTGCATAACAGATTACAACTTGCTCGGGAAAAATTGCTCGTAAGAAGCTATGTATATGTATATGTTAGATAGAAGTCTTTAAATAGATAGTTTATATCCGACTATCTCAATTTTCATTTTATTAGCAATAATAATACCCCGTAGTAGTACATGCAGAGTCGCCAGATTAAGACTTGTGTCTCCACTCTACCTTTCCCTTCTAGGACGCTATTCCCCACGCTTCCGCCGCGACCCCGTCACGTGACGCTTCTCGTTTCTGTCGTGCATGTGTCCGGTACTGGCAGAGAGAGAGAGAGAGAGGGTAACTTTTTCCCCTAAATTCGTGCACCCTCCTCTCATCTGGCGAGTCTGAATACATGCCCTTTTATAAATAATTGATCTACCGAAGAACAAAATAACTATTATTTCGATATGTTAGTATCTCGTTACTTTATAAATATATATGTATACTTACATGTACACGCATATTAATACTACACATTAAAGTACACACTAAAATTCATAGCTTACATATTTGACCTTTATTTAATTATCTTTTTCGTGATCTGTAGAAAACGTAATATTTGAAGATTTATTTGTGGATAAAAAGTTCAAAGTTGATGACGTGATTAACATTTCGATTACTAATATAGACAGTTATTTCACTACAGGAAATGGAACATTCGTATAATAATTTATAGCAAACCTTTTTTATTTTCATACAAATAAATAAAGTGAACATATAGCGAAGTATACAATTAGTTCTGAAATATTTGTAGCCATATTTATAACGGTGGCGAATTACAAGTACGACAAGCATTTATTCTAAAACCGTTCCCCGCCGACGGGGAATGCGAGTTTTGTTGTTCGTGTTACTCTAATTAGAGTAAGGACCGGCGAGGCGCGGCGCGGAGGGGAAAACTGGAAAATGTCGCACAGTGGGCCGAATGCCTAATCTAGGTGGGAAAGAGTCATGTCGGAAAATAGATTTACCTGCCATTTATTCTTTTTTCGGAATATTTACTGGGACTAATGATACCCATAATAATTTATTTACGGCGAAATCATATGTTTCTTTTCGTTATAAATAAACGATTAATAAGATTCTTTAAACTTCTATGCACTATATTCTAATTAACATACGTAAATGTTTATGGCAATGTTCACAAGGCTATTTTGGAATGCCTTTTACAATAATTTTTGAAGATCTTTTTTGAGTGCCATTTTTTTATGCCGTTTAGTTGACTTTAACAATGCAGAACTAGAAAGTTCCAACGACTACCATCTTGAAATTTTTATTATATGTATTAAGTTGAAACTATATGTATATTTAGAAGGAACTCTAAAAAAAATGTTACTTTATTATTTGTTTCATGTACATATTGTTTTGTTGTTTGTTCTGTATATATTTTTAAATATGTACATTATGCTTATATACAGAAAATATAAAATTATTTATTCAATTTGTTTGTATCGTTTTTTATATATAATTACTAGACAGCGGATTTTATACATTAAAACAGTAGAAGAATTTAAAAATAATGTTATATTATTTACAACCTATTAAATATATTAAGAAAGACAATTAATACCCATTTCACTCCAATTAGTTGCAAATCAGATAGAACATCTTTAGTTTGCATAATTATATTTTTCTGGCACTTCCGGTAGCCAGATAAAAGAATGATTAGAAATAAATTAATTAGTTTTTAGTCGGCTACAAAATGCAATAGAAAATATTCAAAAAAGGAATTTGTTCATGAAAAATAAAGGTCACCTTTATTTTTTTAAATGGCAGTACACATTTTTTAGTACATAATATTATTGCTTATGTCAAGACGAGTTCAACGGCCTAGTATACTATGGCCTTGGCATGACCAAGGCATGCTTGAGTTGATATTTCTTTCGAGAGATCCATATCTTGACCAATATCAACAACTCAAGCCTGCCTTACTGTTAAGACCTTGCTGTTAAGGTCATGTCAAGGTCATAGTATACGAGGCCGTTGTATATTACGTACTAAAAAATATGAAGTGGTGTTTTAAAAAATAAAGGTGACCTTTATTTTTCACGAACAAATTTCTTTTTCGAATTTTTTTCTATTGCATTTTGTGGTCGACTAAAAACTAATTAATTTTGTTCCATATCCATTTCAATCCAGTTTGTTGTAAATTAGGTAGAATAGTAGAGTCGAATAGTAGATTCGCTGTCTAATAAATAACATAATAAAACGGTCTTATATTTGTAAAAACCTTGTTACACATCTTAAAGGGATATTCCAATTTATTATAAACCGCATAAAACGATCCGTGACGTTTTTCACCTAGAATGTGGATTTGTTTCACGCGGCGCGCCACCAGTCTAGAACGGTATCCAAGCTCATTCACGCTGAATACGAAACAAGATTTTCCAGGTTGTTGACAACACTGAATTCAAATGTGTAGAATGTCGGTTGGTAGAAAATGGCTACGCAGACATTGGCTGATAGCGATTGAGGTCGTGAACGAGAATCACGGAGAGGATCCTGAAAACTCACTTGGCTTGTTACCGGGTTAAATTCCAGCCGCGGGCGAGTGCCTAACATGCACGCTTAAGTAGAATATCTGAATGAGACGGGAATATAAATGAACGTGTAATGTTGTTGACAGAAAATGTTACACGCCGTGAGTAAAGCGATCGCAAAACCCGGTTGTTCGAGGTAGAACTCGGTCTTAGGGTGAAGTGGCCAGTGAATGAATAATTAATCGTTCCTTCCATTTCAAATAACGATACAAATTAAATGATGTCCCAATTTATTAACGAAAACGGAATTTTTTAACAGAATAGGGTTTGATAATGTCTAAAAAATTGTTTGCACTATTTGACCTGAAAGGCGTCCGAAATGAATAACAAAATTCAATGCTCATTATACGAGTAAATGAACAAAATAACCAATAAATGAATACCTTGTATCCAGTGAATGAACAGAAATAAAAATGCTGATTTTTGTAACTAGAAAACGCTGATAAACGCTCATACAAAACAACCAAAGTAGAAGGGTGGTATAGTTAGGGACCTAACATGTAATTGATAGTAGACACCATGCGGTTTTCTTACTATTTTGTCACTTTAGATTTCTTATTATAAATAGTACGGGTGGACGGGTACCCGGAAGTTCGGGTTCGGGTCGGGAAATTTCAGGTACATTCGCAATTACAAATGCTGTTTAATACTGTAATTACACTATTATGTTGTCCCAAACACTCATATTTCAAATAGTACAAAGACAGCGCTTAATTTACCATACAGGTGAGTACGGTTATTTCCAGACTAAAAAGAATTACTGGACGATTAGCACGTTACGTGAGGTGCTACACACACAAACGAAAACACTATCGTTTCTCGAACTCAAAGCCGTCACGCTGTATCACATACTTGTGCAAGGACAAGGACAACCTCGTACAGCTTGAAAGTCATGCACGATTGGAATACGAAGTATGCTCTGAATCACGTAAGATAGAAAACTAGAAGAAACTATCTAGTAAAAACATGAAACATTAGAATTTTTAATAGATCTTTTATTGAGAGATAAAAGATTGCGAGACGATCGTGTTTCAGGATATCAGAGCGATTTATTGTAGTAGGAAAAGTGATCGGAATAAATAAGAAAGTAAATGATTTCAGTTGGATAATACAGTAAATCCTTGATCTAAAATCTAAGAGAACAGACACAGTTGGATCTACGAAAACCGAATATCCCCTCCACTGCGGGCATACCCCGCGAGGGCCAGGAAGCTCGAACTGCCTCGGTCGTCGAGCAGTGTAAAGTGTAAACATGCCGCGTAATTCAATACGGGGTCGGGTATATCGGTGTGAACCACTACTAATCCAATTATAAAACTTCTTTATTTTTCATCATTTTTTTATGGGACTTTTACCTACTTATTTGTAGCATTTTTCTGATTAAAATGACACTAGACACGATATAATTTGAACTGTATTTAGTGGTTTAATTGTCGACAAGTAGTATGTTTAGGACGTAGAAAAGGATAGCAAGTGAAAAAGAAAGAGAAACACCGATCGCGACGGTCGGGAAAAATATAAAACTTATTGTACTATTTAAAATACCAATGCGATGCTAATTTTTTATTTCCAATGTTCTTCTTATACAACCTTTCTCAAGATATCTGTCACACTTTTCTTACTAAAATGAGTCGTCTAAAATCCTCCAACGGGTTGTAGCTCCGATAATTTGCAAAATTCTAGTTTAATTATTTCAGAACATATTTTCGAGATGCTAAGCTGTTTATGTAAACGGAAGTATATTTCATTTTTTTAACTTGTTACACGAGAAGCCCCCTTTAAAATCGTGTCTAGCGTACGATCTAAGAAATGCAACAGAAGACTGGGCGTGAGGGTTCGAGGCATGCTGTAAGTCTTGCGCCTTCGGCCGCGCGGTCCGTGTTTACACGCGCTATCCTTTTCTACGTTCGCCGCGGTCGGCGAGGTCACAAAGAAATAGTAGAACCGCAGGATCTAAGAAACAACACGGACCCGATGGTTTTTCTTAGATCAAGGCTTTACTGTACTTACTAAATTCACCAGACATGCGGCTTAAGTGTTCATTCATTGGACAGATTATCCTATTTCACATTTCACGACATGATTAAAGAACCCCGCACTAATCATATGAAAAATCTATCCCGGTAAAATCAGTTGGATTTCGCATATGTTGTAGCTTATGATCTACTGAACAAAATATGTAATGGGCACAAAGCTCAATAATGGACAGTTATCGAGTTATGTCGATGAAACGAGTGAAACATGACAAATTCGAGCTGCCGAATACTCAAATCTCGGGAAGTATTTATTTTTTGGAAAAATGTTTGAAACAAAAATAGTAGGGTTTCACAAAATCTGTTAGGTAGTGTCATTATTTTTGAATTTTGAAGGACCTTGAAAAGGTCTGTGAACAGACATCTTTCACAAAAATCTTTGCGTGTCACAGCAGAGATAAGGACCTCACGGTACGTCACTAAAGTAGTAGGTCCGTTTAAAAATCGAAGGAGTGGGGTGGCGGGAGTGGGGGTGCGGGGCAAGCGTGTAAAATAAATATACTTCCCGAGATTTGAGTATTCGGCAGTTCGAATTTGTCATGTTTGATCGATTATAACTCAATAACTGTCCATTATTGAGCTTTGTGCCCATTACATATTTTGTTCAGTAGATCATGAGCTACAAAATATGAAAAATCCAACTGATTTTACCGGGATAGATTTTCCATATGATTAGTGCGGGGTTCTTTAAAATGGCAAGGTATTCATCAACTGATTTATATATTCCATAAAAATATTCAGTATTGGTATTCAGTAAGTAAAATATTCAGTAAGACCACTGGTAGAAACTAGAAACTTATGATCACACTATTAAAACACATTCAATTCCATATTGCTAAGAACCGAAATGTATTTAGAGTGAAGAAAAATGAATTCTCGTTCAGAGGACAGGAAGTGTCACGAGCCATAATCAGTGCATATGTATAAAAATCGGCCGGTCGAGGCACCGATACATCGTTTCGGGACTGACAACACACACACAGGCTGGTTTTGAACTTTCTCATCCGGTTACGTAACGACGCGCGACGTGTGTACAGCAAATACGGGCGACCGGTTCACAAAATTCATGCATAATAATAATCCGAGGATATGACCGGCCGTAGACGTCCTTCCCGGTTGTCGTCTAGAGGCTGTTCGGATATCTGTCGACCTGATTACTATCAGACCAGAAGAACGGAAAGGGTACGTTAAAGCGAGAGACTGAGGGGCGCCGTGACACACGTGATACGCGCGTATACATACATATGGTATACATATAGGTTCGTTCTACCGTGACGGGGGCCGATTTAAGTTCAAGATACGAAACTAGCAGTCTGGTTTTCTGGACGTTCGATCGTTTCAGAAAAATCGGCTCCGGTTGAGTTATGTATTCTGCATAAGAATTCGCGCTCCCGCGATGCCGTTTGTGCAACCGTGTGTGCGCGTGCGCGACCGCGAGCACGGGCTTCAGGGCTTTCAGATTGTCTTCTAAATTTTCCAAGGCATTTCTTTTATCGACGTCCTTCTATCGCCGTGCCGTGCCTTAAATTCCGATCAAAGACGTAGATACACTGGTGGGCGCGTAGATAGAGGAAGTCGTTACCGTTAAATTATGAATCCCAGCTTTTCTCAAGACATTGCGAATTTAAGGAATCAGATTGGGCAACGAGTTTTGAGTGCGAGTCGGTACGCTTCTAGGAATGTTATCGCGACATGCAATTGATAAGAGTCCCGGCTTCTTGGAATGGATTGACCACTAACTTCTTTAACCATCCACTTCTTCTTCTTCTTCTTCTGCCAACATTTTAATTTCCAATCAAAATTTATATCTTTATGATTAACAAGCTGATACTGTAAAATATGGGTCACTTATACAGGGTGTCTCACCCGATTTTGACATCTCGTTTTTCTTGCTATTATTACTCGTAGCAAACAATATTTCAGAGGGAATGGTATCGAGTGGGGCATGTTTTAGTGCTATTAGTTTTTTCGTGAATGGACGTATAAAGGTCATATGAAGGTCAACTTCGTTTTTTTAAATGATATATTTTATAATACATCAATGGATGCAGCTCTACATTAGTTATACAAAAGTGTTAAAAGTTAATAGTTTAGCAGATACTTCAATTTAAATAATTGTAAGACGCCATTACTGTCAGACTAAGGCGTTTGCTCTTATTTATTACAGAAAAAGTTCAACATAACAGCTACTTACATCACGGCACTTTTGAAATCAATATAGTAATTATTGCCCTACTTTGTTTAATGCATCAGTTGATATTTTGCAGCATGCGAGACACCCTGCATACATATAAATTATATGTATATACATATATACCCAAGCTTTATTCGATAATTGCATGTTTTGTTTCCCCCGTTCTCCCGAAACTGTAATTCCCAAAATTGGTGAAATCTTAAAAATATCTCCTGTTCTCGTCGTGATTCCCATTGCCGTTAACCGAAGTCTTTGAACTTTATACAACAGTTGAAGCCATAGGTTGCATTGAAGAACAGAAAAGAGAACAGACAGAAGCAACATGCTACGGTTATACATATATTTGTAATCCTTAGTACCTACATCCTTGAATGCAAGCCGAGACTAGACAGTTCTCAGTACATATTGGATGATCGCTTAACATCAACCTTTAAGTCACTGTTGTAATCTGTGTTATATTTACATGTAACATACAATTGGTTATATTAACATACAATCGCTCATATCGGTTTCTCATGCAGGTTTCTAACAATTTCCCAACAACAAAGTTATCATTTATCACGCGCGAGAAATATAAGGATGCCTAATTAACTTGCCATTTAATAAAATATTTAAGGACTCGAAATCTATACCTGAGATCTGTTCAACATGATTTAAACGTTCATCGACTCATTAAATAAAAAACACTGCGATACGAAATTTGTTCTCGGATCATTTGAAAGATCGGGCGCCATCTATTTCTCTACATATTTTCACATGGTCGAGTGAATTAATGCTTATCAGCAGCGATCACGTTTCTTCGTGGTATGTATGTGTGGATTGCTACCGACAACTGCCAGGCATTCGCCATCGTCGTGCCGCAAAAGTCCAGACGAAAAAAATCATCACAGACGATATCGCGTAATATTTTATTCGCGAAACGACATTAATTTATTATGCGCAAGACAAGACAGGTATTGGCAGAGCTCGTGCACGCGTTATATTCGGACTTTGCCTCTCTGTTTCGCAGACTTTCCTCTCTAAAACGTGCGTCAGCAGCCATGGACAAAGCAGGGACAAGTTACTTGTTTTACATTTGTTCGGAACGCAGTATGGGTACGTGACCCAGCCTAGATCGTCGATCATTCCTGCTCAAGATCGCGACGTGGAAGAACATACACTCTGGGACAAAATGATAGCACATCTAACATTTTTGAAAGTTTCGTAGTAAAAACTGGTGAAAATAGATTTTTCATATAATTACTACGTTTTGGCATTTTTCGCCCTCCATTTTTGTCAATTTAGACAGTATAGACAGAGATAGACTATACCCATCTTTAGACCTATACCCATCTTTAGCATGCTAAAAGTGGATATATAGGTTCTGTTCCATGCTAAAGATGGGTATAGGTTCTGTTCCATGCTAAAAGAGGGTATGATCTATCTCTGTCTATGTACACTGACAAAAGTGGAGGTTGAAAAGACTCGTGCGTGATCGCTCTCATATCCTCTCTGCCCGCACGTATAATGTGCTAAAAAATTGACCACAATATTCACTTCGACAAAATTCTACGAATGCATATTATGTAAATTTTGTAATATGCAAACGGGACGTAATGACAGCGCAAGCACAAAATCTACGCTTCTCAACTGTACAGGGTGTAAAGAAATTATATGTCGCGACTATCATGGCGTAATCCTACTCCCTCGATTTGGTAAAAATTAATATAAGAAAGCTGCTCCCTCCCCTCATCTGTCGACTCTGTTTCCGGTTTCCGAGATACTTAAAAACTATGATATTTACCCTCGACTTTGAGAACAGTTTTCTGTGGATCACTGCACATAAATCAAAAATACTTGTCAAATATTTTTCAACAAACTGTATCATAACTAAAATGTCTGTGTCCCTTGTCAGTTGTGAATATTTGTTTTCACTTCTTCGTCTGCACGTTACACGTGCGACAAGTACCTACAATATTTGTGAAAATATGATTACAATATACATATATGAAATTATTTCTGAAAAATTATTTATTTAATCAGCCAAAACATTGGCCACTGTAACGCGCGTTCCTAAATTTGTTGTTGCCGAACGTCTTCCGTCGCTGTTCTTTCTGAAGATTTGTAAAACCAGCATATTTGATGCAACATACACTGCACTGCGGTTAAGTATCCGAAAATAAGTGTACGGACTTTAAATGCTGAATGACCTACACATGAGAAATTTACGGCAGACAAAGAGTCGAGATACTTTCACTGGAGAGCTTTCGTTCCGTCGAACCGTAGCCAATGATCATGGAATCGCGAGTGTAACGAATGCCCAAACCCGCACACCAGTAATTGTGCATCGTTCTCAACACCTGTAATTTTTTTCGCACGGTATCTTTCCGACGTTGCCTGGCAACACGCGAGATTTTAATTATCCGATAATCATATAAAAATTCAAATCGCCGCGCCGCTTATCAGACAAGCTTTGGTAATGGTAGTACAAGGAACTGAACAACTACTGAATCCTGTTACGCGACCAGTGACATAATTGCATTTTTTAACGATGCGAATCGCTCGCGTCGTGCCCTTGTTGCATTACATTTCGCGTGTGAATATTTATTCGAAAGTTCGCTCTATTTCCTAACGCATTTCCCAGGATAATTCGGTAATTTTTCTCTCATGATTGATCGTCGTCATCTTCTGTGACTATTGTACACGAAAAGTTGATATGAATGGAAGATCGATGAATACGTCAAAGAATTGCAATAAGGTAACAATGTGAAAGGACACATTAGATGTGACAGTAAATCCTTGATCTAAGAGAAACCCTCGGGTCCGTGCTGTCTCTTAGATCGTGTGGTGCTACTATTTCTTTGTGACCTCGCAGACCGCGCCGAACGTAAAAAAAGGGCAGCGCGTGTAAATACGGACCGTGCGGTCGTATCACCTTGAAATCTCCAAAACACCTTCAGTCATATAAAAAATGTTTCCATCATAAAATCTCTCTATAAGATGCAAGTTTTGTATGTATATCATTTTTTCATATTATTGGGTTGTCGGAAAAGTCATGACGCATTTTTGCAAGAGATAGATACGAAAAATACGTCACGACATTCCCGACAACCCAATATTATAAATAACAGAAATGTTCAAGGTAGTCGAAGTTATCGGTCCATCCTGTATGAAAAATGAAACTTATAGTACATATTAGTAATGTTAATTTCATAAAAGTTCATTGATACCTATCTCCAATGCCTGTCCACTATTCACTTAATTTTGTCCGCGACTGTACATACTGTTGATGCTGCACAGTAGCGTTTCCGTGAAAAACAGTAATTAGTCACTAGCTAATGAAGTCCAGACAAAATACCATATTCCCGTATTAGCGTCGCGTGAAGGTCCGATCTCCTGGGCGCGTCTGGACGCAGCGTTTTGCGATCTTGGGACCTCTTATACTCCATTCGTCATACTTCATCAGAAGGGATCGCATGCGTACAAACGCATTTTTATGGTGGCCGTAGGTGTATGGTCTGTTTCGCTCGAAAAATTTGAGCGTCGACGAATTAAAAAATGGAATTTTAAAGTGAAACAATGATAGACATAGTTTTCCAAAATTTTTCAAAATTTTTCCACGATAATGTTTCCAAATTTTTAATATTTTTTCACTACAAAATTATATTTGCATGCTAATTGATAAATTATTTAATAAGAATAATCTTTCCCGATGACGATTCAAAAAACAAAACTGTTTCTATGCTTAACAATAACCGTAATTGAAATTGTTTTGTAAAGGTATTTTTCGTAAAAACTCATTTTCATTGGTTTGCTGATTCAGCCATTATAATTTAATAGAAAAAAATGTTTACACTTTAATTTACACGTCTGTAAAACCAACAATTTTCAAGATTTCGGAAAATGATTTTAGATACGGCCATATATCACTACAGATAACAATTGTATATCCAAATTTCAACAAAATCCAAAACAGTAGTCCGAAAAGTCTTCTGAAGCAGTGGGTCCAAAAACGCGTGCGTCTGCGTCTGGCGCAACATCTGGAGGTCTCGAAGCGTAGGTACAAACCCAAACATGTGCGTCGAACGCCTCCAGTAAGTCGACCGACGCACACTGAGACGTTTCGATCATTTAGGGGAATTAAATTCTTAATGATGTTGTTTCCTTTTTTTATCGTGTATTTTGTTTAAACTACTCAAAATATGATGATTTCTAATTACTTTAACATGGCTTTTATTGTATTGACCGAAAATATGTATTTTAACTCTTGCAAATTACTGTTTTACAAACACAGTTTTACATAAATATATTTAAAGTTTGTTAAAACTAAATACATTTCAAGAAACGCATTGAACTTTGTCAATAACAATACTATATAAATATCTATATTTTCTTAAGAAGGCACTGCAACTAATTGTAGTACTTCTTGAGTAAGAATTCCGTTCCGTTTTGTCGGAATGTACCTTAAACTAAGGTAATCAGTGGGTCTGACGATATGAGCAGCCTATTCATAAGGTCTGTATTTGTGGCTACCCGTGAAATTTTTATCGTGAAAACTTCACAAAACTTTCTATTATCAAACACAACAACTGTTAAACAATAACAATTTAATATAGTAACAATCAAAAACGTTTATAATATTAACAGACACGTTCTTGAAAGAAAACTCCCAAAGACGCAGGCAAACGCAAAAGTTGTTTTCATATCTGACTAGACAAGACTTCAGTGTAACCATTCAGTGTAGTTTCAAGTCCATATTCGCCCATACATATAATAAAGTTTCACTCTATACATAAAGCATTGGTGAATACTGAAAAATTCTCCAATTTTGTATGATTATTAACTAGAATAAATTCTATGTATAATATTTAAAAACTAAAAGTATTGAAAACACGCTACAAAGAATTGAAAAGTCACTGAAATAAATACAATAACAATTGAAATTCATATACACATACTTTTATTCGGGTAAAGTACCACTGACGATTGATGAAGTTTCATCATTTGTATAGGCAAAAAGTTCAGTTGAGGCTTATTTTTCTTATTCGAACGCGATGAAAAATTAAAGATAACAGTGATTCTGGGTTACGGAAATATTGCTTTTAAACTAGTAGTAAATTCGCGATTATTAAAAAATTTCGGAATTAAATTCCTGAAACTCTAATAAATGATCGAAACGTCACACTGTGCGACGCACGTGTTTGGGTTTGGGCGATGCTCTTTCCTCTTTCTTCTCAAGTGGAAAACAAGAAAAGACATACCAAATCGCATCGTAGGAACGCAAACTTGTGCGTCCAGACGCAAAAGCAGGGAGTTACGACGAATGGAGTATAGATCGCAAAACGCTGCGTCCAGACGCGCTTAGGTGATCCGACCTTAATTCGGAAAGCACAGCAAGTCGTTACCAAACAGTAAACATTATTCCGTGCTAACTTGGTGACGTCACGTAGCCAGCATCTATGAAGAGTACTATTGGATGCACCGTGGGATGTTGGAAATAAAAATGGGATGTTAACAAGGGAATACTGTACGTCATCCGCACCACCATTCTCTCTATTTCACTTATATGTATATACATTCAACGATTCTCACTCTCATCTTCAAGGCACTCGAGAAGCGAGCGAATGGAGGAGAGATAACAACCGAAACACCTACCTACCTCTCCAAATAATGTTCACAACACAAACCCAAAATAGCCAAAGATTAAACCTGTACTGTATTAGATTGGCCAAAATAGTCTGCGTTTTCCTTGTCAGTGTAACGATAGTATTATGCGACAGAAATAGATATAAATGTAGAAAGGTAATCGAACAATATTATCAACGCATACTTCAATTGAATAAAGTAAACCTTATCTATTTTCGTTAAAGATAGCGATATGAGTTATTGACCAACTCAACAACTTATACTGGGTGTCCCAAAAGTGTTGTACTTCCTTGAAAGGGATGATTCCTGAGCTCATTATGAAGTAACTTTTTGCTTTGCGAAAATGTTTTTCGTGGTTTCGTTACCGAGTTATTAATGAAAAATGCGGACCAATCAGAGCGTGGCTACAGCGGACAGATTCCGGCTCGTTCAATGCCAACGCCACGCTCAACGGGACTTGTCACGGAGCCGGAATCCGTCTACTGTAGCCGCGTTGTGATTGGTCCGTGTTTGTCGTTAATAGCTCCTTGTCAAAGCCGCGGCGAACATTTTCGAAAAGGAAAAAATTACTTCAAATGACCTCAGGCATCATCCCTGTTAAGAAAGTACAACATTTTTGGGACAGCCTGTATGAAAATCTAGAAAAGAGAATATTCTACAGCAGCACGTCTGATTAACTGAGACAGTTCTAAACATTGTAAAAGATCATTAAATTAGTTGGGAAGTGCCAACCATAAGATGAAATAATGTTTACGATGTGAAACTGGCGTGTTCCCAGCAAACCTCGACGAAATATTAAGAAACAAACAGCTATGCGGAGAGTCGTTAACGAGCAAAACCATCGACTTCTATCGAGATGTCGACTCGGGAAAGAACCACGGGGTACTGCGGGACACACCTAAATCATCTTAGGAATGTAACACTACAGAGACTTGGGATTTACAGTGTCCCCTTGGTCGACACTACGTTGCCACAGCTGAAGAGGTGAAAATGGAGGGACTAACTTAACAGTAGCAAAACGGTTCTTCGAATAATTTCATGTGGACGAATCAATTCATGAAGCTCCACGGCTTGTTGACTAAGACGGATTACTTACGCCACGCTGATCATTTCTCTCTCGGCTAGCTGATTAAATTCTTCATAAATACATCTAGCTCGTTTGCCTCGATCTTGATAGCTTCCTCGATAACTTCGTAATTATTAATTTATTGTTGATGTATCACTTATAAACACCGTGTTTGAACATTCATTTATAAACGTATCTCTACATGTATAATACACGCAGTAAGATTTCAAGGAACATTCAATATTTAAGAGCAGATAATAACAAACGAAAATAACCGTAGAAATTCTTTCATTCTCGTTCGACGTAAATATGATCTTGATATTTGTCGAAGCGCAGGATTAGTCATAACGATGAGATCAGTATTCCTTTCAAGAAAAAGCTCGCTATCTCGTTGAAAATTTTTCCCTCTAATGCTATTTTTATCGCACAAAGTATTCACAAGAAAAATCATTTCCCCTTTCGAAAACGATCCAAAGCATTTTCTTTGAATTGTTCAAATTGATTTTGCTTTAGGTCGCAAAGAAATGTGTCATCCGAATTGAGAACAACGTTAATATTCATTCGAATAGGTAATTTGAATAAAACAGCTGTTTATTATAAAGTAACTGTGAATCTGACTTTCTACGCACAAGGTTCCTGCTTGTTCTCAACGAAACGTTATATAATGTTAGCCAGTCACTGATGAAGAACAAATCTCAAGTTACTAGTAATTGTTCCATGTTTTATGCTAATTATTTGTCATGCAAATGGTTCAAGCTTCGCAAGTCTGAAACTTATCTATGAATAACAGTAAACGTATGAAAGAGGAAAGACGCGGAGAGAGAGAGGGAGAGATAGAGAAAGAGAGAGAGTTTGAGAGAGAATGACTGGAGTTAGCTCTGAGCCTAGCATCATCGCCGAATTCGAATCCGTGGTAAATCATCGTTCACATGATTAAAGTGGCGTCTTGGAACCATCGTAAAGTGTTCTCATTAATTATGAATAATATGATTACGTGGTGGTTCCCATGGTTTCCCTTTTGTGAGACCCGGCTAAAGACACTTACGACGAGAGAGAACCAAGCAGCGATTCACAGAGCACAAGCACGAGAATGAAATTCCTATACATAAGACTTTTAACACGTGCGTCACAGAACAATTGTTCAATGGAAGTCCGTGAAACAAAATATATCATCTCCGGCACCAACGTAGTCATCGATAATATTATTTAAAGCTCGCTTTGAACTAGGAAGCAAACCATCTACATATTAGTTCCCGACGGTAACACGAGTAGAAATACAGTTCGAGCAAGTTCTGATGAAGGAGTTGGACGTTCCATTCGTTAGTGGAATAGTGCTAATGCGTGCGCAGAGAATATTTTAACAACTGTCTTAATCCAAGTGCTTACCGTCTCCTCTTATCGTTATCACCAAAGATTGTAACCTCAAACGAAATGTACACTGTACTCTTTTTTTTCATAAATCGACCAGCATTCGCAAATCCTACCCATCGACGTATCGCTAATCAGCACGATATACGAACGTTATCGTCGCGAACCTCGTTACGGGGCACGTTGTTCCGATCAGCAGAATAAATTCTTCTAACTCACCTGATGCCTGTCCTCGAGAAAAATCGATGCATTTAACAGTGATATCACTGAATCATCCTCAATTTCGTTTCCAGTTCTGTATCCTTCTTGGTCGCGTGGCTTGTTTCCGGGTTAAGTACACAATTAAAAAGAGAAATGTTTACACGATCGAAGACCTGACAGAGTCACCGTAATCACGGAGAATATCATCGGATACCGTCTGTTTAGACCGACCGAGCGGGTCCGGACGACTGAACGTGCCACTCGTTGCGCCTTCACCGACAGCCTCGATTCCTACCTTCTCTTTCTCTTTCTCTCCCTCGCTCAGATCCTTTTCTCGCTCTCTCCCTCTCTCTCCCTCTCTCTCTGTCTCTGTGTCTTTCTCTTTCTCTTGCCCCCCCCTCCCGCCCCCTATTTCTATGCTAATTGGTGTCCTGTGGAATGACATCTGTGTCCATCTAAAATTTTACTTTATAAAGGAGGATGTTAAAAAGTGACCTTCCCGGTAGCTCAGACACCTAAAATATGAATTTTTGTAGGTGCTAAGAAAGTGTAAACCCAACATTATTATTGTCGGCGAAATAATAGGAAAGTTGTAAAAAAAGAGGTGGAAAAATTGAAAATCGTTTACTTCAAGTATGAACTTGAAGTTGGATTTTAGAATGCAAAAACGATATTTTTACTCTATAATGTCATAATTAGACTGCGGATTTTATGCATTTATACCAAAGATAGGTCAGAGTAATTCTAAACAGTGGATGATGAAAAACATTTAAGAATATCAGAAATATCAGAATATCAATAAAGAGAAAAATAATTTGCTATTTGGTTCCTACGAATTTTAATTAATGAATGCAAGGAATTGCGGAGGCAGACGGGATTAGTATTGTTTCGGATATTCTTCTGAATGACGCTGATGACCGATTGAGATGAAACTTGTGGAGGTAAAACTATCATAAGAGCAGATAATCACTCCAAGAGTATAAAATCTCAACTTTGGGAAATTGTGGCTTCAGAGAAACTGTTAAATGCTGTGTTACATGATACTACGTTCTAAATTACACCTAACCAACGCAAAGTAACTAAATTAAATGTAACCAAAATTAAATAATCCAATAATAACTGAAGACAATTAACAAAAACCAGCTCATCCGAATCTAATGCAACCTAAAGACTGCCAACTAAGCAACCTCGACCTAACATAACCAACGTAAATTAGCATAACCGAACACAACGCAATCTAAATTAATGTAATCTAACCCAAATCATATCTAATTAAACTGCTTTTGCCTTTACCTACCATTTCCTAAATTTATACTAATTTAAAAGGAATACCTAATTTCGCTTACGGTCGCTATGTTTCCTATTTTTTAATATTTTTCTTTTTATGATTTCTCAAATCTCAACGATGCGCTAATTTCCCAGGACTTTTTGCGTATATGTACTTGAGCAACTATTATTAAGTATCTAATACATTGCTCAGCTGTCGTTCAGATGTTCAACCTTGAATTCTTATAGCATTCTCTATCTATTAAATTTCAACCGAAAAATAATGATTTTATACTATGAATTAATTTATACTATGTATTATCAATTAGACTGTTTCGTATAGTATTTAATTGTGTACTTAGCTAAACTTTGGACTGTGGACTTGATAGCTAAAATGGCAAACCACACAAATTCTTGCAAAGAATTGTTAGAACTCAAGCAGAGCAAGATAAAACAAAATTACCATCCTTCGCCAGGAAATAGAAAAAGATCCTTGGAAGGAAGACGATAAGAACTTATGTTTTTATTTTCTGTATTCGCAAAAGGACGGGTAAAACACTTAGAATGACAAGATTGGTCAAAATAAATTAATTACACGTGTACACGTGTATTTTCAATACCAACATGGCGGCACTCTTACCTGTCAAAAACACTGCAAATCGCTCAACTTTAAACACTTATAACTTTTGAACCACTGATCTCGTAGGATTGAAACTTGGATTTTTGGCGGTTTCTCGTCAAAGTCTACAGAATTACTTAAGAAAAAGGCAAAAATTTCTGGTTACGCAAGATACAGTGCAGCCGAGCTCTAATTAAATCAATTTCTACTCCTTCTCTTGTTCACTGTTCCACCGCAGCGCGACACCAACACTGCGCTCAGTGAAGCCTGCCGCCGAGTAGACTCTCCCCTTCGCCGCGCGCTGAGGCCGCTCTCTGATTGGTCCGTGTTTTTCGTTAATAACTTCTTAACAAAGCCGAGACGAACATTTTTGCAAATGAAAATGTCGCTTCAAATGACCTCAGGAACCGCCGCTTTCAAGAAATTCGAACATTTTCGGGACACTGTATAAAAATCAATAAAAAAGATGCCTACTGAAAAGGAGTTTAAATGTACGTTGTAAACGTTATGTTATAAAACATCTCTGTTCCGATTTCAATTATTCTATTATGCATTTATACTTGGTCGTATACCCGAAAGTTATGCAATTATACAGAATTAGCATAGAGTACGAGGAAAAAGAGAATTATTCCTCACCCACGCCTCGTGGTGATAGGTTCTTTAAAAAATGACACATAGCATTGAATATTCATTGTTTTAATCTTTCTCACGAACGAACTATAGAATCATGAATCATGATCAGAATAACTCAATTGTCGATAAGCTTCTGAACTTCAAATATTTTCATATTTTCATAGCTTCAACTAATTGTAAGAATTGCACTTGGGAATAAGAATAATCAACAGCATCTTTACATTATTCAGTTAGTTCCTACCACTAGCAATTTATCTTTATGGAAAGTACATCGTTGCAGAACTAGTCTCAGCATTTCAAAATTGAAAAATTCGTATCCACAGTTCGAATATCAGGCCCGAAATGTATCATACAATCTATGTTAAATGTTTTGCCGACTTAAAACAGTAGGAAACTAATGAAAGGTCTCCTTGAATATGTATGTTGTTACTGTTAGATCTTGTACACCTTCCTACCAGCGGGGTTTCTCACCCATGGTTCATGCAAATGTGGGCACCGACATTGAATAGTTGACATTGAGCGCCGGGAAACGGCGATTAAGCTCAATATCGGTGAACGCGACCACCATGCTTGGTGATTGACCGCAATGTCACTAACCCCGATAAAACCCTGATTACTCTCACCTCGTCCGAATACGAAACAATTTCCACCTATCCATTTTCAAGGTATGCGTACGTCACAGTTATGTTGACGTGAAAGCTATGTATCGAATTTTTTTTTAACAATAAATACCATAAGCTGTCAAATTATTTAATCGCATTCTTTTCAACATTCAACTTACAAAACATATTTAACCCTTTTACAACGTAGACCGTCTATTTATATGTAGACACTCAATGAGAAGTGCTTTCTCGATACCGGACAGTGCCTGAAAACGCAAATGCAAGGTACTCGTTTAGATAGAAAAAAATAATTTTGAGACGTTCTTTTGTAAAAAAAAGCTTAACAGTATGGATTGCTTAGTCTGTCATTCGTCTGTGTATAATATTCATACGATTCTTGCTCAGTATTTTTTATAATATTGTCTTGTATATCACCCATCATGACGGCTGTTGCCACGGCTGCACCAGTATTGGCCGATCAAGACTTTTCTCCCACTCTACCTTACCCCTCCTGCGGCGCCATTCCCTCACTCCCCTGCGGCGAGCTTCCCCACGCATCCGACACGGACCGGTTACGTGACGTGTGCGCGCAATCAATTCGCGTTGTGTCTGCATGTGTATTGTGACTATCACGATAATAACAGAGTGAGGGTAAATGTTTCCCCTCAATTTCCCCTGTGTGACAACACTATGATGCACCCAGAATCCCCAGATCAGGGGAATTGACTCGTATTGAGGGGAAAAAGTTACCCTCTCTTTGCTAGTACTGGATTAGTCACGTGACATTGTGACAATTTACGATATACGTATTATATATTTCTACCATCTTAAATCATTTTAAAGACAATGTTAATAGTCATACGATAACTTGGCTAAGAGCTGTAAATCCTAAAATTTTACATTAAAATTATTAATTAAGAAATATATTTAATACGAAGTATGTAATTTAATGAAACGTTATTACATAGTATTAATGTTCAATTTACTATTTAGCAATGGATTAGGCGTGGTGGAATAGGATTTGAATTATAAGAATATTCGCCTATACTATGAAGGGGTACTGCCGCTATCGCGTGTTTTGCCTAAAATGGAACGAATCAATTGAACTCGGTCAGTGTAGGTACATTAATGTTTCTAGATCCGTTTCGAGACATTCGTTTTGCAAAGCGTCACGCTTTCAGAGTGTCACGCATCAACGAATATACCAGGCATATATCGTTTCGCGAGTACACGTATCATTTTATTGGTACTTTCGAGGACACGTGCGCGGTTTAACTGTAAAACTTAATGTTACGCCCCGGAACGACGAAATACGCTGGACTGTAATTTTCGTTTCGCTCCATTGTTCACGAGCAATAAAAATCGATCGTTACTGCGGTATGGTATGCAAGTTTACAAGAGCAAGAGTTGTTAAACATCTTTTCATCACCTTGGGAAGATGCTGTTTTTTCAACCATTACTCTATTTATAAAATCATTCCTTTTTTGTACGTCGTTTGTGTTCTTACTTGTAAAACAAGCTTGCGAAAGCTGCAAACAAAAATTTTGATGGCTTGGAAGCATATTTATGTAGGCTATGAAATAATTATATTATCAAAAGCCGTTGCACGATTAGTAGCAGATTTTTTCAATAAGGACTGTATGGAAGTCATTCATAGTTTCTCATAATCGCAAACAAATGATTAAGTACGAGCATCTACTCATGAACTCTACGCTTGATCTCACCTCATAAATATTCAATCGAATTTAAGTTTGACTACATTAGCAGCCAATTCATTGACATCGTATTAAAAATTTCACATTCAAACTTCATGAAACATTTATATGGCGAGAATAAGACATGAGATTCTGATATGAAACTGATCGCAAATATTTGTATAAATTAAAACTGTAGCATGGCAATTTCAAATATTATGTTTTAAAACTAAAACCGACATTAGATGACTACCGTATTTGTGCATTATGAATACCGATTTGAAAAATCTGGAAAAACAGGTAATGTACTACGATGATTTATAGAAAACTAACAAAAACGCAATTTTAAAAGGGTGTTGGACTATCATTTATAATTTCGCCGGGTAAAACGTGTAAGTTTCTCATTTAAAGATTAGAGATCATCGCGTGAATATTCTTTCTATCTCAACGTAATTAATCATAAATGAAACACGATTTTTATAATCTGATGATGCTGATAATGCTGATTGCGAGTTCTTCCTGTCTCGACATAATTAACCACTGTTGTTACGTTTGATTATAATATGAAAAGATATTCACCCGATTCAGGTTACATCATTCCATTATTTGACAAATGTCAGAGCAGGTCTGGGTTTTTTGTTACATTGTGTTGAATTCCGACAAGCCAATTGCAACGGACAATAAGCTGTTGAGAGAAATAGAGCAAACTTTGAATGCTGTGCACCACGTAACTGCATTTGTGTCTATTGTAAGATTTATGTACAATAGTAATCAAAATAAAGTACAATCGTACATTTGTAACTGTGCTTGATTTTTAATGAAAAAAAGCGCTCTATCGAAAGAACATTTCACCTTGACTTGTTTTTTTTCAAACTTCTTGAAGTATGCTATTTAAAATACTATAATTTTAATATTAAATTAAAATTCAAAGATAAAATTAAGATATTCATTCATAGATTTATTCTATAACATATTTTCCATGCTTTTCCATTACTTTTTGTGTTGAATAAACCTATGAATAAATATCTCAATTTTATCTTTAAATTTTCACTAAAAAACTATACGAATTTCCGATCCAACCCAATACATCATAACACACAACGTATTAACAAAACTTGCTTGACAAATAGTTCTTTCCTTTTAAATTCTCAGCAACATGTACTTATTTCAAGCCTCGAAAGTAGAATAACAGCTCAATTTTACTTGTAGAATTGAACAAAGTCGACTCATAATAAAAATATTCAAAATAAAAACTTTATTTTTCCTGAAAAATCAGTACTTTCTCGCTTGTCGTATTGTATACCTATATTTATTGATTTTTAACTATTACAGTAACTTAATGAATTATGCAATTGATCGCTTAATAAAATCCATTTGAATAAACTGAAAGCAAAGAAATCATTTGAAATAGTGGTGGATTCGGTTCGGTAACTATTTAAAATCATACAGCAAAGATTCGAGATAAGTATATTTTTCAAACGTGAATGCAAATCCCGCGTAGAATTTGGCGTAGCGATCGCAGGAATAACTTACCGACGGAGCAATTATAAACTCTATTTCTGAATAATGCAAACTTTCTATACATCCGTAAAACCTGGTTCGCGATTCGTGTTTCGGGCTTGATGACTGTTCTCGGTGAGGACCAGTGGCCAGTGAGGACCTCGATTGAACTTCGATAGATTTCTTTTCGAAAACATTAGCGCCGAGGTAAATGCATCGCCGAAACAACGAACTACGTTCAGAACGGTAGTGTTACGCATCACATATCTCGACCTTTTCTCGATCACATGTAGCGCGAGGACAATAAAAGTGAGAAATATACTTGTGAAATAAAGTAACAACGTCCGTAGGGACTGGCCATCTTGGAAAGATATGTCGCATCGGTCAAAACGTCAACAATATAGTGTGTATTGTTCAATACATGCGTCCAGCTTGCTTTAACTGCAGTTGACTACACGCCTAATCAACGAGAGTGAAGGCGACACGGTGGCGTATTTGACACGCGGACGTAATCGCAAAAGAAGCACAGCTTCGTCGAATAATGAATCGCAGTGACGGGTTGGTACAACGACGACGTGTAGTTAACAGCAGTAGTAGCAGTAGTCTAGGTCAGGATGGTTCAAATGATATCGGCCAGAATGACAAGTTATCTGGCCATGGCGGGGATACAGATTCTTCTACGCAAAAAGATCTTAATTCAAATCCCACGATCGATGACGATTCCGATAAAGAGACACGTTTGACGTTGATGGAAGAAGTCTTGCTGCTTGGCCTCAAGGACAAGGAGGTTTGTTGACATTTATTGCCCTATGGTGAACTGCTGGGAACATCACATTCTATAGTATAGACTGGGCGAGTAACTTGTACCTATTTAAGTATTGAAGCGCGCATTCTTTTGCAGGGTTATACTTCGTTTTGGAACGACTGTATAAGTTCTGGATTACGTGGTTGTATCTTGGCAGAACTTGGATTTCGTGGTCGTGTGGAATTAGAGAAAGCTGGTATGCGTAAAAAGGGACTTTTGGTGAGGAAACTACTGTTAAAGAACGATGCACCGACAGGAGATGTATTGTTAGATGAAGCATTGAAACATTTAAAAGAAACTGACCCACCTGAAACTGTTCCTAGTTGGATAGAATATCTTAGCGGTCAGTATACACATTAACTGCAAAGCATATCTGCTTAGTTAGTAAGTTAGAGCAAATTTTCAATATAATTTTCAATTCATTTAGGAGAAACATGGAACCCACTCAAATTAAGATACCAGCTAAAAAATGTTAGAGAAAGATTAGCAAAAAATCTTGTAGAGAAAGGAGTTTTAACAACAGAGAAACAAAATTTCTTATTGTTTGATATGACAACACATCCTCTTACTGATATCCTTGCCAAATTTCGTCTTGTAAAAAAGGTATATATATGTACTGATGTATACGATTATATTATATTATATTTTACATTCGTTAGTTGCGTTTCAATTTTTAAAAATAATATCTTATCTTGCGTGTGCGCGTGGTCGTAGTGATAAGATTACTTATGTTTAGTGGGTTTTGAGGTTTTAATTGTATCATTTTACATTTGTTAATATTATTTAGGTTATACTGTAAGATAATATTATTATTTCACAGATTCAAGAAGCTGTATTAAATCGTTGGGTTAACGATGCTGGCCGGATGGATAGGCGGATATTAGCTTTAGTAATTTTAGCTCATGCAGCCGATGTACTAGAAAATGCATTTGCACCACTTTCTGATGATGATTATGAAATCGCAATGCGACGGGTACGGACATTATTAGATCTTGATTTCGAAGCAGAAGCTGCTAAACCTAATGCCAATCCAGTCCTATGGGCTGTATTTGCTGCATTCACTAAGTAACAGATCTTTTATGAACTACATGTGTATAAAGCAAACATTGGGTACTAGCGTGAATACTTGGGATTATAAATTTTTGCAAAAATTTTAGTTGCAATCTGAAATGTAATATCTACAATCATTTCTAATGATCATACAATTCAGACCAAATACCTTGAACCCGACTGTATGAAGCAGATTTAGAGTATTAGTCATTTCCATTATTGTTATTTAATACATTTGATAGCTGAAATATGAATGTTCATATTTAAATATTACAAAAGTAACAAAATTTAAAGTGTGAATGAGTACGTTGCGTGTGGGTTAGTGCCATGTCAGTTAAGAAATGAAAGATTGCACTGTGCCGAGTTCTGTCTCATACCTTCTCAGTATCTATCGTGTCTGCACTTGAACTGCAAATAAGTTTATAGACACAGTATTTATGTGGCTATCATGTAATGTCAAATTAAGTGCCACATTCCTGCTAGTTGTCTGAATGTTAAAGCGATGAAAGTAATTTTTTGCACAATTGTGACAATGATGATGAATTTTTACTATTTCTTTAGGTGTCCCCTTTGTACCAAATTGGATTACAATACCTTTACTTCTAAATCTATTTTTTATGAAAATATTACATTGTAGCTTCACTAGGTGGCAGTAAAGTACTCAGATGTCAAAAAATATAATCTACAATTATCATTTTCGTTACCCAATTAAGTCTTTCTTGATTTGTCATCGAGATTGATAACCAAATATACATCTATTGTGGGAATATTTTCATTTAGTAAAAAATGTCGAAGATCACACGTTCTGTTTTTACTATTTGTGACGTGCAGATATGTTTTTAATTTTTGCTGTTATTAATTTATCATGTACATTGTGAACATTGTAAGATGTGATATGTGAGTAGAAAAATGCAAACTGGGGATTTGATTATTGTAAATCGAGAATCATTCTATGAGGACAACATAAACATCGTTATACGTAGACTTGGATTTTTCAGGAATCAGTGTTCTTTTTTTTCATATATTGAAGACATGTAAGTAAATATCACTAACATATGTCACTTCTGCAAAATTCTCGCGTATATGTAGAGTAATCAAGACCTATTTTATATTATTTTCAGTCTTTACAGTTGTGGAAAATCGTCCGACCATATACAAAACACATTTTTTTAATCTACTAACAACATTGGTACTATAAAAATTTAATATATAATTTTCAGTGTAACATAAGTATCTTTTAAAACAAAATTATCACTGATGCGATTACTTATCAATTTTGGAGTATATATATATATATATATATATATATATATATACTCATAATTTAACATATTTATTTAACAGTGGCATTTCTGTGTATTTAATTTACAAATTATATTTATGAAATCTTCTTATTTTCATAGCAAAAGGTTTATTCTGAATTTTCAAACTTTATAAAGTAAACATTGATTCTAATATGGAATTTCCTAGAATTTTGTCGCGTTTCAATTATCATTTATATATTCGTACAATTTATAATATCCAAACAGAAAAACTTTAATTCTATGCATATTTCAATTGTTAACTGATAGTAAAGTAGCTGAAAATTCTATATTTTTAGGAATAATATTTCCGTTATTAATTTAATTAACCTACTAGCATAGTACTTCTTAAATTGAAATAACACTTAATCGTAAATATCTTTGTGTGATTACATATTTCTTGGGCCACCTTGTATTCATTAAATACTGATGTCCATTAACATGAAGATATTTTATGTAATGTATTATTCATAATGTTGAGGGAATTTTTACATAAGTTTGTATAATATATAAAATTATCTCTTGTTTTTAAGTAATTGTGTTTCAGAAAATGGTAAATTTATTTTTGTCTATATATATATATATATAATTTAAAAGTAATAAACAAAGATAAAGAAATAGGAATTTTAAAGTCCTTTATTATTGCTGCCTTAGTATTATAGCTATTGTTATTTCTTTATACTCGTATAGCAATACTGAAATATTATATATATACTACACTTAAAGTAATATAAAACCAGAAGAGGTTTAGAAAGTATTAGTTATTGTTACATTTCTTGTATTATGACAAATAGTTAATAAACACGATAATTTTATACTTGCACATTATTGAAATGTTTGCTTACAAATAAAAAACAAATACTACGAAGTTGTTCTAAACAACAGCTTGCTGGACAAGCATATTCAAAGAATATTATACTAACAATCTTAGCGCTTATTGTATCAACGTTACAGTCAGTAGATAATGCTTCCATTGGTGCAAATTTCTTTCATATGTGCAAATTACATATTGATACATGCCAGAGTTGGGCAAACTTTTCATCTAAATAAAAATTTCGAATAATGAATAAAAGATAAAAAATTTTTTATTCATTATTCGATGGTTCACGTTTATTAGCGTTAGCAATAGTTATGAAAAGATTTAATTTATTCGAAGCCTTCGAATAAAAGATACAGATAAAAGTTGAAAAAATTATTCGAAGTTCGAATAAATCCGCTTCGTATAAACAAAATTATCTGTATTCGTCGGATTAATTCTCGTCGAATAAAATTATTTATTCGATGGTCGTCAAATAATGAATAAAAAATCTTTATCTTTTATTCGTTATTCAAAATTTTTATTTAGATGAATATTTTGCCCAACTCTGATGCTTGCTTATTGATTTGGATAATTTTTAAAATCATTGGTGCTCTACTGCCACTTGGTGAGATTGTCCTTGGTTTTGGAGAAGGTGCTATACATATTATATATTCAATTAGATGTCATTGATTCGAAACAAGTTATATCTTAAAGTAGCTAGTATTTTTTGTTTGGTTTCCTAATTTTCTAAAAATATATAATTTCGATAATGCATTTCTAAAAATGTATATACATTTTGAAAAAGAATCAAAACTCATGAATTTCAAGACTATCAATTATAATGGTTATACTGATTATTTCAAAAATATGTGATAAACCAATATAATGTAGACATCAGCACATTTTTAATAAATACTTATTTCATCATTTGATTGTTCAACAAATTTTATGAACTTACTATATCAATGTGGTATTATGGGTTCACTAATAAAAATCAATTCTTTTTCAAATAAATTCTACACATTAAATATTTTGATTTCTTTTTTTTTATACCTATATTATTAATGAAGTAAAATGTCAGTTATACGTTTGTACATTTATGCGTAACTACGGATTATAACTTTTTAACATATTTTAATTAAAAAATGTAATGTATATTGTACAGAAGTAAAACAAAACAATGAAAAATATGAAATTTTCATTTCCATAACAATTATTTAGTTTTGAAACACAATATAAAAATGTGATATGTAAATATATCTTGCCCAATTTCGTCGATGAAAAATATTAATTATACATTATTTGAAATTATTTATGAAGTCTAGCATAGATTATATGTTTACAAATATTTAGTAGTTACAAATATAAATACTGATACATATTCTTGTTTTCATTAAACATAAAACAAATAGTCATTGGAAGCAGGATATATTTTAATTATTAACCATAAACAAGAAATTTAAATTTTACTAATGAAATTTTATTTCTTTTATATATCTGTGTACAGTTTGGTATTTACAATGAAATCGCCCACTCCAAAAAACTTATTAAGACTATGAAATGTTTACAGCTCATATAGTCACAGTATCATACATATTTGAATATCGAAAATTTGTAGTTGTATATATTTGCAACAGGTATTTAATTTAAAATATATGACAATAGTTAATACTTAGTGACTTTTTATAATTATTTCTAGAATTAGAATCACATTAGTAAATAATTGGGAAGATTTGATAGGTACCCGTTGATTGTTAAAAGTAGAAAGTATTTTAATAATTAAAGTACGAAGATAACTTGTACAGTTGTTCTTTCGATATAGTATATGTATGTACAAAACATATGCAATAGCATACAAATTTATACATTGCTATGTTTTTTCTGTTCTTCCATTTTTATGGATTTTAACGTGGTGCACATATTAGAGCATTGGCAAGATCCAGCTAGGGTTGTTTGAATTAGCCCATATTGACCCGTGATCATCCAACCTTCATCTTTTTTAAAAAGTTCATCTGCTATGCCTGGTTGTAGACCAACGCAAACATCTGATTTCACTGTCCTCAAACTCAGTATGTGTGATGGTTGAAATCCTCTTAATGCTTCAGTGAATGTTTCAGTATATGCCCAATTTATATCACCAACTAATTTTCTATAATTTAGATCCCCTTTAAATATTACCAATTCAGCTTTTGATAATTTTGCATACAATTCTTTATCATGCTCTCTCATTTCAGCAAAATCATGTGGTCCTGTCCAATAGGATTCTTCCTAAATAAGACATACATAGAACATTAAATTTCATATATTTATAATAACTTAAGTTATGTATACAAGAAAATATGCTGTGTGTACCTCGATGGTCCATGTGTTGGTCTTCATGTAATTGTTTGCTAGTACAGCTAATTCTTTTAAGTCTTCATTTGATGAATTATTCATGTACTCCAAAGTCCAGTAAAAATCATTTTTGGTTGTATCGCTTACATACCATGGATATCGTTTTACATAAAATCTTATTTTTACAGCCAGTTTACTAACCATCAAAAATATTGCTAAACATAAATCAGTAAAGAATTCATATCCTGCATTATCCAGTACCACATCTACAATACATGTGTCATTAGTTTTCTTTTTCGTTAATAAATTCCAAACTAATTCTGAGTTGTCAACAAGAATGTCTGTTTGCAATAATTTCAGAACTTCTATGGGGTTATTGCTTTCGCTAACTTCTGCTCCAGCACTAAGTGATAAATCACATCTACAAAAAAAAATTCATTGCAAGCTTTGATAGAATTTTGCAAAGAAATATTGAAAATTATACATACCTATTGCCCCAAAGATTTAATTGAAGAAACTTGAACAATTCTTGCTTTGTTTCAACCAATGATAAGGAGTCTGCTCTTTTTGTATAGTTCAATGTATAAGCAGAAAGAGTTTTTATACTAACTAATGAGTCAGTAAAAGTACTTTGCTTCTGTTGTTGAAAAATATCATAATTGTGTAAATACTTTCTGAAAATAAATATTTACTTTACTAATTTATATCCAAGTTTTATACAAAATGATGTCACAGGAATTTTTAAAACATACGTAAGAGCAAACTCTTGTGCAAGGGTTCGGTACATATAACATTCACAATACAGCCAAAGCGTATTAAACCATGTAGGTGTGGTGCCTTCTATCTCAGTACGGTTTATCAGATATTTATTCCATTCATCAGCATCATTATTGGTTGCATTAGGTAACGTTTGTAAAGGCTTTATAGTTTTATTAGTAACTATTTCATTCTTTAATTTACTAATAAATCCAATGATATGTTTAATTTCTTCCGACACATTCTAAATAAATACATCATTTCAAATATTAGATTATTTAAATAAACATTTAAAGCAAGAGGCAGTTCTAACTTACACCCAATACCTCGCCATATAGGTTTGCGATATCTTCTTTGTTGCGACTTAAGGTATCAACTATTTTAGTCAAAATTACTGGCAATCTATCTTTTATTGTTATGTAAGCGAAACTTCTGTAATAAATATTAATAATTATTCATAATTATTATAGAAATAGTTCATCGATAAAACTTGAAATACAATGGATGTGGAAGCTTGTCATGACTAATATCATTTGTATTAAGTGATATAATGATTATTAGGTTATATATTAATAAAAGTTGTTTACCGTTTGTAGATCCCTCTTAAAGGCATCCCAATCGGTGCATATGTATCTTGTAAGTCAAGAATGTCTACGGAATTTGATCTTTGAGACATGATTTCAGAATCCGGAATCGCTGTCACACCTAAATAAATAGACTATAGTAGCTCGCAATCAGTTGTGCGCAAAACGTGAAATCTGAAATATATAACTAAAGATAATGTTTCATTGTTTTGTTCGTACTTTACGTAATAGAATAAGGATTTTGCTATTTACTGGTTGATTGTTTCTTTTTATTTCTAATAACCTTAATGTTCTTTTTTGGAATATTCCGTGGATGTAAGACTGTGACGATTACACAGCGCAGGGAATATTATCATCGTACGACAGTAACCACGTGTGTTACGCGTGCGTATTTCTATTTCTATTGCCATTCTGATCTTTGGCAAATGCTGTACCACTGTATCTATTTACACCAACAGAACAGGAATGTCAGAGTCGATTCGGTCGAAATTACAGTCGAAACATAGAGTAGAAATACCAGAAGCGAAATTCGTGTCCATTCTTGCTATTTAGTACCTTTCATACGCTTTCATGTTTATGATCCCGAAATTTCGGATCTACCATGTATTTACATTTACATAGTAATGAAAAGAGAGCTAGGAAAGGATAGTGGATTTGATTGTTTATAATCATCAGAGTAATCATACATAATTTTGCTACTGGTCGAAGTGACAAGTGACAATGTCAACGAATCAGATTATGTCTTCCGTCTTACACCTGTGACAGTTGTTCTGAACTATTCTGAAGCTACTTTTTGTTGCCGCATTATAGTCATACTATTTATATAGAGAAGAATAAGAGAGTGCTCACTTCTCACTTCTATGTTACAAAGTGGTCACGGGTCACGCTATGGTGCTGCCCATTTCTTAGCCCGGACAGAAAGTAGATCTGTATCAGCTGTCTGTATACTTAATTTTTACTTCGGATGCTAAAAATGATTTGAAAATTACAAATGTATATGGTGCTTATATTTGAACGGCAGAAATTATGTAGTATGTAACATAAGAGTTGTAAAGTACTATGATACTACAGGAGCATAAATATTATTGTTATGAGTGTGATTATTTTTATTAATTGCAAATTAGAATAATTTTATTTCAATAGTTTTTCATTTTATATTTATCTTACGCATTAAATCGACTTTATAATCTTAATGTAATAATATCAGTATTCTTGCATTATTAGTATTTTAACAAACCTTTACAACTTTATGGTGTTTACTGTGATTGTTTGTACATATGCTCATATAAATGTTACTTCAATTATGTATATTTTCGCTAAAAGTTTCGCCTCTACCTAACTTATTCGCGTTAATACGAAAATCAAATGAACCAGCTTGAATAATATATTTTGTTCTGAGGGAAGGTGACATTGCAAAATGTTATGGAAGGGAATAGGTTTGACATAATCATGGATATTAATTTACAAGATCTTTATTGAAAATCTTTCGATGCATTTGTTCTTACATCTAGCATGTTTTTCCTTCTAGTATACAATTATTAACGCAAATTCTAAGTGTGCAGCTATTAGCTCGATATTATCCACTATTTGTAAGAACTTCTAGTATCTTACAAATAGTGGATAATACCGATTGCCCAGGTCTCACCACGAGGAGGTTGCTGCACAAGAGACCTGGAAAGGGAGTCAGAACGAATTCAATATTCTTTCTGGCTCCCTTTCCTAACAACGACATGTCGAGTAATTATTGCGGAGTAAAAGGTGAAGAAGTCTCCGATCCACGGGGGACTAAAGGCGAATCAGGCAGAAGGCACTGATTCTTTCAAAGAGAGAAACAAGAGCGAACTAGAGCTGAGGGTGAAGCGACGCGTACAATGCTTGCAGCCCAACTCCAGCCAGCACCGATACCCGACGTGTCCTCACCAAGAGCGATGGCCAAGAGACATGTTCAAACAATGTCCCATTTACTCCAGCAACCATCTGCCACCTGAGGTGAACGTAGCGGCCATCGGCACGTACAATAAAACAGTTGGCTTGTAAATGGCCGTGTCAGTTTATGAGGCGAGCAACAGCACAAGCTTTCGGTCACGATCTAAACCTAGACGATTTAGTAATAAATCGAATGTCCATTTGACATCAACGTACGCATTATCGAGCAATACTCGCAGAAAAATATTGTGAATCGTTTTAAGACTGCGATCTTCATGCTGTTACTCTTCATTGGGACGGAAAGTTGTTGCCAGCTTTAACAGGCAAAGAAAAGATCGACAGATTATCTGTGGTAATATGTAACTTGTAGAGGCATTGAACGCTTACATGGCATACCTGCAATTCCATCTGGATCTGGCAACGAACAATCCTCTGCAGTATATGAATTAATGCAGGAATGGAATAACGGCGACAGAGTACAAGCACTTTGTTGTGACTCAAAAGATCTTCCAATATGGGACGTTTACAAGGTGCATGTATCCTTCTCGAACAAAAATTCGGAAGAGATTTAATATATTTTCCGTGCCGGCATCACATTTACGAACTAATTTTGCGGAGTGCATATGATCAGAAAATACAAAAATCTGCGGATCCAAATATTCCACTTTTTAATAAAGGCAATACATACAGTCTACTCAAAAAGACTCCTCTTTGCCAAGTTACACGCCCATACCTCATCTGAAAAATCAATTTTTCTTCAAAATACTGAAAAAATTCTGACAAATTTCGGATACTAAGCCACATATTAGGTATCATTAGATTTGTCCGTTGCAAACTCTGCTTGTAAAACACGAAAAAAATTGAAAAAATGCTGATTTGATATAGAAATCGAAAGAGCACACCTACGAATTTAATTTAGCAAAGAGGTAAATATAAAAAAAATAAATAAAAAAAAAAGGTAAATCTTTACTTTAGATGACCTTGACCTTGACATATATTGTCAAGGACAACATTCTGAACAACTTTTGTCATTATAACTACCCGGCGCTCGGTCTTAGTTTTCGAGATAATTGCAAAAAACTTCGTTAGAATTTTCCGGATTTTCATTGATATATTTTCAAATAGATATTTAACAAATTTAAATATATCATAGATCTCGACATTTTGAACAACTTTTTCTTTTTCTAATATAGGGAGGTCGCTTTTAGTTTTCGAGATATTCACAATTTTGTCTGCGTGGTCGGGCCGGCCCTCTCCGCCCCCTCCACGATCTCACCCAGACCTCACTCTGTTTGCATTATTTTTCCAGTACTATTTCAAATTGGGATGACAACTATAATGCAAAGATCATGCGAACAGGGTGAGATTGTGAAATTCCATCTATCCCAATGAAACCTACTCCAATCACTCAGGGCCGCCGCGTGGGTAAGAGGCGCCCGTGTGCAAGGAGAAATCTGGCGCCCCCCTTTCCCAGGAGCACAATAAATTACCTTTTTTTTTTAATTAATTTCAGTTCAAAAAATTTTTATTTTAATACCTCGGCGCCCCCTGGGCGATGCGCCCGTGTGCGGCGCACAACCTGCACAACCGCACGCGGCGGCCCTGCAATCACTCTATTTTCGCGAATATCTCGAAAACTAAGACCGAGCCCCGGGTAGTTGTAGTAACAAAAGTTGTTCAGAATGTTGTCCTTGACATCATATATGTCAAGGTCAAGGTCATCGGAGATGCCTCCCCTAAAGTAAATATTTACCATTTTGTAATATTAAACATTCCTACGTTCAGAGAGATATTTTCCATACAAAAAACAAAATAATACTATGTATGGTATATTCAAATATTTCGAAGGTACTTTCAATGGCGCCGGTTGGTGCAGCGGCTATGGTCTCCGACTGTGGAACCGCTGATGACTTTTTGGACCAGATTCGAATCCCGCAATTTTTTTGTTGTTGTTAAGTAGATGTTTTTTCGTTTCCTAACCATATAATTGTTGTTAAACCGTTGTAAAAATATTTTTTAACTATGTTTAAACTATTTTTAAATAATATTTCGGAAAAATATTTTTGGAACAGGCCTTTTGGCCTGTAAATACCTGGTGTCGCAGAGTTTCCGTCCTTCCGACGGGAACCGGGAGAACTTAGCGACGTGACAACATATATGTATACACTAATGATGCAAACGGATTAATAACTTCTAGTTCATAACTATTACTGAAGAAAAACTTAACAGATTACATAAACAGGTAATAATGAAAAAAATTATTTATATATTCAAAATAATTATATATTATATTATTATTATACAGGGTGTCTAATTGAACTCTGCCACCCCTAATAATGACGTTATTTGTACAGGTACAAAAGAATGTTTGAGGTTAAAGTTATCGCATTTGGAGGGCAACGTAAGTCTGTGTAGGTGAATCACATTTTCAAGGTCACACAGGCTTATGAGTCTTTCTAAATATGATAACTTTCTCCCCTAACATTTTTTGTATCTGTATAAATAGTTATTAGGGCTGGCACACAGAGTTAAATGAGACACCCTGTATATAGAATTACACCACATCAAAGAGAAGTGTTTAGACAAAATACATGTTTTTTTTCTTTTCTTATAAATATATCTTCCCAATCTTTTGATGAATAGAATATATACCTGTAATTAGGTAATATTTATAAAGGACACATACATTTATTAAGCTTCAACGATTGAAAGATAATTGTTAATATATTGAATGCATAAAAAACATCTTCGTTATGCGTTATTGAGAAAATGAAACACAATTTGCGCTCTTTACCACAACAAATAAAACTTTTGGATATCTTCACTTACAATTTTCTCACTTCCACATTGTCGCTTTTAATAAAGAATGCATTTTGAAACATGTATGGTAATTGTCTGTAAATATAAGTTAACAGTAAGACTTCACTCATTTGTTCACAATAGATACTTAATTGGTGCAGTTAACAAATAATTTCTTTTTTATTTTCACTTATTATCTTCATATCTATTTTCTCTTCACTGGCCTTGCTGTTTCGCTTTTTGCTTGTAATCTTGTAAAGACATTTCGATATTACTGTAACATATCTCTTATGGTTAAAGTAACTTGCTTGCACTTTCTCCTTGTCATTCATTGTGAAATAGTTTCAAAACATACATTCAACTGGTTTTCGACCATGTTCTAGTTTTCTTTCAATTATTTTGTCGCATTTTTAAATAGAAGTTTTCTCAATTTATTAATTGTTCAATTATAACAAAAATTTACTCCTATCCTATCTATTTTACGATATTGAATATTTCCAAAGGTCACTTTTCAGGAAAAAGTAATAAAAATTTGTATCACCAATGTTACATAGTTAACATCGAACATCTCCTTTTAAGATAATTTTTAGCTATTTTATTTATCATTCACATAACTTCTTGAAATTATATTCAATGATCATTCAACTCCATTTCTGGTTTTATATTCGTTTTATTTTGTTGATTCAGCGGCTATTTGGCCATAAGAGACTGTTCGGAGGTAAATCATCATAATGCTGAATTTCACTGGTTGAAGAGAGTTAGTAATTTACAATCCACTGTAGAACGCTTGTATCGCTTCCACCAGTAGAAATTAATCGTGTATCGTCATGCAGGAACGACACATTTGTAACGTGGCTCGAGTGGCCGCCATATGTATGACAGAGCGACTGGAACAAAGAAATTTTATTTATTTTATGGTCTTTTCTTTCTCTCAGAATGGAGATGTTTCGGTTGTAGATGGTATAAATAACATTGTTGATTGTTTAAAGTCGTTAAATAAATATCGTGACGTTGCAAATTTTGCGACATCCCTTCCCTGCCCGAAACGGCTAAAAAGCCCTGTGACATCCGCCTTGCCGGGAAGGCTGTCCCTGCTATTCCCGTGTCCGAATTTTCATCTCCTCGCGCCTACTCTACCGTACGTGTTCTTGCGAGATTCGATTCTTGAGCTCGGTTTTCCCCGAGCCCGAGGATAACGCACGTTTCGCGTGGTACCCTTCTGGTACCTGACGCCCGAACTACCACTTTTCGCGTCAACGTCGGGTTTCCGAGAATCGCTTTTGTCCCGGGTTTTAGCGCCTATAAAATCCCGGAGGTTACAGTTTTTCTTCGTATTTCGACACGGAGGACGACACAGCACGCATGAAGAGAACGACTCGAAATAAATTCAGGCGTAATATGACATGTGCGAGTTATACCGGGAAGATTAGCACATCAAAAAATTCCTCCAACAGATATGCAAATATGTTATTTATACCAGCGAATACCCCCTTAAAGTATTGTTTGCGTTATTTAGTCTGTTAACGGTGTTCCATACCTTCGATTGACAAGCTGGATACGAAAACAATTTGACTTTGCCAAAATCGTCCCCAGTTGCCAGAAGCTTTGAATCGCCGCTGCGGGAACAATTATTTACATCAGTGCCGTCTGCACCTTCTGGCCATATTCCAATTGTTTCGAAGGATATAATACAAGTGTGAGTTGCCCACTGAACATCCCTTAACATCGAGGGCTGAGGAATCTGTCTACAAACTCCAGGATTCCCTGCAAAATTTCAAAATGAACAATTTAATCAAAATCCCTCAATCAATAAAAATTTAAGTAAACTATATTTACATATTATAAAATTATTAATTTAAGTGAAATTAAATAATATTTGTCATGCAAATATTAATACAACATTAGTTTAATATAATAGTTCTTCATTTCTAACTTATGGTATCATCCCTAAATCAGCAATCACTAGTTTATTATAAAGAAAATACAAAAAGTAATACAGATTTATTTTTCTTAGAAAAGTGATACATTTAAGTATTAAGATAATTGTATCTTCAATGAAAATATAAATTATGGAAAGCTACAAACGAGTTGGGATGAAATTCAGTTAAATCCAGTAGTGTGGACGAGTAATTCCAAGGCAAAATCAAATAACATGAAAACGGGTAGTTATAAAGAAATACGCGTTGAATATTTTTTGATACTCTACATGCGCGCCAAGTTACACTAGAATAGCTAATACAGGTGTTAACAGTCATAAGAGTACAGTTCTGTTCCGCTATAGGACGGTGATGTTTATTTCGCAACAAGGAAATCTCTATCCCCTGTTCTTCTTTTAAAGTTGTCCGCTCGACACGGTTTAGTGTCAGAACGAGAGGGCATGTCATATTCTATCCGGCTTCAACGGAAGATATCGCTGCTCGGCTGACTACTTTATAGTTTACCGCTTCGAGTCTCTCGCTCATTCTCCGTGTTCTCTCTCTATACTGGGGAACCAAATCAAGCTGTGTAGGTACCCTGATCCGCAATACGACGGAAGCCGTTCTGAGCCATCAACTTGTAGCGGAATAAAACTGTACTAGTGTGATTACAACATATGAAAAAGATATTATAATGTTCTCAAGAAACCAGGGGTGGTGAGAAATAAAAACAAATGCGGAGTAATAAATTGTAACCCATAAATACACATGCTGAGGAATCATGTGCTTTCGTTCTAACAGTTAAATTACTTACAATATAACAGTTCATAATCTCCACTGTTACTCCGTAAGTATTGTCCATCCACTGACCAGTCGATATGAGTTATAAAACTTGAATGCCCCTGAAATACATTTTAATATTTATCATAAACTGAGGAAATGTACATATTTTCTTATAGCTTTATATACTAAATATTAGGGGTGTGCGGGTACCCGAGCCTCGGGTCGGGTCGGGTCGGGTCGGGATCCCGAAAGTTTACAAAGTTCGGGTACCCGCGATTTCGGGTACCCGAAATGGCAGTCGGGTCGAGTCGAGTCGAGGTCCCGAAAGTTTGCAATTTTCGGGTACCCGAAGTTAAAGTTGGGGCAAGCAATCTTCTCAATAATATTAAATTTTACTATAAAATTAATTTCTTCATATAAATTCAATACCACCTCTCAATAATATTAAATTTTACTATAAAATTAATTTCTTCATATAAATTCAATACCACCTCTCAATAATATTAAATTTTACTGTAAAATTAAAATATGCGCAGTTATTTATCGCTGATTTGACCGCAGGCTTGCCCCAACTTTAACTTCGGGTACCCGAAAATTGCAAACTTTCGGGACCTCGACCCGACCCGACTGCTATTTCGGGTACCCGAAGTTTATAAACTTTCGGGATCCCGACCCGAACCCGAACAAATTTCCCGACCCGACCCGAAACCGAAATTTCGGGTACCCGCACACCCCTACTAAATATACATTTATTTCGAAAAAAAGAACAATGATATAACTTTCATCAAGACATAAAAAAATCACATGACTTTGCAGCCACCACCACCATGGATGAAGTGCCAACAGCTAGTGCATAAAATAAATACTGTGCGTGCTCGTAATATGCAACCCAGGAATAATAAAATTAGCCAATATGTGACTATGAATAAGTACGATAGTGTTGTATCATTTCATTATCAATCAGTGTTCATAAAGATTGTACGAAATGCATCAGAAACAATACCTTCGTATTATGATTAGTAATTTATAATAGATTTGGAATTTCAATTAAATTGTATATGCACATTTCAATAATATAGAGTACAGAATGTAACAAAATTATTTGTCATGCTCTTTGCGAAGAATTTTACATCTCCGAATAATGAAGATCTATTTAACAAAAGTCCCCTACAAAATTTATCTAAACCAGAAAATTCAAATTCAAATACATTTCTAGTTGTAATATTTTTAATGTAGAATTTAGTATTATAAAAAGAGAGAACCTAGTATTCGTTACGGCTGCTGTTCGGTTTAGACTAGTTTAGAGGACCACAAGTTTTGGACTTTTTTTTATATAATCCCGTACATTTTGACGAGAAAACGCTAAAATCCAAGTTTCAATCCTAAGAATTCAGTAGTTCAGAAGTTATGCGTGTTTAAAGTTTTTCATAACTTTTTCATAACTGCACCACAATTTCGCTATTTTTATTTCCATCGTATTATGTGGCGTGTGTAATCATGCTCTAAGAAAGGGACTACCTATAGTCGGAAACTCTGCTTATTAACAATACGTAATCGTGCATAATAAATATTACAGCAGTGCAAGGCATGTGATTAAGTATAAAAAGAAATCTGGGTTAAACTTTAGCTTACGTGCCCACAAATTTTTGCCCTTTTCTTATGTAATCCTGTAGATTTTAGCGAGAAAATGCCAAAAATCGAATTTTCAACCCGCGGAGATCAGTGGTTCAAACGTTATGATTGTTTAAACCGCGGGTTGAAACTTCGATTTTTGGCATATTCTCACTAAAATCTACAGGATTACATAAGAAAAAGACAAAAATTTGTGGGCACGTAAGTTAAAGAGCAGCCGAAATCTGTAGTGAACAGTTTCTTAAGATTATTTTTAACAATTCAATTATTAAAGATACATTCCATACAGGTATATTTAACTTCAAGGCAGGATTGTACTAACACGAAGGTACAGTTCCGAGATACATACAGGGTATCCCAAAATTCCTTCAACTCCTGGAAATGGGCGGTTCCTGAAGACATTTGAAGCGACATTTTCCTTTTCTAAAATGTCCGCTGCGGCTTTATTTAGTAGTTATTAACGAAAAACACGGACCAATCAGAGCGCGACCTAGACGCGTGTTGGCAAAGATAGTCTGGCGCGCCAGCAGGCTCCACTGAGCCAAGCGTTAGTGGTGCGCCGCTCAAAAGAAGGAGCAGAAATTGAATGGATTGAATTAAAAACTCACTTATTCAGCCATAAATGCACTTGCTGCTTCGAAATGTGTGTGATTGGGCCATTAGGAGACGAACTGCACAGCTGGCTTCAGGTATACGACAGTGCCGAAAGTTAAGGGATCTACGATCAGGTCAGCAAACTGCACATCTGGTGGTAGACAGTAGGTATACGACAACCTAAGGCCTAAGGGGTGTGCGGTGAAGTCAATGATCCGGACCTTCGCTTTCACTTTCCAATGAATAAATAATCGTATGTTTGTTTCACACAGATGAGACACGACGAGTGAGTTTTTAATTCAATCCATTTAATTTCTGCTCCTTCGCTTGTTCGTTTCTTCGTCGCGGCGCGCCACTAACACTTGGCTCAGTGGAGCCTGCTAGCGCGCAGAACCATCTTTGCTAACACGCGTCTAGGTCGCGCTCTGATTTGTCCGTGTTTTTCGTTAATAGCTCCTAAACAAAGCCGCGGCGGATATTTTTGAAAAGGAAAATGTCGCTTCAAATGAGTCAGGAACCGCCCATTCCAGCGAGTTGAAGGCATTTTGGGACACCCTGTATAAATACTGTTAATTTACCATATTTTTCATTTTAATAAATAAAGTGAGGATAAATTAGTTCCGATTGGAAAAATAACCATGGATTTGAATCATTAATTGAACGTTTAAAGGAATTGTGTTTGTTCTACATCGTTCTGTAGACTATACAATTTACGAAATCATTAATTATGTTGTAATATTGTTTTGACAAAATTTCGGATAATTTTAAGAAACAGTATTTCATTGTCTAATATAATGTCTTTTTTCATTGTTGAGCAACAAAAATGTATGCCTTACTCTACGTCTTCGTGTCCGCTTTGGCTAAAAATGAAGAAAATATATTAAGCAATATTTGTAACTATGACTGTTTCATATTACATTATCAATACGATATCAGTATGATTTCCGCAATAGAAAAGATAAATGATGCTATTTACGATGCTATTATTTTTAGCATTGTATACTTTATACTACATAGTATATTCTGTTTGAATCATTATTTTATTGAGTTGAATTTAATGCAAGAGAAGCAAGTAATTTACTAGCGATTAGAAATTTATTCTTACGTCTGTACAAATATTGGTCACCTTTTCAAAACACAATATGTACATACTGTCCGTTCGCCACAAGAAGTCCCTCGAGACGGCTGAGGGGCAAAGGGGGTCTTCGCTCGAAACCAATGGTTATCTTTGACGTCACACTCTTTAGCCAATAATTCGGCCAGAACCGAAAGTTCGTGTGGAATGACCCAATCGGACGGTTTGTTGTCGAATTCCTGCCAGGAGACTTCTTGTGGCGTACGAACAGTACAATACTCTGCAATATTTATTTGTAAACGGTTTTAAGGAGTCACAAAATTGCGTTAAATAAACGTTTATGATTTTTTCTCTATAATGTATGTTTATGATAACATGGAAAAACTCAAATAAATTTTAATGTTATGTTCATTCAACACATAGATTACATATGTACCTGTTTATTTAAAACGAAATATGGATCATATTGAAAAGACGTTTATAACACAATATGCTTTTTATACATACTGTGACGTGGCAAGTTTTGCCTACGTCCCTCGAACCCGTAAAAGAGAGGCCCGCCGGGCCCTCTGGCAGTGCCGATACGAAACGGCCGATTGCGAGCGCTCTCCCTGGGAAGTCCGATTCCCAAGGGACGAGTATTAACGCGTTTTGAGCGTCGCGCCACTTGGGCGACACGAACGTTGCAGGACCGAAATCGGGCTACAGGGGAGCCCGGCCCCTATTTCTCACTGGACGAGGCGTTATCGGAACTGGCTCAGGAAATATCTTCGTGCCGAGGCACCGAGGAGGACCGAGCCCGAGTCAGCAAACTCGGAGGCATCGACGAGGGAACGTGGCCACGAGACGTACATCTGCTCGACCCCGTCGCTGCCTCGCCCGGAAAGAAGGTGTCCACGACCGGAGCGGCCAGGCCCTCCACCCCTCACGCTTTGCCCACGTAGAATCCTGAGCCCATCCTCGAGCCGTCCAGAATATCCCGCGGTTCTCGCAGTTTCGGTTTGTTCTTTCGTGCCTCGTGTCGTTATCGCGCAATTTGCGTGACACTGCCGAGTGTCTGGCGCCCGAAAGTAAATTCCTTAGCGTCTTCTTTCGTAAAAATCCGAATCTGCGAGACACCTTTT
Organism: Lasioglossum lativentre; assembly: GCA_916610255.1. Classification (NCBI taxonomy): domain Eukaryota; kingdom Metazoa; phylum Arthropoda; class Insecta; order Hymenoptera; family Halictidae; genus Lasioglossum; species Lasioglossum lativentre. Next base: position 26,351,290 of record OU744357.1, on the reverse strand, counting down.
GTCCCGGTTGGACCACGTATCGTGCGGCCGAGCGGGGCCCGGCTTTTAGCCTGTAAATACCCGGTGTCGCACGCGTTCCGTCCTTCCGACGGCAACGGAAAAACCGGCGGCGTGACAATACATACATACTAGTTTTCAGTATGTTTTCAGCAACCCCTTTAGTACTGTATTGTCATTTTATTTTTTTTCCCGATAATTTATTACTGTAGTTTCATGATACGCCTTGTAGTGTGCATGCTTCGAGAAGGAATAGCAATGAGCGAGGCGAAGGGAACAAAGCCAATGAACGAAAGACTTTCTGTATACGTTTTTGGATTTTCATGAAATTGTATAAGCTTGCAGAACTCGTAAGGCAACACTGTCAAGTTATATTTGCGGATCTCAACAAAATATTGAGACGAAAGTCATTCTTACAAAAATATTGAACATATTGTTTATCGATCATCGTTCATATTGAAGGGACGAAAACAGTCACAAAAGTTTAGACCGAGTAAATACTAGATTTGACTGAATATCTTGGAAACTATTAGAGCTAGAGAGATGGTTGAAATGATAAAAATCTAATTTTCTATTAAGAAATTCAGCTATATAAGTCGCATTTAAATATTTTTACATATTTGTTTAAAGAAAAACATTACTGAATGACACTTTTTCATTAATTATTCCACTAAAAATGTTGATCTACGTTCTAATACGAGGTGGATCACCTAAAACAGGCCACCTGAATATCTCGGTTGTTGTTGATGATAGAAAAAAATATTTTGATAGGTGGACGTGTACAGGTCATATGAAGATTAACTGCAGGAGAATATTTTTTAATTTCAGAGGATTATTAATGTACCAGCATACTGCTAAATCAAATGTTGAAAATAGTGACGTTGAGCAACGATGCATACTCTGAAGCATTGCATACATATGGGTACAGAATACAACATACCACAATCTTTGTAGTAGAAGTGTATAACAATTCGTACATTCCATACCAATAGCTCTTATAGTTTCCGAGATATTCGACTAAATATGGTTTTTAACCCAAACTTTGAAAGCCATTTTCACTTGTCAAAATGAACAATGGTAGCTAAAACAAATATATATGTAATAATTTTGCAAAAACTCCTCCCAAAGTTTCATTAAGACCAACAGATATAAGTTTTATACGTTAGTATTTGGCAAATATTTATTCTAATAACCCCGAATGCTTCCAATAATAAATATTGAAATAAAACACAACAGTAAATGCTGCGAAAAGTATAAAACTCGGGAGATGAGTTTCTGACTATGTATCTATTTCTATCTATTTCTTACGAGAATATTTAATTTTATTAAGAAAAAACTACTTCTGTATTCGTGTTCAACGTATACAAATCTACATGTATAAGAATCGCAGATTCCCAGTAAACATTCTGCTCGTGATTTGCTATGAATTTGCCAACAAAACTTGCCTACAAATTCCGACACATCAGTTTCCACATTAGGCTCGGTATTTGTCTGCAAAGTTTGGAGGCGGAATTCCATGCCAAATGGAGGGCAAATCGAGGCCAAACCTTGCCATTTGTTATAGAGGGCAAGTCTAAATGTTTTTCTATGAATATTTTATATTTGTGGACTTAATATTTAAAATAACAATTCTCAATTTCTTTCTAAAGGGGGAAAACTTCCACTTTTCTATACTAAACTCAGTTGCACAATGAAAAAATTAAACTTTTTCTGTAAAAAATTTGAGTTACATAGTGATATTATAGTAGACATTCTTCTTACCATACATCGCCCAACACGACTGTATTTAGTTGCATCACCATTTACTTGATAAATATAAACATAGTTATCCCTAGAACCAAGTGCCAGAAGCGTGCCATCTGGAGAAAATCGTGCAACCTGAAAATAAATAACGTTAACACAAAGAAACATTATTAATTACAAAAACATATTGAGTTACCGAGTTTTATAAATTTATTGTTGAAAGGAAATCAGTTTGTAATTTCAAGTATTCGAAATAGGATATTCGAGATAGTTCAATTTGATCTACGTGTTTAAATATCCTGAAAGTTAGTTACTTTTTATCCCTACAGTTTATAAAAAACTATATGCAAAATACTTAGGAAATTATTCAACTTCGAATTTTTCAAAAATTTGAATATAACAGTACTTTCTGGAATAATAGAGTTATTTTTTCTAACAACATTGTTGTGATTATGCGGATATTTTTCTCGAACAATTTCTACGTTCATTTCGAATCGATTTACATATTTAGCATAAGAAAAGAGTGATTTTGTATTCACTCGCGTAGACTAATTCCTATAGGTCCTAACAAGTTGCTGTTGCATACAAAAACCAACGGCACCGAACTCAAATACATACACTACCGGCCAAAAATTTGGAATCTCTTGCTGATTTTTGTAAAAATCGCATATATCGATCAATTTTTAAATGATCCATCGTTATTATATCAAATATTAACTAGTTGAATAATATTTCTCAACAGATTTCAGCATTTTCTTATGTCCATAATGTTCTTGTATAGTTTATACACCCAGTTTAAAGCAATGCTCGGAAGGAACTTTTCTAGAGGGACATCTTCAGCAACTTCTGCAAGAAGTATGGAAAAATATCAAATTAAAAACATTCGAAAAACTAATTGCCAGTATGCCCAGAATATTGTCAGGCTGTCATTAAAAATAAAGTTGGTTTTTTATTGAAAGGGCAATTTGAAGAAAAACACGCATTCCTTGATTAAAAAAAAATTCAAAATATAAAATATACGACTCGTAAGTTTTTTGACAAATAAATCTTACTTGGTGACACTAAAGGCATTCAGTTTTTCTTATAAATATATCCTGTTTCTATGAATTTACGCAGTAATTTCAAACTTTTGGCTGGAAGTGTATGTACATTGTCATTATCACTTGTCACTTGGGACAAAAATGAAACTGGCCAATGTATCCTTGCAAGCTATACATAATGTATACTCACAGTTTCACTGTTGCCTAATTGTAAGTCTAAAATGTATGCACATGCGTTAAACGATTACAAAACTACAGATTTTTTAACAAATTTTGTAGTTGTTCGGGGGAGCACTGTAAAAGTTCTATGAATATGAATCGATTTTGAAACATCGATTCTGAGTTAAATCCTTTTTACCGACTATCAAGCAGATTTGCCGCAGATCGGTGATAAAACCTGCAACTCATTGACCAATGAGAAATGTGTATATTCTGGCATTCAAACGACCTTCTAAAATATTTAGGTTATGTTTCCAGATCTGTCGCCAATCTACTGCAAATCTACTTCCTGATTCTACTAGCAGGCTTTGCTATCAATCTGCTGCTAATCTGGCGGCATATAATTATACTTTAGTGTATAAAGTAGTTCAGTTTTGTCATTTATTGACTAGAGCAAGGAACCATTTTGACCAACACAATAAATTTTACTGTTAAATGAATTTTTTAAATATTCATTACACAAAAACTGATCTCTTATTTTCCAAAAAGATAAGACACTCTCGTAAGGTTTGCCTTGTATCTCCTAATAATAATAATTCCTAAACATTGCGCATATAGTAATAATATATGACGTGTGATATATGTATAAAACTTCTGAATAAGTGTTTTACCTGAATAGGCTCTGTTCCATCACTATGATGTGTATACAATTCTCGGGTCTCACTGTCAATCGCTAACCATTTTCCAGATGTGCATCCAACTACAATTACATTACCATCTGGTGAGAAGCCGAGACTTTGGGCTTGCTCCTAAAAAAATCAAGATTTATGCATTTCAGAATAAATTATTTAAAATAAATATATGAAAAGCTAACAATTAAATTATTACTACAGTAAATGCTCAATCCTAGTCCGGGGTCGTGGGCACGATCCCTGTCCAGTGTCTACCCACTCCACTGGCTGGCAACGCCGCGCCGCTCCGCAGGGCGGCGACGATTGATGTAGGCTCGGGTATATCGGTGTGAACACCACTACATTGACACCGTGAATCGAATGTTCAAACTTCTTAATTTTCATTATTTTTTTATGGGACTTTCACTGGCTTGTTTCTGGCATTTTTCTGATTAAAACAAGACCAAATACGATATAGTTTCAATTGTATTTAGTGGTATAACCGACGGTGAAAGTTTCGGTCGCAACGTCCAAGTTGACTCTTGTCCTCCCAAGAGTTGTCGATTCCTGCCGCTCGACCATCAGGGGCACGCCAGATGCCAGGGTTGCGAGGGAAAGTTTCTCCCTTTGTCTTCATTTTTGTCGTTTCTTACATACAATTCGTAAACTTTTTTTTCCAAGAACGGGGGTGCCACTTATCGTCAAAAATTCTTACCCACGAAAAACTGCCATACAGTAACATTTCCATCAGCCCCGACGCGTGTACCGTAATGGCTTACAGACGTTCCGACCTTCAGACCTCATACATATTTTGGAGCACTTGCAGAAATTTGTCGACGAAGTTCTCGAAGAACAACTGCATTATGCAATCCTAAATTAATATCACGGACAGAAAACAGCATTCTCAAGAATAACTACGTTGGCACGTATGTCGGAAATTTTGTTAATCATCTGTAACCGAATGCTTTTCTTTGTCATTTAACTAGCCGCTTCACTCAAGTCTAATTGAATCGAAAATGAATTAATAAAAATGCAAAATTAGCCGTCGCGCGTCGTCTTGCTTTAAGGGAGGCTTCTTGTACGAAAAGGCCAAATTCATATCAAAATTAACGTTATGCGGCATATGTGCAGGTCGCGCTGTGCTCCTACGGGCTGTAACTCCGTTAATTTGCAAAATTCAAGTCTAATTCTTTGAGAACATATTTTTGAGATGTTAAATTATAAATTATAAATTATGCTTCACATGTAGAGTAAATATGGGCCAAATTGTATCGTGTTTGGTCTTGTTCTAATCAGAAAAATGCCAGAAACAAGCCAGTGAAAGTCCCACAAAAAAATAATGAAAAATAAAGTATTTTTAATTGGCATTACATTGTGAGAACACGCGGGCCCTTAAACTGTGCCGGCGACGGCGACACGCTTCGGTCACGCGATCCGTATTTCATTTTGTACTTCTCTATGTTCGGCTCTCTATTAAAGTCTCGCTCGGCGCGGTCGGCGCGATACCTAGACGCAGTCATAAATCAAAAAGCATGTCGGGGCACGATATTTGTCCGTGAAAAACACGGATGTTGGACTAGGAACGAGCATTTACTGTAATAGTCACCCCACTTTTTTTATACTAACCCCAATGTCTTTACTCCAAACAACGGTATGACTAAGGCTGTCCCACATTTGTAGTAACCTGTCGTGGCCAGCTGTTGCAAATTGTGGTAAAGTAGGGTGCGTTGCAAGGCCCCAAACTTCCTCAGCGTGCCCCAACATGGCTGGATTGAATCCCATTCCTACATCGCCAACTAAAATGCAATTTCTTGTTGTTCCAATTAATAGTTGTGAACCTTTGCCCTCTGCAAGTGTACGGATTCCTCCAAAATGATCCTCAATCTAAAGAGTAAACATTTGTAATATTTACATTCAAAAAATAAGTCACCAGTAAATAGTTTGCTTTAGAAATAAAACTTTTTGTTTATTCGTGTAATATACCAAAAGGATAGATTTGATTATTTCATATACATTTGTAACTTAATATACATTTAACACTAAACCTACTACCGCCAGTCAAAATGACCGGTTCCATATTTTTATTTTACAATTATTGAAATAATAAAAATGATTTCATAAGAAATTATTGTATAGATATCTTTAATAAGCACATATTACAATAGGATCCGCACAAAGTCTAAATAAAACCAATCTTGTAATTTTTACAAGGGAATATGTACCACTTACTTTTAAGGTTCGGTAGGTTTAGTGTTAAATCAAAGTATATAGTTGCACGGAGGTTGAACAATAATATTGAAGTTCTGAAGAACGTTAGGCAGATGAAATTACCAAATCATTATTTTTCCAATGTTAGTATACTCTGTCTGAGTGGTTTTAAAACTTCGTAGTGCATCAAATGTAGTATCTCTTTATCTTTTTATGAGGGATATAAAATATAAAAATGTATTGATATAACAAACATGGGCTGTGTTTAAATTTTAAATTACACCTTGAATATGTCAAACATGCAGTACATTTTTATTATGGTATATTATAAGTGTAAAGAGACAACATTATTTATCAGATATTGCTATATGTATTTGAAATCCTTCATTCAGATTCCTGAACATTTTTTTTTTTTATATAGGGGTTTAACGTCGCATCAACTGCGTGGTTATTAGCGACGGGTTACGGTACTATTGGATAACGTTAAGACAGCTACGAGGATTACAATGAGTTGGACCTACAGTTTTTTTATTAAGGTGGGTTCCGAACCACCTGAGCGACCACAGTTTTGTATCACTTGAGAAAATTCTCAGAGGTGACAGCGGGATTCGAACCCGGAACTACGAGATCGTAGCCGCGGGCCTCATCCACTTGAGCCACTGCGCGCCCTGCACCCTGAACATTTTTGTTTACCAAGAATTTTCTAAAGCTTACTTGTGCTTCGTCTCCAGTCAAATTCAAAGATTCGTCAAAGTATAATATTTTTCCATCTTTGCCACCACCAGTGACAATGAAACCGTCTTTCAGAACGCAAATTGAGAATATAGATCCTTCGTGAATGTTCCTGACTAGCTTAGAAATCGTATTCGTACCTAGGAAAAAGTATTTTTTATAATACACATTACTAATTAATAAAACTAATTAAAATTGGATTAAAATTTAAAAAGGTATCATCGTGTCATACACCTATATCAAATTTCACAAGAAATTAAGTTTTGAATATGACAAACAGTGCAAAATTCAAAGATCTACATACACATGTGTCTTAATCAACTTCGACATTACCGAAATTATGGTTTACATCTCCCGCAACATTTACATGTCATATAGACATACTAAAATTACTAAGAATCGAATTTGATTTAATCAATCTCAGAAAGGGATCGATTTGATGAGGAACGATTCACAGCATCCTCATACAGTAGTAAAACCATAGACATATTTTAGACTATGATCGTTATTTGCAAAATTATTCGAGTGGCTACAGCATTGTTGGATAGTTGAAAGTAATGGTTTTTTCTAAGTTGGATTTCTTTGATAATTAAATAAAAGAAGCATTTTAGTGAAAGACTAATTGTAATTAAAAAAAGAATTTCAATAGATTTATATCATTTGGAATACTAGTAATTCGTTCGCACTGATCATGTTAAAGATGATCGCAATATGTAGTTAGGTTTTATAATTTGATGTAAAATTAAATTTGGAATACGACGTCATTGAAATATTTTTTCTACGAACACAACATTGAGAATGATCAGACGGATTGTTAAGAATTCTTTACCTCTGCCCCAGACGATAATGTTACCGTTGCTGTCGCCTGTAAGGACATCGCCATTTTGGTTGAAAGCCACACACGTAACATATCTTGGCTTTTCTCTACTTTCGAAAATGCCCATTCGTTTGTACAGCATACCACCGTTGTCAAGGGACCAAAAGGACACATGACCTTTTCCACAAGAAACAATCTGATTTCGTTCGAGCGGATGCCACTCGGCACATACTACTGTATCAACGGAACACTGAAATAATGTTAATATTTTTTAAATAATTGCTTTATAATGTACAACATAAAAGTAAGCGAAGACCAGTTCGTGGCAGATCATTATAAGTTAGCTAAAGTCAGGGTACTTGTCCCAATTACCGTGCCATTAATTTAACTTGGTAATTGATTTATTAATTAATTAATCGCAGTTTTAACCCCAATCAACCCCAAATAGGTGAGGTCGTAGCTTTTCGACAAGTTCATAAAAAATTATGTTACGTGTCGAGTAGATTTTTGGTGAACTTGTCGAAAAACTACGACCTTATCGATTTGGAGTTGGTTGGGGTTATGGTCGTGAGGGGGCGGATTTCTTTCAAGCTCATTTTTTTCAAAAACAAAGCTTCAAAGGAAAACGTATATTCCATACATTCGACTTATTCTCTCATGTAGAATCAAATCCCGCCACGGTTGTATCCAATACTGGGATATCCTGTAGACTGTAGACTAGGGTGGACCTTATTTTTCAACCATAAAATTTTGGGCACGCTAAAGTTTTAGACCAATCGGACGTCGGGAAGGCGTGCCTCATCGAGGTGAAAGGTCAAGAGTAAAACTTATTTTTCGACCAAAAAATTTTGGGATAAATATTGTTCCATGTCATGAAAAAATGATATATCCAAAAGTTTAGATCAATCGGACGTCGGGAAGGCGTGCCTAATCGAGCGCGAATACAGTATACTGCAGTATACTCTTCACATTGAGCGCGCAGTTGCTTCTATTTCAAAACTTCGCGCTCGATTAGGCACGCCTTCTCGACGTCCGATTGATCTAAAATTTTGGATATATCAGTTTTTCATGACATGGAACAATATTGGGGGGGGGGGGGGGGCGTGCCCAAAATTTTGTGGTCGAAAAATCAGGTTTACTCTTGACCTTTGCGCTCGATGAGGCACGCCTTCCCCTTATCCGATCAACTTCAACTTTTGTAGGAATTATTTTCTTACCCAATAGCACAATTTGGGGAGGGGGGGGGGGGGCGTGAAAAAAATCTCGCAAAAAAATTTCACAAGATAGAGTTAAGGTCCACCCTACTGTAGACATATGGAATTAAATAGTTTGCGAAGTTTTAAAGTCGTTATTCAAGAGAAAGGTTCATTTGTGACCAATAGTTCCTTTGAGACTTTTGTTTCTCGCGACGAGTACTATACGATGCAATAGGGAAAAAATTTGACCTTGAGAATTTAGGTCAAAGGCACTTTTACGGCATACATTTTTTATGAATCTCCACCGATCCGGGGATGCAGAGTACGCCTATTAATAGCCAGCACCAAACATTTCTTTACATCCTGTACGTGTAAATAGCAAAATGAGACCGATAGCAGTACACAAAAACAAAGTCTAATTGCCTCGTGTTTGATCTTACTATTATTTGCTCATGGAAAAAAAGTTTTAACGAAGGCTGTGAACTGAAAAGTCCAAGAAAACGAGGAAAGAACTGAATGCGTGTGTATACATGTCCACGCTACAGTCGTAATCGTCGTCATACTCCGGATGATGAAGAAGCGATATTGGTCTCTTCAGCGACACTTAAGTGTAGCCAGAATTTCCTGCTGTGACGTTTTCGTGGCGGCTCTACCTTTGGGTCCACTACCCAGTGAAGCACCCTGTATATTGTATATGTTGTCACAAGTGAGACGTGGGGGAAAAAAGTACACCCATATACAGGATGTCTCAGAAAGAGTGTAGGAAAAAGAAAGGGGTGATTCTTGAGATGGTTCTAAGCACTTTTTTCTTTTGCTAATTCGCGTCGAAACGCTTCGTTTTCGAGTTATTAACAGGAAAAGCGCGGCTGCAGTGGGCGGATTCGATGGGCGTGGCATTACCATTATCCGAGCTAGAGCGCCCCCTGTAATCGCGCTCTGATTGGTCCGTGTTTTTCGTTAATAACTCCTTAACAAAGCCGCGGAGAACATTTTCTCAAAGGGAAAAGTTCCTTCAAATTACCTCAGGAATCATACCTTTCAAGAAAATACATTTTTGGCATACCCTGTATTGTTTATTTAGAACTATTGTCTCCTTACTCATAAAATAATTGTCGATATTGTAACAAAGTAAAACATATGTCAATTCAAACATACCTTCGTTTCTGTTACTTTGGTACCTCGTTCCCCTTTCTGCCAATCCCATATCGAGATGTTATGATCAGATGTCTCATCAATCGCACATAAATAATTTCCACCATCTGCCTTCGAGAAGGAGAGGCAACAAATAGAACCATCGAATCCTCCGTTACCAATCACACAAAGTGTGGTTAAACTAACTGAATTCCATATTTTTATATGAGGCTGAAATCAATGCACAATTAGGAAAATTATTTTATTGTAAATATTATATACATTCACAATATATGTATTTTCAGGAAGCATGCCCAAGATGAAATACTATTTTTTATTTTATAGGAGGATATGTAAAATGCCTATGGAATTCCCGACAGAGTTATCCGATTTTCTACAAATTTTTCTTTCAACATAGTCTAATAGAACATCCATTATCTAGACGCCGCTTATCCGAATTTTGATTATTCGAATGAAGGATAAATCACCTATATACATACTGATACATATATCTCGGAAACAAGTCGGAAACACGAGCATTATGAGCCTGGACCGAGAGAGAATGGCACGCTTGTCCGGCGAGCTCTTTATGGTTTACAATTTACAGTATATGATTCTGTATATTTCAAAGATAGCCGCTCTATATTATCGACATCACCATGTGGCGGATGCCGATAATGTAGATTCCTATATTGTCAAGATGTCGTTAACCTGAATTTCTATTTTATAAATCTACATATATTAGTTTTCAATTTTATCAACAACATTAAAATTGACAAATTGTAAATTTTGTTAAATAGTTTTGGAAATATTGTAAATATTCGTTCCTTTGTTCATCGTTTCTAATCACCGAATTTCTTTTGTAAAATCAGATCTAAATAAACTTTCAAGGAAGTGACATGGTAAAATTGATTGCTCTATAGAAATATGAACATAATATGGTATAAGAAATTAAATGTTATAGTGTAAAACGATATGTGGTTCTAATTACAAGTAATTGCAATGCTATAAATTATAAATTGTATAACGACAGTGTATGTGTGTATATTTCAAATTCTTACCATGGCATCTCGTCTATCCGTTCCACATACTTGACCAGTAGCGACTATCAATTTGTTTGGATGGATAGCTATGCTAAAATATGTAACAAAGAATAAGTCTTATTGAAATTAAGAGTAACCATAGTAATTGTGCGAAACAGAATTCTATTTTATAACTATTTTACTGAAGATATTTCGGCCGAGATATAATTTATAATAGCACATAAAACCGCGATTAGGATGATTCTTTGTACAAAAATAAACACCAACTTAATTGAAAAATTTTCCTATTAAAAGATATTATTATTTTCAAGGAATTCATCAATTGTTTTTTCGAATGATGCGACGCATCATGCACAGAGGGCCTAAGTAGTACGGATGGCAACCCTGAGCGAGACAGAGACAGCGTGCGTGTGTAACAAAAGAAAAATACAAGAGAGAACCGGTAAAAAAGTAAAAAGTATAACGCGTGCATGCGCCATATAACGAAAAGTAAAATATCTGTATTTATCTGCGCAATCACGGTGAACTGAGTCTGTAGATACAAAGTGTTACCAAAGTTATTGAATTATTAAAATATTTTATTTATTATTTCCTATTCAACCAACCACGCACGTTTCTTTTTCACACCACATCTCAACATATTGCTTTCAATTTGACTTGTGAATGAAACAATCAATTAACATATTCTTCTATTCAAAATAGAAAAGAAAGCATACGGCCAGCCGTCTACTACAATATTATAACTGAATTAAATAAATGAAATATTTTCATAAATTCAATTGACTCACCATTTGATGTCATCCGTGTGACCCAAGTAATGTCTCTGGCTGTGTTCCTCCATATTGTACAGGACCACTACAGCCGCAACAAAGTAAACAATTTCCCCGGTTGGTAGTAAGTGCAGATTACTTCGACAGTCTCTGCCACGATAACCATAAACCCAGTTGAGTTTTAGTTTGTTCTGTGGGGGTGTGCTGACTTTGCGGAGGTCATAGGATTCCATCAGAGGTGTTGGCACATAGAGGATCACAGGTCGTCCTCTTAGGTACATGCGTACAGTACTTTCCTCGTCGTTGTATTGCATGTCTCTGGTGCTGTGAATGACAGAAATTTTATTTTATCTTTTCTTAAACAAACTAATCGAATCAATATAGTATTGTATACACGAAAAGTTGAGATCTACCCGATTTATTGACACTTTATTGGGCTGCTGTTCCGCTCAACTTTTGGACTTTTTTAAGTTAAACTGTACCTTGATTAACCAGAAATTTTTGCCTTTTTCTTACGTAATCCTGTAGATTTTGGCGAGAAAATGCCAAAAATCCAAGTTTCAATCCTAGGAGATCAGTGGTTCAAAAGTTATGCGTGTTTACAGTTGGTCGATTTCGAGCGTTTTTTACAAGTAAGAGCGCTGCAATGAGCAGGGTCGCGAGAAGGTTTGATTAGGGTTAGGTTCATGTAGGGGATGGAGAGGGCCGGCCGTTAGGTGACGGTCCCTACATACCAACATGACGGCAATCTTACACTAAATTCAAAAACACTGAAAATCCCTAACTTTAAACACGCATTACTTTTGAACTACTGAATTCCTAGGATTGAAACTTGGATTTTGGCGTTTGTTCGTCAAAATCAACGAGATTATATTTTAAAAAATCCAAGATTTGTGGTCTCCTAAACCGAACATTAAACCTTTATTGTATTCTACATATCTTTATATGTCATAATCAACGTATGGATTTTCGGTATGCATTTAACGAAAACGTTATTGTTAATCATATTTCAATACGGCCTTACCAACATGTCTGTTCGTTTTTCAATATTTACATGGACATTACACTTATAAATAGGTACAATAGAAAGACATTATAAAACTGCGATAAGAATCCAAAATTATTGTTTTAAACAAGTTTTGAACAGTTCTTTCGTAATAAAATTATTATTATTCATAGCTTTTTAAATTCGAATATTACCTTTGAATTTCTAAAGGTTCTTAATGTTTAAACAAACAGTTGAAAAAAGGACAGAAGTTCTAGTTTCAAACTGTTCCGTTTCAAAGGATAATGTTTCTCATCCATGCGACTGCCCCAGGTTTAAAATCGTAAGCCCCTTGTTAATGAATAAAGAAACATAAAGAAGTTCAAGTAATCATGAATTAACGAAGAATAATTAAAAGACTAGATACGTAAGACGATCCTGTGAGTAAAAGAAACTAAATTGAATGTACATTCACCCATTTGGAATATTTGAAATGCATGCATTTTTTATACACCTGAGATAGTATGTACTCATTCCGCAGAGACAAATATTAAAAAACGAGAAGGAACCAAAATTCAAGAAAAAACCCAATCCACCAGGAAAGCAGTTGCAATTTAAAACGTATGTACACAAAAATAAAAAAAGAAAATCATTTTCAAACTAATAACGATGCGGTATTTTTATTGAATGTAAAATGTTACAGATGTATGGCAAAAAATAAAAACCAAAAGATATATTAATGCCATTTTGGAGGAAAATATATTTTCGAACGGATATACAGGGTTAACTAAATACTTAAGAAGAGCCACGTACACGTAATATCATATTTGTGTAAAATGCAAAATCTTAAAACTTAAAATGTTTTTCACTTTATACCGTTCTAGAAAGTTAAAGTTCATGATCAAGAGTAACATTCATCATGTTACAATAAGTAGTTATAATCGACTGTCGATGTGAAAACTTTTCAATTTGACTGGAAAACGCTAGCGTGTCGCGTTTTTAGTTAATAAGAACACACAAGTAATAATTCCTGGAAATAAAAGCGGTAAATATGACATACGGAAGACCGCCTACAATGATCTTGACCTTGACATATATTCTCAAGGTCACCCTTCTGAGGGTGGACCTGGATTGCCCGACAAAGTCAAGTCAATATCTCGGAAATGAGATTTTAATATACAAAATGGTGAAAGAATTTTTAATTTGTACCTTGCACAATAATTATGTATGCTCTTAATTTTCTGATATTTTTCAAACACTAGACGTGTTTCATTTTTTAATACAAATAGTTTAAAAGTTCATGTGCTCCGTGCAAAGTTAACGCTACCAACGGCCACAGATAAAACAGTTTCAAATTACGTTGTAAACGAAAACTAAAGAAAAGTGATAATTATAACTTTCACGTTAGTGAAAGGGAACTATTGTACGTACTTAGAAATATTTCCAAGCTATTTCCAAGCTATTTCCAAGCTATTGTATTTACGAGATTTAACGTATTCTTTAAAAAAAATTCTTTACGTGTACTTATGTAGTGTATCACGTAATATTTGTATAGGTATACACATATACATATGCACATACTATGTATGTATATGTAGAATAGAATTCCTGATTCTATGCATATTAAATTATAACTGAAAACTTTTCATAAACACAATACATAAAATGTATTTAGAACTCTACTCATTTGTCATCTATATATTTTTAAAGTGTTTTTCAAACTTTATTGCAAAATAATAAATAGGAATTTTTTGAAAAAAGTATTACTATAGGAATGTAGTAGATATAAATATGACACTATGAAAACACTTGTTGTAAAATCCAATTAATAACAACCTATGTCGTGAAACTGTGGTTTTGACATTTTTGTTGGAGATTATAACAATACATGAATGTAAAATAAAGTTAAACAAATGAAAAAAATTGCTGTTCCGTCGTAAAATCCTCTGTGTGAACGGACAAGCGCGCGACCAAGGTCAGTGAAACCACCTACTGGAGACGTAACGACCGTGAACGTCATAAACGACGAAAGACACGCTAAAAAAAAGCAATTGTCCCGTAATTTAGAGTATTCAAGACACCCGAAGGAAACGCACCTGATAGACATCACGTTAAACCTTGTACACCGTTAGCGTACTAAGATTTATAGCCATAGACGCCTGTAACCAAATGCACTTCTACTCCTTCTAATATTCCACTATTTCCACCTTTCAAATACAACCTCGAACCAATGAAATTTAATCGCCGAAACCAATCATACAGAATTTTCCAAGACCACAAATACCTCCGAGCTTTCCTAAAGTCCTATGCAACTACAACAAACCAGAGCTGTTTTGATCAACGAATGACGAGGAATTCCAAGCACAGCCGAGTCTGACTTGGAAACAGAAAGCTGAGTCTTGTATTTATCAATAAAGAAACTTGTTGTCCGGAGATTGACTCTACATATGTATAATCATTCATCGTATATCCACTTGTGACCCGAGTTCCCAATTTCCGGACCGACATGGCACCTCTATTATGCCAAAACTGGAATGTAAGTCACAACAGGTGACACTATGATATGCAATTTCCGTTTCCAATACCAATTGTAATAGTATTATACTATATGTACCCTTTCATAACATATTTGACGTTTCCTTAATTTAGCCTTGAAGTATGACAATAAGACATAATGTATCAGAAATGTATCAAGTATCGCGACATTAACTCTTTCGCATCACCGATGTAAACACTGTAGCAAATATGCACGGCCTATGGCGTGAACTTATTACACTACACTACACTACACTACATTACATGTTCATCACTTGGAAAAATCACAACACTTTTATCGGTTTATTCGGTTTTCTATTCGTAGATGTTCGAAGACATTACATACAACATACACACACGCACACACATACCCATGTAAATATGTACATACACTTCTACGTACCAAGGCTGATTCAACTAGAGTTAGAGGAAAAATGCAGAACTTTTTCGCGACGCGAGGTGCACGACGCGACGATGTGCTCTCGAAACCGACAAAGAGTGACTCACCGGAGCCCACTTTTATTACTCGACGAAGCGTAGTCTCGCGCGTTACCGCGTTACGTCACGTTCGCGTTCCTTTTTGCCATATGTCTGGTTGCCGCGACGGGATTACGATCAAGGACCACTCGGTTTTCAAGTCGGATTTGGTCATTTCAGAAAGGAGTCGTCGAACCACTTAATCCTCTTAACCTAGCCCGTCGAGTAATTTTATATTTATTGCGACCATGAACTATTTCAATTGCAGTAAATCATACATACAGTGGGTGTAAAAAGTATTCGTACATCTTTTAAAAACGAATAACTTTTTCAAAATTCGACTCAACATCTTGAGTTTTTTTGAGACGTTAGAAAAGTGTAATTAACTTTTTTTAAAAATTGTTATTAGTCGCAATTGCGAAGGAAAAAGTAAAAGTCACGATTTTTAAATTTTCTATCTGTGCCTGTAATGAAAATTTCAAACATGTATTTTCTAAATCTAAGCAAGTTATACACATGTATAATTTCATTCATTGAAATCGGTTGACGCATAAAAAAGCTGTGGGCATTGCAACATGTAATAATCTTTGAATTTGGGGTTTGCGAATCATTTAATCGCGGATTCTTACAATTTTTGCTATTTTCAATCATTTATATTTCTTAACAACCTCGATCGATTTCGATGAAACTTTGTACATGTATACAGGGTGTCCCACATAAATGATAACACCTAAATATCTTTCGTATTTTCAGTCCTATCAGAAAACTTCAGAGGACAAAGTGACGCTATTGCAGGGGGGCAATATAATGATGAAGAAACAAATTTTTTATGTCGTGTTTTTTAATGAAATTTCAAGGTCACCGATGTTTTTTTAAATGGAATAGTATATGTTTTATTGCATCAGCCTATGCTCCTTCATATTCTTTACAAAAAAGTATTAATCTATTTGTGTAAAAAAATCATTAGTTTAGGAGATATGTAACACAGAAAATGTAAATATTTACATTGACAATTCTTGCTCTCCTACTACATTATCACATTGAATTCATATTATTGACCAGAGAGTCGAGATTTCCTAACAAATTATAATTAAAATATCTCCTAAACTTAAAAATTTTTTTCTTTATCATTATATTGCCCCCCTGCAATAGCGTCACTTTGTCCTCTGAAGTTTTCTGATAGGACTGTAAATACGAAAGATATTTAGGTGTTATCATTTATGTGGGACACCCTGTATAACTTACTTATACCTACCAAATGCACCTTATAAATTTTCACTATAGACACAGATAAAAAATTTAAAAATCGTGACCTTTACTTTTTTCTTCGTAATTACGACCAATAACAATAGCTGGCCTTTCATACTAGCTGTACCGCCATTTTATATATTGCAGAATAAGCATTTTATAATTTTAAAAAAGCAATAAGGCTTGTTACAGTTTCACAAATCATCCTGTATGTATATTGTGGAAATCTATTCTGCAGTCTCACTTGAATAAAACGCTTCTGTATATCGAATAATTGCAACTTCCAACGTCGTTACATTAGTGTTTAATACAATATTAAGTTGAATCAGTTTCATATGAAACACCTGTATCGAATCAATTGAATATTAAATGTCAATTACCTATAAGTAAAATGTTTTACAATCCTTTTGTTTACGAAAATCATTTTTCCACGAATGATGCGATTGCAATTTTAGCGTTCAACAAAATCAGTTAAAACTTAAACACGACCTATACTAGGAAGCGTGGAGTTCACGGTTGTAAATATGTATAACTACAAAAATTGCGATTTGCTTTCTTCAGGAACGCAATAGCTCACCCTGTTCCGCGCTAAACGAGCCATTATTTACGTAGTTACTGTACCCATTGTCTTGAAACTTGAAACTGTATTTTAAGGAAAATTTCACCGTGTCATCGTATCGCAATACATATACAGGATAAACAACACTTCACTCTTTTTATGTATGTATGTTGACTGTCTCGTTCAATTCGTGCGCCGATGTAAAAGGAGGTTTCACAGGATTCCGCGTAGTTACATACATGCCGAGTACCGGTTTTGTGATCGTGTATTCGTTTAACTCGGAATTCACAATTGCATTCTTCGCATCGAGTTTTAATTCAGAAGCGAAGGGAAACGAAACCTTGACCTCGCTACGGACGCGACGTGTGTGTATTTCTTTTCGTTTCGATCATTTTGGTACCAATAACGGGGATGATTTGTTGTTGATCCGATCAATAATATTGTTACTCTCCTGGTTATTTATGTGGAAATGCGAGTCTATGTGGAAATTCTCCCCCTCTTCCACTCTCACTATCGCCTAATTTCAGCGGAATCTACTTTTTATTACGGTAGGTTCCGAACCACCTATAAATGCGTGTATAGTATTATAAGTATTAAATAAGTAATTTAACAACACTAGCTAAATACACTATCGGTATATTTGCACATACTTTAAGTGTTATCTGTTGTTTATAATTAAAATCGTAGTGAATAATTTTAAAGGCTATAGCCGGGTTTGGTGGTGAAATTCTCCCCAGACGAGTTTTTAATCCAGCTTTGGCTATTCGATAGCCTACCCAAAAAGACCCCGATCTGCTAAGTTACAGCCCCATATCTCATATGTAAGGGTAGTTTGAGGAAAATCGAAAAACCAGTTTTTGGCCCATTTTCCATATTTATTGACAGTTAAAAATTCTGAAAAAATTCTGACACATTTTGGATACTAAGCCACAAATTAGGTATCATTTTCAGATTTTTCCGTTGCAAACTCTGGTTGTAAAACGCGAAAAACACGAAAAAAATCGAAAAAATGCAGATTTCATATAGAAATCGAAAGAGCACACCTACAGATTTAATTCAGAAATGAGATATTATCATAAGTATTATGCTGAATTTTTTTCAAATCCCTGAGAGTGGTGCGTCATAGTTGAAAAAAATAAAAACCACTTTTTTCGGCGTTTTTCGCGTTTTACAACCAGAGTTTGCAACGGAAAAATCTGAAAATGATACCTAATTTGTGGCTTAGTATCCAAAATGTGTCAGAATTTTTTCAGAATTTTTAACTGTCAATAAATAGGGAAAATGGGCCAAAAACTGGTTTTTCGATTTTCCTCAATAACTACCCTTACAGATGAGATATGGGGCTGTAACTTGGCAGATCGGGGTCTTTTTGGGTAGGCTATCGAATAGCCAAAGCTGGATTAAAAACTCGTCTGGGGCAAATTTCACCACTAAACCCGGCTATAGCCTTTGTTTTATATATTATTATTATTTAAATAAGCAGTATATTAACCTTTCATGTTTAATTTTATTATACTATTGTATATAAAATGATTAAAAATTGTTTAAGTTACATTCAAATGTACACTGAATGTATACAGTAGGGTGGTCCTTGTTCTAACCTCCCTAAATTGTGACACATGGTGACAAAATGATTTGTGCAAAATTTCGGTTATATAGTAATTTTTAGAAGAATAACTGAATACTTGTAAATAAAATTAGAATTTCTTAAATGTATTAGAGTTACATTTTTGCATTGCCTCCAAGAATATAATCAAAATTTGTTAAATAGACTTACAAATAGCAGTGAAAACGCATATAACGCAGCGTTAAAGTCACGCCCCTACTTGAACCAGCTATCTGACGCTGGGTCCACACTGCTGTTCGCGATAGCTCGCGAGCTGCTTGCTTGCAACAGCGAACTGTGTTCGCTCGCTGAGCGGTACATCAAAGGATCTGTTCGCAAGCTAAAAATGTGGACGCCACAGTTGGTCGCCAAAGATCCGCTTCAGGCACCTAATGTTAGTTCCGCCCAAAACCAAATCTCCGGAAGTAAGGATGAAACCCCCCAAAGAGGTAGGGATAACCGAAACATGGTTTTTGGGGACTCCGCCCAGATCGTCTAAAGACGAGGTTGAAAAAACCGAAATTTTTTTTTGTAAACGTTTTCTACCGAAAAAAAATTTTGGTTTTCTTTTGACATTGTTTTTCACGTTCAAGATCAATTTTGCGGGGGGTTCCTTATATAATTTTCGACTACATCGGGGGTGTAGAATCGCGCTATGATGTCCGCGACATATAATTTTGTGATATCCTGTACACACGTACAGAAGATGTAATATTTTAACAATTAGTGAATTGCAAATTTCTTTGTCAATTTTGACACATCCTTTAACAATTAGTATTATCATGTATAATGTATACTAATAACGTTGTTTGACACATATTTCGATCTACATATAACTTCGAGTAAACGTTTCTAACACTTTTTGGTGGACTGAATACAAATCTGTAAGAAAAAAAATGCAACATTGAAACTTTAAAGACATGATACAGTTCTAACTTGCACACTGGAATTCTTCTGTCGACTCTCGTGAATAAGGCGATACATTGTAGTTTAATATCAGGTCATTAGTACGGAACATGTTTAAACAATAGTTAAAATAATAAAGGCACAGTATTTTTTAGTGCCTATTAGGGGTGGGCGGATAACCGAAAATTTCGGGTTCAAGTCTGGTCGGGTATTTTCCCCGGGTTCGCGTCGGTACCCGAAGTCGAAATCGGTTCGGGTACTGGCCGGGTCGGGTCAGGAACCCGAAAATTTATAAGGTTCGGATACCTGAATATCACTGATTTTCGGATTCCCGACCCGACCTGAGCACTGCCCGACCATACTTCGACTTCGGATATCCGAAATTTTCGGGTACCCGAGCATCACCAATTTTCAGGTCTCGACCCGACCCGACTCGAGTTATCAAAAGATGAACCAAGGTTCGGGTACCCGCCCCACCCCTTGACTATCGTGATACACCGCACTCGACTATCGCACTAGCATTGAGTATTGTGTTTCTGATTTCTCAACTTTTTCCGTTTCTCGAGAAAGAGAAGTACAATTTTGATTTCTCGATAATTCTCGAGAAAAATCTCTTTTGAAAAATTACATGTATAATTAAAGAAAATCACATGAAGCTCAATTGAATTTTTATTATTTATTAATTATCCTAATTTTATACACACACAACGTATTGTAATGTATGTATATAAATTTTATACATTTAGTAGTTAAGAAATAAAATATGTATATTGATATTCAAAAAATTATTATTGAATAATTGAAATTATATCTTTGACAGAACTTTCTAAAAAAAAAAACATTTGTACAGAACATTTTTCACTTGTAAGATAAAAAAAATGTTAATTTTCTCATATACACCATGAACAGTTAAAGTAAAAAAATTTAAATGTTTTATTTCTAGCTGTGATTTGAAATAGTTTTTTAAAAAACACAAAGCATCTAGCGTTGCGTCTGCCAGTCGAGATCATTTCTTTGCAACAAAATCATTGACATTGGAAAATTGCGCTCATTTTGTGTGTAGGTTGGTTTAATCGTAGACAGTGCACGAAATAGTTGTAGCATATTTTTAGTTTTCTCACCACCTGTTTCAAATATACCTACTGAATTCCATTCTCGAAAAATAACAATAATTTCTCGAGAAGTGCAAAATTTAAATATTTGGCTTATCTCGAGAAGAAACACTAATTGAGTACCACTGCCATACAGCGACAGCGTGACGCGTCTTGCAGCTAACACCGTCCATAGGTCGACGGATCACTTTTTCACGTAGAGTAATCAGATTTTCTCCTGCATGTTTAGTTTCTTAAATAAACTGAAAATTAGTATATTTTGAGTGTCTCTTTTGTTTAAACATGTTCCGTACTAATAATCTGATATTGATAAACTATATTGCCCTATTTGAAAGAATTCACAGAATACTACACTGCAGATTAGAACTGTACTGCTAGTACGGTTGAAGCTGAAGATGTCTTCAGTATTGAAAATTTATATTTTCATCAAAATCGATTTTCTTGAAAACTACGCATGAGAATTAATAAATGCACAGATTCGTATCAAGCTCACAAAGATCTGTTAGAAACGTTTACTTTAGTAAGTTACGAATGTGAAAAAACTTAGTTTGTCAAACAGTGTAGGTAAGGTTCTTATTATATGCAGTTGAGTAACATTATTTATGTATTTTATAAGATGCATTCTTCAGTTTTATTCGACTCGTGTTGCTGAAATTGTCGCAATATTGAATAACTTGTACGATACCATTTAAAGCATGTAAGAGAATAAACCACGTGTGAAAGAAATATTTGTAGCTTTTAATCGGCAAGCTACCAAAAAAATGCAGCTTAAAGTTATTTGCATACCTGTAAGCCTGGCTTGGGAATTAACTGCTCGATCCGAGGCATTTTCGAAGGATACGATCGGCCCCCTTGACCCGACCAATGGTGGAAATCTATCGATACGAGAATCGCCTTAATACTGCACGCGCTTAGACCATATATACTAATAGACCCGGCATAGGTATAGTATGTGTATAGGAAAACCGATAAAAATAATTTATAAATATTAAGATAATTTCTTTCCATGTACTATGTACATGGCGCACCCGCTGACCCCCCTCTCCCCATGTAAGCCAAGCGTAGATGGCGCACCCGTTGACCAGTGATGCCAGAATCGTGGGCCGTGGGCTTTTTCCCCTCCGCTCGCTGAGCCGACTCGACCCCCCACTCTGACGCACCGTCGTCGCCACGTTGCTTCTACTGCGCACGCGCTACACACGAACGTATCTCTAGTCTGTCCGTGTGAGTGCCTGTTCGATTGCACGCGCGCTACACGCGACGACGGTGCGTCAGAGTGGGGGGTCGAGTCGGCTCAGCGAGCGGAGGGGAAAAAGCCCACGGCCCACGATTCTGGCATCACTGCCGCTGACCCCCTCTCCCCATGTAAGCCAAGCGTAGGCACTGTCGATGAGCATAGCTTGTACAAATGTGACGTCACAGTGTCTTTCAGCTGATTTCATCTTTCGGACACGGAAAATTATCTACGCCGTGTCTATAGGTATATATGGTCTAACTAAGTGCACGCGCAGTTCATCGCATCTCAGCGCAGCTCAGCTCAGCGCAGCTGAGGTGGTTCGAGTACAAGGACCGTCAAGGGAGCGTACCCTTTGAAAATTCCTCGGATCGAGCAGTTAATTCCCAAGCCTACTGTAAGTTATATATGCGCACATTGCACTTTACGCTTGGTGCGTGTGGCTGGTTAGCTTCAAGGACGATAACAACAAACAGAATAATGCGGGAAAGATGTGTTTATTTACCCATGTTTCACGTTGTTCAGCGCCGGGGGCTTGAATAGGTTGAAGAGTGACTTGGTAGATGCTGACAATCTATAATGAACGAAAATGCAAACGAACACCATGCGGTGCAAAACAAAGAAAAAAAACAAAACGATAGAAGAACGTGGCATGTCGAACGTTTTGCACACTATTTACATGTTCACCCTGCAACCGGTGGAATTATGCACTTCCGATTACACTCTCTCAATTCAGTAAGCTGTCAAGAGAAGTTCCTGTGAGCAACAAATGGAAATGAACCGAGGGGCCGTCGCGTCGCGTCCCGTCGGTCGCTTTTGAAGATTAATGATCTGTGAATTCAGGAAGTAAATTTGTGTCGGCGCTCGTGAATCGATAGTTCGTTGCCTTCTGTCGCCCGTGTCGATCCACAGGTGATGCTCAACTTTAACCTTGCGCTAGGTGCCTGGGGAACATAGTACTTGTATGTCACTTAGGGTGGACCTTATTTTTCCTCCTCCGAATTTCTTTCGGGATACCATCTAGGATTGTAACACTGACTAAAAAAGTAATCTATGGAAAATTTTAGATCGATCGAACAACGGGATCACGTGCTGCATCGAGCTGAAAAAATTTTTATTTTTAAACTTGCTTTTCTCCATTATAAATATTGTATAAATACTGTAAATATTGTAAATATCTTTGTAAATTCTGGAAATACCTTTGTTATTGATAAATATATTAAAAAATACGTGTCAAACAGACACGTTGTATTGTTCGACAAAGTAAATATAATGCTAGTTAAAATTTTTGTTTGAAATCCAATTTTAGAAATGTCAAAGCTGCGAAATTTTTTTACGACGAAGTTGTATTTTATTTGCATATAGTTATTTATAGAGCATGGAAAGCTCTATTATTATATTTACGATGTACCTACTATAATGGAGAAAACTAAGTTTCAAAAATAAAAAATTTTCAAGCTCGATGCGGCATATGTTCCCGTTGTTCGATCGATTTAAAATTTTGCATAATTATTTTTTTAGCCAGTGTCAGAATCCTAGGAGGTGTCCCGAAAAAATTCGAAGGTAGAAAAATAAAGTCCACCCTAATGTATATTGTACAATATGTACACATTAGACCCTTAAGAGTAAAAATAAGAATGCTGGATCTTCTTAAAGAATATTATACGTAGCTATGAAAATCCAGTTCCCTCACGATCGCAATCGTTAATGTATGTATGTATCAGGTGTATATACGAATTCTTGGCTGTTTGCAACGATAGTAATGCTCATATCGAATTTCTAATATTGACATGCTGTATATTATATACTATAAACTTGCTTTGAGTGTACTCTATTGAACTATTGAATATACATATAATAGTTTTGCTCGTAGCTGACTTTCAATATGTATAGCAATAACTTGTAGTTTTATAAGTTATTTTCTCGTGATTTGTTCTTCTCGACAACATTTTATAGAGCAAGAGTTTGGAATTTCCTAGCGTACAATTGTGGATTGAACTCACTTTTGACGAAAAGTATGCGACTTATAATTATTACAGTATAACTCGGTTTACATGAATTAAATTTCAGCAGTAGCTGGTTAACTGAACTCTTTTTTTTTGCAATACATATCGCGGTATATGAGACAAGTATATTCGCGCCGATTAAGTTATAAGGAAAATTTACTCAGGATTGTGTTCCTGACAACATGATATCAAGTTCAAGGTCATCGGCAAGGTGATCCCTAAAGTAAATAATTACCAAAGCATTTGTTGTCAATTTTCAAATTCTAAAAGCTCGATTTTTTGGGTAATTCGACCACCGCGTAGATATGTTTTGAATACGTAACAATGAATTTTTTTAATTGGATAGCACATATTCCTATACACTTAATCATGGTAGAAAAATGAACGTTTATGTTGAAGAACGTTGTCTCTATGAAATGCAACAAACACAAAAAGTACACAAATTTAAAAAGACACAAAAAGTATACAAATTTCTATTTCTATAGAGTTCATTCATAATAACAGTGGTTTAAAATGTTGAAATTAAAATCGCCTTGATGCGCCATCTATCCTTTTCCTGTACGAACTACATAACCTAAATCTTGTAAATACACGTCCATGTGACACACGCATTGGTGCTGTTATTAAAACTTTGCTCTGTTATTATAATCTAGTAGTGTGATCCATTTGCCCAATTTCCACATGCATATATTGCATTTTTAGTATTTTAGTACAATTTAAATTTAAAATAACCAATATGTGATTCAGTGTTTTTGTAATATACATGTGATGTTATCTAATTTTATGTAAAAATAAGAAATGAATTATAAATCAAGCGAATATATTAATTTAAAACATTTTCATTTCGTGCAATAGTTTCAGTACCTACCACAACTAACACAGAGAAGTAATACATACGTGCAAATGGAAAAAAGATAAAAATTCGTAGTACAATTAGAAATATACGTCCCGCTTTTGCTTAGAATCAGTTATATTCAGTAAGTAAGACCATACGTCGGGTGCATGATCCTTGATTTGAGTACCCTTTATTTATTTAATCCCACACTTCAAACTCCTAATGCTCAAAAAATGAAGAATTTTTTAGTGTTAATGTTTAATCCATTGTGTAACTCATTCAAGTCCAAGTCATTGTCATACAAGAAAGTTTTGAACCGGGCAATAGCCCCAAAACGGTGCGGTGTTTGTCGTATGGTTGCACTATAGCTGGATTCGTTATGGCCACTCGCGGTGACCACAATAATCAATATTTTATGATTAATATTCCTATGTGAATCAGTATTACTATACGTGTTTCTTGTTTCTTTGAAATAATAGGTGTGGTCTGCGAGGTGCCAACTCCTCCGACAGTAAATTACGCGATGTGACAACCATAGAATGAGAATATTAAATAATTATAATATTTCTCTTCTTTCGATATTTCATTTTCCTACTGTCAGTTTACGCGTACAGTACTTCTAAGTGTTTCAATAATTTTTATATCTCTAAAATTTCATTAATAGTCCTCGATATCGTAACGTCGCGTCGTATGCTATTGAGAAAATGTACTGAATTTGTCTCATTCATTCACATGTACGATATGTATGTACTACATACGTCTTACAATGTGCTGGCAGAATATTTTTTCAGGAAATTAAATAACGTCAATACCGAAAGGCACAAAAGGCTTATGTCTGACTATGAAGTATTTATAGTAACATGTTTCCTACGCGTTCTATTATATTTTAAGATGAACAAACACGTTCGACATGCCCACGCAATTAACGAAGTTCGGAGAAGCGAGAAGTGCACAAGTGAATTCAAGACGTACTGGCGTGTAATTGAGAGGAATAATTATGAAAGCAGGGAAATGTGCATTTACTTTGAAGAATATCGATTTTGTGATTACCTGCTACTGACGAGTTGCGAGTTGGTTCCCTGGGTTTGCGGCGAATGCGTAAAGTCCCCTGTTGACGACCACCGTTTGGCCCTCCGTAAGCTGCTTTGAGGTGGGCCGTTTGATCTTGCTGTTGGTGATCTATCGAATAACAGGATTACTACGTGACGGGAAAGCTTGTTACCTGTTCGCAGAATTGCCGCTTCAGCAGGTTCTATTACCAAGTAAAACGAAGACTTATGTCGTTTGTTCGCCCATGAGACACTGTAAATATTTCTTCGAACTATATACTTTTATACGGTTTACAACTAATTTGAATCGAATAGAAACACTTCTTACAATTAGCAGTTTGTTCGAACCAATTTTCGTGTATTCTTCGTGTTATACCTTTATTACCTCAAAAGATAACAATTGACAATTCACGCTTGTCAACTGTCATCATTCACAGATATTAACATTGTTGTATTTGTCATGTAACGATTTACGTTTCAGAAAGAAATATTAAACCCGAGCATTCGAAGATTTCGAGATATTTTTCGGTAAACTCCGACAAATTTTAAACACCGTAAGCGAAACTATTTGTATTTGCCGTAGCCGTTCTAATGGCAAATACGAAGAAATTCCATAAACATTTCCTTTCGTAATTAGCTCAGAGGAATCGTATCTTAGGAAATTGCGAAAATCCGAATGCGAATGTTTAACATAAGTAGTCATTCTGCAGAGTTTATCAAAAATGAAAATTACCAGTTCAGTCACCTCGTTAAAACTGCTGCTATCATAGAAATAATTTGGTATTAAAGTTGTCATCAAACCCTCGAGTTTGAAATGATTATCTTTTTTAAAAGAATGAAGAATTGTACGAAAGTAAATATTTATTATTATCTATTACATTACAAATAAATTTTTAATGTACAATTAACTTGTACAGTGGCAACACATTTAACATTATGATTGTCAAAGAACATCTGTAGACAAATAATAGAATGAATTCTGATAGGTGCTTTTGACTGATAACCAACAATTATTATCAAAGAGTTAAAACACATACAGTTATAAAAACTTGAAATAATACATTTATTTCTAACGAAAACGTTAACAAAGTACTTTACGAGCGTTTCTTTCGTTGCTAAACTTAACTTTGTATTTTGGTATCATGACATGGCAAAATTGCCTACGTCCGCGTCTCTCCAAACCGATAACGCAAAACTGGACCGTCCTCTGGCAGTACCGATGCGACTGACAATGAGAACATCCACAATACTAGTGAACGCGTTTTGAGCGTAGCCTCACTTTTGAGCAACGTGAACTTGCAGGACCATAGCCGGGCCCAGGAGGTCCGGAGTCCTTTTCCTCCCCAAAAAGGAAATTCGCGGACATCATCACGAAGAGGCGCTTTACCGATCGGCCGCAGAAATACGTCTGTAACGGAGTAGAACATCTACTCAGCCCTGTCGATGTCTCGCCTCGAGAGAATTCGTTGGTCCACTGCCGCATGCTGTGCACGCCGGGTGCGGTTCGAGCAACCCCCGCCACGGGAAACTGCCGGTCTTCCAGGACGGACGTGGAAGAAATCGAGAATCGCCGGAAGTCAGAGGCCCACCGCGCAGGGTCCGTCCCTTAGACGCGAGCAAAGCGGAGGGTAGAGCAAAGCAAAGGGGGGAAAAGATGAAGAAAATGAGAACGCCTCACGCCCGCGTTCCCGAGTCACCTCGAAATAGGTCACTGTTGCGTTGGCCGTAGTCGGGAATAGTCAATTTATAATCTAGAGACTTTGCGAAAGTACCGCCGAATGCCAAGGGTCAGTCTAGAGCAGTAATAGGCATTTTGTCCGCCGCGGACAAGAAGGATCCGCAGAGCTTCCCCCACCAACCACTCTTTCGTGCAGCGCGCACCTTCGCTACGCATCGGTGCCTCGTGCCTTCCAATGCCTTCGTTTCCCCCCTCATACGTCCCTCCGTAGCTGACGAGGTTGGTGGGAGAAGCAGGCAACTCAGGGGCCCCTACCGTGCCCATCACTGGTCTTTTGAACTACTGAACTCCTAGAATTGAAACTCGGACTGTGGTGTTTTCTCGTCAAAATCTACGGGATTATATAAAAAAAACGTCCAGAATTTGGGGTTCCCTAAACCGAACATTAACCTAACGTTCCAAATTTGAATAGGAATACTTCATTATAGTGTGCTACTTACAGATCTTGTAATTATAACGCTTCACCTGGAAATTATTCGTCGAATACTAAGGAGGAAGGCGAAACGCGTTACATGTTTGTCCTGTATTACAAAAATGGTTTAAAAGTTTCATCTTCATTTTATACATATATCCAATAAGTACTTATTCTATGTTATAATTCGAAATAGGGCGAAAATATCGGTTGATTTAAATATGTTAATTCGCCAGATGTTTTATTTCCTATCTGAAAATTGTCGGTTTTATCGAAGAAACCGCGATGCGACTTATCGAAACAGTTCTGCCTACGAATGAAGGCACATTTCATTTTCATTCTTATGATTACGATAATTTTCGAATAAAACGTATTTTCTATATTAAACGTATAATGTAGAAATCACTCAGTGTGAGTATATTACGTGCAATAAACATGTGTTATACAATAATCTCATTTAAACGGTAAGAGTATTGAATGGAATATAGATGAAAATGATTTGATGACACATACCTGGCTACTGGTAGTGGTGTGGCTCTAGGACTTGGCGATGGCACCGGGGAAACACTACTACTACTGGGACTGTCCGAGTGTAACGATCCAGTTGATTGGTAATGAACTGACCTTCTGAAAGCGAAGTTAAGTTTACCTCATCTTCTTATCGTATTAACGATATTCAATTTGTTACTCATGACTAGACAGCGGATTTTATGCATTTATGACACAAATGAGTGGGTGTAATTTAAAACAGTAAAAACATTAGAAGAATTGAAAAATGCTTCTATATTATTTTCAACCTATTAAAACTATTACGAAAGAAAGTAAATTTCTATTTTATTCCAGTTTGTTGTAATTCCGGTAGAAAATTTCTATTTTCTATAAAGATCCGATGTCTACTCATGACTCATGACCAAATATGGTAAATATTACTTTTAGTGGACCCAGCTCCAATGACCTTGACCTTGACACATATTGTCAAGTGAGTAACCGTCAAAAAGTTTTAACCGTCGCTCGTTGTTTACTACATTACAATTTGTCTGTACGCATACAGGGTCAGGCACCTAAAACAGGCCACCTGAATAACTTGGTTGCTGTTGGCGATAGAAAAAAATGTGTCATACGAAACTTGCGTGGTTTCGAGGGTGGCATAATTCTATGTTAATAGTTTTGACGTGAAACGTCTTCAAAATCGGGTACCAGAACAGAAAACGTAACA
The DNA here is from genome assembly GCA_916610255.1 of Lasioglossum lativentre. Classification (NCBI taxonomy): domain Eukaryota; kingdom Metazoa; phylum Arthropoda; class Insecta; order Hymenoptera; family Halictidae; genus Lasioglossum; species Lasioglossum lativentre. The sequence continues at coordinate 26,321,865 of OU744357.1, read as the reverse complement.
GATAAAAAATTTAAATGGCAATTTCTGCGTGACGAGAATTTGCAGGACCGTTATCGTGCCCGGATCTTTATTCCCCGTGTTAGAAATTCGCTGGCTTCCGTGCGTAGAGACTGACCGAGAACAAACACAGGAAGCTATCTTACGTCCAGGACGGCCGGCCGTGCCCGCGGGAGGGGGGGACATTGGGCCGGTGACCGGTACGGGGTCCCTTGTAAGAGTAGGTTATATGGAGCGAGCTCCTCTCCACCCGTCCCGGGATATCATGAGGAGGGAGGGAGGCCAGTGGCGTTTGGTTTCGAGATCTTGGCCCCATCCCCATTTAACCTAGGGATGGTCACCGTAGTGGAGTTACCGGGTATACCTGGCCCACCGGTCGCCCTCACACAGGAGCCCCGCATATCCCCGTCTCTGCCTCCTGGGAGAGCGGGTAATCCGTAATGAATGATTACCACCACGTAAAAAATAAGCCTGTATGTTTGCGCGGCTGTGCGTGGCTCGTGAGAGAATTTAGTTCATAATCGATCCTTAGTTAGTCCTTAATTAGTCCTTAGTTAGTTCTTGTACGATCGTGAAGTTCATAGTACTAAATAATATATGCCTACAAAAACTCTTACAACACGTAACATATACCTTTGAGGAAGCTGTGACGAATGTGTATAACTAACTGGCCTCCTTGGACTGGATATCGTATCTCGAACATCCTGAGAAGATCCTGAGGTAGGCGAATTCCTCAGGCAAGAGCTGTTAGTTTGGCGCAAGCGTAAATCCTTTTGCGGAGTTGAATTTTGATTACCTAGAAATATAGAAAAGTTAAAAATTAAAAATTGTTAAGAATTTTCTTTACTTTACTATGGAGTACAGTAATATGTATCTCCGTAACTGTCGTATCGTCGGGTCTGCCGAGCGACAGTTGTAGTGGAGGTGCTACATTCTTTGCAATGGGCCGAACGTAGAGAAGGATAGCGATTGAAAAAGAAAGAGGGACTGAGGTTTGACGCTTCGACTCTGTGCTTCTCTTCCTCTTTCACGCTCGAAACTTGAATCCCTTATTATACAAGTAATTACGATCGTAATGATATCGTGTTTGGTATTATTTTAATCAGAAAAACGAGACAAATATAATGATAAAAGTTTCATAGAAAAAAATAAAAAATTAGAAAAGTTTCTATCTTCTGCTTCGCTTGCAATATATGAATCTCGTCGATACTCGACGCCTTGCTGGCCCGGTGGACGTACGTGTTTACCGATTTACTGGTTCCAAGGCAGATTCCTCCAGTGGTGTGGATAAAATTTGGGCAGTTACGGTAGAAACCTTTGCGACAGTTACAGAGATAATACTGCAGAGTGAACGTTGCGTATACGCAGGCCTCTGTGGCGGTGTTTGCATCAGAATGGGAGTGTCTATAATTAGTATACATAGTATACATTTTTATTATTTTTCGAGATATTTGAGAGTTCCGCTTTAAACTGGACACACTGTATAATATAAAAATATACATATGTAGATAATTATGTCTTCGACCCACGAAGTTTGAAAGTAAGCAGTATCGGTAATAAAGATGGTTACTGCAGTATGTATAAGTAAGGAGAATCACAGTCTCTCTCTCTCTCTTTCTCTTATTTGACAGCTTGAGAAGACTGATTTTTCTATCGAACTCTACGCAAATGTCAGAAAAGTTTTTTCACATTTCACTATCACCAATATGCTCAGGTATCACGAATTGCTATCTCTAGATTTCACTCGCACGAGCACACGGTATGGAAATCAATTTCAAGTGCACCGATTGCTTGGTGAAAGACGATGGAAATGGAACGTGACCCTAAAGAGTTGCATGCTAGCAGGTATGCCCGATGAACATTCCTTGAAATCGGTTCAGAGTCGTAACGTTTCCTCGCATATACAACACGACACGAGACGAAACTACCATATGAGCACTTACTACTAAAACTGTCCAAAATAAATTGAAGGAATGCTTAGAATGTTCGGTTTTAAAAAATTAAATTTAGAAAATGCCGAAGAAATATGGTATCGGCTAGCCAAAACTATTTATCACCTTTGTGCACACATTTTTAGTTTGCGAATTAAAAAGTGACTCACGTTATAACAGATGTTATTTCAATGGATATTCGAAATTCTCTTCTAAGATAATATGCAAATCTTAGTTCTATGAATTGATGACTGTGTCTAAATTCACCTGATCTCAATATTGCAAGTACAGTTTTGTTTCGCTACAAGTCAATGGCTCGGTAAGGCTTTCGACCTATTACGAATGAGGGTACTTATGCGGCTTCACTTTTCTCCCCAGTGGGCCGAGAGTGAATCGGGAGGATACACCAGAGGCTTAAATGTAGCGGCGAAACTACGAAGTGGTCGGCCGAGCACCGAACACGTGATTGTACAAATATGACATGTCGTCTCATTCTGTTTCATATACAAAGAAACCGTCTGATTGGTAAGGCCTAGAGTCGTCAGATTAAGACTCGTCTCCCACTACTACGCCTTCCCTTCTACGCCGCTATCCCCCACACTTTCGTCACGGCCCAATCACATGACGCGTTTCGTCCTTGTCATGCATGTGTCACAATGTCACATGACTAATCCAGTACTGGCAGAGGGAGAGTCACTTTTTCCCCTAAATTCTGATTTTCTCTTGTTCTGTCACTAACAAGGGAACATATTCAGATGAGAATGGCAGATTTTGATGAAACTAATGTGAGCTATAGTTCTTCGAAAAATATTTGACACGTATTTTTTTTTATCGGCAATCATCCACTTTGAAGGGGTGAAACCAGCCCTCGAAGTCAGGAGTCAAAACCACATTTTTTGAGAAACAAAAAAAGTTTGTGGAAAAATTCTTGCGCGACTACATTTCCCATTGAAAACTACACAATTTAAAAAAAATTCAAATTTTTTCGATCTCTGGTGTCCGAGATATCTCAAAAAATATGGTTATGACTCCCAACTTTGAGGGCTGTTTTCACCCCTTCAAAGTGGATGGTTGCCGATAAAAAAAATACGTGTAAAATATTTTTCGAAGAACTATAGCTCACATTAGTTTCATCAAAATCGGCCATTCTCGTCTGAATATGTTCCCTCGTAAGCGGAATCGAGTGGACAACTTCAAAAGAAGCAGAGGGGATAAAAATTGTCTTATATTGTCTTGTTGCGAAAAAACATTGTCGTATTATTTCGAGAGAAAACTACTGTACAACCAGCTCTAAAAAATGATTAAGCGTAACGTATATAAACGTATCTACTGCCCGTTTGTACTTTTCCTACTGTTCAAAGGGCGTTTGAATTTTTGGCGGGGACTGAGAGAGAAGTCCCCTTTAAAATCGTGTCTAGCGTACGATCTAAGAAATGTAAACAGAAGATTGAGCGTGAGCGTTCGAGGCATGCTGGAACAACAAAACCTTCCTAGGAACGTATTGATAGGACAATGTTAATCTAAACGTTTTTATTTTTCATTTCTTGCTATGAAACCATTCACAGCAGATTTCGTACAGTTCCTTACTGGTAATGGGAATCCTTGAATTTCTCTTGACGGCTATCGTAACGTTTGCCTCGAAACTTTGAAATTTCGTGATACAACGCAATCATTCGTGTCCAGAAAATTTATATCGCACCTTTCAGTTCTATGGTTCAGTTCATTTCAGCCAACTATGTAATTGCTGCAGTTGGAAACAGCCAAGGTCACCACGCAACACTGCTGGAAATTATTTTTGGAATAAGGGCAACATAAAAACTTACACGGTAGAATCCTATCAATGGAATTTAAATGAAATATAGAACATAGAAACATTCAAGTAAATGAAGGACTATGGATTCAACCAAACCAGCCCCTATTTACTACTTATATAATAATTAATATTTCTGTAAAAAATGGCAGGAAGTGAAAATAGAGAAGGAATGAGACGAACGAAGAACAACGATCCTGCAGGGGTGGGAATCGATACGAAGTATTGATTTGCCGAAAAATCGGAGTCTTTTAATATTCGAGTCCGAGCATTTCTACAACTTATCAGTATAACTTGTAATATACAGGGTGGTCCACCCAACGTGTGCACCGTTATAACTACCAAAATATGCGAATTGCACGAAAGAATTTTATATACAAATTACATGGTTTAAAAGGGTACACTATGTAGTGTGTTAATTTTCTTTATAGGTGGAGGCGTCAAGGAGATATGAAGGTCAACTCAGTTTTTTTTAAATAGAATACTATATTTTTATACCAAAATATGATAGAGTATCGAATTGTAAGTAAAAAAGTATTGACCGTTATCAGTCCTAAACCTAATAGCTAACGAGTAATTTCACTTTATTACTTGAAAATTTTCTTCACTTAATATCGAATGAATAACATTAATGCAAATGGATATCACTTTGAACACTTACATTAGTTGCGTTAAGCCACTGGGTCACTCATGTTAGTAAACACTGTCACGTAAACATCGCATAAAGTACTGTCCGTCCACCACAAGAAGTCTCTTGGTAGGAGTTTCACATCAAAGGGACAACAAACCGTCCGATTGGTCTGAGCGGCAGGGGCTCGAGTCGCGTCACACGCATTATCGGTTCTAGCGAGCTATTGGCTACAGCGCTCACACACACTAATCGGATCGTGTGACGAAGAGAGTGAATAGACTCTTCCAAACCGAGTGAGATAATGCGAAGCGAGCGATCCAGTAGCGTAAGGACAGAATCCAAGAGGAACGTGACTTCACGCATATTCTGTATTAGGAACTTCTAACTCGTTGTCAGTTAAAATTTTAAATTAATGCTACAGATCAGAACAAATGAGAAATATTTTCGAACTACAGCTTTCAATTTTGTCCAATATGTATACATATGTTCCCTAGTACCAAAATTATTAATTTCTTGAAAATGAATAAGTAACGATCATTCGTTTAACACATTTCTATCATACGGAAGAGTAAAAATAGATAGATTGTAGCTGTTCTGCAGATTCATCCTATCTTTAATGGTAATTAAAGTTTAATTTTCGCGGTAGATACAGATACAAAAACCGTTCCAATACTGATCAAACAGACTTTAGCAATTTCGACCAATTTATAACATTTGTAGTAGTTATATGAATTTTATCTAATTTTTGTTGTAACTTATTGAAAGACGCGTCAATCGTGAATTATGTGTTACATTAAATATAAATATAACGTTAAATGTAATTTAAATGAATTATTGCATTTTTTAAGTACATTTTGAAGTCCACTTAAACGTTAAACATCGACGATAGGTCAGGAAACTTGTATCTCGAAAATAAACAAGTCCTCCTACGTGTAGCGTGTGACGTCAGGATCTTGGAGGTCGTGAATACGGGAGTGGAAATAGTGGGGAGGGGTGGAGCAAGCGAGAGATCCCCCCGGACCCCTCAGCCGTCTCGAGGGACTTCTTGTGGTGGACGGACAGTACCCTGCGATGTTATTCACTCGATATTAAGTGAAGAAAATTTTCGTACAAGGAACTAGTACAATGATAGTACAAGGAAGCCATAGGCATATTCCACATCTTCGGATCGATGAAGATCTGTAAAAAAAAGTTACCGCAAAATTGTCCTTGATCTTCAAATTCAAGGTCAAACTTTTTTTTTATTGCATTGTATCTACGCATCATGAACCACTTCCACGTTTAAAAATTGAACATACCTGTCCTTCCTAATTTGTAGTATGTCCTGAGCAGTCAACGAAGCAACTGTGTCTAATAGTGTGTGGCGGCTATCTCCTACGCTCGTCAGAAGATGGACAAATAGTCAAGATCTTTCCTGCTACTACCTGATCCGACACCGATCCCTATATATACCGTCCTCAACCGCCATCCGATATCCGAGCAAGAGTCTCTCGCAAACCTTTAACATAGGAACACGTCGAGTCAGGCAAACTCAATCGCCGAGACCGCACGCGTTGGTCTGGTGCAATAGACAAAGGGAAATACTAAGGGTGGACGGGTACCCGGAAATTCGGGTTCGGGTCGGGTCCCGAAAACTCGTGATACGCGGGTACCCGAATTCGAAATCGGGTCGGGTCGGTAACCCGAAAGTTTATATTGTTTGGGTACCCGAATGTCATAGATTTTCAAATTCCCGACCCGACCCAAGCACTACACGACCCGATTTCAACTCAAGTCGTCAAATCTGACCCGAGGCCCGGGTACCCGCCCTCCCCTAGGATACCTCATACCAAATACTCCCTCTCCATACAACCAGAGTTCATCAGTAGCTACAACATTGATACGAAGAAAAAGGCACCGCTCCATAAGCTGGAACTCTGAGAAGATCCTCACAACACTCTAGGACCATGGTCCTCTAAACGGACGTCGAATAGAGATGGGAAACCATACACCGTCAAGACAAGCAGCAGATCGCTGTCTCTATCAAACGCTCCACCAACAATATACATACACGACATCATGAAAGGCAAGTCACCAAACCAAAACATCCCATCTCCTCCCATCCTCCAAATGCCGATATCAAACAGATTTTGAATCTTCCAAGATTGTATACAGGACGACGAAGAAACTCCCCCCCCCCCCCTGGAACAATGAACTATAACATAAAATACAAGAAAACGGGGTCCAAACTGTTGGAAATATGGTTTTATGGAATAGAGATTTTGTTGAGTTGGCAACATTTTCGTCTTTTTTTTCCTTTCACTTCCTTTTTGGTTTTGTAGCGGAGAGTAGCGTGTATGAAAATGTGTGACCACGTGTAATGTCTAAGAAACTTAACACAAACTAAACGCCTACTCGGATTCGAATTGGGGCAGAGACATAGAAGATCGATGATCGTATTCTGGGAGCGTACTGACACTGGTCGGAGGAGCGATCAGCTGGAAATCCCAGAAAGAACCTACGACCATTGTGAATAATGGAAGCGGAATATGTCGTCCTTGTACAAGTATCGAAAGGAACCATGTACATAAAAAGACAAGAAAATCCTGTGTGTGTATTCTGTGACAACCAAAGCGCGATAGAACCAGCCAAAAACGCTGTACAGTATTTTATCGATAAATGTCCCAAATGTCTTACACATAATTGTCCCTGAACTATCCCCACTCCTGCGGGGTATACCCGGTGAGGGGCCCTAAAATTCATTAATTGTTGTCCGCGGCTTTGTTTAGGAGTTATTAACGAAAAAAAAAGGGACCAATCAGAGCGCGAGCTTGACGCTCGTTGGCATGTTCAGCCAACCGCCTGCCGGCTCGCCGTGCTGAACGTGCCAGCGGGCGTCAAGCTCGCGCTCTGATTGGTCCGTGTTTTTCGTTAATAACTCCCAAACGAAGCCTCGGACAACAATTTGCAAAAGGAAAATGGCGCTTGAAATGACCTCAGGAACCACCCATTTCCGAGAGTTGAAGACAATTTGGGACACGCTGTATATCGATAACGGTTTGAGCTAGGCAGCGACACCTACCGTCATAGCTATAGCATATAACTAACAATATGAAAACCGAATATCCCCACCACTGCGGAGCATACCCCGCGAGGAGCCAAGAAGCTCGAGTTGCCTGGGTCGCCGAGCAGTGTAAAGTGTAAACATACCTCATAATCCCACACGGGGTCGGGTATATCGGTGGGTACCACTACTAATCCAATAACATAACTTCTTTATTTTTAATTATTTTTTTATGGTGCTTTCACCAACTTATTTCTGGCGTTTTTCTTTTTAAAATTACACTAAACACGATATAATTTGTACGTAAGTGACTCCTGTGATCAGAGATCATGTGATTTCTTTGTTGACTTTATTTTTTATATATCGGTACCATGTGACCTCGTTTTAAGTTCCATAAAATCTTTAAAATTATATTTAAATTTCTATGAAATCAATCGACAACTGGTATCCCACTTGTTGCCTTACACATGAAATGCGGCTACTTGGATGCCGCAACCCACCACGTAATCTCTATTATACACATGTATAATGCTTCTATGATTAAGTAAACAACAGTTTCGTGTGTATAGAGATTCCATTTAACCCGATATTAAGTAAATTTTAGGAAACCACGAATAAATATAATGACTTCACCATACAGCATAATAAAATGTTAACGCAACAAATAAGTTTTGATGAAAGACTGTTTTAATAAAATTGTCTCGATACTCACTTCTAAGAGGAACATGTCCATTCCGTAAGGGCGAAGACATCATCCTCTCGTTTCTCCTTTCATTTCTTTCATCTTCTCTCTTCTCGCGTCCTTCCAATTGAGAAATGCGCCTTAGCGCATCCGCTAGCGTAGCACGAAGACAAACTATCTCGTCCCTTTGTGCCAAGGATTGTCTCTCGAGGTCTGCCACACGACCCAACAACGATCCCGTCTCGCACTCCAGCATCTCGTCTGTAAAATCGAATTCTCGATTATCGTATGAAATATCGAAAGGAAAGACATTTTATAATCCCAGAAAATTTGTGGAATTTCTTCTGATTCTGAGCCTTCGAAGGATCTCCTGTAAATTCACGCGCCACCTATGGAACATTTACGTATGTTAGCGTGAACGCGGTTTAAGCTAGGTCAAGGTCTTGGCCTACGTGACGTCTTGAATAGGGATGCATGATACTAAACAGAACTGTTTAGTGCCATCCAGCTATTTCACTTTCGGCCATCCAGCTATCGTTCGGCAAGGTCATGTTTATGTGGGTGTGACCAGTGAAACTTGCCGAGTGACGTATGCAACCCAAGGTCGCATTGCCCTAAACAACTAGGTATTTGTTCCAAAAGGATCTGGCCACGGAGTGGAGAGGGTGCCTTTTGGTGAGAGGATTGTGTTGGACCGCTCAGCACTTTGTTACGGGCGGAACGACAAGCGTTAAAATAATAAGCAATAAAAGACCATCTGTAACTAATAAACCGGCCAGGGACACCTTTCCGGATTGGGGCCCTTTTTAACGAGTAATAATGGACTCCGGGATAACCCTCCAAAACAATAAAGGTTTGTTTGAAGAGACCTAGCGACAACCTACAGGTATCAGCGTGTTGGGTACACGCACCCACATGGACAATTTGCCGTTCGGTTTCTTGACCTTCTGTACGCCAACCAAAAGGGAGAATTACTCCCATTGGTCCGCTCTCGGGACACCGAATTTGTACTTAAGACCATTCGAAGAATTAATAAACAGCATATTCGTGACAACCGTCCAAGAGAATAGTTCGTCGTCATTCTTTCTAAACCCTACCGAATCCCGAATCCACCGACTGCGATCGCTAGGAGTTTCAATAGTTCTACTACCTTGATCAAAAAGTTCTAGGACCGTCCACCGTGTGGCGCTGTCAGTCACCCGATTAGTTTTTCTTTTTTTGTTAGATTACCATATCTGTCATTGACACTTCCTTCCAAATTTCAGCGTCATAGCTTGATATGTATTTGTAAAAGTTACGCTGCACCGAGTACATCTACCTTTGTGGGTGTTTTCGATTTTATACAAGTTTGAAAATGGAATAACGATAACGCACCGTCGCACGATGCGATCCTTATCCGTGAGTTTTTGACCGAAAACAACACGAATACACTATCCAGCAGCCATCGAATTCACCTGATCTGGCTCCCTGCGACGTTTTCCTGTTCAACCGACTTAAAAAACCGCTTCGCGGAACGCGTTACAGCACCCGAGAAGAGGTCGTGAAAAAATCGAAGACGGCTCCGATGGATGTACCGAAAATTGAGTACCAGCGTTGTTTCGAGGATTGGATCAAGCGCTGGCGTAAGTGCGTTGCACTCGATGGGAAGTACTTTGAAAGGGACCATATCGATTTTGATGAATAAACTTGTATTTTTGATTTTATGAATAAAGTCCTAAAACTTTTTGATCAAGGTAGTATTCACGGTTTTCCCCGTAACATTTTGGCGATCCTGCCAGGATACCGATTCGTGTGCTGGAAGAAAATCTTCAACGTCAACCGACTACGGCCGATTGTCCACGGAGACGGACTACGAGAACCCTTCCAGAGCAATACGTCGGTATCAACGAACCGAAGACCCACACGGAAGGACGACCAGAAAAACTCAGAGACCACCGGATCCAAGGAACCTGCTGGAAGTTGAAGGACAAATCCCGAAGGTCGTCACAACCCGTACAGTGATCAGGAAAGAAATCAGGAACCCTTTCTTACTAAGATGTCCATTACAGCCGTCAACGACGCCCTCGACGCGCTCACCAACTCTATACAAAATCTGGCTGAGCGATTCGAAAAGATGGAAGAAAGATGCGAAAAAATGGAAGAAAGATTCGAAAAGGTGGAAGAAAACATAGCAACATTGACAGCGGAAAACGAAGACAGGAAAAAGGAAGTGCAAGGAGTTTATAAACTCTTGAAATCAACGATTACGGACGACGAGACTACCGCATATTCTGCAGAGGACCAAGAGCTGTACGACGAGGAAGAACCCCGCAAGCACCGCTTCCAACAACCTCCACCGAGTACATCCCGACGTCCCGCTCGTCTGTTCTGCGATAATGTAGAACTCAGGTATGAAGAATCACGACTTTCAAAGGCCAAAGAATTAATCGATACCGTAAGGCCTCTTAAAGGACCCGACGACTCTGGGGTCGAAGATTTTATACGTGCGATCAAGCGCGCTAGATCCCGTTGTAGCAACCCAGATGTCCTACTTGACATAATCATGAACACTAAAATTATCGATCAAGCGGAAAAGGGTATCCGGCACATAGAAATAAATACTTATGACGATTTATACGAAGCGGTAAGAACATACGTGTGTCCATCCGTCTCATCCGACGTCGCGAGAGATCAGTTAAATAGCGTGATTCAAGGAAAAACGGAAAGTGTGGCGAATTACAGCATCCGTTTCAGACAACGATTAAGCGAGTATCGGTACGCGACACAGAACGAACATACGCAAGTTACTACGAGACGAGTAGCTCTTAACATTTTAGACAAAGAAGTCGTTAGAATGTACATTAAAAGTTTACGTTACGAGCTCGGGGTGGTAGTACACCCACACAAACCGCGAAATATTTCGGAGGCACAAGGCTGTGCCTTAGAAGCCGAAACGTGGGAACGAGAATCCAGAGACAGGCGCGCAATTAACAGACCGATAATCGATAGAACCTGGACCGACCGCGCAGAACGGCCCGCGAATTATAAATCTAATATAACTACATAATAGGACTTGGAACGAACCAACGGAACGGCCAGTAAATTCTAGACCAGTAATGAGACCAGCGACAGGTCCATATGAAAGACCTGCAGGAACTAACCCGTTTAGACAACATGCGCAAATAAAATGTAACCGATGCGGAAAGTTAGGGCATTACCGCATTAGGGCGAGACCGCCGCGAATAAATTCGATTCGCAACCAAGAATCACAAATGTTAGATCACGAGCAGGAAGGCTACGATTCATACGAACACGTTTTAGAGACGGAAATTTCGGACGATTCCTTCTGGATACCGGAGCAGGATTAAGTTTAATCAAAGAAAAACATTGTAACAATCGGGAAATTGTAAATGAGGAACGGACATTTCTCATGGGGAACGATAAACACAATAGTAAGGGAAAGACCTCGCTCAAACTCTTCGATAAAATACATTTCTTTCATATAATACCGGACGACTTTCCATTAATAGAAGATGGTATAGTAGGAATACCATTCTTAGAACGGTACAAGTATAAACTCACTAACGACAAATTGACATTGGACGACCGTACAGTAAAACACGGGACAGAAATCTTTATTCCACCCAACGAAACAAATACCACAGAAATCCCCATCAACAAACACACTCGCGTAGCACACCTTCATAACCCCATAGATCAAACACTCATATATCCCATTAACACTCTTAACATTTCCCTGCCAGACCGAATAGAAAAGCTAAAGGGTAAAATTGACCTACAACACGTAGATCCAATACTGAAACCAAGTTTAAAAAAAATATTAATCTCCTATAACGACGTATTCTCTTTCGAAGACGAAGATTTACCGTGTACAGATTTAACCAAACATGTAATCGAATTAAAGACTCATAGACCCATCGATGTAAAATCATATAGGCCACCAGAAGCACTCAAAGTTGATGTAGACAGACAAATTAAAAGTATGTTAAAGCGAGGAATTATTGAAGAATCGGATTCACCCTATAATTCACCAATTTGGATAGTGCCTAAAAAACCCGACAAACTAGGAAACCGTAAATGGAGAATAGTGATCGATTTTAGACGCTTAAATCAAGAAACAGATCAAGACGCCTACCCGTTGCCACCAATAGACGAAATTTTAGACCACCTAGGCAAGGCGAAATTCTTTTCCGCGTTAGATCTCAACTCAGGGTTCCATCAAATAGCTATGGACGAAAACTCAAAGAAATACACCGCGTTTAGCACCCATCAAGAGCATTTCCAATATTGTAGAATGCCGTTCGGATTAAAGAATGCCCCAGCCACTTTCCAGAGAATGATAGACAATGCTTTACGAGGGCTCGTTGGAAAACTCTGTTTTATATACCTGGACGACATTATTGTGTTCGGCACGACCATAGAAGAGCACAATAAAAACCTCGCAATCATTTTCCAAAGACTCAGAGAATTACGACTCAAGCTTCAGCCCGAGAAATGCGAATTTCTCAGACCTGAACTCGAATATCTAGGTCACGTTATAACCGCGGAGGGGTAAAACCAAATCCAAATAAAATCGAAGCAGAAACTTTCCCATACCGAAATCCGCAACAAACATACAGTCCTTTCTAGGCATCGCCGGCTATTATAGGAAGTTTATCCAGAACTTCGCCAAACTCGCGAAACCCTTGACAGAGTTAACACAGAAGATACACCATTTCATTGGACAGGCGCTCAACAAAAATCGTTCGACATACTTAAACAAAAACTTTGCGAAGCCTCCATCCTTACATATCCTGATTTTGATAAACCGTTCACTCTAATAACCGACGCATCAAACATCGGACTCGGTGCCATCCTATCCCAAGAAGGTCACCCCTGTTGTTACATTAGTCGAACATTAAATAAAGCAGAAATTAACTACACAACCACGGAAAAGGAACTCTTAGCTATTGTTTGGGGTGTGAAACGTTTACGACAATACCTCCTAGGGAAGAAATTCAAAATCTTGACAGACCATCACGCTTTGAAATGGTTATTTAGTGTAAAAGACCCATCGTCCAGAAATCGAATACACCAAAAGCAAGGAAAATACTGCAGCAGACGGTCAATTACTTCGCCGAGCAGTTTCGTACACGAATGACGATGCTCCCAGTTATGCAGAGTATGCTCGTACCAAACTACAATATCTGCAGCAGACAAAAGTGTCGTTCAAGACATCGGTATTAGTACAATTACTAATTACGGATGTCACTGACGCTACGACCCGTCAATCATTGACGAACGCCCGATGCACGAATACAGCCTAGCTAGTAGCATAGATAGCAGATTACAAGAAGCCACGCAGGGAAAAGAAGGAGGAGATCGCCATTTTTCGGCGAAACGTCCTCAAATCCCTCCTCGTGCCGTAAAACGTCGTTTTACCTACAACAATGCAGATCATGTGCAGTTGGACTGCTCCAAACGACGAAGGATGGCGCCGACAAGTGCACAACCGACACCTGGACACTCCGCGAGCTGCACTTACTGTGCTAAACGACGTTACGTGGAAACCGAATGTTGGATGAAACAACGTACTCAGCGGTATAATACCACGCTTCCATGGATCACCCCCGTAATGGTTTTGACAAATCGCAAAAAGGCAAACCCGAAGTAAATGCGTGCTACAGTATTTTATCGATAAATGTCCCAAATGTCTTACACATAATTGTCCCTGAACTATCGCCACTCCTGCGGGGTATACCCCGCGAGGGGCCGTAAAACTCGAGAGGCCTCGGCCGCCGAGAAGTGTAACATGATACGGGTCGGGTATATCGGTGTGAGACCAGGAGACCACTACAGTAATGTCGCGAAAATTGTCGGAGAGCTGTACACGAAATTTGCCGTAGTGCCTACCCATTCCACCGCCTGTCAACGCTGCGCCGGGGCAGCAGTTCGGCGATGTTTGATGTCGGCTCGGGTATATCGGTGTGAACACCACTACATTGACTCGAGGAATCGATTTTATAAATCTCTTAATTTTCATTATTTGTTTATGGGACTGTCACTACCGTATTTCTGGCATTTTTCTGATTAAAATGACACCAAACACGATATAATTTGAACTGTATTAAGTGGTTTTATCGACCATCAAAGCTTCGAAGGCAACGAAACAACAGCGCATTGGAAAGAAAGAGACGCGAACAGTGGACATCGCCGGCACAGTTCAAAGGCCCGCGTGTTCTCAGAATAATATGGCAATGATAGAATTGTTCATTTTTCATTATTTTTTTATGGGACTTTCACTAACTTATTTCTGGAATTTTTCTGATAAAAATGATACCAAACACGATATAATTTCAACTTTATTTAGTGGTTTCATAAATTATAAATTATGCTTTACATGTAGAGAGAATATGGGCCAAATTATGTCGTGTTTGGTCTTGTTCTAATCAGAAAAATGCCAGAAACAAGCCAGTGAAAGTCCCATAAAAAAATAATGGAAAATAAAGCATTTTTAATTGGCATTACATTGTGAGAACACGCGGGCCTTTAAACTGTGCTGGCGACGGCGACACGCTTCGGCCACGCGATCAGTACAATCATTCTGTCCTTCTCTACGTTCGGCTTTCGATTGATGTCTCGGCGCGGTAGACTATACAGGCAGTCATAAATCAAAAGTCGAGCCAGTAGTCTCGAAAATTGTCGGCCCAGACAACAGTGTTTTGACAAATTTCGAGACATTACTGTACTAATCCAATAACAAAACTTCTTTATTTTTTATTATTTTTTTATGGAACTTTCGCCAACATATTCTTGATATTTTTCTAATGAAATTGATACCAAAAATGATATAATTCCGATGATATTTACGTGTGTAATGGGCGATGGAAGTTTCGTGCGCAAGGAAGGACAGCGTATGGGAAAGAAAAAGACACGGAGAGTCGCAGTTGCCGGCACAGTTCAAAGGCCCGCCGCGTCCCCACAATGTAATCCCAATAAAAAAACTTTTTTATTATTACTTATTTTTGTATGAGACTTTCACCAATATACAAAAATTATACTAAACACGAGATAATTCGGATCATATAAAGGTATATGGACATTTACAAGTCGGGTAGGCAACTTGTCCCTTCAACTTCACCCGTACAAGACACACTCTCTTGACTGATTGTGAGCGAGACATTTAGCGACTCTTAACCTCAGAAAGCGGATAGAAGCTCAGCTATAGTAGTTAAGTAACCAAGTTTATTTTACCATAACTAGAATTTATTACCGTATAAAATATAAAAACTATAAAAAATATACAAACTACAAAATGTCAAAAATATGTTGGTGAAAGTTCCATAAAAAAATAATAAAAAATAAAGAAGTTTTGTTATTGGATTAGCAGTGGTCTCACACCGATATACCCGACCCGTATTATGTTACGCTTCTCGGCAACCGAGTTTGGCAAAAGTCAAAGAATAGTATCCGTCACACATAATTGTCCCTGACCGGACCCGTGGTTGGGACAATTATCGATAAAATACTGTATTCATTGCCGTCTCACAGCTATTATTTCGCATGATTTGGTTGTGTGAGAGTATTGATCAAAATCGGTATTGATAAAAGCCGTTGTTGGGGGTGCGGTGATGACATTCACCAGAATAACGACTGCGATAGTGAAAACGGAGGATGGTATTATCGGAGGTATGCTGTTATCATCGGAAGAAATGTGTTGGGGGATGGGAACCTGCAAATGGTTACGGGAGAAGACGGAATCTCCAAGCTGCAGCGATGTCCGACGAAGGAGCGAGGGTCAGCGGAAGAGATTATACGTTTTCTCTGTCTGTGACCTTGAATGACCTTGGAATAATTATAGTCACTGAATTCCTAATGAAAGGGAATATCATTGTAGGTATTTAAAAAAGGGTGGATCCATTTAAAAAAGTCAAGGTGACCCTGAAATCTCTACAAAAATGACATAAAAACAAAATTTTTTTTGGCATCGTGTCAGCCCCATTGTACCATTCAACTTTGTCCTTACCATATGTTACGTATCTTTAGAAACAACAAAGACATTTGAGGTGCAAACGTTAGGTGACTCACCCTGTATACATATTTCATAAACTCGAAAATTCAAAATATACGAATAAAAGAGTCAACAATGATTTATAACATACAAAATTTGCAGTAACTGACCTATAGTAACTGGTAAAATAGTAAAAACCTATTTAATGCCTAATTTAGGGCACTGAAATTATATAAGTAACAAACAAAAACCAACAACTAACTAAGAAATAAATAAGTCATACAACAATACGAAAACAATACCTAAACAATCACAAATAATTTACAAAATTCAAGTTAAATATTTTATACCTCCAAAAATACATATCATAATCCCTTACATGCATTCAAGCACAAGTTTACTTTGTACGAATTAAGATTAATTCACATTAATTCGTGTGTCTAATTTCTGTCCGTCACCTTCCCGTTAACAAGTCCGTTATCGCGGACCGTAATACTGGTGAGAACGACGCGCGTACCAATTGAAGTAATAACTCTAATTCGCTCACCCGAAATCAGATGGATGGCGAAGGCTATATATTCTCTAAAAATATTCGTATTTAGAGATCAATTTACATTATCAAAGGATGAAGAAAATGGAATACGTCAGATTTGTATTTTAAAGCATGAATCCAAGCTCCAATTGCGGCAGAAGCTCCAAGACAAAACCATGCGTTTTTAAAAAATCTATACGCATATAGTGTCATCAATGATCATGTATGTAACTCGCGTTTATATGGTGTAATATTTACCAGATCCAGTTAAAAATATTATTTATGTCGAACGTTAATTTTTCTACTTTTTAAATTAATATAAGAACACATCTAAAAGAATTAGTACTTTCAATAAAATACGTACAATGTAACATATACATATATTTACAAAACTATGAGCATTAGTTAATTGTTATATTGAAAAAATTACATTGTTGTACTATTATCATAAATATTTTTGCACAAGAAGAACGTTTAGTCATAATATTATAAATAATAAGTCTTGAAAAAGATCTCGCAAAAAAATTTCGGTAGGTATAGCTAAGGTCCACCGTAATGGACTTGTCAAAGACAGTTGAGGAAATAAATAAAGCTAACAATAAGAAGATTGTAAGAGTACTCACGCCACGCCTGCTCCGCTTCATCAATGGTGTCCATCGTGTCCGGCGTGGACATTGCGATTAACCCTTCACAATGACCCCAACGTATTAATACGTTATTCAAGTGAACTGATTAACAAGCACAAACAGATCCAACGTACTGTCTCGCACCATATTTCTAAGACCGAATAACTTCTTTCCAGACACGACACGAGCACTCGCGTTTCTGATAAGACGAATGATTCATTCACATAAGTAATTCTCTCTTCATGTTAATTGAAGATATCGATGATCAGATACATGTTGATCGACTCTTAACAGCGATCAACTATCAAAGACTTTGAAGTGCTCTCCTGTAAAATTTGTATATTTATATTTGTGACGATTTTCTTTAGCATGCGCGATTTGTCATATTTTTCTTATTAAAATGAGTCGTTTAAAAACCTCCAACGGTCTGTAGCTCCGTTAATTTGCAAAATTCTAGTCTAATTTTTTTGAGAACATATTTTCGAGATGTTAACCGTTTATTTAAACAAAAAATATTTTTCATTTTTTAAACTTGTTTACACCAGAAGCCCTTTTTAAAACCGTGTCCACCTTACGATCTAAAGGTGGGATTTCCTAGGTGCGTTTTGCGATATCAGCGCCTCTTATACTCCATTCGTCATACTTCATCAGAACGCGAGCGGCTGCGTCTAGTCATTTTTTTTACTTTAGAAGAAAGCGGCAAGAGCATCGACCAAACTCAAACACGTGCAACGATCGATTTTCTGTAGCTGTTCGACGCACACGTTTGGGTTTGTTTCTTCGCTTCGAGATCTCTAAATGTTGCACCAGATGCAGACGCACGTGATTTTTGACCCACGATTCCACATTTGGTATACTTTTGCACTACAAAATTACATTTCCATGCTAATTCATAAATTATTTTTAAAAAATAGTCTTTCACGATGATGATTCAAAAAACAAAAATGTTTCTATGCTTAACAATAACCATAATTGAAATTGTTTTGTAAAGGTAGTTTTAGTAAAATTCATTTTCATCGGTTTTTTAGTTCAGCCATTATAATTTAATATAAAAAATGTTGACAATTTATTTTACACGTTTGTAAAACCAATAATTTTTAAAATTTCGAAAAATTATATATGTCATTACACATTACAACATATTTTAATTTAAACAAAGTCCGAAACAGTTGTCCAAAAAGTACGGATCGAAAAACGAAAAAAAGTGGTTCGAAAAACGCCTGGCTCTGCGTCTCGACTGCTTCGGAAGCAGTGGGTCAAAAATCGCATGCGTCTGCATCTGGTGCAACATGCAGAGATCTCGAAGCGAAGAAACAAACCCAAACGTGTGCGTCGAACAGCTACAGAAAATCGATCGATGCACGTGTTTGAGTTTGGTCGATGCTCTTGCCTTTTTTTTCTAAAGTGAAAAACAAGGAAAGGTATACCAAATCGCATCGCAGCAACGCAAACTTGTGCGTCCAAGGGAGTTACGACGAATGGAGTATGGATCGCAAAACGCGGCGTCAAAACGCACCTAGGAAATCCCACCTTTAGAAATGTAAACAGAAGACGGCGTGACCGTTCGAGGCATGTTGCAAGTCACGTGCCATCGCATCGGCCGCGCGTCCGTGTTTACACTCGCTGTCCTTTTCTACGTTCGGCACGGTTGGCAAGGTCACAAAGAAATAGTAGCATCTCGCGATCTACGAGAGAGCACGGACCCGAGCGGTTCTCTTAGATCAGGTCTAGCCAACCCAAATGGTTTCACGTTACAGCGAGCCGCACTTTATGTAAACATGCAAAATGAATAAAACTTTATTCTTATGCTATGATTCAATATAATCAACTCTCGAATCTTAATTAATGAGATATTTGTTTATCCTTTCTTTCACTTAATTTATTTAATATTCTTTGTATACATACAACGAGAAACAAAAGTTTCAATAAAAATACAAAATCGCCCGCGTGTTGGCCAGGCCTGTCTTAGGCTTAGAAGTAATGCGTTTTAGTGATATACATATATATGTACAACTAGTCGGAAAAATGAGTGTGCACTCGCATTGAATCTACATTTCTCAATATGTAGCAAAGAAATCTCCAATAATTAGTAAATTTAGATATCTGCGTTTATTGTAACAGTGTTTAGTCCAATTAGTAAAAAACTTTCAAAAAAGTGAGCTAGTTTTGTTTTTTTCCCTAATGTTACCAGGCATGTAACTATTTTACCAATCATAATGGGAATTCCCTAGAAATGAATGCCTTTATGCATTTGTTTCCCAATTTTATTATAGAAACTCATTACGTAATATATATAGCACAACACCATGTTTCAAACGTCCTTTCCTATTTTCCATCAGTTACAACAATGACTACGAAAAGAAAGAAAACAGATAATTTTCTTCGTCGAGTTATTGTTAATTTATATTGTAAAGGAAAGTCTCTTCCATCCAAAGGATGGAACGACCATCACGGTAGCGTATCTCGAAAGAAATCCTATATTTCTAATTGTAAGGTAAATAGAATAAAACGTTTAGAATTTGCCAAAGAATATGTACAGTGAATCAAAATAACTATTGACACACTTTTTAAAGGACCATAGCTTAAAAAGCAATATTAAAAATATTGGACTATACGACATTTTTTAGAATTCAAAACAATTAGTTTACTACATGATATGCAAAAAATATTTTGAAAAAATTGCAATTGGTTGGAATTCCAGAGACAGTACTAAAAGTTGTTGGTTACAACTCTTTTATGTGGGCCTTTGTTGAAAATTTAAAAAATACGTTTGGTAGATCTGTGTCAATTGTACATATTCTGAAAATTTCATAAAAATCAGGTAACGTTTCAATGAGCTAGAAACGTTTAAAGATTGTGAAAATTGTTGTTTCTCACGGTTTTTGGGCCTATAACAGTAACAAATCTAAGGATTCGTACATCTTTCAATGCCTGTCATTTTCTTCCGCAACGACCGATTTTGATGAAATTTTCGGAATATGTTATGAATTGATACAGATGTGTGTACAAAATTTATTTTTTCAATTTTCAATATAGGCCCACAGAAAAAAATTGTAACCAACGACTTTTAGCATTATCTCTTAAATTCCGACCAAGTGCAATATTTTTCAAAATTTCTTTTTCATGGTTTGAAATTCGCGGTATATCACGGCCGTCTCTAAATCGGACCAGCTGATCGGACTGATTTTCTGTCTGTATACTGAATGCTGTGTTGCCACATCACATTATATTTTTCAGCTATATTATACTTTGACGCATAAAATCAAGTAATATTATTATTGTAATTATAAATGATCAATTGCTTGTATCGAAAAATCATCCGGAAAAGTATTTATTATTCGAATAATTTGATCGAGTTGTTCAATTAATTTGCATAATGTGTCCTAAATGCGAAGAATACCTTAATTTTGTTTAATGATCAACCCGACAGCTGTTTATTTTCCGTTAACGTAATCATAATAAACGTTCAACGAGTAAGTTAAGAGAAAATCACTACATATGTATAATATGTTATCATTCGCAATACACATTAGTATTTCTAATAATAAGTAAACCGTTCTATAATAAGAAGAAAAGTTTTCTACAAATTGTCACTACGGCTTACGAACGAGTATGTATCAGCGTATACCTATTATATAAGACTATGTTTTTTCAACGATACGAATGAGCATTCCGTATACGCCGCGCCGTATACGGTATTACGCTTCTTCCTATCTGACCATGAGAAGATAACAGTGAGAGAATTCAATGTTGATTGAACGTTTCTTTACAATTTCACTTCTCGTCGTTTAATTTCAATTTCAATACATGAATGTACATACCACCTACAACACCTATACGCTCATACCTAATAATTGTATGTATTTACACCTAACCTCGTAAAACGTGTCCCACATTTGTAACAAAAATGACACGAACAATAGTATGTACTTGCAGGATAAGTTGTTATTTTGTGTTCTTTATGAAATTCGTGCCAAAAGATCAAAATATCGAAGGTCACTGTTACTTGCTGCCGACTATGTATTTGTTTTGGTCACCTATATATCTTAAATAACCTGAGTTATTTAAGAAAACTTTATCATTTCATTAAAGATAACTACGTGAGTACTTGTATAAACAAATGAAAGAGATTTCAAGGACTAAACTCTGTATATTTTGCAAAGATTGATCCAAAATGAACGGACAGAATGTTTATCATTGTTATCGTTTTCGAAATCTGTACCGGAACAGAACAGTTTAAACAAACAGTTCACCAGAAACCCAAACTGAAAATACCTACATAATATTCTACGTTAGTAAGGTATTGTTGTCTGGCAACTGTCATGGAATCTGCATATTTGTGTTTATGCCGACAAGTTGTTTCACTATTTCGTCATGAAATGTTTATCAACAATACCGTTTGAACATATTAACTATACATGTATAAGACAAGGAACAAAATTCATTGGTTCACACTGTATGCACATGTGGATTTTGTCACAATCTGTTATCAGAAATAAAATAGGTTGCCGAAATGTACGATTCAATCTCTGGGAACGTTCGACCACTGGCAATGAAAATCCTCTGGTTTTTCTCTGGCACGAGGCACGAGTCACGAGGCACGGACCGAATCGAAGAAAAAGTTTAGCCACGTCGCGGCACTGTGTTCGTAAGTATGTACACAAGTATTCGAGATCACTTTGCACCCGTGGAATCGCCTCGATCGAGTTACTGTTACTGTTACTGTTACCGGTCGGGGCTTTGCACTTTCCCTCAAGTTTTCCCGTACCTAGTTGATAGAAGGGCACTAACAAAAGCGGGCCCGACGTTTTAGTCGCGGTCGCGGGAGCATGAAACACGTGTGCTTTCCGTGCGGCCGCCCCAACGTTACTGCCTGCTCACCGCTCACGGTACAACTACTTACAAACGCGATCAATATGTTCTAGATACTCTAACTCTAGATGATTCAGATGACCGACTACGATACGCAAGCCATTGACAGCCGTTTCTACGCACACACGCGCACAAATGACGCGACGCGACGCGACGCGCGTGTCATTACCGTCGCGTCCTATGTAACAGAAGTAGAAGAGTAGTTGTATAGCATTCTATGTATAGTATTCCTTACTTGAATACAATTGGGACATTAAAAAATACTAATGAAAACTAGCTGTTACAATATCTAGTACATGCAACGAAAAAAGCTAACATACGCGTGTCGACCCCATTCTAACAAGATATGTATGTGCAATATGCATGTAATTAATTTTGTGCCAATGTAAAAACCTAAATAGTTTACAATCTAGAAATCGGTTGATAAAGCGTTAAAAAATTAGTGAGAAATTATGTATAAGTTTTGGGAATGGAACAGAAACGTTATACATATTAGTTGCACATAATAAAATTAAAGTATTACATATTTCTAATATCACATCATCGCATCAGTGAGATGAGAAATAAAAAGCTAAAATTCTGTGCTTATACAATTTTTTTTCTTTTTATATAGGTACATACAGAATAGTCCGGCATTTTGACAAACCTTTTTCATTATTATTGTCTAGAAAATTGATTGAAAATTCATTTCTGAAATTGTATTCATATAGCATATGAATAAAACACAATATGTAATCATTAACCTTTTGCAGGTACTCGACGCTATTCTAACTTCAGAACTTGGACATTTCATTCGATCTACAACATTTCAACTGTATAGATTCGAGTTTTTTTTCAGTAACCCAGCATATAAAATTGAGCGTATACATATTAGGGCTGTTACTTTCCTTCGAAGGTCGAAGATTTCGAAGCTTCGAAGCTTCGAATTCCGAAGCTTCGATTTCAGAAACTTCGAAGTTTCGAAGGTTCGAAGTTTCGAAGGTTCGAAGTTTCGAAGGTTCGAAGTTTCGAAGTTTCGAAGGTTCGAAGTTTCAAAGGTTCGAAGGTTCGAAGGTTCGAAGCTTCGATTTCAGAATCTTCGAAGGTGATTAGAATCGAAGTTTCGAATTTCAAACCTCCGTAGTAAATTATTAGAAGATGCTTCGAATCTTTAAACTTCGAAATATCGCTGGTAAGTTATATGTATTTGATACAATTACAGTGAGTGTAAAAAGTGATTGGACACTCTTACATTTCGAAAAAAATACGCCCCTAAAGCTAAAAGATTGAAGGTAGGCATTTTAAACAAATACCCGAATAATTTATGACTCATAATGTTTGTACCAGTACAAAAAGTAACATGATAAAATGTATAATAAACTTCGTATAAACAATAATAATGGGAATTTCTTAATGGAGGAGGGGGTGGGGGCACTAAAGTCTTGGGACACTTATAATTTTTATATAAATTTAAAGCGCAAAGGATAAACATTAACACTATACCTATCACGACCGATCAAAATGACCGGTACCAGATTTTATTTTACAATTATTGAAATAATAAAAATGATTTCATAAGAAATGATTGTAAAGATTTCTTTAGGAGAGCATGTATTACAGTAGGAGCTGCACAAAGTCTAAATAAAATCAATCTTGCCATTTTTGTAAGGGAACATATACCCGTTACTTTGAAGGCTCGGTAGGTTTAGTGTTAATAGTTTGTGGGGTTTCCTTGATTATCTGATTATCACCTTTTTGGCATAGAATTAACAAGATCCTTTATTCTTATAGAACTGTTTTCAAATCATTTCTGTTTGAAACTTGTCTTTTTCTAATTTGTTTTGTAGAAGTATAAACATTTAGTACAAATGTTTATCTGCTGATACAATTTATCGACAATGACGATCGGCATAAGTCGCGAGTGGGTAGAACGTAGTTTGTACTTAGTACCTTACTACGTTGCCCCGAAGTTTAGTTCGCGACGAAAGTTCATATCCTTTGTTCGGTCACAATCAGACCGAACGTGAGGTTTCGAGACACTCGACGCGACGCGACGGTCTTAGAAGTGTTTTGGGTGTCATCGGACACCACTTCGAGACCTACGTCAACGAACCCATTGATAGGGCGATTGAAACCAAAACATCTCTTATAGTTTCCCATATCTTTCACACTTAAAACATCTCTTGTAGTTTCCCATATCTTTCACACTTAATTTATCTTAACAAAAATACAGATCACTTTTGCATATCCCTACTCCGACGACCTAAATAAACTATCCATCCACCAATTAGACACCATTTAGTCACCCCCATGCAGTTTACAACCAGCCAATAGGAAAAAGATCCGAGCCGACGTAATACGTGACACGATACGATCCAGCAGATCAAAATAACTCTCGAACCGATTACAAATTACAACTAACTCTCGTACATCGTGACATCTCGTCAACCTTAAATGTAAAAACATTGTCACTACGTTGTTAAGTTTTAACCTCGTCAAAAAGCACCTAACTATCGTCGCGAGCAAACGAGCGGAATTTACGACTCCGCGAAGTTCGGTATATCGGATTTGCGATATTCGGGACGTTTCATCCTTCAACATAAATAAGAAGCCAGTAAGCGAATTGTGTAGTGCAGAAAATATTCATCGTACTTACTTGTTAATTATTAAGCAGATAAAAAAGGTAAGTAATATTTTGAAGCATTTATAATAAAATAACATTATCTACATACAGGCTGTTAGAAAAGTCTGGCAACGGTCAAATATCTAAAAAAAAAGCATTTTACAGAAAAATGGTTCAGACATGTATTTATGGTTCCGCAAGAGCTATTAGGTGGTGCCATTGGTTTGACCTTGAAGAGTCATTTGAAGGTCACGTGAAGGTCACCTCAATTTTTTTAAATGGCACCCCCTATTTTTTATTACATATTCTTGTAGCTGATCTCAAGAGCTTTCCAAAACACTCTAATAAAATGTTTTCTCATTAATTATTTCTCGAGTTATAAGGCTTCAAAGGTACGATACCGCCGGCATTAGCGTTAACCGAGATGTACCACATGGAGGTTGCACGGTCGGATTTACATCTCTTGTGTGTGCGTATGACTGTGTGTGTGTGTGTGTGCGTGTTTGTGTGTGTGCGTGTAAACGGGTTTTTACTCAATTAAATGTTCAAATTGTCTTCTGTTCAAAATGGACTACTTTTTATGGGGGTATGTTAAAAACAATGTATACGTAACGAAACCTGTTAATTTGGCAGACCTTAGGGAACGCATACTGCAGCAAGTACATCTTATCTCACCAGAAATGAGACGAAACGTTTTAAATGAATTTTATCAACGATTAGGTCATTGTCAAGCAGCAGACGGAAGACAATTTGAACATTTAATTGAGTAAAAACCCGTTTACACACGCACACGCACGCACACACACAAATACGCACATACACACTCAGACATACGCACACACAAGAGATGTAAATCCGACTGTGCAACTTCCACGTGGTACATCTCGGTTAACGCTAATGCCGGCAGTATCGTACCTTTGAAGCCTTATAACTCGAAAAATAATGAATGAAAAAACATTTTATTATAGTGTTTTGGAAAGCTCTTGAGATCAGCTACAAGAATATGTAATAAAAAATAGGGGGTGCCCTTTAAAAAAATTGAGGTGACCTTCACGTGACCTTCAAATGACTTTTCTCTAAAATGCTTTTTTTTTAGATATTCGACCGTCGCCAGACTTTTCTAACACCCTGTATATTATGATAATTACATACTGTTTTAACGTTTTAATTATTCTAAATTGAAAATGTTTTCTGAAAAATCCATGTGGTTGTGAAAAGTACTTAAAAGATAGTTATACAGTGATTCGAAATAATATTGGCACACTTTATAAAGGACCATAGTTTTTTAATATTGGTTCATACGACTTGGATTTTTCAAAAATGTTAGTTCAATGAGTTTACTACCTGACGTGCAAAAAATATTTTTAAAAAATTACTATTGGTTGGAATTACAGAGACAATACTAAAAGTTGTTTTTGACAACTGTTTTATGTGGTTCTATATTGAAAATTTAAAAAATACGTTTTGTAGATCTGTGTCAATTATACATATTCTGAATATTTTATCAAAATCGGTGAACGATATAATGATCTATAAACGTTTAAAGATAATCACGCAAGGGCGAAAGTCGCTGATTTTCGATCTTGTCAGGGAATTTTGCCCTTATGTGATTATCTTGAAACGTTTTAGCTCATTGCAACATTCACCGATTTTGATGATACTTTTAGAATACGTATAACTGATACAGATCTACAAAACGCATTTTTTAAATTTTCAATATTGGACCACATAAAAAAGTTGTTCACAACAACTTTAGTATTTTTTCTGTAACTCCGACCAAATGTAATTTTCTCAAAATATTTTTTGCACGTCATGTAGTAAACTAATTGAACTAACTTCTGAAAAAATCGAAGTCGTATGGATCAATATTAAAAAGCTATGATCCTTTAAAAAGTGTGCCAATATCATTCTGGTTCACTGTAAAATTAAAAAACACTAAGTGTATGTATTCATTACTTTATTTCTGTTCTTTCTTATTGTACAAAATTTATTTTTCCGACATACCTTTCTAATACATTTTTATTTTGATGTAACCTTAGGGAAACATTACATAATGAAAAGCTGGGTGTGGAAACATTGCAAAAAGTCTACAGATGGAAAATCTGCAATATGTGAAATCTGTAATACAGAGCTTCAGACACATGGATCTACTACAACGCTGATCGATCATTTAATGAAGGTCCATTCAGTAGACTGTCCTAGTAGCAGAAAACGTCAACCCATAGAAGTTCCAACGTAATACTCAAATATTTTATCATTTTTGTGACGGGAAGGTCTAAAGTCTGAAAGATCCTACAAGTCTCTTAATCCAAATTAATTCATTATTAATTCTAAAATATTGTTTATAATTAACAGATGAATATATGTATTGTATTATTACAGATCAGCAGAAGATGGATCGGATATTTTAATGGATTCGCTACCAGGATGTTCTACTCAAGAAGACACGGTATTGGATATGTTACCCACTAAGCGAGCTCGTCCATCAATAACTCGTTCAAAATCCGGATTCATTAATAAAGAACGTGCTGAAACTATAACACAAGCTGTAGCAAAATTAATAGCCGTTAATAGGTTGCCATACAATTTTGTATCAAGTCCTGGGTTTCATGAATTCATGAAAAAATTAGAACCAAGTTATACCTGTCCATGCAACCAAACAATACTTCGTCGTTTACGTATCATGGAGAATGAAATACGAACGAAAATTGAAAATCAATTAGCAAAAATATCTTTTGTTGCCCTTGATACAGATTGCTGGACCTCGATATCTCAGGAAGGATATATAAATGTTAATGCCCACATTATAGATGAACAATGGAAACAACATATTATGACTATCTGTATAGAAGAACTTGAAGAACGTCATACAGCAGAAAACTTGGCAGATTGCTTGCAAAATGTGGCTGCTCAATTTGGCATAGAAGAAAAAATAGTTGCCATAACTAACGACAGCGCAAGTAACATTGTATCGGCAGTAAATCGTTTACCTAACGTTGAGTTTGATGTGACTTGTGCAGCTCATAAAATCCACTTAGCAATCCAAAACGCATTAAAAGAAAGAGATATTTCTGACATTCTTGCAAAAGCAAGTAAAATTGTTTCACATTTTCGACACTCTGTATTGGCTTCGAAAAGTTTAGAAATGAAGCAGGAGCAATTAGACTTGCCGAAATTAAAATTAATACAAAGTGTTCGAACTCGGTGGAATACGGACTTAAAAATGTCTGAGAGACTTGTAGAGAACCGCAGCGCTATTACAAATGTACTCACCGATCGAAATATAACAAACCAAAAACAGGCTCAAGCTTTAGAGATGCTGGAAAGTGACTGGAAAGTATTGGAAATATTAATAGAATTATTAAAACCTCTAGAAGTTGCTTCCACAATTTTATCGGGAGGAATACTTTCAATGGTAAATCCAATTATCCAAGCCGTAATTAATAATCATTTAATTCCTGCAAAGGATAAGTACGAGGAAGATGATATCACTATTGACATTATCAACGTGTTGATCACGCAATTATCAACACGATTTTGTTTAGGAAGGGACTTAGAAAGTACAGTTCTAGTTTCAGGGAAAGCATCTTTCTTAGATCCTAGATTCAAGCAGCTTCTTTCAGAAACCGTAACAGCAAAAATTAAAATAAGAGAGAGTATTGAACGCGAAATTAACGAATATTCTCTGAATATTAGAGAAATAAATGAGAGCGAAAAAAAGAGAACTAGCGCTCTGGATTTTATTTTCCTGCGAGCGGATAGTAGGCAGCTCACATCATCTGCTCAACAATTACAATTATACCTAGCGGAGCCAGAGATTGACACGAATATGGACCCATTTGAATGGTGGAAATCCCATGAAAAAAAAATGCCACTTGTCGCACAGCTGGCTAAAAAATACTTATGTATCCCTGCTACCTCAGTGGCTTCAGAACGTGTTTTTTCTACGACAGGAAACATCGTTACACCGAGTCGAAACTGTTTAGCAACAGAAAATGTGACAACGAATACATTCCTCAATCAAAATAAAAGTTACTTGTGAGATTATTAAACTTGTAAGTTATTGTCCGCGCGGACATTTTCCATAAATTTCGTGCGGATTGACAAGTGCCCCTGTATCCTTGCTAATTTCGTGCGTTTCGAAGTCTTCGAAACTTCGGACACTTCGAAGACTTCGAAACTTCGGACACTTCGAAGACTTCGAAGCTTCGAAACTTCGAAGTTCCCTTCGTTCCTTCGAATCCTTCGAATCTTCGAAGAGTCGAAGCTTCGGAAAAGTAACAGCCCTACTTTCGATCTCTTCGCTCTCCTTGTCCGTTCCATTCGACTCTCCGTGTCGGCCTTCCCATTTCTTTCTCGGCTGGCGTCTATCCTACGACGAACAGTTTAATCGTATTTCACGGTGGATCACCTTCTCTCGCCGTTCGCTACTCTTGCTCTTTTTCGGTTCACGCCAATTCGACGGCTGTTACCGTCCCGGACAAACGCACGCGTCCGAGCGAGAGAACGCGCGCGATCGTCGACTGCCCATTAAATCTCGCGGCTCAATCGGAGTTTCCCTCCGTTGCGTTGGTGTTGCTATTTTCCCTATTCTTCGCCCCTTTCTCCTTTCTCATTCGCCGAACCCATGGAAAATCGAAAGAAAATTGTCGGCGATATGCGCCGCGACACGAACTCCCGAAGGGGTAGTTTATGCTTCGCGGCTCGCGGGCGATCGATGCAAAATAACGGAAACGTTTACCAACTCTGGTTTTTATGGCAAAAATGAGTACGTGCAATTTAGAACAGTGGAAAAATTAGAAGACTTTAATCTACATTTTAAAGCACCGCTTTTGTATACTAGCTTTCCCCCGCCTACCAGTCAAAAGTTATAAGCAGAAACGTGCTCAAAAGAGGGCGACAAAGTCATCTTTGACCACTAATGACGTCACAACTTTTGAACGAATGGACTTTTTCGAATGCGGTTTGCTCTCAAAACCTTCCCGAAAAAACGCCGCGTCTAATGGTTCAAACCCCAGCTTTTTACGTACAGCCGTTCTCGGTTGAGCCCGTTAGTTGGCAAGTGGCGTAAGTCCAAAATTACTTTGATCACAAATGACGTCACAACTTTTTCGAATGCCGTTTGCTCGAAAACCTTGCCGAAGAAACGCCGCGTCTAATGGTTAAAACACCAGCTTTTTAAGGTCAGCCGTTCTCAGTTGAGCCCTTTAGTTGGCAAATGGCATTGTTGAATGTTCGAGGTAAATTGTGATAATCTTGAACCTTTCAAGTTGGCAATACCGGATACTAGTGGCTCCATCTAGTGTGAACAGATCTCCGTAACTAGATCGGCAAAGAACGCAAGAACAGAAATGGAGAGACGCTCGCTCGACCGTATGCACGACACAGCAATATGGGTTGTGCAAAAGAATAAATTAGTTTAGTTTATAAGATACGTCTACGTGACAGAAATTATTGTGATGTGACGAATTGGATGTAAGTTTTCTCCGTTTGTTTAACCAACACGCAATCATTCAAACCTTTAACCACCAAATTCCAACAGGCATAAGTCCAAATTTACGATAAATGGGGTTTTTACAGAAATAGTAATTATTAAGAATACTTGTTTTATTTAACACATTAACTTGTGTATACTTTGTTCTATGCTAATAAAAATTAAGATTCAATTTTACATCCTAAATAAAGTGACTATAACAATATGTTGAATACGGACTTACTCCGTTATTACACATACTACCAGTAAAAGAGCACATGTATCGACATATATTTAAACCATTTTAGTGCCGAGCCTATGCGAAGAATACCGAACCAATTTGACGAATTTTCTATGGTTCGGGAGAAAGCTCATAAAAAGCAAACTAAAAATGATATTTACAAAATTCAAAAAGCAGCATATTACGAAATAAAGAAAGAATAATTAGTTGCAAATCATACAAATAATATAATTATAAAATATGATGAAAAACATAGAAACAAGTTTCTCTTCTACAAACAATATTTACACGTAAGAATAATCATTGTTTGATCACAGTTTTATGTAGGTCACGTAGTATGAAGCATAAGTATTTGATTTTCAATGATTTTTAATAAAATAATCAATATCGGTCCTGAGAACAAAATGATAACTCCATGGACAAATCCAGAACAAGTGGATCGTGTAGCTGGTATAACGTGACTGAAAAAAATTTAGGTATTATTATAAATATTTATATTTAGTTATCTGGTTACTAAAGATATGTAATATTTACTTATTTTTACTTGCACAAGCAATTTATTTAGCATTGATGCTTACCGATGCATACACCGTTGTAACCTTTTATTGCAATGATTACAAATTGTGCG
Source organism: Lasioglossum lativentre (assembly GCA_916610255.1). Lineage (NCBI taxonomy): Eukaryota > Metazoa > Arthropoda > Insecta > Hymenoptera > Halictidae > Lasioglossum > Lasioglossum lativentre. The sequence goes on along the minus strand of OU744357.1, from coordinate 26,290,807 downwards.
ACGATATATCGTCGTTCGGCGCTAAAAGGGTTAAGAGTATTAATATATTATTTTCACTATATTAAAATTATTAGTGAAAAATATAAATTTACGTGTGTCTTGCAAAAATGATGCCCAAACTTTTTATTTTGCTAAGTGTTCTCTTCCAAGTGTTAGAGAAAATCGTTGAATCATTTGAAACATGGATAAAACGAAGCACCCCTAGCGCCGGTAAAATTTGAGAAAATTCGAAAGGTGTTAATGCTGATCGTTTTGGCCAGCGAAATTTGTCGCGAGTGACGTATCGATCGCGAGAGACAGAGAGATTTGCCGGCACCAGAAACCAGCAGAAAAACACGGAAGAACGGGAAGGCGGGTTGAAAAAGAAGCAATCCGATTTTCCGCGCGAGAACAAAGCCGGAAAGAAGCGCTAAGTGAAATTGAAAAAAAAAAGGAGGTTAAATCTCGGGTAAGAAAGCGTCACGAACGATCTCGTGCGGCGAAACGCAGCACGCTCGTTGTTGGGCAACGAAAGTGCAACAGAAGCGAACAGAAAAGAAGAGAAGAGAAGAGAACAGTTATAGAAGAGAGAAGACGAAACGGGGAATAGCGGAGAGAAAGAGGGTGAGAAAGGGCGAAGGGGAGAGAAAAGTGCAACGGTGCAACGCGGTGCAGCTGTGCACGGCGCACACTCACGCACCGCGTCTGGGGTTCCCCCTACCTTCAACCTTTACGGTGCTCCTCTACGATGTTCCGAGACGGAGTGCCGGCTGGTATATATCGTGCCGTCTTTGTCGTCGGCCACCGCACACACTTTCGTATTTATTGGTCGAAGAAGGGGAGGGAAGGCCACGGACGTACCTCGCGGGCCAGTGCGTTCCGAGATTTCGAGGTGAGAGGACACCTAGCAGCCTTTACCACCTTCGAGGACCCTTGATCCGCTTGTTCGCAACCGAGTCCGTGCTCGATCCATCAGGGTGGTGGTTACTTGCCTCGCTTTTTACCTAGTTCGAATCCACGGGCTCGATTTCTGTTATTTTCACTCTCGACGAGGCTGTCGAGTCCATTCGTGTGATCAGCGATTCGTCGCGAGAAAACCAGCGTGAGACTCATCGCTCAGCGCCGCTGCACCAAGAGCCCTCGGCATGGCTTCGACGATCAAGGTGAGTGACGAGAACGTGCAACAGGTAGATGTAGATACACACGCACGCCCCTGTACACGTGCGCCACGGGCTGATTTAAAGTTTCGGAGTATCCGGCGGGGGTGGCGGCGGCGGCGGCACGCCTCGCCCCCTCGTTTCTGTGCCTGTCGGGAGCAATTCGCCCGATTCGCCGCTCGCGGAGCGGGCTCTTACCTCCCCTTCTCTGGGGGATGAATGCAGTGGAGTCTCTTCCGGTTTCGTTCGCTATGCTGGCTATGCTGGCTATGCTGGCTCCGTACAAGACCGGCAAATTCGATATCGTGACCGATCGCGGCTCTCTCACTCTACACTTTGAATATTTAGGAGGCAAGCCAGGGAATCGACGGTCCCTCGGGCACGTACCTGTAGCTTTTCTCTGGAACGGAATATACGCGTCGCGAATCGCGATCGTCGCAAGCTCGAATCGACCGTCGCTCGTGCGTCCTGTGCCCCGTCTCCCTGCTCTGCTTGCTGGTTCCGCGCGAAAATTAGCCCCTAATGATCGGTGATTAGCCCCACGATCACACAGCCTCGATAGAGGTTCCTTTGTCCTCGACGGTGTTCCCTAAAAGACAACATTTGTATCTGTTGAAATACAGTAGGTTATGAAATAAGCTGATGCCCAAAAGTCCGTAGTACCGTGAAATAAAAAACAATATACACGGTGTCCCCACCGATTTTGACTTCTTGTGAGTGGACGCGTTATTAGTTTTCTCGTGAGTGGACGCGTAAAGGTCATATAAAGGTCAACTTTGTTTTTTTAAATGGACCGAGTTGTTTTTACCACGTTTTTATTATTTAATACATCAGTCGATGCAGCTGGACATTCGTTATAAAAAAAGTACTAACCTATGTATGTCGAAAAGTTAATAGTTCAGGGGATATTTCAATTCAAATAATTCTAAAACACCATTACTGTCGACAAAATTAAATTAAATTTCTTTAAACCATTAAAGTGTTACTACGACAGTAATATAGTATAGGTTAGTACTTTTTTTTTATAAGGAATGTCCAGCTGCATCGATTGATGTATTTAAAAATACTACATTCCATTAAAAAAAAAAACAATTTGACCTTTGTATGACCTTTTCGCGTGCACTCGCAAAAAAACTAATAACATAAGAATATGCTCGATCCACTCCATACCAATCATTCATCCACTGAAACATTTTTTACTACGAGTAACAATAGCGAGAAAATCAAGATGTCAAAATCGGGTGGGACAGCCTGTATAGAGTTTATCCAAGTGTGAAAACAAGAGATTCAGTTCAACTGTGTTCACACAGCGGCAGAGGAAACTTTTGTTTCGTACTTACATAAATTCTAAATACAGAAATTAAAACAAAAATAAAATTACATAATTTCGACGTACACCCGCGCTCGTTTCCACGTATACAACCCTCTCGGAACATACAAGTATTTTGAACCTCGGAGTCCTGCAAATTCCAGGCCTATGCCGGGGTCATTTCTGACCCACGCCAATATTTCACTAATCGTATCAACAGTCGCTCGATCTTGTCCTCACCGTTACCGGGTCACGATTGACTCCAGCATATTATACGGAGGCAGAGTTGGGCAAAATTTTCATCTGAATGAAAATTTCGAATAAGGAATAAAAAATAAAGGAATGTTTATTCATTATTCGATGGTTCGCGTTTATCAGAGTTGGCAGTAGTTGTGGAAAGATTTATTCGAAGCCTCCGAATAAAAGATACAGATGAAAGATGAAAAAATTATTCGAATAAAGCCAATTCGTGTAAAAAAAATCATCATTATTCGTCGGATAAATTCTCGTCGAATATAATTATTTATTCGATTCTCGTCGAATAAAGATACTTTTTATATTCGAACCATCGAATAATGAATAAAAATTTTGTTTACGTAGTTATTCGTTATCCGAAAATTGTTATGTTTAGATGAAAATTTTGCCGAACTCTGGTTAACGAAATAAACGCTATACAACGAGAAGGTGTCGACAGTTTTTGCTCGAAGTCATCGACTCGAAGTTGCACGGTATTTATACGGTCAATCGATCGCCAGCTGCGCGGAGGATCGTCGAAACCAGCGAAAAAGTTGCCGCGCTAGACAAACGAATGGTTCCGGATTCGGGACGAAACAACTTTCGCTGGAAACGCGCAACTTCGTCTCTCGCGGTGACTATACATAGATAATTCTGTATCTTTTGGAGCAAGCAAGTTATTCAACTTCGGGCTATCCCAACGATAGGAAAACTTGATAATCGAATCGCGTTCAGCGCACGAGAATATGGAAAGCGATACGGAATTTCGCGAACATTGCGCCGCTAAACTAGCTGCACGCCAACTATACTACACCGTGGAGATTCTCGCGCTCGACGTGGCACGCTCCGGCACGGATTTTCGAAGCTTCTTTTTCTCAAGTGAAGCTTCGTTCGATTTCGATTGAACGTCGTCCGAGACTCGTTTTCTTCCATAGAGTCGTAAAAGATTCTCGGCTGCCGTCTAGCTGCCGCTGTTGCCAATTCTAAAACACTTTCTCCACTCGTCGCGCAGAATCGTTTCGTCACAGCGGTTACGCAGAAAATATTTTCATCGCGTGATCTCGGTTATCTCCCCCCCCCCCCTTCGCCGCCTGAAAGAGCCAACTCCATGTTATTTCGATATTTAAATTGGTTAGTATTTTTATTTGTCAGCTTTCATAGTTGCGACTTTGGAATTTTTCCAAAAATTTGCGTCCCTTTGGCTCTATATATTAAATTATCCTATGAAGTAAATTCTATTAAAATTATTGAATAAAAATTCAATACTATACCTCAATAATATTAAATATTCCTATGACATAAGTTCTGTTAAAATTATTTCATACAAATTCAATACTATTCTTGAATAATATTCAATTTTCCTATGAAATAAATTCTATTAAAATAATTCAATAAAAATTCAACATTATACCTCAATAATATTCAATTTTCCTATGAAGTAAATTCTATTAAAATAATTCAATAAAACTTCAACACTATCCCTCAATAATATTAAATTTTCCTATGAAATAAATTCTATTAAAATAATTCAATAAAAATTCAACATTATGCCTCAATAATATTAAATTTTCCTATGAAATAAATTCTATTAAGATAATTCAATAAAAATTCAACACTATCCCTCAATAATATTAAATGTTCCTATGAAATAAATTCTATTAAAATAATTCAATAAAAATTGAACACTATCCCTCAATAATATTAAATTTTTCTGTTAAATAAATTCTATTAAAATAATTCAATAAAAATTCAATAATACAGAGAATTTTCTCAACGTTCATCGAGAAATTCTCGAAACCTGGAATCGAAGGATTTATTACAAAATCGTGAAATACTTGTGTCTCCGATTTATGAAGTACTGTCGAGTAGCTATCGGCGAAAATTAGCTGTAAACCGTGTAATTTCATCGACGGCACTTCGCTGGCACGGCGCGGAACTGTTTCTTGCGAATCGGCTCGAGAGCGCAATAAAAACGAAATGTCGCGACGATAAGTTTATAGACCGTGACGGTTCACCGTTCGAACGAGAGACGGAAGACGGAAAACAGGAGGAGATGGGAAACGGGAGCGAGCGGTGTGTAAGCGCTCTCGAGAAGATCTCCGAGGCGCGGCATCATAGAATCGTCGAGTTTCTTTTCGCGTTCGCCGCGATTCGTCGAGCACGCGGCTGGCTCACCGGTTGAATTCTTCCAGGTATTAAGCGACCAATAAACGAGTCGAGAGGCAACGAATCTTGCAGTCGTTTCATCGGGACGAAGATATCGGTTCGCGGGGATCGTCGACGCTCCAGCGAGTATCGGATCTGGGTAGAGGCGTCTCGTTGTCGTCACGCGTCGACGAAAATTGCGTGCATTCTGTACTCGCGATGACGCGACGCGACGCGATGGATCGATGGATCCGCTAGCGTCCGTCGATTTTCTTGTCGGTCGGCCGCGAGAACGAGTTATTAAATTCCGTCACGTAACTCGGGTTCCACTCGAACGATCGAGACAAAACCTTTATCGAGGGCGTCGCAAACGTCATAACTCATGCGTGCCGCGGCCGAGCGCGCTTACGTTACGACGGCTCCCGAGGAATAACAAACCGATTTCCTAGCTCGTTTTCGATTCGACGGCCTTCGCCGCCGCGAAATCGACGGGACGAGACGTTTCGAATACGGTGCTGCTCGGGTTTTATCCACGACCGGTTGCCTAATCAGATGAGGGGAGGGAGCGCGAAACGAGGGGAAGATGTTACCCCCTCTCAAACGCGTCATCGGGTCGAGGCCGATGGGTGGGGGAATAACGTCGTAGAAGGGGAAGGTAGAGTGGGGACACGAATCTTAATCAATTTGACGAATTTGCTATGGTTCGGGAAAAAGCTGATAAAAACCAAACTAAAAATGATATTTACAAAATTCAAAAAGCAGCATATTACGAAATAAAGAAAGAATAAAGTAATGGCAATTTAATTTAAATATTTGTTTTGCAAATCGTACAAATAACATAATTCTAAAATACGATGAAAAACGTAGAAACAAGTTTCTCGTCAACAAACAATATTTACACATAAGAATAATCATTGTTTGATCACAGTTTTCGATTCGACAGCCTTCGCCGCCGCGAAATCGACGGGACGCGACGTTTCGAATACGGTGCTGTTCGGGTTTTACCTAGGGCTGTTACTTTCCTTCGAAGGTCGAAGATTTCGAAGCTTCGAAGCTTCGAATTCCGAAGCTTCGATTTCAGAAACTTCGAAGTTTCGAAGGTTCGAAGTTTCGAAGGTTCGAAGTTTCGAAGGTTCGAAGTTTCGAAGTTTCGAAGGTTCGAAGTTTCAAAGGTTCGAAGGTTCGAAGGTTCGAAGCTTCGATTTCAGAATCTTCGAAGGTGATTAGAATCGAAGTTTCGAATTTCAAACCTCCGTAGTAAATTATTAGAAGATGCTTCGAATCTTTAAACTTCGAAATATCGCTGGTAAGTTATATGTATTTGATACAATTACAGTGAGTGTAAAAAGTGATTGGACACTCTTACATTTCGAAAAAAATACGCCCCTAAAGCTAAAAGATTGAAGGTAGGCATTTTAAACAAATACCCGAATAATTTATGACTCATAATGTTTGTACCAGTACAAAAAGTAACATGATAAAATGTATAATAAACTTCGTATAAACAATAATAATGGGAATTTCTTAATGGAGGAGGGGGTGGGGGCACTAAAGTCTTGGGACACTTATAATTTTTATATAAATTTAAAGCGCAAAGGATAAACATTAACACTATACCTATCACGACCGATCAAAATGACCGGTACCAGATTTTATTTTACAATTATTGAAATAATAAAAATGATTTCATAAGAAATGATTGTAAAGATTTCTTTAGGAGAGCATGTATTACAGTAGGAGCTGCACAAAGTCTAAATAAAATCAATCTTGCCATTTTTGTAAGGGAACATATACCCGTTACTTTGAAGGCTCGGTAGGTTTAGTGTTAATAGTTTGTGGGGTTTCCTTGATTATCTGATTATCACCTTTTTGGCATAGAATTAACAAGATCCTTTATTCTTATAGAACTGTTTTCAAATCATTTCTGTTTGAAACTTGTCTTTTTCTAATTTGTTTTGTAGAAGTATAAACATTTAGTACAAATGTTTATCTGCTGATACAATTTATCGACAATGACGATCGGCATAAGTCGCGAGTGGGTAGAACGTAGTTTGTACTTAGTACCTTACTACGTTGCCCCGAAGTTTAGTTCGCGACGAAAGTTCATATCCTTTGTTCGGTCACAATCAGACCGAACGTGAGGTTTCGAGACACTCGACGCGACGCGACGGTCTTAGAAGTGTTTTGGGTGTCATCGGACACCACTTCGAGACCTACGTCAACGAACCCATTGATAGGGCGATTGAAACCAAAACATCTCTTATAGTTTCCCATATCTTTCACACTTAAAACATCTCTTGTAGTTTCCCATATCTTTCACACTTAATTTATCTTAACAAAAATACAGATCACTTTTGCATATCCCTACTCCGACGACCTAAATAAACTATCCATCCACCAATTAGACACCATTTAGTCACCCCCATGCAGTTTACAACCAGCCAATAGGAAAAAGATCCGAGCCGACGTAATACGTGACACGATACGATCCAGCAGATCAAAATAACTCTCGAACCGATTACAAATTACAACTAACTCTCGTACATCGTGACATCTCGTCAACCTTAAATGTAAAAACATTGTCACTACGTTGTTAAGTTTTAACCTCGTCAAAAAGCACCTAACTATCGTCGCGAGCAAACGAGCGGAATTTACGACTCCGCGAAGTTCGGTATATCGGATTTGCGATATTCGGGACGTTTCATCCTTCAACATAAATAAGAAGCCAGTAAGCGAATTGTGTAGTGCAGAAAATATTCATCGTACTTACTTGTTAATTATTAAGCAGATAAAAAAGGTAAGTAATATTTTGAAGCATTTATAATAAAATAACATTATCTACATACAGGCTGTTAGAAAAGTCTGGCAACGGTCAAATATCTAAAAAAAAAGCATTTTACAGAAAAATGGTTCAGACATGTATTTATGGTTCCGCAAGAGCTATTAGGTGGTGCCATTGGTTTGACCTTGAAGAGTCATTTGAAGGTCACGTGAAGGTCACCTCAATTTTTTTAAATGGCACCCCCTATTTTTTATTACATATTCTTGTAGCTGATCTCAAGAGCTTTCCAAAACACTCTAATAAAATGTTTTCTCATTAATTATTTCTCGAGTTATAAGGCTTCAAAGGTACGATACCGCCGGCATTAGCGTTAACCGAGATGTACCACATGGAGGTTGCACGGTCGGATTTACATCTCTTGTGTGTGCGTATGACTGTGTGTGTGTGTGTGTGCGTGTTTGTGTGTGTGCGTGTAAACGGGTTTTTACTCAATTAAATGTTCAAATTGTCTTCTGTTCAAAATGGACTACTTTTTATGGGGGTATGTTAAAAACAATGTATACGTAACGAAACCTGTTAATTTGGCAGACCTTAGGGAACGCATACTGCAGCAAGTACATCTTATCTCACCAGAAATGAGACGAAACGTTTTAAATGAATTTTATCAACGATTAGGTCATTGTCAAGCAGCAGACGGAAGACAATTTGAACATTTAATTGAGTAAAAACCCGTTTACACACGCACACGCACGCACACACACAAATACGCACATACACACTCAGACATACGCACACACAAGAGATGTAAATCCGACTGTGCAACTTCCACGTGGTACATCTCGGTTAACGCTAATGCCGGCAGTATCGTACCTTTGAAGCCTTATAACTCGAAAAATAATGAATGAAAAAACATTTTATTATAGTGTTTTGGAAAGCTCTTGAGATCAGCTACAAGAATATGTAATAAAAAATAGGGGGTGCCCTTTAAAAAAATTGAGGTGACCTTCACGTGACCTTCAAATGACTTTTCTCTAAAATGCTTTTTTTTTAGATATTCGACCGTCGCCAGACTTTTCTAACACCCTGTATATTATGATAATTACATACTGTTTTAACGTTTTAATTATTCTAAATTGAAAATGTTTTCTGAAAAATCCATGTGGTTGTGAAAAGTACTTAAAAGATAGTTATACAGTGATTCGAAATAATATTGGCACACTTTATAAAGGACCATAGTTTTTTAATATTGGTTCATACGACTTGGATTTTTCAAAAATGTTAGTTCAATGAGTTTACTACCTGACGTGCAAAAAATATTTTTAAAAAATTACTATTGGTTGGAATTACAGAGACAATACTAAAAGTTGTTTTTGACAACTGTTTTATGTGGTTCTATATTGAAAATTTAAAAAATACGTTTTGTAGATCTGTGTCAATTATACATATTCTGAATATTTTATCAAAATCGGTGAACGATATAATGATCTATAAACGTTTAAAGATAATCACGCAAGGGCGAAAGTCGCTGATTTTCGATCTTGTCAGGGAATTTTGCCCTTATGTGATTATCTTGAAACGTTTTAGCTCATTGCAACATTCACCGATTTTGATGATACTTTTAGAATACGTATAACTGATACAGATCTACAAAACGCATTTTTTAAATTTTCAATATTGGACCACATAAAAAAGTTGTTCACAACAACTTTAGTATTTTTTCTGTAACTCCGACCAAATGTAATTTTCTCAAAATATTTTTTGCACGTCATGTAGTAAACTAATTGAACTAACTTCTGAAAAAATCGAAGTCGTATGGATCAATATTAAAAAGCTATGATCCTTTAAAAAGTGTGCCAATATCATTCTGGTTCACTGTAAAATTAAAAAACACTAAGTGTATGTATTCATTACTTTATTTCTGTTCTTTCTTATTGTACAAAATTTATTTTTCCGACATACCTTTCTAATACATTTTTATTTTGATGTAACCTTAGGGAAACATTACATAATGAAAAGCTGGGTGTGGAAACATTGCAAAAAGTCTACAGATGGAAAATCTGCAATATGTGAAATCTGTAATACAGAGCTTCAGACACATGGATCTACTACAACGCTGATCGATCATTTAATGAAGGTCCATTCAGTAGACTGTCCTAGTAGCAGAAAACGTCAACCCATAGAAGTTCCAACGTAATACTCAAATATTTTATCATTTTTGTGACGGGAAGGTCTAAAGTCTGAAAGATCCTACAAGTCTCTTAATCCAAATTAATTCATTATTAATTCTAAAATATTGTTTATAATTAACAGATGAATATATGTATTGTATTATTACAGATCAGCAGAAGATGGATCGGATATTTTAATGGATTCGCTACCAGGATGTTCTACTCAAGAAGACACGGTATTGGATATGTTACCCACTAAGCGAGCTCGTCCATCAATAACTCGTTCAAAATCCGGATTCATTAATAAAGAACGTGCTGAAACTATAACACAAGCTGTAGCAAAATTAATAGCCGTTAATAGGTTGCCATACAATTTTGTATCAAGTCCTGGGTTTCATGAATTCATGAAAAAATTAGAACCAAGTTATACCTGTCCATGCAACCAAACAATACTTCGTCGTTTACGTATCATGGAGAATGAAATACGAACGAAAATTGAAAATCAATTAGCAAAAATATCTTTTGTTGCCCTTGATACAGATTGCTGGACCTCGATATCTCAGGAAGGATATATAAATGTTAATGCCCACATTATAGATGAACAATGGAAACAACATATTATGACTATCTGTATAGAAGAACTTGAAGAACGTCATACAGCAGAAAACTTGGCAGATTGCTTGCAAAATGTGGCTGCTCAATTTGGCATAGAAGAAAAAATAGTTGCCATAACTAACGACAGCGCAAGTAACATTGTATCGGCAGTAAATCGTTTACCTAACGTTGAGTTTGATGTGACTTGTGCAGCTCATAAAATCCACTTAGCAATCCAAAACGCATTAAAAGAAAGAGATATTTCTGACATTCTTGCAAAAGCAAGTAAAATTGTTTCACATTTTCGACACTCTGTATTGGCTTCGAAAAGTTTAGAAATGAAGCAGGAGCAATTAGACTTGCCGAAATTAAAATTAATACAAAGTGTTCGAACTCGGTGGAATACGGACTTAAAAATGTCTGAGAGACTTGTAGAGAACCGCAGCGCTATTACAAATGTACTCACCGATCGAAATATAACAAACCAAAAACAGGCTCAAGCTTTAGAGATGCTGGAAAGTGACTGGAAAGTATTGGAAATATTAATAGAATTATTAAAACCTCTAGAAGTTGCTTCCACAATTTTATCGGGAGGAATACTTTCAATGGTAAATCCAATTATCCAAGCCGTAATTAATAATCATTTAATTCCTGCAAAGGATAAGTACGAGGAAGATGATATCACTATTGACATTATCAACGTGTTGATCACGCAATTATCAACACGATTTTGTTTAGGAAGGGACTTAGAAAGTACAGTTCTAGTTTCAGGGAAAGCATCTTTCTTAGATCCTAGATTCAAGCAGCTTCTTTCAGAAACCGTAACAGCAAAAATTAAAATAAGAGAGAGTATTGAACGCGAAATTAACGAATATTCTCTGAATATTAGAGAAATAAATGAGAGCGAAAAAAAGAGAACTAGCGCTCTGGATTTTATTTTCCTGCGAGCGGATAGTAGGCAGCTCACATCATCTGCTCAACAATTACAATTATACCTAGCGGAGCCAGAGATTGACACGAATATGGACCCATTTGAATGGTGGAAATCCCATGAAAAAAAAATGCCACTTGTCGCACAGCTGGCTAAAAAATACTTATGTATCCCTGCTACCTCAGTGGCTTCAGAACGTGTTTTTTCTACGACAGGAAACATCGTTACACCGAGTCGAAACTGTTTAGCAACAGAAAATGTGACAACGAATACATTCCTCAATCAAAATAAAAGTTACTTGTGAGATTATTAAACTTGTAAGTTATTGTCCGCGCGGACATTTTCCATAAATTTCGTGCGGATTGACAAGTGCCCCTGTATCCTTGCTAATTTCGTGCGTTTCGAAGTCTTCGAAACTTCGGACACTTCGAAGACTTCGAAACTTCGGACACTTCGAAGACTTCGAAGCTTCGAAACTTCGAAGTTCCCTTCGTTCCTTCGAATCCTTCGAATCTTCGAAGAGTCGAAGCTTCGGAAAAGTAACAGCCCTAATACATATATGTATATTTATACCAAACTTGAATTTTTAACGATTTAGTAAATACAAAGAGATTGTTTCGAATTATAGTATGATCACTTTTATTATTAGCAGCGACTCAGAGTCACCATTCGAATGCAAATAGTTAACGCACCAATTCCATAAATAAAGTGAAATTATAATTTAATTTATTTCTACGTCAATGTTTTTTCTAATGTAATATTGTTATAAGCACGATTGTAACCATGATTCTTTCCTGTGTATTCATCTCGAAATACTTATCGTACAAATATTGTAGATCCTAACCGACTAGAGTCATTTCCGGAGATGAGGTAGGTTAGATCCGATTGATTCAGCTTTTATGTTTGCCCTTAATGAACAGATTACATCCTGGATATCGGCACTCCCTGACAATTCCTTGAAATCGTGGTAGGTGTTCCATTAAAATGACTTCGGTTATATCATCCTCCAACACAATCCAAGCGCCAGAACAATCAGTAAAATAAGGCTAGGCCAAGCAGGAACATAGTTCTGCGTCAAATGTTTAGTAGGTGCCTACTTACGCGTTCTATGTGCTGAATTTTATAACATCTATGTATATTCAAACTTTCAACGTATTCAAGAAACAAATATATGTATATATAGTCCTAATTAAATTTGCGTATCCACCGAATAATTTGAAAGTATAATAAATGAATAAGAACAACTCTTATAAATGACTAGCTTTCCCCCGCCACGCTTTGCTGTGGCTCAGTATTTTTTAAAAGCATGTTTTTACCTGTCACAGATGTGACATTTATATGCTTTATTTTACAACTATGACACGCCAGTTCTGTAGTTCTCTCTCTCTCTCTCTCTCTCTCTCTCTCTCTCTCTCTCTCTTCCCGTCTCTGTCCCTCTCTCCCTCTCACTCCCTCGCTCTCACAAATAGAATATAGGTTCTTCTTGTTAAAAGTTATAAGCAGAAACGTGCCCAAAACAGGGCGAAGAAGTTATCTTTGATCACTAATGGCGTCACAACTTTTGAACCAATGGACTTTTTCGAATGCGGTTTGCTCTAAAACCTTCCCAAAAAAAACCTGTGTCTAATGGCTCAAACCTGAGTTTTCTACGTTCAGCCGTTACGGAGATGTTCGACTTCAAAGAAACGGACATTTACATTTTTATTTATATAGAAGATTAATAAGCATTTTGGTAATTATTTACAAAATATTAAACAAATATATTTTCGATAATATGTTACATAATATGATTGAGAAACATAAGGTACTCCTCAATCTACATCTACATATGTATGTATAATACATATATATTGTTACCTACAAGATATGCTGTAAAGTAAAATATAGACACACACCTAGCTTAGATTTAACAATGCGTCTTGTGGCAAAAAGCTATGTTCAAATGGAAGGTGACAATAAAATTAAATAAAAATCTATTAGTTGTCGTAAATATTGTGTACATTCAAAAATTCGTATAATCTTATTTCATTTACATTTATTATTGCTTTCCAATTAATAATCGAAATTGTATCTGAAACATCCGCAGAACAGAGTCTCATACGGTACAAATTCTTCGAACGCCTATGTCTATATCATAATCTATACCCCGAAATTCAATCATAAGAGTGGAGGAATGCATTCGCAGAAAAGCTAGATAAAGGTATGCTTAGAAAGAGAGGAGAACATGCACACAACCCCGATAAAAGATTAACGAGTAATGTCACTTCTCAAATATTAATAAGGCTTAATCTAATTGGTTGGCGCACGCAGTGTCTGTCTGTAAACAATTTCGCATTAGGTGTATGAACAGTTTCTTAAGAGAACGGTCGTCTTGACAAACCATGGTTCCTTTGGGAATTTTGTTTCTCGTTGCGGGTACTATATGGATCGTCGAGATTCTTCAGATTAGAATAAGTCCGAACACGATATAAATTGAACTACTTTTATCGATTTAAGTACAATTGTAAAGATAAGAGGCCAATTTATTAGTGGAAATAAAATATCGTTTATTCCACGTTTGTTTTATTTGCGGTATTGTGTTGGATGACCAACTATCAAGGGTTGCCTCATTGTCTACAATGCGCGCCCGCATTACTCATCCAGGATAGGACATCCTCAGGTGTCATCCATGCCCCTTCCCTATTTTTCGGCGTTCGTACCTAGGGTATTATATTGGGATACGAACTATGGTAACTGAGCATTCCTAAATCAGTCACAAAGTATTCCTAATAGAGAATTCCTAACTAAACATTAACCATAGAGTATTCATTTCAAAATTAGTGACACGACATTTTCGAGTTCTCTCGACGAACTTCTGTTTAACAGTACTGATCGTCCATTGGGAGATAGCAGTGAGAAACTTGTTGGGACCACATAACATCACTACTACGCGCTATACGTCTTTCGCAATTGGCCTAATCGCGTGAAGAAGACAGCAAATACACGTATTAGTGTGACTGGAACAGAGCGATGTGGTAACGCTGTGCTCCTATGTCGACCGTTCCCGCCAGAACCTAAGCGTAAGGGTGAGGTCTCGTAGACTCCCTGTGCCCCATTGTCGAAATCAATGCCACCTCCCGAGGGGCGATCAGTACACGCGCCGTCGTTATAACGCTTTTAAACGAGTTGCGAAACGGAGATAGGTTCCATTCCCGGAGATAGGTTGCATTCTTTCATTACATTGTATACATTTATCTTTGTCGAGAAGAGTGCATCTGACTTGTGTAAGTTTAACTCAACAGATTTTAGATTTTAACAGCGGAACCAGTAGGTGATATCCCAAATAGCACGCGAAGACGTCTTTTTTACGGCTATTTTACGTCTGAACGTCTTACGTCCTGAATAGACGTCTTTAAGATGTCTTTCTGGAGACGTCGTGTGAACGTCTGAAGTGAGACGTCATAAAGACGTCTTTTTCGATACGTCTCAGAGACGTTTCATTTTAGTCGTCATAAAGACGTCTTTCTGGAGACGTCGTTTGAACGTCTGGAATGAGACGTCTTACAGACGTGGTTTTGAAGGCTAATAAATGACTTGAATTTTTTGGAGACGTTATGAAAGAGACTACTTTGCTGTGCAATGACTAAACTACTTCTTCTAAGTTTTGCTATTACAAATTTGGAATGACAAAAAATTAATTTCAAAAGGGTATAGCCGGATAAAATGGTCAAAAATGTCCTTGAGCCGAATAGTATCCGGGATGGGCCTCTTTCTCGATAGGGAGGGTAGTTATGGGGTAAAATTGAAAAATCAGTTTTTGGCCTATTTTTCCTAATTAACGATGTTTAGAAATTCTGAAAAACATCTGACATGTCAAGCACCCAAATACATACTCTGCAATTCGTTTCAGATTTTTAAATTGAAAATCCTGCTTGTAAAAAAATCTAAAACCTCAAAAAAAATCGAAAAAACGCAGATTTCTCTATTTCGGATATTTTTGGTTCATCGACGAGATAATTTCATAACCTTAAATCATCATTTAAGACCATTTTTTATATTGCTGAACTACGGAACAAAACAGCATACAAATTTCAAAAGGATTCGCTTTGTAGTTGTTGAGAAAGAAATTCGTAAATATCACCGTTTTTTGGGCGCTCTAAATCATAGGCTCCCGCCTTAAGGAGGCTCTCATTTCCGAGCGCCTTTCGTGAACCACTGTATAATTACACATGACCGACTGACTATCAAAGTAGTTTAGTAGTCTTAGCATGTATATGTATCTAATAATCATGCCGATCAAAAATTTACTTGTATTTTTCAATTCTTAGGATATCCATATATATATACTATAATATGGATGGGGAAAACCCTAATACATGGACAGTTGTCCAGTTTGTAGAAAATGGGTCTGTGGAGGCAGTGCCAACCTGCTGGCTGCACGGTCAAAAGTGCTACTGGCCACCGTTGCAAAGGTCGAAATTGAGCACTGCGATAAAAAAGTTGAAACCTCGACAAAATTCGTGGGCTCAATTCGACGTAAAATTATTTAAAAATAATACTTTTGGTAAGTTAAAGTAGTTACACACCACAAATTTGCAATTAAAATAATAATTATGTAATACTTATAGACGATTACGCGAGAGCGAGGCAGAAGACGAGGGTGGCAGAGGACACCAGCGATCTGCAGACGGAGGCTGAGCTGAGATGCTCCCAAAAAAGAATATCTCAGCGTCCACTCTGGCTGAGCTCCGACGAAACTTCGTCCGAGGAGAGTGATTTACCACCTTCCCCCCGCATCGAAAAGACCAACATGATTGGTATGTAAATACAAAAAGAAGCAGTGTACATATAAAACATTAAATTCATAGCTATACTCCATTCTTTTTCTGTAATTAGTACATCTTTTTCATCAAAATATATTTTATTTTCAGACACACATAATAATTCATTTGTTGAAAGTGACGAGTCGCCGCTACTATTAGCTCCACCAGTAGCAGTACGCAATACTGGGCAGTCTAGTGTTGGTAAGTTAACGAAAATGTTTTAGAGATAATAAGTAAGTTCACTTTAAAAAATATAATATCTAATAAATAATAATCAATAGGAAACCAAGATGGACCCAAAACGGAGAGCCTGGAGACAGTCCTGCTGACTGTGAAAAACATAGAACAGCAGGGTCATCTTTTCAGAGCTCTCCTCAGTGACGTGCTCAAGGAGGTACGAGACTTGAAACAAGAGGTATGGCAGAGTTGGGCAGTAATTGATTACATGTGTAATTAATTACATTTTCAGTCGTTTTAGTAAAATATCAAATAATTAGCTATAAATAAATATTTAATAAATATTTCCTAATATATAATGTATTTAATAAACTTGTTTAATTACTGTTATTACAGTAATTGGTAAGTAATTGTAATTGTAATTGAAACTACTTTTTGCCCAACTCTGAGGTACGGCAATTGAAGAAAGAGGGAAAGAAGAATGCCGGTGGAAATCGGGTCCCGTTCTTCAATAGATTCTCGCCGCTGGAATTCCCGATGAAGACGGAAGAGGATGTCATTCTTTTTGAAGAAATATTAAATAGCGGCGAGGACTTTCAAGATGGCGTAAGTAAAATTTATTGCTGTAATAAATTAACTTAAAATAGTTAACAGAATGTAATATTAATAACTTTTTATTTTAGATTCAGGAATTGCAAAAAATTGGCGGCGAGAACGCCTACCAGGTAATCAAGCGAATAATGACCATGCTGATGAGCAACGAGTTGGCGTTGCTGTACAGCTGGTTGGGCAGGAAGGGGAAGAAACCCTTCCACAAATTAAAAATCGCCAACCTCGCAATATGTAAATATCGACTTCATTTTAGTGTTCTTATAATAATTATCACTTATGTACAAATTAACACAAAAAGAAATTCTTACATATTCCAGGTGCTGCAGAAATGGCCAAAGTCGCTGCCACTAAACGGGAGGCGGAAACCGCTCTTCAGATGTGGCTGAAGAGGGCGGGAGATAGGATGGCCAGCACATCGAAGAAATTTTAATTTTGTTTTGTTTATGTTACGCATTGTTATAGTTATTCTTGTTCTTGTTGTTCTTTTTTTATTGTTTTTTGTTATTGTTATTTTTTTATATATATTATGAAAAATAATAAAAAATTTTCGTTTTTAATAAACCGTATTGTTTATTAATACATAAATATTGTGCGAATTGATTTATATCCTACAATTAAACTCCATTATAATGTCTTTGGGACGTTCATATAGTCTTTCAGGTCCAGAAATGTTAATTAAATATACATATGTGATTTGTCGTGCGAAAAGGGACTGGACCCTTCCAGTCTCTTTTTCACATGAAAAATCACATATGTATATTTCATTAACATTTCTGGACCTGGAAGAATCTATGACCGTCCCAAAGACGGCTGAAATAAGACGCCTTTAAAACGTCTTGAAAAGTCGTCTAAAAGTCGTCTAAAAGTCGTCTTGAAAAGTCGTCTTAAAGTCGCCTAAAAGTCGTCTTAAAGTCGTCTAAAAGTTGTCTGAAAGTCGTCTTAAAGTCGTCTTAAAGTCGTCTAAAAGTCGTCTAAAATTCGTCTTAAAGTCGCCTAAAAGACGTCCTAAAGTCGTCGAAAAGTCGTTTAAAAGACGTCTTTAAGACGTCTTGAATGTCCGACACCAGACGTGTTTAGGACGTCTTTAAGAAGTCTTTGTGCTATCTGGGTGCTATCAGCGAGGAGCCTGCTTGTAGCAGCTATACAGTTACTAACCCAGACCAAAGTGAGCAGTGCAGTAGCGGTAAGTTAAGGAAAATATTTTAGATATAACAAATAAGTTCACTTTTACACAATGTTATATTTACCGAACGATTAATAGGAAATCAAGCATGAAGCAGCGGTTGCTTCAAATGCTACCCAGCCGTAGAAGCTGCATTGAAAACTATAATTGAGCAAAACCATTTGATGTGGGCATTGCTGACGGGGCTCATGCAGGAGGTGCATGAATTAAAGGACGGCCAAGCAAAGTTGGGCATTATTTGGCGAAACAGATATTTCAAATACTATTTAATATTTTAGGTTTTATTTTGCTTAAAGAAAATAGTATTTTATTTGAAAAATCTGAACCTGCAAATAAAATATTTCTATTTCAACAATTTGATTCAGAAAATAAAATATTTCTATTTCAACAATTTGATCCAGAAAATAAAATATTTCTTCTTTAACAATCTGAAACACTTTTGCATTGTTATAATACTCTGAGAAACCGCATAAACATACACTGTATCTTATCGTTAAGAAACGATTTACACTCATAAATGTATTGAATTCGAACCATTATTTTCAGCAATAATATTTATAATTGGAATTGAAAATAAAGAGAGAGACAAAATACAAATGTTATCAATATTATTCAAATAAAATACTATTTTCAAAAATTACTGCATCAAATAAAATATTTTATTTTTAAAATTGTGCACATACTCTAAAATAAATAGGATTATTTAATATTTACTATTTCAAATATTTTCCCCAGCTCTGCGGCCAAGTAACGACAACAGCGGCCAACATCGGGTCGTTCTTTACTTCACACCCAGATTTGGAATTTCCACTGAAGACGGAGAGGGAAATAATGAAATTTGAAGAAATATTAAACGTGCCGGAAAATTTCAATCATGCGGTAAGCGAAACTCATTGCTGTGATAAGTATACTTAAAATAACTAACATTTTACTTTCATTTTCATTCACTTAACAGAATGTGATATGTTAACAACTTTTTATTTTAGGTCGAAGAAGTGTACAAAATTGGGGGCATAAGCTCATACGATTTTACGCGCCGAGCACTCTCGACAATCATGAGTGACGATGTCGCATTGCTATTTAGTTGGCTGGGCCGAAAAGGGAAGAAACCCTTCCAACACTATAGAACGGCGAACCTCATTATAAGTAATTATCACCCTTATCTTAATGTCATTATTATATTGATTATTCCTGTATAAATTAATAAACCAAAAAAATTCTTATTCAAGGTGCTGCAGGAAAAGCAGCCATACCTGAAAGCCACAAGGATCATGAATCTTCGATCTAGATGTGGCTAAAAAGGGCGTCCGATCGCACGAAGCGAATTCAGAATTTTTAATTTTAATATTCATTTTAGTTTTAGTTTTAGTTTTAGTTTTATATAGAATTTTATATAGAAAACTTAAACGGTATAGAGGGGGACATATTGTGACACAAACATTTTCTGCGTGGGTGGAGGCATAGAGGAGATTTCAAGGTCATCTGTATTTTTTTAAATGGAATGCTATGTTTTTTTATCACGATGTGATAGCCAATGTTGAGACGAAATCAGCGAGTTATCATTGAAGGTCATGCAAGGTCAAATATGGTAGTAAAATAAACTTTATTACATTACGGGAGATGATCGAATTGATGACTGTTTGCGTCAATGAAAAGTTGCAATCTTCGTATCCTTGCAGAAACGATAAGACATGCACGTGAGAATCACGAACCTACAAAGTTGTTTCTTATGTCTCACCTAACAGAGGATGGGCAGGAACAGCAAGCAGAAGTTGTTTTGGAAGGATCATGGGTGTGTTTTCTTGGGAAAAATAAGTGATGGGGCCTGCTGGACAGGAGTGCGTTTACACGTGTTACTTTTATATTTTATAGTTAAATTTAAACTTTATTCCTTGCTAATATTTTAATGAAAAAAAAGTCAATAACAACATCCATCCGAGAATCGGTTGGATCGGTTATTGTTACTATTTTTTGTGAGTCGCTTGACGAAATACGCTATCATCGGTCGTGGAAATACTCTCACAGTTCTGAAACCTCGAATTGATCTAAATCCTGACCTGAGAGAAAAGATAATAAACTTTATAATAGCGGCCCACAGGAGATTGAGAGTACTCTCTAAAATATAATAGAAAGGATTGAGGGGTAAACTTTACCTTCCGAACCCAGAGATTTTCGATTATTATATGTCTAATCCTGTTCATTTCGTTGAGAAAACTCCAAATATCGATGTTCCAGACCGAGGAGTGCACTCGTTAAAAAGTTATGAGCGTCTAAAGTTGAGTAATTTTCATTGTTTCACCTCAATTTTTGACAGGTATGGTCCGTTTAAATAAGAACACCTAAATATCTCTTCGGGTTATTGTGATGCAAAAATTATTTGTTACGTAATGTGCATGGTGTCAATGGACCAAATATTTGGCACGAATATTTTTTTCCGAGGGTCATGTTTTTCGGAGTTGTCAAGGTCATCGATGTTTTTTGGTACATAACTACATTTTTTTTTATTGCATCGTGTAACTGATGGAAAAATACATTCAGATATGTATAATAATATGACCTTGAAATGACCTTGTTAAAAAAATATTTTTTATCACACTAAGAATATCGATCAACAGATGTGTGTATGTGTTAACTGTTAAAACAACACTCACGTTCTCTTAAGTTATCATCAGAGATGTTCAAAATGGTGTCCTTCTACGTTGATACATTTTCTGAAACGTGCAATGACCGACTGTACAGATCTTTCAATTGTTTCGGAATTAATATCAGCGCAAGCTCTAATTATTCGGTTCTTCATATCCTCTGGTGTAGTTGGTCGTTCATTATAAACTGTTTGTTTCAATTTTCCCCACAAAAAAAAGTCCATTGGTGTGAGGACTGGTGAACGCGGTGGCCATCCTAGAACTCCGGTACGACCAATCCATCGATTTGGAAATTTTAAATTGAAAATTTGTTTGACAAGGCGTGTAGAATGAGCCGGACAACCATCATGATGATACCACATTCTTAAACGGATATCTAGTGGTACATCATGAACAAGCATTTGTAGCTCATTTTGCAAGAATGTTGCATACTTTTCTCCATTTAAAGTACCGTTTATGAAATAAGGACCAATTATTTGATTATTTAATATACCACACCAGACATTTACACTCCACGGTCTTTGTTTATCCACTAATCTTAGCCAGTGTGGATTGTCAGTTGACCAATAATGCATGTTTCTTAGATTTAGCTGTCCATGGTTGGTGAAAGACGCTTCATCAGTAAATAGTACTCTTTTAAAAAATGATTCGTCATTTTCGTATTGCTGCAAACCCCACCCAGAAAAATTCATACGATTTACAAAATCTGTTCCGTGAAGGTCCTGATGTAACGATAGATGATAGGGATGAAATTTTTCTTCTTTCAATATCCGTATTATGCTTGTTTTAGAAATGCCAGTTTCACGCTCGAGTTGTCTTAAACTCACTTGTGGAGTTTCGTTAACTTTATCGACAATAATTATTTTGTTTCTTTCGTTCGTAACAGTTCTGATTCTTACACGCTTTTTGACAACAGTACCAGTTTCACGAAAATGACTGATCAACTTTTTATAAGTAGAAACAATGATCAGCTTTACCGTAAATGAAGACCATATCAACTTTCTCTTGCATTGAATAATTCATTTCAAACAGCACGTCGATACACGGATAGATAAATTGAAACTGATCGGAATTTAAAATCGTTAGGTATCATCAGTATTGTGACAGTAAACATGTTTATGTACATTCACGCTCTTGATGTAGAGTCTTGGTCAAAGCCTACGATCTCAATAGACATCAATTCTAGGTAAAACTTTAATTTTCGAGGATCACGGTCATTTCAAGGTCATGTTATTATACATATCTGAATGTATTTTTCCATCAGTTACACGATGCAATAAAAAAAAAATGTAGTTATGTACCAAAAAACATCGATGACATTGACAACTCCGAGAAAGATGACCCTCGGAAAAAAATATTCGTGCCAAATATTTGGTCCATTAAAATAATTTTTGCATCACAATAACTTGAAGAGATATTTAGGTGTTCTATTTAAACGGACCACCCTGTATATAATAATTGTCTATACTTCGATATATTAAATATACTAATTATATACACTACCTATAGTAGTAGGTACAATACATTACCAGTAGTAATGTATACTTTTCTATCCCCTTTTTGTAGTTACTTTAGAGAAAGTCAAGCTTACCCATTGTTTGCTTTGTGCCGTGTGTTGAATGCCCGTTCACGTGCATCGTAAGGCTCGAATTTTTCTTTTCATACTGATGTTTCTCCTGCGTTGAAGACACTGCCTCTGCAAAAAATAAAATTCATATTTATTATGTTTCTTTGAATTTTAACATTTTACGGTGCGGTGAGCAGAGCTGCGAACACCCTCCGCATCGCTCTACTATACATGTATGTATACAGACGCATTTAATTACATTGGTTTGTTTTTGCCGCGATGCTCACCTCGTCGCTATCCTCGATCTTCATCGACTTTCGCTATATCTGTGGCTTTAGGCGACTACGGTTTGCGAATTATTTAAATCGCGGATTCTTACAATTTTTGGTATTTTCAATCATTTATATTTCATAACAACCTTGATCGATTTCGATGAAACTTTATACATCTATATAACTTACGTAGAGAAAAAAACTTCTCCGTCACAATAATTGCCTAACTGAACGAAACATTTTTTCGTATTACTAAAAATAACGGAGATATTTTCGGTGGGAATCTTAGGTGCCTCACCCTGTATATCGCATAAAGTTGTTCAGAATGTCGAAATCTATAACATATTTCAGTTCCATCGAAATCCGTGATGAAGAAGCGTTTCAACAAGTTTACCAAAAAGTTCATTTTGTAGATTTATAGAAGTTGTACACGTAAATTAGGGTCTCTCTCTCTCTCTCTCTCTCTCTCTCTCATTTTCGACATTTGTTTTTTTTTCGGTAACCCCCAGGCTTGTTACAATTGATAAAAAAAATCTGTGTAAAGTTTAAGCTCGATTGGATAACGGAAAAACGTGCCCCTGCCCTTAAACATTAAAATAAGTATTTAAATGCCCATAAAATCGTTTTTCTCAAATATCTGTATCGAAAAATATGTTAGACAAATCCTCTAGATCTGGACAAGCTACGTTTTTAATATACTATTACATTTTTTCGTAAGAGGAACTCTTTCCAAAAACATTGAGAAAAAAGTGAGAACAAAATGAAAAAATCTTTTCTGAAATTTGAAAACTGAAGTGTGTCTCATTAAGTTGTATCGTTCGAAATTACCGTCATTTACGTAACCATCCGGCGCAAGGACGAACCAAAAACAGAATATAACATTAACCTAACGAAGTCTCTAACTGTAAGTTCTAACTTTACTCTAAAACACGAACAGAAAGAGTGGATTATAACTTATAACTAGGGTGGAGTGTTCTAATGGAAAGCGAGTACGGGGCTTAAGCGAGCGCGATCTAGGATCGCGAGAGATAGTTGTACCGAGTGCGGTGACGAGCTAAAGCTAGAGAGAAATGCTACGACGCTACGCGTGACCTAGCACGGTGACGATCGACAACGAAGAGAGAGAAGCGTAACGGTTCCCAGTCGACAATCAGGTGTGACGTCAGAGTCGCCGAGACAGGTGGCTCTGATTAGTCACGTCACTTTATTTCTGCCTGGTAGATGGCCCGGGTTGTATTGTATCTCCGCGGCAGCGAGTCCTCACTTCTCCTCACTTCTCCTCACCGATCCACAGTGTACGGAATGACCACTCTAGGTGAAAAAACTCCTACACATCAGATGCAGCTACTGATGTCAACTTTTGTGGTGTCGTTGTAAAAAGAAGGTCCCAATCTATAAGTTTACGGTATTTTTGATTGTGAAAAATATTTCTGAAAAGATATTTGAATTTACCAATTTACCACTCGTTTTTTAATATAAAGGAATTTATAATAAAATTAGTTACGGGTGCTACAGCGGGCCAAATGCCCAATCTAGTAGGAAAAAAATCATACGTCCTCCTGTATCGCTCATAACGAATTCAAATACTATTCTAGACCTTGCAATAAAGTTTTAATAAGTATTTACAACAATCAGATGTTACCTATCGGAATGTAGAAAAAAGTTCAAAGTTAGATGGTGTAACTAAACTTCTATCAAGAAAAGGAAAATAACGCGCGACCTTGGTCGATGAAAACGAATGGCACTAATGCGCATAGGTATGTATGCATATATGTATACACATATCTATGTGTAAACGAAGTTACTTACATGTAAGAAACTAGGACGCGTTGCACCTTTCGCGTTTACGTTCATCTCAGCGTAAGAAGAAAGTGCATTTCGTTTCGCCAACGATTCAGAAATCTCGATGTTTTACTTTTTATGGACCCTTAATCGAATAACGTCCAAATTAACAAAATAACTTGAACTGTAGTCGTGTAGTATTGTACTATTCGATTACACTTTGCATTTTCCAACATCAACGGCGACGTCGGAAACTTAAAACTTACAGTTATGAACTCAGTAATTAATAATTATTACTGGCCATATTTCACATAACTGAAATAAATCTTTGATAAGTTTTATTGTCATCGATTGAAAAAGATCAAAGAAGACATTATTTTCTGGTTTATTTTGCCCAAATCAAATCCGTTTGTCATTTTACGTGAAGAAATTCTACTATACTAACAACATTTAAATATTTCTTCAGGCATAAAAAAACGTACACAAGTACACTGCACAACAATAATAATAAATTTTGAGTATCTCCTGCAGCAAAGAAGTTTATTTGAAATATCTAACTGTTTTTCCAAATGTAGAAAAATCGAACAGATCTTGATTTTAACTAGTTTCTGTTATACATATACATATGTATAAGAGTACCATTGAAATCACCGACACAGTTATTTTCACTGACAAAAGCTTTGACCGACGCGACGCGACGGCAGTAATTGTCGACAACAATAATGACTGATAAGGAATATAATCAAATGTTTACTATAGATTCTGGCGAACCACGGTCTGGTTTAGGTCAGTTATTCTAAACGTTTCTACGATAAAAATCATTAATAAAAGGTTGATTATTTATTATTATTGAAATTTAAAATAATCAACACAATATATAAAGAAAAAAGATCGAAGAACAAAATGATTAAAAAATATTGATTTTTGGCCATTATTCCTACCAAAAATTTGGATCCTCCTCCAAGGATCGATGAAGAAAAACTATTTCGATTACTCAAAGCAGTTATCGATAAGAGTTTATTTCGATCGCTCATAACAGTGTAAACTATTGTTTCACAATAGCAAAACAGTTCTGTTGTTAGTGTATTCTTGCCCAATCAGCACAGAGACAGCTCAAAGAGAGCTCAAAGCTGTCTGCCGCAAGACATTCAGACGTCCGAAAGCCGTCGGCGAATGTCTCCGGAGCGTCTCTGGAAGGGCTCCGGAATGTCGTTTGTTACAAATCTGTCTGTCTTAAAGTCGTCTTTAGAATGACTGTTGGTCGTTTTTCAGTCATTGTAGAGACGTATTTTTTACATCTCACAGGCCTCCAAAGGCATGTTTCAGACATCTTTCACGACTTTGTCGGGCGTCGAAAGACAGCTTTTAGACATCTTTCAAAGACATCTGAAAGTTACCTTGTAAAGACATCTTTTAAAAAAAAGTTATAACAAAAATTAGAAACTATCCATATACATATACTTTTCTCTATGCAATGCTTGAGGAAATATTCCAATTTGTCTTCGAAAGGACCTTATTACAATTCAGAAATTTCTATGCAGTTGGCGGGATTCGAACTCGGGATGACCGTTTACTTGATGATGTACTTCCTCGCTGAGCCATGCGAACCTATTGTTACTTTTATTACTTTTTATTCTTATAAAAGTTCAAATCATATGAAATCATATAATTAGAAGAGATAAACTTCTATTAAAAAATTAAATGATACGCACGAATTTAAAGTAAATTAAAAGTAATCATTTTACTTCCAATATTGAATAAAGATTTATTTTATATTTGAAACCAATATTTCATTCGTAATATGAAAGTTGTATGTCTTCCATATTCTGGAACAAATATTTTTCCATGATAAACATAAAGTATTCCCTGCATATTTAAAAAAAAAATATTCTATTTCTAATTTTAAATAAAGATTCATTTTATAACGAGAAAAAAATATTTTTTTCATAATATGAAATAAATATTATCTGTATATTAGGAAAAAATATTCTTTTTCTAATATTAAATAAAGATTCACTTTATAATGAGAAAAAATGTTTTTTTCATAATACGAAATAACAATAAATAAATATTATCTGTATATAAGGAAAAAAATATTCCATTTCTAATATTAAATAAAGATTCATTTTATAATTAGAAAAAAATATTTTTTTCATAAAATGAAATAAATATTATCTGTATATCAGGAAATAAATATTCCACTTCTAATATTAAATAAAGATTCATTTTAAATATAAATATTATCATATAAATATATAATGTTTTGAAAATTAATTTTTTTATCATTCCAAGAAATAGCAAAATTAAAAACCAGTATATTTTAGCCATTGTACTAAAAGACAGCTACCTTCAGCCGCAAAAACAACGTCTCCGGAAAAACGTCTCTCAGTCGGCTTAAAGATATCTTTTATGGAGACGTTGTTTTTACGACTGAAATGAGACGGCTCAAAGACAGCTACCTTCAGCCGCAAAAGCAACGTCTCCGGAAAAACGTCTCTCAGTCGGCTTAAAGATATCTAAGACGTTCAGACGGGAAAACGCCGTGTAAGAGACAGCTTTGAGACGACGTGTGCTGATTGGGTTGATTAGAATAGAATAGAAATAATTTATTGTTAACCTCCCGGTCATAAAAAGGAATTCGATTTACAAAGATGCGAATCTACATCTTGGCACACACATCCTTCCGTAGATCTACGTATATATTCTTATACTTTGTTTTGCACTATGAATATTGCTCTTTTATCACAGAAAAGTGCTTCACTTTCCTATCTATCCCCGTTGATATATCTATCCCCCTACTCTTTTCTTTCCTTTTTCTTCCTAGCTTCCTTGGCCATTCTACCGCTTCCTCCGACCCCTTTCTAGTTCTCAACATTCTCTTACCACGTGTTCTAAATTTTGCGAACGTATCCCCGCATAGCTCGCATTTCCGACCTTCCTCTGTCGGAGGAATTGATCGAAACATAAATCTCATTTCAGATGGACACTAGGATTAAAGTGGATGACACCGGGATACATAATGGGGGAGTAAACGAAAAAGGCGAAGTTGGGAGCGAGAAGTGCAAGAAGAGCACGTAAACTTGAAGAAAGTC
Organism: Lasioglossum lativentre; assembly: GCA_916610255.1. Taxonomy (NCBI): domain Eukaryota; kingdom Metazoa; phylum Arthropoda; class Insecta; order Hymenoptera; family Halictidae; genus Lasioglossum; species Lasioglossum lativentre. The sequence continues at coordinate 26,263,379 of OU744357.1, read as the reverse complement.
TAAGAGAAGGAAGGGGAAGTGAATGGGCAAGACAGTGTTGAAAAGAGATAGAAGCTAGAGCAAGGGAAGGAAAGAAATTATCAAAATGGGAGGAGGGAAGAAAGAATTTTATAGAAGAGGGAGGAAATAGAAGAGAATTAGAAAGCAGAGAGAGGGGAATGCAAATAGAGAAGAACTGGTTACAAATATAGGCTACAAAATCGAGATATAACAGATGGTATGAGGATACGAGGGTAGAGAAAATTCCGAAGTACCTGAAGAGAAGATGGAAAGAAGAGAAGTGGAGTAGAGTAGCGAGATACAGACTAGGAAATGAGATGAGGGAAGGAAGATACTGGGAGGAAGAAGATGACAGACGGTGCAGAAGATGTGGAGACGAAGCAGTAACGTAGGAGCACGTGCTGGAATGATGCAGGGAAGAAGAAGGAATGGTAGAGGGGCTACAGGGGAAGATAAAAAAGATATTAGCTGAAGACGGAGAGGGAGAGGGGTGGATAGCAAAGTGACATACCTATTCTGTAAAACTAATTGCAAGAAAACCTTTCTATTCTATTTCTTTTGAAATTCGTGTAAATATTCATTAATGAATTCTTGAAAGAGAGCATGAATCAGGACACGACGAGAGAGTGAATAGCCAGCCTACTGAGGTCGAGGATTCATCTATGTACTAGTGTATTTACTCGTATGTATTTCGCCAGAAGCGGATATCGCTGAAAGTGCGCGGGAACGAGGTGAAACACAAAACCAGTAAGCATTGACCTGGCCAGAAGGCTGCCTTATAGGTGCATAAGACCGGACTCCACGAAGCTTATTTTACAATATCGCTCGCGCTCGTGAGCCGATGCACGTGCCTCACCCCCTACCCCCCCAGTGTTCATTCCTTATACACAAATAATTCTTTAAACGTAACCTCGATATCAAAATAATATTTTGATTTATTGCTATTGTACGCATTCGTCACACGATAGTTTTTTATTTTCGTTCCAGAAAAAAATACTGAATGTAAATTCATAGATAGATAGATATAGCGACCTGTCTTTGGAGAACATGATCCGTTTTACATAGCATATCAACAATAAGCACTTCCTTCCAAGTTTCAACGGGTCACCCTTACCTCACCGACAATTATTTCACTGACAGCGTGGAAAACCAAAAATTTGCATTAATGACTTTCTGTACAATAAATGCAAAAACAGGAATAATCTTTATTACTGTATTATGTCTGGGTCGATGAAAACATTGTCGGTGATCTAACCACCCAGATAGCACGTACGTCCTTTGGACGTCCGTTTTTTGTCCAATTTACGTCCATACGTCCGACGTCCGTTGCGGACGTCCCTCGGACATCCATTGGACCTAAATTTCGGTTGTCCCAGGGACATCCGTTTTTTATGTCCTAAGGACATCCGTGGGACTTCAATTTCGGACATCCGTGGGACATTCGTTTTTTACGTCCCGTCGGATATCCGTGGGATCTATGTTTCGAATGTCCAAGTACGTCTATTTTTTAAGTCTTATGCCGTGCTCAGGGCTTATATGTATGCGTATATGCAATAGGATGCTCACTTGTCATGCATATAAGACATATTTATGTATAGACGTATATGCAAAATAAAAAATTTCTACTTAAATCGTAACAGAGATCTGCAGTACTTTAAACTTTTTATAATTTTTGTTTTATTTACTGGTTTATGTTACACCTATATTTATTCTTTTCATAAATGCTAAACATCTGTTGCCCAATATAATAGTCATAGTAATAGAAACAATAGTAATAAATAATAAAAATAGTAAAAATAATACATTAAAAATAAATATGAAACGTGATACTTTATCACCACACCACACCGACTCTTGCCAAAGAAGTGTGTCAATATATCCATAGGTAGATAAAAAAAGAGTTTAAACAAATGTTATTTAGTAATTATATAACAATTATTATAACAATATATGTAGTGATAAATTGTATACCTATAAGACTCTATATGGATATTCATAAACTTGATCTAAGCAAGATGTAGCTGAGATACGTACTTACACTATATTATGAACTTTATAATACTATATTATAAAGGAGTTATTTTGATATAAATGTGTGTCGCATTCATTACGAGACTTAATGACGTTAAATGCAACGTTTTCGTATTTTTTCTACAATTTCGATCAATTGTAATTTTTGAAAAAATTTCTTTTCACGTCATGTAATAAACCAATTGCTCTAGCTTCCTAAAAAAGTTCAAATCTTATAGTACAATATTTAAAAAGTTATCGTCTTTTTTAGAGCGTCCGAATATTAATTTATTTCATTGTATGTAAACGAATTTAAATATGGAAATACATATTAGCGCAAACACGTATCTAAAAATCTAAATTTTCAGGAGATGGGCAAGCTATGAATCGGGAAGTTAATAAAACTGAGGATTTATTAAAATCTATTTTGGAGCAGCAGCATCTGCTACGAGCTCTGTTAACAGATGTTTCTACTCGCGTAGAAAAAATAGAGAAAATCCTTGGTGAAGGTAATGCAACATTACCACAGGAGGAAAGTATATCCATTTTTTCAAAAATTACAAACCCGATGGACACCTTCCAAGAGTTTGAGAATTTGGATAAATTTTTGCGAGAAGGAGATAATGCAAAACATGTGGTAATTAAATAAAAGCTTTACCAAAGCAGTTTCTATCCATAAGTTTGCAGTCGATTGTAAATATATTATTAATTGGCAGGCCTCCGAATTAGCAAAGATTGGCGGTACAAATTGTGCCAATTTTATTAAGAGGACGCTGAGAACCATAATAGCGGATGAACTAGCTATTGAATACAGTTGGCTCGGCAAAAAGGGCAAACGAAGATTCGAGGCTACACAATTAGCCAAAATAATAGTTGGTAATTATTCAAGTACACTTTGTTATTCTTGATATTTAGTGGTATACAGTTGAATATTTTATTGAATTAAAATTCTAATTTTTAGATGCAGCAAAGGTGGCTATGGTGTCCACATCGCAAAGCGAAACCGAAATCTGCATTCAGAAGTGGCTTAGGAGGACTCCAGAACGAGCAAAGCACATTTCGAAAGATTTTTAATTGAAATCTATTTTTCATGAAAAATTTTATTTTATGTTATTATTATTATTATTATTATTATTATTATATTTTATATATTATATTATTTTATATTATCATTTTTAATTTATTTTGTGTTCCAATTAATTGATTATTTTGTAATAAATATTAATAGATGTGAAATTTTGTTTCATTTTTCACCGTATACAAAGAACGTTGTTTCGTAGTTTTTAATATGCAGAACCCGTATTCTATGTAGTTCCTGTAAACGTCCTGTAAGGAACGTCCAAATAACGTCCGTATGTCCCCAGATACGTACCAGGATCGTCAAATAACGTCCTTATGTCCTAGCTAACAATAAGTAGGTACCAGGAACATCTAACTAACGTCCTTATGTCCCTGGTACGTACCAGGAACATCCAACTAACGTCCTTATGTCTCTGGTACGTACCAGGAACATACAAATAACGTCCGTATGTCCCCAGATACGTCCCACATACGTCCCAGATTGGTCCGAACGGGACGTCCTATGTACATCACACTTTGTAAATCGTACCTCATTCGGACATTCCTGGGACGTATATCGGACATATTTCGGACGTATCTCGGACATACGGACATGATTCGGACGTCCCCAAGACGTACAGAGGTCCGATACGGACGTACATTGGACGTCCATCGGACGTCCGGGTGCTATCTGGGGCATATCGGTGAGTAAATACTGTCATTGAAATACGGTGTCGGTCAGGTTAGAGTAACCCGTTTCAACCCTATAACTTGTCTGTAAAGGTAGTTATTCGGAAAGCCGCAAAAACCAGTATTTGCTCCATTTTCCCCATTTAATAACAATGAAAAATTTTCACAATTTTAAATGACAAAGAACTGACGCATTTTAGGCATAGAGCAACATGTTAGACAATCTTGTCCGATTTTTGGTAGTTATGAACAATAAGGGACTTCTCACCAGTGTCGCCAGGTCGAGAAAATCGAGGGGAATACAGGTACCCCCTCTCTGATGGACAGAGTCGTAATATGTGACACGTTGCGCGTGCGCGACGGGGATTGAGTGGGACGTGGTGCTGGAATGGGATAGTGGAAGGGGAAAAGTAGGGGAATAAATGAGGCTCGATTCGGCCTCCTCTGGCGACACTGCTTCTCACTGCCGCGACCGGTCGTCTTCATTTGAGCGAGCGCGCCTCGCGGTGGTAGCCACCTCGTGGTCGGTCGGTGTACTCTGCAGAATTTATCCCTTCTATGTCGCGGGAATGCGGCTTACTAACTTACTACCGCTGGAAGCTGGGAGTGACAGGTTCTCAGACAGTACAAAGCTATGCGCAAAGAGTAGATGAGAGTGCTCACGCTCGGGTTTTGGCCGAGCCCATTATAGTACTGCCCCCTAGTCTAGTTCTTAGCCTAGAACAGAGTCGGTATCAACTTTAGCCTGGAACAGAACCAGTTTCAACTATAGCCTGAAAGAGAACCGGTTTCGACTTTAGCGTGGAACAGAACCGGTATCGTCTTTGGCCTTGATACAGACTTATGATTAGTACAGACATTGCATCTTATACACAGCCAGGTCGTCAGCCACTGGTCAGTCAGGTGGTCAGACACTGGTCAGCCAGGTGGTCAGTCACTGGTCAGTCACTGGTCAGTCAGTGGTCAGTCACTGGTCAGCCAGGTGGACAGTCACTGATTAGCCACTGGTCAGCCACTGGTCAGCCAGGTGGTCAGTCCCAGGTCCTCATCAGGTCCCGGAGCCCAACCGCTCCTGCCGGAATCCCCGGCCCGTCTGATTGACTAACTAAGAGTGCTCGCCGAGTTCAGACGCACCTGCGCGGTGATGTGAAACTCTCCCACTCCAACTAATTTCGATTGATCTCGATCGCCGTGATAGTAATTATTGCTAAATTTATTATTTCTGGCTGTTTAATGTTTATAACAATTCCTTTTGTCAACGATATCGACAACCACTCCCTTGACCACCTTGCCATCTAATTTTTTAGTAAAAATAGGTAATAGAACTCGAGGTATAGAATAACTTTTAAACCATGAACATTCGCACGCGTTAATTTATTGAACACAATACACTGATGAATTTATTATTTCTGGCTGTTTAATGTTCATAATAATTCATTTTGCCAACGATGTCGACAACCACTCCCTTAACCACCTTGCCACCTAATTTTTTAGTAAAAGTAGGTAATAGAACTCGAGGTACAGAATAACTTTTAAACCATGAACATGCGCACGCATTAATTTCTTGTACACAATATAGTAAAGTTGTGATCTATCTTCCATCGCCTGTTCTGAGCAGGGATAGAGATCGCTAAGGGAAACTTTTTTTTTATGACTGCGTCGACTGCGCCGGAAGTACAAAGGGACAGTGCCGACCGTAGAAAAGGACAGCGTATATGATTCTGTTCTCGCGAGAGCCGCGACGCATACGCGACTACTCGGGTCCGCACCGCGCCGAACAGGTAAAGTTTAACGTAACTTCAAAAAAATTTTTGAAGTGTAAACCTCTTTAGGCACACCACGTACACAATGTTTGCTGGGCAGAGAATGAATCTGATCCGTCACGCTCCGAGGTGAAACGGTATTCGGGTAAACTCGGGGGAGCCGTCAGGGCGACCCGACTACGCTTGGAAATCTACGTTATCGACATCACCGCGTGCTTATGGTACCATCTAGCGGCTGCGCTCGTTAAACGACGAGCGGCGCTCATTACATATCAACATGGCGGCGCCCTTCCTGTCAAAAAAGGCGAAAATCGCTGAACTTTAAACACGCATGACTTTTGAACTGATCTCCTAGAATTGAAATTTGGATTTTGGCGTTTTCTCGTCAAAATCTACGGGATTATATAAGAAAAGTCCAAAACTTGAAATCCCCTAAACCGAACATTAACCCCTATCTTTTAGAACCCTTTAGATTAACATTTTACATTCTTTCTATTTAACTTTCATTTTAAACTTCTTAACAATCGTTTAATAAGTATGTAGGCTTTCTTTCTCACATGACCAGAAGGAAACGATAACAGTTCGTGTCTTCAAACATCGGATTGCGTTGATGATGTACAATACAATTTGCATGTATGTAAATTAACGTCATAATGCTACAAGTAATGCAAGTAATAGCTGTGCCACTATGACACGTTGCTAGGTCGTAAGGTAACTGATGTGCGCTGAAACTGCTGAAAGTAGATAGTATTAGTTCATGGGAGTGAGAAAGTGTGTTCTTAATTTATTCAACGTCTGAATTAGGTCACCTCCATATTTGCGATCAAGCAACGAATCCGAATATTTTTTCATGAATATAATATAAGCTATGTAATCGGAACTAATTGAAAGCTTCCCGATGTAATGTACCAAGAAATTTTATTTTTTCGGGTTTTTCGTTTTTTACAACTAGAATTTGCAACTAAAACCATTTTTCTAACGAATATCAAATTTTCCGAGCGAATGGCACTCGCATTAGTTAATAAGAGTTGGGATACTATAACTCAAATCTAACGTTTAGTTTTTCAAAACTAATGGAACATCTGGGTAACTTCCCTTATCGGTTCCTTGCATTTTTTGGAATCTATAACTTAGGCTCAAGGCCACGCTGACTTTCCGAAGGAAGTCAGCTGATACTTTCCAGTCGTACCCGAGTCATAAAGCAATAAATTCATCAAAGAGATACTAGAAAGACTCTAAAAAATGTCCAAAATCGACCACAGCGTAAACCCAAACTGAAATTCGAGCCGGGCACACAATAAGTCTCAACAATTTCAGTTCAGACATTCATTGTGGACAATGAAGCAATCCTTCATGGGTGGTCATCCAACAATAGCCGGAAGGACATATTCGAAAGTTGAACAAGTTGGAAAATGGCTCGATGGATAAATAATTTGCCTTGAAGGCGCCAAACTTTGATCTCGATGTCTGCAAAGTATCCAAAGAACACCAGAAATAAGTAATATTGGCTTCTATACCTAATTGTACCTACTATTAAAATTGTGTCAGTCAACTTTCAAACAAATGTGAATTTCATTTAAGCCGACTTCTTTTTTGTAGAAATACGCCTCTTATTATGATAAAATATGCGAAGGAATATCAACTTCAACGAATGGCGAGTTAATATATTTTCATATGCTCCTGTGCGAGCTTTTTATATCTAGCTATGCGTTTATATTGCGAACGCAAGTGTTGGTGTACAGTAGCTATGCAAAATTTCGGTGTACAATAAAAGAAATTGTTATACATTCCTCTTTTATCTCATAAACCTTTCACATATTACTTTCATGTGTTTGTCAGTTATTCAATATTTTATTAAATTCTATATATGTATACGTTTTATTATCTTTTGATCGCGTCATCGGAAGAACAAGCACAGCACACGAAGTTGATACTGACGTCAAAGCCCAGAATGCTTCTAGACCGTTAGCAGACCGTTTAGCATTCAGTGTGCATGAAAGGAAGCACGTGGTTAGACGATACTAACTAATCACGCGAATACGGCCTGGGGAATTTTATTCACAATCATTTCAATGACCGCTAACGCTATATTATTAGCACGAAGTCCGAATACATTCCATACGTAAAAGTATCTGGTACGACCTACCGCCGGTTTTATGATTAATTCGATTTTAACGGTTTTTCTATGTACGTAATGTACCGACTAATAATAATATGATATAATTCCATACACCAGTGATGGGCAGCTATGACTGCAGCAGTCAAGAAGCTTCCCCCACCAACTACTCTTTCGTACGAGAGGGGAAACGAAGAGCGCGAGGCACCGCTCCGCGGCGAAGATGCGCGCTGCACGAAAGAGTAGTTGGTGGGGGAAGCCAGCACCTCAGGGGCCCCTACCGTGCCCATCACTGCCATACACTGTCCTTCCATGCGTCCAAAAACTTTCATCGTTCATTACCCAAATAAATATCAACGGAATTATATCATATTTGGTATAATTTTCATTAGAAAAATGCCATGAATATGTTGGTCGAAGTCCCATAAAAAAATAATGAAAAATAAAGAAGTTGTGTTATTGGATTAGTTATGTTTACACTTCTCGGCGACCGAGACCCTCGAGGCGAGCGGCTGCTGTTTGTGGGTAGCTGGTCTTTCATATTCGGCGCTCGTCGGGCCTCGTCGCCGTTTATTCGAGCCGGCAAAAGTTATTCGAAAATTTATTCGAAGCCTTCGAATAAACGATGAAAGATAAAAGATGAAAAAATTATTCGAAGTTCGAATAAATTCGCTTCGAATAAAAAAAATTATCTTTATTCGACGGATAAATTCTCGTCGAATAAAATTATTTATTCGAACCTCATCGAATAAAGATACTTTTTTTATTTGAACCGATTTCCCAATATGTTATGTGCAATTAGGCATATTTTAGCTATATTCGGTAGCATATATATGTGCGAACAACAATTTTCAACGTTAAAAAATAATAAAACTGCGGAAAGGTGAAGATTAACAGATTAGCATGTATGTACAATCAATTTTAAAAATAAGTACAGCTCAACAAATTCGACCAAATTTTGGAAATTTGGTTACTGAAAAGCGTTGCCCAGTTTCTTTAAAACAAAAATGAAATAGTTTTGTTCAAATAAAGCAAACTTGAAAAAAAACAAAACTTTTGTACTTCATATGTATTTTTTTAATATTATTGTGTTTTGTACGTATGTTACTTTGTATATGTAACTGCAATGTTAACAAAAAAAATGTGTGTGGGGAAATCGCGTTCGTGCAATACGTTGTCCGTTATGCTTTCCTGTCAACCGTATCTTATTGCAACAAGCACTTGAAAAAGAAAAATCACGTAGATATGTACGTCGTATCTTTTTATGCAGATATCGATGTCACGTTATCCTATTTCATATAATTATAAGAACCAGAACTGAAGAATACTTTCACAATATACAAGTGTAGTGCACTATGTATAGCGAATACCATAATGAATCTTTTCTTATAGTCTACATTTTACACTCTACACCTATGTAGATAAATACTGAGACATCTAACACAATCTGAAATATGTATTCAATTCTATTAATAACGTACTAATATTATAATTACGTTCTAGATAATTGCACACGTATTTGATGTTTAGAAGCGTCATTTACGATTTAATAAAATCTATGTACACAATAGTGCAAATGCAAGCAATATGTAGTGGTAGTAATAATGCATCAATTGTGTATACGTAAACATGAATCGGAAGAAAGCAGCCATAAATTGGATGTTGAACATTATAATACAAAGTTTGTATGCCTATTACAAAATATAGACAGAATAATTTTCTACTAATATGGACATAATAGTATGTTGAATTAACCGTCGCATGGCGGACCATTCTTACAACTATGTATACAGGGTGGTCCACGTAATTGTTTCGGGTTATGTTATATCTCCTCTACCAGTGTAGTCACAGAAAATCTCACAACAACAAGATGATTGGTTCAAAGAAAACTATACGCGCATAGAATCACGATTGTTTTAGAAGTGCAATAGTGCAGGTGCATTCAATAGTTGCATTATATATTTTAATGGAAATGCATATTTTTTTATATGGATGGGTTCCTTCCGTCACTGTACGCAAAAAAGTATTGAGCTATAATGGTTAAAAAATCGTTAGTTATCGAGATATTTTAAAAAAACATCTTTTTTGAATTGTCTGTTTGTTGTTCCTAATGTAACAATTGTTTATTTAATTTAATTGCGAGGAACCGAGTAATTAAATGACGATTGTGATACTCTCAGTTTAAATAAACCTAGGCTTCGCCGTCGAAGAATAAAAGTACAATATGTACATATAAATAATTATACTGAAATTGAAAATATTGGTTTCAATTTATAAAAATTCAAAATTGCGTTTCATAGGTCGTTTTAAGGTCATCTCAAAGTCGAATGAATAACAGCATAACGTGTTTCCACGAAAAAATTTGTTCATATCATTCATATTATTCGAGATATTTGACCTGGTAATTTGAAATGCGAGCACCCTTTACATTTTGAGGACATCGGAATCGGACGCGAACCGATGCGAACCAACCGGATGCGAAATCAGGGAGTCGTCGGTGGGATTAGTTGTCGTGGGAACGTTCAATTACTACATTAACCCTGCTGCCTTCCTCGGGTCTATGTGACTCAAGATGAAGTTTACGTTATCATAAAAACTACATATGCTTTCAAATATTGCTTCATCATATTTAGTGTATTCAATTTTTGCGTTTACTTACTTAATATTGTAAGTATATTTTGTAAGTTTAAAACATTTCACTGTAAAACCAACATTTGTTTGTTACATGTGTATTCCTCGGGTCATATTTATCCGATGTTCACGAAACAGATCGTGATGAATTCATATATGTATGTTCTCTTGGAGCATTTATATTCCATTGAATATATTCTATTGACCAACAAATTTCGAGAGTACAATATATAAACGCGAGTGAAAGTAGTTCCGAAGATTTCTCAGAGAAAAATCACACACTATTACAAGTCATCTGATTCGGATGACGACTGTTCACATCATAATTTGAGGATACACAAAACACAAAGCAACAAGTACAAATCTGTCAGTCGAAAGACAAAAGTGTGAGAAAATACGAACGAAGGAATGTCGAGAGTTGGCAGCGTGCGGCTCGACAGTGCGACGCGTTCCCTTCCAAGGAAAAACCCCGGGGCACTTGAGGGTGCAATAAACCGAGGTAGCGAACACGCTGGCAACGACGAGGCGTCTCCTTAGGGCTAGAATTTGCCTGAGTAGGTACTCTTCCACTGTCAACATCCTAGTGTCCAATAAACTGCTCTGCTATTTTTCGAACTGTTTCACCGTCAGCTATGTTTCCTTTAACGCCCCACCTCATTTTATATTCCATGCAAAAGTATTACTTGGCGGTTGGAACCATTTCACTGGCATGGAACAGTAACAAATGCAAATATAATGAGATCTGCTCCAGGTCCAACTGTATGTGCCACTTCCAGAGCGCAAAATGTAAAGTCTGCATTTGTACATGTTACGAACATTTCCCTTGAAAATGTCTAATATTGAAGGTCGAACAGTATACAGTAATAACTGGGAAGAATTGGATATTGTGACTCCAGAGGCATATGTATTACTTTTAGCTGAAAATAGATCGCGCACGGTGAAGCAACTAAATCTTTGTGGAACCCAGAAACAGGAAGATCTATTTTTGAGAGATGTCTTACGACAATGTTTCAGTGTTTACATCAATGGAACCCTAGTAGAGTACGGTAAACGTGAATATGGTCTTCGTACGTTAAGTTATGCTTTTTGAAGAATAGCTCCTTCGAAGGTTCTTTGAAGGTCAACATATTATACATGGTTGAATTTGTCTTTTCATTAGGTATAAAGTTACTCTAATCAAAACGCGTCTTTCAATTTTAAAAAACGTCGATGACTTTGAAATATCGGAAAATATGACTAAGAGAAAAAAAACTCCGTCACAATAATTGCCCCACTGAACGAAACATTTTTTCGTATTACTAAAAACAACGGAGATATTTTCGGTGAAAGTATTAGGTGTCTCACCCTGTATATACAAAGCAAGAGAAAACTACAGATTTTAGTGAAATAGATGTTCCAAAACAACGTGATTTTCAGCGGCTAGACCAGTAATTTGATGATCAAGAATTAATATTATGTCATATTTCAATAACGACTCGATGATACGAGAATTTAGATTTCTTGCAACATAACGTAAACCCTATTAATGGATAAGCACCAGCGAGAGATATGACCCGTTTCTCTTTTAGTCAGTAGACGCAAGAACTACCTGCTACTCGATGTATTGAAATATGACATAATATTAATTCTTGGTCATCAAATAGTCATCAAATGGTCATCAAATGGACATAAAATCTTTGAGAAGTTTGTTCCTCTCGATGAGTAGAACACGATACAATCATAAAAAGAATTGACCTCGAAAAAAAGTAACGGTTTTTACTTTTTACACATAATTTCTTGTCACCCTGTACATTGGATGAAGAAACATATTTCAGACATATTGTACAAAAAATAAATTAGCATCTAAACTGTGCCTACATTTATCTAACGAATTAAAAGTAATTTTCGGGTAATGTTATATTTGAATGTCAAACTAGTGAAAAGTCATTTCATGGAGAAATTTAATAATGTACTTAATATATTTTCAGATGCATTTTGAAGCTATTGTTTCTGAAGAAGTATTGATACAAGCAATGCTGCTAAATTCGCAATTCAATTACCGACTTTTGGAAGAAAATGAAGCAATCCATTGTTTAAGAAGAAATATTGTTTGCAAAGAAGAGTCTCAAGCACTTTTCGGTGAACAAAATAATAATACCAAATGTTAAATAGCTTGTAAATTCTTACAAGTGGTCATCAAGAGATACGAACGATAGATACATTAATTCACCGTACGTAAAAACAGAGAAATAGAAAGTTATTTGCATGAGCGTTCGGTACCAGGAGGTGCAGATATTACACAATGGTGGAACGTGAGACACGAATACTGAAAAATTTCCTATTTTAGTCAAAGTAGCAAGAAACTACCTATATGACTAATCTTGCTAAACAAGCAACCAGCGAACGGTTGTTCCCTACGGCTGGTAACATTGATACGGAAAACAGAACGAGAATGCTAGCAGAGAATGTTGAAAAACTGGCTTTTCTACACAAAAATTTAAAAACAAAAATTCCATGTATCATATATGTGATCATATATTATTGTTATTATTTTTTCTCCGTTTTCTATCCTTCATAATCGTCTGATTATTAAGAATTTTAAAAATCTCGGAAACACTGCGTATCTCGAAGATTTTGGAATTTTGGGAAACCCAAAATTCTCGAATTGCGAGATACTTTCCCGACCCGTCCCGACCATCGCGTCGGGTTCTCGCACATCCCTAGTACAAATACTATTTCCATGATTTAAGGAAGGAACAACGGGTTTTAAGTTTAAGTCGCCAACAATGCGATGACGGTACACTAATGATATGGGCACGTGTCGGCTACAGAAGAAAGACGGAAGTAAAATGTATTCATGACCGTATGAATAGTGTTGGCTACTTGAATTTAATTATAGCACAAATAGGAACCCGTGCTCGCAGAATCGATGGACGATAGGTAATATTTACCTAATATATTATACCTAATATACCTACCTATTATACCTAATATATATGTATATTTCAACAGGATAATGCAGCATAGTAAAACATTATTTTGAAGCAAAAAATATGAAGGTTTTGAATTGACCAAAAAGGTTTCCGGATCTAAATATTATCTTAGATTAGAAATATGAAGCAGTATAGTAAAATATCCGAATTCAAATCAGAAATCAGAGACGGTTGATAGACCTATACAAAAATTTACCAAGAAGAATGATTGAAATGGTGCAACGTAAAGGACAGTCCACACATTACTAAAATCGTGTAATTTTGTTTAATTTTAATACTTTTATTATTTTATATTCAATTTGCCTTATCATTTTGTCCACGATAAATTTCGTTTTTCTTTTTGTGTAAATGACAAATGAAGTAAACAATTTATTTAATTTCTTGGTATATTGTGTAAAAGGAAGAACTTAATTTTGTTATGTATACATTTCCTAAGTGTATATACAAATAAATGTTCATTACTAAAAACTCCAATGATTCTTGAGACAAAATCGCACGGAAAAATATTCTCGGTACGTACGAACTACGTAATCGAAGTTTAAAAAAAAATAGTATTAACATATTCGCATATTTTAAAAAATTATTTCGTATGTATTGGGGAAGTTGATAATTTCTGTACCTAAAACTATATTTTTTTTCTACTGGACGAATTTTATAAATCTGTTCAACGCATGAACAATTTCACGCCAAAAAATATTGTTCGAGCTGCCATTATCATCTTTTTGCTTGATACTTGCAGTCAAAACAAGTGACCGATGAATGCCGGATTATCGGAATTCTACTGTACTTCGAAATTTATCGGGTTTTATCGGACATTTAAACCGTATATACTGTATATTGAGGCACAGTAGTTACGATAGCCTGTAATGTATACGTACAATACAGGGTGAGTCAACAGAAATTGCCACCAGAAATGATTTACTTACTTTATCAATAAATGTTTGAAATGAAATCTATTGTATCCTAGGAGACTCATTAGAGAAACACAGTTCAATTTTGTAAGACCTTAATATTTTCCTAGATATAGAGGTGACCTTGAATTTTCCAAATAGCACTATATATTTTTTTTGTTACTACATAGAAATCCTTAAAGAGGCGAATCAACGACCTATAGCAAGGGACCTTTGATTGACCTTGAACCTCGGAACGAAGCGAAAAGGCGTGTATGCAAGTATGTAACTGCAATACTTATTTTCAATGCTTCCATTTAAAGAACATGTTCAGAAATGTAGCGAACCTTTAATGAAACGCCTTGTAACGTCTTGTAACTCTATTGAGTTCAGCCTCATTTAGACCAGAAAAATCTCGAAAAACCTTTGGAAGAAAGTTTTGTAAAACTAGAACTAAAAATGAAGAAATTACCATGTCTTCTTCATTGATCACTCTCAAAATAGTCGAAGCGATTTCGAATGCGTTTACAATGATCACTGTAGGCACAGTCGATGCGAATTTTGACTGCTCTTGGCGATGTAGGTCATTCACTGGGTCCTTAATTAATTATGTTTACATTCATCGCTTCTGGAGCAGGGGAAGCGTCACCGCATTCATCGAATTGATGGTTTAATTGATCATCCTATAATACATATTGTTACCGTTGTCACAAAACAAATGTAAGAAACTACAGGAAATGACGATAAAGATCTGCTTTTAGTTTGTGGCGCCAATACTTCACAGATACTGCGTTCGAAACTTTCGTCACTTATTAAATAAATAAATATGTGCAATCGAAATTCTATCGTGTTTGGTCTCGTTTTAATCAGAAAAATTTCACAGATACGTTGAATAAAGGTGTCGCAACCGAATAATTAAAAGTGTCATATTGCTTCAACGATATCCTGCCTCGGATCGAACTTACTAGTAGTGGGGATAAAATTTGATCAGTCTCGGAGGGACGGCTATACGGAAAAACTCAAGGTCAACTTGCTATCTCGGAAGATATAAGGCCTTAAAAAATCGAACTGTGTTTTTCTAATGTACCCCCTCGGATACAATAAATTTCATTTCAATCATTTTTTAATAAAGTCAATAAATAATGAGTTATTTCAAGTGGTGATTTTTATTGACTCACCCACTGTACAATAGCGATAGTTACATAATGATTAAAGGTGAACATTATTTAAATGTAAGTACTGAACAACTATGAATTATGCCTGGGACGATATAAACAATATTTAGACTATAGTAGTAGAACTACAGTTTATACAAAAACTGACCTTTCTAATTACGATGTTTCGAAAAAATCAGATGTTTAAGCGGCGTTTGAATTTTCATGAAAAAGTGATGTATTAGTAAAAGAGTAAAAAATATTAGTATTCATTTAAAAATCTGTCGGTTTATTTAAACCGTACGGAACTACAAATCTACGAGAAATTGAAAAATCATTTATAACACAGAAAAAACGAAATTAAACTAAAATCTGCATCGTTTTCAGTTTATATTTAATATTTTCGAATTACAAACATATGACGATATAAAATAAACTCTATAAAAATAATACAAAAATAATTGAGATTTGTTCCAGATACAAATTACAAATTTTGCTGTACTGCCCGAGGCAATTTAAATTTAAAGTGAAAACGTGCTTGGTTAAACAATTAATCGAAGCATTTAAAAATCGGTTTATGTGATAAATAGAAATGACGTTTGTCAATACCTGTGTGGAAAATGATTATGCGGCATACGCGATCGCCTCGAGTGGATCTCTTGCACGGGAATGTTAGTCACTGGTGTAAATAACGACAGGGCAACCGATCGGAGGACGTTGGTGGGGTCGGGCAGAGGTAAATAGTAGAGACACAAACACAAGCTCGCGAATATTTCCTCTGCTGAAGTATTTGCATACAATTCTGCTGAACGTGAATCCACGATGTTCAGGAATCCGTGGAAAGTTTTCTGTCCATCTCCCCTTTCCTTCTTTTCTCCTTATCTCTTTTTCTCCTTTCTTCCTTTATTCCTTGCGGAGCGGCGAATTGAGCGGTTTCCGTTTCGTGGGCGTCGTCGGTAAGCCCGTTCACACTCGATTCGAAACTTCCCGATAGTGGTAGCAGTGGACGCGCACAACCAAGTCAACGTTAATCTGTTCAAACAGGTTCAGCCAGGGGTAAACTTTTCCGAATGATCCCGAGATTCGGAGAAAACGGAAACACAATAGGTGAACGAGAGAGTTCGCGAACCAGCACCGAACGAAGCGTACCGCACGCTCAAGAACCTAGCCAAGCACTGCTGGTACTCTGGTGAGGCCGCCGCCGACAGGTGAGCCGTGCCAACAGTTTACGGCCAGTGACGTATCACCCGTGTGTTCTATTCAGGGCAACAGGTGTGAGCCGGCACAGTAGCGTACCTTGCTACGGGCCTCGCCAACCAGTTGCCGAGAATCTTTTTCAAACTCTCGATATGTTACTCTCCCCACTGTAATCGCACAACAGATGCACTTATGTACACTTCAATTTTTATTTAATAGAGCACTGATCTCTATTTTCATCAGTCTTCAATTTCAACAAATGAACCATTCATTTTTGCATACTTTTGTCCAACTTTCACCGAATTTTTCTTTCTTTCTCTCTTTCGAGCTGATAATTATTCCGCATTAATGCTGCATATATATATATATTTTCTACGAATCCAATCTATCTAAATATCTCCACGACATTCTTCAGAGTTCACTTACAATAGACTCTTGTTTTGCGACAAGTTTATGATAGCAGCTATCGCATAGACTTAAATATTTAGTGCATTTGGTTACAAAACGCCAGCCACTAGAAAGTAATCGTAGTCGTTGCGGCAGCATGTTCAACTATGTATAATGCTGGAGGTTCCGGGACTCCAATTGTTCTATTCTTTATGAACATCGGTTTTTATTGTCTTCTTTGATACACATATTCTTACAACTCTAAAATGATTTGCTTGGACAGAATGCTTTTTCTTTTGTCAAACAAGTGTGTCTGTGCGCCGTAAAATTTTCTTTGCAATCAGAAACAATTGATATGCTAATCATCAGTCAAATTATTACACATATAACAGATTCGAGCACCAACGTTTCGGTGGAGAACGCCTACAAATTAAACCTACCCAGCAGAAAACGTGTAAAAGTAAAACGCCTGACAGACGTGAGGACAGATCAAGGTGACCTTCATTTTTGGTCGAAAAAAAATGTTTTTGAAATTCATAATTGTGTAAAAATCAATTCCCTTTTCATCGAAAAATTTATTTATAAAATTATCGGAAACGCTTACAAAGCTTATAATTTGGAGAATTTGATGTAATAACGCATTAATAAACACGTTATTTTCTTTAAGCATGTAGTTGAGGCTTTTTTATCCGTGTGACCTAGCATGACCTTGGATGACTTTATGCCATGGTTAACGAACTCGTCCCACGAGACACTATCAGATTATAGAGCAGAAAATATAGGGTTCCATTTAAAAAAATTAAATTGACCTAGAACGCCGACGTATACATCAGAGGATGTCCCCCTCGGAACAGAACATTTTTCGTATGTCTATCCATTTCGAAGAAAACGCAATCAGTCACCTTATAAAAATCACCCTGTATATACGTATTATATATAATATATTTTCCTATATGTTGATAGTAACATGAGTGACTCTGAATAATAGTGGTGTAACTCCGACATTTCTACCTTTTCCTGACAGACGATGTTTTTGAACACTAACCCATCGACTCTGCGTCAAAGAGTGGGGTACAACAAGAGGCGACACTCCGGGCGGTACCTTTGGTGTCGCTCGTTAGACTGTCCCTTTAAATTGTATAGGCAAGCGGAAAGTTTAAATCCCCTGGATTTAATATTTTTATTTCGTGTCAAGGACCAAAAATGAGAAATCTATTTATTTTTATTTAGAATGTAATATTTATTAATATTGGTTTTCGAACTAATTTTCTTGTTAATTTTACAAGATTGAAAAGTTAAAAAAGAAGAAATATAATGAAATGAGAACTGTAGAAAATATGTTTTAAGAAGGAGATTCAGTTATAAACAAGAGGAAGAGCAGAAATTGATTTTCAGAAATCATCCCTTTTATATTTCTCAATGCTTTTCGGGACACCCTGTATAGATGAACGCAAGTTACTATAATGCACATTTTGGACATTTTTTCATATTATGAGAGCTAAAATCATTTTTTACCTTATTAAATTTCCTTATACTACCTCTATCAAAATATCACCCTTTTACCTCACTTTTGCAGCAGTTCTCTACTAATAGTCTGTTGTTAAAGTGATTGCATCATTTAAGAAAGTAGGCGGTGCTTTCCTCACTTTTTCATATAATATATTAAATATCGCATTCGTTGGGTTATTTTTTATAAGATTATTAAAGTAATTTGTTTTGTTTCCTGTCTCATCAAAGCAAAGATCATGCAATTTTTCAAAAATAGAACAAATATTAATTCCCACTCTATCTAAGATCTTCGATAAATTTTTTGGCGTAAAAAGTTTTTTTTCGGCTAAGAAGTGCTTTAAATAATTTTTTTTATTAAAACAAGATTTATGAAAATTTCTTAACATAGAAGTGGCATTATTGCCTGCCATGGATAATATATCGGATAAATCACTTGGCCTAAAACCTGTTTTATAGAAATCAACTAAAAGCTGTGCTTTGTTTCCTGTCTTATCAAAACAAATATCGTGAAAATCTTTTAAAGCAGAACAAATATTAGCTTTGGCTCCGTGTAATATATCACATAAATTAGTCAGCGTAAAACCTTCTTTTCCATTCAAAAAATCACGTAAATATTCTTTTGTTTCTAGTATAAAACAAAATTCATGAAATTTGTTTAAACTGTCAGCAGCTCCACTCAGTATACTGCATAAATCACACGTCCTAAAACCTGCGTTACAAAAATCATCTAACAGTTTTGTTTTTGCTCTTTTCTTATTAAAACAAACACTGTGCAATTTGTTTAAAGTAGAAGATGCACGAACTCCTGTTCCGCATAACATACTGGATAAGTTACTTGGCCTAAAACCTGCCTTATAGAAATCATCTAAAAGTTCCGTTCTTTTTCCTTTGTCATTAAAACAAGCACTATGCAATTTTTCAAAAGCATCTTTTGCATTAGCTCCTGCTCCACTTAATATACCAGATAAGTTATGCAGAGTAAAACTTTTCTCCTCATCTTTCGTTATAGTAAAATGCTTTAAATGCTGCTTTTTATTTCCATGCTCATCAAAAAAAGCATTGTATAGTTCCTCAAAAGCTTTAGGAGCATTAGCTCCAGCTCCATGCAAAATACTGGAAATATTACTTAGATTTATTCCTTTTTCTTCTAGAGTTATTAAATATTGTTTTTTATTGCCTCCTCTATCAAACCAAAGATCATATAAGTCTTTAAAAGCTTTTGCAGCATTAACTCCTGCTCCACTTAAAACACTAGACATGTTGGCTAGATTTATTCCTTTTTGTTCTAGAATTTTTAAACATTGTTTTTTATTTCCTTCTTCATCAAACCAAAGGTCGTATAAGTCTTTAAAAGCTTTTGAAGTATTAGCTCCTGCTTTACTTACAATACTGGAAATATTAGTTAGATTTATTCCTTTTTCTTCTAGAGTTTTTAAATATTGTTTTTTATTTCCTTCTTCATCAAACCAAAGGTCGTATAAGTCTTTAAAAGCTTTTGCAGCATTAGCTCCTGCTCCACTTAAAATACTCGACATGTTAGCTAGATTTATTCCTTCTACTTCTAGAGTTTTTAAATATTGTTTTTTATCTCCTTGCTCATCAAAAAAGGTATTATATAGCTCCATAAAAGCTTTAGGAGCACTACCTCCTGCTCTATGCAAAACACTGGAAATATTAGTTAGATTTATTCCTTTTTCTTCTAGAGTTTTCAAATATTGTTTTTTAGTTCCTTTCTCATCAAACCAAAGGTCGTATAAGTCTTTAAAAGATTTTGCAGCATTAGCTCCTGCTCCACTTAAAATACTCGACATGTTAGCTAGATTTACTCCTTCTTCTTCTAGTGTTTTTAAATATTGTTTTTTACTTCCTTGCTCATCAAACCAAAAGTCATATAAGTCTTTAAAAGCTTTTGCAGCATGAGCTCCTGAACCACTTAAGATACTGGATATAGTAGCAAGATTTATTCCTTTTTCTTCTAGAACTTTTAAATATTGTTTTTTATTTCCTTCTTTATCAAACCAAAGATCATATAAGTCTTTAAAAACTTTAGGAGCTTTGGCTCCTGCCCCACTCAAAATACTGGACATAGTAGCTAGATTTATTCCTTCTTTTTCTAGAGTTTTTAGATATTGTTTTTTATTTCCTTCCTCATCAAACCAAAGGTCATATAAGTCTTCAAAAGCTTCGGTTGCATTAACTCCTGCTTTAATTAAAATACTGGACATAGTAGCTAGATTTATTCCTTTCTTCTCTAGAGTTTTTAAATATCGAGTTTTATTTCCTTCTTTATCAAACCAAAGATCTTGTAGATCTTTACATGCTTTAGGAGCATTAGTTCCTGCTCCACATAAAATACCGGACATAGTAGCTGGCTTTATACCTTTTCTTTTTAGAATTTGTAGTCTTTCTTCTTTAATTAAAAAATCTAAGAACTGATCAAATGCAGGTGTTCCTTCTCTACCAATCACACTTTTAGCAAATTTAATTTCCTCATTAATATTTTTATTTTGAATTTTTTGGTAACTAGATCTATTATTTTGTATGTCTTCAAAAAGCTTTTTCATTACTCCTTTTGTAATATGGCCAAGTTCATGAGATTCTGACCAACGTAGCGCGATTTCATGTAATTCTTCGTAATTATATGGAACTTTATTAGACTTATTTATCTCATTTTTAATATTACTTAATTTTTCCTGATTAAATTGATGAACCGCAAATATCAGTTTACCTAAAAATTTCTCTTTTTTTTCTGTTTCATTCTCATTAGAAAGTTTTCCTTCTTCTTTTTGTTTTTGCAAAGAAGGCGGAAGCTTTAATAGCTCTAGAAGCTTTTCTCTTGTTGTCTCTTCTTGCATAAATTGATAAAGACCATTCTCACGTACACACATACAATCTCTTAAAATTTTATATTTCTTTTTTCGGATATCTATGTTATCGAATTTTAAAGGATAAAAATCTTTAAAACGCCCTTTTTTAATTCTCTTTTCTTCTGTAAGGCCTGGATCAACATTAGTATAGATAATAAAATATTTGATATCCTCTTTTAATTCATCAGTAAAAAGAGTAAAAAGCTTATGAACAGAAAACGTATTATTCTGTTGTCTGGAGGAAAATAACTGACTATAATCATTACTACCATCTGTAATATGAGCCATTATGTAAATAGTTTTACCTTTACAATGAACAGTAATGTCATTACGTGTATCATGGCTTTTTCTTTCGGAATTTATGGAAGATATATTTTCATGCAAAATCATGCTATGCAAGTAGAAAATTAATAAATTGAATTCATATACAATTCCAGGTATATAGTTTACTAATTTCTCAAGTTTTTTATACTTTTCTGGAGCCGTTAAATCGCGTAATATTTCTTTTTGTAATGCTATATAATTGTATTGAACTTTAATATTTCTTTTTATTTCATTTTTAATAATGTTGTTCAGCTCTTCTCTATTAGGCTGATTAACTGCAAATACTAATTTATCTAAAAAACTTTCTTTTATTTCTTCCTGAGAAAGTTTTCTTTCGTTTATTACTTTTTGCACTGCGGACGAAAATTCTAATCGCTTTAAAAGTTCT
Source organism: Lasioglossum lativentre (assembly GCA_916610255.1). Lineage (NCBI taxonomy): Eukaryota > Metazoa > Arthropoda > Insecta > Hymenoptera > Halictidae > Lasioglossum > Lasioglossum lativentre. The sequence goes on along the minus strand of OU744357.1, from coordinate 26,241,422 downwards.
TTTTTTGTTGTTCTATCTTGCAAAAATTGATAAAAACCACGCCCTTTCGTATTATCATTTGTAAACAAAAAGTCTTTTAAGATATCATCTTCTTCTATATTTATGCGATCAAACTTAAAAGGATAAAAATTTCTGAACCGCCCTTGTTTTAATTTCTTTTCTTCTGTAAGATCCAAGCTTGAGTTAGTATAGACAATAAGATATTCTAAATTATTTGATAAACTATCTGATTGATAAATTAAATGTTTAACAAAACTATCAAAGTAATTATTAATAGAAAACCGAAGTTTTTCTTTAGTAAATAATCTAGCATAACTAATTTCATTATTTATATAATACTTATCTACGTTTTCAATTTGTACATGTATAGACTTCTCTTTATAACGAAGAACAATATTATTAAATTTATCAACTTCAGAATCTCCAAATGTTAATGACAATGAAGGATATTTATGTTCATACGTTAACTTTCTGAATAAGCAAAGTACCGACAAGTCTAATTGATACATAAGTCCAATCAAACGATGAGGGAAATGATTTCCGTGTTGATTAGTTTGACATGGATTACACAAACTTTGGTCAGGCAAATCCTGTCTAGATTCATCTCGTAGACCTCCATGCAATTCTGAATCCTCTTCTTTACACAGCCTCTTTGATAATACATAATTTGTATCTATAACAGCACATCGTCGTTTTCTAGAACTAGGATCAACTTCAGAATTTTCCTTAGCTGTACTCCTTGAACGACTGCTTTGTTTGGACGGGGAGATTTCAGCATCTCTTAATGGCTTCGAAGGCTCTTTCCCTAAAATAAAAATTACCTATAGTTTTTTATGATCACTGTCGTATTATTACATGGTCGCACAAAAATAGAAGTTATTTTTTATAACTCACTGTACGAATCCAGAGTATTAGACATAAGACCTTTATGTGATTAATAACCTATTAGCATCATATTAAAAGGTATAAATTTGTTTTATGTTTTTTATACGAAAATTTTAATTAAATCACTTAGTTTGTGTTTTTCAATGTTGAAATTAGTGCATGATAACAAGAAAGGTCATATTCACTTTATCATATTTTAGTATAAATTTTCCCCAGTTTTCTTGATTATATCCAGATCAATTTTTATTAATTTAACAATATATTATACACTAAGAACTTAAAACCAACTAAGTATCTTGAAAACATTTTATTTTGGAATCGGCCGGTCCATGACCAGGACCACGTGCTCAGTGCTCAGTAGGGGTGGAAAACTGTCCATAGTATCCTGATAGAATTGACTATCGAAACTATCGACGGTTTCCAACTATCGAACAAGTATCGATAGTAAATCTGTATTACCGCCAATACAAGAATAGCAGGAGACACAACGACAGCGTTGCGGTGGATGGCGCGAAAATCAACCAGCCATTTTGCATAAAATTGTCCAGTTTCATAACGATGAAGTTGGTACAATTTTGTGAGGCGAAAAAGCAATATTTTCTCACAATTCTTTGTTCTATTCCGCAATGTAGTACAGAGACCTTTTTTGCAAGTTGGCTCTTGAAACTTTATAAAAAAATGAAAGTGTACGTTTTTATGGAAGAAATTGTTTTTGTACACTTTTTCCAAAAAAGGGCTCTGTGCTATATTGCGGAATAATACAATGAATATTTTAAAACAAGAATTATTAAAAAATATTGCTTCTTCGTTTCACACAGTTGCACCAACTTCATCGAAAAATCAAGCTGGTTGGTTATCTCTCTGTCTTTGTCTCTCCTGCGAGTGACATATATTCCTCTCTGTCACAACCCTGTAGGAAAGACAAGGATCTCTCTATCCTTGTCCGGGAGCTTCTTAATATTTCCGCATCTATCTCTGAAGTCACCTCGAAATTTTGCTCTGGCTTTTGCACACGTACAGAGAGTATATACTCTCTGCTGGCACCAGCCACCAGCTGCTGGCACGTAAAATATTTTCAGCCTGCGAGAAAGTAAGTACCTGTAAGTACCTACATAGACCTCGTTGTAACTAGAAAAAAACATCTATTCTAGCGTCACAAAAAATTGAATTATTTACATTACCAAGATTACAAAAAGGTACGTGAGAACGCGTTGTATAAATTTGGCCAAAGTAGGCTACACTATACAGTTGGTTTTGCGTTATAATATAGTTATTATTAGAGAATGTTCAAACGGTTCAAGTGGTAAACTCAATCAAATCTCAAACAGATTTCAAAACAAATTGTTCTCACGAGTTGCGGTTTTAATTGATGGAAATGGTTAGATCGCTTAGGTTTTTAATAATATCTATTAATAGATTAGTAGTATATTATTGAGGAATGTATGGGTAGACTTCATTTCGGGGGACCAAAATATTTTTACTTTTTAAAAAAAAATATTACTGTAGGCTTTGACGAGAAAATGCCAAAAATGTAAGTTTTGAAGTTAGGAATCCACTGGTTCAAAAGTTATATGTGTGTAAATTTGAGCAATTTTAAGCGTTTCTGACAGGTAAGGGCGTCCCAAAGTGAATTTTTACCAAATAGAAAAATTATGGTATGTTTACAGCATAAGTTGAATTTAAGAAGTGAGCGAAGACATTCACATAAGTAATGATGAGACTTCTTGCACAATCTAAAAAGGAAAGTCCTGAAGCTGGTCTTCGTTATAGTAAACTGAAACGTTCCACTACAGATAAAGATAATATAGTTTCAAAGAGGTTACGTATGGATGTAAGTATTATTAACAATGAGGAATTCAAATTTGCTAAAAGTGTGGTCGGCAGACAAGGAACACCTGCATTTAATCAGTTCTTAGACTTTTTAATTAAACAAGAAAGACTAAAAATTCTAAAAAGAGAAGGAATAAAGCTGACTAGCGTATCTAGTATCTTGGATAGAGCTAGAACTAATGCTACAAAAGCTTTCACAGATTTGTATGATCTTTGGTTTGATGAGGAAGGGAATAAAACGCAATATTTAAAAACTCTAGGTGAAAAAGGAATAAATTTATCTAGTATATCCAGTATGTTAAGTGGGGCAGGAATTAATGCTTGTGAAGCTTTCAAAGATTTATATAATCTTTGGTTTGACAAGAACGGGAATAAAACACAATATTTAAAAACTCTAGAAAAAGGAGGAGTAAATCTATCTAATATGTCAAGTGTTTTAAGTAGAGCAGGAGCTAATGCTCCTAAGGCTTTCAAAGATTTATACGATCTTTGGTTTGATAAACAAGGGAATAAAACACAATATTTAAACACTCTAGAAAAAGAAGGAGTAAATCTATCTAATATGTCCAGTGTTTTAAGTAGAGCAGGTGCTAAGGCTCCTAAGGCTTTCAAAGATTTGTATGACCTTTGGTTTGATAAGCAAGGGAATAAAACACAATATTTAAAAACTTTAGAAAAAGGAGGAATAAATCTATCTAATATGTCCAGTATTCTGAGTGGGGCAAGAACTAATGCTGCAAAAGCTTTCAGAGATTTGTATAATCTTTTATTCGATGAAAAAGGAAATAAAACACAGTATTTAAAAACTTTAGATGAAAAAGGACTAAGTTTAACTAAAATATCAGCTATTCTAAGTAAAGCAGGAGCTAATGCTGCAAAAGCTTTCAAAGACTTGTACGATCTTTTGTTTGATGAAAAAGGAAATAGAACACAATATTTAAAAACTCTAGAAAAAGAAGGAATAAATTTGACCAATATGTCTAGTGTGTTAAGCGGGGTAGGAGCTAGTGCTGTAAAAGCTTTTAAAGATTTGTATGGTCTTTGGTTTGATAAACAAGGAAACAAAACACAATATTTAAAAACACTAGAAGAAGAAATAGATCTATCTAATGTGTCCAGTATTCTGAATGGAGCAGGAGCTAGTTCTGCAAAAGCTTTCAAAGATTTATATAATCTTTGGTTTGATAAGCAAGGGAACAAAACTCAGTATTTAAAAACTCTTGATGAAAAAGGACTAAGTCTAACTAAAATATCAGGTATTCTAAGCAAAGCAGGAGCTAATGCAGCAAAAGCTTGCAAAGACTTATATGATCTTTGGTTTGATAATCAAGGGAATAAAACACAATATTTAGAAACTCTAGAAAAAGAACAAATAAATCTATCTAATATGTCCAGTATTTTGCATGGGGTAGGAGCTAATGCTGCAAAAGCTTTTAAAGATTTGTATAACCTTTTGTTTGATGAAAAAGGTAATAAAACACAATATTTAAAAACTTTAGAAAAAGAAGGAATCAATCTGTCTAACATGTCTAACATTTTGGGTGGAGCGGGTGCTAATGCACCTAGGGCTTTCAAAGATTTGTATAATCTTTGGTTTGATAAGCAAGGGAATAAAATGCAGTATTTAAAAACTTTAGAAAAAGAAGGAATAGTTCTGGCTAATATGACTAGTATTTCACACGGAGCTGGAGCTAATGCTGCAAAAGCTTTCAAAGACTTGTATGATCTTTTGTTTGATGAAGGAGGAAATAAAACACGATATTTAAAAACTCTAAAAAAAGAAGGTGTAAATCTATGTAACGTGTCTAGTATTTTGAATGGAGGAGGAGCCAATGCTTCTAAAGCTTTTAAAGATTTACATAATCTTTGGTTTGATAAACAAGGAAATAAAACACAATATTTGAAAACCCTTAAGGAAAAAAAGATAAATTTAACTAATATATCCAGTATATTAGGTGGAGCAGGGGCTAATGCTGTAAAAGCTTTTAAAGACTTATATAATACTTTTTTTGATGAGCAAGGAAATAAAAAACAGCACTTAAAGCATTTCGTTAAGAAAAATGGTTTTACAATACATAACTTATCAGGTATATTAAGTGGATCAGGAGCTAATGCTCGATATGCTTTTGAAAAATTGCATAGTGTCTGCTTTAACGATAAAGGGGAGAGAACAAAACTTTTAGATGATTTCTATAATGCAGATTTTGAGCCAGGTAACTTGTCCTGTATGTTATGTGGAACAGGAGTTCGTGCTTCTTCTATTTTAAAAAGATTGCATGGTGTTTGCTTTGATGACGAAGGAGGAAGAACAGAACTTTTAAATGACTTCTGTAATACAAAGTTTAGGCCTGGTGATTTATGCAATATATTGAGTGGGGCAGCAGATAGTTTAGAAGAATTCCACAATTTTTGTTTTATAAAAGAAACGAAAATATATTTGTACCATTTCTTAGATGAGAAAGAAAGTTTTACGCCGAGTAATTTATGTAGTATATTGCATGGAGCAAGAGCTAATGTTTGTTATGCTTTAAAAGATTTTCATAATGTTTGTTTTGATGAGGCAGGTAATAAAACACAGCGTTTAGATGATTTCTATAGGGCAGGTTTTACAACGAGTAATTTATCCAAAATATTAACCATGTCAGGAAATAATGGCTCTTCTATTTTAGTAAATTTTTATAAATCTTGTTTTAATAAAGAAAATTATTTAAATCATTTCTTAGCCGAGAAAGAACTCTTTACACCAAAAAATTTGTCTAAGATATTAGATAGAGTAGGCCTTAATATTTGTCCTACTTTTGAAAAACTTCATGATCTTTGTTTTGATAAAGAAGGAAACAAAACAAATTATTTAAACAATCTCATAAAAAATAACCCACCGAAAAAGATACATAATATATTATATGAAAAAGTTAGAAAAGCTCCTTCTACCTTATGAGACAGTACATCACTTCGACAATAGAATATTAGTGGGATAGAGAAAACAATATAAGAATATATCATAATTGCAATTGCAAGAATAAATACTTGTTCTCACGGCCCTTATCATGGTTGGATTGTTTAAATTATAAATGATTTAATTCTATAAATTAATATTGATTCATTTTAGGATAAACATTAAGGCAATCTTATATTTAAAAAAACAAAACTTGAAAGTGACAAAAGATCTTATGTTGTTGAGCCTGCTAAGAAGCCGTTCTCAAAAATTACTTCAAGCTAAGAAAATTTTTCGGTTAGTAGTTGACAAGTTTTATCAGAAGGAATACTGTATTCTAAATATTATTAGTGGTTATATTACGTTCAGATATTTCAAAAGTTTTATTTGAATAGTTTTTAATAGTTTTGGCTGTTGAATTGGGTTCATTAGAAATGGTTAAATGCTTTGTTGAAAAGGGTGCTAATATCAATGTTTTAACTGCTGACTGTAGAGCATCTTTAGGTTGGCTATTAGTATTATTAATATTAATGGCACATTTCGCTATTAATCCAAGTTATAATGATATCGTAGAATTTTTTCAGGGAAAGTATGCACGTGTATCTTCAGTATTAATTCCTAATGTTATTCTGGTTTATGATAGTAAACTACAACGTAAACGTCGTCATCGCCATGGAGATCATGCTCGTCATCATATGTCAAGAAAACCACTTGCTATAGATGGATAAATGATTTGTTTGGTTCTATCTTTACTTAACAGTATTACTACAGAACCTGTAAACAGTCAAAAAGGGATTACTTATGGAGGTCAAGTCGTTTGATTTCATCGTGAGAAAGGCCAGTGGATTGAGCGATTAAGTAGACAGATACGCCAGCTTTAAGTAGGTTTTTGGCCACAGCAATTTTAACCTGCTCTCGCCCTCTTCTCTCCCTTCCGCTTTGCCTTTTTCTTGGCCGATTTGCACGTCTTCTAGTCTACCTTCGGTTTTAGCATCATCAAGTTTTTGAGCGAGAATGGCTTCTTCTTTACGTAGATCCACTATTTCTTCTCCATAGGCTATTAGATCTTCATTCTGTTATATTCTGGTTTATTAAATAACTTTAGACAGACTTGCTAGTAACTCCACGTGTGTTACATTACGGTTACATTGCACATACATGTCGCGCGCCACCGAGAAGGCTCTCTCCTATACGTATCTTACACCTATTAGAATATACGTATATGACATCCTATTTCTTAAGTCTATCTTAACTATTATATGTACAGTTGGTATATTATACTATATAAAAAGGAACTGATTACATCATATAAAAAAGAACCAATTACATTGTTAGTCTGTCTGGCGGTTTCAAGGACCTGCCCGATCTCGTTACATAGAACTCACCTGAATTGAACAGAGTTGGATTGTATGGAGAGATCATGAATGTGATAACTATCATTGCTTCTAAATCTTATATGTATCCTATTCCTCCTATACTGTGTCCTATTGATGTCTCGTATTATACTGTATAAGACCTTTTACATCTCAATCTTTCCTTTGGTACACTAGGTAACCAATCAGACGTGGGATTTCTCTTGAAGTATATGTGATTAGCTGGCTGCACTTCTATCTTGGCTCTTTTTTATGTGACGTCTTGTAATCTGCGAATTGTACCATCTTCGGTTTTAATTTTCTGTTAACTCTTGGTACATTCATTCTCAAGTTCCTTGACATAAATAGTTGTGCAGGTGACGGTAAATCTGATTTCGGAGTGTTTCTATAGTCCAGTAATGCTATGTACGGATCTACATTTGCTTCTTTGCATTTTATAAGCATATTTTTTATGGTTTTGATCGAACTCCGTTTGACCATTGGACTGCGAATGATATGGACTTGATACTTTGTGTTCGATATCCCAATCATGTAATAAGGATTTAAATTCGACCGATTGAAATGGAGGACCTCCGTCCGAGACAAGTGACATTGGTTGATTTTTTTGACATGAAGTGAGAGAACGAGAGATTCGTGCCCCCAGGCACTGGAAAGCGGAAAGGTTTAAACGAAACTTAATAAATGTTGGAAAACAAAATTGTGTAAACAAAATTCGTATATTCTGGTGGTATGTGGTTATCCTAATACACGACTCTCGTCGATTACCATTCCGTTATTAACATCGGCGTGTTTACGATGCGCGCAAGAAATGCGACTACCAACGCTAGCTCGCGCTTCGCTTCGGCGCTAGGCGTGGACCCCGACATCGAGGCCGACCTCGTGCATGGATGCTAGGAATCTAACGAGATGGAAACGCCAATCGGTCCTGCCGGAAAACACGGGAGGAGCGATCGAGGTCCATACGATAGGAAACTCACGAAAACGTGAACGGACGGTAACGAGTTATCGGCAGGGCACGGGTACATGGCATTGGCGACTCCTCAATCTTCGGACGTCTCAGTGAGCTCTATGCGATTGTACGAGACCCAATCGCATATTCGACTCTACTAACTATAGGATGCAACGAACGGTCCTGCCGGTATTCACCGGAGAGGGGAACGGGACCTATTCGTTAGGAAACTCACAAAAACGTGAGTGGCGGATAACGAGTTATCGGAAGGGCATGGGTACGTGGCGTTAGGGACTCCCCAATCTGGTTTGTCGCTACACCGTGCAAGGTTCAAGATTTCTCAATTGTTACAATGATCGCGAATCTCCGTAATTCGCCACTATATACTGTACTAATGAGGCACGTCACTTTCTCTTTGTAATATCCTTGTGGCCCAAGATCACAAAGGTTCTATTCCTTGCACCGTGTGTGTAACACGCACTTCTTAATCCAACGCGGATTTAATCACAATTTGTCTCTTAATCGCTCGACGCGAACTTGACGAAAACCTTAGCGAAGGCTCCTAAACGAAAATATAATCTTTCCTTTCGTCTGCTTATTGCAGGTTATTATTATTTAAACAAACTTTTCTATTCCTCACGGATTAAGAAAAAGTGATTCGGTATTGGAACTCACAATTAATATTTAACAAGAGCCACTTAAATGGGCTGTACAGAGTCTGTCTGTCGAAATTATCTGCTTGCAAGTCGCAAGTTACAAAATGTAACTACGCTATTCGCGTTTTAATGCTACACAGAGAGCACGGTGACTGCTGCGTGCTTACAAGATCGTGTCCACACGCAGAGTGATTTATCTGCTGTTCGCATCGACCTCCTTCGATCGCGATCGAGAGGGGATCGAGGCGCGCGCATCCCACATGGTGGATCGATCCTGCGATCCTTTTCTAGGACAAGGATCACGAGCGACGCACCAGAGGTGGGGATCGATATCGGTTTTCTCGTCGCACGAAATATCGATGTGTAACCGACACGGTTATATGGTATACCATGACGTGCAAATATTGACTTTGAATTAGTAATGACTTTTTTTACAGTGTACTGATGACATAGCAAAGCAATCTCTATATATTTGGAATAATAGTCTGTAGCAACTAAGTAAGCTTGACCATTAAAATACATTAAATCTACCCTTATCTGTTGCCAAGGCAGCTTCAAGATATTATAAAATTGCAACGGTTCTTTCTGGTTACAAGATTTAAATTTTGCATATACTATATTAGACATTGCTCTACTATATTTTTAATATCTGCGCTCACGTTAGGCCAATAAAATATCTTTCTACCTAGGTTTAGATGTTTACTAATTCACTGGTGACCTTCGTGTATGTTTTGTAACATGTCCTGCATAGACTTTGGCACGACTAATTTGTTATACTAAAATATTAAATCGGACCTCGGAATTATGTGCTCGCGACGGCCGGTTTTCGAAGGTAACGCCCCTTCGACCCGGCCGCGCGTCTCGCTCCCCGCGGCGGCTTTAGTTCTCGAGGCAGCTCAGGCGCGAACCATAGAGTATTACAATATAAGTGTCGGCGATACGAACAGCTTCGTCCAAACTTCCCGTAGATCTTACCAATTTGCCAAGCACGTCTAAACGTGCGCGAAAATCAAGTATCCCACATGTTAATACAATTTGGACAATACAATTAAAAACTATTCTTAAAATTTATCTTCCGAATTTATTTTCTGCAGCTGTTGTCCGAAATTTATCGTGCGACATAGCGGAATAGGCCTACAGTGGATACCACTGACAAAAAAAAGCGCATTGACAACAGTACCTCGACGGTAACGTGGAAACCTATTGATACGGGTGTTGCCCGAATGCACCACGAATAGCTCCTATGGTACGCGCCTGAGCTGGCTCGAGAAGTAGGGCCGCCACGGGGAGCGAGACGCGCGGCCGTGTCAAGGGGGCGCGGGCGTAGCCGTTGAAAACCGGGCGTCGCGTCGCGAGCACATAATTCCGAGGCCTCTTCTATGATATAGAGCAGTGATGGGCATGGTAGGGGCCCCTGAGTTGCTTGCTTCTCCCACCAACCTCGTCAGTTATGGAAGGACGTATGAGGGGGGAAACGAAGGCACTGGAAGGCACGAGGCACCGATGCGCAGCGAAGGTGCGCGCTGCACAAAAGAGTAGTTGGTGGGGGAAGCTTCTTGACTGCGGCAGTCAAAGATGCCCATCACTGATATAGAGCTTCGCTCTTTGTATTAGATTTTTCGTTGCTCCATTATTAGGGCGTCTAGGTTTATGTTTACTTTAACCGCTTTCCTATTATGTTTGTATTTGTAACGTATGCCAATTATGGCGACAACGAAAAATCTAATACAAAGAGTGGAGCTCTGTATCATAGAAGATGGATCGCAGTTCGAACATCTGATGTAACCTGATTTATTTTTTCAAGGTGACCTTTACTTTTTTACGTAAAAAGCATATTTTGAGGTTTAAGAATATGCGAACATGTAGTCCACCAAGTACTGATAATTAGGCATTAGTTACTATTATAGAGCTGTAATCGTGTATTTCCAGCTTCTTGTCTGTAGAATGCAATAAAATACGAGTATGTATTACTAAAATTTAACTCTGTACATACATTACTTAAGATAAATATATTCGGTGATTGTCTAAATAATGAAACGAATATTGCGTTTGTTCTTGGATTTCTCAAAGTTGTAGGTTTTTATTATAAAATATAATCGTTACCCATATGTATACATACAGACTTAAAATACTGTACTTAGATTATATAATGTGGTCGCTAATAACCTAGACGTTGTTGCGATTCTTATTAATAAGTAATATATTTTAAAAAACTGCCAACTCAGGAAATTAAATGTTGCTTAATTTCCGTTTTTGAAAGCAATATAAAAATCAATAAACTTTTACAAATACCTACGGATTGTTTACTATACATATATAATATGCGCGTGTATACTGTATATTAACAATAATAATAATCAATTACTGAAGTGTTATATTCTGTAGGGTCGAAATGTTCATAAGAAAGGGTAACTCGTCGATACGTCTCGTAACGTAAGATCGACAATTTATGCACGGGACTGTACGTAAATTTGTATCAATTGCCGGTACAGCTGCTTCAATTTATTGTGGGATTAGAAACAATGAGTGGGGTCAAATGGTCCCTTCTTGTCATAATGTACCAACCCTCGTTGGCATCTGTCGTGACGTCACGTGTACGACCGAAATTATCAGCCGTCCATTTGTTTTCCAACCATACTGCTAATCGCGGCTTCTTTCAGTTGAATAAAAAGAAACTACTTCGAGGCATCTACATAGTATATACATGCTTTTTTACAGCTTCATTATGTGTTAACAGAAAATTTATATAGAATCAATCTGAAATAACAACGCATCATGTAATTACTGGTGATATTCAACAACTTTCATGCATTTGAATTGAATTGATGAGACCAAGAACTTGATTATTTTGTTCATTATAAAACATCACATGTGTACCCAAAGTAATCTTTTAATTGATTGATATGGATTTCATGATTAGAAGCATATATGTAGGTTTAATTATTATCTTTTGGACTTAAATAATTGAAAATTAGAGATATTCTTAACATGTATTCAGTTAAAGTATTCTCCTGTTCAACGGCAAAAATATGCTCCATCGAAATGCATATCCAAAAGAAGCTTCATTTGATTTTTTCCTTGTATCTCACAATAAATCCTTTTAGAGAATTTCTGCAGATATATTCTCTAACTGATTTAGATAATTTCAGCTTTCCGTCTATCACGCCTTCAGCAACTTGCTTCACTATGACTTAGTACCGCGATCAGCTTGACTTTCGTAGTGTCGCATTGCGAAGAATAAAAACAAACGCGAATAATTTCCTAATTTCAAGTGATGGGACAATAAGTTTTTACGCTGGCTAATAAGTCCCATGGGACTTTTGACCGAATGGTGCCTTTATAGTTCTATCGATATATACATTGATATAATTATCATTCAGGAAGAAACCAAAGCATACATACACATTCCTTGTCAGCAAAATCTGCCTCGAGCAGATTAAGACCAAATGTCTGCAATCATACTTTGCGAGCCGAAGGCGGTCATTTTGGTGCCAAGACATGTTTGGAACAGGATTTGGTCCTTATTTGCTCTGAATCTGCAGAGCAAAACCTGTCGCCAAATACAGTTTTATCTCGAATAGTGTTACAACTTCGGTGACATGGAGTCACAGAAAACGAGGATTTTCCGAACACAGAGAAGAACAGCGCGTTAACGACAAAGAGAGACTGAGAGTCGAGGCAGCTGATACAGTTCAAAAGGCTGCGTATCGATTATAATGTCACAAATCTCACAAATCTATTGATGAAAGTTTCGTACAAGTGGAACTAAAAATGAAGAAATTATGACAGTGAATGTTACAAAGAAGTTATGAAGAAACTAACAACGTCTTACTCAGTGACCATTTTCGAATCGTGGAAGTGAATGCGGCACTGGGCCTTTGAACTGTTGTGTCAACATAGCACAGTTTCCGAATCAAACAGAAGTGAATTCGAGTCTTTAACAGCACACTATTGGAAAACAGGGAAGCGAATTTTGTCTGCTGAAGGCGGTGTGGGCCATTCAGTAGTCTTTAAAAAGCTGTGTTTACATTCATCGCTTATGGAGCAGTGGAGAAACAGGATGCATTACTAATTGGTCATCCTGTAATACACACATTTGCTTTTGCTACAAAAAAAATGTAAGAAACGACAGGAAATGTAGATGACGAACGATAAAACTGCCTCATAAACTGCCCCGTCAAAGGTTTTATTGTACGTGTCGATGACCGTTACTACACTTACTTAACTACACTAACTTTTACTGAGGAGCCGGGAGAAACATTTTACCTTGCTGCACTTTAAATAATAAAAAAGAAAATCCAAATTATAGGGTGTTTAGACTCATGTTTATTAGAAAAATCTCATAAACATGTTAGTAAAAGTTCTGGAAAAAAAGAATGAAAAATAAAGAAGTTTTGTACTTGCGTTACCATTGCAACCGATACGTAGGCCTTTGATTTATGCCGACCGCTACGACTCTGTTCGTCTCCTTCTTTCTACATGCTGTCCTTCTTTGCGTTCGAAACTGTCGTCGCTTATTAAATAAGTAAATATAATCGCAATTCTATCGTGTTTGGTATCGTCTTAATCAGAAAAATTTCATCAATACGTTGGTAAAGGTTTCATAACGAAATAACTAAAAGTAATAAAGTTTCATCATTGCATTAGTACAGTAAACGCTCGATTCTTGTCCACCAGCCGTGTTTTTCACGGACAACTATCGTGCCCGGACATGCTTTTTGATTTATGACTGCGTCTAGATATCGCGCCGACCGCGCCGAGCGAGACTTCAATAGAGAGTCGAACATAGAGAAGGACAGAATGAAATACGGATCGCGTGACCGAAGCGTGTCGCCGTCGCCGGCACAGTTTAAAGTCCCGCGTGTTCTCACAATGTAAGAAAAGTTGAAACAAAATCTTTGGAGGGAACACAGTGATCGATATTCAGAGAACTTTTACATATTTAAACGTTTTATTTTAGTTTTTTGCATTTTCTACAGTTTAAGTTCGGTTTACAGTTACAGTTTAATGTTGGAATTTGTATTTAAGAAACAAATTGACAAAAATTGATCTCAATCGCGTTTATTGGAGATTAAAGACGTGCATCTCTACGTGTTTTTCTACAGGGTGTCCCAAAATGTCTTAAGAATCTCGAAATGGGAGGTTCCTGAGGTCATTTCAAGCGCCATTTTCCTTTTCAAAAATGTTGTCCGAGGCTTCGTTTGGGAGTTATTAACGAAAAACACGGACCAATGAGAGCGCTCCCTGTCGCTCGGTGGCACGGTCAGCGCGGCGAGCCGGGGGGGAAGATAGTGTTGTCGGTACGGCGCGATGTAGTAAGAAGTAGCAGTTTCTCGATTATGTCCCGATTTCGATGAGCTTTGGATATGTTGTTAAGACAATGATTCTGAACAACATTTCCCTTTAGACTTTTTGCCTCGAGGCTTTAGTTTACGAGATATTTGTAAAAACTGGTAATTGAAAATCGATCGATGTTCATACTACTATCTCCTCTCCGATTTCGATGAGCTTTGGATATGTTGTTAAGACAATGATTCTGAACAACATTTCCCTTTAGACTTTTTGCCTCGAGGCTTTAGTTTTCGAGATATTTGTAAAAACTTGTAATTGAAAATCGATCGATGTTCATACTACTATCTCCTCTCCGATTTCGATGAGCTTTGGATATGTTGTCAAGACCACGATTGAATAACCATTGTTGTATAACCATATCAAACTTATTTGAAGGTCATTGAAATCGGTGAGGATCCACATAATCTTTACCCGACTTATGGCAACTTTACCCGAACGAGAGAAGAAGCAGAAACTGATTAAATTAAAAACTCACTTATTCAGCTGTAAATCCATTTGCTGCTTCGAAATGTGTGTCACTGGGTCATTCGGTGACGAACTGCACAGATGTCTTCAGGTGTACGACAGTACCGAAAGCTAAGGGCCGTACGGTCAGGTCAACGAACTGCACAGCTGGTGGTAAAACGACAACCGAAGGGATGCGCGGTCAAGTAAACGATCCTGGCTTTCACTTTCACTTTATAAACGATAAATAAATCGTATGTTTCACACAGATGCCACGAAATTTTTACACACTCACGATCACTGTTCACATTTGTCAACACATAACTATGCACTATGCACTAATAATATTTGCAATATCTTTTGCATTGCAGCACAAATCACAATAAATGTCCTTTTCCCCAGAAACAGGTAGAAATCCAGGTGCGCATAGCGGGTATACGGTGTTGTCCCTCCCGTTCGTTGTCCATAAATTAGTATTGTGGTCAGGCCGGGAACTGCAGCACTGGTGGTAGGTGTCAGGTACGCGATCGCAGAAAAATCCAAGGGGCACACTCCACAAAGAATGATGTTGAAGACTGACTGCAGTTTTCGGAAGATGCTTCGACCACCCCCAAATAACCCCACCACGAAGCAAAACTGAGCTGGAGGAAAAGTTCAAAACACAACACGTGTTTTGCAGACATAGAAAGTAAGAATCTGCGTGCATTGTCATTCTTGCCTTTCCTCCGGGACAAAAAACAGAGATCCACGTCTCCATGGGGTTGTGCCATAAATCGAAACTGGGCAGTTACACGAAGGTCTTCACAGAGTACGGGGACGGAAAGATTTCCTTCCGCACGTGTAGTATTTGGGCACCTCTTTCTAAGCTGTGCAATTAAGCCATAAAAAACTTTCGGCGGGCGCCGCTTGACCCTTGCTGAGGCAGTCACGGTTCAGGAGAAGATTTGGCGCCCGCCGGAAGTTTTTTGTTCCGGAGGAAAGGAAAGAGTGACAATGCACGCAGATTCTTACTTTCTATGTCTGCAAAACACGTGTTGTGTTTTGAACTTTTCCTCCAGCTCAGTTTTGCTTCGTGGTGGGGTTATTTGGGGGTGGTCGAAGCATCTTCCGAAAACTGCAGTCAGTCTTCAACATCATTCTTTGTGGAGTGTGCCCCTTGGATTTTTCTGCGATCGCGTACCTGACACCTACCACCAGTGCTGCAGTTCCCGGCCTGACCACAATACTAATTTATGGACAACGAACGGGAGGGACAACACCGTATACCCGCTATGCGCACCTGGATTTCTACCTGTTTCTGGGGAAAAGGACATTTATTGTGATTTGTGCTGCAATGCAAAAGATATTGCAAATATTATTAGTGCATAGTGCATAGTTATGTGTTGACAAATGTGAACAGTGATCGTGAGTGTGTAAAAATTTCGTGGCATCTGTGTGAAACATACGATTTATTTATCGTTTATAAAGTGAAAGTGAAAGCCAGGATCGTTTACTTGACCGCGCATCCCTTCGGTTGTCGTTTTACCACCAGCTGTGCAGTTCGTTGACCTGACCGTACGGCCCTTAGCTTTCGGTACTGTCGTACACCTGAAGACATCTGTGCAGTTCGTCACCGAATGACCCAGTGACACACATTTCGAAGCAGCAAATGGATTTACAGCTGAATAAGTGAGTTTTTAATTTAATCAGTTTCTGCTTCTTCTCTCGTTCGGGTAAAGTTGCCATAAGTCGGGTAAAGATTATGTGGATCCTCACCGATTTCAATGACCTTCAAATAAGTTTGATATGGTTATACAACAATGGTTATTCAATCGTGGTCTTGACAACATATCCAAAGCTCATCGAAATCGGAGAGGAGATAGTAGTATGAACATCGATCGATTTTCAATTACAAGTTTTTACAAATATCTCGAAAACTAAAGCCTCGAGGCAAAAAGTCTAAAGGGAAATGTTGTTCAGAATCATTGTCTTAACAACATATCCAAAGCTCATCGAAATCGGAGAGGAGATAGTCGTATGAACATCGATCGATTTTCAATTACCAGTTTTTACAAATATCTCGTAAACTAAAGCCTCGAGGCAAAAAGTCTAAAGGGAAATGTTGTTCAGAATCATTGTCTTAACAACATATCCAAAGCTCATCGAAATCGGGACATAATCGAGAAACTGCTACTTCTTACTACATCGCGCCGTACCGACAACACTATCTTCCCCCCCGGCTCGCCGCGCTGACCGTGCCACCGAGCGACAGGGAGCGCTCTCATTGGTCCGTGTTTTTCGTTAATAACTCCCAAACGAAGCCTCGGACAACATTTTTGAAAAGGAAAATGGCGCTTGAAATGACCTCAGGAACCTCCCATTTCGAGATTCTTAAGACATTTTGGGACACCCTGTATATATTTTATATATATGTAGAGCCTTTAGTTTATTTTTTCTATAGTTTATAAGAGTTTATTATGTGTATAGTTTATTAAGTGTTTCTGTTGACATTTGTGTTATTAATTACATACAATACATAGAATATATAAATACATATACATAAATATATAAATTTGGCAATTTGGTAAGTACAGTGTCAGTATTTGTTATATCGTACTTACTAGTTATTTTCTGCATGTAACATCGTGTCTTTAACATTTAGATATTAATTACTTACTTATTTTGTATCCAAATGCAATATTAGTACAAATTCCGGGCACAAGTTACGGTACAATTCCAGTTCAAACTTCGAGTACAAAATCATCCGGTATTAATAATCTGAAAGGAAAGAGGAATTAGTTTATGCCACAAAGATGAGTTTTCGCAGACAAGATATGCACAAAAAGGCAAAAATACTTCAAGATTTATACGATAATAATTATCAAAATATGGAAACATTTTAAAAAAAGGACATTTACACCAGAGAAGGCATTGACGATTTTTGTAGCAGCCGAATTAACAAAATCGCAATACATAAAAATTAGAAATGAGTTAATAATCTGCAATATGAATCAATGGCCTTCATATTTTGCAATACAGAATCAAAAAGAAAAATCTTATCCCCCTAAAGACACGATCGAAATTACAGAAATATCGGTTAATATCGGTTACACAGCCTCACGAATATTGCAGACAGCGAAGGGATTAACAAATGATACGGAGTTAACATTAGTGTGCAAATGGGGTTGTGATGGAGCTTCAGGCCAACCACGCTATAAACAAATATTGCGTGCGGACAATACAACCGATGAAAGTATTTTCATTTCTAGCTTGGTACCAATAACATTAAAAAATAAATTAACATCCGAATCCGTATGGGAAAATCCTCGACCGTCATCGCCTTGGTTTTGTCGACCTATTCAATTTAAATTTGTCAAGGAAACACAAAATGTTATAGAGCAAGAAATAAACGAAATAAACAAACAGATACACGATTTACAACCAACGAAAATAAACAATGTTTACGTCGAATATGCCATGATATTAACAATGGTTGACAATAAAGTTTGTAATGCGATTACAAACACGTCGTTATATTTGTAACGCAAGGCCATTAGAAATTAATAATTTAGAACTAATACAAACTAAATCGTGCAATGTGACTAATTATTCTTTTGGGATTTCCTGTTTATTACACGTGTTTATTACACGTTTCATATAATTTACCTTTTAAAAAATGGATAGTTAAAACACCGGATACAAAAAAAATTCAGAGATTAAGGAAAGAAGAAATTCAAAGAAAATTTAAAGAAAAAACTGGATTACTTATTGATTATGTTAAGCAAGGATGGGGATCGTCGAATGATGGGAATACCGCTAGACGGTTTTTTCAAAATCCAGACTTCTCGGCGGAAATAACAGGAATTGATATACTATTAATTAAAAGGTTCCACGTGATTTTAGAGGTTATTTCCTGCCCGTGTGAAATAAATTACGAAAAATTACGAAAGTATACACGCGATACAGCGGAACATTTCATCAAATATTATGGGTGGTATAATATGCCAGCTTCGCTACGTAAACTGCTCATGCATACTGCAGATATTGTAAAATATGCCCCACTACCGATTGGCCAACTTAGCGAAGAAGCACAAGAAATTCGGCACAAAGATTTTAAGAAAAGGAGCCGAAATAGTAGAAAAACTTCAAGAATAGATACAAATACAGATACATTCTACAGACTACTGTTAACTTCCGATCCGTTCTTTTCAATGTTAAGGATGAACTCAGCTAAAAAAAAGGTGAAAACCTTAGATCCTGATGCACTGGAATTGTTAATTTAATCATCTATGCATATAAAATAGTATGTTAATTAGATTACATTTTATATCTGACAATATTTGTTGAATCTAATAATTTTAATCTCAGTTTTTATGCCTGCAGATATCCAGAAGCTGCAGATTTAATAATTAATTTAACTAAACAAATTGACCAAAATTCTACCTATTAACACCAATTTAAAAACGTAATGGTAAGATTAATTGGCTTATCTTTTATATTTGTTATATTTTTAGTAATATCTTATTATAAATTATTATAAAAAATATTTTTTGACTCGCTTGTGAGGCGTTTTTACCATCTCGGTACATTTTGTATGCGTTAATTACAAAAAGATTTCTGAAATTTATATTTTGCGTATTCTATAAAACATTACATGTATGAAAGAAAAAACGTAAATATAAAATACATATTTAGAAAGTCAAGAATAGTTTGGAAGATTATACTTTAACAATTTTATTTTAATAAAAAATATCAATGACAATTAATTAAAAATTATTGTTTAACAAAATAAAAACATTTTTATTTGTCTACAGTTAACATTGACTATTTTTTAATAAATTTTGGTGCAAATTTCATGCCGATATCTCTTACGGTTCAAGAGTTATATGAAATGTAAGTTGAAAAAATTATTTCATCAGTTTAAAAACAAATGGAATACTTGCTACAGAAAGAAGAATATCTTTATGACAAAGTATGTCACCTGGTTACAAACCGACTTCAAATTAGAATTTAATAGTTATATAACTAAACCAAGCACGTCTGGTACAAAAGGCAGACCAACAAAAAAATTTGAAGACTGTAGTATGAAAGCCAAAATGTATAAAATAAGTAACCTAATAAACGAGAGAAGTTGTGCCGAACTCACACTTGCAGCAGAGGTAGGATTGAGGAAAACTGGGAAACATGATGCAGCTGATGTGATGAAGTGTGTCTCTTTGGGACCTCCTGAAGTGGCAAAGCAGATAAAGAAACACAGTCTAAGTGTTTCTGAAAAACGATATTTTACTAGCGATGAAGCCCTAGCTTATTTCATAGATTGTAGATTAACGAAATATACATACCAATTAACACGAAAGCGAGCGTTAGATTTACGCCATTATATTTATCCATCATATTTAAGAGTATATAAATCAAAATTAAATTGTTATTCATCCCTAGAAAATATAATAATTACTGAAACAAGTGCTTCTGTAAATTTACAAAGCCTGATGGATATTACATGTCGCCGTGTTGTTAATTTACAAAAAAATAGTTTAGATAGTTTAGTAGGAGAACAATTTACTTTAATTAGTAAGTGGGGTTGTGACGGAAGTTCTGATCATAGTAGATATAAGCAAAAATTTTCAAATGCAAGTGACGATGACGAATATTTATTCGTCTTTTCTTTCGTGCCTTTGAAAATACACTCGGTGGACGATGAAAGTAAAATTTTATGGTCGAATCCGAGACCATCTTCTACACGTTTATGTAGACCTATTAAATATATGTTTGCCAAAGAAAGCGTAGACCTGATAGTAAGTGAAACACATCAAATTCAAACGGAAGTAAATACATTGCAGCAAACTGTGACGGAAATAAACGGAAGGAGGATCTTTGTAAACCACAAAATGTTTATGACGATGATAGATGGGAAAGTGTGTAATGCATTGACTGAAACAACTTCTAGCCAAAAATGCTACATTTGTGGAGCCATCCCCAAAACTATAGACAATTATAAGTTCGGTCTATCAACCTTGTATGCATGGATACAAACATTCGAATGCTTTCTCCATATTAGTTATAGATTAAATATTAAAAAATGGTCCGTGCGCACGAAGGTTGAAAAAGAAGACATGTTAAAAAGAAAAACAGAAATACAAAAGAAAGAGGAAATGGGATTGCTGGTTGATAGGCCGAAAGCAGGAGGAAGTGGCTCAACAAATGATGGTAACACAGCTAGATGTTTTTTCAGAAAGTATAAAAAAACCTCGGAAATAACTGGCATTAACATGGAACTCCTTGAACGATTCTTTTACATTTTATCTGCTCTTTCTTCGGGTTACCATATTAATTTAATAAATTTCGAGAAATTTGTTCGTGAAACAAAAGATTTGTATTTAAGATTATATCCTTGGTATTACATGCCCGTCACAGTTCATAAATTATTATTTCATAGTTTAGAAATATGTAATTCATGCCTAATGCCCATTAGCATGATGTCTGAAGAGGCTCAAGAAGCTCGCAACAAAGATATAAGAAGGTTTAGGCTTGGCCACACAAGGAAGAATTCGCGAGTAAATAGTAAATACAAATTACGACTTAATGGCAATGCTGTTAATTACTTCTGATCCCATCATAAATAAATATAGAGTGATACCACAAAAAGACAGAAATTTATTACCAAAAGGTGTATTAGATCTTACTATGACCGGAACTTCCGTATAATACCACAAGTATTTTTAGTCGACAGCGACGACAGTGATATTAGCAAATAACTATCGTTATATTTTTTTGTAGTTTATTGTTATATTTACATATTAGTGTTATACTTATTTAATATTATTATTACATTTTTTATTTCTTATTTAATATTATTATTGCATTTATTTTTTCTTTTTGAATTTGTTTATGTAATTTATATAATATTTTTTAAATAAATACTATTTTTAAAGGCTGTACATATGTTAAATCTAATTTCTTGACCTAACACAAAAATTGAATCGGTTCCAAAAAGTGTGATCTTTGGTTTTTTTCCACAGTTCAATTTTTATTTAAATTTCCTTTATATTAACAATTGAGTGCTAAATTGATGATGCTTTATCCATAAGAAATTACATATAATTCAAAAAATTTTTTTTGCGGTTAAAATTACCATAAACTTAAAGATTCAGATCTCCTCTTTACAACGACACCACATACGTTGACATCACTAGCCTCATTTGAGGTGTAGGATTTTTTTCCATCGAGAATAGTCATTCGTCCCATTGTGTTGTGGCGGCGCGGCGCGCGCTGCGTTGACAGGCAGTGGGGTGGGTAGGCACTGGACAGGGATCGTGCCCACGACCCCGGACAAGAATCGAGCATTTACTGTATTGCCTCACCGATATTCTTCCTCAGGTCAGTAGTAGTGGGGATAAAAAAGTAACAGTATTCGTAGAGACCAAAGTTACACAAATCGAGACAAGACTGTACCGACCCTAATGCAGAAACAGATGGGTCCGTATTTGGCACCAAGGTTTGGTGCCAAAATTTCATTCCAAATGGAGGCCAAATCGAGAGCAGACTAATCTTGTTCTAAGAGTAAATATGAGAGGGAATTCAAGAATTTGGTTGGAATCTCATGTTGGGAAGTTGATTGGTTCAAATTTTATACTTTTCTTTATTAGAATTGCTGTGCCACCACCTTGCGTAGCGTTGAGTCTATCTTTCGTAATTATGTTATAATCTTTAAAGGTTGCATTATGTTTGGGATTGAGTTTGGTTTCTGATAGAAGAACAATGTCGTGATTGTAAGTTTGAAAAAATTGTATCAGTGGAAACTTTATGTATGGGCAACCTTTGTAGGAGGCTGGATGCCCAGTTTGGTTGCAATTTGCACATTTCAGGGTGTCTCTATTGTCTTTTGTGTATATAGAGCATTTGCCTGGTCCGTGGTTTTAGGCACATTTGACGCAGCGGTATAGTAGATGGCAATTTTTACTGGCGTGTCCCAGCCTCTGGCATTTTTTGTATTTATATATTTCGGGTTTCCTAAGGTGTTTCCATTTTACTTTTTGGTAGGCAAGGGTTTTTACTTTGAATAGATTTGCGGTTTTGCTATCTCTGGTTAGTTGAAAGAGATAGTGGTAGTTCTCAGGGTATAGTTTATTTTATTATATGTGAATTTTGTTATATTCTCAATGTTTATATCGGGGAGGTTTAATTCAGTTATCTCTTGTTTTCTGTCATCAGTGGAGATGTTTCCTTTAATTTCTTTTAGGAGTGATGATTCCTTTAGGTGGATTGATTTTGGTTTTAATTCTTTCGGTGTGTATGTATGATACTGAGTTTTCATCTCAGACAGTTTTACTGTAATTATTTTCTGGTGTTGAAGGTTTTTCATGTATATGGTGTGGTTGTTTTTGTCGTTTTCTTTTACTAGGAACGCTGCTTTTGGTATGTCTTGTGCAATGATGGTCTTGAATATTGTATTAATATTGGTGTTTGCTGTATATATTCGGAGTGATTATATGTTTTTGATTTTGGGACGATGTTCTCTCTGGCTGACTTATAGGGGTAATATCGTTCAAATCCATATCGCTGTCGTCGGAAAGTGGTTGGAATCTGTTGCTTGGTTGGTCGCTGTTTGAAGTGCTCGGGGCGTTGGTTGTCTGCTTGTATGTCTTTTTTGGGGTTCTCCAGATTTTTTCTTTATCGGTGGTCTCTTGAGGGGCGGGTCGGCTCTGGGATGCTCTGAGGAATTGCATGGTTGGGTTTTGCGTGCAGCATTGACGTTAGATTGTATCTTATGTGT
Organism: Lasioglossum lativentre; assembly: GCA_916610255.1. Lineage (NCBI taxonomy): Eukaryota > Metazoa > Arthropoda > Insecta > Hymenoptera > Halictidae > Lasioglossum > Lasioglossum lativentre. The sequence goes on along the minus strand of OU744357.1, from coordinate 26,218,246 downwards.
TGCTGACGATGCATTGCTATCTTTTAGCTGATTTTTATACAATCTGTCAAGTTGAAGAGAGTGTAGCTTTGGTACTTTGATACTTTCTCGTTTGATCGTTGCTTCTTCTGCGGCATTTTCTTTATTGTCCCTCTCTGATGAGAGGCGTCTCTTCGGTCTTGGCGTCAGCGACGACGCCATTAGGTCCGATACCAGACGAGGTTTCCTCGCCGTGTATCGGGGCCAAATTATTCGTATATCGCTTATGAATTAATATTAATTAATTAAGTCCGCTGGATCAGTCACTTTGGCCGAGGAATTGTGTTGCACTGACACGATTTCGGTCACTATAACTTGTAAATAGTAAATAACACCAAGTTTACACGCTGTCTACCAGACACCAGTCTCATGCTCTATCCAAGACTTACGCGTTGCCTTGGAAACATTACCGTCTGCGCTAACTATTACTAATTACATTAGGAGAGGGGATAGACATATAAGCTCGCGCAATGTATCGGAGTGGGTCCATAGATGTGATGTGTAAAAGTATTATTCAATGTAACATTCATGTTAAATATATTATTTTATATTCTAAGCCACATGTGCCTCCAAGCAACATTTATTCACCATCCACAACAATGCTCATATATTGAAATATAAGTCAAATAAAATATTTTTTATTGACTTTTTAAGTTTGTACATTATTTTTCTAAATATAAAAATGTTCAATATTACATAATATACCTACAAAAAAGTAAAGACACATCGAAAAAATGTATTTTTATTTTTATAACTACGATGCACTATATAAAAAATTTTGAAGAAAATTAAGGACAATGCTTTTAACAATATCTCTGTTACTGAATTTGTATAAAACTGGTATCTCCTAAACTTCAAGAGGAAATATGATTTTTTTTTAATTTTTGGAGATTTCCAATTTTTTTAAATCTGTTCGCAAAATCCGAAAAAAATACACGTTAATAATTATGATGAGACACAACTAATATAATTATATAAACGTGGTACTCTGAAAACTTCAATATAAAATCCGCAATTTTATGCTTCCGGATTTTTTTAAATATCTATTTTGCAACCAAAAATTCTGAAATAATTCACTGTCATGTGTTACTAATTGTAAGTAGAATGTTCATGAATTTTTTCGTAACTTTTTGTTGAGCAAAACAAGAAATAGAGCATAATTCCTTAAACCGTGCTCACCCTGTAATTACTTTTGTAATAGCGGTACCGACTTGAAACTTGTCGTAGAGGGTTTTCTTTGGGAGTCCTATCGAACGGTCTGACCGAAAATCAATTTTGTTTGGGGGCACATTTCAGCATCTTGTCCAACTATACCCTTTGATAATTGTATGTATCTACGAGCTACAGCTACAGTACAACTTCAAAGCGTATCTGCTTTTTATACTTCTATAAATAAAATATTGTCCGTGTTGGTTGATGTTTACATCAATGCATTTCTTGTCGTTTTACGTATAAATAGTAATAAATACATTTTATGGCAAGGAACGGAGACAACTACCTGTTACATACAATCTTGTCATTTTATATAATCGATCGAAAGAGAAACGAAATCATTTATCATAAACATTTATTTATGGTTAGGCACCTGCTGCAATATTATCGCGTGATATTTGATTCAATTTACATTTTTTAAATGTACAAGGCTGTTTCTATGGTACAAAAGTAAAATCTGTAACAAAAATAGAAAGCGTAGTTATTGAAAATTATTAAAGTTCCTATGAGAAAAGGATATACATATAGGTGTATTGTTTAACTATATTCATTATAAATACAATTATCGCACAAGTAGACAGTATTGTTAACAATATTGTTTCAATCCACAACAATTTATTTATATATACACAATCTATTTATACTGTACATATAAGAATCTTTTTCAGAAATAACATTTTGGGTTCATTGGAAATGGTAGTAAAATTACTAGAATTGCCAATGAAATCCTTAAAACAAAAGTAAGTAATAATTGTCTTACGTATTATTTATTTAAATAATGTATATTGCGTGTAGTATAACTATTGTTTGTATGTTTTTGTATGTTCTGTAGAGAGATATAAAATGTTTATTTTCAAGATGCATTAAAAGACATTCGTTTGCGTTTTAGGGGATCGTTCGTTAGTAAAATAGTAAAAAAAAGGGACTTGAAAAATACGCGGCACCCCTTCAGAGATTCCCCATTAAGAAAAATGTTTAGATATACATTTGATTAATGTTTTATTAAAATGACGATTTTTCAGATGGGTTAGTTTTTTAGTGAATAATGCATTCGTTCGGAGGACTTCGAATCGAAGGAAAGATTGAGCACCGTAAAATTGGGAACCACTGTCGAAGATAACTAATGGTCCGGAGTTGTGTGTGTTTGACGCACATGCATACGGTTATACACGTGCACACACGGCCGCTTCTTGTCGAGATCCATGTAATTCCAAGAAGCGTACAGGCGCCGGAAAAAGTGGTGAAGTTCTCTGACGAACTTTGTTGGTGGAGGTTTGTGCGGGCGGCACGCCGCGGTGGACGGCCGAGAAACTGGTATGTAGAAGTATAGTATACATGCATGCATGCATGCATTACCACTCGAGCATATTCATGAAAGTTCCTTGACATTGAGGCTGCAGTAAACGAATGACTAAAACGAGTGCAGGAGGTCTCGAGCGTATCAAGAAAAATGTTTGTCAGCTACTCCGGTCGTTGAATTGCTCGCAATCGATGATAATGCGCGACATAAGTCTATCAACCTATCGTAATGCTTCAACGAATCGCGGTCACCCTCATCGAATTGTTGATATTTTATTTGTTCCATAGCTTTTGGCTTTCGGCACTTATTGCATCTCGTTAACTCATATACAATGCCGGCCGAAAGAAAGTTCAACATTCGAATTTCCCTATATCAATATTAATAACTATAAAGCTAGATGGTTTTTCAAATGTTATAAACTTCTTTTTTTTATTCGTCTGTTTTCACATACAGCCGGTTAAAAAAGTCCTGACTGTCCTGACACACCTTTTACAATTATGTAACTTTTTAAAAAGTGGAAAACATGATCTGAGTTCTTTTCATTTAGAAAAATTAGTTTCCTCAATGACGCGTAAAGAAAATTTCAAGAAAATTGTGATTGTTAGAAATTGCGAAGAAAATTGTGAACATTGATTTGACAATTTTTTTTCCGAATCTGTAATCAATATTGAAGCAGGTTTTTTAGATCTGTGTCTAAATATGTTTATATCAATCAACAAAAACAACTTATCATGAAAACAATAATTCAATGGATACTACGCACACTATGAATAGCTACAAATCATGCAAAAACTACACAACCCAGACATCCTATGCTTAAAAGAAACAATCTTTAAAAAAAAATCACCTCCTTACCGGAGAAGTAGCCATAGCAATTTCAAACAAATACACTTCAACCGAAATCGCGTTAAATAGTTACAGCCTAGAACTTGAAGAAGTCGAAAAACTAATAATAGCATAAATCCCCACTCTATTGATACTAGCTGGCGATTTCAATAGAGGAAATCAAAAAACTATTAGAAAATCCAAGTCTAACACTCCTAAATATGTACTGGTACTCCAACTCACTTCAATCTAAGCAACGGAAGAAACGAGTGCACTAACAAATGTCTCTAGACAATGTTTCAGTGTTTACATCAACAGAACCCTAGTAGAGTACGGTAAGCATGAACATGGTCTTCGTACGTTAAGTTATGCTTTTTGAAGAATAACTCCTTCGAAGGTCGTTTGAAAGTGAACGTATTATATATGGTTGAATTTGTGTTTTCATTAGCTATAATGGTACACTACTCAAAATATCTCGTTGCATTGAAAAAAACGACGGTGACCTTGAAAGATCGGAAAATATGAACTAGAGAAGAAATAATTTCTCCGTCACAATAATTGCCCCACTGAACGAAACATTTTTTCATACTACTAAAAACAACGGAGATATGTTCGGTGAAAGTCTTAGGTGCCTCACCCTGTATAACACAGTCTCCTTTAGTGACATAATCGTTCCCCATAAATGTTCGAACCATAACGAAGTCCTGACAAACAATAAAACCATAGGGAGATTCTGTAGTATAAGTTACGATGAAGAAAAAGCAGAAATATTCGTGGTGTCAACGTTTTCGACAATAACTTGTTGCTTATCTCGTGCACACATTTAGTTCAGTATCCATCCAGCACACATTCGTTCGGAAGATACGAACACGTTGATCCTTTATTCTCATCGAAACTCCGCCGTGCTGCGCCGCGCCGCGCCGCGCCGCAGTCGAACCTTGCTCCGTTGAAGCAAGCGGTTCTTCTTTTTTACTTTATTTCCGTATCCGTTAGTATGAAAGAAGGATATTCATGAATGCTTTTTGTATCGACGAGCCTGCACGGCCGTAAAGGGATGGCGAGAGGAGAAACAAGGGGCCGTTTGTGCATTTGCGGTGACGCTTTCCGACTGGTCGACTCTCATCGAAGGGCGACGCGTCATCTTCCAAACACGTCTATTTGCCCTTTGATAAGTTCACCTCACGCTGATTCTGTTCTGACACTCCATGGGGAATTTATCGCCTATTGCTACCGCAATCATACGTTTCGTATGCAAATGTCTCTCGTCGTGGCTACCAACTATGTAGAATATATTAAAAATATCAATTTCTGTCGGATGCTGGTTTTCCGAAACGCCGAGTATGTTATCCGTATGATCGATTATCCGAATACAGGGTAAATCACCTATACATAGGTGTTGGATTCCCAGTTTGGAAATCGAGAAGAGTTTTATTTAAGTTATATACACGGTGGCGAGTTAAGGTACAACTACGTAACCTTCTGCACTTGAGTATCCAAGAAGAAGCTCTGAATCTGTTTCGACGAGTTGTTATATATGTATATGTAGTTTTGGAGAGGAAAATGTGGAAAGGAGTGGAAAAGGTGTGCTGAAAGGATGACATGGCAGAGATAAGGTCTAAGGATTGTTTGGTCCAAATGATTCAGATGTTTTGGCTGACGTGTCTATGGCTTGATAATTAATCGTGATGCGTTGACGTTTACATATGTTATCGGGTATACAACATAGGTACAAGTGCGCAGTACGTAGTTAAAACGTCGGAAATGTTCGCGTTTACTTATGTTTGTTATAATATAGTGTATGTAAAAATGTAAACTATAAAAACGTAGGAGTAAAAGTCGGGGTGTAACTTCCAGAAGATATTTCAAAATGCGACGAAACGTGACAAAAGGTAACTTGATCTTTGTTTTTGATACTTGAGTCTTCCTAGCTGTCTCCTCAACAGTTGGAAATGTATTTTGACCTACTAAAACAAACCCTAGGCCTACCTCGGGTCGGTTTTTATCCCGAATGAAATCCACCTTTGTGAATAGCAGGAAGGTGTTCCTCGTTGTTGGCTTAGTCCCTTGCTAAGCCACCGTTCAAATGGACTCTTTGAGACTGCTTGACACTCGAGAATGACGCGCGTGTGTGTGTGTGTGTTGCTGGTACAGGAACAAAAAACCTGAAAATTAGATATGAACACAGACATACGCGGTGAGTCATAAAAATTTCATCTGCAATTTTTTCTAGTCAAAAGTGGTAAAAGAAAGACTGTAGACTAATTTAGCTTTTTGAGTGGCATCGAATAAACTGAACGAGGTTTCCATTGTTTCTATTAGGCTGTTAGGATTTATTTTCCTCCGAAGAAACGCGCGCGAGTTTTGAAAGGTCAAGTTAATATACGCTTGGTCTACCGGATCCGACAAAGTACATAACAGGTTTCTGATTTTTTATTTTACTAGTATCGAGTTTGTATAGAGACTTTTGTAATGAATTTCGATTGCACATGTATTTATTCGAACGTGTGTTAGAATAAATGTGCAATCTCGTCATTTTTATAAAGCAATACAATAGTCAGTTTTAGTGCCTAGTACTTCCGTATAGTAGTATTGGTATTAGTCATTTCTGTAGCCATTTTAAAGCGACGTGCATTAAAATGTAGCAGAAACCCACAACAAGTTGGACTTTCACTTTCCTTTATGTTGCCAAAATTGATGACTAAATACAGGCATTTCTAAAAGCCATATTCTACAGAATGCCTTAAAATGCCATAAGTAGATATTTTCGTGCACTTCACTTTACTTTGTTTTTTATTTGTGTTACTGTTGTTTTCATTACTTTTCGATTTAATTTTTGCCGTACCTTCTTATTTTATCTTTAATACTCTTTATCTAGAATCGTATCTCACCTACTTGCGTGTATCGAATAGGTACCTAACGTAAAATGTTAGGCTGAAGTGAACCTCGTTTCTCATCGCAGTTGCAATTCACACAGCAGTATTAGGGACATTCCTAGTGATTTTTGTGCCGCAGTAATGAGCTCCTCCTTCACTTTAATGCACATAATGCTCAGGGCTTAATTTCTTTATTAAAGAGGCAAGAGAAGTTCCATTTTACATTTTTATTGTATCGAAGTAGGTATCTAAATAATAATAAAACTTTCCCCTATGCGATTTAAAGCAATATAAAGAATATACAATCATGCGAACAACAGTCCTTTGCTAATCGAGATAGAAGAAGAATGGTCTTATTTTTAGGTTTTATGAAGAATATTTTTCGAAATCCTAAGATTATAAAAAAATGAGAATTGTACTTTATTCAGGGCAAAATATTTATTTTGACGTATTTTAATCTCATTGAGAAAAAAATACCCGCAGTAAGGGTACATTTACCCTAGTGGAATTCTTTTCGATTGCAATACCTGAAACTGAAGATATTACTGAAGCATCTTGCATTAAAAGTAGAGGCTATGGATACATCGTAAAGAAACTTGGTGGATTGAAAAGTGCTATCGCAGATTTCGTAACAAGATGTCGCAATCGTGATGAAAAAAACGTGCAGAGCATCCTAAGAAGCTTTCGCTACGAGACAAATGTAAATCGATGCGGGTATTTTCTAATACAGTACAGTCAATTAAGAACATTAGAGCAGAGAATAAGGCAAATGGTTGGAAAAGTAGTATTTATCAGATCGTCATAAGGTATCCACATATCATAAAATCGAAAATCTTGCTTGAAGCTGATAAATTCGAATGCATAAAGGGTGATTCAGCTAAGTATGCCATCCAAGTTACTTGTAAACTATTTGGTATATGCAAAAATGGTTCAAATGAAAGTTGTATGGTTTTAAGAGTAACACAAAATGTAATAATTAATTCTGTTCTATTTTGCTTTTTCATCGAGATATAAAGGTCACTTTGTGATTTTTTTATCGTAAATGGTTTAATCTTATGGTTGAACAAAGAATTGAACCCTGAATCATAAAAACTATAGGGTATGTTGGGTAAAAAACTAATAGTTACCGAGATATTCTCTGTTAATGATTTTGAATGTATGTAATGCTAATTTGAATGCTCAAAATGTGCTCCATTAGGATTGGTACATTTGCACAATCGTTCGGTAAGTGCAAGTGATACACATTGAAGCGTGTCTTGAGTTACAGTATAAATAAATAACTTTTGAATAGCACTTCCTTCTGCCAACTTAACTCATGTAGCAACAATTTCAAACTGAATATCTAACAATCAACGCAGAAAATAAGATACGCCTCGAGTGATACAATGTGAACAATCAGGTAAGAATTATATCATTATTCGTTGCACGGATTGTACATTTGGAAGTTTCTGGATATTCGTTGAAAATTTGTATCCCCATAACTATTAGCTTTTTACTGTTTTTAACCCACATACTGCTTGATTTTTTTCTTTGGAAAAATCTCAGAAACGAAGTTAATCACGAGATACCAAGGAAGCCAGAAGAAAAATCGTATCGTTAGACCATGATTCGCATAACTCATGATGATGACTCTCCAACATGTATCACTTGCACTCATTGATCGATTACTCAAATATATTAATTATAACGGTGAAAATCTTGACTTGCATTAAAAAAATTAAACTTCACCTCCGGAAACCAAAATTTTTTAACTTTTTAAAATGTAATCCTGTAGATTTTGGCTACAAAATACCGAAAATCCAAGTTGATGTGTTAGGAATTCAGCAGTGCAAAAGATATTCCTGTTTAAACTTCAGCGATTTTAAGCGTTTTCGACAAGTAAGGGCGCCGCCATGTTGATATGTAGTGACCGTCGCGCGTCGTCTATCGAGCGGACCGCTAGATGGCAGCACAAGCACACGGTGATGTCGATAACGTAGATTTGCAAACGTAGTCTCTCCAACCCGCGAAACTTGAACTATACCATCTCTTTGAGATCCTGTATATGATCCTGTATATTTTGATTACTAGACTGCGGATCTTTATGTAAAATAGAAATCGTTTAAATATATTGCAAGACACAGGAGCCAAATAGAAATTTCTTATTTTTTTAAAATTACCTTATCAAGCTGAAACTAATACACTGATGTCCTTAAATCTTTTAATATGTCCACTGCTTTAAATTGTACGTACCCATTTTTGTCATAAATGCATAAAATCCGCAGTCTAGTGATTACTGTTCGATGACAGCTTGTCTCAGAATAAAGTGTACATACTGAGAAATCGAATAGCATCTCAAAGCACAGCCACCGACGAGTATCTCGTCGGTGGCACAGCTCAAAGATAGCCGCTCTACGTTATCGACGTCACCGTGTGGTTGTACTGCCATCTAGCGGTTCCGCTCGTTGACGACGCGCGACGCTTACTACATACCAACAGGACGGCGCGGTGCGGCGCGGCGCGGCGCCCTTACCTGTCCAGCGCAGTGCAGATTTCGTTTGTTGGAGAAATCAGTGCGAACGGATGGAGAAGTGAAGATAAATATAGACAACTATTCGATAAATATATTATGTTTTCATATCGTTATTATTCGTTGAGAATGAGATTGAAAGGTAATAAAAGTATATGAAAACATGTGTGTAGAAAGAACTTCTGTTAATAAAATTGCTCACAATTAATATTAATAATCAGAGCTTTTTACCGAAAGTTTTAAGATTTATTTATGAAAGAAAAATTTTAACATAATTAGTTTCGTTACTACAGTTAGTACTACATAGTTTCTTTATTTAATACTGCCTTGCTCGTATAATAATAAAATAATAGAAACGCGTGCAGTATTCTTTTAAGGAGAATTAAGAATAAGACACGTGAAGCAAGTACATATGTATAACGAGAATTACATCGATTTAAATATTTTCGTAAGCTACGGTAGACTTGCCGTCGTAAGTAAATTGGTCAGCTATTTTATAACGTCTGTCACGTATGAATGGACTTATAAACGTTATTCATTGAGTAACCACGCATGCGTGTTACGCTAGCCAAACATGTAATAATTTAACGCACGTAAACTGTGAAACTCCATCCACTACACAACTTACACTTTCATTTCGTTACCCTGAAACGTGTATCGGAGTTTGTTAACCTTTCCACAACCAAATTAATTGAATAATCTTAATAGAACTTTTTGAATTTGCAAAATTAAGAACGATACAATTAATTTCATTATAGAAACACACAATCGTCGTTAAGTTAACGAGAAAATAGCTATAACTTATATTATAATCGATATAAATTATTTCCTCTAACAAATGAGTGAGTTGACCGTAGAATTCTTATTGTACTCATCAGATAAAATGTTAGGATTATTAGGAAAATGATAAGAATTATAAAAGAAATAGAAAAAGAAGGATTATAATAGAATAAAGTAATGTCTAAATATATGTGTACAATAATAATCACTGTTCTCATTCAATGCTTCGAAAGTAAAAAAAAGACATGGGTAATACTTGTTTAATAAGAATCGTGTACAGTCATCGATAAAGTTCGAAATTCCAATTGTGCATTATTTATAATAAAGGAAAAATGGAAGCTATTGTAACCTAAAATTAGCCAAGTTCGGGTTTTAATGAAATTTCGCAGACTTAGGAATAGCCCGGAAATAATAGTTATACAATATATTTTTATAGCTGTGTTAACTCACACTTGAGTGGTGGAACCACTTTCCAAATTGCGACACCCAAAATGTTCATTACGAAACGGTTAAGAATAGAGAAAATGCTAAACATTTACATTATGTTTTTAGCTCAGAATACAATCTTTAAAACAATTATTAAAATATTTATATAATTTTCTGAACAATAAACGCGCAAAATTCATTTTGTTTATTACCGCTCGCAATATTCGCGATAATGCTGCATGCGATGTATGAATTATAAATACAGTAGCAACTCGATAAGTGTCATCACATTACTATCAATTGGGAACGCCTCTTGCTCACATATATACATTATTCACACATGCTTGTGTCCCTCCTCTGTCGCCTAGCAGGAATGTATACGGTGTCTCGTATGATCGCAGTGACACGCACACGGATAAGCGACGCATAGAGCGAGCGTGACACTAGCTGTCACGTAAGTGTAAGTGTTTTGTGCTGCGAAAGTTGACAGTTATCCAGTGGTTACCGCACTATACAAAAATCGTAAGTAGGGTACTTGACCCTATTAGTGAGCCTGTCCCTATTAATGTGCTTTCATATTTAAATAAGTAGTAAAAATTAAATAGAAAAATAAATACCGAAACTATTTCGTTTAATACAACTGAACTATTAATGCATATGTTAAAAAGGAAAATATTGCATTTCTTAACTCTTAAAGCGTATATTAAACATTTTTCTTTCTCGACAGTTTTACCTGAATACGTTGTCAAAAAAGCTAAGGTAGAAGGCGAAGTTTTTAAATAGAAATAACTGTACGCTAAATGTGAAGAGTACCTACACTGAAAATTCAAGTTAAATATTTTATATCTTCTAAACTATCATAATTCCTTACATGCATTCAAGCACAAGTTTACTTTGTACGAATAAGATTATTTCACATTAATTCGCCTGTGTAATTTCTGTTCGCCACCTTCCCGGTAACAAGTCCGTTTTCGCGGAGCGTAATACGGGTGAGAACGACGCGTTCCAATTCGAGTAATAACTCTAATTCGCCCATCCCAAATCAGATGGATGGCGAAGGCTATATATTCTTTAAAAATATTCTTATTTTTCTCAGTAAATTGTATTTAAAAGCATGGATCCAAGCTCCAATTGATGCAGAAGCTCCAAGACAAACCCATGAGTTTTTAAAAAATCTATACGCGTATAGTGCCATCAGTGATCATATACATAAGTCGCGTAGCATTTTTCTAATCATTTATGGTATCTAACACCCGAAACTGTAGCGCTAGCCTTTTTTCACCCAATATTCTACATCGTATAAAAAAAACAAATGGTTATAGTTTTAGATACTGTTAATGTTTTACATTAGTAAAATTAAGATTAGTAGTTGATTCAAATAATGTAAACGAGTACGTTGATAGCAATATTGCAACCTTCATGATCACTTTGTTTTTTTTTTAGTGATCCACATAGTGATCTATTCCAAATGTAAATACAGTAATGTCACGATTTAAGCGCGACGGAGGCGCCGATCTATTTGTAAGCCACTTCGCCTACCCCTTTCACTATGGGGCATACCGCCGCATACCCCGCGAGGGGCCAAGAAGCTGGAGTTGCCCGGTCACCGAGCATATATCGGGTATATCGGTGTGAACCACTACTAATCCAATTACAAAACTTGGTTATTTTTATTACTTTTATGGGACCTGCACCAACTTATTTCTGGCATTTTTCTGATTAAAATGAGACTAAACACGATATAATTTCAACCGCATTTAGTGGTTCAATTGACTAGTATTGTCTCACCGATACGCTATTTTCCTTTTTCCTTTTCTACATTCGACGTGGTCGACACATGCACAAAAAAATATGTAGTATCCCATCACGATCTAATCAAGAAAATATTTAAATATTGCACGAATAAAATTGAGAATACTTCAGAAAATACTTTCAAAACGTTGTGCTTTAAGAAACTGTTAAAATCCAAAAATCGAAAATTTTGAAGTTCCTGTGTAGGCCCAATATTTGGGGGGGGGGGCTAAACGACAAATGAAGAAACTCGATTTTTAAAGTTCCAAAATTATCAATCATATTTTAAAGAATTAACGGAACATTTAGAACTAACGCTTGTCGCATTCAAGCAATATGTATTACGTAGAACAAATATTAAAATTCCCAGGACCTTTAACTTTAAATAGGTGTTTTTAAAAGGTTTTTATAAACTAAATACGAGTTGTTAATATTTTTGCGTAGTTTTCAAATAAATCAAAGTTCCTTTTTTCTTTAATTGACAAGTATAAAAAATATTCGAATCGAGTTAAAGAAATACTTTTAGTACTTACATTATTAATCTATTGGTATGAGGTTCAGATTTCTATCTCCTAAAGTTACAAACAAATATTTTAACAATTTGATATATGATTTGTTTTCAAAGAAAAAATGTTCAATATTTTAGGAAACTCTTGTCCGCAAAGTGTTAAATTCTTTAATATATAAACACTGCATAGAAACAGGTTGGTTCATGTGCATCTGTGAAAGACAATTATGTACATTTTGATTGTGCCTATTCTCGGAATTAATGCTGCATTAATATTGCATGAGCATTTTCTGAACGAAAGTATTCCCGTCACGTATTAATGACCAAACGCGAATCATTCACCGAGCGTTCGAGCATTGTTAAAATTTATTCTGCAAAAAATACAAGCGTAAAGTGTAAATCATTTTACGACTAGAACAATTATTGAGAATGAAGCGGAAGTGTAGGAATTCATTGTAAATGATGGATGCGGCGAGACTCAAAATTTCGTATACATATATTAGTATAATAATATTACTTAATCATGACTTTTGCATGTTTTCGTAAAAGAAATAGGAATATTACCAATACAGTTTAAAAATGATGAAACGAACTGTGATTTGACTAATATTTAGTATACAGGGTGTCTCATCCGATTTTAAATTCTTGATTTTTTCGCTATTATTACTTATAGCGAAAAATGTTTTAGAGGAAATGTAAACGACTTTTTTTTCTTGAGAGGACGCGTAAAAGTTATAAGAACGTCAACTTCGTTTTTCAAAAATAGAATGATGGTTTGTGTTAATACACCAACGGATGCAGCTCTACATTAGTTGTAAAAATGGTATTAACGTACTTATGTCGAAAAGTTACTATTTTACGAGATATTCAATTGAAATAATTCTTTACTGCCACCAAAATATTAAATACAAAATATCATTCATGAATTTGTTAATATTTTAAGTTTTTGTACACGCATGCTATTATTTTGTTCTGCTAAATTTTGGCAAAAATGTTATTTTGGAAAACTATTGTTGACAAATTTATTTGTCAAATAAAACTGAACAGGTCCCTAAAATCCAATTTGATTTTACTTAGGGTGACCTGTCCAGAGAATGGACACCTCCCAGTGAATCAACATAATTCGAAATAAACGAAAAAATTACATTTATGACGCCCTCTTCATGTTAAAAATGCAGTAAGTGTATATGTATTGTAAGTTCACAGATGTCTCGCTAAAGAGATTTAATTTTGTTTATAACATATTATATTTAGACATGCCATATTACAATTTAGCAGTCGTTCGAGCGACATCCCACTTATTCAAGGTAAGTATACCTAGATAGGACAACCATCGTATATGTATACATATTGTTAGAATTGTGTTCTGGAATGTAAGAACTCAACAATGACACAGCCTTCTTATTTTTTATCGAAATAGTGTGTATACATATACACTAATATACAGGGTGTCCCACGTAACAGTTTTCACGAGTTTTTAAGTACTTGCGATAATCTGACAAAAAAAATTTTCAACAAAAGTTGATCAGTTTTCGATTGGCTATATATTCCAATAAAAAAGTTCGAAAAACATTTTTTTTATAGTATTGTCAAGGTCACCTTCATTTTTTAAAATGGCACTTTGTATTTTTGACTTAACAGTATTATAGCCGGTGTCAAGACGAATTCAACGACCTAGTATACCGTGACCTTGGGATGACTTTGAAGGCGAAGAAATGAAAATTTCAACAAAACATGACAATCTGCTTGAATGGGTGATAATAACTTGTGTTTATTATTAAGACTCGAAATTACATTCAATTCAGAAACCTTGACTAAATGAACGCAAACGATTTCGTAGAATAGGTCACATCAAATGTTCGAATATAATCCGTTTTGTTGTAGGCACAATTCCGTTCTTCGTAGTAAATTTGCATTGGTTGCTTACTAGCAGATTGTCAACAATAAATAAAACATGGTCAAATGGACAAGGTCAAAAAGGTGGTATCCACTAAATTCAGTTTTTTATTGTCTATCATGCTATCGTAAAAAAATACTATTCCATTTAAAAAAACATCGGTGACCTTGAAATTTCATTAAAAAACACGACATAAAAAATTTTTTCTTTACCATTATATTTGCCCCCTGCAATAGTGTCACTTTGTCCTCTGAAGTTTTTTGATAGAACTGTAAATACAAAAGATATTTAGGTGTTCCTATTTATGTGGGACACCCTGTATACATATAATTTCAAAAGACATGCAGCTCGAGTGTTCATTCAGAAATAGTGTATAGAAACCAGGTGCAATGTGAAAATAAATGGAAATCGTGTAGATCTTAATGTGTGCTATCTTTTTGTCCCGGATTGTGCAGGATTATCGAAGCTCGGTCAATATTTAGAATCGTAAGTTTGCATTAACCAACCGGAATGGGTACGCCGAGAACGCTGCACCATTTCCGTCTCGTGGACATTACGACTATTACGAGTAGAGAAACAGTTCGAATTCTAGTCTCGTTGGCTTGCGCCTCTCTCGTATTCTTTCATGCTTTAAAGTATAGCTTAAAAGCGATAAGTGAACAGCTTCTCGTTTCAGGAGGCACGCCCCGAAGTCGAAGCGAAGGAAGAAAACTCGGCATTCCTCCTTTTTCTCGGCTGTGTGCACAGTGTGCTCTGCACTTGCTCCTCAGCATGGGGTCGCGTCGGTAAAAATGTAAGAGCCTTTACTCTACGGGTTCCTGTGTTTTGTAGATCGTCTTTCGGTATATCGCTTCCATGTGCTGATGACGATGCGACCGGCCTCGATCCTTCATTCAGCTGAGTCCTGTTCAATTCCGTTACAGCTCTTCTCTTTCAAATACACGAATTTCAATACCCAACCCAACCTTTTCGCTTTGTTAATATTGAAACACGTACGTTGTCATTCCTGCAAAATCTATCGAGAATTTATACGCGATAGCTTGACGTATCGAACATTCTGCGCGTTCACAAAAAGATTATCAAGTCAACGAAGATCGTCCGATACCAAATAAAAATAATAAAGTGTATCCATTCGAAAATGCTAAAATTTTATCCAGTGATATTTGTTCGTCACTGCTAAGATTCAAGGTAATCTCAAGGTTACAGCTAAGACTTGTTTTTATCAAGACGCCATCACGAATTCATTCGCGAAGATTTACAAAAATATAACAGCAGGAAATAAAAAACGTTTGTATATATTGTATACTATAGATAGGTAGTAGGTGATACGTGGATACGATATTCGGCACATCTTTGATATCTCAGGAGCAGTCTGACAGGTTCCTCGTTAATACTCTGCCTCGCTCGCTCTTAATAATCCCATTCACTTTCTTCGTCAACCGGTTCATCCGAAGGATCCAGTAAGTCGTGAATAATGACGCGCTCTGACCTCCTCACGATGATCGACGACTCCTCGGCTTCATGAATATCATTGGGGGGGGGGGGGGGGGAGTTCTTACTGCATATATGTGTACTTACTAGGTACATACTTACTACTTTTCATATCATTAAATTAAATGATTCTACGTCTTTGAAAAATTTTTATACAAACAAATAAGATGTTCGTTAAATTAAAAAATATTTGATGACATCAACGATGTCTTTTCTGTATATTACAGTACGTAAATACACGTAATCGTGTGGAGTATGCTCGTTAAAATTCATGATTTCGAAAAGGAATATTAGATTTCAATGTGTATACATATATGTATATCAAAACAACTGGCTTCCACATCATTGTTACGTCAGCAACGTAATATAGTGTATATAGTGTATGCAATTAGACGTATTTTTATTTCTATTCTGCAAATGAAAAATATATACATATATGTTATTCCTGTTTCCCAATGTTCCTTTAGCTACCAACACAATTGGCAGAGAGCCAGTTAAATACACAGAAACCCAAGATTTCATGTAGGACAAAGGATGCTGATTCATAGAGAGGGAACGTATAAACAAAACGAAAACCTTAAAAATATATATAAGTACTTAAGAACCACTGTTTCATATGTAATTTACGATCCAACCTGGTAATTAAGTAAGTCAATGTTGATGAGTAAGAGACTATTAAGAACTGTAAGAACCAAGCAAAACATGGTTAAAAAATGAATCTCTATGATTGCACCATGGCCAATAAGTATAGAAATCACTTTCGAAACGTCATTAGTTGCAATTTACAGTAATGACGGATAATTTACAGAGATGAAATAGGGAAAATGATTGTCGGGGAAATGTCGGTGATCTCCAAATGTCGGTGAGTTAATATTGTCAACGAAGTTAGATGTCGATGAAGTCGTGCCGGTGAAACGATTTTCGTTGAAATAATTGTCAGTGAGATAAGGGTAACCCGTTATTTATTGTACTACTAAGCAAATATTTAAAATTTGCATGAAATATATGCTTGAACATATTAGGAAACCAAAAATATGTTAATTTAATTATGGTTAATGTACAAAGTAATGTAGTGTACAAATATTAATAACAGTTACCGTAATTAGTTCAATTGTGCCAATTTATGATATTATAAATTGTATAATATTACAAATTATAATAAACAATTTTGATTTGGGTACAGCATAACGAACTTACATCGTCAATGTTTTCTTAAATAATTATTAATAAATATAATTCAAATAAGTAGATTATTTATTGGAAGAGAGAAATGGAAGGGGAAGTAAAAGTGCAAAAATGTCTAAATTGAAATATTGTAATTATGTCGATTTGCACGCTTTCACATGTTATTAGAATATTTAATAACCGAGATCCAACTCACGGTCAGACCTACATTTGTGGAATTTGAGGAAACCAATAAGCATTAACCTTGCGTTTTCATAGCGACTCCGCCATTTACAATGTAAATGTGCAAAAGGGATTGGAGGATGCGGTAGGGTAGGGAAGAATAGATGAATTCTAGCCGATTGTTCGCTTTGAATGGGGCACCTTGCTCACTCCCAGCTCGATCCCTTTTTTTCGTGGCTGCAGGTGAGCTCGAAATTTCGACGTCAATGAGCCGGAATAACAACTTTCCAAAGAGGCTACACAATGCTTTCAATGGGGAATCCGTTCTAAAAGGTCCCGTAAACTTTCCATAAGGACAATTCACCCTAACTGTCAAAAGATAATCTGATGACGCGTATAGATCTAGCAATGCTATAATTAGAATTTTCCTTTGTAAGTCACTGTGACCCAAGGGGTACATTTTTCTGACCTGAAGTGTCGCCTTGTTCTATGCTATCGGTACAGGTACATATTTTCTTTCGAAATCACGCATTTTTTCAATTTTTTAGATTATAGATAATAGCACGTGAACAGCTGCATAACTTGTCACTCTATAAAAATTGCTACGATCAGAATTTGTTTAGTTCAACAAAAGGAGAGCATATATGTATTGGAAAAATTGGTAAAATTGAAATAAATATGTACATTGATATTTTGCGATATTCCTTTTGAAATACACGTTCAAACAAATGTTATGTATAATTACACGCATAATTGTCATATTATTAAACATTAGAATTTGGAATAACTAAAAATATCATAAGTTTAGTTAGAATAAACAATACTATTATTATTAGAACTTCGACATAAGGATCATTCCATGTGATGATAGAAAAGAATGTCTTCGTATCGAAGGATTGCTGGAAAATTAAATATTACAGTGCTAGTCACTTAACTGCGCCACCTGAATTTACTCGTAACCTACTTGTTGCATCAAATAATGTTTCAAACAAAACCTGTTAGACATTAACCGGTACATACAATATAATAATTAGTTTTTTTTATATTTCACTTTGTTATTGAAATACGTAAGCGACCTTGAGTTTTTGTTTCACAATGTGTAATATGTGAGGTAAAAAAAGTAATAAGGCATGTGGAGCGAAAAAGTAATAATTACCGAGATATTCTTCGGTTAATCTTTGGTGGAAGTATGATGACAAAACTTTTTTGGGTTTAATTATTTGTTTGCGAATCTTTCACTAACGTATTTGTAACGTTTTTCTGATTAAGATGAATCCAAACACGATACAATTTGAATCACGTTGACTTGTTTAATCGACGATTGAGTAGAGCCTCATACGCCTATATACCCTAATACCCTAATACGGATAATCGAGGTTGATACTAAACCGTGGATTCAACAACTAAATACGATCTAAACCGCACCATGTTGGGTATCATATTAATCGGAAAAGCGTCGCGAACATGTTGGTGAAAGTTTCATAAAAGAATACTTAAAAACAAACAAGCTGTTATTGAATTTGAGCGACCATGCGTTGAAGATCATTCACTGAAGAATATCTCGGTAACTGTTACTTTTTCATACTATATACCTTAATACTTTTTTACTCAGCATTCAATACTCTTTCGAATCGTATATTTAAGTATCACACATTATGATACAAAAACTCAAGGTCACCCTTATATCTCGATAAGTATCGAGAGATGAAGAAACTAATGGTCACATTGCATGTCTTGATCTATACAAAGGAACTTTTTGTTATGCAACGAGTAGGTTACGAGTAGATTTAGGTTAAGTGTACAGTTAAGTGACTCACCCTGTATACTATATGTTATGGCTAGCGATTAAGCTACACGATATATCAAATATCATGGAACAACAGATAATGTGACTCGACATACGAGGCCTCGGAAAGAACTGATAGTAAAATTCATTAGCTGTCCGAATGTGATAAATTTAAAGCAGCAGTTGACATCCAGAATGTCGACATCATCGAATGTCGAAATAAATATAAGCGCAAGGATCGTTCAATAAAGAGGAAATAAATTGCATTGTCATTGTTTGCACTCTTTCCGGATATCTTTCTGTGTACACTATTTTGACTTTGTCTCTTATTTTCACCACTTTCATAAAAAATTCGTCAGTATCACATCTACTTTTTTCTGCGTAGAATAATTCCTCTGACTGTGACCCTGAATGACCTTGAGTAATTACAGGCACTGAATTCCTGGTATAATGAAAAGGACTATTATCGTAGGAAGGTGTTTAAAAGGGGGTGTGGTCCCCTGGGGTTTAAAAAGTTGAAGGTGACCTTGCGATCTCTAAAAGGAACTAACATAAATACACAAATATTTGCATGGCATCGTGAGAACTCCACTGAACCATTCAACTTTGTCCTTTTTAATTTAATAACGCTTTGTGGCGAAGCAGATAAAAATGTGCATACGATTTTCTTTGACACGTGCTGGAATACAATAGTTGATGAGCATGGAATTAAAGGATAAAGACAAACCACACATCCTGGTAATCTTCCGCCTTCTCTGTCTTGTTTTGTCCTGTTCGAAACTCATTACAGCTCCGAGATACCTGTTCATGTTTATGCAGGCCTGTAACAACGAACGAGAACAACATCAGTGTGCGTGCGTGTGTATGTGTATGTGCATTTACGAGCGCAATTTAAGCCTCACTTTATGCATCACAGCAAACGCGAAAAATAGAACATTGCCTCAGAGGCAAATTTTAAAAAGTGAGTAACTGCATCTTTGTTGGCATATTTTTTTTCATACTTTAACATCTTAATGTTCTGGAGTTTATTTTCATAGTCTTTCGTAGAATCCAAATATTTGCTATTATATTTTAATTATTTTTCAACAAAATATAATACTTCTTCTGGAGCTAGCAGTGTATGAATGCGTATTCTGTGTTAAAGTTAAAATACCTGTTCGATATACAACCATCTTTACATTTCTTTCGAGGCATAGCAAGTTATGAATAAGTGGTTTAACAAACTTCCTTCACCTAAGGCGTAAAAGTTTTTTAGTATATGTAATTGTAAATAATGACATAGAATGATTGACAATTTTGTTTGACTCGCCAACGAAAATACATTCTCATTGAATTGTACTTTATTCAGAGGAAAATATTAATTTTTACGTATTTTAATCTCATTGGGCAAAAATACCGCAGTAATAGGTACATTTACCTATGTAGGGCCTATACATATGTGATGGCCTGAACATGATTCCAAAAACCGAACAGATCGTTCACGTTGAGGATCACTGGCAATACCTCATCTCTTGTGAATCTATGTGTTTTATTTTCTGTGTCGTAAATAATATCCGTGTTGTAGTGTTATGAGGTTTTAGGTTAGGGCCTCAGATCCTCATTTCCAAAATATAGTAGAACCCCAATTATCCGATCCTCCGTTGTCCAAAGTCTTTAGTATCCCGCCATGCTTCAGGTGTAAATAACTCAATGTAAGGCGACCCATATGCAACATTATTTATTGTACATGTTAATAAAAATTGAATCTAGCATTATAATAACTGTGTAATCGTGGTTAAACTGTAAGTAGAAAAATGTCGAAGAAAATTGGTGCATTAACTAAATATGTTTGCCCGTTTATAACATTATGATAAAATATGCCATTTTATTCGAGAAAATGTATAGAATTATTTCGTTCAAGAAATAGTTGTAGCATTCTCGATTAAGCCGCAAAAAATACTTACAATAAAAATGTTACTTTCGTTGATTTTGACTTTTTCAAAACTGAAGATAAAAATTGTTTCCAGATTCGTGTTTAGCGCGTCAAGATCTATAGAAATATCGCGAAATGGCTATTAGAACTTATAAAGTAAGTGTTATATTTAGTTAACACGTGACTACATTATTGTTGCACTGCAAGTGTCTAATATAGGATTATACATTTATTATATTAATTTTCAAATATTCGTTCGTGCATAAGAAAGTGTAAACTATTTCATTTCGCCTGATAATAAATTTAAATTATTGTTTTATCTTGTGTAGACTGTCTCATCTCGTAATAAAAACAAATTTTTCAAAACGGTCTGGAATTTTTATCATTTGAAGTTATATTAAATTAAATAAAATAAATGTGTATACATACACATTATTTATATCAAGTAACATCTATTCTATTTATGTGTATTGTGAAGTGGAAACATTCAAGATATTAGACATTGGATAAACGTTACCGAAAATCATATTGATTTCTTTTTCTAGCACGGAATTACTCGCCTCGATAAAGATAACATCAAAAGGAAATAGGGGGCGTGGAGGATCTTACGCGATCTATCCTTCTGTATATTTCTCACGTGACTCGGAGGTGCTACGAGTCGTGTCCTGTTCACCCATTTTCGAAGGACCTTAACCAACCATGACCGGAGTAGCTTGCATGCTACTTATCTTTAATACCGTAGACTCCGCTGACACGAAACCTCCTCGAGTTTCATTCCTATATTTACGATGCTCCTTCCACTCGGTACACTCAATTTTCAAATCAGCTCAATTATTCGAAAATTGGACGTTGCGTTTAGAACGAACAAGTTAATTTAATTGCGACACATTAATTTACGTATACATATACTTAAGACTTAAGGGGAGGTTCCGATATAGATCTTTGAAAAAATCGATTTTTCTTTTTACATTTTTCACTTCTTTGATATTTACAGAATAATTAGTTGAAAGGCGAAATTTCATAAATTACCAAAGTTATGTGTGTATTGTGTTTTAGTATTGGCTTTTACCTAAACGCAAAACTTGAAACACATTTTTCTCCAAAGAAAAACTAATGAATCAATTTGAATTTTTCAATTGAAGAATATACTTTCTCCAAGGCAGTAAACGTTCAATACCTTGAGTTTCTTCAAAACTACTAATATAATATATTAGTCTACTTTATTTTAGAAAAATATTAATGATTTGTTAATATATAACTGTTTCAAAATGTTCATTTTATTTCCTGTTTACTTCGTTTCGTAATTCCTTGTCTAGAAGTTTACAATCAAAAGAAAACATTCCTGTCAAGTATTTGAAATGTTAACTACGTACTAAGGTTACAACATTCCAAGTATGTATGTATGAATAATTCGTGACAGGATGCTCATTTAATTTTTCCAATTTAATTCTGTTCGTGTGCAACTACTTCTGTGAAATAAATATATAAACATTTTAATTTCACTGTCTTATTCCTCGAGAGTAGTTATCGTTTATATAGTAAAAAAAAAACTTAATGATATCAATGGTTTTCTCCGAATAAAAATACGAGTCGGCTGCCAGATATTATTGCTTAGAATATTCGATGATAGCATCAGAGTTTAGGTTCTAGCAACTGAAAGAATATGTCTGTGTAACTGTACGTGTACGCAAAGAGAGCCGGATATGATAAGAAATTATCATTCGGGGGCACGAACGCGAACGGCGCGGCGCGGCGAGCCCACACAACTGTTCAGGACTCGGCTTTATCGCCGTAGAACTTGATAACATGTCAAAAACAGTGATATAGGTACATGGGAAACTTTTGAATACAATATCAAAGGAAATATAGTAATATTATTGTATATTTAGACATTAACGTATAATATCATTTGCCTAACCAAATCCAGACAATGTCCATACATATGTACATACAATAATATAGTTAATAAACATCACCCCAAAATCACGCGACCTTTCATAATGATTTAATTAGGGAACCGAAGATACGAAATTAAAATGATTCCGTTTCAAATATTATTTTATTCTATTCTATATCCAAATTATTCAGAATAATGAGACAAGATATTTATAATAATACACATGTAAGAAAGAGTTGTTACTACGTCACTTGGAATTGGCCGCTAAAATATTACAGATTGTTCTACAATTACAAGAAACCTACCAATTCTTTGTAATTCTTGCTATTCAATTCTATCCATAAAACATATTCTTCTCGACTGTTCGGCGCTTCAGACACAACGACTAACCTTTTAACTTTTAACATACCAACCAGTATCAGTGACTACAGAAATATAGCCAAAAAAATATTGTGTTTATTCTTGCTTTTCCCAAAGCTGTAGGTTTTTATTATAAAATATATATTATTATTATTATATATATATTATATAAAATACTGTAATTAGATTATACATACATATACATAATGTGATCGCTAATGACCTAGCTAGATGTTTGGATTTTACCATCCTGTTTAGTTTTACTTGACAAAAATAACATTTTTGTCAAACACACTTGTTTGTTATGCTGAACTATACACATATTATTGGTTATGGACCGCGATACATCTATGCAGTATCTACTATTATATAATTGATATAGATAGATAGATATAGTAAATGCTGCAAAACAACTTTATACATGAAAGTGTAAAAATTGTGTGACATCTGTCCGTTCGTAAATCGGTGTGCGTAGAGAAGAAGACTTGCTCGGAAAAAGGGATTTGAAGCGGGTAAATACATTCTGAAATTTATAAGTGGATCGGCGTAGTGGTGGTAGCCGTGGGCATCGTTTTTGCGCGGGAAAGGTATTTTCGTTCTGGGATCCGCTTTGTTGGTCCGTGTGTTAAAATATCTTTGCACGTTAGAAAGTGTTTGCGGTCGGAAGATATTTTAGGACATGAAAACGTTTCCTCGGTGAGGTGAGGTCAACGAAGTCGTAGCATAAAGGAGGGAACTACGAGCGATAAAAACCTCGTAATGCATCTTAAATACAAGAATTTTCTGATACGATAATAAACAGCCAACACGAAATTCACCGAACGACACGCTCCTCTGTGCAGACTGTTTCACGGATACAATATAAAATCCGAATCATTACCAACGAAAACGGAAATAAAACGGTAGATTGGAAAGAAAATGGAACCGCGTTGCGTTGCCCCGTTACTCCGTTACTATCTATGTAAATACAATAATGTACATGCATTTTTGTCAGATACTCGGCCTCTTTGTTTCCTTGTAGGGGGAATTCCTCTAATGCCGGACAATATAATTATCTATAACATTTAAAACCGATCTACCGAGCTGTTGTATCATGTAAAATAATGAATATAGGTGTGCATAGGGAAGAAGATCAGTTGACTGTTCCGGCTGATCAGAATCAGCTGCATCGTACAAACTATAAACTGTTGTATCCAGAGACCAAAAAATAACAGTTATTTTAGACATTTTTCAGATTTTTCGGAAAATGAAATAATTAAAATATTCCAAGATTTATCTGTTATGGTTACAAATAACCAATACCAATTTAATTTTCTTTTCTAGGTGTATGCTTACGAACATATGTTTACGTTGCCGTGAAATCCAAAAGAGAGTTGAAAATTAATACATATTTTGCCAAAGGTAATGCGATGAAACAATTGTGTATTGAAATATTCCTGACTCTATTATTATATGTATATTGTGTAAGGCGCAGCAAATTCCTTGACTGCTCTTGTCCTTTGTATTTATTGTACTTCTTCCTATTTGAATTGCGTAAAAGAAGTTCAGCTACCTTGTCTTCAAAACAGAGTTGCAAAATATAAGTAAAACAGTAACATGTGTGGGAAACGAGTCACGCGGGTACCATGATACCTACATACTATGTACATACATACTTACATCGGATCATAGAACAATTGTGCTTATTACTATAAAGGTTAACATGGTGTTTACATTATTTAGTTGTCAACCTTTAGGTTACACAGTTCCTGTATACTGTTTACATATAAAATATATATTCTAGAAACATTATATTTGTTCTACTTTAGTAAAGTAATAAGATCGAAATCCTAACTATATATTATATGACTACATATCTATACACAAGTGAAATCCATTTAAGTTACAACCAATGAGATCGAACAATACAGATAACCATAAATATTAATGTTTTTCTTATGCTTTAATACTTCTAATGATAATCACTAGACTGCGGATTTTTACGCATTGATTAAGAAATTAACTGGGTGAAATAAAAAAGAGTGAAAAATATAAAAAATCGAAGAATATTATCATCCTGTTTTCAACGTAAAAAGACTATTAAGGGGTGAAATGAATTTCTATTTACCTACTGCTTCCTCCAACCGAGGCAGAATATTTTTATTTTGCATACAGATCCGCAGTCTAATAATCACATTACACTTCAATCCAATAATCTACATAGAAAACTATCACAAAAAAAATTAGATTGTAGCATAACTTGGTTCTATTGCAAATATAAATATGTTATATAACTATACCTATCAACAACCATTTTATAATTGATTGATTGTAATTCTCTACTTCGTTAATAAATGAAACGAAGATATTGAAGATAACCGAGCTCTATGTTGCGACATAGAAATGTTATACATACACCAATATAACACCAAAGCAATTTGAGTTTATTGTTATTATAACTGAACTTTTCTTCATTAAAGTACAGTCCCCGACACTTGATTAAACGCAGTGATAGTTTTCCTGTATTGGTGTTTACTAGACTCCGAATTAATATTTTCTATATTTCTACGAACAGTAGGTATTATTTAATGAAGATTTATGAATTTAAGTTGGTATATGATATACTTAATGTAAAAATTCTCTATTTTTTAAAATATAATTCAAATTTTCCCGCGTCACTAGAATAACCGCATCTAGGTTTTCTTTTGTTTCCGGTTGCCGCCATTAGTAGCAGACGAACTTCTATAACAAAAATGGGGGGCGCGCAAAACAGTTGAATTCCAAAGAAATTGGAAAAATTTAGAAATTGCTAGGAGATTAGGAAGAAGCGAATTCGTAATTCGTTCCTATCTAAAAAATAGTCAAAATTATGGGAAGTTGTACAAAGGCAGAACGAAACAAGCTCTTTAGAAAAAGGAAAAGCGAGTAATTTTGCGTATTGCTCCGAATGCATGTAAAAGTTCTAAGCAAATTGCCCAGGAAGCTAATGTTTCATCTTTTGTACGCGCAGTACAAAGATTTTTAAAAAGAACGCCAACACTTAAAAGAAAGCGTTTCAAAAGAATGCCATGTTTGAAAGGACATCATGAAGAAGACAGATTCAAGTTTGCAAAAAAACATATGGGTTGAGTTATGAAATGGGTAAAGGTCGTCTTCACAGACGAAAAAAAATTTAATTTTGATGGTTCCGATGGCTATTCTTTTTATTATCACGATTTGAGAAAGGAAGAAAAGATTTTATCACGTCGCCAACATGAAGGAGGATCTGTCATGGGTTGGGGAGCTATTAGTTCGAAAGGAGTGATTGATTTAAAAATTCTGAAAGGACGGCAAGATTCTAAAAAAAATACCTGGCGATTTTGAAAGCAACGAAAATTAAGATTTTTGAAGTTTTAAAGACTGATCAGTGGATATTTCAGCACGACAATGCCCCAATACACACTGTGAAGTTAATTAGAACATGGCTTCATAGGCAAGAAATAAATTGTTTAACATGGCCGGCATTGTCGTCAGATCTAATATTATAGAAAATGTCTGAGGACACTTAACCAGACGAGTACATATAAATAATCGTCAATTTAATTCTCAAATTAAATTTTCTTAAATTATATTGGCACCTCGTGAAGTTTACAATTTTTCACAATTGCATTTACAATGTAAACTCCTATGTCTTTCTCAATTCTTCTTCCTTTTTATTTCTTAAAATCTCCATTCGTTCTTCGTTTCTTAAGTTTTCAGTTCCATAAGCAGATCTTTTCGTGCACTTCACTTTACTTTGTTTCTTCTTTTTGTTACTGTTTTTGTCATTACTTTTCGATTTAATTTTTGCCATATCTCCTTATTTTATCTATAATACTCTTTATCTAGAATCGTATCCTACATCCTACCTACTAACGTTTGTCGAATAGGTACCTATCATAAAATGTTAGGCTAAAGTGAACCTCGTCTCTCATCGTAGTTGCAATTCACACAGCAGTATTAGGGACGTTTCTAGTGATTTTTGTGCCGCAGTAATGAGCTCCTCCTTCACTTTAATGTACTACGTAATGCTGAGTGCTTAATTTGTTTATTAAAAAGGCTAGAGAAGTTTCTTTTTATATTTTTATTGTATCGAAGTAGGTATCTAAATAATAATAAAACTTTCCCCTATACGATTTAAAGCAATATACAGAATGTGCAATCATGTGAACAACAGTTCTTTGGTGATCGAGATAAAAGAAAAATTTTCTGAAGATAACAAAAAATCCTGAGATTATAAAAATATGAGAATGATTGACAATTTTCATTGACATTCTCGTTGAACTGTACAAATTTATTCGGAGTAAATATTTATTTTTACGTATTTTTATCAGATTCGGAAAAAATACCGCAGTAAAACGTACACCCGCAGTAATAGGTACATTTATTCTATCTAAGAATAAGAATAAATGAAATTTCGAATATAGGGCACGCATTCGTACAATACTATCGTGTCTGCCGTGTGATAAATGTCTCGGAGCGTTATGATTCGGTAAATTAAATGACACAAAGACAGATAACCTGCGAAATAAAACCGAGTATCGTTCCCAGTAAATTTTAACAGATGCTATGCTTCGAGAAGCATCCTCACTGCAAATACGTTTTGTGTACTCTCAACTCAAGACATTCTTCGTAATCTGGCGAGAGATAGCGCATCTTCCGTAAGCACAATATTTTAAAGAGCAAGGATCCTTATCAAAAATGTGTTATTATCACGGGTCGAGTGTTTGCCATGAACGATACCAATTGTTGAGCCCGTTCGTACCACATTCACACTCTATAATTTTATACACGTTCGTGTTCCTGGAACGAATTAAACAATTTTTCTATATAATACTCCACGTTCTTACCTTATTTGTAGATTCCACGTTCCCCGCTTGAAAGTTTATACATTTTTACGTAAAACAGTACAGTCCAACACAGTACTGCCACTCGGTAATTAATTATTAATATCATTTTTATCTTGCAGATACGACCTACTGTGCTAGATAAATACGTAATAGCTACTACATATTGTGTGTATGTAAGTAAGTAGTAGTAGACGTAATCGAAAATTTAGCTTCGATGAATTTGGTGTGTTATTGAAACACTTGTTTGCCTATATCTCAGAGATAATATGTACCACCACTTTTTCGCCAATATGTCCATTCTATGTATATACAAAAATACATGTGTATACTGTTGCTAAAATGTTTATAGCCAGTTTTCATTTCGAAACAAATAAAGTCTTCTTTAAAGTCTAGAAATTATAGCGTTACAAATATTTGAAACTCGAGGTAAACATGCTATTTGATTATGCAAGTATATTATAGATATTATTGTCGTCATTTCAGTAATTGTACATCATTCTTTAACTCTTTCTATTTTTTGTTGCAAAAGCATTTCACATGTTTCTGCATACCATTAACGTATGTATCGTCCTTTAGACTTTATACTTTATATGTACCTTGTAATATGACACTGTTCAATGTCTAATAGTCACTAAACATTCAAACAAAAGTTAAACATCAGTTTTTATTATTACTTGAGAGTTTCATCACGTGTAATTACTTACCATATTATATGTATATGTTAAAAATATTACATTAACTAAATTAAAACTATCACTAGGAAAATCTTATTTATTTAATTCTTCCAAGGGGATTAGCTTCCATCTGCTATAAAAGTTAACATTGTAAATGATATTATTGATTGCCTTAATTAATGAAGGAACCTAAACGCGGAGAAGGCAACAGGTCTGTGGAGTTGGCAACGTCGCCATCCGTTAAAATGTAAACAACTCAGCGTGGTACAGCCGGGAAGAAAAGTTTGAAAGGTGCCAGACGATATATTCGAGTGTAAAACATTCGGCCGGACCTCGGCTTTATCTCGAATGAAACAAAACCTTGAATCCAAGACATATATATATATATATATATTTTTTTTAAGGAGATGCGATCCTTGAGACTTCCTGCTCGACCTTACTTACTTCTATGCTACCAATTTTTAACAATATACCTTAACAACACTTGATATTACACACATTAATTGTCCTGGCTCTCCTTCGGTTTAAAATTGCTCACGCGTACAAAATACGAAGTTATTCATGTCAATTTTTTCAGTTCATTTCTTATGTTTGATTAATAAACCGCGTTAAAAAAAAACTTGCTACTTTTTCATGCTGTTCTACCTGAAGATTATTTCCGTGCTCATTTATTTAAAATCAAACCACCTACGGTTCCATCGCATCGTAGAATCGACGTACTCGATTAATAATTAATAATAATAAAAACATGGTTTGGGCAGGAAATATTTTTATTCGCGAGACTTGGAAATACATAACGTGTTTTAAGATCTTTACACTATTAGGTGTGTGATTCTTGATCCAAAATTATGCAAAAGTTAACTTGAAAACACTGATAATCTTAAAATCGATTATAAATGGATCATACATATTTATAAAATTTACATTACCGTTATACGTTATTAATAGACTGCGGATTTTATGCATTTATGACAAAAATAAGTAAGTGTAATTTAAAATATCAAATACATTAGACGAATTTAAAGCTACTGTTATATTATTTTCAATCTATTAAACATATTAAGAAAAAAATTAAATTTTTATTTCAGGCCAGTTTGTTGTAATTCAAATAGAAAGTTTTTATTTTTCATAAAGCTCCGCAGTCTAGTTATTACATACATTCTCATTGGTTTGTTTAAGTTTTATTATAATGTAGGTAACGAAAAAAATATAATGAATATGAAATGTTGTTATGTTGTTGACTCGACGGTTGCTTGGAAAAAGATTTCGCGAAACGGTGGAAATTTTTCTCATTAAATCGCCATATTTCGTATGTAATATATTATAATAACTGCGTGTGTTTATGTTGAAAGTCCATGAGAGAGAAAGAAATACAATAGTAATAAGGTGTTTTTGGACAGCCCTGGAAGAGAAGCGAAGAGCGACAAAGGAAAAAGGATAGAAAGAAGGACTGGGTAAGATCGTTGATGGTAGGGGGTAGGGGCGGAGGGGGAGAGGAGGGGGAGAGGAGGGTCAGAGTGGACGAGCAGGTCCTTAGATCCCTTGAAAAATGAATCTCCCACAGGTTCAGGGCCATCCCGAACCAACCGACGACGCGACGCGACGCGACGAGACGGCCGAAACTGAAAAACCATCCCTAACCTGCGTCAAAACCAGAGGGGACGAATTTTGGGTTTCGTAAATGGATACTTTACCCGATAAACATCTCCCTAGTATGACGTATCCCTTTTAACCTTAACCTTAACCTTGACCTTATCCTACCGGGATATAGTGTAAATGGGATATCCCTAACTAAATCACGGTTTCTTCAAACCTTCACTTTCAACCGAACTTCCATACTAATCTCTCTAACTAACTCTAAGTTTAATATTTCCAACAGTATTAATTAATTATTTCATATGTACTTTATTTTGAATTGAAGTCACTGTATATGCAAAAACCAGAACATTTCCTTATACCTGTGTAAGCATGAATTAAACATAAGAGAAAGTAACATTTCATGTACAATAAATAAAAGGCATTTTACATGAATAAATATTATGTGAAAAAACGTTGTGTGTAGGTATTGCTTACTTAAAAATTGTATTTACCAAACAGTTTGTTATAAATATATTGCATATAGCCCTTATATAATGCTGAAGTGATTATTTCGTGATAGTCATTGTGCAATATAATATTAAAAAAATGTTAGAAGTACGAATCTTGATTTCGTAAATTGGTACTTTGACCGATAAATATCTAAGTAAGAAGAAGGAAAGCTATTCCTTTTAACGTATCTGAATAGAGGGACTCCCTGAACGGTCTTAAGTAAAGCCTGACACGTAAACTTGACGTGTTAGAGTCCAAGATTGTGTCTTTGTCTGTAAGGTATTTAAAGCTTTTTATGGCATGTAACTTGTTCCTTGTTTTTACTTCCTGCACCGTTATAGCGACTGACATTGTAATTTTCTGTACCGAATAAAAAATGTTTACCTAAATTGTTTGATTCTCGTTTCGATGTTACAAGGCTGTCCAATAATAATAATCGAATGCTGTGGATATTTTTAAGTTTCACAGTTTCATCAGATCTTTTTTATTATTTAAGCATGAATATGAAAAAGGTCGATAAAAGGTCTTTAACTCGACATTAAAACTTTTATGAAAATATGTTTATATTTAAGCTCACTTATTGTCCGAAAACAATAATAAAAGATAATTTTATTTACCTAACATCCCATTAATAACACAAGTACCAATATCAAATCATTTTACACAAATGTCAGATAAAGAATATGGCATATATGTACTTACATAGTACATACAACACATATCTGTACTGAACGAATTAATTATTTTTAAGTAATCTCTTCTTTCTTTCATCGCATGCAAACATATTAATTTGCTTTCAAAGCTGAATGTTTTATCATACCGTATTGTAGATATATGTCTTACAATTATTGAATATTATTCTACCTATTAAAGGTAATATTTTGTTGTTTGTTGAATCGTCTCTGGAACGTGTTTCACGCGTCAACGATGCTTCGAAAGCAAATTAAATTGCTGCGATAGTAGTGGAAATAAGAGTTATAGCAAAAGCAGTTTTGTCATGGTTGGGGGAGGGGGGGGGGGGGGCTAATTCAGCGTCTGAATTGGCAGCTGCTCGAGTATCTATTAAATGGCTGCATCGTACATTCCTAGCATTATCAATGTTTTGAAGATGCTGAATTACAGAGAAGAAACGAGTTTTTCGTGACACACATACCACGGTGTGATGTAACATCGTAATTGCAACGATGAAGCAATTCCGTAAAGCTACGAGCCAGTTTTGGAATTCCACCGCCCGATCTGTCAGCCGTACCATATTTTCTCAAATCACTCGAACATTAATTACTACTTATTGTTAGCGCTGGAAAATAAAAAGAAATAATAAATTACCATATAGTGTATATACAATGGATAAACATACTTGCAAGCTTACTGATTCTTTTGTCAAAAATAACATTTTATAATTGTGTTGTGCACGAAGAAGGTTGACAAAAATGAATTGCTATTTCTATTAGTCTAATAATTGCATTCAGTGAATTCTGTGAAACTGTTACCAACATACATATATAATATTCCTTTAAATATTCGTACAAGAATTTCGAACCAGAAACATATGGTCAACAGCGTTGCATATTCAAACGAGACAAGTTTACTAAACATAGTACGTATCTCACCTAAAATAAACCACATCTAAATGTTTGGTTCTTCAATTGTGATGATACAAAAAATACCTCGGGTTTTTGCAATCTCAATGGAAATAAACTTTATGCTTAAATTCGGAAATCAAGGTCTTATTATATGTCCTTGAAGATTTTTCACATCGACAACTATACGCATACGTATACATATAAAGGAAAAACATACATGTGCACGTGCATATGCAAAAAGAGAATCTATGCTTTTCGTGCCCATATTTTGATACCGTTCAAATGCATATATAATTCAAGAAGATATTTGGGTGATATTCTGTATAACGATAGATGTAGCAACTGTTCACCTAATTGTTTTTGATCAAGTACAGTACATGCGTAAGTAGTAGATTAAAACACGTGAACTAAAGATGATGGTAAATGATAAATGTTATTTTTATGAATAATAGTTTGTAATTTCAGTTTCTAATTTCTAATTCCAAAATTATAACAAATCCACCTACGTACATGAGTAATCTATTGTTTTCGCCAGGTATATCCGGCCATATTTTCCTGTATTATTATTATTACTCTCACTCATTCATTGATAATTACGAGCTATCAGATAGTGATTTTATCAATTGCACGATTACCAGTTCTCCGTCCCTCGATGGTTATCGAATTAGCCACAAACGATTCTCGCACATGTTTCGTATGCCTCCATGAAATATCGAAACAATCTATTTTCGCTTCTTCGGAAATTAATGGAAAGTCACGTTTCCGAATTTCGACACATCTGCTAGACAAATGTGTACCGCCGTTTCAACTTTTGGACAAAGAATCGGCTCTTACGTATACCTGAAGACGCCTTTCGACAGTTTCGACTGGACTTGGGTAAGTCCAAAACAGGAAGCTGTTTTCCACTTGAATTGTACAACATCTGGATGCAAACAATATTATCTGACATCGTCACGGTAAATACTTTCCGGTCAAGATTTTGGAAAAAATCGAATATTTTTCAGTAGTTTGACATTGAAAAATTATGTAGTTGAAAGGAAATTACCAAAGCTGTAGACTTGAGAGCGTGCACTGTTTTATTATTATTTGTGCGTAAAACTCTTTTCGTTCCGAGAGTATATAATATTGTATTGTACGTTTCCAATAATAATTAGTTCGAAAATAATGGCAGCCTTTCAACTTGTAGATAGATTTGCGTAAAGAGTGTCGTATGATCGATCGCAACTCGAAAAGTGTGCAATATAATTGAGAATTTCGTGCATACTTGACGGATTCTGTCAATGGTCTGTGGACATTGAAACACGGTGGACTGATCAGGGAAATCCATTATCGCCCGTGACACTTTACGGGTCTACGCGCAAACACTCGTCAGAGAACTCGATGAGAGGAGAAGAGAGGAGAGAAGTGGTCGTGGCTACGTTTGCTCCCTTCCCACGCGCTACCACGCTACTACGCTACCAGGCTACCACGCTACTACGCTACCAGGCTACGACGCTACTACGCTACCAGGCTACCACGCTAATACGATATCACGCTACGCAGCTAAATACATCCATACATACATACATATATTCGTTTCATTCGAATTCTCTCGGAGTCTGGTTCGCTGTCCGTGTGCAGAGGCACAGGATCCTATTTCGTGGCTAGAGCACGGCCGTGATTAAACTGCGCCAATAAAAGAGGGAACGAAACTGCTTGCTTCGACGCAACGGCGCGGCGCGGCGTGTAAAATCTACGCAAAAACCGACAGGAATCGCTATTAACGCTTGCTCAACTTCCCTGAACGGACAGAAATCCTAGTTTTTCTTGACCAATGCCTTATAGCATACATGTTAATTCATTAATATTGCTAGGAAGATTAATTATTCTTATGATTATCGTCTGTTTTTGATGGATAGGGTGCACGCCACCGATCATCATAAACATGTCCATCCTACTGTAATAGTTTCAAACAGATTATAATCCATTGAAATTTACATTAAACGAATGGAAAATTACGCAGTGGGTGGCCACAAAATTGAAATTCTACGTACACATATATAGTGAACTTGATAATATTTCATTTTAACAATATCGCTAGACACCCATATGGAAAACAATCATTTAATCATAATCGTATACTGTAATGAAATTATCATGGATATGTGTTTATTTACGAAATAATATATTATGATTTATAGATCGTATCATTAATATTTGTCTGTAATTATACACAAAGGAGAAGAGTTGGTGGTGGATATGGGTATAGAACCTTCAAATGTTTAAATTAACTTGAAAATAAAGTGTCCATTAGAAACGCGTTTAATAACTTGTCAACATAAATGACAAGCAAGTGAGTAGGTAATAATAAAAACACTGAACATTGACATTATGTAAAGATAACTCCTTTGTGACTCAAAGTCCAACAATAAGTTTATTGCTAATAGCAAACAAATAGCAAAACCAAGTAAATAAGAATAGCCTTGGTGCATTTGCAAAATTATAAGTTACATCTGTTAAATTTGCAATTTAGTTACTTCGTAATACAATGAAACATTTTGTGTGGTTACATACTGTAACCGTCTTCTAAACCTATCATTACTAACCTAGACCTAGGAGACAAAGGGGAGACGAGAACAAAAGTTGCCTCTGTAATATGCTTACACGAATTTTCTAGACAATCACATCGTTAATATTACAGTGTAAATGAAACTGAATTGTCTGAATAATTTAAATGTTTCGAAATGTTTTTGTTGAAAATTTCATATGGAATCGTTTCTAACAAAGACGACGACTATTCGCATGGAATACTTTCAAAGATACGTGATTTCAACGTACTTGTTCTAATTGGTCACGCTCTTAAAAATTGACTGACTAACAGTGCAATCAGAGAAGAAGCATTGCTATTAAGATAATAAGTTGTTGCTTTATAACAAATGCTTCGGAGTAAATACTACCCAGTAGATGATATTTTTCCAACGTCTTCATCATTTAATTATCTTGACTTATTAGAAAAAAATATGTTTATATTTAAAATTTCAATTCTGCAATAATTTTATATTGTTTGAAAAAGTGTTCTTATATTTAAAGAAATATACGAACGTTTTACTCGATCCAAATATTTCAGACTACCAACAACAAGATACTTAATCATGCAGATTAATTACATTAATAAAAATCTGCACAAATTATATTTTTCTGATGTTTTATAAAACATAGCACAATTTTAAAAAGTATGCATTTGATTTTTTATTCTATAATTTGAATGATTTATTAATCCCAATAAATATAAGTATTACAATGATGATACAAACATGTGTGTAATGTTGAACGTCGTAAAACTTCGAGAAAGAAGAATCGAACTCTAAAGATAACTTTGTAATATCAATTTCCCAGAAGCAGTAGTAAATAATCATGCCAACAATTGAACATCGGTCGAGCATCCATTTTATTGAAAGAGAAATACTTTCAGTTTTCACGGTAGGTATGCGAAAGTTTCTGTTTCTGAAATGCATCAAATATTTTAATTGAATAAATAAATATGTTTATTCTGATTTGTTGAAACATAGTTTGCCGTATTTACGTTTTCTTTTTCAGTAACATTCGTCATTTCTTATCGAAGCATGTCGAAGCATCTCGAAGCAAGTGCTAAGTTGTGTCCACACATCACAGCCTTAACCGACAACAACTGCCTCGAGTGCAAACAATCTTTTGTACTTGTGCGGCAAGGACGCGAGGCAACATGAGCCATCAGTTACTGCGGGACAATAATGGGACCTATTTATTGGATCTAGTGCTTGTGGTACTGCATATATGATACACGTACAGACTGAAAGGCACCTTTCATGTTGCCAAAAACCCGGCAACTTTTGCGTTTGGTTTGCCACGTCGCGTCGCGTAGCACGACAGATACACCGCATCGCGAGGCTCACAATCAGATGCGCGGCACGTCCTCGTCCGTAGGTACACCTCGAGGCAGCCTCGCAAGGATGTCTCGCAATGTCCGAACACAGCTTTCGAATTAAAACTCTTTCTTAGTTATTATTTTGGCTTATTACGTTGACATAGATAAAACGTTTTCCATACGTACCTACGGATTTTAGGCATTTATAGCCAAACTGGATAAATGCGATTTAAAATAGT
The DNA here is from genome assembly GCA_916610255.1 of Lasioglossum lativentre. Classification (NCBI taxonomy): domain Eukaryota; kingdom Metazoa; phylum Arthropoda; class Insecta; order Hymenoptera; family Halictidae; genus Lasioglossum; species Lasioglossum lativentre. The sequence continues at coordinate 26,182,000 of OU744357.1, read as the reverse complement.
GAAAGGGTTAACGTAAAAAATTATGTTACACAATCGATTCCGACCAAAGTGCAAGACAACAAAATGCATATTCTCGAAACAGTGAAAGTTCTAGAAAGCTACTACACAAAGATATATAACCCAGTAAAAGGATATTTTTCTTTGAAATTTCAGATTCGAATAATAGGAACCTTGTTTGTTCGTAAATTGGAACCGAAATTCTTCTAGAAAACTAAACGAAAAGCATAGTAAGGATATACAATCTTTCTATCGCCGTCGGAATTGCTATAAATAACCGAGAGCATAATCAACATCACCGATCTTTAATAATTCAATTACTAAGATATAACTAACATCACGTTTTCACACGTCCACGCGCAAGCAACTCGCAACATGCGGATGAAGCCGTTTCCAGAGAGGTCAGTGTTGTTCCCCATTCCCCGGGATATTATTCATCAATGAATTTCACGGAAAACGGACTCCATCCAAATGGAGAAGTTACTACTCGCAAGGGCTAATTAAAATGACAACTCCAATTGGAAGTATCGTTTGAACGCGACAATAAACAGCTCTCACTCTCAATCGAGCATGGACATGTACCGCCTTTATTTCGCTGTAATCTAAAGTTAACGAGAGCCATGCGTTCGTCATCGAAACGATAAAGTCCGTTGTGTTAAGGCTGGTACGTACAATAATATAATTATGCCCAGTTCGATAAACGCGCACGATGGTCCGCGATGGTCTCTTACATCTTACACCTTACATCGTTCCGTTCCGTTCCGTTTCGTTCGGTTTCGTTGGGGCCGTTGGCCACGTAATTTTGGAAGTAGCTGTACCGTTTCTATCGTACTGTTATTGCAGAGAAATTGATATAACTCTACGCACACGATATCTCTGTGTGTACGTATACGCAGCGGCGGACACTCGAAACAAGCTCCTCCGGTGTCTGACTCGACAGCCATAGTAAGAGGGAAATCGTTCAGGAGGAGCAATAAGAACGAGGAAGAAGGATGCACGAACGCTGTTGTTGTTTGAAACGAGATGGCTGCAGGCTAAGAAGGTAGGACAGAGAGAACAGTATTGCAGAAGACTTGGGAGCAACGAGAAAGGAAAAGGTGCTGCTGCCGAGTCTCCCGGGGTAGACGGAGTGGGAGGAACACTGAAGTCTGAAAGAGCGGGTACAATAAAAACATTCGATCGAGACCGAGTGAGTGCGAGCGAGAGAGAGAGAGGGAGAGAGAAAGAGAGAAAAGCACGTTGGCGGATCGAGTTGGTTAGAACGAGAAGCAGGATGCTGTAGATCACGAGGGAGAGAGAATTGGAAGAAAGCGAGACAGAAGAATGGTTCTGAAGGCTTTGCCGAGCGAGAATCGGTAGTCGAAGGGAGAGAGGGAGAGAGGGAGAGAGAGAGAGAGAGAGAGAGACAAGAAATGAAAGTCACGTTGGGTACCGCTGAAAGGACAGAGAGCCGCTCAAGGGCGGAACAAAGAGACACGGAAGGAGCAAGCTCGAGAGTGAACGAGACACGGTGGAAGGACAAAGTCGAAGAGAGAGAGAGGGAGAGAGAGAGAGATAGAGAGATAGAGGGAGAGAGAGAGAGAGGGAGAGAGAGCGAACAAGAAAAGGAAAAAGGAAATCAGGAAGATACTGGGCGGAACGGGAGGGAATGTTAGGGTAAAACGGTGTAAGGTGGAAAAGAAGAATGCGAGAAGGAGAGAGAATAAGATGGAGCGAGATGGGAAGACTCGAGGACGGAAAGAATAAGGGAGAAAATAAGAGAGTAAGAGGTGAAACGAAAGAGAGCACAGCAGAATAAGAAAGAAAATGAGAGAGCAACGTTGGAAACGAAGGAGGAGGAAGTGACTAATTGAAGGAGTGGAGGAAAGCCAACGCAGCGCCGCGCGGCGCAGCGCAGCAGTGCGAGGGATAGAGCGAACGTTGGAGAGTGTAGAGAACGTTCGTTCGAGCAAGACAAAGAGAAAAACTGCCTTCGAGCCTCGAGACATCTTGGGGAAGATTTTTTATCCCTTCAAGGTCAAACCTTCAGTATAGCCGCTGCTGGACCACAGCTCTTCGCTTGTCGAAGTAACAAGAGTTAGGATTATAGGGGAGCCGAACAAGAAATATGGTATCCACTTACGATTTACCCCTCAACATTCGACGAATTTTCGGATTTCTTTTATTTCCTCTGTATTGATACGTATATCTGGCTACGTAGAACAACAATCAATTCACTTGTATCGTTTTATTCACCACTATGTACATATGTACAATGTACATTGAGAGGTAAGTAACAGTTTTACAGATATAATGGTATAGCCTAGTTGGATCTAAACCCTTATTTATATTGTAAAAGTTGTTTAATTTGAAGGAATTCCTTTACAAGTAAAGCTGTAGAATAGATGAATTTGTTTTTTATTTAAATGTGTATGATTTCGTGCTGAAATCCAATAGAATAGCTACTTCTGAGAATAAAAGTTAATTTTTTTAGTTTCTTATAATTGAATATGTATAACACCTAGTTTACTTGTTAGAAAAACATAGTTTCAATAGAGGGTAAATGCGATTAAAAGTAGCCTACACATTGCATTGTACGTACAGGTAAATACAGAGTGCGTAATCGTATGTTTATCTGAGAAAATCCATCATTGACGCGTGACACGTGATACTGCTTGAACGATAAATCATTGAAATGAAATTTCCCATTAAGGTACATACACAGGGGACGCAGCAGCAAATAAGAAAATATCGCGTACAGTACAGCATTGGGTCGTATTTCATTAAACATCGAACCGAATGTGATGTCGCTGCATGGATCTCGTTTTCTCTCGTGTTATCCGCTTCCTCCCTCGTAATTCTTCGCGTTCACGGATTCTACATTTTCTTCGACGAGGTAAAGAAGTGACGGCGATTGGAACCCAGACCTTACTCCATAAAAGTATGTACTTCTTTTTCGGCACTGGAACAAATATGTTAAGCGGACCTGAGCTTCTAAGACATTCTAAGTGTAAGCCGATTCTTTTGTGTTGTCGTCCGATTCAAATAGCCGCACCGCCTTCGAACAAACGACCACATTCAAAAATATTCCCCAACTTTTGCGAGTAGGTAACTGTACCCGATTACTGCGGTACCATGCTCCGATCTCGATCGTACTTTATTTTAATATTATTCCTAATTTATCATGAAATAATAATATGTGTAAGTATTTTCTGGAAGAATTATGTGTTCTGAATACAAAAAAAGATTTGTGGATCTCAAAACCAAATACAACATAAGAAAATAGTAAAAAATAAAACCGATAACTTTTTTGTACGTATTATGTACTGCGAACGAAAAAGAGCCATGTACCAATTACTGCGTACCCATTACCGCGGATTAGAATTAGTATCTGGGCATTGATTTAAATAAATCCTGACTACAGTAATAAATAATTTTTTATTTATTACATTTTAAATGAATAAATCTTTTATTAATTTTAACACCGTAGTATAATATAACATAAATAACTAAATACATTCTTTTAACAAATATTTGAGTAATATTTATTATCTTTAGTTTGAAGCAGTTTTAAATTAAGAACATCGTGAAGTTTACAACATTTCACAATTGCATTTACAATATAACCTCCTTTGTTTTTCTCAATTCTTCTTCCTTTTTATTTCTTGAAATCTCCATTCTTCCTTTGTTTTTTAAGTTTTCAGTTCCATAAACAGATCTTTTCGTGCACTTCACTTTACGTTGTTTTTTCTTTTTGTTACTGTTTTTCTCATTACTTTTCGATTTAATTTTAGCCATATCCTCTTATTTTATCTATAATATGTACTTTTTATCTAGAATCGTATCCTATCTACTTACGTGTATCGAATAGGTACCTAATCTAAAACGTTTAGCTGAAGTGAACCTCATTACTCATCGTAATTGCAATTCACACCGTAGTACGTATTAGTGACATTCCTAGTGATTTTTGTACCGCATGCTGATAGCTTAATTTTTTTATTAAAGAGGCAAGAGAAGTTTCTTTTCATATTTTGACTGTATCGAAGTAGGTATCTAAGTAATGATAAAACATTCCCCTATGCAATTTAAAGCAACATAAAGAATGTATAATCCAACAACAATCCTTTGGCGATCGAGATAGAAGAAGAATGTTTCTTCAAATCCTAAGATTATAAAAATATGAAAATGATTGACAATTTTGTTTCATTGTATGAAAAAAGATTAAAATATTTAGACCAATGAGTGAATCTATTTATTGAAAAAACAGTATTTGAAATAGTATGTAGTATATGAAATTTTCAGAATATTATTATTTAGTATTTTTTAAATTTTCAATATAGGGTCGCATAAAAAATGTTCTCTACAATTCAAACCAATTGCAATTTTTTCAAAATTTCTTTTCCTTTACATGTAGTAAACTAATTGTAGTAAACTCCAATATTGAAAAAGTGTTATCGTGCTTTTATGAGTGTCCGAATGTTAATAAGAGTATGTATTGAAAGTGTTAATGGTGAAATTCGAGAGGCAAAGAAAAATTTAATTTAGAAAAATTTCTTATCGACCGAAGTTATCTACACACTTGGCTCGAGTCAGGTGGCGGAAGCAACATGGCCAAACAGGTAGTGCTTTATGATTTAACCCACTTCTCCGAAGGTCAAGTCGAAATTAGAAACTCCTACGACTGTTTCCGACTTTCGTTCGTGTGCGATCACGGACTTAGAATTCAAGGTGGAGAAAGTGCTCTGTCGACAGAGAGGAACAACCAGAAGAGAATGAAACGTCACAAGAGATGGGGGAATCGATCGCGAGAAGTTCGAAGGTGTACGAAAGATGAATTTGTTCGTTCGATCACCGGGAAAAGAAGCAATCGGGCGCGGACTCGAGCTGTATGCGCACCATCGGTATCAGGGATAAGAGCTCGTAAGTACACCCGAAGATACCAACCTTTGGGAAAAGGGAACTGGTTGGCTGTGCTTGATCTTGGCCCATAATCTACTTCCCGAGGGACGTAATTTCGAATTTTAAAAAAGTATCTTCTAACGGGTCTTTTTACCTGATCTTTGAATGCGATCCCTTCAAGGAGAAACGTGAAGCCTTTTTACGAATACAGTCGGGTTCCCTATGGTTCTCGTAAATGTGCTCGAGCCTTTTTTCTTCTCAGCTTCTATTTATGGATTATGTATATCATGCTTTATTACTAACTCGATGCTTTGAAACCGAGTGTGGTCTAAACCAGACTGAGTTCTAACTCAATTATCCATTATTTATTCAATTTATTCTGTAAAAACTCAACAATTTTTATTTCTGAAATTCATTAAATGTTAAATATTCTTCAATATTTTGTCCATTATACATATACAACAGTGGTGGACTGTACACTAAATATGTATTTTTTTATACACACAGATTATATTTTCAAATATTCATATTTAATGTTAATAGTTATGAAGTATGCCTTTTAATCTCTAGGCAACCATATTTTGCTTTTACTCAGTTTCAATAAAAAGGATGTAGCGAACATTTTACCATGATCGATAATCACAATTAAATCGATAATAATCAGAGATAATTGGATGAAAACACCAATGACGTTATTGCTATATCTATATATAATGTAGTAAAATCTTCGATTACTATAAATGAAAAAATATTGTTATTATTCATGTTAATAAGATAACATTTAATAACCAATACAGGTACTAACATGACTAATTGAAATTAATACACATAAGTAGGTAGGATACGATTCTAGATAAAGAGTTTATATGTATGTAGATAAAATAAGAAGATATGGCAAAAATTAAATCGAAATAAAAAACAAAGTGAAGTGAAGTGCACGAAAAGATCTGCTTATGGAACTGAAAACTGAAGAAACAAAGAAAGAATTGAGATTTTAAGAAATAAAAAGGAAGAAGAGTTGAGAAAGACAAAGGATTTTACATTGTAATTAATTTAAAACAGCTTCAAACTAAAAATAATAAATATTAATCAAATATTTGGTAACAGAATGTATTTAGTTACTTATGTGATATTATACTACGGTGTTAAAATTAATAAAAAGTTTATAAATAAAAAAATTATTTGTTACTGTAGTCAGGATTTATTTAAATTAATGCCCAGATACTAATTCTAATCCGTAGTAATTGGTACATTAGTGAATGTTATCGATTTTATTTTTTAATAGTTTTTTAAGTTGTATTAGGTTTTGAGGGCCACAAATCTATTTCTGTATTCAGAACACATCTTACACATACCATTATTTCATGATAACTTAGGAATAATATTAAAATAAAGTCCGATCGCAGCATGCTATTGCAGTAAGCGGTACATTTACTGCAGCTATCGTAATTTCATTGCATCTCTGGAGATTTTTTGTTGGAACAATACCATGGTCAAATCATTTTAACCGATTCAATCAAGTAGTTGTATCTTTTGATAGGGAATAATATGAATGATCGCGTTGCGTAACAGATGTTCGGTCCGAAGCTCAGTCTCTTAAAGTTTTCAACAGGAGTTAGCTGCGCTCATAGCGATCGGCTATTTCGATCGGAAAGGAACCCGACAATTAACTTTTTTGTTACCGTCTCACCAGTCCGAACGAATCGCCGAAAATATTTACCTTACGAAATCAAGATCAAGTAGCGATGTATCGTATCGTATGGTATCGTATCGTGCATACCGCGTCGCAGTCGCAAACGAGATTAATTCCATCGGTGTTTGCGAACAGTGTACATAATCGGCGTGCTGGAAATGCAATTCAGTCGGCCGTATCAAGAGAGTCTCAGGTTTAAATCAGCACGAATGGCTGCCGCTTATCGGCCGTTTATTTTTACGCGTTTTTTATCTTATCCCAACTAATATTTCTCCCGGGTGTTTGAGGATGATTGATAAGAACTGCTGCTGGTTTCAGAATGACCGTTACGGACCACGCTGACGCTCCGCGGACGCGAGCAGAATCGGTTCTCTCGAGTGTGTAGTCGGCGAAAGATCGCTGGCACTGCACTGCTGCGACGATCTCCCTTCGTGCATACAGGGTGTCCCAAAAATGTAGTATTTCCTTGAAGAGGGTGATTCTTGAGGCGATTCGAAATAACTTTTTCCTTTGTGAAAATGTTCTCCGCGGTTTCGTTAAGGAGTTATTAACGAAAAACATGGACCAATCGGAGCGCGCCTACCAGCGGCTCGCGCTGAACCAGGCATTGACATTGGCCGAGCCGGAATCCGTCTGCTGTAGCCGCGCTCCGATTGGTCCGTGTTTTTCATTAATAACTCCTCAACGAAACTACAGAGAACATTTTCGTTAAGGAAAAAGTTACTTTAAATGGCCTCGGGAATTACCTCCTTCAAGGAAGTACAATATTTTTGGGACAACCTGTATATCCGTATCCAATACGTACTCCGCGTTTACCAACTGTCTATAAATATACATCGAGATGTCCGATACAATCAATTCTTTAAACAAGATAAAAAAGATCAACAGGAAGGCGTGGAAGATTTTGTTCGGTGAGAGACTTTTGTGCGACCGAGTACTTAGTCGGGGGACGATCTTTTCCGAACATTTCTGCGGTCCGGTCGCCGGTCGTTGGTCGCTTGCCGCTTGCTTGCTTGCTTGTTGATTCGCTTCTCTGCATTGCATTCGCGAGAAATCACGCTTGGATATGCTGTTATCGTCTGATGCATTCATCAATGTAATTATTGTCGGCTGTTTAGCGTGCCTGATAAGCATTCGAGTCACGTACGGGTAATGGTTGTCTCGTCGGAATTTATTAATTGTTTGACGCATTCGTTAAGCTGCTTTTCCATGATAGCGCCACGTCGCGTCGTCGTCTCAACGGAATAAAGGTATCACGCGATACGTTCAGATTGTAGCCTCGTCGTCGTCGCGTCGAGCTATTTTTTCTTTTCCTTTTCCGAATTTGTATCGCTGGATCGTGATCTTGAACGCAATAGCAAAACTAGAGAAAATTATTTTAAAAATTCAGCACAGTAGAACCTTGAGCTCCATTTTCCATTATCTCAATGAGCTTCAAATTTAAATCACTCGCCACAAGGCGATCCATATGCAACACTTTCTTTGTATAAATCAATTTAGCATTATAACTAAGGAACTAAACTTTCCCTGCTTAGTTCGGATAATCGAGCTTCTACTGTACGTATTCGTCACACAATTTTTTGTTTCTAACCGTTTGAAAATGTCATACTTATGCTCTATTCAACAAATATTTAGATAATGTATAATTTTCAGTAGACGTCTCTTCTAAATTCTAAATATACTATATAACTGAATTCTGTAGATTATAATCTGTTTCTCTCTATGTGCAATTTTCTAAGAAATTAATTTAAACATTCCCTTATTTTTTATTCTAATGAATATTACAATTATTTTGTACATTCTCCCGAATTGCTTCGGCTTTCTATTCTTATTACAATTTAAACTTACTTAATAGTGCTTTATTTTGTTATAATTATTAATGTAAGAGTACTGAAATTTTATTGCAATCGAATAAAAGAAACGAAGAGATATCATTTTCAAGCAAGATACATATGTTCTTTTTAATAAACATCAAGGTATTTCTTGCTTGTTAGTTAAGTGGTCCCATGAAAACCTTTAAGATACTAAAACTATTAAACAATGATTGAAAGTGAAAAAAGTAGTTTTTGTGGATAATTTCCAACTGATTGAGCGAAGAGTACAATTAAATAAAAAGGAGTTTTAGCTGACAGAAAGCGGCAACAAAAATTAGAAATCGTGTTTCATTGACAATACAGAAATGAGATATTAGTTTGACAAAACACGTGCAGTCGTGCATCCGGCGGTAGATTTAACATGTTACTGCCATGTTGATCACATATTCATCACATGTTCAGGAGCTAAAAAAAACTTAATTTTGTCGAAACTAGTTAACGGATGAAATTGATTTATCGCAACATTAAGCTGTGTTGAAAACTCAATACAGCGACGGAAAGTTGCAATTCTACAAGTGAGTTCAACTTCGGTCATTTTTATTTTAATTTTCCCGAGATGAGTCCTTTTCGAAATGCACGAGACTGTTGAAGGTTTCTCAAGTAATTAATTCCAATTGAACAACAACAAAATTAAATCTTTCATTTATTTCGGATTTCCATTGTACATAATAAAATTAGAATGAGAATAAAATATTTATCAAGTTTAAAAACGAGAACTGAGAGTTCTGGTACCTATGATGTTGTTGGCCCCATCGAGATTTTTTTGAAAAATTCCTGATGTTTCCTAGAGACATATAGTGCTCTAATTTTGTTAAATCTTCCATTCTTAAATTGTCAATTGGTATTTTTCCTGCGTAGCACTGAAAATCACTAGAATTTGATATTTCCGGGCTGATTCCTTTCACTTTGGAAAGTCCGAAAACTTCTTCCGCCATATTGTTTTCTATGTAGTAGTAACGCGCAACAACCTCACCAGGTTTCTTAATAATAAAATTTCGAGATATTTAAAGTGATTTTTTGTTGCGTAGAAATGTTTTTTCCGTAATCACTATTTGATAGTAGATTTTTGAAAAAGTTTTCTGTGGTCCTGACTTCTTAAAATTAATGATTTCGGCTATTTCCACCATTTATACGTTGAATTTCGCAGTTTTTACGATTTCTCAATAAGATCTGTGTATCGAATGATTATGTGTGAAAATCCTACCTTCTCGCCGTATTTTGCTTCGAACAGTCGAGAAATTAGACCTTTTCGAACGATAATGTTTTACGAACCCATCGTTTTTCTATGGAAGGAGGCGAGATATAAGCCCTTCTCACTTGGTACGAATGAGTCCGATCCCTAAACATTTAAATTCTGTGAAAAAGTGAAAATGGCGAAAAATCCGTTTACCAATTATAAGTTGATAATGTATTTGTCATTCGAATATTTGTTGAAATTCTTTTCGTCCTTCACTGGTAACAAGAGCCACACCAGAGGCGACACGCTAGGCGTTGATTACCACTGGTAGCGTTGCACGACCCTTTCTGGTTCTAGGGGACGACGCGACGCGGACTGACGGACAACGGTCCGCCTTATCGCCTGGTGTAATTACACATTTCACATCCTTCATTCTTAGTTTCTCGCTTTAATCATTCTTTCGACATATTTACTCGGTCGTAGTGTAGATCAGAGACTAGGCCATATCGTTCTATTTTTCTGAAAGTCTATACATAGAATATTCAGGGTGATACTTGATGGAGCACGCTTTAAATCAGAATGACAAGAATGAAGACCATTAGACCAATTTCGATGAAATTTTCAGCATGCATATATATAACTCAAACGAATCTACAAAACACATTTTTTAAATTTTCGTTATAAGCCCAAATAAAAAAGTTGTGAATAGCAATTTTTACTATTTTTCATTACATACATATAATCTAGTAAACTATTCCATCTAACTTGACAAAATAATTGAAATGGTTTGGTCCATTTATAAAACAGTTATTCTGATTTAAAGTGTGTACCATCAATGTATGCACAAAACATTTTCAAGGATGAAAATTTATATTTGTTTCCTTTTTTATTTAGTTAGTCTTTGCAAAAACAACATAAGATAAGAAATTACAGACTCATACTTGACGCACAAAAATCTATTAAAACATCACCAAAATAATTTAATATCTATTGTATAATATTATGAAAGCAATTAATTGTCTTGCTCTGTAAGTTCGGAAGAAACAAATAAATGTTTATTTGCTAATCTTGTCAGTATTGTACTCGAAACCGATGAACATTTTCTTTTAATCGATACACAATCAGTATCCTCAATATTCGAAATATTTGGCACGACGAACATGCATAATAATTTCAATAATCGATACAAAGGTATATACATACATGTATATATGTATATTTTCGAGTAGGTATAAAAACCGCAAATGATAAATGGAAAAATAAATATGAATTTTTAAAAGTCTATTTGTGATACAAAAATATCGTCTTATACCGTCACAAATAATATAACTTACAACCGACGTGATTATGTTGTTAAATTCTAGTTCAACAGATATTAAACATCTTCTTTGAATGGTACTGTTTTTCTTGAATTGTTATATAAATACAATTTTCTTAATACGATTTCAATTTTCCATAGTTTATAACTCACAATATCGCTTCGCAAAAAACTAGATTGATTTTTCATATTCGGATTGGAAACATAATTTTTTTTTAAATAAAAAAATTAAATCTTTTGATCGAAATCGTTAGAATATTTTATGCCCCGGATACTCATTCTTTATATTTTTCAACTACCTATCAATGGTAACGATAGGTGACAAATTATAATAGAATATTTATTTCTTGTGCGAATAAAGAAATGATTGTAAGCAATTGTTCTGCTAAAACTGAATTATTGTTGATTGAATCGAGTTGATAGGGTAAACATAACTCTCTATACCATGATGATAAATAACTTTTTTGTAGGTATGTACGATCGTTTCTATATGTACATACGTACGGTGTACGTATTAGAAACCTAATATGAGGACGGTCCCTTTTTTCTAGGCAAATGAATACACATGTTCGCATTCATGCTGCTTTTAAAAGCTCGGTATGTATGTGAAGGACGTATGTATGTGTATGTCGTATGACTAGAATCTCTAGAAGGAAATCGGAGATGGTAGAATCGTGCGCAGGTATGAGTCATCGAAACGGATCTTTACACTTTACACCCCTAGGGTTAAATCTTTTGGTTTCGAATCCTGCCTCGCCTTCTCCACCCCCCCCCCCCTCCTTTTCATCTTGCCCTTTTTACCCTCCTGGCAGTATTCACAAACGCATTGTAAATTGTAACGCCGATTAGCCACAGATTTCACCATACACAGTCCATACGAATACCAAACACACGTACGCATTATTTTGCACATTCTTCCGATATGATTTTATAAATTACACAAAAGTTAAGATAATCATTTCATGTAAGATCTATAATATTGTATATTACGGATTTATTACACAGTCGAATACAAAAATTTATATTACAATAAAATCAGTCGACAATTTTTATTTCATTTACCGAATATGAACTTTAGACCAGGGTTCTCTCCATCACGCTGACAATCAGTTTTCGAGAAAAGTCTGAAAGAAAATTAATATTCTCAACTTTAAATATTTGTCGTACTTGAACTATAGAAGCTATACATATAAATATAAAGAGAATGATTCTACAAATTTTCTTATATGGAACAATATAAATTTCTATAATAGAAAAACAGTAAAAATATTTGGTACGCTTGTTCGTTTTAAATATCTATTATATATGCACGTTAAACGAACAAGCGTACCAATATTTTCAGATTTTGTCTGATCGGGAGACAAAAACCAAACAATGTCGCGTATTTTATATTCTATTGATAAGAATAAATACTTCCGTAAACCAGGACGCTCTGACGATGCAATTAATCTTTATCCTCAACGACCACCTGAGGTTTCCCGTAGCGCAGTATACGCAGCCCACCCCTGCCCTGCCCTGAAGCATTAAGATAATTGCACTATTATCTCGAAGAAAACTAAGTTTAAAATTCTTGAACAACCTATCTGTGCGCATAACCAATTATTTCATATGCATCGTATTATATGTATGTAATATGATTTTTTTTATTGTATGATAAAAATGTCTGTGCTTCCAAGTACACGAAATTGTGTGTTACTTACAGTTTTACTATGGATCTTTGTGCAAAATAACAAGAGTTCGATCAAAAATTAAGTATTATATATTTCGCCTACTCATTTTTCTGACGAATAATATATATTTATCGTATCCATGACAAGGAACGGTGTTTCAGATTTGTGTAATCGTGAAAGAACTTGATTCTGGGTTTTCCGCTCTCGAGAGTACGGTCGGGGCAGGCAATTACGAGTTGGAATACTACCTTTTGCACTCACTATACTATAGTATACCATACTATACTATACTATAGGTTTCACAACCCTGGAATTTCCAGCATCGAAGAACGTTCTACCTTCCGAATCTCTACGCTCGCGTTCGGGCCATCCCCCTCCATTCCCTTCAACCCCGTTCATAGCGTCGTGAAGGCATTCATGTATTATCCCATAATGCAGGTAGCTTTTACTCCCTCCCCTCGTTCCGTTGGCCAGAGATAAATAATCATACATCTATGCCTCCTCTGATGGTACTATACCGAATACCGAATCCAGGAACAGGTCGAGCACACAGGTGTTTCGTGGAGGCTAGAAAGGCAGGATTCGATGCTATGTGCGTCATCGGCGATGCGTGTGCGTCTTGAAAATGGGACTTCTGGAGCCCATCCCCCTATACGGCTCTCCCTTTTCAGGGGTCCGACAACCATGAACAGAGGCTAGACATACGTGTGTATCGTCCTATCTTCTTTCCCGTCGCAGTTTCCCCTTCGGACTTCTTTTTTGTCGCACCCCCGCCCCATCCACCCGACCCGAATCTGGAGACGAAAGCCGCAGGTGCTGCCTCCAATAAACCCCTCGAAAGACCGACACGCAATGGCGTGGCAACTAAAATGAATTTTCTTCGCAGGAGGTTCACAATTTTATCACTGGTCTACCAAATATCTACGTAAATGCCCAATTTAGAATTCATTTGTCTATGTAAAGGTTGAATGTCACGTCTCTGTAAATACTTTAGTTCTCTAAACGGTATATAATTGTCGATAACTATTACAACATACGACAGAAGATTTGATCGTAGTTGTTGGTGAATAAATGTTTATGTAGATATATGTATATATATATAAAAAAAATATTAACTATTTGACGATATGCTCTAATAAACTATATCTAGAAAATCAGTGAATGAAGCATGATAATATTTGATTACAGTTTCTATTTAATTGCTTAAAAATAAAAGTTGTCTACAAACAAACTCCTATACATTTGAATGTAACATTCCATCACTTGTAATCGCTTCATGTCCTCGTATAAAAAATCTAGTGTATTAATAATAACAATGCTTAAGATGGCTGACTACCGAAACAACTGCCCTATATGTACAATATTATACGGTTCATTAAACTACACTTATTAATATAAAATATTTCTGCTCTTTAGAGTTATTGTTGAGTGTGTAGAAAGTTGTACGTACAAAGTCATTTGTATTTATTTAAAAAACAAACTTGTTCCTGGGCAGAGAACAGTTTTTATTGTAAACAGACTGATTTATGAGATTTCCAAAATAAAAAAAAAAAGAAGAATATTCTTTGCGGAGAGCAAGAAATATGAACATATATATACAGTACATGTGTAGAATATGTATAGCTTGAAGCAATACATATTATAATGGTGCAACTCGGGATCATGATTGGAAGTTTCCGTGCGCCAAGAGCCAAGAGTGTCCTGTTCATTTACACACCGTGTCCGAGGCCCTCGCGAAGAAAAGAAAATTACCATGCTGTGCCAATCACAGCTCCACGCCCATGCTTGAACGTCGTCCCGAGTCCCGAGCGGTTCAAGCGTTTTAGGGATGCGACGCACATGTACGCAGCATGTTTGGATAACCATTGACCACGATTTCTTCGCACGACCTCTCCCTTCTTCTTCTTCTTCTGCTTCTGCTTCTCAGAAAATTGATTAGATGCTTGCACGGAGAGCTACGTCGAAGAAATATGACATTTTGGTGGAAAGGTTGAAAATCTTCTGGAGGCGCCAAGCTTCGAAATTTTCATCGGACGGAATACAAGAAGTTTGATAGAAAAAGACGAGGGAAGGTTTCGGGCCGACGACGACGTGGATTGATGTAATGCCTTTGAAAAGATCCCAAGGCTGGAGCTGGAGCGTCTTTCCCACGACCACAACGAACTCTGAGCGACCGTTGAAGGACCTGCAACGTCTACGGGGGTGGGCAGGCCTGTTTTCACATGTGGCTCGCGAAAAAAAGGCCCTCGGAACACTCGGGGAAGGCCGCCGCACCACACCGCGCCGCACCGTGGGGTCACGGGTAGACATTTTTACGTTTTTACTGACTTGTATCAACTTTCCCTTCCTTAATTAGCCTAGCTATTTGTCTGATTTAGGGCCGAGCTTTTCTTTCGCTATGAAAATAAATTTCATTCTCGGATTTTTCGCCATTTTCACTTTTTCATAGAACTGAAATGTTTAAGGATCGGGCTCGTTCGTACAAAGTGAGAACGGCTTATGTCTCGCCGC
Organism: Lasioglossum lativentre; assembly: GCA_916610255.1. Lineage (NCBI taxonomy): Eukaryota > Metazoa > Arthropoda > Insecta > Hymenoptera > Halictidae > Lasioglossum > Lasioglossum lativentre. The sequence continues at coordinate 26,166,882 of OU744357.1, read as the reverse complement.
CTTCCATAGAAAAACGATGAGTTTGTAAAACATTATCGTTCGAAAAGGTCTCGTTTCTCGACTGTTCAAAGAAAAATACGGCGAGATTTTCTCACATAATCCTTCGATACACAGATCTTATCGAGAAATCCTTAAAAAATGCGAAATTCGACGTGTAAAAGGTGGAAACAGCCGAAATCATTGATATTAAGAAGTCAGAAGCACAGAAAACTTTTTCAAAAATCCACTATCAAATAGTGATTACGGAAAAAACGTTTCTACGCATCACAAAAATCACTTTACATATCTCGAACTTTTATTATTAGGAAACCTGGTGAGGTTGTTGCGCGTTACTACTATGTAAATAGAAAACAATATGACGGAAGAAGTTTTCGGACTTTCCAAAGTGAAAGGAATCAGCCCGGAAATATCAAATTCAAGTGATTTTCAGTGCTACGCAGGATAGATACCAATTGACAATTTAAGAATGGTAGATTTAACAAAATTAGAACACAATACATCTCTAGGAAACATCAGGAATTTTTCAGAAAAATCTCGATGCGGTCAACAATCATCATAGGTGCCAGAACTTCCAGTAGAGAAGACTACTGAACTCTCAGTTTCTCGTTTTTAAATTTGATAAATGTTTTATTCTTATTCTGATTCTATTATGTACAAGTTGGAAATCCAAAATAATTTCTGATCTGGACAATGAAATATAATACTAGTATGTATATTTATGTATATCATATTTATGTTTGCAGAAACAACTTTATTAATCATAGAAAAAAAAATGGAATATTCATATGTCCCATCGATGCCAAAAAATATGTAAATATTTTTGATAAACATAATAAACGATTAAAATACTTTACATCGCAATTAAATATACAATTTAGATATGCATAGGTATAGATAGTTTATGTATAAGCGTTCCGTTATGACGAAAAAACCTTAAACTATCAAATATTAATAATGCAAATGCTATTCAATTTATAGATTATGGTTCACTGCTAAAATTTATACATATATATACATATATCAGGTTTTATTACTGAATTAATTATTTGTTTCAGTTATTATCGATATTCTAAAACAAATAAAACAACAAAACGTTCTATTATCCCTTCTAGCTATTACTATGTAAAACATTTCACATATCCATAGAATTGTAATAATGTTATCAAAATGGAAACACGTAGCATTATCAGTTCTAAAAAATGTCAAAAAACAAGTATCCGTAGTACAAAAATTATAAAATAACCAATTGAAAAAATTTGAAGTTGTCAGAAAAATAAAATACTTGTCAGCGTTAATAAAAACTTAAGGGCGTAATAAAAAATTGAAAAGAAATTCTAATTTTAAAACAAATGGAAACTAATTGAATCGAGTATCATTAGTTAGGATGCATTAAATAAAATTTACAATGTCGATAAAACTGGGCTAATGTGGAAAGCATTACCACAAAAAATCTTATCTTGTTAGTCTCTCTCTCTGTCTGCGAAAATTAGTAAAGATCACGTTGCGAAACTCGTTTGCGTAAATGCTACCGGATGTTACCAATTATCAGTATTGGTAATTGGCAAAAATAAGAATCCTGTTTTAAAAATATTAATACGAGTGGTCTACTAATTATGTACAAGGCCGACTTTAATGCTTGGATAGATAATGTGATTTTTATTAAATGGCATGGGAAGTATTTTTCCCATTGATTAAAGACTGACAGTTGATCTAAATGTGCGCGGAGGAAAAACTGGTTTGTTAATTTTGTTAAGAAATTATGTTAGCTAATGTTTCAATTACATGATAGTAAAGAATATCTTATCAATATCTTAAAATCACGTTCAAAATCATGTTCTTACTATTATTACATATCTTATAGATATATACATATGTATATCGAATGGAATTAAAAATAATTAAATGCTTTAAAAGTTTGTTAAAAATGCAATGCTAGATATATTGAAAATGAAGGAAACATTTGATGCATAAAAAGCAAATAAAAGAAATAGTAGTTAACATACATAGATGAAATGCTTACAACATTACATTGCATACAAGGATGATGCAATCACTGATTGATCCAACGTGATTAGATCTAATTGGACAAACAAAGGAATAGTGGAATCAAGGAAAGTGCATTCAGCAATATTTATAGCCCTTGAAATGCAATTTTAAGAAACTTCGTATATTAGAAAATTTATATTTTAATGCCCAGAAAGGTAAAGAAAAGTTTATAGAGTTTCATGTATGTTTATTAACAATTTGTGTTATATGATGTAAAATATATGACATTCGGTACATAAAGAGGTGTTGTTTTATTATCCACACACTTAGGTTTTCCTATTAGTTTCGATAATAGTAATTCAAGTTGTTTACAATTAACTATTACTTCATGTCGTTTTGAAACAGTGTTTACGGCATACAGTTGTCACATGTATTATGTCACAAATATCACAACGTAGTCAATTATGTTTAGTTTCTTGATGTAAATGCATTGGGAAAAATTGAATGTCTAAAATACATTGTTGGTGTCAGCTTCTTCCATTTTTATTTTTAAAATGAAACAACTATATACAAGAAAAAAATTTCAAGAAAAACTATGAGGAAACTAAAAGATTTTTTAGCTACCAATGGAAAGAAGGAAAGAATGAAAGAAGCAAAAAGCAATAAGACAAAATTGTACGAAGTTAAATTTTTTTAAGACAAATAACAAATATTGTGAGTAAATGTTTTCTTTCTGTTCAATCTATATATATTGAAAGGTGTGATGAATCGAGATATGTAGCTGTAGCTTATGATTTAATGTTAATGCATCCGATGAATTGCATGTCTATTCGTGCCTTCATGTTCACGACTAATGAAGTCCAACTTACGTAACAGATAATTTACATTGCTTGTGTGATCTCTTGCGATTTCCAGTAGCCATTTTCACTAACAGGTTTGTATTTCTTTAGCTGCATCTTCCCGCATGCCTTCTGCCACATTTTCTGTTAATTACTGTTTTATTCTGTTTAACAGAGTATTTAAGACAATATTGTACATTGATATTAGCACAAATAAAGCCAGTCCAGGACTACATAGGCACTCGTTACCATCAATATCTTTCATACTGTAGTATTAAGATATAAGTATTAATCGCATAGATGCTATAAAAGTGAATATAGGTTGACAATGTAAGAATGTGCAGTTACAACATTTAATCACATTACAAATTACAACTGGACTTATCATAATTGTGTGCTCATATGTTAGTACTAACAGCTTTCAATAGCATAAATCTTGTAATATTTGTAACTTTTCCTTCAATCATTTTATGAATTAGTCAGGAATCTATTTGCTTTTTGCACTTGCATATTGCAATGTTAAAAGAACATAGAACAGACAATATAATGCACCTGTTAATTTTTCCTATTATAATTACAATATATTGATAAAAAATACTGGTGTTACAAACATTTTAATTATTTTCAAATATGTTCTAAGAAAAACTAGAAATGATAATTTAATTACACTTATCGTAAGGTGACATTTATAGTCTTTGTTTTACAATGTTTGTGAGGGTACACATTGTTAACGCTAAACCTACCAAGCCTTAAAAGTAACTGGTACATGTTCCCTTATAAAAATTACAAGATTGATTTTATTTAGACTTTGCGCAGCTCCTATTGTAATACGTGCTCTACTAAAAATATCTATATACAATAATTTCTTATGGAATCCTTTTTATTATTTCAATAATAATGATAATAATAATAATAGTGATGGTAGGTTTAGTGTTAATGTTTCTACGTATAACTCTAAATGGAAAAATTACAGCTTAGAAACAAATAATCTATGCAAGCGATATGTATTTACAGTTGGTTATATTTTTATGCCATAATATATTACTTACGTTATTTTTTATTTGTAATGAAACAGATTGTAATTAAAATATTAATTTGAATGTCCAGAAGACTTTCTCATGTTATAAGAAAATGATTATTAATAATAAGACGCACGTTTGTATTATTATAATGATGACCAAAAATATGTTTAGAACTGAAATATAAGTTCTAAATACACAGTCGTTGAACCTCACAAATTGAACAAATAATTTTCCTCATCCTTTACGAAGACATGGTGCGTCGCGTCGTCGCGTCGATGCGTTGTTATTAACATAGTGTGGTTGACTTTATTCGACATTCTCCCATACATATGTATCGACAAGTTAACCCAAATACAAGTGCATAGCTTTGTATAAATTCGACGATCCTTCTTTTACTCCGAATCCGATATACACATTTTACTTTTTAAGCAGCGAAAGTCCGCCTGGTGATTCTCTGACCCGCGATTGAAAAGGTGCTTTTAACAGTACCGATACACAGCGGCGAGTATAATTTTATTATAATCCGATGCTTGACTCCCAGTGGCGTAACCTAACAAACACCTCTCCGGTATTGGCTGAAAAATCTCTGTCTCTTTTTATCAATTTCTCTTTTTAGAATTGGGAATTAGTTACATGCACATATTTTAGTTTATTCGATACGTCAAAGTCTAAAATCTAACCGTAAATATAACAGAAGAACCAGCCACTCTGAATCTGAATATATGCATTGAATAGTACTTATGTATGTAACTACGAACTTACATATATAAGTACATATAATCATATATTAACGAAATTTCTTGATATTCAAATGTGGGGAATAATCCTACTATTAACTAAGTAAACGAATATCTTATTGTGTTCAAATTATTTTTGTACACACCCACAAAGTCATAACATAACATACGAAAAACTATTTAGAAAGAAATGGAAAATATGTTACCGTGCTTGCAGTGAATTGTGTCAAATAGTAATGAACATTTTTAGGGTGCAGGGCGATTAGACGTTAAATTATAAGGAAAGCCATAACAATGTTCAAAACGGTTTCGGCTTAATTTTCAAAATGATACCAATTAAAGTCCGACAATGGTGGCTTGTGAACTATATACTTAGCTCTTTGTCTCTGTTTTCCTTACGCTACGTCACTGTTCGCGTTCTTCCTGACCTCACTTAAGCGCGTTACAATTGGCAAATCGAAGAGATGTTGTGTTGCTAATAAAAAGACAAGCCGTAACTGCGATTTTGACTGATCATTTTCTTTTATACTTCCATCAAGTCTATACCCCCTTACATTTTCTTCCATTTTTCCAAATCTTTTTCCAAATGCTTCTTTCTATTTTTCCTCTGACAAGAAATCTTTTCTAAAAATAAACCATAAATATCATTAAATGCTACTTTCTAGTAATAGTACCTATGTATTTATTTTATGTATTTACAAAAAAAGTAGAAAATAATTGTTTCAGAACCTATATTTATTATAAAGACACGAAATAAAGACTATAACTTTGAAAAAATATTTAAACGTCCAAGTGTTACGAACAATGTTGCACAACGCATTCACACAATTTTGGTACCGTATTATTTTTAGATACTGGTTAAGGTTCAAGAGACTTTGATTCAGTGTAAAGACTAAATTATGAATCCTTAATCCTCGATAGGCTAGAAATGAAATTTTATGGAATTAGACAAGAATATTGAAGTAACAGCTTCTAGGCATTGACTGCAGGTATTTGTCTGAGGGCATCTGGCAGGATGAAAGGACTCGAGGAACTATAGAAAAAAAAAAGGATCGAGAAAAGCAGGATGATGCTCGATGCAAAGGGTCTTGTTGGTCTGCGCGTTTCGTAAGAAGAAGGCCCATTGCTGGTCTGGTTTTGCAGGCTTCCGTCGTCATCTATACTCGGAAACACGTGAGTGGACATCAGCAAGATCGTCGCGTCGCGTCGCCTCGCGTCGCGTCGCCTCGCGTCGGTCCCCGGCATGCACCGTCAACCATAACATTCAGCAGTCACTGCCATGGGGACCTAACCTTCCTCAAGCATCCCATGTGGTGCTTTCACTTGGAACTTGATACGCGAAAAGTACTTGTACGTGTAGATACATGCGTAGCACGTGCATGCTGGTATGAGTTGGGAATATTGTCGACGATATGACTTTTTTTGATGATGTAGATATTCACTTATTATATATGACAGATTTTCTATTTCATCATTATTGAAATTATAAAAATTCTTTCATAGGAATTGACTTCTTTATTTAAGCACATATTATGATAAAAACCTTACAAAGTTTAAGACATTTAATCTTATCGCTTCTATAAGGCATTTTTTTGTGCTTGGTAGGATTAGTGTTAAAAAGAATAATTGTAATATTCTAATGCATACACTTATATTATGAAATCGCCGATACTTTAATTGTTATTACAAATTCTTTCAATTAAAATCGCTGACGTCTTATACAATAATACATTCTCTATTAAAAAGAACTAGAGTTACTACAGCTGTAGTAGTCTTTTATAAAAAAACGAAGATGAAGTGTTCGATGTTGAAAAAATTTGTCATAATTATTGTTAGACTGCGGATTTTTATGCATTTGCAGATATTGGCTAGACGAAATATAAAACATTAAAAGATCAGAAAAATTTCAGAATATCGATAATGTTGTTTTCAGTGCATTCAAATTATTAAGGGATGATTTATTCTTGTTTCTCACAATCCATGCAGAACATTTTCATTTTGTACTGTAACTGCTGATGAACTAATTTTTACAATTCCGAGTATAAAGAAACGAAATAATTGAACAGTTATTTGTTAGTTGTTTTTGATTGGTTTAAATAAAGACTATGATAAAAGTATTGAATAATATTGAATTTCATATTTTTTTTATTGAATATACAAATTAATGTTGCGATCTACATGATTTTATATTAAAAAATTAGTTGAAGATAACATTTCAATAGATACGTAGTATAGGATTATATGTATAAGTATCCTGATACAAGTTCTACCCTAACTAACTATATATATAAGTAAAATACGATAGTTTTACTAAAAAAAAAATTGTTCAAGTCAGCGGGTAATAAATATGTAAGGGTCACAAAACGGTGTAGGTTTACTCCAAATACGTGCCTGGTTGTGTCGGGTTTCAGTAACGAAACGAATAGCTCGAAAAGTGGCCATAACCATAAATCACGTAGGAAAATAATAAATCGATTCGTCTCGAGATTCAAAACCGTTCACTTTCTTGCTCGTTATGTGCGTCGTTTCTTTAATAACGTTTCATTCCAATACAAAATAACTATACTTTTTTTAGGGTAGCTTACTGTATCAAGATTTATGTAAATAGTTTTACACTAATTTTAATAGCTGATATAATGGATTATACAACATAATAGAGAATATTACTATAAAGAATCTGTGGATCTTTCGGCAAAATAAAAATTTTCTACATTGCTTAAATATAAAATATAAGTGATAGAAGTTAGATCAAAATTTTCTTTTTTAAATAATTTGAAAGAATCGAAGATTACATAACTGCATATTCCTAAATTCGTGCAATAATGTCTTTCAAGTTTTATATATCACTGACTTGTTATTTAATTTTCTGCAGAGTGCTACAGATTTTCGAAAATTCTCGATGTTTGAACTGTTATATAATAATAATTTCGTAAAAAAGAGTCCGACAGCAATAATTCTAGGCTCGTTTTAAAGTTTGAAGCCTCCCCTTGCGCAATCTATCTGCGCACTTTCTTCTAACAATAAATAAGGTGTTTTTGCATGACACAGCGCAGCGGGTGACAAAAACTGAAGTCACGGTCATCGTTCTGAACAAGATCTTCGTATACCTAACTCAAACCCAAACCTTACCTGAACCAATACAAACGTATCGGAAACATTGAAAATATCATATACAGGGCGGTTCAATAACTTTGACCACCATGAATATTTCCGTTATTTGCAATAATACAATAGAGGGGTAAATGTTGCGATGCAAAAATTTTTAATACGGGTGACGGCGTTTTGTAGATTTTATTTTTTGTCGAAATCTTTTTACATATGTATGTACTCACCATATTCAAGTTGAGAATAGTAGGTATGTACGTACTTATTGAAAATTATCTTGATAACATCTTGTTAACTATTACGTCAATACATATTTACGCAGAATTTGATATTGTATCGATTCACGACTCAAAAGATAGGTTATTCGAGTTAAATAAATCAAGGTGATCTCGAAATTTCCAAAACGCCGTCACCCGTATTAAAAATGTTTGTATATAATATTTTTTCATATTATTGCAAATGACGGAAATATTCAAGGTGGTCAAAGTTATTATTAGACCACTTTATATAGTATCGAATATATCTTTGCAAATATATTGTAAAATCATGATCGAGTGGCGAAAACATGTGCATAATAAAGATGTTCAAAACGATGACGTAGACCAAATATTTATTTCAGAGCCATTGAACCACTCTACATATATAAAACTCTGCTTATTTCACAAAGAATGATGCAATAGTTGCAAACAACTGAGTATTCGTACAGTCTAGTCTAGTCGAAACATGAACAAAGACTGCAGAACAATAAAATATTGTGATATCTAAATGTAAACAAATGAATGTGCAAGTTATTTTCTTTCTTATGTGCTAAGATAAAAGTGAAACATTGTAGACTTCAATAAAGAAAGAAAAGGTATTTATCAATGCGTATTAAAGACGATGTAGACAAATCGAGAAATAAAAGTAAGAGAGATAGATTACTGGCTACTGGCGGTATTTCAGAGAGTAAGTAAAAAGAAATGTAGTATTGGTCAAGATGAAGTAGGGTCATTGACTTTACAAAAAGTACGTATCTCGCTAAGTAAGTGAACGATAATGTCAAGAGACGTTATTCATCTAATGAACCAGTTGTGAAATATTAGGACGCGCTCAACGAGTAACGAAATTCATCAGTTTATTAGCAATTCTTTCTTCTTTCCGTTCCATTCATATTTACACTACTGAACTACTCGATAGTGTTATTCATTCTCTATTGCCTACGGCCTACGTTATTGCAAACTTACTTTTTATGTAGACTTATGTGTAGTTGCTCCGTTTTTCGAAAAATTTCTGCAAAATTTACCATCACCTGACTTCCATTTGAATGAAAATTAACATTTCGTTAATGACCATCTTTGGAAATATGTCTAAAATAACTTTAATTTTGCGTTTCTGTTACTGGCGAGTACAAGCACGCCACGAATATTTTCCAAAGTTAATATTAATACTAAAGGAAACAGGAATTTTGTTCTACTATGCAACAATTTATCTACTGGAAACTTATTAATCCTCCGACCAGGGAGTCCGGGACTATTTCGACCCAGGTAATCGGAATCGTCGGTATCTAACGAATTAATTAAAATTTAATTAGCCGTTACATTAGGCACAACCAAAAAATTAAAGTGTCTGCAAGAAGTATGTCTTAAAAATTGATGAACCAGCGAATGGACCTGAACATCATCAATTATATCAATTATAAGAATGATCCCCCATCCGAGGGGTAATAGGATTTTCAATAATTGTGCTGCACCAACAGGAAACTTAAATATCTCTTTTTACATAATAATCGCAAACTACAATTAGATTACGTTACTGGGGTGGCCTGGTGGTTCACGATTACAATTGCTATTGCTTTTGAAAGATCTATTAACAAGTCCTTAGCCATGATCCATAGAATTTAAAAAATGATTTAATAATCGTTCCGAAGTAATAGTGTCGAATGCCGCTTATATTTTCAAAAGAACATACAAAAGTTGTAAAAAATAATAACTTTTAATATTTTCTCTGCAATTCCGACCAATTGCAATTTTTCTCAGAATCTGAATATTAATAAGTGTCACTATAGGTTCAGTGGGTGTAAAAAGTATTCGTACATCTTTTAAAAACGAATAACTTTTTCAAAATTCCACCCAACAGCTGGAGTTTTTTTGTGACGTTAGAAGGATTAGTTTACCAGCTAATGTGTAAATAATTTTTTTTTTAATTGTTATTGGTCGCAATTGCGAAGGAAAAAGTAAAGGTCACGATTTTTTAAATTTTTATCTGTGCCTGTAGTAAAAATTTCAAACATGTATGTTGTAAATCTAAGTAAGTTATATACATGTACAAAGTTTCATTGAAATCTTTGAATTTAGGGTTTGCGAATCATTTAAATCGCGGATTCTCACAATTTTTGCTATTTTCAATCATTTATATTTCATAACAACCTTGATCGATTTCGTTGAAACTTTGTACATGTTTATAACTTACTTATACGTACCAAATGCACCTTATAAATTTTCACTACAGGCACAGATAAAAAATTTAAAAACCGTGACATTTACTTTTTTCTTCGCAATTGCGACCAATAACAATAAAAAAAAAAATTATTTACACATTAGCTAGTAAACTGATCCTTCTAACGTCACAAAAAAACTCAAGCTGTTGGGTCGAATTTTGAAAAAGATTCGTTTTTAAAAGGTGTACGAATATACTTTTTACACCCACTGTAGGTATGTATACGTACATCTCATTATTATTTGCTTCTTCCGAAAAATATTAATATGTTATCTATGTGCATACAAGTATTTTACGGTAGAGTATCTTTTGATATGTATATCGGGGATTCGGCTAACAATAAAACCCAATGTCTGGATTCTGTGAATACGGTTGAATTAGGTCCGCCGCCGACCAGTCTCTTTGTCGTAAATGGCATATAACAGCAGAGCAGCACCCCGAATTATCGACCTTTTCATAACCTTGTTCTCGGTATTTGATATTTGGTATTTGGTATTTGGTAGGAGTTGAGTTGAGTTGAGCGGCACGGCCCGGCCCGGCCCGGCCGCACAGGGAGCCTGCCTGGCGTGCACTTGGTCAAACAACGAGATCTCTATGGAGGCCTCCGTTTATTGGCGCTTCTAATTCAGGACCGGAAGGGGCCGAAAGGCAACGGCGAAAACAGACCTCCCGGATTAAAATAGGCCGCCATAACACTCGGCTTAAATGCTTTGTATTAATAATTAACACGTTGCGGAGGCAAGCTGCGGGCATGACCACTACTTTCCCCCTATATTTTCACTGGACCCTTAATATAATCTCCCCCCCCCCCCCCGGTTTTTTCAACAAAACTCTGTTTTTATTCCATGGAAATTCTGACCACGTCGCGTCGCGCGTCCGTCATGACAGGCGCATGCGAATTACTGTGCTAATCGATTCTTTAATGATATTTATAAATAGAGGTAGCCTGTTGGTTATATTACGTATGTGCGTATCGATGATTCCCGACTGTTGCTATTGGATTCACGAAAACGGTTATAATAATAATATGTAATAATAATCTTTATTTATTCAGTCTCATGGCTCGGAATCGAACGTGGTTTTTCAACATATTATACATATGTTATATGTATACAGTATACACCCATCCCCAGTCACTCCTTCTTTCTCCCCATTTCTCCTATTCCTAATTACTTATTAAACATATTCTGTTTCACTTCAGTTTGTTGCAATGCAGCTAGAAAATTGTTATTTTGCATAGAGATCACTTTGAAGAATCAAGCAGTGGTGAAAAAGTTCTTTTGAAAAAAATTGAACACTTTTGATATTATCGGAGTACTTTAGTGAGACAGAGTAAACGTGTTACACATCACGCATATTGTCGTGATAATAAAGGTAAATGTCAAATGTATACGTACACCCATAATTCCCATAGCTAATGTGTAGGGTAAATTCTGCTGTATTTTATCATTGTAAATGTTTATATGCGATTAACATCATATTTAATCCCAAAAGGTTTTATCGTACAATATGACGAGACCGTATGTTATTGTAAACGTAAACGGAGTTTAATATCGTAGAGATAGACTTGCAGTGATAAGTGTCGTCACTCTAAACTCTAACGACGTCTGTGGAAAATTTCATGAAATACGCTAGCGATTGGAAATAATAAGAAAAGAGACGAAAGATGTTTTTCATACAGAAGAGAAACTGTATTTTGTAAGTGACTGTACGTATAATTATTTATAGATGAATTTCTCTTTTTCATACACAGATTGTGAGAAGAAAAGTTGCAGCAGTAGGATATTATTAGACTCCGGATCTTTATGCAAAATAAAATGTTTGTGCTGCAATTGCGAGACACAGGAGCTAAATATTATATTTTTCACTAATAATTTTAATGTAGTGGAAATAATATATATATATGAAACCGTTAATTATAAACTTGTTATTGACAAGTTATACGGCTTCGAAAATAAATATTTTTGTATCTATAAAAAAAAATCCTTAAATATGGAAAAATTGTTTCTAACATTAGTAACTGAGAAATGCAATAGAGACAAAAACATATATTGACGATTTTACAGAAATAGCTAACGAATCATTTATTAAAGCAAACATTAATATATATATATTAATATACCCTTAAAGTCTTTTAATCTTTACACTGTTTTAAATTGCATCACTCATTCGTCAAGAATGCATAAAATCTGCAGTCTAGTTATTATTCACGCAGCAATGTTATTCTTATATGTTTGCTTCAATAAATGATTCGTTAGCTATTTCTGTAAAATCGTCAATATGTTTTTGTCTCTATTGCATTTCTCAGTTACTAATGTTAGAAACAATTTTTCCATATTTAAGTATTTTTTATAGATACAAAAATATTTATTTTCGAAGCCATATAACTTGTCAATAACAAGTTTATAATTAACGGTTTCATAACCGTTATTAACTAACGTGTATCGAATTGCAGTGAAAAATGTATAAATGAAAAATATATTGTATAATTATACATTTTATTAAATGTTGTATATATAAGTAATAAATGTGCAAACAATTCATCCTTTTTCATCTATTCTCTCAGGACGATTTCTATAATTAAATAACCTCATTGAGGAATTAAAATTAATTAGAAAAAAAATCAATTTCTACCATTGTCACTTTGAAAAGAAATAGTATGATTATTCAAATTTTCAATGAAATGAAAGAAAAGAAATCAATTTGATTTATTACTTGAAAATAACCAGTACCAGATAAAGAATTTTGTGATACCACCCATTCGAAGTCTACCTTTTTACATATGCTAACAAGTACGAAATTCTTTAGTTAATAATTCTGATAGTATATGACTTGAAACATCTGTGCAGGTAAACAGGTTCTTATTTACTTTCTGTAAGTTCTTATGTAAATCTGTACATACAATGATTGTTTCTGAAACAGAGAAGCAAGTGACGTCACAGCAGGTAATTGGCTTTGAGCGGCCAATTGACTTTAACTCGACTATACCGACGGCTATACCGACAGAAGTAGTCCAGAGAATCTGAGAGGAACCTTTCAGAATAATATTAATAATTCAATAAAATTTCGAAATCTTACTATAATTTGTCCACACTAACTATTGATTTGATTGCGTTAAATAAAGTTATATTTGACATATACCAGTATAAAAAAAATGTCAGTGTAGGTATACATCTACAGATATAATTTGGCACGAAATTTTAAGAATTTTATCTTCGTGTGTCCTTCAATTCTTTATTAATCTCTCGGTAAATATGATCGTCTGAAGCGTACGTATGTAAGAGTATCTACGTTCATGAGAAACAAAAATGTCAAGTTCTGACGTAAACTGTCGGATAGATAAATTTGAACGTGCATACGATCACGTATAGCGATGCTGAATCACAACTTGCACTTCGTTGAGCCTACGTATATGTATATTAACGTCAGTATGTATGTAGTCGAGTAAGGGCGAAAGTACTTATTACGTACCTACTATGTACCTACATTTGATTTTAAGCTATGTCATGATCACCAAACGCGTCATGCGCCACTTCACTAAAGAAATATTACAGGCTTCGACTATATCAGAGAAAGTTTTTTGGTAATCATTTACGTACATTGCTAATGGAGAATTTCCGACAGCATCTACACCCAACAGTTCATCAAACTATTATCTGAAAAAATATTTTCATAAAAATTTCCCTTGTTTTAAAAATGGCTTATACATATTATTTTATAGTTTCTTTTGATCGTCATGAAGAGAAAAATTTTAAAAATCCAACTGATCGAAGTTTAAAAATGAAGTTTGAGACGTTTTGCAAAACAGTGGGAGGAAGCATTAGTACCGAACAGATTCACACAATGATAAATAAAAAAACCAGCGAAAACAGCAGAAAAGATATATGTACATTATAAAGTTGTTCTTCGAAAAACAGGAATTTTTATAGAATTGATGATAAAAATTGTTAACTAAACGACTACTTCATCATTATGGAGCAGTAACTAATTAGTAGAAAGAATTTGCATCGAACTTACAATTAGTGTATAAATAAGTGGTTTTTTAGTTATTAGACAGGGAATCTTTGTGCTAATTCCTATATTTGCAAGGTTTTTTTTTTAAATTTAACGAAGGGAAAAATATATTTCGGTGAAAACGAAGAGAAATACTGCTTGTCTTAATATACATTGCGCCTTGCACTTTGGAAATTTTAAGATGCCATAAATACATAAATATCCGCAGTCTAGTAAGAATATAATAACGATCACTCGCTCTTATTGTGTTATTATGGTACGGTTTTGAATGAAAGACTTCCCGAAGGAGATACGAAGTGGGCAAGCTCGAAACGGGTCTGATCTCGGAGGTCGCGTAGTGGTATCGTGGTATGTACGTACATACATACGTACATACATACGTTGGAACACAGACGCGAGTATAGAGAAGAGAAAGGGAAAGTCAATTGGGTGAAAGTCACTCGTCTGGAGAGTTTTGCCTCTATTTTATCCACGTATGGCTTTGGATGGTGAGCGTATGTATGATCTAAGGTCTCTAAAATCTCTTACTCAGTGACAAAAAAAAAATAGCGCACACAACATCGTATTAATATTTTCATAATTATCTCCGCATTAAAATTGGCTTTTGATCTTCAAAGATTTTCTGCAACAAAAAAACAAGTAAATGAATGTACACAGCGAGTGTACACACTACTCGTACAGCGATTCATTTCAACAAAAGGTTTATAATGACACATATACAGGGTGTTCATTTGAAAAGTTTCCAGCCGAATATCTCGAAAAATATGAAAGATATTAAAAAAGTGTAAAACACGTGTCCAAGGATTTCGAGGGGGAAAGGGGGGGGGGGCAGTATCAATTTTTTATTTGGGTGGCATTTTCAAGGTCATTTGAAGGTCAACTTTGTTTTTTCAAATGGAAACCTATATTTTTTATTATGGGATCTTATTGTACTTATTGTATGAAAATTATTGGTCTTTTTACGTACAATAAGATCCCATAATGAAAAATATAGGTTTCCATTTGAAAAAACAAAGTTGACCTTCAAATGACCTTGAAAACGCCACCTAAATAAAAAACTGTTACTGCCCCCCCCTTTCCCCCTCGAAATCCTTGGACACTTGTTTTACACTTTTTTAATATCTTTCATATTTTTCGAGATATTCGGCTGGAAAGTTTTCAAATGAACACCCTGTGTACATAATGACTAGACTGCGGATCTTTATGCGAAATAAAAACTATTTGCATCAATTGAAAGATATGGATATTCTTTTATTAATAATTTTCATATATTTTACTTGCTTTAATTCGTGTTAATTGGGTAGGCCCCCAAAAAATAGTGTTAGCCCAGGGCCCCAAAATTAACGGTCCACCGTTGACTAAGCGACACAACTTGCAACTTAGTGCAACTTATCTTAGGAAATTCTGCAAACTTGTCCAAACCAGAGACGCCAGATTAAGACTTGTCTCCTCACTCTACCTTCCCCTTCTACGTCGCCTTCCCCCACGCTTCCACCACAGCTAGGTCATGTGACGCGTTTCGTCTCTGTCGTGCATGTGTCGGAATGTCACGTGACGTGAAAAGAATATGTTCTCTATTCACTATACATAAATATATAGTATATTTCAAAATGAATTCATTACAATTAAATAAATAATCGTGAAACTAATCATAAGACTTGTATCATTACCATATGTGTAGTAAATATTTGTTTAATTTCTGAAAATAAGGTCCCCAAACAATTGTAATAATTGTATAATTTGTTGAACTTAAGCTGACAATGAGTATCAATTACTACAATTATGCGGTACAATTTATGAACGTCTATCTCTGTTTAAAAAAAGTGAAAGTAAAATTTATTCCTAGCTAGGTACAATACGTTCACACAAAGATTACGTTGGTCGGAAAAAGTCTTGGTTAGGAAGACCTTTGATCTCAAACATTTACCCAAATAAGTAACACTTTCAGAGATAACTGTAAAGAGATTAAAAGAGTGACACCCCCTGGAACCATTCTTACGTGTATAGATAAGTATTACCTAAACATGCTGTTATAAAATAGATTCCCAGCTTTTATCAAGAAAGCTAGGTGAAATCTCCAACTTATCTTTGAGACATTCTTAATATCTTTATGCATACAATTAGTACACGTATGTGACTTTTTTTGATATTTTTTAAACGTAATGCTTGATTATTGTACTCAAGATGTAATAAAATAGTAACGATAGCTCACATCTTGTTACAAGGACAAACAAAGAATAACGCTTTCCTTTAAAAATAATTGAGTTGTAGATAATGATAACCATGTCACCATATACGTTATACATATTTATGTCACTACGCTTTTTATACTGATATCATAAATTTTGAAGCAAACTAAGTTAACCGTGATGGAACTTGATAAGATGAGTTTTTCGTATCAGCAGATATCCTTCCAAGATAAAGACTTTTCTAGGTACATATTACAGTCAGGGTCTGGAAACTACTTTACGAAGAAAAAATATTGCTATATATATAACGTAAATATAGGCAGACCATGCATTTTATCTACATTAATTATAACAAACTATGTATTTCGATCTTGAAAGTATAATGTATATTCCACAGCTTTGCATACAACTAATTGAAAAAATCAACTTGAATTTTCTTAGACAATCACGAGTAACGTAAGATTTATTTAGATTTTGTAAAAGAGTATCACTTATGGTTATCTAACAAACCGAAAATTGGGGGTATGTATTTATATTATTACAATAGAGACTATTATAAAAATTTGGAAAGCGTTAAACGTTCATCTTCGCAACAATTTTAAAAGATAACTTTTTCGATAAAAATATAATTACACATTTATACAGATATACACTCGGAAACTATTAGAGTGGGAGGGGTGGTTCAAATGGCCAAGTTGTGTAAGTTTTTAAAAGGATCTGAGAAAACAGATTTCCAATGTCACTATTTGTTTAAACAATATCTTCAAGAATATCACTTTTTTGTACATTTTTCCATATAAATGTTAATCTATTTTCTTGAATATTTGTGTGTGAAGACAAAATAGAATTTTGATTTTTGCCTTTTCAAAAACGTGATTGTACTTTAAATTTTTCGGCATTTTCTGCAATATGAAAACCTTGGATACGAATAATTAAACAAATAGGAGACTTTCAAAATTGTTGTTACTGGTTGAAGGTCGCCGCTACCCTCCGCTACCCTAACATTTATGATAATATTACAACATCCTTTAGAATTTACAAAAAGATATTAATTTCAACGCACGATAATTGTTTGATTCCATATGTCTTTTTAAAGCGTATTTACTTGAAACAAACTGTTGGAACTAATGTGAGCATCTATCTCGTAAATGAACTCTCTATTCGATAAAAATTACTAGATGCTATTACGTAATACACGAATTGATCAGATACGTGAAATTAATGCGAGATGTGAAAGTTGTGATCGACATGGCGTCAGAGGCTAAAAATGCGGCGGAATGAGAAAGTGATCTCTTATAGTAACTAAATCGAAGTAGATGACATTTATTAATTGTGTTTTTAAATTCTGTGCGTGTGTGTGTGTGTCTAGTTTCCCGGAGACTGTAGAAGACAGGTTAACCTTGATTCCCGAGAGTACGGAAGCCGAGGATTTTACGATAATATCAACCAAACTCATCGGCTCAACAGCAGATAGGCACGTATAAATATACGTTAGAACACAAGTTCGCGATTGTGTCAGAGTGAATTAATCATTTGACGAATAGATTCGGTTCCGAGGAAAATTTATCACACTTTGAAGTACAGATCGTTAATCTTCAAATTCAGCCATACGCGAATGATACAAGGATCGGTCGGAAGATGACATCAGAGAAAAGATAGAAAACTTTTTGGACCGTTTACCTGACCTTTTTTATCTAAAGGTGTTATCGCATGATCCCATAATCCCATAATCGAGAAATTAAAACGTTAAAGGAAGCTTACGACACCGTGTTAAAGATCGATAGGAAATTAAGGAATCGTCGACATACACCACGCCACGCCATGTCACGATTCGAGCCGCCTACCAGATGGTCGAACGTGGATCATCGCGATAGAGAGAATCGTTATTGCGACCGCGACCGCGACCGCAACGTGTCATATCCACAGTCTCCGTCTAGGTACGACTGATATACATACATATGTATACAGAACGACAGAGGAGAACATCTGTTTCGGAAGAAGAAGGGCAAACTCGTACGCCTGTATGGACCCTACGTCATAGGAACCAGGAACCCTGTCAGCCGCTCCGTCTCATCACTGAACACACGAGGACACGAAAATTTTCCATTTTAGAACGTTCCGACAAAAATCACAAACCGAGTCTCTCTATTGTTGGCGTTGCGATGGTAGGGACTACGACACTCGCGACATAAATTCGTCTAAACAAAAGATATTCTTCGAATATGTAATTTCATGTATAAAATCTAGTGGTCGCAAATGACCTTGATGTTGATGCGACTGGTATAAATAAATAATTTTTAAAAAAAATCGTCTAATCGAAGACATTCGCAACCGTCAAGAGATTAATCCGTTCAATGCATAATGATTCTTTAATCTTCGATCGCGGTCATCGTTTCGATGTAACGATCAGTGGAAAGAAGAAATTTTGCTAAAAGTTCAGTTTTCTATAGAATCCTCGTCGAGAAAACACTCGCACTATTAATTTAGTAAGATTCGATGTATGTACTAGTAAAGCAGAAACCACCTCTCGAGAAAAAATAGGTATCATCGCAGCTTTTACATGGTAAAATATTGGAAATTTCTTATTATCATGGAACCTTATTTTATATAATATGACCGAGCCGTGGCGGGAGTGGCGTCGTAGAAGGGGGAATTGTAGATAAATAACAACTTATTCTCACACCCAATTTTTACCGCGAAAGTAACAAAATAGAACCAATTTCTTGTAATATACAATTTAGTTGTAAGGTAATTCTAAGTAACATTTGATTGATTACACTGTCCAACACCAAATTTGTGCTCTAATTACTGTTGGGTGATTCTTGTAGAGTTTTTTTCGCTGATTCCGAATCTGCCGTTAATTTTTTTCCTAGACGCACAGTTTTTGAGAAACATGGCTTTGAAAAAAAAAACATATTTTTCAACTTTAAACAAATATTGTGATGTTATTATAAAAGATATTGTATTGATCTTTACAGCAAAAGATTCCTTAGACTTTCCCGAATGCAGTGATATCCAATATTAAGACATTAGGATTGTTTGAACATGTTTAAACGATCATTAAAGACGGAGAAACACCACTTTTGCACCAATTTTTGACGATATTTTTGAATTTATCTCAAAAAATAAGAGTCCAGCGGAACATCGAACTATACCACGCGATAGAGCAGACTTTTATCTTGAGAAACCCCCCTTTGAAGTTTGCAACATCAACGTTTTTTTCGAACCAGAAAGCAAAATATTTTCGTCCGACATGAGTTGCCGCCAGTGGCGCTCACCGCTAGAACGGTTGTTCGCCACTCCGTATTCCGTCACTGCGCCGCGCCGTATCCCGTCTCGAGCGCCACTGGCGGCAACTCATGTCGGACGAAGATATTTTGCTTTCTGGTTCGAAAAAAACGTTGATGTTGCAAACTTGAATGGGTGGTTTCTCAAGATAAAAGTCTGCTCTATCGCGTGGTATAGTTCGATTTTCCGCTGGACCCTTATTTTTTTAGATAAATTCGAAAATATCGTCAAAAATTGGTGCAACACTGGTGTCTCTCCATCTTTAATGATGGTTTAAACATGTTTAATCAATCGTAATGTATTAATATTGAATATCACTGCATTCGGGAAAGTCTAAGGAATCTTTTGCTGTAAAGATCAATTCAATATCTTTTATAATAACATGACAATATTTGTTTAAAGTCTAAAAATATGTCTTTTTTCAACCTCAAATTTCTCAAAAACTGTGCGTCTAGGAGAAAAATTAAGGACAGATTCGGAATCAGCGCAAAAAACGCTATAAGAATTGCATAGTGAGAATCGCAACCCCCAAAAAAAAGTTGAAATTTGTTGAACCGTGTTTATTGAAGAGTAAAAATAGTTTATGTAAATCAATAATTTATTCGAGGGTTATACATAGAATAATGAATATTTAATATTTCATTGAATATTCATGAATTGTTAAACCTATGGAATACGGTATACTATTTATATTACAACTATACATACTTACTGGACTTTCAATGTATTATTTTATCTAGAATAATATCTACTGTAATACAGTAACTGTATTTATATGAAGAAAACGTATTTCACATTTTTTTATAGATAAAAGTATTAATAAATAGATATGACTATTGATTGTCAATTCTAATATATTAACAGTAGATATTAAAGAAATTAGGAAGATTTCTAACGTGCTCTAGCATTTCACTGTGCCAACTGAAAGATAAAAATAAATTTTATTTGAATTGCAATTTACAAGCTTCCCAAAGGTTGTTTCTGGAATTGCAAAAGTGAAAGGATGTGATAAAAAGGGATAAGCATAAAAAACATTCCGTTTATGGACCAGGATACGAACTTTGGTCTCGCGATTGGAGGTTTATGATTCAAAGAGCATAGCTGTTGGAAAGGTAGAATATAAATACACCTGTCGTTTCAAAATACTGAATTTTTATAGTTTGTACGTGTACATACATCTGGAATTGCATGCAATGTGGAGTTACGGAATTTCCAGTAGCCTCATCAGAAGATGGTGTTGCATCCTATATCTCTGTAAAATGCATGGGCCATTCAATTTTTCCCGTGAACTGTCGCCACTTTAGCGAGTGTAGTCTGCTGAGCAGATTACGAATTATATTCTTCGAAAATGTGCTTATTTCAACAAAAAAGAAAAAGCGCGTGGTGTGCACTCCGACTTGTATAATACAATAATGCAGAAATAACACAAAATTGCACAAACATTATTTCTTGCAACCGTACAACTCAATCGTACACGCACACTCGCTTAAGCACATCCTTCGTCTACATCAAATACACACACGCTTCAACGGTATCATCAGCAATAACATCTGTGTATGAATTCCAAAGTCAAGTTCGGAACCTTCTCAAAAAAATACCTCTTGTAAGATCGATAGAAGTTCTCACGTAATAATAATTATTGAAAATGACAAATGAGAAATACTCAAGAAAAGGCTTTCTTGTTTTTCAAGTTTGCTTTCCTTAAGGGTGGGGACTCGAGTAATGGGTCGAAAAATTTTCTTTTTATTGCATAAATCGATGCTGCTATGTGTCAAACATTAGCGATACTACCGACGTGTTTATACTTGCGCATTCGACAACATATTAGTATTCTTCATCTCTGCACTTCAGAATTGAGAGTCCACTTTTTTGAAAAAAATAACACTTTACATGTTTCTCGCATCAAATTTTCCACTCCTGATGTTCTTCTTCAAGTCCATGCCTTGTTCCGAGCTAAACAGTATAGAGGCTATACCCGGGTTTGGTGATGAAATTCGCCCCCGGCGGAATTTTGATCGAGCTTGGGCCATTCGATAGCCTACCCAAAAAGACCCGTCTCCGCCAAGTTTAACGCCATATCTCATCTGTAATGGTAGTTATTGAAGAAAATCGAAAATCAGTTCTTGGCCCGTTTTGCCGTTTATTGACAATTCGAAATTTTGAAAAAAAATCTAACACATTTCGGATACTAAGTCACATATTAGGTTCAGATTTTTCCGTTGCAAACTCTGGTTATAAAAATGAAAAATACTAAAAAAAAAAACGATAAAATGCAGATTTCGTATAGAAATCGAAAGAGCACAGAGATATTATCGTGACGTGGTGGCTATTACAAAAAAAAATAATGAAGCGACAAGATCGGGAACAATTAATAGAAAAAAAAATAATGAACGATCAAAATTTGCGACGCAAAGAAGGAGAGCGTATGGGAAATGTTATGAACTATGTCTCTTTCTTTCCCATACGCTCTCCTTCTTTGCGTCGCAAATTTTGATCGTTCATTATTATTTTTTTCTATTAATTGTTCCTGATCTTGTCGCTTCATTATTCTTTTTTGTAATAGTTGTTCCTGATCTTGTTGTCGCTTCATTAGGATTATTTACCATTTCCAATCTTAATTTACTTCTAAACATTATTAAACTGCAATAAGTTTCACTTCTGCCGCGCGTGGTTTTCCACGCGTATGTTTTTTAAATGTAATTTTGTAATTTATATATATACCTCTTCTTTTACTTAGATTTTAGATATTTATTCTGTTCCACACACGGTAGGTTTTGAAAATCATAGACACGTAAATTATGCTATGGTCCAGTATTCTTCTCTCTGTAATATAATTAATTATATTGACTTTAATTAATGTAAACGTAGTTGCACGTGCTGTCATAACATAACCATGTATTTCTAACCTTTTCGTTTGATCCTACTATCGAGCGACGGTAAAATCCTATCGCTGCAGCAATTTCAAATTTTCTTGTGATGAATGCGAAATTGTCATAAATAATAATTTAATAAAAAAATAATTACTTTAAAAACCACGTTTTCAAAATGGACTAAAAAGCATAAAATAATTTGAAAATAAAATACTTGTAAGATTTAAAACGAACCGTTTAAATTTTCGCGCCACTCTCGATTTCCGTGACGTCACTTCCGTAACATCAGAAAATTGTTACCCTCAGCAAAGAAGTTTCACTTCAAAAACCACTATTTCGGCTCGGGTCGGGTCGAGTAGGGTCGGGCGTGATTCCGAAAAATAAAAATCTTCGGGCACACAAGGCTTTTGGGACCTGATACTCATCGGGGACCCGATATTTCATTAAAAATATATTAATTTCCCAAACTGATCTTTTAATTTGAAAGAATTTTATTTTCGTACCGCTCATACTCTGCTGTTGCAATGAACGAATGAATGATGAATTGGCATCAGCCACTATGTATGTGCTGCACTGCGAGGGGCTACCTTGTGCTGACGCTGACGTTACGCTGCCTCGCCATTCTGTTCAGTTCGCCAGCGCAGCGTACATTTACCCGTATCGTTGTATGCTTGCCTATATACTGTATATACTGTATGCTGTCTGTTGTTGCTGTATAGATACTGCACGCTGTATGCTGTATACTGCACGCTGCATACTGCATGCTGTATGCTGCACGCTGCACGCTGCATGTTGCATGTCGTTGCCTTGGCCTTTAACGATTCCTGGAACGATCTCGAGGCTTCGATCTATCGATTCGACTCCGATCCCCGCGATACGCGTCGCTATCTGCTCACCGAACCTCTCGCGAATTGCTGGTTGCACGGCCTCCTAACTCACTCCCAGTAGTTTGTAAACAATGCCAACTTGGGATTATTACCTCGACCAATGGAAAATGAAATCTCTCTGATCTTTTGGAGCAGATATACTACTATGTACATGTACTCGTGTTACATCGCAGCGGGCATGGAAACGGGTGCGTGTACAAAGTGTATTGTATAACGGACTGAAAATGGGATCGATTCTACAGAAAGTCGGTATAATATTTGCTTCGTTTCAACCCCAACTGGATATATGAGAATGAATTTCAACGGTTGTTGGAACACACTTTCAAATTATTACAATAATTCAGTAATGTTGAATAAAAGTGAATTTGTATTTTTTCGAAATGGTTAGAAAGTAGAATAACGAATAGTTTGAATAGTTCATTTTTTCACAACAGTATATGACATACGAGATCTCAAACATAATTGCTGCTTAATAAAATAAAATACACTAGTCTTGTAATTACATTGACTTTATACATATAATAATTTATACGTAGAAGGAACATAAAAGTGATTATAATCTATCGAAATATAAATCAAAATTAATATAGTATCTAGCTGTAATTCCGAACGTATTTTGTTTCTTTGTAATTTCGATGATATTAATTTGTTGATATGCCGCGCAGCTATTCAAGCGAAAAAAAGTAAACGATCCAACTATCTGTATAAAATTCAATTCAAGTATTCAATTCTGTAATTGATTTCATGAATTTTTGAATCGCGGAGAATTTAAACCATAATCCTATGGTATTTGGCCGCAATAAATTAGAAGCACGATTACAATCAAATGTGATTATCATAAATTTTTATTTCCCCTAGTTTTTATTAATAAAACATTATAATCACGCGAATGAAAACGATAAGTACATGTTAAATACTATTAGATTATAGAAAACATTCTCTACTTATACTCACACTATTAATAAAGATTTACAAAAATAAACACGATTTCAACTGCTTTCCACCGAAGATATTTTATATTATGTAAATATTTAAATATGCATATGTACATACATACAATACATACACATGTATACTACAATAGTGATGTAGCTAATTAGTGATATACATATAATTATTATTACTTTTTTTTTTATTTAATTATTTAATGTTGCTTCAACATCAAAGGTCATTAGCAACATGGTACATTTCCTTACACTGTATTTCATAGCGGACACAGAATTTCGCATTGCAATTTATCAGATATAATTGATTACACTATCACTTGTAGTAACGAATTCGTGAAGACAGTTATTTAGAAAACCCACGCTATTACAAGTACCCTACACGTATCTGCACATTAAAAAGATATTATCTTGCCCATCGACCAATATTTTTTTCTGATAAATCAACAGATTTCAGTTTAGAGGTAGCACTAGAATATCAACGTTCGTAAAA
This sequence comes from Lasioglossum lativentre, assembly GCA_916610255.1. Lineage (NCBI taxonomy): Eukaryota > Metazoa > Arthropoda > Insecta > Hymenoptera > Halictidae > Lasioglossum > Lasioglossum lativentre. Next base: position 26,142,033 of record OU744357.1, on the reverse strand, counting down.
GATTTCCTTTCGGCAGGTCGATTTCATACACAAAGACTCGAAATATTCGAAAATGGCTTTTGCTATTATTAGCTTAGGAATGGGGTTAAAGACAGACTTCTCTTTTTCTATCTTGTTAAAATGGTGTAACGTGTAAGTAAAATACAGTGTATACTTCGAAAGAATATACATACACGCTTACAATAACGGAGGAGACATTCATTTTTATATTCTTCGCATATGGTTATTTCAAATATTTCAAAATCTTAATCTTCGAACTCTGAAATGTCTAATTACTTTATTTTGAAATAAGTTTTTACTTAGGTGTCGATTCGAAATAGCAAAAATTTGTAATATTGCATAAAACAAGAATTTTTAACCCCGTCTCACTTTCTCGAGGTAAGTTAACACAGTTAACTCGAGTATTGTATATTTTATTCAGAAAAATTATATAGATTATTTTCATTCATTTTCCAAAAGTTTTCAGAAATGTCAGCATGCGTTTTATTCGGTTTCTTCATGGAAAAGTACACAGCAGGATAGTACTGTCGTAATCTGAATAAGAGCTTGAGTAAAACGATTATATGCACTGACTCCCGGAAGTACACTCGACAGAAAAATTGTCAATCTTTCAACAATTGTAACACCATTAAAATCTATAAAAAAAATCATGATTTTTAAAAAATTAAAGCTTGAATTGTAGTATGTGGCAGTATCCTAAATCTGAGGGTATGTTCGTGATACCGAAAAAGTGCAAAGTTTAACGCCCTCTACGGAGTTGCAAAATTTTATTCGAGTATACTGTTCGCAGCATCGCAATTCTCGAATCTTCCTCTTTAATTTGAGAGAACAATGAAGTCGCTACGATTTTTTCTTGCAAAGTTACAGCACTTTAAATGACAAATGTGCTATCGGTATTAGGATAATCCAAGGTACTTAAACTACGAAGAATTTGCACGGTCATGGTCGTGTGTGTTGTATTTAGTGTGTTTTTAGTGTGACAGTAGTCTACACACATATGTATATCAATACTGTGTAATTTGTGTCGCAGTCACCTTTCAAGATGTCATTCTTATTGTTTCTCGTTTTTCGCGAGCAAATACCTATAGGGTCTACCACAACGTCCACCACTCTTTTTGTCCATAATTTTCAGAATCTTTCAATAAATCCATTATAACTTTACGATTTCTGCCTGTGACCTTTGTTACATACTGTTCGTATGCCACAAGAAGTCTCCTGGCAGGAATTCGACAACAAACCGTCCGATTGGGTCATTCCACACGAACTTTCGGTTCTAACCGAATTATTGGCTAAACTGTGTGACGTCAAAGATAACCATTGGCTGCGAGCGAGGACCCCCTTTGCCCCTCAGCCATCTCGAGGGACTTCTTATGGCGGACGGACAGTACATATTTGTGCCACTAAATATTGTTCATTTTTTATGCCATGCATACAAATATTTCACAAGCACTTAGTTACCCTTCAAGGCCCATTTTTATTAATCTATGTTTTAACAAATGTATATCACAAAATGTTATTACACATTTCATTCGTTAACTATGTTTCATGTTCGTTACTTGTTATTCAGTAGCACGTGTACAACTGACAACGGGAATCGTAGATTTTGTGTCGCTTGTGTACTACAACATTTACGTTTGTATTCGTAGAATTTAGTCGAGGTGAATATTATGGAGAATCTTGAGCATGGTATACATACAGGCATGCCTAAAACTAATAGTAACGACATGAAACATGTATTTTAGTAGAGCAGTTACTGCTACAAAACTTTAAAAAATGTAAAATGTGCTAAAGATATAAGACCATACGTGGTGTTTGCGTGATGCAAACAAGGAAAGAAGCAATTGGAACAAAATCCATCGTCGAAAGTTTCGAAAGTATCCGTGGAGACGTCTCTCGCAGAGAGAGAAAGAGAGAGAGAGAGAGAGAGAGAGAGAGAGAGAGAGAGAGAGAGAGAGATGTCTCATTACCGCGATTAAAGACAGGATATGGTAACAAAGGGAGGTAGAAAGAAAAAGGAAAAGTTAGCCAAGTGTCCAGCAGCAGCAGATGTACAGAGACGGTACGTACGTACGCATTATTATTGGAGTGCACAGCGAAAGACACGGGTGTACACGTGTTAAACAGAACCCCGCGCAGTCGTAGACGTAGTCGGTTAGAGGTCTTTCTTTCACGGACTGGCATTCTTCTTTTTTCAATGTACGGTAAACAGTACAGAACAAATCGTGTACATCGGTTTGAGTACCGTTACCAGTTAAAAAGTATGCTTTCGACCTGGCGACGCGACGTTGAGCTTTTGTTTCCAGCGGGGTTCTACCAGAGTGGAAATGAAACGTTGCTTTTTCTGAATCTACAATATTCTACAAGTTTCTCATTCTACAAGTATGCTCAAATGTACAAAAGTGCTATATATGATACAAATAAAAAATCTCACAAGTCAAAAGGGTTGTTTTTAAGGGTTGAAAGGCTAAAATAACAAAAATGGCATTATTATTGTTTACTTCAAGATTATAATAGTTTTTGACGTCTCTACAATATTCTATTATGTTAGAAACAGTTTTTCGCTGTTTCTGAAAAACGTATTTTTTTAATTTGTGTCACTTTTGTCGCATGGGTGCGATATACATTTCTGTATAATCGTTGAATTTGTCTTTCCATGCTCTATAGCTATATGCAAATAAAATACAAGGAAATTTCGAAAATTGGATTTAAAAGAAAACATTTTTCTTTATCATTATATTTACTTCGTCGAACAATACAACTTTTGTTTGACACATTTTATCATATTTTTATAAATAAAATTTCTAAATTTCAACTGTGTAATTGTCATCAAGATTACTGTTTCTTAAGTAGTAAATGTTAACATTAATTCCTACGTGCAGAATAATGTATACGAATATTAGACAAATGGGGATTATCCGACAAAATACAAGCCCTGTGTTGTAACACCACATCCACAAATACGAGACGTTACCAAGGAGCCTGCGTCCTTCTCGACCAAAAATTACAGAAAGAAGTGTTATATTTGATTATATTTAGAAAATTTCAAAATATAGATCCGGATAAAAACGTTTCAGAAGCAACTTTTTCACCAACCAATTGCAATTTTTTCGAAAATATCATGTAGTAAACTAATACTTTTAAAGGGTGGATATATAATAATAATAAAAGCATGGGACACCCTGTATAGGTCGAACAGAACACCTTTGTTTACCACTGTGTGCCGTGCGCGTTCCTCTCATTGTCAGATGAGAACGAGAAGAGGAGGAGAATCTATGAGACGAGACGAGAGTGTGGCAACTAATAAGAAAATGCCATGCTGAAAATGTCACACGCTGAGGAAAGTGACGTCACGCCATAACCATAACCCGTTTCTGACCATTTTCACATTTCTGTTATGCCGTCACAACATTACCTATTGAAAAAGTAGAGAATTGAAATTGGTTGAAAAAATCTTGCTCATCGGAAAATGTTTAATATTGTATACGGAATGATGCTTGGCGAACAACAAATATACATATATTTTCGAAAACTACGTAAACCTGATATATGTATATAATTATTTTTCGATAATACTATAAGAATTAGTTAGACATAAGAAATTCTAAAAATATTAGAATTTTCGGTGGCCAATAAGAAATATAAAATAATGTCTTGTTACAAGTATCTTAGCAATTTACTTTATTGAATAATTGTAATTGAAAAGAAATCCTTGGCAGACATAACCAGAATAATTCTAGATTCTATGGGATTATATGCATCTGTACGCCACAAATACACCAGAAACATAGTTTAAAAAATATCTTATATTTATTTAAAGAAAGCTTGGGGAGCAGTTGTACTGCAATTAGAATACTTTAGCTCCTTTCGAGTAGCATTCGCGCAAACAGGAATCAATTTTTGCGAAATCACCTACATACAGCTGTAACGACGTATGTATGTATGTATTAATCAATGAAGGAAGTGACATTCCCCGAAGGGAAAGTCGGAAGTTCGGATGCGAAGTCGTGCGAGTCGGAGGAAAGACAACTACCCGATTTCATGGAAGCGTAATATCAAGATGAGCTTGAACAGTGACTGGTTTAAAAGTTCTATGGAAACTGGAACTGAAAATATATATATATACATATTATTATACGTGTTATGTTACACATGCATACACACATATGTACGTATATCACATCTCAAAATTGCAGAAAGCATACATTTCTTGGTTCTTTCAACTTTTGAAAGCCTCGGGGGGGATTTCTTCGCATCTATCGTATAGGGGAGCTATTTTTTGGAACTTCAAAGGCCGAGCCGAACATAGAGAAGGACAGCGCGTGAAAAGCGAGACCACGCGCGGACCTGTGAACTGTGACGGCAACTGTCCGCGTCTCTTTCTTTTCTATACGCGCTATCCTTCCTTGCGCCCGAAACGTCCATCGTCATTTAAACCGTCGAATTGGAGCGTGTGCATTAGGGTGGACCTTATTTTTCAACCAAAAAATTTTGGGCACGCCTCCCCCCAATATTGTTCCATGTCATGAAAAAATGATATGTATATCCAAAGTTTTAGACCAATCGGACGTCGGGAAGGCGTGCCTAATCGAGCGCGAATACAGTATACTGCAGTATACTCGTCACATTGAGCGCGCAGTTACTTCTATTTCAAAACTTCGCGCTCGATTAGCAAAAAAAATTTCACAAGATAGAGCTAAGGTCCACCCTAGTGTGCATCCGTCAGGAAAAGACACAATTTTTGTAGTTTTTTAACTGTTTTAAGTAACTACTTAAGATTTATTTAAGATTTACTTAATTTTATTTCTTACCAAAAAATTGTAATGGATTTTCATCGTCGATTAAACCATTGAAATGGTATCGTGTTTGGTATCATTTTGCATTAGAAAAATGCCAGGAATATGTTGCTGAAAGTTCCATAAAAAAAATAATGAAAAATAAAGAAGATTAAATATTGGTGTTACATTGTGATGACGCTCGGGCGTTTGAACTGTGCCGACGACTGCGACTCTCCGCGTCGCGTTAGTAGTGGTTCACACCGATATACCGAGCCGAGATCAGATTACTAAGTTGGAGGGGATATTTTTTTCGCATCTATCGTATAGAACTTTTTGCGTCTATCGAACATTTACTGTAAAACGAACTAGTAAATGCTTGATTCTTGTCCGGGGTCGTGTGCACTGGCCACGATTCCTGTTCACTCCGCTGCCTGTCAACGCCGCGCCGCTACGCAGGGTGGCGACGATTGATGTAGGCTCTGGTATATCGGTGTGAATACCACTACATTGACACCATGAATCGAATGTTCAAACTTCTTAATTTTCATTATTTTTTTATGGGACTTTCACTGGCTTGTTTCTGGCATTTTTCTGATTAAAACAAGACCAAACCCGATATAGTTTCAATTGTATTTAGTATAAAGCATTTTTAATCGGTATTACATTGTGAGAACACGCGGGCCTTTAAACTGTGCCGGCGACGGCGACGTCTGTCCTTCTCTATGTTCGGCTTTCTATTGAAGTCTCGCTCGGCACGGTCGGCGCGATATCTAGACGCAGTCATAAATCAAAGAGGATGTCCGGGCACGATAGTTGTCCGTGAAAAACACAGCTGTTTGACAAGAATCGAGCGTTTACTGTATATGTTAAGTGATATTTTACCACGTTTTTATTAGCTCGCTTTCTTGTCTGTCTGTCTGTTCGGTACAAATTTTGCGATTGATTTTAAACTAACTTCCCGATGAGCTACAGACTTGAAATTTTAAACATAGCTCAGAACTGGATGACAATGCAATATTGAAAAAAATTTTTTTAAAAAAGCCTATGCGTTTAGGATATACAAATTATTATTAATAAATCTAACCGTTATACCCCATCGCACTACCTGTACGTCCCCACTCTACTACGTGTTCTCACTTTGACTCATCCCCACTCTACTGACTCGTTTCGCACCGAAGGAGCTCAGTGTGCGTCAGTGTGGTTCGAGCTCCGTGCGGTGTTTACAAAGTTACGTATTATTTGTTTACCAAGCGAAAGAACAGTTATACCGAGATTCTCCGTCGATCCTATATTGAATAAAATATTGGTATACACCAATATGGCGGCGCCCATCTGTCACTTTCTGAGGTGAAACAATGAAAATTACTATAAAATTACTCAACTTTACATATTCATAACTTTTTAACGAGTGGTTTCCGTGGTCTGGGACTTCGATATAGGAGTTTTCTCGCCGAAATGAGCAAGATAAGACATATAATAACCGAAAATTTCTGGGTTCCGAAGAGAAAGTTTACCCTTTTCATCGATAGAAAAATTTCACACACACAAGACTAAAAAGCTGAAAATAATTATTTAAATAAAAATAAATTTTTTAAAAAATACCACGTTTTTAAAACGGACTAAAAAGTATAAAATAATTTTTCCTAGCCACGTACAGGTTCCTAACCCCATACAGATAGTCCTGAAAATTTGTGATTGTGAATTTTTAATAGCTATGAAAATACTTGTAAGATTTAAAACGAAAAACGTGGGGCGCATGCAATACATAGATAATTGATGCATGAATTGTTCAACTAAATCACTAACAATTTTATTGCATTACAAATGACATGAACTGTTGTGTGTGTTTTCTCAACGGCAGCTACTCTCTACACTCCTTACTATTATCTTGCGCCCCACGTTTTTCGTTTTAAATCTTACAAGTATTTTCATAGCTATTAAAAATTCACAATCACAAATTTTCAGGACTATCTGTATGGGGTTAGGAACCTGTACGTGGCTAGGAAAAATTATTTTATACTTTTTAGTCCGTTTTAAAAACGTGGTATTTTTAAAAAAAATTTTTAATAATATTTCTTAAATTATCCCTTCAGTTCTGAAAAGTCATATTTATTAATGTTTTCATTACGTAATTCTAACGAATAATGAAACCAACATGAATATTAGTATACTAAATTAATTAGTATACTAAGTGCCAATGGACCAATATCTGGCAAGAACATTTTTCCCCCAAAGTAATTTTTTTCGGAGTTATCAAGATCATCCGTGTTTTTTTATACATAACTGCATTTTTTTTTATTGCATCGTGTAGCTGAGCGAAAAATACATTCAGATATGTATAATAACATGACCTTCAAACGTCCTTGATCTTTGAAAAATAACGTGAACACTCCGGAAAAAATAACATTTGCGAAGAATTCACCTTGTGATACCATTTATATTGCATTAAAAACATTTGTTATGACAGCACAAATAAAGGAAATATTTAGGTGGCTACATTTAGGTGGCCACATTTTGGTGGACCACTCTATATAAGCACACCTTTAGGTATAATATTTTCTAATAGTAAATCAGAAGTAAAAATCTAATCAATATAGATTCTTGTTCTAAACTATTTTACAGAAAAACTTTTGATCTATTATTAACAGTACTTTAATGCTAAAGAACATTATCTTCCAAATGTACAACATGTTTATATACGATATAAAAGACTACAAAAATACACAATGATAACCATTAACAAAAGTATATTTAAACGCCTTTTATCACTTTATAAATAAAACGAAAGAAATTAAAAGACTTCTCAAACGCTTTTAAAAACACCAAAAACTTGAATACTGAAATAAATACGGCAGGGCGTAAATTATCCGAACTAATTGGGAAAATCGAATTGTTCGGATAATCGAACAGTTTTAAAATTATTTATTAAATACAAGAGTAGGTACTACTGCTGTAATTAGAAATTACGTGATATACATATATTACTCAAAATATATTAACAAAACTTATTTATTAGTATTTAAGTAATCTTTAATTTTTTTTTTAACCATCGAAGACTGTCTTTTCGAGATCTCACATTCACTGGTTCGGATAAAATTGATGCTCTATTGTATTTTATACGAAACTCTTGAGTTCTAATTCTTTGTTAACGAATGTCCGAATTTATAGAATTTTCAAGAAATCTAATTTTATAACGAAGAGAAGAGATTTCAATAGGTAATGCTTGCGCGAGGAACTAACACAGCGTAGTGGTATGAAGGTGAACGTAGTATACTATACGCGTACAATTAAGGGATTTGGGAAATATCCATGAATGGTCGAATACGGCGACCGGACCTGGAAACCTCGCTCGGACAATGCGGAAAGTATAGTTGGTTTGACCGAAGCGTACCTATAGTAAATTTCGGACACCGCTTCGATACTAAGTAAGTAGCATTTAATTCTCAGCAGGCAATAAACGATTAATAAGAGGACACTAAAATGGTTGCATCTTTTAAGTAAATACGGTCACGCGATATCCCTTCGGTACTTGGGGAAAAATCTATGAATAGCTTAAAGGCGCTCTGGGGAAAAATCAGTCCCATAAAATTTCCGTTCCTATTCGCTTTGTCATTGTGACCCGTTGTTAGGATTTTCACGGAACTTTCTTTTGCGAACTTTCAAAGTAGGTATAATTAGTTTCCTGTTAGTGTTGGAAAAGAATTCCTTCCCTTCCTTCCTGAGTTCGTGTTGCTTACGAAAGTAATGTATAAGTCTAACAGAAATAAAACTTGTGTTGTTACACACAATTAAAAAATGATTTGTCAAATATACATTATAATGCAGATTTAAAAGAACGTACAACTTTAATTATATTTTTTCATTCTCACAAACACGGTTTGAATATTAAAGACAAAGTACTTCCAAGTTCCATAATATTTGAGATCTGCATATAATTAAAACTTGGAGGAATAAGAACTTTAACAGACTTTCTGTTAACATCATTGAACTAAAAGATTATTTATTTCTTCTTCCAAGTTTTTGTCAGATTTCGCCAGGCATATGGTGCGTGACAAAGTGCTTTATATTCTAAGTGCAACTACTAAATATAATAAAAATAGTAATATTCGATAAAAACTGCCCAATTATCATGTTTTGTTTGTTAAGAAAAGTAATGAAATATTCCATGGGTAATTTCATGGAACGATCTATCAAGGAAATTGTTACGATTTACTCTGTTGCTAAGAAGTAATAAAAGTCCTAATTCCAAGCGATTACGGTGATCGCGTAATAATCGTCACACATCACCCACCCACCATTTGGTACCTAATGCTATATAAGAGTCAGGCGGCGTGGGGCGGCGTCCACTTAGGGACTATGGTGGCTTAGGGGGTGTCGGTTTTTCCCATAACATACGGGTCTATGAGGGTCTCTTCGTAGTGGAACCCTAATACAACGAAGGGTTAATGTTTTTAACCCCAAACAGATTCTCACGCAGCTATATATATAACGATTGGACTGATGGGAGTCAGTTATCGTTATGCTGGTCGAACTATTTGTATACGTATCAGTCTGGTATATGCGGGTTCTTTGTAAAATAAGCGAGTTCTATGAACGTATTGAAATCTCCATCTCCATTTCCATTGTTAATCATGCCACCACCGTATTGATCTGTGAATGAAGAGGAATCTTTCTTGCTACACATCGCGTACAGTTCTTTCAGTCGCACTATACACGCATAGAATCAGAGTGAACGATTATATCATTGAAAATGAAATTAAAAGACAGCAAAGAAGAACAAACTTCCAGAAACAGAAATATTATTTTATAATTATATCAAGCAGAATAATGTGACATCGTTCATATTTCTTTGTTGCATATCTATACGAAAAATTCTCTTATATGAACACTTATTATACTACCGTACAATAGAGTAATTAATATTCCATTCTTCCCTTATAATTAGTACTGTAATTTAGTGAACAATTGTCTAATCCTAATTCCTAATAGTAAACGTTTACCGATGATGCCAGCGAAACCTTGTGCACCGAATAGGCTAGGGACTGTGGTAACACAGTCGCGATTTTTTTCAACGTTTGTCATTACTACAGGTTTATAAGGTTTAAACATACGTATATTAGCGACCGGTATGAAAGGCTTTCTATACAGGTCATTTGAAATTTCGAATAGCGAAGATTTTTCTATTGTCACAAGTCACTGTATCGCATTGTTACGAAACATTGAGATTGACGTATAATCGTATGCTAACAATGCACAGACGGTGGTTATTTACAATCTACGGCTTACATCGCTCATGAATAGACGCTCAATTTCATTCATGCGACTCTTCTCGGTATTCCATCGCATGGCATCGCATCGCATCGCATAGGATCGCATCGCATCGCGTCGCATCGCATCGCATCGCAACGTTACTTACGTTCGAGCTATCGGATCAGGGTGCATTGAGTGTCGCAACTGAAATAGTTACATCGCCTTTAAAATATTTACATAACGTTCGGTTATCAGTTATATCCATGAATGCAGCGCTGTTTCAAGATATACAGCCGCTATTTCAACTGCTACTTGAAAAATCAGGAAATACAAGAAAAGATTTTATAAACACATTACTTTTAGTTGGTCATGTTTACAAGCGGACGTGTGCAATATTTGGTGAAATCGATATTTTAAATACTATTTAATATTGTAGATTTTATTTATATAAATATAAATATGTATGTATAGTTTCAAAACATAAAATATTTTTATTTCGAGGATCCGAATCATAAAATAAAATAAAATATCCTATTTTAACAATCTGAAACACAAACTAAAATATTCCCATTTTAACAATCTGAAACATAAAATAAAATATTCCCATTTTAACAATTTGAAACACAAACTAAAATATTGCGTTTCAATAATTTCACATAAAATAAAATACTCTATGGAATCATCGTATAAGTAATGCGATTTTTGTCAATTTTTATTAAAAGATATTAAAAAAGCAAGTTTTAGATAAAGGTAGTAAAAGATATTTCTGATAAAGTTGATTGTGTTTTCTACTTTTCTTGCATCGTTTTAATACCCTGCGGTACCGTACTACCTAATATTAATTTGCGATTTGTTGATAAAAAATATAGACATACAATGTATCTTGCCAGTAGGAAACAACTTATACTCACAAATGCATTGAATACGGAACATTATTTAAAGTCAAAGAAATTAATGAAAATAAATCAAATAATTCAAGACAAACTCCAAATATGCATTTTTCAATATCCTTAAAATAAAATACTATTTTAAAAATTGATTGCATCAAATAAAATTTTCACAATTGTTAGAATAAATATTTTAGAGAAAATGGGATTATTTACTTTTCACTACTTCAAATACTGTTTCAACCAGCTCTGTTTCCAAGTTACGATTGTTTTTATACACATAATTTCTACAATTGAATGCCTGATGGATTCTGCTGTTTATTTTACACATTACACGACTGAAACGGGGTTTAACATATACATATGTATGTACACTATTATATGTAGATATCTGCCAGTGAATTATAACGATGATTGTGCGAAAGAATTAATTAAATCAATTTCAAGTATATCTCCATAAAAAGACAGAACTGTCAGATAACTGTCACTAATTTCGCTTTTCAAACTACTTTTGTATTTGTTGATTGTAGATGATTTTAATCCAACAGCTGCTTCCCATTTTTTAAACTATATTTAGGTATCATTCAGCATATTTATGTAGCATGTAAACACAGATGGTAGTTCACACTTCGTACCCACAATTTTTTTCCTCCATCATGTTTTTTGTATACCTTACCATTTACCATTTATGAGAAAACTTCATAAACGATTGGTATATATCAATAAATTATATTTCTCATGCTTACGTACACTAGGTATGTACGTAAAACACTTTGCTGCAAGGTTTGTCTTCAACAATTCATTTATAAAACATTGTTTGTTGGTGATATTATGTGTAAAACCATAAACAAGCATGATTTCTGGTTACGAATGTTATCAGAACTCTTCGATAAATGAAATTTTTGAAGATTTCACACGGAGATGATCTATTAAATATCAAACTTTATACATATCTATCGGTAAAAATTTATTTGAATTCTACTTTTTTTTAACTATATTATCTGCCGAGAATAATTATCGGATTCTATTAACGTTGAATCATATTATAACCGTTTTAACATCTCCCACATACATACATATACACATCATTTCTTTCACGAATCTGAACAAACTCTTCCATTTCTAACAGGATGTAATTGTTTGGAGTGACAAAAAAAGACTAGGCTCAGATTAAATAGTTAAGAAACGAGAGTTTCTTTCTTTTTCTGGTCACTCCAACTAATTGCAATTTTTTTTAAACAATTTTTTAGCCATTGTTTATATAATTTTTGTCAGATTTTTATGTCCGCGGCGTCGTAGTGAAAAAAAATAAAAACCGATTTTGACGACGTTTTCTGCGCGAATAACTAAGCGGACCATGAGTTTGTCACGTTTTATTTATTCTACAAGTCTATTAGGCACCGATAAACCTGGAACATTTCACAGGAAAAATTAAAAAACGAAATCAACTTAATTAGTATTTCTACTGCGTCAGCGCATTACATCTGAAAGTATTAATCACGTTTCCAACAGCCTGGTTGGGTCAGCGCGTTAGGTGTTGACTGTGGACGTACAGTACATATACTAGGTTCGCGCCCGGTGTACGTCTACTTTTTTTAATTTGTTAAAAGACGTCTAATGGAAGTCTTTAAAGACGCACAGTTTTGTAAGATAAGACTTTCAGAAGACGTTCGGAGGCCGTTCGAAAGACGTACGTAGGATATTCAAAACGTCTCTAAGAAGTCTTTGTGCTATCTAATACCTCATACAATACTTAAATATTTAGTAAGTAAGTAGATACCACCATATCTAATAATGTAAACAATATTGTGAATAATGATACAGCAATTTTAGTGGCTACTCTGAGTCACCACTCGAGTGCTAAGAGTTAATAATAAAATCTATCTGGTTTACAGCAATAAATAAATAATAATCTTCTTATTATCTTCTGCGTGACCAAAAGGAATGCATTTACGTCGGTTTCGATAATGCATCAATCCGTGAAGGAGAGTTATTCAACAAATATATTTCTGTGTAAAGTAATGTAAAATAGCGAATGGTAAAAAAACTGGTGTTGAGAATCTTGGAGATATAATAATCGGCGTGAAAACAGCCATGTTATTAGGAGCCTTGAAACCACCCCGAGGGTATTTCCACTAATGAGAGAAAGAGAGCGCCGTACCAGGGTGAAGAAGGCAAACGAAGTGTAATCGTTTGAAATTTTCGCGGACCAACACCAAGGGGTTGACGGTACCAGCCTAACCAGAGCGGGAGATAGAAAGAGAAAGAGAGAGAGAGACATGTTGTACGATTGGCCGGACGACTCTGCGCGGTTGCCAAGTCCGCCAAGTTGACGGGACGACATGGTGGGGGAGTAGCTGGCAGCGAGGAGCGTTCTGATTGGCTGATCGCGCGGTGCCGCCTTTCGTGTCTCACGGACCGCCACGGCGCGCCGCGCCGCGCCGATACACGCATCCTCAGTATTCCTCAGTTCGCAATCGGAGTCCCTGCGAGCTATATCTCCTCGTGAACGGGAGCTTTCAAATTTTTCTCCGACAAGAAGGGAGCCGCCGCCGCGCTTATTTAACCTTCTATATTCAATAGAACGAAAGAAAGAAAGAAAGAAAGAGTGTGCCAAAAGTTCCTCTCTCGCACGTTCTACACCGTATATACAATAGAATCGTCTTTCGTTTTCACGGTGATATATCTCCCCCGACACCTCGACACGTGACTACCGCATTAGCAAAGAAGCTCGAAAAACCAAACGGAGCAACAACCGGGGACCGTGCTTCTTTCTTCTATACCGCATATTCTACGCGCTTGAGAGAGAGAAAGAGACAGAGACAGAGAGAGGAGACACTTGTCGCAAGTTCAGAGTGTGCTTCCAATGTAAATCAACGACCGAATTATATCCACGGAGTGGCAGTTTTTGTGTTTCCAAAGTTTATATCCCGCGGTTTTCCATTACACTCGCTGGTACAACGCCGCGCGCAGTACGGTACGGTCGCTCCGAGATATCGTCATCTTGATAAGGAAGAAATCTCGCGAGAAGATTACTCCTAGCTACTCCAGTGTACTATTTTTTTTTTATTTGTTGTGCGCGAAATTGCCCGGGAACATGTCTACCGCCGTCATGAGCACACCGATGTTCGAGTGTAGCGAGCATCTTTTCAAGGTAAGACCTTTTATTTCACCGTCGCGTCGAACACGATTTTGTTTCGACCTCTTTGTTTCTCGAAGCGTCTTTGTCACATTTTTTTTCTCTCTTATCCGAACGTCAATATCGTTGAAAGTCGCTAGGGAAAACTATATTCTGTATTCGCGACTTTGTATTCTTTCCATAAATGGTCACATCGTATAACCGCGATTCGATCAACAAAGGGTTTTTTTTTCTAGTCTTGCTTGTTCGCTATCTCCCGGCAATCGCTTTCAATTGAAAAATTTACGATATCGCACGATATCGGGGTGAATCGTTAGTGATAATATTATATATATATATATATATGGTGAAATTAAACTGGTTGATTAAGAAAGATGGCTAGCACATGGTAGCGCGAATTTCACACCAAGAAATTCTCTCGTGGCGGTTGTAGTGGCACTTGCTTGCTGGTACTCGGTGGTACCGTGGCGCAAACATTTCTGCAATGGTGTTAGTTCGTGTTCTGTTCTGTTGCGTTTGCTCTGAACACGACCGAATCAAATTGCTCGTTAAGAGATTATCATTGCAACGAGAGGTGATTCTTTATTTGAGCAAGTACAAATTTTCTGGACATTCTTATTTATTATCTAGCCGATTAACACTATGTCTAACAAGATTTTATTTATTTCGCGCGGTTGTTATTGTAATATGTGCTCTAATAAAGATATTTATTGAATCATTTCTTATAAAAATATGTTTATAATTTCAATAATTGTGAACTAACAAATCTAGAACCGGTCGGGGTAGCTTTAGTGTTAATATTCAGGGCCGTCCTAAGATATTTGGCGGCCGTGGGCTACTATGTACCAACAACGCGCCCCTCTTCGTAAGAAAATACACGGGTTAGGAAAGTTATACAAAAGATTCGGAACTAGAAAAAGTCGATATATTATCAATAAACAAATAAAAATACAAAATTTCCGCCCTTAATATTTTCAATTATCCATGTAATTTCTATTGACTTTTGTCATATTTTATACACGTATGTATGTTAGTGTCAGTAGAAGTGAACGAGTACACGTCATTTTAGATTTGAAGAAATGTTTTCTCGCTAACATCAGAGGTCGTGTTTATTATTGTTGCCGCCGCGCCGCGTCAGACACGGTCGCGTCGGTCCTTTGAGAAATTAAGAAAATCCTTGGATAGTCTGCGAGGAGGTATAATACTTAATCTGTTACGGTAATCGAGCGTGTGTGTGTGTTCTCGATTTCGTGCGTGGCGAATCGATTGCCGGTTGTTCTGCGACCGATATTGTTATTATTCGCTCGAACTTGCGATGACCTGTTCGCTGGTTACGAACTGAACCTCGTACCGCGACGTCCGACGTGTTTTCGTGTTTTTCCGTTCAATTCCGTTGTGCGTCGTTCGCCGTGTGCGCGCGCTCTCTTCTTAAATCCGCGGTCGGCGCGATTCTTTCGCGGGAAAAATATATGTTGCGGTTTTATCGACACCGCAATACGGCCATCGCGTTTTCACACGTTCAACTCGAATATTCAGCGAATTGTGCGTGTACGCGATCAAATATTATGCAGTGATTTTATCAAATATATGTACATAAATAACAGTTTCGGTATTGTACACAATATTCGATACTTTTCGCTTGTATTATGTAAAACGGTTACGTTAGTCGGTTATAAGTAGATTTTGCATTTATGTCAAAAATGAGTAGGTGTAATTTAAAACAAATTGGAACAATTTAAAAATATTGTTACGAAAGAAAAGAAATTTCTATTTTGTTCCAGTTTGTTGCATTTTAGGTAGAAACCGTTGTTTTGCATAAAGTTCCGCTGTCTAGTTACAAGTGAAAACTATAAATACATGTGCAACAATCACTCGTATTCGGTTATGATTAATTTGTTTGTCCTTGGTGCGTAAGTTGTTTACCATAAAAGAGATTTCGTAATTATTATGAAAATGAAATGTTAGAGATGTACATATTTTTCTGCATTTTTGACACGCGCTTTTAGCAAAATATATTGGAGCACATATTTTACATAATATTGTAGTATTATATTTTGCATTCGATACAAATTTTTTATTTTTTGCATTTATATTCGTATATTTTAAGAAAACTGTGTTTAAAGCATAGTTCTAGTTTGAACCCAGAAGTTCTGTTACGCTTCGACATGATGTGACTCGCAATATTCCAGTTTATAGGTGAATCCAACTAGTTTCTGTAAATCAAGTTTGCACATATTTGTTAATGATATCCCACAGTCTTACAGTCTAACGCATACGTGTTTTTGAAACTCGCGTCGAAATTCTTCTTTTGTTGTTCCGTTGTGGATTACGATTTTGTCGAGGCAACGACAGAATAAAATTCTCGTACCCTGTGATTTATTCTGATTTGAATACAAATGCCTTTGTTATACAGGGTGTCCCATCCGATTTTGACATCCCGATTTTCTCGCTATTGTTGCTCGCAGCAAAAAATGTTTCAGCGAAGGCTTGAATGGTATCGAGTGAAGCATATTCTGATGTTATTAGTTTTTTCTTGAGTGGACACTTAAAGGTCAACTTTGTTTTTTTTAATGGAATAAGGTATTTTTTAATACATCAATTGATGCAGCTGGACATTCATTATAAAAAAGTACTAACCTATGTATGTCGAAAAGTTAGTACTTTATGAGATATTTGAATTTAAATAATTCTAAAACACCATTACTGTCGTTCAAAGACTTTAATGGTTTAAAGAAATTTAATTTAATTTTGTCGAACTCAAGTGGAATTACTTTTTTAAAGATATTTCAGAAATAATCTATTTTTCAAATAACAAAATTTTATCATGAAGTATTTCATAGGAAAATTAAATTTATTTATTATTTCGCGAAATAAATTATTTGTTATTTTTATTTTCACTGATTATTCTCTTTTTTGACATTTGATATTATTTATACATATATACATTTATATAGATATTATTTATAAATTTTTTATTTAATTGACATTTATTTTCAATTTTATTTAAGAGACAATTTCTCGATAAACAATTAAACATTATTCTTTCAAATAATCAGTTCTACAGTTTATTATTTTCCCAATTATTTGCATAGCTTCAAATTCCTTCGATTAACCAAATGAGATACATATCATTGATTGAAATACATTATTTGTCAAATACTAAAGAGCATTATTTCTAGTTTTTATCGTTGAGAGATTCTGCAGTGATTCTGTTGATCTCCAAAGAAATTTTGATTTTGTTTCACTTGGAAGTTGGAATATAATTTTAATTTCAAAAGTAGAGGAAATAAACCTACAGAAATGTGCCAGTATTCCTGAAGAGGTTAATTTCTAATATAATTGAGAGGATATAAACGTGACTAGAAATGTAGTCTGAGGGGAAAACTGCGAAATTTCGGGTAATGCATGGAAACGGAAAGCGTGGTTGGTGGAGCACGTGGGCGCGCGTCCTCGAGTAAAAATATCTGAATCGTTCTATAAATTGTTTCCTTGGTGAATCGAGTCTCCATTCATTTATCCGTAGCCAAGTCTCTCATCGTAACTAAAAGCATACTTTGGTCACGATTGTCCATATATATTGTAGTAAACGATTATTCCAACGACAAAGACAGTTCTATAACTGTCTATAACGAGTTCGAAGCTGCACCTATACGAATGCTACGTAGACGAACGTAATTATTTCGTGGCAGTTGAACACGATAAAACAACTCCGGGACAGGGATTCATTGTTCGCTGCTCGCAGCCGACAAATGCGAGACGTTCGCGTTTTATTGTGACTTTTTCCCTTCTTTCCTTTTCAGCTACACTAGCTCGTAACTTTCCTCGGCAATTTCACCTCGACGATTTCGAAACTCGTTCGATAGAGAAAGGCTTTCGACTTTCGTAGCCGATCACCATCTAAGGCGCACTCGAAATTTGGAGTTTGGATTCCCGAGAATTTTCGTTCGATATTAAATTTTTGAACATTTTTTCTCATAATGATGTAAATCAACACAACCGTTTCACATTGACATTTGCGCTTGGGACACAGTAGATTTTTAACACTGAAGTACAGAAATCGGTTTTGCGAGAGTGTACATGTCGCTCATGCACAAAAAAACGTGACAATTAATTTTCTTTTTACATTTTTTATATAATTATTAGGATTTATATGTTTTTACTTGCAGCCACAGCTGGTTAAACTATCAAAGGACTCCTGTAAAATTTGTATTTTTTTTATTTCTGATGTATTCATTAACAAAACCTTGCACTACGATCTATTTTACAGTTACAGCTATTATATCTTTTTTGTCGTTCATCATTTCCTAGAAGAAGATGAAAATTTGTAGCTATCGCAGATATTTTCCAATGGCCGTATATTAACAACTAAATAGAATTTAAACGTATTTAGAATAGTGTTGCTGTAGTGTAAATATCGCTCTCTCGCTCCGAGGGGAGGCTGGGTATCCGTAATAGAGATAATTTCCTCCATGGAAAAAAAAAGGTTAAATATCGCTAATATTTATATTGAATTTCGATAAAGTTGTTTAAACGGAGAATGCAAAACGAGAACG
Organism: Lasioglossum lativentre; assembly: GCA_916610255.1. Classification (NCBI taxonomy): domain Eukaryota; kingdom Metazoa; phylum Arthropoda; class Insecta; order Hymenoptera; family Halictidae; genus Lasioglossum; species Lasioglossum lativentre. The sequence continues at coordinate 26,123,429 of OU744357.1, read as the reverse complement.
TATTAAAATGGAATAGCTGGTGATAAAGTATCGACCATATTTTTGTCGACAAATGAGCACCTCGCTCTGAACGAGCAACGTGTATCCAATATGTGTAGCAGTGTTGAGAAAAAGCGGCGTCGCGTCGGTAGATGCGAGAGCCACAGGCAACGTGCACAGGAACCTGTTGCGTCGCGTCGGATTTATGTTGGGTTGGGACGAGAACCAACTGCGTGAAAGACCGTGAAGAAGGTTGGGCAGGGGAAAACCCAGGGGTTAGGTAAAAGGGGGTGGGGGAGGGAGGGAGGGAGGGGTGTTGCGTGTACGTAGCTCGCGCGGGATAATAAGAGGGAGATAGACGATCGAGTGACCCCTATAAGGACAAGCGGGAAACAATACCGTCTCGAGAAATAAATTGAGAATAAAGTGGAAAACGAGGGCGATCGAAAATACTGGTAGGAGGAAATAAAAAAACGGGAAGGGATTTAAAGCGGAGTAGAGAAGAGAAGAGGAAAGAATAGAATAGAACATTCTTTATTCTCAGCCGTGTATGTATGCCGCGCGCAGCATTTATTGTCCGTGTCCCCCTACCGTGTGTTGTGCTCCCCTGAATTTCCCATATTTTCGAGAGAAGCTGCCAGCAGAACTTGAAGGGTCGGGCGTCGTTTGTCGTTCGTGCACCTTGCACCCATTTTTAAGTGAACTTTTGCCGATTCACGCATAGTTCACGATCAGCTGCTTGCACTTGCGGTGTCCTTATTCTAGCACATTCTAGCGAATTCTAGTAGAAAATGTCTATGTATTCCGGATGTTTTTGCTGCATGCGATTACATTGTTGTGTGCAGATAGAATGTCGAAATTATTTAATAATTATACATAAGCGATGTTACTGGATGTTGAAAATATTATTATCTTAGTGACAGTTTAAATGTGTCTTAACGTTGATTCAAATGGAACAAGCATGTAAATACTAATCGGTTTTTTTTAACCGTTGGGTGATTATCAATGCGGCCCCACTCAAAATGCTAATAATTATTTAATGTAGATTTAGATGAAATTTTACTATTTCACTGCGTTTCTATTTACCACTTTGATAAATAAGCAAATCATTAAATTTTTCGAGTATTTTTAGAAGATGTACTTAGCGATTGAACATTGTCTGTTCCAATGGAGTTCGCAGAAATTGTTCTTGTCTTTTAATGTGATATTTAAAATTATAATTCTGATAGGATTCCAAACGCAAATATACTAAAATTATAGAATTGTTGAAGCAGATTTGCAAAGATTGTGATCTTGATTTCATTAGAATCGTGAAGATTTTGTAAATTGTGGAGGTACTCGTATGGTAGCTTTTAGAACTAATGTGCCTGCATGTACTGTCGAAGGAGAGCCGGTCTAACGTTTTCTCACAGAAACCCTAATTACAAGATATACGTTAAACCGGTTGCTGTTTCTAAGGTGAAATGCATTAACCAAACTGTAACACTAACCGTAGGGGCGTCGAGTCGGTCGAGTGGTTTTTTCGGTGGTGGAACGTTACTGAATTTCTCATATTCCTGAAAAGAAACTTGCCGAACAAAAGGGTCGTGAAGCGTACAGATATATAGGGGCTTCTCTGACCGTTCGTTCGTTCGGTCGTACATTCAGAAATTTGCATTTCACAAAAGGCGACCTTCCTTTCGTCGGAGAAATTTCATGAACATAATTTTCCACAACCATGTTCCAGGTTATTATTTTATAAGAAAAATGGTCTGTTGTCGCTTAATGGATGCATAACAAATTATCCATGCAAACGTATTCTACCACTTTCACATAATCACACACGATAAAATCTACATTTATGATATATGTACGTGTAATTTAAAATTAACGTATCGTTACGTTGATATGACATACTTCGTGCAATATTTACTAATAATATTTTATTAGTAAATCACGGTTATTACCTTTTTATTTAATCATCTCTCGATTCATATTTCTAGCTTTTTATTAAAAAATTGGCTTTTCTACCGATATGCTTGGCAATCTTAATGGGCTCGTTCATACGAACACTTAAAATACCCGGCTGTTGCTCGCATATAGCAGCATGGTTTACACTGATTGGCTTCTTAGCCATCCATATATGTATGTACCCCGCTACACATATGTTTTTTTCCTTGTTTATAAGAACGGATTCATCGATTACACTTCGAGGTCTTCGGATATCTTTTTTCCCTATTCGAACATTGTTCCCATATTTCTGCGAAAAAACTGTTAATCGACGTTCATGAAAATGAATCGTGCCGAGCATTCCAATCGTGTGGAAATCAATTTCCTTCTCTTATAGTTAATCATTTTGGTCGTCGGAAGCTACGACTAACCGAATTCGAAAAGCTATACTTTGACTAGATGATGCTTATGAAACAAATTGAATATTCATCATCATTATCTTAATTTCGCGTCAGGCACGTTGAAAACACTTAATAAATTCGAATTCACTATTAGGTGTCGTTCACATGTGGATGACCCAATCCTTCGTCTCGCTTCAACAGTTAATTTCATTGATAATCTAAGAACATCATTCGAATTTGTACGATCTAAAAGAGTTGAAGAAACAATCGCTGCGATAAATCTTCAACTCTGCAGTTTCGATTACTACGACTAAATTACTTGTTTGTCTGGAATGTTTTGGTCCATGAATATTACAAGAAGTTTGCACAAGTATACAAGTTCTTTTCCGTTTAATTGGAGAATCAGTTATAAGTAGACTGTTATACGAAAAATGAGTAGGTGCAATTTCAAACAGTGTGTTATTGATATAATATTATTTTCACTAGATTAAAATTATTATCTGCATCTTGCAACTTTTTATTTTGTTAAGCGATTCCAAAATGCGTTTGTACACAATTGTCCGTGTACACAGGCCTCTTGGACAGATGCGAGGGAGAGGTAAAGCTTCCTCTCTCGATTCTTTTATCGATCGAACGTTCGACCGTTTACCGTTTGCGGTCCTTTGCGCAAAAAGTCCCGGTTGAACCGTTCGAAAAATGTTCCCATATTCCTGAAAAGAAATTGGATACACAAAAGCGTGGTGGTGGTGGTGGTGTCGGTAGGAAGGAAAGGAGGAAGGCGGCACCGCACCGCACCGCACCGCACCGCACCGCACCGCACCGGCGCGGCGACGTTGCACCTTGCTTTCTGCACAAGTTTCTGTTACATAGGTTACACCATACACAACGGTTATACTGTCACTCGCGTCTGTTTCCAAGCGTGCCTAAAGGCTGCCTCACACGTGAAAAAGCGAGAGTGCCTACGGAACATTTTCCTGGCCTCGTCCCACTCTTCCCCCCCTCCTCTGTTCCTCCTGTTCCCCCGCCTTTTTTATGTGGCGCCTCCTGATTTCACTTTCACGCTTGATTTACCCAGGGATCCACCTTTCCAATTAAAAAACACTCGACTTTCCACGCCACGCCACGCCACGCCGCGTGAAAGATTTAGGCCAAGTCTCCAAGACGTCTGATAAACAACCGGTGCCGAGAGATTCGAGGCGGTTTTCAGAGAGCCGAGAAACGGGAAAGTATGTAACGAGGAAGAATTTATTTCATACACGTATGTACAGAGTACATGCACGTTCTTAAAATACAACCAGTTTATGACTACAAAGTCCGATGCTTCGTATCTGCATGTACACATGTTTGATTATCTCCAACTTGATTACTGTTATCACGCCTGTCCAGAAGCTTCACGAAGAATACAAAAATATGCTCGATAATACTCCCGAGAAAATAATAAATTTGTATTGTTTTCTCCGGTGTATCCGAAAGTACAAAATTTCTACTCGTCCGCGCCAGGGCCGTCCTAAGATATTTGGCGCCCGTAGGCTATTCGTAATATGTATTGTGCTCCTCTTCCTAAGAAAATATGCGGGTGATCTGTGAAATTTTACAAAATATTCAGGACTAGGAAAAGTCACAACAAATACAAAATAGAAAATTACTATAGCTCATTTAGTCCAGTGGTTAGAGTGGTACTGGTCCATGCACTGCAAAATGAATAACAAAAATGAATAAGTGAAATACAAAACTGCGAGGACATTTTTCAGAAGTTTAACAATTACTACAATTATTAAAAGATGAAACCAAATTAGAAAACTTCTATTTTGTAGTAAATGTACAAAACTTTATTCACATTACATATTTGACATTAGTTGAGAGAGGAATGCAACATTCGATACGACAAAGTGACGCTTAATCTAGATATGTACATAGCTTGCAGCTTACATCCATAGTTATGATCAACATCGTCGATTGCATTGACAATGGATCTTTAGTCCTCGATAGAACACTGTTTGTGCGGCTAAAATAGATTTTCAAGGTAATACTTCCGTTTTATATAATCAACTACTCTCGCGAAAAACCATTTTATCCCAGAAGTACGGTTGTTTTACTACTTTGTAATCTATGCAGTGAATTGTGCCATTAAACACAGCTACGGACTAACAAAACATGCGATCTGTTTTGCACGTACGAAAAAAGTATTAATACGCGAAGCGAAAAAGATAGTTATTTGAATATATGCATATAAGCTGTTCTGTTGGCTGCGCAGAACGCTCTTTCATACAATTATATCGCCACTTCCATCGAATGGTATTCTTAACATTTCATTATTGCACAAAAGATGCAAGAAATAACGAATAATAAATAATTAGATGCCGCATCTGTAGTTGCATGCAAAGTAAAAATTATCTAACTTATAATAGGTTGAAAATAATATAACAGTACTTTCGAATTCTTTTAATGTTTTTATTGTTTTCTATTTCACAGTTTGCACATTTTTGTTGTGAATGCATAAAATCGTTGTTTAATAATAGTTATTGTTGTGATAAATTTTGAACTATTGACCACTTTTTCCCCAATTTCTAGAATATCTTAATCCAGAAAGTACACAATAATTGTTAGATAAAAAAGTATTCGGTAGAAACAGTTGAAAATATTTACACACATATAATATTTATAAAGCGAAAAATCTTGCGTTTACATTTACGGGAAAGATTCGGTGCTGTTAGAATCGCAGAGGGGAGCAGCCCCGCTGTCGTGATATTGCAATATAATTAAATATCATCGGGGAACAAGTTGTTTTTATCAGCGATCAAAGGTGAGACTCGAAGAAAGGCATGTCGGGCCGAGCGTGCAGGCGTAGCATTACTAAAACATTATACTCGGAACACGAACCTTGTTGAGAAAGGTAGGAATAGTGATTAGCGCGGGTGCATAAGTATTCCGTGTGTATCGGGTGGCTATTTCAGAATGAGATATTCTGTTGTGTTCCGCCGTGTGACCAGAATAATGAATTCGCTGTTAACGACTTGTTATATATTTTTTTTTCTTTCTTTCTTGTCGTCTCGGTGCGGCGCGGTCGTCGATTAATTAATTGTTCACGAGGGAAGGAAAATTTGCTGAGATTTTGCGAGATCAAGCTTTCTGTGATTTTAAGAACGAAAATAAAGCGCGCGAAAGTTTGCCACTTCGGGCGAAATGGGACTTTCGTCGAACGAAAGTCATAAATCCTCGAATCAACTGCGAGTAGCTTCAACGACCGTGTAACTGTGATTTTTTCAAATTTTCACCAGCACAGACAGTCGATCCAAAAAATTGTATTGGAACGCTAAATTTTTCATTCTCGAAAAATTGTCGATTTTTGAACTGTGACGATTTCCTTGAGAAAAAATAGTACAACAACATAACATTTTCAGCTTTAGCATTTCTTCAAAATGGATATTTTCATTTTTATTCAATATTTGTAGTGTATCTGTAGATATCGGTGAAACAATATCGGCCAAATGGCAAGGTTATTTATTATGAGTATATCTTCATAAAAATTTTGTTTTTTAAAACCGGACATTATGCTGCCCGGCGATTCAGGTAATTGTACCGACCGATCGACTGCTATTCACCGGCAGGAAAAACCAATATCCTTTGTACTGTGCGTGATATTAATCAAGTTGTAAAATATATTGGGCGATAAAATGCGCTATTTTCCGGGAATTTAGTACACACGGCGGGGGGATCGAAACTAACCCCAAGAAAGTGACCTCAAGATACACTGACAATGACTCCGGGGGTGGTCGCGCACCTAGCAAACCTCCTACCTGTGTCCTAAGTCGTATCTAAAGGTTTATAACACGCTAATAGTTGAGTTGAAAAGGTTCTAGAGGCCTGATTTCAATTCTAAATAAAAGAAGGCTAAAAACAAGATTCACTTGTTCTTTACTCAATCATTTATCAATCTTTACTCAAGATTCATGATTTTTCACTTCGAACTGATTTTTCCTTCTCTGCGTACACACTCTTCGTTCGATAGTCAAGAAAATACATTTTTGTGCGACAACCCGAAACTTTTTGAATGCCTATAGATTAGTTTTAGCAGGGATTGATCCGAATGCGAATGCGAATGGCGATCGCCCTCGCTCTGCCGCGCCGTATACCTTTCATGAATCGTTGTTGCTGTCGTACTTTCTGCTCGGCTGATCTCGTTAGTTGCTTTAAGTAAAACTTCTTTCTTTATCTGTCCAACAATGTTGTAGGCTTCCGGTGCAATTTATTCTCTGGCCACTCTGATTATTGCTTGAGTAACTTCATCTTATTACGGTTATTCAGGTCGCTGGTTACAATTTTGTTTTCGTACTAAGTCACTCGTTTTATTTGAAAGTTCGGTACGTAATGTGACATGAACACATGTGACATCGATGGCCCTGGTTTAGCTGAAAGTTTATTAGAATTTAGCTTTATTACTAAATTTAGCTGAATTATTAATTAATGTGTCAAATCGTCAAGAAGTTTGCTCTATCCAGAAGTTTGCTCTATCCAGAATATTGCTCTATCCAGAATATTGCTCTATCCAGAATATTGCTCTATCCAGAATATTGCTCTATCCAGAAGTTTGCTCTATCCAGAATATTGCTCTATCCAGAAGTTTGCTCTATTCAGAATATTGCTCTATCCAGGAGTTTGCTCTATCCAGAAGTTTGCTCTATCCAGAAGTTTGCACTATCCAGAATATTGCTCTATCCAGAAGTTTGCTCTATCTAGAATATTGCTCTATCCAGAATATTGCTCTATCCAGAAGTTTGCTCTATCCAGAAGTTTGCTCTATCCAGGAGTTTGCTCTATCCAGAATATTGCTATATCCAGGAGTTTGCTCTATTCAGGAGTTTGCTCTATCCAGAAGTTTGCTCTATCCAGAATACTGCTCTATCCAAAAGTTCGGAAATTTTTAACCATGCTTATGTTTAAAACTAAATATATAATACCGTACGCTCTAATCTTAATTAATTTGTTTGACATTGTACTTCGATATACGTATTATAACAATAAATAGATGCAGGATAAGCTTTCGATTTTCAACAGACACTTTATTCGAATATTTATGGTTCATTCGTGCATCGTTGTTTTGTATGCAATGAGAATTGGTTCGATCGATTTGTAGTTAGGATAAAAAGTCTGTTTAGGACAAATTAAACAAATTTGTATTCGAATGTCGATGGAGGTATGCGATGCTATATGAATTTTTCATTAGAAAATTTCACTTCGGTTTGGGTTAGGTCAAGACGTGAAACGAAACGTCTCTGCATAATATTGCTAATCAGAGAAGTCTTCTTGATCACGATAACCACTAAATCTCTAATTGTTTTCGTTTATGATACAATAGGGAGATAAGTAGGTAGGTAGGTCCTGGCGTATTCCCATTATGGAATTCATTAACCACACGGGGTAGAAACGTTGAAACCCGACTAAGAGGATGTGCAACGTTGTTAACGAGCAATCGATAAGATATTCCGCACGCAAACCGAGTTGCGTAGCAGCTTTTGGCCATGATTCTCCTTTCTCGATAGCCATTACGGACACACGGCTCACGCATGTAAATTACCGAAAATCAGTATAAAAATATCTTTTTCTATCGAGTCGATGTTTTGAAAGTAGACGACGCAACTGCAATAATGGGCGGCGCGCGCGTACTTGCGATCTATAAAAATAGATTATATTACTTCTCCGTTAATATTGAACGTGGATTGGAGAGCTAACAAAAACTTGCAATTAGATTAAAAGGCTTTGTTCCTTTTTTAATAATCCTATATGTTCCCATAATATAACGTTAAATGAACAGTGACGCTCGAGTAATTTACCTACACTAGACAAACACAAATACATATTTTTTCAAACAAGTTAATAAGAGCAAGTAAAATGAAAACGAAATAACGGTCAGAAGCGAGCAAAATCCATTCTCAGACATTTCGGTTTCTGTCTTTTGAATACGGCGAAACGGTTCAGCTTGTAATAAAAGGTTATTACTGACTTCTGTTTCAGTGTGTATGCGTTATTTGTCCATGTGGACTTTTTTTTTTAAGCATGCTTTCGCACCGGAAGTTAATCGTCGTTCCCTTTTTTCAATCACAATGCATGCGCTTGAATAATACCATGTATGTCGGTTCAAGGAGAACCTTGGGAAGTAATTGAAATCGCTTATAGTGCGAGAGTCTTTATACCACTGGCGTTTTGCACAAAGATTTTCAGGAGGTTTCTTTGTTTCGAAATGTAATATTAACGGAGCAATTTGTGTCGTCACGTACGATTAGAAAAATATACATACGTAACATGAACACTGTAAACGTAATATGAATGTGATACGAAAGTGAAAGTAATTTGTTTCTCCTCCTTTATAATTTATATTTCACATTTTATGGGAAATACGACTGGGTGAGCACAGCACGGAAAATGCAAAAACCTGCAGGAAACGTGAAAAAAGAAATTGTAAAGATTGCATGGAAACTGCGTATGTATGTATGTATGTACTCTTTTTGTTCAGCCATGTGTTCGTTATGCCTGCTTCTTTACAAACACTAAACACGAATGAACCGCGCATGTGGTTTCCTTGCTCGGATGCTTTTTCTTGGATCTGCGTAGTAGCCGCGAACCATTTCAAAAAGGTTCTCCTGTTTGTTATTCCACGAGGGGTGTAACAGCGTTAATGGATTTATATCCAGGCGAATGCAGTATGTAATTATTAATAAACTACGGATGTTTATGAAATAACCAGTTTTTAAAGACTATATCAATTTCTTTACAAAGTACTGCAATATATTTAAATCAGTCGAACGTTATGGAAAATGTTGTTTCAAGACTCTGCGTTTTGCATACTCACAATCAGATATGCTAACAACGATATTAACATCCGCAGCGACTACGCTCTATGAAAACTCGTACTGTTTGTACAGTGCAAATCGGTATAAAATATATACTATACTATACATACAGATGTATCGTAATGTATAGTATTATTCTGAAATGATTTATCATTTTCGAATATTAAGTCGAGTATTTAGAAGGAATATCCTGAATACTTGGTCGTTTCATTCCTTCGTTTATATGAGAACACCAGATACGATCTGTGTATAGTAATACAATGCATCAGTTGCTGAGCAGCAGTTGCTCTTTTGTTACAATCGCATGTTCCGTGGCAGCAATTTGTCCGTTACCTTGAATGGAGTAAACAAGTCTCGCTAGCGATCAAACGGTCCGATAAAAAAACCGAACGATCAGATCCGACACGGCGCGGCGCAATCGATCCGATTCGTCTACCATTTACTACAGGTTTCGTTGCTTCTACTTTCTTTCAAATGCATACGTATAGCGGCTAGGGGTGGGCGGGTACCCGAAAATTCCTAATACCCGGAAATTTCGGGTACCCGAATTCGATTTCAGGTACCCGATTATCACGAATTTCCGCGTCCCGATCCGACCCGATCCGACTCTACCCGAGTTATCAAAAGTCGAATTCAGGATCGGGTCCCAGACATTTTTTGGTATTTTGTTAGTTTATATTCGAATATTCGTTACCTTAAATTAAAGCTTCTGGTCCACACGGGTGTTTTTATTCTTGGAGAAATTTTGAAATTGCAACATTCATTTCATACAATTATATGTATAGAATACTTGTATATGACAAACATATACTACAATATAAATAGACATATAATTTGGGTACGAATGAATTCGACATGTGTGAATCCATGATTAAGTGTAAATGTGCTCGGTGACGAATATTCTAATATTTTTTATAAACAAAGTTTTGTACGGAAGAATTTTGTTCTATTTTCTGTTTATTTTTCTGGTATAATTGTTACTCTCAGACTTTATCCTACTAGTTACGAAATATCCTGTGTAGATAAAATATTGTTTTTGAAAAAGATTGAACACACTTATAGAAACAATTAAATCGTTTTTTTTTCATGTTGTAAAATAAACAATACGACTAATGGCTACCGTTAAGATAGGGTAGTTCTAGTTACATTAAAATAACTGTTATCTACTCGTGTACCTAATGTTATAGTTGCAAAGTGTACTGAAAGCAAATATTGAATACTGAGAGGGAACAATTTTCTTGATGCGATAAGGTAACTTGTTACCCTTGTTTTTGTATTGTATTCGTATCGTTTATTTATTATTTTCAATTTACAATTATTCAATTTATTACGACAAATAAGATATTTCATTCTTATACAATAATAATATAATCATACTTTAAGAACAAAATGAACTGTCTAAAATACTGAAATACTATTACGTTGTCTGTTTAGTAATATATTTGTGCTATTATTGCGCTGCAACATTTAGTTAATGTCAGCAAACAAGTCTCCATATCTTTCTTATACGTCGAGATAAGCTTCACAGCTAATTCTGGTTTGTCTAATCGGTGATATCATCTTCCGTCAGTTATCAATAACATCGAATTTAATGAAAACATAAATAGCAAACGGAATGGAGACGAAATGCCCTCCATGGCCAGGAAGGAACAAGTTGCCTTGTAACAATAACATGTATTATCATAGTACACTGCAAAATCTTCCACTTCTACTTACAATCCAAAGATCCTCTAGCTCCATCGTGTGAATACTGCAACACACCGCTCACAAGAGATCATTTAGTACTCTGCTGTCAAAATGTCAAAAAAGTAAAAAATATAACGTCCCCTTCGAATCAAATACATGCGTTGGATCCTCACCTCAAAGGAAACTTCAATCACGAAAAAGAAAGAAACAAAATAGACAAAATTTCTCACTGTTTCAACGTCGCTAATAATCTTCTTGTTGATGCGACGTTAGACTGCTAATAAAAAATAAAACATTAAATTTAGTGTCTACGTGTTCATTACATATATACTTGTAAAATCGTACAGTAAAATTCTATTTATTTGAATAAATTGTTAATTGGTTCTCGGTTTTAAACGAATGGTGGGATCGACATACATATTGATATGCACGTGTCAATTATGCGAATGGAAAATGAATATGTTCGAATATTTATAAACCGCACAGTTTGGTTGGTGAACTGTTCGTTTGTGGGCTAGGTTTGTATTTATAAGGGAATAGAAACTTTCTGTGAAATAATTTCGTATTTATAGCCAGAAACGAAGATATTGCATAGTTCCTTGATGTCTATTAAATATTCAAGCGAAAAGAGAAAAATTCGATTGTTCCCTTATTTGATCATTTATGACTCCCCACGTATCGAGTTACTCAACAATCGTTACCAAATGGTAACTCGCGTACCTACTATACCATACATGTATATGTACATACATATTGTTCCCGCTGTGATACTGCTTTATGGTTTTGAATTCAAAGTAGCACACGTATTACTTAAACGAATGCACAATTATTTCTTCGGTTGCATAAGTCTGTTGTGTTGCACAATACGAGTCCATTACAGAAAATTACTTTCGGTGCTGAAGCTAGTAGGAAAATGAAAAAAAAAATGCAACACAATGGTTCTCGCAATTAGTATCGCATACGTGATTTCCAATAGGGTGGAAATCCTCGAACGTGTTCGCTAATCGCGTCAGCTTCTCCTGTTTATGGAATGATATCTGCAACGCTTCGCACGAACGCGATGCAATATTAGCTCTTTTAGTTTAAGCTATAATGCGAAAATACGAGTCATCGGTTTGCGTTCTTTCGTGTGGACTCCACTGCAGAATTCCTTGTGAAAACGAACACGGTTAGTTTAAATATTGTCGTAGCATATAATCACGAATGACACTCCGATCATACCAGTAAAGTAAGCATTCCTAAAAACAACCAAATTGCGTTGTGTGCTGCTCTCACTCCATAATAATTTCTTCACTTCCAATCTCGGAAAGCAGTCACTTGAAAAACGTTATTTTGTGAAATTATTTTTGCATTGGCAGAGCGCATTCGAGTGAGAATTTTATTATTATTTATTTATTGCTTTAAACCATGTAAGGCTTATACAGCACATACAATATAAATCATACAACACACGATTACATTACAATATGCCTTATTGTCTAACTTACAATTTGTTTACAGTAAATTTGGTAGGTTTTCGACTACCTCATTGAAATTAAATTTTAATTGAGCATAACTTAATAAAATTAAAAATAATTTTCAGGTATTTTGTTTTACAGAAATTTTATGTAAACATGGTAACGTGTGCTTACACAACAATAATATGAAATTATTATTAGTTTGAGAGATATTATAAATAGGGGAAAAGATTCGAGATATGATTTTTTCAACAATTTTTACGAGTGATGTATTATTAGTTGGTAAAATTTTTAAAAGTACCCTGGGATTCTTCATCCATCCGCACTGACAATTATATCCATTTTATGAGCAATGTTGTTATCTCGCGTATGCGCACAGTGGAATGCAACAAAACTATAAGAGAAAAAGGTACAACGAATCAACCTCTGACCTTTCGAGATTGTTGACCGTTGGTTAACGTCGGCAACGGATACCTTCGGCAATAATTACTGAACGTGCTTTTAGGTCACGCGAGTTGAATGATTTTATCGTAGATTGTCAATCGGACGATATCATGCGATTTATACTGATAGACTGATAGATATGGGAAGTAAGTGTTCTTTTTCTTATTGTTACGAAAGTTATCAGGATTGGAGGGTACTTAATAAATATTTATCTTACCGTTACAAGGGTAAGTAATTTTCCGATCTTCGAGTACTTTAACAAAAGAATTATGTAGCGTGAAATAAAACAGCTTTCCGCTATAACTTGTTTTTTTTTTTGTTTTTATAGCTATCTCATAATATCTTGTGAAAATTTAAAGACGTGGAACGTTTGCGGGGACCATAAGTAGCAGTAATTTGCATTACTCTATTAATATTATTTTCGGTATTACGGCTAGGCTTCGTTGTGGACACACGCTACACAGCACCGAGTTGCTGCAGCCGGTCGACTTTTTCTATTGTTCCGCGATGAATAATATCGTATCGAGTCAGAGTGGTACATTGATCATGCGGTCTAACGTGTCCCTCGAGTTGTTTAGGCTCGACTCGCGTGTTACCACGTAAATGCACGCATTTGCGTTGTACCCAACGAGCAAACGATCGAACCGTAACTTGCCATCTATAGAGACCGAATAATCTGTAAAACAGTTTTCTTGGCGATTGGAAAAATATACAATTTTTCAGGTAACTAGGCCGACTCTTTCTTTGACAGTTCTTACAATTTTCAGTTTTCCATATTGTAGAGTCCTCAGACTCGTGTACAACTAGATAGGTACAGTGTTGACTCTCACTAACATTCGGACACTCTTAAAAAGACAATAACTTTTTTAATATTCGACCATACAACTTGCATTTTTTTGAGAAGTTAGCGCAATCGGTTTTGTTACGTAGCGTGAAAAGAATTTTTGGAAAAAATTGCAATTGGTCGGATTTGCAGAGAAAATACTAAAAGTTATGTTTTACAATTTTTTTATCTGGGCTCATATTGAAAATGTAGAAAACACGTTTCTTAGATCTGTATCAATTAAACATATTCTGAAAATTTCATTAAAATCGAAGTTTTAAAGATGGTAGAAATTGCAATTTTTTACGATTGTCGGCCTCTACTGCAATAAATCTAAGGATTCATATATCTTTCAATGCCTGTCGTTTTTTTCCCACAACAACCGGTTTCCATGAAACATTTACAATGCATATAATTAGATTTACAAAACATACAGTGGGTGCAAATGCACCTTATAAATTTTCACTACAGGCACAGATAAAAAATTTAAAAATCGTGACCTTTACTTTTTCCTTCGCAATTGCAACCAATAACAATTTAAAAAAAAAAGATTCACACATTCGCTAGTAAACTAATCCTTCTAACGTCACAAAAAAACTCAAGCTGTTGGGTCGAATTTTGAAAAAGTTATTCGTTTTTAAAAGGTGTACGAATACTTTTTACACACACTGTATTTTTAAAATTTTCAAAAAAGTCGTAAACTGCAACTTTTAGTATTTTTTCTCTACAATTCCGAGCAATTGCAATTTTTGAAAAAATTTCTTTTCACATCATGTAGTAAATTAATTGCTCTAACTTCTCAAAAAAAAATTCAAATCGTATGGTGCAATACCAAAAAAGTTATCGTTTTTTTAACAGCGTCCGAATATTAATGGGAGCCACTGTACATGTACGTTGTATCTTTTTCGTACCGATAGCAAATGAGCGGTGACATTGACATCTCTTTTTATGTAATTAGCGATAACCGAGAGAAGTCTACAGCGTGGTGAAGGTGTATATTATAATCGAAGTATTTTTGAAAAACTAGAAGACACAAACCTTCCTCCTCTTCGAAATAGATATTCGTATGCGGACACCATTCAAAGATTGAACCATTTTTTAAACCAAACAACCACGATTCTTTGAGAATGGAAAATAATATTGTTGAAATACTGTATTTCGGTTTCCTATACCTAAAAGAATGTTTAATTGTCAGAGCCTGACTATTATATTTGCGTTATTGAAAAAGTTGTTGAGAGATCTCCTAGAGATAAATGACAAAGAGTTTTTATCTCTATCGCAAAACGACTTTTAATAATCGTTCGATGATTCAGATGTGTTCGAGATTCCACGACACTACAGAGAGTCAGGCGATTGTGCTTCGCGATCTTAGCTTTGTCGACTCCGAGTCGAGCGACGCGACGCGACGCGACGCGACGCGACGCAACGCGACGCAACGCAGTATCCATTGGTCACCGCTTCAGGAAGCAAAGAAAGAGAATGCAGAGAATCGATTCTGAAAGTTTGAATCCGGTTTTTGCACGGTCGGTCGCCATCTTGAACGCTCGCTATCAAGACTGAATCATACGTTGCTCTTAGTCATCGCGTTTTACAATCAGAGTCGCGTCCCGTGCACATGCACGGTGGTCACGTTGCGGCAAAGGGAAAAACCAGCGCGCCGAGTCTCGAAAGGGGCGACACGCTCTTCTGCGCCGGAAAGCGAAGCGTTCATTGCCTCTCCTTGCGTCTGCTCTGCTTCTTTTGTCAGTCGAGAGTCGAGAATCGAGAGTCGAGAGTCGAGAGCAGAACCCGTGAGGAGTCGTGCCTTGAAAACGTTGTTCAACGCATGCCAAGCTATACACGCTTCGGATCCAGATCATTCGATCTCACGATCCACCGGCGCGACGCGGCGCGGCATGGCAGAGTACCCACGCAACTGGTCATCACGATGTCCAGCTCATTCTTGATCAACCGGGGAAAATCCGACTGTTGCCTGCGAATCAACGTTTTTTTTTAACCGCGTTTGTAGAAATCAGAGTTCACTTTCGCCTTGGGACTACTAGATTTCTTTCGTTATGCTTTCATTGGCCTGGCCAAAATGTTCCCCCAGTTCTTTCTCTCTCTCGTTTAAAACAGTCAGAATTAACGTTCACGGATCGAATCGTTAATAAAACCACCGGAAAGATGGCTGAAAGTTGTACAACCTAATGGCCGATGCATAGATGAATAAATTTGAATTTATTTAACCAGACCTTGAGAGCGCAAACCCAATATTTTCAAGATACGTTGAAATTTTACTCATTCTTCGATACATATGTATGCATTTATCATAATTCTACTGAAACTCATTCTACTGATTTAGTAATTTGTTGTATGCACATATATTGGCCGCATATGTAAACTCAATTTTGAATTTGTACTTCATGTATTTCACATTCCGAACGATATAACCATACTGCCGAACGTTATCGTACAGCTATCCTAATGTATTTTGTTACACCAAGCTGACAATGCTATCTAGCCTTTTTCTTTTTTTTTTTTATCACTTCCTCGCGACATTTGCCGTGTCATGATATCTCAGCATAACCAGTGGCCAGTGCAAAGCAATTGTAAAATATCGGACAACGCATGGTACGTGTCCTTTGCTCGGATCAATTCAGAGTAGTTTATCGTTACGAAAAACGATGTACTCTAAATTCAAGCAATGAGGTTAACAAGAGATGATGCGCTGTTTATTCTTGCCACTGGCTTAATTTATCATTTATTTCTTGCATGATCGGAGATGATGGGAGCTCTTTCCGTGACAGTTTCTTCAATAAACGTTTCTATTGTCAATCGCATGCAGAATTCAATTATTGTAAAGGATTATACTTTTAACATTAACTCTTCCGTGTCTCCTCCTTATCGTCGGTAATACATAAAAATCTATGTTATTTTACCTTAAACATTGTTTACCTACTGTATTTGATAATATTATTTTTTAAGCGAAACTCGTTCAAAGTTGATAACAGAATTTAAAAAAATATATTTTGGGTACTCCAAACCTTAGCAGTACCCAACAATGATAAACAGTGAAACATAAAAATGTCCATATAATAGAATAGTTACTTCATCACAACACTAGATTCACTTTTTATTGATTTGTAGCTTTTATATTTAAAGAAACGTTTTGGGATACTGAATACATACTAGGGACTTTCGAGTCCAAAGTTCAAACATCAGGTGTTTCGATAATCGAGATGGTAGTGTACTATTTTGATGTTACTGGACGTTTTTTTTCAACTTTTGTTTATTCGTTTAATCGATGTTGTTACCCCGACGAAGCAATAGTTGACTATCTCCACAGGGCAGTAAAAGTAAAAAGACATGTTCGATTAATATCCCGGATCCGGATGAAAGCATGAATTTGGTGAAGCCACTGGTTGCTCGGTGAAACGAGCGTGTCCGAACGCTAATAGGTGCGATTAGAATCTTTGTTTAAACAGGCGGAATCGCCGATCCGCGCCGCGCGAGTAAGGAGAAGACAGCTGACAATCGAGCGTAGCCTGTCTGTGTCTACCGTTGAATCACTTCCACGCTGGACAACCGGGTAATTAGGATGGTTAGTCCCAGTCCCGGCAATGCCTCGGTTACGTAAGAATCAGTGCGTGAAGCGCCGCCAGTTTCCATTCAACTGGTGCCGAGAACCACCGCCGCCACTGTCGCCGCCACTGCCGCCGCCACTGCTGCCGCCGCGCCGCTTCTTCGTTCTTGACATCGTAGCAACCCTATTTCATTATTCACTTTCACCTTTGACCTTCGGAATTCACGGTGTGTCTGTACCTTCGACGCGACGCAACGCGACGGTTCAGCTGTAACTACTCATCAGCTACGAAACCTAGATACCACAGTAGAAACAACGGAACATCGTTAAAGAGATTTTTATAATTTACGTGTTGAACAAATTGCCTGATCGTTTGCACATTCATGTCTCTCCGACGTTCAAGAACTGCAGTCATTATTAAGGATGTTCTGGAGGTACAATGGGAGACAATAAAAGTACAAGAAATTCGAAATCCATCAATATATTGGCAATGAAAGCCATTCATGAGTATATTTTGCATTTAAAAAATAGATCAATTTAAAAAGCTTTCGTTTAATTAATAAATTAATAAATTGTCTTTGTATTATAAAAAATTGTAAGTGACTTTTGCGATTAATGTTCCCCCTTTGATTTGAACTTCAAGATAATAAAATGATATTCAATATATATAATTACGCAATAAAAAGTTTAAAATAAATATTTAAATAAATTAAAAATACTTCAGAAAGCAATATTCATGGTTATTATTGAGATGACAACACAATAAATTTGACGTTTTGTAACAGTTTATAATTTTTTGCTGTGTAACTGTTTAGTGAATCCTAATAAATTTTCAACATAATTATTTACATAATTTTTACTATACATATATATAATATAAACTGGAGTTTCTAGTTGCGTTTTTTCAAGGTTTAAATAGGGTTTGAAGTGGATTTTATGAATTCTCCATAAGAAGACGTGTTATAATAAAATGTGCAAACTTTTAGTTGCTATAATTCTTAAACGGTGCAGTGAATCGAACCCAAACTTTGGTAATTGCATTAATTTAGTAAGAATTATATCTTGTCTAATTTTCAAAAATTTTATTGCGTTTCTATGTATATACCTCCAGAACATCCTTAAGAGAATAAGAAAACATTATCCAATACTTGTACGAATATTTGTTTATGTGACCGAACGTGTATAGACTGTGAAAAAATGAATAATTTTAATATCGGAAAGCTTTAGTTTCGAAATGGTGGTATAGACAGTTTTCTGCAATCGTGCAGGTATTGCGAGGATTAAAGTATCAACAGAATTTTCCATGTTGATTTCTGAAATAAAGTATAGTCATCTCCGGTGTTTGAACTAATTTCAGATACGAAATAGCGAATGATATTGTACTTACTTTGTTAATATTGTACGGAGTGTATATTTGGTTAAACGCAATCTTCAAACAGAAGACTACGTCATTCATAGACAGCCAAGCGATTGCAGAATTTCCATGTGTATCAGAATACAGGGTGTCCCAAAAATGTTGCACCTCCTTGAAGGGGGTTATTTCTGAGGTCATTTGAAATAACTTTTTCCTTTGCGAAATTGTTCTCCGCGACTTCGTTAAGGAGTTATCAATGAAAAACACGGACCAATCACAGCGCGGTTACAGCTGACGGATTTCGACTCTGCCAACGCCAGGTCGCGCTCCGATTGGCCCGTGTTTTTAGATAATAGCTCCTTAACGAAACCGCGGAGAAGAATTTCGCAAAGGAAAAAGTTATTTCAAATGACCTGAGGAATCACCTTCTTCAAGGCGGTGCAACATTTTTTGGACACCCTGTATATCGATGCAGACTACGTTCTCTTTCTGAGGCAATGCAATTTTCTCATGACTGGGGGAAGGGGAATATTCAAGTGTCGAGCATTTTATGCAATCTATCCATCTATCACAATTTTGTTTTATTATTTGCAAAAGAGTATTGTTGAAATATCCAACGATATTTTTAACGTTGCGTTAAATGTGAAATTCTACAACTAGCAATGGCAATAATAAACTCTTTAGAAATCAAGTCTATTTCGTAAGTTGAGCAATAAATTGTTGATATTAATGGCTTTTTATTCGAATAATTACAGTCTATTTTTCAAAAGAGTAGACCAGATGTACGCGACATAAAATATAAAACGAAGACAATTAACGACCAGCAAAAGTGTTAGTAATTGTTGTAGATAATAATGTATTGTTGAGCTCTGCCACTATATTTTAGAATTGTTTAACGGTGCACTACTTTATTATACCCGAGTGAAGTCAGGATTGTTATGCGAATTGGTTTTAGTATTCAAGTATAACATTACTATCGAAGTGGTTCTGATAGTCATGGATGATTCATACCGAGTTTTTTTTACGTATGATAAGAGAAAAAAATATATTACTTATATACAAGATAAATATCTGATCCAGAAGATTCGAAAAAAATTCAAGATCTTAATAAATAATAAATATTTTTTGCTTCATACCATACGAATTGTGTATGATACATAAATGTGTATTCGAACTAAAGAAGGTATTTTTTGACGATTTATTATATGCATAGAATTTATTTTCACCAAAATGCAAAGTGACATTTTGTATTTCCAAACAAATTTTCCGATCAATGACAGCCTCCTATTTTATTAATGTATTTGTGCATTTACACATAATTATTTATACATATTTATATAAATACATAAAGGATAACAACGGAAATAAATATATTTCTGTACCATGTTTCGCAATGTTAATAAATTAAGTGTTTTGACATGTTTTTCTTTTGTTAAATAAAATTCCTGTATGTTAGAGTTAGAGCATTATTCGAACACGCATTTGTCACGACAGATTGGAGAGAATAAAACAGAAGTATACATTTACATTGCCATTGTACTGTTTATCAGTCGCATTAGCTTATCTGACTACGTTTGGTAAAATTTTTCCATGTAGGTACATACATACATACATACATACATACATACATTCTCGGAATGGAAAACATTTTTATGTAGATAAAAGCAGCGAGTCGTATAGTTAAGTTGACGTAAACGCAATTCAAAGTCCCTTAGCACAGTACATCTTTGGAAAATGTGTCACCTTCACCTGTTCTACATTTTCATGAAGCGTTCATACAAAACGTAGATCTCGATAACAGAATATACTGTATACAGAAATCGCTTTTAGCAGTACAATATTCAAAGTTTTAAGGACACACAATATTCAATACAATGTGAAACCTACTTTCACACGAGGTCAGATTTATATTTATTTATCAATTTATTGTTTAGATGCTAACAAGAATTTTTAATACATACTACTCTCTACTACTATATACTGCTCTCTCAAGCGCATTTTAGTTAATTCGAATCACCAGAAGTCAGAAGAAATAAATATAATAACCTAAAATAAATACAATAATAATATTTACTTAACTGTAGTACAAGAAACGTATAGTATTGGACATGTTATCATGTTGTATTAACGTGAATGTAACTATGCAATTGTATATGTAAGTTAAGTTATAAACAAATCGTTTTAACAAATTTAACGATTTCTAACATAAAATATATATATGACACGAATGTATGTACACTATACATATATCAATGACAAAGGAAATCAATTACGTTCACCCGAAGATTTGATAAATGTGACTTCTGTCAATAGTAATTGGCTGTTTGTGTACTAGCTACACCAGCTTTATATTGTATAACTGGTGTATCGCTCGAGCAGTTCTAGAATCGGAGCCCGACCGGAATTCAGTTAATCTGACACCGAGTAAAATTTCGTTCGATTGAACGATGAACCCCCCCCCCCCCCCCCTAATGGTAGGTATTGTTGTCGATCCAGAAGCTTCTTTGGTATGGATATTTAAAAAAAAAAGCGGCAAAGATTATTCCGACTTTTCCTTCTCCGATTATATAAATACTTTCACCCGAAGAATTCAGTTATTTGAAAGATTGTTGACTTTAAACACCGAAGCTTATTCAACGGAAAAAAGTCACCATTGTAAATTGTAATACGTGTCAACCAGACACGAGTAAAGTGACGTAAAATGAAAGTTTAACTACGATTTATTTTATGATTGCACAGTGCACAGTGATTGGAAAAAGACGATATTTATGATTGTTTATATTTATTGTATGCCTGTATGGGTATACGTACAGGGTGTCCCAAAAATTTGTATTTCCTTAAAATGGGTGATTCCTGAGGCGATTTGAAATAACTTTTTCCTTTATGAAAATGTTCTCTGCGGCTTCGTTCAGAAGTTATTAACGAAAAACATGGGCCAATAGGAGCGCGGTTACTATGGCTCGCGCTGAGCCTGGGGTTGGCATTGGTCGTACCGGAATCCGTCCGAAGTAGCCGCCCTCCGATTGGTCCGTGTTTTTCGTTAATAACTCCTTAACGAAACCGCCGAGAACATTTTCGTAAAGGGAAAAGTGAATCACTTCCCCCAAGTACTACATTTTTGGGACACTCTTTATATTAAGTATACCGATAATCGTATAATAGAATTTTGTTTCGGTTTCTAACACATAACGTCAGTTTAAACATTGGTTATTTTGTTTGCCACTGAAACGATTTCTTATTTATAAATTGAATAAACTTGACTTTTATATAAAATATCATTCTCGATGTTCACCTTGAAAACGTGTTTTTGTCTTTAGAGTTGGATGAACGTATCTGCGTATGTTCCTAATATTATAAATATGAATAAGGTTTAGTAAAGCGTCACCGACTCTTGTCGAATGCGATAACTTCAACAAACAACTAAGATATTTGTAAAAAATTCAGTGGCGCTTTAAACTAAAATTTCAGTTTGTAGAAATCGTTTGTATCGATTGCTATTTAAAGTTTCTCTTGTCCGCCACTGTAAGTAACCGTCAAGTTAAACACCGAATTCGTGGTTGGCAGAGTTTGTAGCTGAATCTAGCGAGCGCGACGGAGCTGCTTATTTTCAGTCTGCTTCGTGGAAACCTCCTGGACGTGGTCCGCGGAATCGCGCGTCCGTACAATGATAAATGCAAACTACCGACTAAAGCCACACGCCGGCATTTCCAGAACAGCCTGTGCTCTCTCGCTGCTGTGCCGCAGGGCTTGGTGAAGTTCGGTGAATCATCGATGCAGAAATGAAAACACACTGTGTCGCGTCGCGTCGCGTCGTTTCCAGTGAGAGGCGTCGACCTCGAGGTTCGAAGGAAATCTCTTAGAATTTATTTCTCACGCGTTGTCGCGACTCTTCTTTTCTTGTAGTCGACGCGTACGCATATGTATATGCCTCGTTTGTTTTGCGGTCAATCTGACGTAATCGTTTGATTTTTCTTATCCGTTACGAGTTACTAGTTACGAATTACGAGTTACGACTTTACGAGAGGGAATCGTGTCTCGGAGAAGGAGATCGATGGTATCGGGGCCTTGTATTCCGAAAGTAATCATAAATGATTCTCCCCGCTAGCTAGAACAATTAACAACACTCTGTGCAAGTATTGCACGCATCCCGAATCTCGGTAATGGATCTCGACACGTTCACTATCAGCGTCACGTGTACAACTATGTGTATGTGATTTAGTAATTTGCGCGAAAAGAAAGTCAAATTGCTGTTGTTCTGCTGATTGTTATTTCGAATCACACCGTGTACAGCGATTAACAATTTCGTTTAATATTTCGTGCTCATAATATTCTGTTATCCAAATAAATGAGAGTAACGAGACTCTGTTTCATTTTCATAGACTGATCGTGAGTCAACGCGAATCATTCGCAACGGCTTTTCAAGCTGTGTAACTGATTAAACTCCGGATATTTATACAAACTAAAATGTTTATGCAAGTGTCAATTGCAAGACACACCAGCTACATAGAACTTTATATTTTCCATTAATAATTTTAATATTTCACTGTTTTAAATTGCATCTATTAGAAATTAGTAAATGGTGCTTTAACTAATTATTACTACATCTTATAATTCCTCGTGTGTATTTTTTGGTTCGACAATCTTAACATCTACGTTTACTCAATTAATGAAAATATAAACTATTTACGTTGTTACAGAGTACATATTCCATTATTTATACAGAACATTATTACAAGGTTTATGCATAGCAGTTCTATCAACTTTAGTTACTTTGTAGTAGATTAACATTTTCTCTAAATGTCATGAGAAATGGCGTAACGTTCAAAAATATGTTAACAATATAAAAACTACGGAATCTGTCGACAGGTAACCATCCGCGATTATTCAACTGACAAAAACGCATTTGTGAAAAATTATTCAATTTGATTTCTTGCGCGTGCGTACAAAATCTCAGTGAAAACATTCACTCAGTTATTTGGACAAAATAATGTAAAATAATCACGTTTAATAGTACTCCATAGATCTAGGACAAAGAAAGTAACATTGAATAATAAATGCGTAATATTATTTTTGGTATCGTTTCGTTTGTTTCTTCAAACAGGGTTATTCAGCGTTATTCGCAGCTTGTGTATTGTATGGTACTTTTATTCGTTACTGAACAATTTCGAAGCGTACTCGAAACGCTGATATGTATATTGAGGCTTTCTCTTACTTCGCGATCGTTTCACGCGAACCACTCAACCTTGATTTTCCTCACAATATGCTACTACACATTTGGGTCGCCTTCCACACTACATACATACATACACACATACATACATATATTGTTTGAACGCGCAAGTTTGCTTTACCCGAGGACGACGCATCAGCCTCCGAATCGGACTTTCGCTGAATTCATTTTCCCGCGGATAAGCACATTCCCCGCGCGAGCATCATTTCACCGAATCGCTGCCGCTGCTGCTGGTAGAGTTACGTGTCGCGTTTGCCGGGAGTTACACACGTGTTCGTTTACGGGGGCCACTTTCTCCTCCAGCCAAGCTTTTCACCCTGGATTCGCGTCCGGTCGTCATATGTACTACAATATTATGCTGTGAACAATTCGTTAACAAAACTCGTATTTCACTTTCGCTTTGCTTTGATAGTAAATTTTTAACCCCTTCTCTACTACAACATCGAGTGAGACTCCTGATGAACATTCTGAACAGAGTCCAATAAATCGAAATCAAATTCTATAATTTACAACCATTGGTAGCACTGCTGATTTTTTTTTTTGGAAAATAAAAATTGTCTGATTGATTGC
Source organism: Lasioglossum lativentre (assembly GCA_916610255.1). Taxonomy (NCBI): domain Eukaryota; kingdom Metazoa; phylum Arthropoda; class Insecta; order Hymenoptera; family Halictidae; genus Lasioglossum; species Lasioglossum lativentre. The sequence goes on along the minus strand of OU744357.1, from coordinate 26,099,146 downwards.
AAGAGACACGGGAGCCAATGAAAAATATTCTGCTTCCTTTAAACAATTTTCTAGAGTAGGTGAATCAAGTATACCGACGCAGTTAAATTTTCCTAATTTCTTCACTGTTCGAAATTTCATTTATTTATTGATTTAAATCATATAAAGTTTATATAGCATTTGCATTACAAATTATACAATATATGATTATGTTACAATACGACTTAGTGTCTAGCTCACAATTAGTTTACATTAATTTTGCTAGGTTACAACTACCTCATTGAAATTAAATTAAATTTAACTTCAATAATTTAATATCTTTTCCTGATATTAATATTAAACTTCCCTATGAGATAATTTTTAATTCAGTTTCTCCATAAATGTATAAAATCGACAGTGTACTCATTAGAGAACATATGGATATACAATAGTTATCAATTTTCTTCTTCTAGGGAATTATGAATTATAAAGAAGTTCTAATCACTGCAACCGCAAAGTAAACCGCAGTGCAACGGGTTGAGTAAACGTTTCGAATAGATTTTGGTGTAATCTATCAGAGATCTGTCTCGACAGATGTCTACTTTCGCGTGTAACGCACGCGATGTAGACTTCACTGATTATAATTATTAGACGGCGGATCTTTATGCAAAATAAACATTTTCTATCAGAATTGCAACGAATTGGAGTGAAATAGAAATTTATTTTCTTTCTTAATATATTTAATAGGTTGAAAATAATATAACAGTATTTTTAAATTTTACTTATGTTTTTATTGTTTTAATGGCTATGTAAAGTATATGCAAGAATGAAAAAAATTACAGATTTGTGTTCAGCTCATAGAGATTTATTCGAAATGTAATATCCAAAGTAACAATTCCAAATATTTGCGTTCAACAAATAAATAAATAAATTTATTTTACCATTAAAGTTCTAAAAGCCTCGAATAAAATAATATTATCTTCTCATGGTAGGTACATTTTTCAAAAACAGAATCACTTCTGACTGATAAACATTTATATGTATATAGAAGAAGTAAATTCTAGGAAAAGCCACGGTACGCTACGGAGCGTATTATACTTGCGAAATATAAGTGCGAAATTAATAGGTACATCGAGAACATGCTACGTCAACATATGGTTTAGCATGTATGTGTTCCCGCATTTTAAACATAATTGCTTCATTTTTTATTCTCACCTATTTTTCCTCCTCCGATGACATAACCATGAATGTGTTTCCAAATGATATTGATTCAAATGATTACGAAGTCTATTTAGAATATATGTACATAGTTTCTTTCGAAAACGGCGTTTCGTAATGATTGTACATGTATTTACCTTCCGTCTCATGAGTTTCCTGGAACACGTTCATACTTTTAAATACAGACCGTGTAAAAAGTATTCGTACACTCCTTAAAAACGCATAACTTTTTGAAATGTGGACCAACTGCTTGAATCTTTTTCAGATGTTGGAAGGATTAAATAATTTTTCTTTTTAAATTCCTATTGGTCGCATTATTTTCAAACATGCCCTTTATAAATCTAAATAAATTATATGTACGAAGTTTCATCGAAATCATTGTGGGATGTAAAAATCTTTGAATTTATTGTTACATATTTTCAATGAATTATATTTCACAGCAACTCTGATCGATTTCGATGAAACTTTGCGCACGCATACAACTTGCCTAAATATCTACAAGAGGCGCCTTCTAAGTTTTCATTACTGCACTGCGAATTTTATCCATTTATGATGAAAATGGGTACGCACAATTTAAAGCAATTGGTCAAATTAAAATGATTTAACGACATCGGTGTATTAGTTTCATAAGATGATTAAGAGACAAAATAATTTTTTATTTGGTTCCTGTGTCTTGCAATCAATGCAAACATTTTCTATTTTGCATAAAGATCCGCAGTCTATTCGGTTACAGACATAGATGAAAAAACTCAAAAATCGTGACCTTTACTCTTTTCTTCGCTATTGTGACCAATAGAAATTGAAAAAAAAAAAAAATAAAATTGTAAAATCAATCCTTCCAATATTTGTAAAAAGGTGAACCGGTCCTGTTCAATTTTGAAAAAGTCAGTTTATAAAGGGTGTACGAATAGTTTTTACACTGACTGTAGTTGGTCTGCTGCGCGGTCAAGCGACTTCACAACAATGCGAAACAACATAACGAATAAATACAAAATCGGAACAATAAAATACAAGATGAATAATAAAAATAATAGATTAGCGAATCGCCGTGTTTGTAATTGCGTTAGATGAAAAAACTCAAAAATCGTGACCTTTACTCTTTTCTTCGCTACTGTGACCAATAGAAATTGAAAAAAAAAATAAATAAAATTGTAAAATCTATCCTTCCAATATTTGTAAAAAATGTGAACCGGTTCTGTTCAATTTTGAAAAAGTCAGTTTATAAAGGGTGTACGAATAGTTTTTACACTGACTGTAGTGGGTCTGCGCGCGTCGCGTCGCATCGCGGTCAAGCGACTTCGCAACGATGCGAAACAACATAACGAATAAATAGAAAATCGGAACAATAAAATACAAGATGCATAATACAAATAATAGATTAGAGAATCGCCGTGTTTGTAATTGCGTTAACAGTTTTCGAACGGCCATTGGCCCTCGGTTGGCGACCGCCCACCGCACCGGAGCGGAGCAGAGCGGAGCGGAGAAAGCCTGGTAAACCGGTGGGTCGGTTCAGTCCTGCTCTCCTACTCATTCAATCGTTGCCATAATAAAGTATCTCGTCGCAGAATAAATTCCTCGAGACCTTTCGATTCATTCAAAGTAATTACTAGCCCGCGGATTTGATTTTATGCATTTATGAGAAAATGGTAAACATCGGGTTTACTAGTTTCAGCTTAATGAAATAATATATAGTAATCACTAGACTGCGGATCTTTATGCAAAATAAAAATTGTCTGCGTTGATTGCAAGGAATAGAAACTAAATAGTACGTCATTCGTACCCTTAACAATTTGAATAGATGAGAAATTATATATTGACATGTTCAATTTTCAAAATTTTTCCCTACAATTTTGAATTTCATCTACTCAATTTTGCTATAAATGCATAAAGATCCGCAGTCTAGTAATTACTTTGAACGAATCTACTGTTACCGCATTCGAAGAAGAATCCGAATAAAAATGCGAAATGTACATTTTCTATGGACAAGAGAAATGTAAAAACAATTGGTTGACCGGTCGCACGCGTGATCGCATCTGCTGTCAAGTCCGCTTGCTCGATAAGGCGTATGTATGTATGGTAGCGGCGCAGTAGGTACGTGTGCCACGTTCGCATCGATACCAGCACACGGTAAATAGCCGTTGCACGTTGATGACTACGGGATACCAACACTTGCGACATCGTCTATGTTGTGTGTGTGTGTGTGTCTCTCGTTGCATTAATACCTGGGCTCTGCAGAGACTAATTGCGAGAACGACCGTGTATCGTGTATCGTGTATCGTGTGCTGATGACGCGTCCGTGTGTACAGTAGTAGGTATTCAGGCTCGTGGAAATTTCCAAGCGTACGTGATTCGATGTGAATCTTTGATTTTTTTTTCTCGTCTACGATCAAGCAAGATATTTCACGTTAATTATTTCTCGCGGGCGCGTCTGTGCATAATCTCAGAAAAATTCTCAATAAACATTTTCCGAGTTCTTCCAAACACAAAATACTTCTCAATGAATTATGCAAGACTCGTGAAGTCTTGTAAAACTTCTATATGAATTATGTTCATTGCCAAAGTTGTACGTACCTGCGCAAGGTAAGGTACAGCGCAAGGAAGCGGCGTTTATGTAAAAAAATAAATTTTTCTTGTTCATCTAACTGTATGTAATACGCAACATGCGCTATTCATTCCAGAGATTCTTTTTCTTCTTCCGAATAAATTCAAATGCATTACAATTTGACGGTTTTACAAAAATTGTAAAGCGAGTTATAATCAAAGTGTACGTATCGAATCATTATGATCAATCACGTTGATTTGATATTATACAATGTCCTGTCGGAAGAAATCATCAACAGTTGTTATTTTATCCTGTCATTTAGATTGCAACTCGCAAAGTAGGTACCTACATACATATAGCTTAGTGTTCTTTCGAAACGTTTGCTAACGATGTTTGCACTTTGGTCTATAGTCTATCGGAAAAGAAACGTTACTTGATTACCACACTTTAGCGATGATTCAGCGATCGTGAAACATGAATCATTTTTGTTCTTTTTTAAGAATTTGGTTAGAAGGAAGTAGCATGTAGTTGTATTTATGTAGCGTACAGTGGTACGATTAAAATGGTGCAATTCATATAGTGTAGTGAAAAACGTACTATTGCATTAAAAACCGGCTGTTACATCTGACTTAATCTAATAAAATAAAACTCTATTTTCTTCTAGTCGATGAATATAAACTTTCTCTTCTTTCTCTATGAAATTCTGAACGACGAAGAATTTCTAATCACTGTTTGATAGTCTGATACATACTGGTTAGCTAATACCGGTGCTCCGAAAATATTTCACGAAACAGTGGTTCCTTCGAGAACGGTTCGGAGAATAGCCGAAATGGAAAGTTAGTTTTATGGTTTAGCCTTAGCCCTACAGATAGTCCTTCGGGTTTCTTGCCCATCAGATTTCTCGGCCTGCTCAAAATACCGTACGATTAGATTGTTTCCAAAGGACGTTTGTTCCATGCACGTGTATTTCTAGGTTTCAGGTAGTTTCACGTTCCATGAATTTCGGGCTTTCTCCGTCGAAAAGTGTCGAACCTTTGTCTCTTCCCTTATACCTGAGCGAGTAGCGTGATTTATTCTAGACTCGGGCGCTACAGCTATTCGAGTTTTCTCTATTTCAGAATAATTTACACGTTTCCGCGTTACTGCTCAATATTATTTCTGGCATACGTCTGAATGGTTTCATGGAGAACAATCGAGAACAATAAAATATAATAAAGTTCCTTTTGTCATTTAATTCTGATTTAATTACGATTGTAATATAACTCCGACTTGGACGTATTATATTTAATACAAATAAATCAAGTAAAATGACATTTTTCCTCTTTTATTTTCCAATGACGGTTTGCTAAAATTATTCGAACATGTAGTTACAATAATTTTGTAAAACTCGATCGCGTAAACATGCAATAGTTCTTCAAAAATAACGTAAACATCGGATACACTTTAACTTTACGGTTAACAGCATTTTTGGGAAAATAGTTTGGTATATCCTGCAGATTTTTCAAGTTTAATAGAAATAAATCGTGATTGCTGGCCAAGGATTCGCGTCTATCCGCTACGATTCGATTATGTAAAGCTTCTGGTGTCGTAATTATGTACGGCCACTTGCGTTTTTCGGTAAACGATGTATTGTGCGAACATTCATTGTAGATGTGCAGCAATCACCCTAGCAATCAACTGTAATCCAGCTCGGATTTATGTTATTCACAGGCATCGTGGAATGGCGTTAAATCACCGTTATACACGGAGCCTCGGCAGACAGATAACGTTGATCTACGTGCTCTCGTAGTACGACTCTTTGTGCTCGTATCAGTGATTTGCTCGTGATAAATATAATTACACAATAAAGAATTTGAGAACAATATATGATCACAAAGTAGTTGGCCGCTTTAAGTATTTGGAATCTGTAAAATTGTTTCGCTAAATAATAGTATCGAACGATAATAATAAAAAAATTGTATCATATTAATATATTGATAATGAGTAATCTCTGGATTGTTCTGCGTTTATAAGAAAAATAACTACTTAGGTGCAATTTGAAACAGTGAAAATTAGTTATTTTCACTAGATTAAAATGATCCAGAGTCTATCGATAATAATACAGTAGTTAGCGTAAAATTATTTGCCGTGTGCTATTTCAAACTCGTCCATGTTAATAAAGAGTATTTAAAGAATGGTTGGTTTTTCTGTTACAGAATGCGGCTACCGCGAAGACAAAGGAAGTATCCTCGACGTCGACGACGACGCACAACTCCGGCAACGGCACGACCGGGAATAATGTTGGACACGCGCCCCTTCGTCGTAGCTACACCTCCCTGGTAACCACTCTGATCGAACAGCATCGTAAACTAGATCGCAGCGCGAGCGAGCCAACCTCTCGCTACAAAACCGAGCTGTGCAGACCATTCGAGGAAAGCGGTACCTGCAAGTATGGGGACAAGTGTCAGTTTGCGCACGGTTACAGCGAATTGCGGAATCTTGCCCGCCATCCGAAATATAAAACCGAGCTGTGCCGTACGTTCCACACGATCGGTTTCTGTCCGTACGGACCGCGGTGCCATTTCATTCACAATTTCGAGGAAGCACGGATCCACAATCAAAAAGTGAGCGCGCAATTGGGATCGACGCAACCGAACATCATGGGGCTGAACCCGTTGTTGAGCGCTGCGACAGCGGCCAACAATTGCAACGGTTCCAACGTGAATTTAACCGTGAACAGTGTCAGTCTTCTCGAGCAGATCGTCGCTTCGCCGCAAGTCGCCGCGGCGGCGGCAGCTGCGGCGACGCCCTGTCTCATGAGAACCAACTCGTTGAGCATGTGCAACAGCAACGGTAACAGTAACACTAACACCAACAACAACAACAACAATAACAACAACAACAACAACACATACAACCCACCGCCGCTACTCAGAACAAACTCGTTGAGTTTGACCACCACTCAGCATCACCATCACCACCACCACCATCATCATCATCAGACCGGCTCGAGCTCGGTTATCGGCGCCACCAGGCCGAAGCCGCTCAATCTGAGCCCGACCTTCTCGCTCGGCAGCACGGGAGACTCGATCTCGCCATCCTCGAGCCTCAGCCAATCACCCACGAACTCGATGGCGAGTTTCTTCAGCGACGATTGCAGTCAACAGCCGTCCCTCAGCTTACCCAACACGGCGTTCAGCTTCGGCCAGGATTTCGGACTTCTCGCGACGAGACAGAGCCCCAGTCCACGGACGAACAGCATGTGCAGTCCTCTCAGCTCGGACGAACTTACACCGAGAACGCCATCTCCGTTGTCGCCGAACGCGGACTCCAGACTGCCCGTTTTCAACAGGATCAGCAGCACCCTCGGCGATTTCGAGAACATGAAGATTCAGTAAGGAGGTGATGTGATGTTGGTGCTCCTCCCCCCCCAACCCCCTAAGCAGCAAGTCCCTTGCGAATCTTTGGTATAGATTTTTTAAATTTATTTGCTCGAAAATCGAGTAACGGCTTGCCGCAACAAGCTCGTCCAAAGGAAACAGAGGAGACAGCTTCGGACCCGAAAATACGAATAATAATTTATCTACTGGAGAAAAGACAGGAGAATATGTGAGGGAGAGAGGACGAACTCTCCCACCGACTTGAGGAAAAAGATTTCCTTCTCTTTTTTTTTTTAACATTTGAGCTACATTTCCCACCCGTGGGACACGATCTTCCTCTCCAACGAACTCGGCTTCTTATTTAAGCGTTTCTTTTCTGTTCGTAGAACATGTTAGACGACATTTTATTCTCGTTCTTTAAGCAATCATCTCTTCCTTTTTATCATAATCGTCTTGATTATTATTATTATTATTATATTATATATTATTATTATTATTATTATTATTATTACCGCTACAATTTTTAATAATATAATTATTAATAACGTTATCTAAATATCATCATTACTCTTAACTGCATTAGTAGCATGTCAGTCACAGTCTGACTCTGACCACCAGAGCCGTTTTCTTCTCATATTTTCTTCTTTAATTTTAGATTTAGGCGTTGATTTAGCGGAAAAGTCGAGATTCTATCAGCCCGGATGTCTCGACCCGCTCTCGCGTGAGAATCCTCGCGGGATAATAATTCAAGTGCGGGAAAAATGGGTGGTCGGAGAAAAAAAGAAGTCGCTGGAACGAGAGGGACGCGTCCAAGTTTCTTCCGAATTGTAACTTTCCTCGAGCAAGTTGTTCTTTGATCTCTGTTGGACCTAGACCAGGTCCCGAATCGTTCCTGCGACGTCGATTCTCTTTCTCTTAACCGCGAGGAAGCTCTCGCGAGGAAGCTCGCGGAGCGTCGTTCGATCCGGGGCAGGTGAAACGTTGCAATATTCCAAAACAGTTTTGTTAGTTGCGTTTCTATTTCCCTTGAAAATCCCCCTTCGTTCGAGAAGAAGGGAATAGGGAAAGTTTTGTCTACTTTGAGAGAGAGAGAGTGTGAAAGGGGGAGGCAGGCGAGGGCAAGTTGCGCGCGCGCGCGTGCGTGTGCGAGACAGAAAGGAAAGCGAATAGATTGACATAAAGGAGAAAAAGAGAGAGAGAGAGAGTATGTGTGTGAGAGAGATATGCAGTATCGGGGATTGGGACGGTGACGAAGCGCACATGAAACGGATCAAGAAAATCAAACATCATGCTATGCAAATCAAGTGGCTTAAGAATTCTGATTGTCTTCCAATGTTAAAGAGAGAGAGAGAGAGTGAGTGAGTGAGTGAGTGAGTGAGTGAGTGAAAGTATGTTTGTGTGCGTGCATGCGTAGTCAAGGCAAGAGGAAGATGGTGAGACCCGGTGGTGAGAGCAGGCGATGTGGTAATGAGCAAAAGGAAGATAATAAGAGAAAGTGGTGCGCGTTCGTGAGTGTGTGTAGCATTACGCATGGGAAACGGACGTGTCCTCCGAGTAAGTGAATGAAAGCGTGCTCGTTTAAGGATAAGTTATACGAAGCCATTAGGTATATACATACATACATATATATATTATATAGAATATATTTTATAGCCTCTAGGGGAGTCGCTAGTAGGACTTTCGATCGAATCGTCTTTCGAACGGACACCTTTCTTACGGTAAAAAACAAAAAACAATACAATACACGTTTTTTTACTTTGATTTTTTTTCATTCTTTTATAGAAAGGATATCCCCAGAAATAATTTACGAAAAAGTCGCTCGAACTCGTGACAAACCAGCGAGTTGCTTCTTTAAAAATCTTCGTTTTATCAGTTTTTTTCTTATTCTGAGAGACAATTGTTACTTTCCCCCCCTTCTTTGAACTGAACGAATTGTTGTCGGTGATATCTTATACAGCTTACTAGAAAATTTTGGTTTTTTTCGGTACCGCCAACATCTTCCCGATGGCTCATTCCTTTTTTACGGTTTTTCTGACGCGGAAAATGCCTAGATTAGTAGTTCGGTCCAGAAACTGAAGGGTCCAAAAAAACCAACTTTTCCGGGAAAGTATTTAATGCATATTTACCAAACAAAATCTCGACAATTTTTTAATGATGCAACAAAAACCAGGATAAGAGTAGTATATAAATATCGATGTGGCTTCCTCGTAGTGCCTTAAACCAGGCCTCGATTAGCAGATAAATGACGATTGTGCGAATGGTTATAGAGAGAGTAAAAAAAATGGTCATCAATTTGGTAGTATGTACATACACGTCTGTATATATATATACACATGTATGTATATATATACACGCATTATTCTCTCCTGTTAAAAAAATGTGATATGTAACTACTGCAATAGAAATATAAACTATTATTAAAAGAATATTCTATTATAGGATGTGAACAAGAAGGAGGAGGAACAAGGAATCGAGTGAAAGAGAGAGAGGGATAGAGAGTGAGAGAGTGTGTGAGTGAGTGATTGAGTGAGAGAGAGAGAGGGAGAGGGAGAGAGAGAGAGTGTGAGCGAATGAGAGCAATGTGAGGGGCGGCGTATTTTAAGAGTGCTTCCGGTTTCGCGGAAGAAATCACTTTTCGGGCATTCGGCATTTACGTTTCGAGAACGACTCCATTGGATACTCCAAGGTTCTTTGGTGACTTGCAAAAAGTAACGTAGTTCGATTGGCCTATCGAGATTAAATTCGAGTCGATCTTCTCGCCGAAAAACGCTTACTTCCGCCACACGCGCCGTCTCTTTCGAGAATTTCGAGATAGAGTTAAAAGAAAAGATAAGAAAAAAAAAACAAAAAAAAATATGAAAGTGCCTAAATGACGTGGTTTCTGAAAATCGAATACATTTTGTATATATACACACACCACACACACACACACTTCTTACGCTAAACAAAAAATGTTTTTGTTTAATTTATACTTGAAAGCAAATGTTATTATAGTTTTAGTTTATTAATATTATTCTATTATTATTATAAATAATTATTAACTATTATTATTTTTATTATTAATATTATTATTATTATTATTATATTCGCCGCAACACTATACGCCTCAGTCGCAACTGAAGTAGTTCCTGCTACTTCGACGAACAGCACGGCATCCATTTAATATTCTCACCATTAATTATTTATCTGGTCAATTGTTTCTTTTTTCTACTATTTTTGTTTATTTCCTCTCACAACTCACAATTCACAACGATTAAATCAATCACGAGTGCTGCTCATGTAGTCGGTTGCTTCGACGATCGTCGTCAAAAACTCTGAACTAACGTCAATTAGTCTCGTGTCTTATCTACATACAAACACACACTATATTATTGCTATTATTATTAATATATCACTATTGCTACTACTACTACTGCTACTACTACTACTACTACTACTATACTACTACTACTACTTCTACTTCTACTACTTCTACTACTACTACTACTACTACTGCTGCTATTACTATTTTATACTATTACTACGACTTCTACTACTGCTGTTGCTATTACTCTCGCTATCGCTAGTGCTGGCCCAGTCAGTCCGATTTACGCGTCGAGGATCGTCGCAAATCACCTAGATCCTCTTCGATCGCAACGTCATTAATTCTCGCGATATTTTCTTCGGCTGATCCTTCTCTTCTCTTTCTGCTCGGTTTCTGCATTTTCAACGCTGTTTCCTTTCGCACACAATTTGTGATATCTTCTCGCTTCGCTCGAGCAACCTCGGGAAAATCTATCATCCGTTCTGATAAGCAGGTTCAAAACACAGCTTGTTTCTAGTTTGCATTTTTGTAAAAAAGTTGAATTTAACAAACGAGCGAACGCGTAAAAGAGAAATTCGATTAAAAGTTTAATGGAGTTTAAAACTTCGTCGGTCGCACGCGTGTCAATTAGAAAATCTTGTATGTGTGACGCGCGAAAGGGTCAATCGGAGCGAGACGAGCCCGCGCGCAAACCTGCCGGACAGAAACGGACAAAGAGTAAAGATGAGAGAGAGAGAGAGAGAGAGAGAGAGAAGAGAGAGAGAGAGAAGAGAGAGAGAGAGAGAGAGAGAGAAAGAAAGAGAGAGAGGAGACCGAGTTTGCCGAGCGCAGAGAGTGAAAGTTTTTAAGAGTTTCTTCTCTGTCGAGAGAAGTAAAGAGATGCGCGAGCATGCTCAGACGGGACGAGAGCCGGGCCGGGCCTGACCGGGCCGGGACTGGAGAAGGAGAAGTAGTCGTTCCACGCGCGTTCTTCAAAACCAAGCCCCGCCATTGCACGCTCGTTTGTCGCGTTCGAAGTGAAACGTGGAAAAAGACGTTCTCTCGACTCGCGTGTTGAGTCGAGTCGAGTCGAGTTCCACGACTGAATCCGTATGTAACGACGATGAAAGAAGTAACATCAACAACAACAACAGCAGCAGCACACCGCGCATCGTTTTCGAAAGCGTCCGCCGGGATGCTACCACGGGTTTCCTCGTTCAACGTTCGTTACTTTCGATATTTTCTACGTCTCTGTATTTAGTAGTTTTTTTCAACCGGGCAGACTCTGTTTATGGAAGGCGGGTGTTCTGTTTCTTGGCTCTTGTGGCTTCGCGAAATTTTCGTATTCTTCCCGTAGACTGGACTGCGTGGGCGGTTGTTTTTTTTCTTCTTCTTTCGTTTTCATCTTCAACTCTATATAAATAGATATTTAATTTATTAATGTGGTTCGGATGCAACGAACAAAGGCATGTCTTCGTTGTTTTTTCTGTTGTTTTATGGATTGCGATCATCATCCAACCGGAACAATGAGAATTTTCATTTCGAACGCTAATCACACCATGTGGACCAACTTTGATCCGATCTTTCGATTCGAACGGCTCGCACGCTTCTTTGGCTTTTCGAGTATTCAATTTTTGTTTTTTTTTTATATGTTCAACGAACGATTTCGATCGTTACGTCGAAGCGAACGAATGAGAAAGGGAAAGAAAGAAAGTGTGTATGCGGTTTTTTTAGTTAATTAGTGCAATTAATATTATTACGTATTTATTTGAACGATCATTTTTAAGACGATAGATTTTTTCTTAGTCCTTCTACCTACCTACCTACCTACCTACCTATACCTACCTACCTACCTACCTACCTACCTACCTACCTACCTACCTATCTACCTACCTACCCACCTACCTACTTACCTACCTACCTACCTTTCCCCCGCTTATGTTTCTCATCAGGAAAGAAGCGTGCGCGATCTTTCGAAGTATGTACATAATAAATACCGTGGTTCTACGCGAAGCCACGAAATTTTCATTCAACCACAAATATGTAGGTTCCATAAAAATTAGTGGTTCACACTACTAATATATATATATATATATATATATATATATATATATATATATATATATATATATATATATATATATATCACTATATATACACAAAAGATCCCGATAGAGAAACGTGCGAGGAAACTTTGTCGTAGCACCGAACGACGCTGATTTCGTACCCTCGTGTTATAGACTTGACAACTTATACATATAATATAATACTAATAAATAATATACTTTACGTTACGTCTCTTTTTTAATTTAATATATTTATTTTTTCAATCAAGTATTTATATATTTATACAATATTTTATACAACGTTCTTCACAGATACACGCTGATTAAATGTAACGACGCGTTACACAACGATACATATATAATGTGACAGGTCGATCTCTTGGCTCTCAGAGGATAACCGATCATTCTTGCAAACCCCTCCGCAATCCCGTTTTATTTTTTTTCTTTTTGTATTTTCTTCCATTTCTCCGAGACCAACCAACCAACCAACCAACCAACCAACCAACCAACCAACCAACCAATCGAGTATATAGTTTTTACCCCCTTTTTGTTGCATGCGTGAAGACCGGGGATACCGGTCGCCACTACTGCGGTCTTCTCATCAAAACGTCGAAAGTGTGTATACTTAATTTCTCCTTGTGATACGACGCGACCGCGACATGGTCGTTCGAGAAACATTTTGCGCGGGAGATCATGTTCGACGAAAGATACAGTACGAAAGAGAGAAGGAGGGAAAGAGAGATAGAGAGATAGAATGAATGAGAGAGTGAGAGTAAGAGTGAGAGTAAGAGTAAGCGTAAGAGTGAGAGGAAGGGAACTGTAAGTCGAAGCGTATGTATGCGTGTACGTATGCGTAAAAGAAAGAGACACTAGCGATACGTACTAAGAGAACGAACTGCGATGTAGCGATTTGGGAGCCAATTGATAGGCTGACGAAAGTCGTTCGAACCGGATATATAACGTACGCGTGTCTCGTGAAATCTCGACGAAATCTCCGACAACATATATCTCTTCTTCGATTCGTTAAGTATACTGTAGGAGGCGGACCACTGGAAATTTAATCCGATTTTTCTATCTTGTTTTACCGTAGAAAATTCTTTTACAATGATTTTTTAAAGTGTGTCGATGTGCGTCTGTCGTTTCATGGACTCTCCGGAAATCGAGCGGAGATTTCATCGAGATTTCACGATCGATTCGATTCTCGGCATACGCGCAGGCTCGAACGACTTCCGTCTAATCCACAATGGGACCACAAAGGTGATAAATGCATATAGAATTTCGTTAATTAGAGAAATGGCAAGCCTCGATGAAAAAGAAATTATATTATGTCCGTGCCGTGAAGACGCGAATTTGTCCGTACGCGTACGGGGGGCTAAAAAACGTACACAAAACAGTAGAATTTTTCCTTTTGCACGAGAAACGGATTTTTGTTCAATTTTTCGATTCTATTTTCCTCTTAGATTTTCTTGCTCGTTGCTCCCGCGCGCGGCTCGGACAAATCGCGCCGTCTTCGCGGCAAACTACTACATTTACCGAAACATAGATCACACACATACACGCAAGTCTCATGTACCACGAATGAAAAAATTGTAGTTCGATAAGTATTGCCAACAATACACTATCTATTTATAATACATTTTATTATTACAAAATAAGAAACTTTGCGTTCACTCATTTCTTCTTCGTACTTCCCTTACTCCTTCTATCCCCCACACTGTAAATTAGCGTTTACATTGTTTATACCGGGTAGTTCACGAGAAACAGGCCACCTAAATAGCTCCTTTAGGATTAGAGATGGAAGAAAATGTTACAGAGAAAAGTTGTACTGTTAAAAGGAGCAAATATGGTGATATAAATAAATGTTCCGATTGTAATCGTTTTCAAGGTCTTTTGAAGGTCATCGATGATTTTTAAATAGCACCATATATTTTTATCTGCACAGTGTTGTAGCTGATTTCAAGGCGAGTTCAATGATGTGGTACAGTATGACCTACAAATGACCTTGAACTAGAAAATTTATGATAAAGCAATGATAACTTCAAAATGTGCAATCATTTTATTTGAACTAAATTAAATGTTCGAAATTATGATCTTGAGCAGTATCACAAACATTTAAACGTTTTACAAGACAATCAATTCTACTTTCAATTGTTTCTGTTGGAATGGATCTACAAGATCTAATTCTTTTTTCTTGCATTTCCTCTGGTGTAGTCGGTTGATCACGATATACATCATCTTTGAGTGTTCCCCACAAAAAAATCAAGAGAGTATGTGTCCATTACATCCTATCCAGCGATTTGGAAATTTATTGTTCACATTACTCGACCAATTTCCAAAGGAATATATTCTAAAAATACTGGCAATGTTTCTTCTAAAAGCGCAAGTTTGTTGATAATCTTGTTTGTATACGCTTACAGATCACCTTCCGTTAACGGTATACGTGTTATGAAACCTAAGAAATTATTATTGAGGCTTAAGAAATTAAATTTCCGTTGATAAACAGAGTAGTCAAACTATACTTATTTATGAGTCCAAGGTCATTTGAAGGTCATAGTGTACCACATCATTAAATTCGTTTTGACATCAGCTACAACACTGTGAAGTTAAAAATATATGGTGCCATTTAAATATCATCGATGACCTTCAAAAGACCTTGAAAACAACTACAATCGGAACATTTTTTTATATCACCATATTTGCCCCCTTTAACAGTACAATTTTCCTCTCTAACATTTTCGTCGATCTCTAATCCTAACCAAACCATTGATATTGAAATGATCTTTTTCTTTGTGGAAGAAAAGTGAAAGTGTATAGTTGCAAATAAACTGTACACAAGTTTTCGTTTCTTTCGAATTAGCAATTTAAACATTTGTTAAGTAGACGTCTTTCTCATTTTGTTTAAATTCTTATGCATAGTTTTTGAGAAAAACAAATTACGTAGTTCACGCAGTTCTAACTTTCATAATGGTATTCCGTAGATTCTCCTGAACACAGCAATTACATAATATTTTTGAACCAAAAACGAATATAAAATAAGAGGATTTTTTCAACAATAATCCTTGATAAGAATGCTTACGTTGTTTACACATCGAACAGCATGCGATTTCTGTTGTGAAAGGAAATTCTTAACGAGGGATCCTCGTGTAGCGGATACAACAGTAGGTAAGTGACATTTATACATATTTTCGGGAAACTATTGACAATGTGCGAATAAACTTTCTTGGGATGTATAGTTATATATAATATATACATATCTCTAAACTACGCTTGTTTATTTATTGGCTAGTGTACATACAGTAAAAAATAAATAATTTTCTTGATATAAGGAGAAAAACGAATAAGTTAGTTTACACTGAGGTTATACCAATTTTCAACAACAAAAAACATGAAAAACTGATCGAATTGTAATGTTTAGAAAAATGATCTTTTTGCTTCAGAAAAACAGATTTCGTGTTGTTGAAAAATGTGTTATAAGTACACAACAATAATACAACAATATTATTATAGCTGATATAGTATCTGAATAAACTAAAAAATTGTCTGGATCAACTGCGAGGTACAGAACCTACATACACATTTATTTCTTCTTTAAACATTTTTAAAAAGCTGAAAATAATGCAAATGTTATCTCTGTTTAATGTTTGATCTACATAGTTTTGTCATAATTGCATTTTCTACAAAGAAAAATTATATTTATTTAAAACAATTACAAACTAAATAATGAAAAATAACTTTTCTCGCATTTGGTAAGTATGTATCAGTTATACAGGGTGTCCCAGCTAACTTGATCACCCTGAATAACTATCAAACGATATATTTTATGAAAATTGTAAAACATGGAATTTCAATAGCTTCGAAGGACCCGTCTCATAGGGTACTTGTTTTTTTGTGGGTGGAGGGGATTCGGAGATTTCAAGGTCACCTCCGTTGTTTTTTAATGAAATAACCTACTTTTCGTATCGCAAGTCAAACAATCGTATCAAATTCTGAGTAAAAATGTATTGACCTTCATATGTCCTAAATCTAATAGTTGACGAAATATTATAAAAATAATTTTCCATATGTACCTACTACCTAGCAGCTAGTAGGTGTTTGAACTGATATCCCTCAACTGCATACACATTACACGTGCCGAAGATACGTTACTGCAATACCTCGATGTCGCGGTTTAGCTCTCTGCATCGATGTCACCACCTCCCAGTAAAACAAATGCGTGTACCTATCTAAATGAGCACGGGTGTACAGGGTGTATAAAAAGTAATGGTCATCCGTCCTAGGGGTGATTCTACACCTCTGGATCGGTGGACATTTTCAAAGGAAACTTGCCGCAAAATTGTTTATAACAAAGAAAATTGTTGTTAAAGTTTTTTTTTACATCAACACCTTCTACTCATCGAGAAGAGAAAAAGTCTGAAAGGAGCCATATGTCGGAAACAAATAGTTATTGAGATATAAGCTATCAAAGTTTTCGCCAGGGTCGGGTGGACTGTAGTATGTATGTAGTAGGCTTTTGTCTATACGTATACTGCCACACAATCAAATTTTGCAAAAACTTTAATAGCTTATATCTCAATAACTATTTGTTTGCGACATATGGCTCCTTTCAGACTTTTTCTCTTCTCGATGAGTAGAAGGCGTTGATGTAAAAAAAAACTTTAACAACGATTTTCTTTGTTATAAACAATTTTGCGGCAAGTTTCCTTTGCAAATGTCCACCGATCCAGAGGTGTAGAATCACCCCTAGGACGGATGACCATTACTTTTTATACACCCTGTACATGCCGAAGGATACATCGTGGTCTACATGGAGGTTTACCTAGATGCTGACGCGACATCGCGTCCAAACAAAATATGTAATAATTTGTTTTTACATCGCGTCGCGTCGTCCAAGCAAAATATATAATATGTTTTTACATCGCGCTCGGGAGAAAGCACCGATGTGATCTGGTTCGTGATTGGTCTAATCAAGGTCACTGGTTGGCCTTCTCGCTTGCTGACATGAAATCATCGTCGCTATCACAGGAGAGCAGCAATCTGCGACTGAACTGGTATACTTCTCCATCTATCTAGAAACCGCGATCATCGACATCGAGGCATCGAGATAGCGACCGTGATCGCGAAGTATCTTCGGCATGTGTGTAACATACCCTTATGATGAAACTTCCGTCAAGAGAGAACGTTGTATGTATCAACTTTTTTCGTTTAATATGTTTACTGTTTTGTAATATACACATTAGGGTGGATCTTATTTTTCGACCAAAAAATTTTGGGCACGCCCCCCCCCCCGATATTGTTCCATGTCATGAAAAATGATACATTCAAAGTTTTAGATCAATCGGACGTCGGGAAGGCGTGCCTCATCGAGCCCGAAGGTCAAGGTAAACCTTATTTTTCAACCCAAAAAATTTTGGGCACTCCCAGCACTTTTCACCTTGTTATATGGCTACATCCTTTTCGAAAAATGATGCTCTACACTCTACGCACTAATTCAGCGCCTGTGATGTATTAACTATTAATGTATTAATTTAACATGAAAAAAAGAAATAATGTGTACTACTTTGCAATTTCGATTTGCAATCAATAAATCACTTTTCCCCATGACCAAACAGGCGTTGCTAAGTATTTATTAGAGACAATTACTTGGATTCGTTTTTCGAAGCAGATGTATACTGAAGAGTAGCGAGCGGTTATGTGCCGGAAAGACGAGACGCGACGCTCCCGCATAGGTCATTTGGAGCAATAAAAGCTTGTAACATTGGCAATTATGAATGTTATATCACGCAACTCGCGGGAATTGAACGAAGACTCTTCAAAGATACAGTAGAAAATCATTTCGACACTAAACTTTTCACTCACTTATTACTCACAAACAGGGCCGAATTAAGTCCCATAGCAGAAGTAGTAAATGCTAGGGGCCCCGCGCTTCTGGAGCACAAAATGTTTAGCTTGTAAAATTTTGTAACATTTGACCAAAAATCAACTTATCGACTTCTGCTGAACGGATTCTTGTTTCTAAATGTCCATATATCTCAAAAATAAAATATTAGTTTTAGAGAAAAGACACAGATATTTTTTGCTATAACAAAAAAAAAGGTCATTCATTGTGTCTGTGTAAGCGTAGGGCCCCGTCGTAACATTTGCTACGGGTCCCGCGTTGGTTTAATCCGGCATTGCTCACAAAGTTTAAACAGTAAAGAGGAATTAAAAATAGTTTTGTAATCCAAGTACATATCGAATTCTATAAACTTATTGAATGTCATAAAAATCAGTGTGCATGAACTGTGATCACTTCTGGCAATGATTCTTAGATCCTACGGTTTCCGTTTTCTTAGATCAAGACTTTACTGTACTACAAAGTATATAAAATGAATTTATTCCTTTTGTTGAAGCTCTTGTCGACTAAACTTGAATGCACAGTACAGTTTGTTGGTTTAATATTTTCCCAAAAAATTGTTATATAATAATAACCATAATAAGATAATAGTAATAAATTTCTTCATCATCAATTGTAGACATGTTTTTGTAAAATATACCTACATCTTGAAAATCTTTTTATATGTTTTGTGCAGTTTTTTATGATGTTTACTGGGCTAAATAAAAATTTGTATAAGTTACTTGTTTGACATATAGTTACGTGTCATCTTTTTAAAATTTCAATGGTCATTCGATGTGTGCATTTGTTATTTATTGATTTTATTTAAGTTTAATAGTAGATACATATTGTCAGGAAGTTAACATGCAGTGTCATTCTGCAGTGGGAAGTACACGTTGCGTCGTTGTTTTTTTTTTTGCTGAATTCAAACGTCACCAACTAGCTATCACTCTAAGGTTGTATCGTACGATTTCGCAGGATTTCATTAGTCATCATTAGGTATTCGAGGTTGTTCTAAGATCGATAAACATCATTCTGGGAATACAAGGAAATATATTGAAGGAGAAAAAGAGAAATTTAAAATTCTCGATATTAATTTGGAGAGGTTAATTTTATTGTGTGATATTGATGTGAGAGTGGAAGAATGATATAAAGCAAGAGAGAGAGAGAGAGTGTGAATAGCGAATAAAATGAAGTTTAATGAAAACAGGAGATAGTTGTTGATAAAAACACAGTGGTATTTCTGTAACTGTCACATCGTCGGATCTGCCGAGCGACAGTTCTGGCAGAGCTACGACATACATTTTTAGCAGTGTGCCGAAGGTAGAGAAGGATAGCGATTGAAAAATAAAATTTGGACAGTTATGGTAGAGACCTTTGCGACAATTATGGAGATAATACTGTAGAACTGTATATGTATACTAATTCGAATGTTGTTGTCTTTCATTCGCAATCCAAGAAAATACAAGATTGTAAACGTTTCACCGCCGCGCTTGAAAGGCCTTTTTGAATTTCCAATATCTGAAAGTGCACGCTGTCTCCGCTATTAAAGGAGCCTGTTTTCAACTTCTCCATGGCCGCAACGGTTAATTGCGAATTGTTCTGACTGGCCAACTGTCAGAGCAAATATATCTTTGGGCCGCTGCGCGCCGCGCCGCGCTGTGCACTTTCATTCTTGGCGCGTTCGTATTACGCGCACAGTCACAAATTGTAATGCAAAACGGAACTCTCAGCGCAGCTCGGTTATACATACTACGTTTTCTTGTTAGTTGTACTGGGCGTCCCATCTGAAATTCTCAAGGCAATATCTCGAAAAATACGAATGATGTGAACAAATGTTTTTGATGGAAGCTGTATAATTTCGCGGGGGACACACTATATATTGTTAAATCTTGAGATCATTTTGAAAAGGCCTCTTTATAGGCCTACAGTCTAATTTTTTCTAATTGAAACCTATATTATTTTTATTATGCATATATATAGGGTGCCCTAAAATGGACTTCCTTCAAAGGAGTGATTCCATATAGGTCATTCGAAGTAACTTTTTCCATTGCAAGAATGTTCTCCGCGGCTTTGTTAAGGAGTTATTAATGAAAAACACGGGCCAATCAGACCGTGACTACTCAAAGCTCGCGCTGGGGTACAATGTACAATGTACATATACATATAACACATATGATTCTACAAAACACATCTTTTAAATTAACATTACAAGTCCAAATAAAAAAAGTTGTAAGACTAAACGCAATTTTTCCAAAATTTTCATTACATGTAATCTACAAAACTAGTACAGCTGGCTCGACAAAAAACCGAAGTCGTGTGGTCCATTTGTGAAAAAGTTACTCGGATGTGTAACGCTAATAATAATAGTAATGGCTTAAACTAAAATCACCTTCAGTGTTTCGAAAACATTTGGATGTCAACAATAATAATATACAATTGAAAACATGGTTAGCAATTTAAAAACTGAAAATTGCTTATTACAGGCTTTTTTAAGGTCATCCCAAGGTCGAATAAATAACAGCATAATATGTCACGAAAAGAGAAACCATACACCTCATATCTAAAACATTGCTTCATTTAATTTATATGTTTCATGATTTTCGCTCCGAGGTCATTTTGAAATGGGGAACACCCTGTATAAGAGAACACGGTCGATGTATGCGAACATTAGCAGTATCTAAAGTGACTATTATATCATGAATACGGAAGAGAAATAATAATCAAAGATCCTGAAACAGGATGGTAAAGGCAATTGTTATTCAAAAGATAACGTAGCAATAACTCGTGTCTATTTGAGAAATAAGTTAAAGCTAGAATCTGATAGGTGGTTCGATTATACATTATAGTTTTATAAAACATTTCGTTTCTTTACAGACGTTGATCAATTTGTTTAAATCTGTTATTTTCTAATAGAAACCTAGCGATTGGGCTAACAGTGGTCCACGAGTATACAATAGATACTTGTACTCTTCAGTGGCAAGTTGAAACACAGACAGAGAAATTAAGCTGGCGCTGATTGTCTTCATGCCAAACAATTGACGGTACGCACAGTTGGCTGATTTGAGAGCGCGCGCGCACACACACACGCGCTACGTAACCGTATGAGCAGAGCCGATGCGTCGCGACGACAAAAATTACTTCTCATGGCTGCTCTTATTTTTTCTGCTCATTTGATTTCACATTCGTTGTTTCTACAAAAGAAACATCAGTAACAACAAAGTATATACATTTACGTAATTTTTTGTAACCTTGAAAAAAATTTGCAAGATTGCTGTAAATCTCAAAAAGCTATTCATCCATATACATACTATTTAACTACTTACCATCGTCAGTGTCAATATTATATTCTTACGTTGAATTTATCATCTCTTTTTATGACACAATTGTCGAAAAAGTATGAAATTTCGAAAACATACGATTCAAGCATTTACCATTTTACCAATTCCTAAGTTAAATTATTTCTTTTGGTAGGGGCAATAACGACAGATTTTCGAATTATATCTATGTGCGAGCACGATAGGATTTTTAAACATGCATTTGGTGAGGGCGAGATAGATCCGAGAAACAAGTAATTAAAAATACTATATAAAAAATTCTTCTATATGACGGAAGAATACCCAAATCAATTACATAATTGAAAAAGCGTAAATAACGAAGGACCAAGTACCATCACTTTGAAAAGAATTCATGAAAATTAATCAATTTTTCACTAGACGTGGATTCTAACGAATGCAGCACGACGTGATACTACTCGTGTCTAGACTAGTATTAACCAACGAGAGTAAAAATTTTTCATTTTATTGACATGAAATTGATATAATACCTCATACAATACTGAAATGTTTAGTAATTGAATAGATACCAACATATTTAATAACGTAAACAATATTGTGAATAATGATACAGCAATTTTTAGTGGTGAGTCTGAGTCACCACTCGAGTGCTAAGGGTTAAAAGTGGCCAGGTCTGCCCACATTCGAAGGCACTTTGCATTCACTGACGAGGGAAAATATTTGACACGTATTTTTTTTATCGTCAACCATCCACTTTGAAGGGGTGAAAACAGCCCTCAAAATTGGGAGTCAAAACCATATTTTTTTAGATATCTCGGAAACCAGTGGTCGAAAAAATTTGAATTTTTTTTTTAATTGTGCGTTTTTCAATGGGAAATGTAGTTGCGCAAGAATTTTTTAACAAACTTTTTTTTTCTCAAAAAATGTGGTTTTGAACCCTGACTTCGGGGGCTGTTTTCACCCCCTCATAGTGGATGGTTGCCGATAAAAAAAAATACGTGTCAAATATTTTTCGAAGAACTATATCTCACATAAGTTTCATCAAAATCGGACATTCTCATCTGAATATGTTCGCTTGTGAGCTGAGTTCGGCGGTTGAGGGATGCATTTCGCAGCGCGACATCAATTAACGTTCACGGTAAGTATGTATCGAAAAGACTGGTTTTCGTATCGTCACGTAAGTACAGACGCGGTTAATCGGTTAAAATGGCCCGATCGACCAGACCAGACAAGGCAGCAGACAAGGAGGCAGAAAAATGGCCAGGGACAAAAACGCAAACGACAATTAACAGTTAACGATGTCATGCGCGCGGTTATTGAAGCCGGCCTATTCATCGACCGATTGGACCAGCCTTGCGCAAAGCGATAAGATTGCAAGCGAAACGGAACTCGAACGAGAGCAATGGCTTCGTTTCGCCGATATCGTACACCTTTGTAATAAACTCCATTGCGCGCGCGGACTGCATTCCACACGTCGTCGTCGTCGTCGTCGTTGTCGTCGTCGGTGTCGTCGTCGTCGTTGTCGTCGTCGTCGTCGTCGTTGTCGTCCTCTTTCCCCTCACTTTCGTTTACAACGCGACGGGTGCCACAATTTTTATATCGCGACAGGAAATTGCTAAACGGGCTGCATGAAACATTCGGCTGATATATTGTATTAATTTATTGGATGGTTTTATTATATATTGTAGTATATAAATAGCTGGTGTTGCAATCCATGCTATCGAGTACCGTGATATTGTTCTTCGTTTTATATTTTATATGATCATGGCGCAACATGTACGACGTTGGTAAAGGTAATGGGAGCAGATAACGACTGATATTGTGAGGTTGAACATTTCTATCATTCTGTTTAGATACTAAGATTTTTTTTCTGATTCGAACACAACAAACTCGTTCTCGCTTCCTTCGCTCTGTTCTTGTTTACACCGACAGATTAATCCTCCAATGCACGGATTTATTGGATTTTATGGTTTCTTGTTTTCGGAGCCGTTCCTGCACGAATTTTTAGAAATCTTTTTCAAAAAACTATTGAACCTTCTGCATTCAGATTTTGTAGAAATATTTATTGCTAATTTGAAATACGCGTGGGATTTCTTTCAAGTAAAAATAATAAAAATTACATGAGTTATGTGTGTAGTGTATGGTATGCTATAATTTTAATCTTAATTTTTTAAATTTTAATTTGAGTTTTAATTTTAATTTTAATTTTAATTTTAATTTTAATTTTAATTTTAACTCTAATTTTAATGTTAAGTTTAATTGTAAGTTTAAGTTTAAGTTAAGGTTAGGAGAAGGAAGAAGGGGTTGAGGATAAGGAGGAGAATGTGTAAGCATTGTAACCCCTAGGGGAAATCAATAAAGTTATATATATATATAGAATATGTTTTGAAACCACACGGTGACCGGAAACAAAAAATGAAGTTGTTGTCAATCAGTATGAATGTTAAACATTGTTTGCTCAATTTCATACTGTTATCTTTCGATAAATCTGATATTTTCATTGCACATACAATATCCTTCACTATGTTTATAAATAGCTTCCGAATGGAAAAATGTCTTTTGGACATTTATGCCATATCATGCTGTGCAAGCTTTCATATTAGCATTTTATGTGCAACGTTCAATGTTGCATGTGTCATTGCTTAACCTATTATACATATATTCGTAATAATTTGCAAGAGAATTACATACAACTTACTTATTTATTATTAAAAAATTTAGACATGAAATTAATTTTAGCACTATTCACTTTAGCGTAAAAAGATGATATAAAACCACATAATTTCAAAATTTTATCTCTTTATCAAAAATAACTAATAGGTGGTTTTCTACTAATGCTCCCTAAATCAACCAAAATGAATGGTAAACTTTATTTATTTATTGTGTCTGAGTCGTCTGGAGGGCTGTGGAAGTGTTTAGGTATCATAACCATCTTGAACTGAATTGAAAATAATTTGACCAGTGACTGACGATAGTGCCAATAAAATTTTATGATATAATAGGTACAGCGACGACGGCCGGGCCAGTCTCTCGAGACCCAGATACGGGCACAACAAATATTCCGTAAAGACCAGTTTTCACATATGTAGGTATTAAACACCAGTATACAATTTACTACAACATAATACCAATACAATTTTATCCGGAGCTAACTCACAAATATTTTCAATGTTCCGTTGCGTCATGTCACCGGAAAGGACAACTGCTCGAGAGACCGACCGGTTATGCACCGATACCGAGACAGACGAAAATATAAACAAATATGTGTTGGCTGGTAATCATAAACCGTGGAAGGACTGTTTCTATACAGTCTACCTACAGTCTACAGTCTACAGTGGAGAATACGAACGAAACTACTGGGAAACGAGGATACCGATTATAAATCAGGCTTGAGATATTGAGAAACAATCGTTAAGATAATATACTATATTATCTTTTGGCTACATGACATTTGAAATAATCATGTGTTAATTTATTTGAACAGCCAAATAATTTTCTTAAAATCATTTCATTATATGAAGTTCCAATGAAATTCAAATAATTTTTCATTTCATCTTTCGTTTGATCGCATAATTCGTACTCTCCAAAACTCGATTCATTTTTTATACTAAAGAACAATTTTGAAAGCGAATGCAGCTGAACATTAATCATTAAACTACAAAAATTAGCATATCTGATAATGAATTTAGTTACTTCGATAACCTACTCTTCGGGTGAAACTATTTATTATTTTACTTGAACAATGTAATTGAAATAAGAAATTATTTCGAAATTAATAAACGTTAAATAAAAATCAATTTTATCAATGTTATTTGTAGAATAGAAATAAGAAAGTATTTAAAATAGTTATTTCAAATGAAATGTGCCCAACCCTAGTATAAATATTATAGACATAGATCATTTAAATTATTTCAAATATTAATGCGGCTAAACAACTATGTATCGAGCAGAGGTGGGCATTATTTGGCCAAACAAATATTTCAAATACTATTTAATATTTTAGATTTTATTTTGCTTAAAGAAAATAGGATTTTATTCGAACAATCTGAACCTCAAAATAAACTATTTCTATTTCAACAATTTGATTCAGAAAATATTTCTATTTCAACAATTTGATTCAGAAAATATTTCTATTTCAACAATCTGATCCAGAAAATAAAATATTTCTTCTTTAACAATCTGTAACACTTTTGGATTGTTATAATATTCTGAGAAACCGCATAAACATACACTGTATCTTATCGTTAAGAAACGATTTACACACATAAATGTATTGAATTCGAGCCATTATTTTCAGCAATAATATTTATAATCGAAATTGAAAATAAAGAGAGAGACAAAATACAAATATTATCAATATTATTCAAATAAAATACTATGTTCAAATACTATTTTCAAAAATTACTGCATCAAATAAAATACTATTTTCAAATACTATTTTCAAAAATTACTCCATCAAATAAAATATTTTATTTTTAAAATTATGCATATATTCTAAAATAAATAGGATTATTTAATATTTACTGTTCCAAATACTATTTTTCCCAGCTCTGGTATCGAGGAACTGAAAATTTTGTAACACGAGACTTCCCGACTATCGTATTCTGCACCGTATTTCAAAAGCTGCTCGTCTCAAAACTGCCGAGTACGTTCCTAACGCGATACTACATATACATATACTAAATGTATAATATAGAATTAGTCGTTTAGCTCTTGAAAACCTACTGATTTCTCAACATAACTGAGAATTATATTTGACATTCGTTAATTTATACAAAACAAAAAGAAAACTAATTTTTATGTACACATAGTATAGTAGCTCTTTATTTTTAGACTTTAATCCGATTGACATGCAACAGATTCAAACAATTATACACAGTTTTAATTGGCCCCTTAACCATTTTATAAGCCGAATCGAATATGTTGGAAATTGCACCTACCCGTTTTTATCATAAATGCATAAAGATCGCACTCCAGTTACTAAAAAACAATGTCAACTAATAGTGGTACGCGAGTCGAAGCTGCAATCGTAATTTTTATCTTGACTTTCGTCTTATATTATTTTGAAGCCTATGGCCCCTTAAATTTTTATCTAAAATATGTAATTTTCTTTAACGTTTACGCTGCGACAATCTAGTTGCCTATAGTCTATCTATAGTATTAAACGTCGTTGTATTACAATCCTTGATAAAAAAAAATAGTACAATACATAAACTTACTAATTTTTTCTATAAATCTGTTTCCATAATACGTATCTTCTCCTTCATTGGCTTAGTATTGTTCACTACATACTTAATATTTGACAATATTGGGCACACACGGAATAACAGATCGACCCGCTTCAGTGGATTGTGTTCATTATTTTGTTTATCCGGACTAGTATACATACACACAACATTAATCATACATATTTCGATAGAATTCAGACAACACGGACTCTCTGTTTACATTTGAGAATTATTAGCAGCCGTTCATTAAATCCGCGGAACTTTGCATAGACAAGAAATATTCTATTTCTAAACCTTGTCGTTCAGAAATATCACGAAAATTTCACGTAGTTGTAAAGTGGTAAATTTATTACGTAGTTGGTAATATTATTCTATTACAATGCAAAAAACTTACTTTCTAATACTTTATACACAGAAATTCGATATTTTAAAATTTCTTTTGTCCACCAATTAATTCAAGTTCCGTCAGAATGTATACTTGTCTTCTGTGTGGCACTCGACAATATTTTTACACATACTGTATATCGTGAATTGTTTATCATTTGAAGGCTTGGTATGATTATCTTTCTTTGGAATGGCAATTATTCATATTCAAATTAAAAAGTAAATAGAAAAGATAAGAACGCAGTAGAAATGTTTAAGTATAGACCGCGATAACGTAAAAATTTTGTTGAAAGTAGTTTTAAGTTTTAAAAATGAAATATGAATACATATATAGGTACTATAAGTGCCGTTTTACTTTTCGCTGCTAATTGTAAGACGATGAATAGGTGGAAACAACTGCACGATGCATAATGTTTGTTTTACAGAAACCGTTGATTCGATTAGTTGAATATTTATAAGACACGGATTATTGGTTAGATCCTGAAAGGAAACTTACGCGATCGCATGATAAACCCACGAATTAGATTGTCCTCTGCGCATAATCGTCACCGGTAGGAACAACGAGACCGGAACGGTCAGGGACGGTGAACAAGGACTTGATATACATGTATGTACTTATGTATGTATAATCGAGAATAACCCGTCGCGTCGCGTCGGTGTCGGCGACGCTGCTTCAAAAATTATTGACTGGACAACTCATTAAAAATCTGCGAATGCGTAATAAACATTCAAATACTCTATATTTAAAAAAAATATCATCACTGATTAGAGTTGTAATAATTCTAATAGTTATCTGTTTTCCAGAAGTATTTTTAGTCTCTGACTCGAATACATATTTTAAAATATTTTATTCTTTCCACTACTGCTCAAACCGGTTACTAGCAACTAGCAACACAAAATATTTAACCTAGTTCACGTTAATAGTAACATATGACGTTTTTCATTTACATATTAACGTCACCAATTTTCCTGATACACTATAAATCATTCTAATTTGCAGAAAGCTGATCATAAAATCTCGATATCCCTAAATTATCTGCTATATTCCTTCTACAGGCTGAACAAAGTGTTGCACATCCTTAAAACGGGTGATTCCTGAGGTCGTTTCAAGTAACTTTTTCCTTTGCAAAAATCGTCTCCGCGGCTTTGTTAACGAGTTATTAACGAAAAACACGGACCAATCAGAGCGCGGCTACAGTGGACCGATACCAGCTCGGCCAATGTCAACGTCAACGCCACGCTCAGTTTAGTGGGACCTCTTGTCGGGCCGGAATTCGTCCGCTGTAGCCACGTGTTTGTTAATAACTCCTTAACAAAGCTGCGCACAGCATTCTGGTAAAGGAAAAAGTTACTTGAAATGACCTAAGAAATCACCCCTCTTAAGGAAGTACCACATTTTTAGAATAATTTTGGCAGAATCGGAAGCTGCTCTAAGATTTATGAAGTAATTTACAATACTTTAAGCAGATTTTCTAATAATAATTTCTTTAGCAAACATTCGATCGATAATGATTTTTAAGTTTTCAATTTTCAAGGAACTTCTCTTCTCACAATCGATAATGATCATTAAGATACAATGCGGAAAATTACAAATAAAGTTACATTGTCTTTGAGTGTTACCCACGAAAAAAAATCAAGAGGAGTTAGATCGGTTGAACGAGCTGGCCATAGTATATGACCATTACGTCCTATCAAGTGATTATTTGGAAATTCATAATTCAGAAATTCTGTTACGGTGCGTGAAGAATGAGCGGGACAGCCATCGTGTTGGTAGCACATTACTCGACGAATATCTAAAGGAATATCTTCTAAAAATATGGGCAATGTTTTTTTTCTAAAAATGTAAGGTTGTTGATAATCTTGTTTGTGTACGCTTAGAGATCACCTTCCGTTAACAGTATACGTGTAATAAAATCTAATGGCTTAAGAAATTAAATTTCCGTTGATCAAACAAAGTAGTCAATCTATACCTATTTATGAGTTCAAGGTTATTTGAAGGTCATAGTGTACCGCATCATTGAACTCGTCTTGAAATCAGCTACAACACTATGAACTTGAAAATATATGGTGCCATTTAAAAATCATCGTTGACCATCAAAATATTTTGAAAACGACAACAAACAAAACATTTTTTTTCATCACCATATTTGCCTCCTTCAACAGTACAACTTTTCTCTCTAACATTTTCTCTACCTTCAAGCCTAACGGAGCTATTTAGGTGTTCCGTTTCTCGCGAATCACCCGGTATATTCAACTAATTGTTCTAACTTTTGAACGAAATTCAAGTCGTTTGGTCTAATATGAAACAAGTTATCGTCTTTTTAAGAGTGTCTGAATATTTTATTAGGACTCACTGTATGTTAGGGTGGACCTTATTTTTCGACTAACGAATTCTTTGTGGGAAACCCCGTAGAATGGTGCCACTGGACGAAAAAGAAATCTGTGCGAAATTTGAAATTGATCGAATAACGGGAAATTGTGCCGCATCGACTTTGAAAATTTGTTAATTTTGTAACTCGCTTTTCTCCACTGCAGTATATTATCATTATGTTTATATATCGTTGAATATATATCTTTGCTACGTATAAAAATATAAAAAAAAGTTTTAGACAAAAGTTGTACTGTTTAATAAATTAAATATAGTGCAAAAGAAAAAGAAATTTTTTAAATGCAAATTTTTGAGATTTCAAGGTCACGAATTATTTTTTTTAAATCAATATTACATTTTGTTTCTATATTGTTATAGTGCGTAAAAAGACAAATTCAACGATATATAAACATATATAATGATAATATACTGCCGTGGAGAAAAGCGAGTTACAAAATGAAAAAATTTTCAAAGTCGATGCGTCATTTCTCGTTATTCGATCAATTTCAAATTTCGCATAGATTATATTTTCGTCCAGTGGCACCATTCCACGAGGTTTCCCACAAAAAAATCTAAAAAATAATTTTCGCCAAGTATAACTAAGGTCCACCCTACTGTACGTACGTAATGTGAAAATGTTCTCTCGAAAATAACTAGAAGTTGTTTTTCGCTGAATGTCCCCCTCTTAAGAAGAAAATAGTTACTGGAAAGGCAATAGCGAATACGAATGGCGAGTTAACTAACGCAAGCCAAGCCAAGCCAAGCCAAGCCAAGCCAGGCCAGGCCAGTCCAAGCAGGGGGGCAGCCGTGCTCTCTCGAGCTCGTAAAAATCTCAGCGTTCGCAGGGCGAATTCGTAATTATACAAGAGAGGTGTGTTTCCTTCAATTTCGCAGCGCGGCGCGGCGACGATTGCGACAACGACGACGCGACCCAAAGGAAAAGGTACTTTACATCGGCGCTTACGAAGTTTCTGACACGTCGGGAGTCGCGAGTCGCGAGCAAGTCACGTTCCGCGGTTGGCCGGTGCGCTTTACACATCCGGTTGCAGCGAACGTGGGCGTAGTAGTCGACAGGACGAGCCGTGCACCAGCAGCGTAGAACGAATTCGAGTGTGTTGGAACACCGTGGTCGATTTCAATTAACCGACTGTTTTTCCGAACGGTGTTTCTCATTAGCGGTCGGTCAACTTGTTTGTTGTGTTGGCCAAGAATCGATCGGTACGGTGTTCCAACTTCCAATCGAATCAAGTTGGAATCGATCCGATGGAATATCATTTCGATCGATTCGGTTAGTGTGTACGATCGCGTCGCGCGTCGCGATGTTGATCGACGTCGCTTCTCCTTGGCCGACGCGCGACGTTTCGTTTCTATTTATAGGATTTGAAAAATGGCCGGCGGATATCGACGCTGACGGCACACCGGTATGGTGTGGTGCGCGGTGCGGTGCGGTGCGGTGCGGTGTGGTCGTGTGTTAATAATGAGACACGCGACACGGCTTGAGATATCCCTGCATTTTGTAGTAAACCAATCAATCAATGTATCTGTCGCGTCTGTCCGCGCGAGACGATCCTACTCGCGTCTTTATACGGCAGAAATATTCGGTAACAAATTCAATGCCTCCCCTCATCGATGCTCTCGACGCGACGCGCGACGTGGCGCGACGCTGCTATGCTGGTGTATACTGTAATACATACATACCGCGTTTACTTGGAAATAGCGTTCACAGTCAGTTCAGTGGTACCTACTACTAACTTCCGCGACAGTACTACTAGGTATAGGGTAAATGTACCTTAGGGTGGAGCTTATTTTTCGACCAAAAAATTTTGGGCACGCCCCCCCCCCCAATATTGTTCCATGTCATGAAAAAATGATATATCTAAAGTTTTAGATCAATCGGACGTCGGGAAGGCGTGCCTAATCTAGCGCGAAGTTTTGAAATAGAAGTAACTGCGCGCTCAATGTGATAAGTATACTGAAAATTCAAGTTAAATATTTTAAATCTCCAAAAATATTATAATTGCTTACATGCACTCAAGTACAAGTGTACTTTGTACGAATTAAGATTATTTCACATTAATTAGCCTGTGTAATTTCTGTCCGCCACCTTCCCGCTAACAAGTCCGTTTTCGCGAAGCTCATCCGGTTAAAAATATTACGCTCTGATTAAATATAACATATTTATGTCGAACGTTAATTTGTCTACTTTTTAAATTAGTATAAGAATACAAGTAAAAGAATTGGTACTTTCAATAAAATACATAAGCATAAATATTTATAAAATTATGATAATTAGTTAATTGTTATATTGAAAATATTACATTTTGGTACTATTATCATCAATATTTTGACACAAGAAGAACATTTAGTCATAATAAAGTCTTTCCTTCAAATATTCCCATTCCTACAATATTTCATGTTTTTCGCAACTTCAACGTCAATGAGGCACGCCTTCCCCTTATCCGATCAGCTTCAACTTTTGCAGGAATTATTTTCTTACCCAATAGCACAATTTTCGGGGGGGGGGGGGGGGGGGCGTGAAAAAAATCTCGCAAAAAAATTTCACCAAGTATAGCTAAGGTCCACCCTAATGTACCTATTACATACTGCGGTATTTTTTCCCAATGAGATTAAAATATGTAATAATAAATATTTTAGTACAATTCAATAAGATTTTATTCTCGTTGGCGAGGGGAACAAAATTGTTATAATCTGAGGATGTGAAGAAACATACTTCATAAAAGATAAAATTAAGACCATTTTTCTTCTATCACCAAAGGACTCTTGTTCGCATGATTGTACATTCTTTATATCGTTTTAAATTGCATAGGGGAAAGTTTTATTATTATTTAGATACCTACTTCGATATAATAAAAATATAAAAAGAAACTTCTCTAGCCTTTTTAATAAAAAAAATTAAGCGCTCAGCATTACGTGGTACATTAAAGTGAAGGAGGAGTTCATTACTGCGGCACAAAAATCACTAGAAATGTCCCTAATACTGCGGTATGAATTGCAACTACGATAAGAAACGAGGTTCAATTCAGCCTAATGTTTTAGATTAGGTACCTATTCGATAAACGTAAGTAGGTAGGATACGATTCTGGTTAAAGAGTATTATTGATAAAATAAGAAGATATGGCAAAAATTAAATGGAAAAGTAATGAAAAGAACAGTAACACAAATAAAAAACAAAGTAAAGTGAAGTGCAACGAAAAGATCTACTTACGGGACTGAAAACTTTAGAAACAAAGAAAGTATGTGGAGATTTTAAGAAATAAAAAGGAAGAAGAATTGAGAAAGACAAAGGAGTCTTAATTTAAAATAGCTTCAAACTAAAGATAATAAATATTACTCAAATATTTGGTAAAAGAATGTATTTAGTTATTTATGTGATATGATACTACGGTGTTAAAATTAATGAAAGGTGTATTCGTTTAAGATGTAATTAAATAAAAATATTATTGGTTACTGTACTCAAGATTTATTTAAATTAATGCTTAGATACGTAGTTTGTTTCCGTACGCTCGTATATTTCGAATTCTAATGCGCAGTAATGGGTACGCAGTAATTGGTACATGGTTCTTTTTCGTCCGCAGTAATACATACAAAATGTTATCGATTTTATTTTTAATATTTTCTTTTGTTGTATTAGGTTTTGAGGGCCACCAATTATTTTTTGTATTCGGAACACATCATTCTTCCATAAAATGATTACACATATTATTATTTCATGATAAATTAGAAATAATATTCAAATAAAGTACGATCGACCAATGATACCGCAGTAATCGGTACAGTTATCCTACATACATAAAACCATACAAATCTAGCCAGGTCTTTCTAGACAGCTACTTGAAGAGACTTCCTTTAACACCACAATGTAATTAATATTTCTACTATATAAGACATAAGACAACCTTTTTGTTAAGTATGTAAACTGAACGGTATGAGAAGAGAATGTTGACTGAAAGTGTTAATAGCGAACATCGAACAATATGAATCATAGTAAACTTCTCATATTTTTTGTTTGTGCAAAATTCAACGTGATTAATACATTTTGAAGGGTAAACTTCATACTCAATGAAAAATATTGAAAAATTATTTAAAAGATAGCACGCATTTCATTCGAAAAAACGCGGGTCATTGTCTAAAAATAATAATTTTAGGAAAAAAGGAGTCATTTTAATGCACGCGTTGATTTCTGTACTGACAGCATGACAATTAACAGTAGAAATCGATGTAAAGAAGAGATCTCAAAACAATTTAGTGAACAATAAAGAGGTCAGACGATTTGATAAATCGTAAATTGTTTTTAAAAATCATCAATAAATAACCAACCGTCACAAGGAGGCGTGATTGGGCTTTGCAAAAGAACGGAGTCACCGGCATAAAAAAACGGAAAAGAACACTGTACGTTTTATTGGTTTTATTGTTAGAATGATTAATATTCTAATATATAGTTTGCTGAAAAATTCAGTATTCAATTTTATCAGTTTCTTTTGCGTAGACTGTTCTGAATAAAAAAGGTTTGCAGCTTCGTAAACATTGATATTAATATTGCACTAAATATAGAAGAAAGTATTAAATATAATGAATCAGTACCTTCTGGAGTTGCAGGTAAGATCCAAATGGATGGAATCGCGAAGATCTTTCACTAAATATGCAAAACTATGAAAGAAAAGTTTGAAACTAAAGGGTATTATTATTAGGGGCACCGGAAAGTAATACTGTTTCCGCGCATGTCGATATTCGTTTGTCATTTATCAGCTCACTGTGTACTTCAAAGTCGTGTCAAAGACATTTTAAGGTTAGAGCGACTTGTTTACTCGTAAATAATTAAATTTAAAATTTTTTTTGCAATTTATGGTGAAACGGCAGGCCAAATACCAGAAGAGGTACATATCCGGCATTGTATGCTTTTTGAGTTTCACAAGGGTAGGAACGCAACAGTTGCTACCAAAAACATTTGCGAATGTGAATGCAGACCTTTACTAGTGAACAATTGGATCGAGTGAATCAATCTTTAATTGAAAAGTGGCCAGCGATTGTCAACAGAAAAGGCGTTATTCTGCAACACGATAATGCAAGACCGCACTGCGCAAGACGAACCCTGGAAAAAATTAATGAATTGGGGTGGGAGGTATAGTGCCTCACCCACCATACTCGCCCGATATTGCGCCATCGGATTTCCATTTATTCCGATCGTTACAACATGTTCGAAGTGACGAAAAATTTGAAAATTTGGATGATATCAAAAATACCATCTCCAGATATTTTGCACAAAAACCAATTGATTTTTATCGATCCAGCATTGAAAATTTGCACACTAGATGGCAAAAGGTTGTTGATAACCAGGGAGGTTACATCATTGATTAAAAATAAAAACTTGTTAAAAACTTATCTGTTTAAGTTTAATGTAAAAAATTACTTTCCGGTCCCCCTAATATTTATCAAAGTATGTATATAATTAATCAGTGATAAGTAGATAACGCATAAACATTAACAGTAAATATGTGGTCACCAAGAAATGCAATAATTAATAATTAACTCGATTTAATTTTGATTACTGTTTGTATCGTTCAGTCTCGCCTGCCCGTTATACTAATTAAGGCACTGTGCGAATTGCGAATGCCATTTAATTCAAACACGAATTTCAAAGTTCCAAAGAATACGATATCGAAAGAAATATTTATTTAATAATATAATAGCCGTTCTCACAAATCCGATACATTCTTCCCCGTATATTAAACATAGATGTTTGCAAAAATCATTTTTGTTGCTCCATTTCACTATTTCGAGAAGCACCAAACGGTCAATGGAAAATTTTTAGCAAAAGGTTGTGTGAGTGTAACTGCCGAAGCCTAACTGAACGAAGTCGTGGAAAGTTTCGAGGAAAAGCAGTCGTTAACTTGACCAGGCTTCCACTCTCTCATATCGTTCGGATATTTTTCCATTTCCCTATCACGATGAATGCGTTTGTCGGAGCAAAGGTCAAAACCCTCATCTCATCTGGCACGAACAGATCAGAAAACAACATAGACTCCTCCGTTGTCCTGTAGATAGTAGATTTAGATCGCGACGCGACGCCTCGCGCGGACAGTATGATTTTTCCATCATTTATTAATTTCCCATGTGTCTGGACTCGCGTGTATCGTGTGGAGGTCGTCGACCTGCTGGCAGAGGCCGATTGTGGACATTCGAAAAGGCAGCGCGCAGGCAAGATTGGCGAGGGCGAGAGTCAACGGCTGTGAGCTTTCTCTCCTCTCTATTTCCCTCCTTGTCTCACCTTCGCCGCCCTCTCCCTTCCACCTCGAGTCACGTTCGCCACGTACGCGCACGTATGCACATATGTATACACCTTCGAGCATCATTCAGAGAGGAGCCACCTAAAATTAGCGAGGGAGTATATGGCGTAAAGAAATTTGGCAACGGCGATCGGCCCGATCCTAAACTACGGGAACCATTCTGGCTGCTCCTCCTGTTTTTCCATTTCTCTGAACCTCGTGGCCCGTGGCCCGTGTTCCGTGGCATTTATTAGTGCCTTCCAGAAACTAGTTCTCCCCTAAATTTCAACCCTGTGCTGTGCCGTGCTGTGCTGTACTTGAAGCGTTACTAGCTCATACATACAGTAACTACCACTAATATTTGGACACTCTTAAAAAGACGATAATATTCTTTTTTAATATTCTACCATACAACTTGGATTTTTCTTGAGAAGTTAGAACAATCGGTTTTGTTACGTAACGTGAAAAGAATTTTTGAAAAAATTGCACCTGGTCGGAATTGCAGAGAAAATACTGAAAGTTATGTTTTACAACTTTTTTATGTGGGCTCATATTGAAAATGTAGAGAACACGTTTCGTAGATCTGTATCAATTAAACATATTCTGAAAATTTCATTAAAATCGGTCAACGTTGCAATGAGCTACAAACGTTTAAAGATGGTAGAAATTGCAATTTTTCATGATTTTCGGCCTCTAACTGCAATAAATCTAAGGATTCATACATCCTTCAATGCCTGTCGTTTTTTCTCACGTCAACCGATTTTGATGAGACTTTTACAATGCATATAATTGACACAGACCCACATGAAAAAGTTGTAAAATGCAACTTTTTGTATTTTCTCTACAATTCCGACCAATTGCAATTTTTGAAAAAATTTCTTTTCACATCATGTAGTAAATTAATTGCTCTAACTTCTCAAAAAAGCTAAAATCGTATGGTGCAATATCAAAAAAGTTATTATTAATAGGAGTCACTGTACATACAAATCAAAATTAAGCACAGTTGTAACAGTTTTTTAATATTTTATTGGGTATCCCTTTTGTCGAATTACTTCGCTCAAACGCGTGGGCATACTAGAGATTAGTTTAATACTAAACGTACCGAGCTGTAAAAGTAACAAGCACATGTTGCCTTATAAAAATGACAAGATTTCATTTATTTACACTTTGCGCGGTACATATTGTAATATGTACTGTAATAAAGATATTTATTAAGTTATTTGTTATGAATGCGTCTTTATGATTCCAATAATTGTAAAATTAAAAATCTAGACCGGTCATTTGACCGGTCGTGGTACGTTTAGCGGTAACCAAATAATTAACGGGCTTTTAATTCTTCTTTTGTTTTTATCAACGTTTTTCTAATGTTGCGATCGAGTAGATTTCTTATGGCGTCTATGGTATGGGATTGTGACGTAGACGTTACATTGTGAGGCAATTCTAGAATAAATACTTTTGCATAATCCGTGATTTTGATTAAATTTAAAAGTGTCACTTATGCACTTTGTGTTATATTTTCTTTGAAAATTTTTAAATATTTATTTTTGTCCAAAACATCATCGATAAAAACGAGATCTCCTACCATGTAGGTAGTTGAAATACAACCCCATATACTATTACTCCTCCGCCTCGAGGAATTTTACAGTCGATCGAAGATTCTTTGTTTTAAATTGTTTATTTGTTTTTTGTGAAACTAATTTTTGTACAGAGTGTTATTCTGTACTTCAAAAGCAGTTACTGTTTGCTAAATAGTAATTTATAGCTGGACAAATTATAATACTTAAACTAATAAAAGTGAAAACACCTATTTTTAGTTGCGTTAAAAATTCAAATTGTAAGCCAGATAATGGCTTTTGTAAAAATTGCGAATACGAAATTTTATTTTTATCGTTGATCGGTAGCATTCACTGCCGCCTTTATTTTTAGAACCTTTAACAATCTTTTCAATTTTATGCAGTTTGTAAACTGATTTGTTTGTTATCAATACTTCCAATTATTTTTGAGTTCTTCACACTGAAACTGCTTTCTTCTGTTCTGGAGTCTAGATAGTATACTTCTTTAGCTGGCATGTGTAAACAATTATCTATAACATTTATTTTTTCAGAAACACTATTGAACCTTTTTCATTGGGATTTTGCACACATATTGATTAGTATTTGAAATACATGTGTGATTTTTTAAAGTAAAAGGAATCAAAATTACACGAGTTATATATATTTTTATAGAGTATGTTTTGAAAACATAGATCTACGCGACGCGATGGTTGCCGTGACTCCGATCTTACGTCTAACCGGAAAGAAAAAAATGAACTTGTTTATTAATCAATATGAATGTATAGTTATGGTCCGAAGAAAAAGCATTTTGCAATTAAATTACCGATTCTTATCATATTTTTAGATCTTCATGCACGATAAAAAATGAGAAAAAGTTGATGGATTTTAAAAATTTTAGTTCGTACGATGCGCGATAACAGAGTATTTATGTATGTACTGGAGATTCTTTCGCAAGTCAATTGGTCAACTAGAACTTGCGATATCGTGACAAGCATTTCGAAAAAACTGGTTTCGAGAAAAACGCGTTTAAAGATTCAACTATCGGTATGTATCTTACAACGCAAGTTGCATTCTTCAAATTCTTTTGCACGCATACATGTACTCTACAACATTTTTAAATAGGTGGACGTAGCGTAGAGGTTATGCGAAGATCAACATCGTTTTTTAGTATTTACAGCGTTTTAATTTGTTAATTGTTGGATTGATCTCTATAAATCGGAGAATACACAATATATTAGCTATTAAAAAACGTAATTATTTATACATACAATATAACTGAATTACAAACGTGACGCAATCACAAGCAATGTCAACACGCATTAATTAATGCGAATACTCAACATTAATAGATGTGCAACTGCAAAGGTAGATAATAATTTACTTGCTGCGATTTATTAATGTGGGTACTAGAGAATATTGGAAAATGAAATGTTTAAAGCGGTGACCTTGAGCATCGATGCATGCTCCGAAGCGTTGTACATATATACTCATGGTCACAGAATACAATGTAACTATAAATGTTCGTTTTCATTCGGATTAGCCTGATATTACCAACAACCAGAGGAATTACGAAAGTGTTCTACAGCTCGCATAAAGTAAATTATCTTTCCTTGCAGTTGGCCTTCGATGACTATAGATATGACCTATTAGATTAGGTGATACGTACAAAAGCAAATCCATTTCAATTAAAAAACGAAGTTGACATTCGTAAACCTTCTATGCGTCCACGTATCAAAAAACAATTTACATCGAAAACCTAAACACGAACAACAAATTTTACGCCATCGCCAAATAGAGGAAGATGACGGCATAATGATTCGGTCCAATATAATGGTTATTATGGGAAAATGGACATAAAATTGATTACTGTCAAAATGAATAGCACAAAGTATTATGAATCGAAATGATTGATGAGCGCGTATGCTACAAGTGCTGCTCAAGACAAATTACTTTTACAACACGAAAACGCTGTGGTACATACTATATGTATAAAAGAATAAAAAAATTTTGATTGGCCAACAAGATTGCCCGATCTTATCATTATAAAAAATAGCAGACAATTTGAAACCATTGAATGATTTTAAACAACGTATTCGAGACAAGTGGGAAAAATTGACTGAGAAAATTATATAATATTCAACAAACCCAGTGCAGTCATTAAATGTAAAGAAAACGCGCTAAAAAAAATTTTTAACACTTTCTAAAATATCATTCTTTTTGTTAATATTTTATGTGTCTATATACATTTCAATGAAATATTCAGAATTGACACTGATCTACAAAACGTATTTCTAAAATTTTCAATATAGGTCCACATACGAAAGTTGTGAACTACAACTTTTAATATTTTCTCTGCAATTTTTATCAAATTTTGTTCACTTCGTGTAGTAAATTGGTGGTTCTATCTTCTCAAAAAACAAATAAAATAAATCCAAGTCGCATGGTCCAATATTAATAAAGTTATCGTCCTTTTAAAATTGTACGAATATTACCATGATTTACTGTATGCTATTAACACTAAACCTACCACGGTCAAATGACCGATTTGCTATCTCATAATTATTAAAATTATAAAAAAGTTTTCATAGGAAATGACTGAATTGACTTCTTCATTTAAGCACAAAATATAATAAAAACCGTACAAAGTTCAAGTAAATTCTTCTTACTGCTATAAGATGTTCCATTTTTATATGTTTTGTGCTTGGTAGGTTTAGTGTTAAGCGTGCATGGAAAGAAATTTCAGTTAAAGTGTTTAAAATAAATAAAAATCGTTTAAATCCGAGAATGTGTGCCATGTTGTTGTCCCGGAGTGTAGACGATACATAATACTGAGTGGGATCATGGGATAAGCGAGAAAGCCAATCTCTCGCAAAAATGTAGTAATCGGGGTGTCTCGGAAGGTCAGAAAATTCCGTCGTTTTTAGGCTTCGAAGCCAGTGTTTGTCTTTGTTGTCCCTGTTCCTTCGAGGGCTCTGCTCATCTCGTGTTCTAGAGAATCGGTTCGAATTCTCTGCGGTTTCTCCTCCACTGCTTTAGAGCTCTTTATCACTACTGTGTCAGAGGCCGTTAACCTCTTCCACACTCCGTTTCTTCTTCTTCTTCTTCTTCTCCCTCTCTCCGTCTCTCTCTTTCTCTCTCTGTTCTCCTCGTTCCACTAGCAACCAGCTAGCCGGCTCCTTTTTCGTTTCCGAGAGATCAGTGCTATGGCGCTTATCTGGCGTTCCTCTCCTCATGCATCTCGCGATTCGTTGCCGTTGTATGGTTACTTGGTCGCTTGGTTACTTGGTTACTCGGTTACCAAGATGCCAAGGTGCCAAGGTGCCAAGGGAAAAAGGACCCGACTCGTACCCAGGTACCCAGGTACCCGGGGTTCCTCGGCAGACATCCGCGAAACATTTTGTAGCTGCATCTCTCTTCCGAGTTCCGCGGTCTCTTCTATCTGCTCTCATTGCTTCCCCTCTTTCGACGAGTAACGATCAAAGAAACGCTCGTTAACCCTTTGAGTCCCGTGTTTCGTTTTACGACCGGCGCGTCATCGGAACGATGCTTCGAATTCAGCTTCGGCTTGGCATCGGAAAAATTCTCATTTTTATCCTACAATTTAATTCAGTGGTCTCGAGAAATTATATACAGGGTCATCCGTTTTTAAACGGCCAAACGTCAACCAGCTATAGAGGGCCCCAAATGGAACAACTTTCACCCCTAACACTTTTTCTGATTCGGTCTTGATTTTTAGATAATTGCAAAAACCCGTCATTTTTTGCGTTCACTTAAGATTAAATATATTCGGACTGCAATTATGTATCTTCATGATTTTTCCTTTGTTTGGTTTAAAATAAATAGGGGCATCTTTTTTATTAAGTCAACTTTTTTGTATGACCTTCGGATCTTGGTTTTTTTGACATGGGGCACGTTTGACGTTTGGCCGTTTAAAAACGGATGACCCTGTATAATAATATATCACATTAACCCCTTGCACTACGATTCATTTTACGGTTGCAGTGATTAGAACTTATTCGTCGTTTAGTATGTAATTTATACGTATGCAGTCTCCAATGGTTTCAACGACCAGAAAATATAATTTTGTTTCAATTTAAAGTTTAAAGGAAATTAGTAGCATGAATGTTTAGTAGGCTATCTTCGAAATCTTCGTCACGAGTCCGACTCGCTATTATAGTGCAAGGGGTTAAATATCTTAGTTTATCCCTTAATTTCTTTAATCTTCAGAATTCCCTAAAAGAAGAAGAAAATTCATATCTATTTTGGAAGTTGGAAACGAATAGTTTGATTTCCGACGCACATTGTTTGAACACCAGTCAGCTGATCGGTAACGCCTATGTGTGCCCGTACGTCGCACACACAGTTAAAAAGCAGAGGGCAATGTCCTCAACTGGGACTAGGATTATCGCAGCAGGGTGCCCAGGGAAAGGGCCCTAGTCGGGGACGTTGCCCTCCGTTTTTTGAATGTTATACATGTGTGTGTAGTGTGTATATTGTATACGTACAGCTTACCGATCAGCTGACCGAGGTTATGTACGTCGAAGGTACATCGGGACCACCCGTCAATAAATAAATCTATTACACAAAAGACCGTAAATTGTTTTGAAAAAAACCGCCAGAAACAGTGATTTTTCCAAGAGAAGAGAGTTTTCTAACGAAAACCGTTTTACCGCTGATGGATATGACTCGAATTATATTACTTTCTTGATTTAAATAAAGAGGAAATCACAATTGAAATGTACAAATAGTTATTATATGATATGGTATTGTGATATACAGACTTATAAAGTTTATTCGTATGAAAATAATTGGTGGAATATAGATATACAGGGTGTCCCAGGTTTGTCAGTATATTCTATGGATCTAAATAAGAAAAGAATTTTCTGTATTAAAGAAATTATAAACATAACTATGGAATCTTACACCACTTGATTTTTACGTGTAGGGAACTTTAAAGGATCAAAACCCGATCGTTTTTTACACATTACTTAGTAAACTAAATATTTCAAAAAATCTTAAGTCGTTCGGTTCAATTTTAAAAAAGTTATTATTTTTAGTTTTTAGAGGGTGTCTTCTTGATTTTGCCCTCCGACTGTACGACTGTATGTAATAAAAGATCGAAGTATTTGCAAGTAAATTGTTTTGTACCATAAATTTTCTCATTATAAGTTTTAAGAAGAATTAAATA
This sequence comes from Lasioglossum lativentre, assembly GCA_916610255.1. Lineage (NCBI taxonomy): Eukaryota > Metazoa > Arthropoda > Insecta > Hymenoptera > Halictidae > Lasioglossum > Lasioglossum lativentre. The sequence goes on along the minus strand of OU744357.1, from coordinate 26,056,547 downwards.
GTAGTAATTACCATACAACTCCTAGAATAAAATCATTAGCTTTTATACTATATGTAGATACATACATATGTATTAGGTAATCCGGAAAATACGTCCTGCGTTCCGCGTATAGTGTCTTTAGTATTTACTATTCCTTTTTTCTGATAGGTAGGTAAATAAAATCTGGTTTGACTCGGAGAATATGCAATCTTCTAGGTTAAGGTTTCACGCGTGTATTTTCCTTATAAGAGGTAGATAGAATTTGTTATTTCTCGTAGGAAATGCAAGTTAAAGAATATCTCGAGCAAGTATAAAATACTGTACTTCTGTTGCTCGATTCCTAGAGAAAAGTGTCAAACAAATTCTAAAACAGAGAAAACATAAAGGAATAATAACTTGGCAAGTGTTTTAAGGAAAATATCCATTAAATACAATCTACGTGAAACGCAACGATACCAGTATGTAAAATAAAAATCAGAAATCTAAGAAAGACTTAAAGTTTAAGGGATCTCAATAATGATTTATTATACTGCAGTCAATTTTAAAAAGCAACACAAACTGTAGAATGTACATAGTAGCTAAACTTCGACTAGGCACGTAAAGTTTAATAGACCTAACCCAGCTAGTTGTAAACATTGAAAACATTGTTATTGGAAATTTGTACAATCTTATGTGGTCACTCCAGGATAAAGACGAAATATACTTCTGACAAATGTGACGCAAGTAAAGTATTTGTCTAGAATCTAGATTAATCTAGAACATATCAAATGTTACGCCAAATTTTTATTTACTCGTTCATTAAAATCATAGTCTTTCCTAGTTGAATGTTTCGAATTAATAATAAGTAAGTAATGTTGAGTTATTTCAATGAAATGATATAATTTTACGTTTCTAGTGACGAGAGACTACGTAACAAATCGATGCAATATGAATTAATTGAAACTGGGCAGGCTTAATGTTCGCGCTCACCGTGATTTATGCGATAGTTCTGTAAGCTTCGAAATCTGATTCGCATAACCAACTAACCACTTACAAGACTAAACTAAAATCTAAAAGTTATGACTACGTTTTTCTACAGTTATCATACTTTTCAATTGTCAACATAATTAATTAAATTGCAAATCTTCTTCTGTAATACTCTTGAAGAGAATAAAACAGTTCGTTCGGCCAAATTATGAAAAAGTATACCTACAGTATACATTAGCGTGGCTCTTATTTATTCCTGTAGAAGATTTTTTTCAAAATTTTATTGACGGCACCCCCCCAACTTTGCACAGATTTTTTTTTAATTATTCGGAACAATCTTGGGGGGTGCCGTAAAAGAAATTCAAAAGTCGAAATTAGAGCTACCCTAGGATACATATTGGATGCATAATACTTTGCTTGTAACTTTTGTACGTAATATGTAATCTATTTTTTGCATTGAATCCAGAAATTAAATCAGTTCGATATAATTTTCATAAAATTTTATAGTATTACAATATTTTATAACACCTAGAAAAACTATTTTGATAATTCACTTCGAATTGTATTACAGTAAATGCTTGATTCTTGTCAGGGCCGTCTTAAGATATGTGGTGCCCGTGGGCTAGTAACAATAATGCGCCCCTTTTCATTAAAAAATAGGGAAAATGGGTGCGGGGTGACCGGTGAAGATTTACCAAAGATTCAGAACTAGGAAAAGTCAATAAGTGTATTATCAATAAATAAATAAAAATACAAAATTGCCGCCCCAAAAGGCTGGCGCCCCAGGGGGCTATAGCCCATTTAGCCCTGTGGTTAGGGCGGTCCTGATTCTTATCCGGGGCCGTGGGCACGATCCTTGTCCAAGTGCCTACCCACTCCACTGCCTGTCAACGCCACACCGCTACGCAGGGCGGCTACGATTGATGTAGGCTCGGGTATATCGGTGTGAACACCACTACATTGACACCATGAATCGAATGTTCAAACTTCTTAATTTTCATTATTTTTTTATGGGACTTTCACTGGCTTGTTTCTGGCATTTTTCTGATTGAAACAAGATCAAACACGATATAGTTTCAATTGTATTTAGTATAAAGCATTTTTACATTGACACCATGAATCGAATGTTCAAACTTCTTAATTTTCATTATTTTTTTATGGGACTTTCACTGGCTTGTTTCTGGCATTTTTCTGATTAAAACAAGATCAAACACGATATAGTTTCAATTGTATTTAGTATAAAGCATTTTTAATCGGCATTACATTGTGAGAACACGCGGGTCTTTAAAGTGTGCTGGCGACGGCGACACGCTTCGATCACGCAAACCGTATTTCATTCTGTCCTTCTCTATGTTCGGCTCTCTATTGAAAGTCTCGCTCGGCGCGATATCTAGACGCAGTCATAAATCAAAAAGCATTTCTGGGCACGATTCTTGTCCGTGTAAAACACAGCTGTTGGACAAGAATCAAGCGTTTACTGTACTTACTTCTCTTCGGCTAATTTTGCAATATTCGTGTTCCTACACAGAATAGTGTTTCTGTAACATATTAACAATTATTTAAGAAATCAATATCTGTAATAGACATGCGTGGATACCCATGTGTAGACCCATAACTATTCAAATTAAGCGGCAATTATTTATAAAGAAAACCGCTTAAAATTATCCTCTTTTCAAGTGTTTGTCTTCATCGCAAGTCCACTGTCTGCTATCCATTTGCTAGTGGCTAGTGTTGATGTCAATGAAGGACACCGGACAGTGCCACTGCACCGCACCGTCGCGTCGCGTCGTCGCGTCGTCGTCTCCTGCAGTTCAACCATCTTCGCTTTCACTGGGCCCCCAGGCTGCTGTTATATTGCGAGTGAACATTTCACCCTTTTGTCTTGCTTCCTGCCATGCCGTTGCTTACAATAGCTCTTACACTGCGGTGCACGACTATAGCGCCACCCATATTTTTCAGATTTTTGAACTTTAAATTGATCATGAATTTGAGAAAGCATGATAAATAACGAACTTCACGAATAAAAAATATTACGGGTGGGCGGGTACCTGAAAATTTCGCGTAGCCGAGCCTCGGGTCGGGTCGGACCCGAAAATTCGTGATACGCGGGTACGCGAAGTCGAAATCGGTTCGGGAACCCGAAAGTTCCTATAAAAAATATTTTCTTCGCATTCGTAGGTTCAGGAGTCGTGGCCGAAGATATTCGACATCAGTTCTAGGTATAACTTTAATTTTCGAGGATCACGGTCATTTCAAGGTCATGTTATTATACATATCTGAATGTATTTTTCCATCAGTTACACGATGCAATAAAAAAAAAATGTAGTTATGTACCAAAAAACATCGATGACCTTGACAACTCTGAAAAAAATGACCCTCGGAAAAAAATATTCGTGCCAAATATTTGGTCCATTGACACCATGCACATTACTTAACAAATAATTTTTGCATCACAATAACCTGAAGAGATATTTAGGTGTTCTTATTTAAACGGACCACCCTGTATTCTATTCACAATGTTGTTTCATAGATTATTTTTTCCGATCAGAATAAATTTAATTTTGACGGTCCAGATGAATTTTACTTGTAATTGTTAGTGAAGGGACCTTCGAAAAGAACGAAAGTATTACATATTGGACGTAATGAAACGTAATTTCGGTGAAGGACCACTTATGGTGTGGAGTTTCTTTTTTCGCCACTGGCAAGTTTGAAGTTTGAATCATCTTTTCCTCCTTGCAGAATAAATAGTTCGGGGTACACTGAAATCAACTCGAAAATCATATAAGCTATCCTAGCTTATCCAACCTTTAAAATGAGTCCAATGAGTTATTGCTGTTTAAATGTCCGCAATTTTTCGAGAATGGAAAAAATGTTGAAATACTTTTTCTACTAAAGAAATGTTCGTTTGTGCTCCTCAGCTGCTTGAGAATCATAGGTATGTAGATAGACTACGGATTTTATGCATTTATGACAAAACTGAATGGGCGAGATGATACAAAAGTATGAACAGATAAAACGAATTTTCAAGAATGTAATTGCATTATTATTTTCCACTTATTAAAATTATCAATCATATTTTTATCATATTGAATTTCTGTTTCCTGCAATTGACGTGGAAGTTTTGGTTTTGCATAAAGATCCATAGTCTAATCGTTAGCGTGCCAGACGTAGAAAATAATATTCCCCTCGCGCAGCACAAATCGATGGAGTTAGGTGTACGAGATTTAATACATTCTCGATGCAATGATGTTGTGAAGTGTCTATCATTTAAGAGGAAAAGCCAAGATACGAGGAAAAGAGTTACGTATCATCGGGATAAATTTATGAACCGGTCGAGAGGTTGCGACAAGTGCTTGAAACCTGAACGTACCTATGCTAATGGCAAGTCTATGCATAGGTATTTACATTTAGGTACCTGTTTCTTTCGATCAGCAGAACTTGAAGATTTCGTTTTCCATTATTTCCAGTGATTTATCCCGAATCGTACTTTCCAATCTGTTAGTAATATGTGCTTGCAATGTGTTAACACACACACACACACACACACAACACACACACACACACAAAATTATTATTTAATAATCGATCATATATAACATAAATACCTTTAGTCCAATTATATAGTACCATTTCCCTTTGACCTTTATATACATATCACTAGACTCCGGATTTTTATGGAAAATAAAAAGTTTGTGCATCCATTGCAAAACACAGGAGCTATACATATATAAATTTGTTAATGTAGTGAAAAATATATATATTAATACTCTTAAAGTCTTTTCTAGTAGCATTCTATAGCATTCTAGTAACAGAAATATACAGTATATTGTATATGAAAATAATTATAAATATCTTTGTAAATAGTTGTAAATATTTTTGTAAATTCTGAAAATACCTTTGTTATTAATAAACATATGAAAAAATATGACAAACAAAAGTTGTATTGTTCGACGAAGTAAATATGTATAATGCTAAAGAAAAAATTATTTTTTGAAATTTCAAAGTTGCGAATTTTTTTTACGATGACCTTGTATTTTAATTGCATATATGTAGTTGTAGAGCATGGAGAGACAAATTTAACGATATATAGACATGTACATTTACGATGTACTATATACATACTGTATAATGTAGAGACCCGAGTTTCAAAAATAAAAAATGGTCAAGCTCGATGCGGCACGTTTTTCCGTTGTTCGGTTGTTCTAAAATTTTGTATGGATTATTTTTTTAGCCAGTGCCATAGTCCTAAAGGGTGTCTGGGTAAATTAAGGTCTACCCTACTGTATACTGTATCTTTTGGGAAAAAGGAAGCTGATCAGAGGAGTAGCGGAAACTTTCTTCGGTTCCTGGAGAGATTCTTGTTTCGTGAAATATTTATTTGAATAACGAGTGTCTTCTATTGTTACGGTGGAGCTATATGTATAATTTATATTGCCGAAACACTCGGAAAAAGGATTTGTGTTTCAAAAGAAAAAAAACTGACAAGGAATGTGAATGTATTACGTTGCTTATCGAATCGGTATCCTACTGCTTCGCTTGGCTTTTTGTGTCAGTTCACGTAACCTTAAGGATAAGCAAACGTGACATGATCTTCATCCACGATCTTGAGACGAGCTGACGCAGGAATGTTTGCTTTCTTCAATCTATAACATCATAGCAAGTGTAATTAACGCGTGGTATAATCCAGTCAGAAACAAGTGAAATAATATTTTGATACTTGTCTGAAATGTTTCCAAGGCCAAAAAAAAATATGTATATAATGTATAAAAAGAAATATATACAGGGTGTTTCGTTTAAATGAGTACAGCAGCATATCTTGGAAGGACCTGTAGTTATTAAAAAAGTATTCGTACAAAAGTTCTTTGGTAGGACTATATCATGTGGTAATAATTGTTTTCTTGTGGGTGGAATAGTGGAGGAAATCTGAAGGTCAATCTACTTTTCTTAAATGGAATGCTATATTTTTTTTTTAAAATAACAGCAGACACTGAGACAAATCCAAGAAGGTGCTATATGATATTATTATGATTTTTTTTTACAATTACAATATTCTTAAATTTCTTTACACATCAGTTGGTAAACTAATTTTTCTAAAAAGTAAGGACTTGCTAACTTGTAAGTTCTTGAAAACCCAGAAGTCATTTTTTCGGTCCATTTTTTAAAGGATCCATGGAGAGTTTTGTGTGAGAAGATTATTCGTGTAGTTTCAAAATGGCTATAAGCAAATTTAACGATTAGAGAATATTATGTCCTCTTCGTGCGATTTCGCAAGATATTGACAATCGACACATTGCAAACCATTTGAATCAACAAAAAGCATACAACGCGAATCCTGCGATTTTGAAAAATATCGGTGACTATATGTGGCAAATTCTATGTGATTTAGTGTGGAATACACAGTTGTGAACCGCATCTGAATCTTGCTATTGATTCGTCTGCTAGGTATAATGACATCTATTAAATTGAAAAATTTCAAAGAAATTAAGAACAATTTTTACCAAATTAGAGGAAAGTGTAGTCGAGTTAACGAAGTCAGCAGTATCAGAAAACAGAGCTCGATATATCTACTACTGTTTCAACGATGGCAATTAAATATATTTAGACTATTGTGAATGTAAAATATGCAATCATTTTCTGTCTGTTTAATAATCTTATTTTCAACCGGACAGTGGGAAGAAAATTAATTTTTCCACGTTTCTAATTTTCGCGAAGCAAATCATGCAAAGACTTTACATAAATATTCGTATAAATACACTAACTATCTCGGAATCGTTTCATACTTACATACTACGTGCATGCGCCGCGCTGGCAAACATGACAGAGCAGTCACATGTGAGCAAACAGAAGAAGCAAATGATGGGATCTCCTCTGGTCCTCGGAGAACAAAGCTCCAAAAAAAGAAAGGAAACAGTAGGGGTCGAATGGTTTAATTTTAATCAAATGAATAGATCGAACGAGCTACGAATGATTCCACTTTCGATAAAAATTACATCGAGATATTCGAGAAGGTTTGCAGATGCTCCTGAGAACGAGAAAATAATACCGATCGACATCTGTCGTAGGCAACTATACTATATGTACATATAATAATGGTATCCGATCGTATTTTGCTCGCTAATTAGAAACGAAAATTTGTTTAAACGGCGCGCTGTTTTTCCTGCCCATAAAAAATATAAATGCAAAGCGTTCGGTTCTATCGTACTTGCTTCGAAACTGGTTCTGTACTCCATTAATTGAATATCATATTTCTCGAAATATCTTCTACGCATGATAGGAAGGTATGTTAATGTTACTCTAATCTTGACATATTTGATCGGTTTGCTTTTCGAATTTTTTAATTTTTCTAATTACCAGATACGCGATGACATTAGGCACGTTTCCAGTAAACGTGGAAGCAGCTTTTAGTATTTTTCTTGGCATGGCGCGAATGTAATCGTTCCTCGTCCTCGCACAGACTTCGATTCGTATAATAAACGATGATTGTGCGCGCTACTCGGAATTATTGCATTCTTACGCAAACACCGTTTATAATACGATATTCCATTCTTAAAGTCGAATAAGGTATTTTTCAATAAAACTTTAATGCACCATTGTTCGAAAAGCATTACTGCATCTTTAGGAGCTGGAAAAAGAAATTTTATTTATTTATTCAATGTTTCATCGAATTTCGACTGGCTGTCTCCGGCCATTACAATGAAATAACAAGTATTTGCATAGAAATTATTGAAACATTTTTGTTACATAAATCTTAGAGTATACTATTTACGCCCTCTGATTGTTAACAAATGTTTTTCATTAATTATCAGTATTTTAATTGCGAATAATGGGAATATTTCAGTTCAGTCTTTATTTTATTTCTTATATTATTAATGTTGCTGTTCTGATAGTACACTGCGTGTGGAATCCTAGAACCTTCGGTATCATAACCAGACTATAGACGTCTTGATGCTGATGTATGTACATTAGGGTGGCTCTTATTTACCCTTGCCGAAAATTTGTTTCAAAATTTTTTTGACGGCACCCCCCAGGATAGTTCCAAATAATTAAAAAAATCTAAATTATTTATCGGGTCGAAAAATATGTTAGACGAAACTTGTAAATCTGGACAGGTTGCGTCTTTTATGTGTTATTACTTTTTTTCGTAAAACAACCGGTTTTCGAAGAAATTGAGAAAAATGTCAGACCAAAAACAAAATTTATTTTCTGAAATTTGGAAATTGAAGTGAATTTTCAGTATCTTTTATCAATAAACATTAATGACAAATCTGTATTTTTTTTTTAACTTGCGGAATTTATTTTTTTTTAATTGCATTGCTCTTTTATTAAAAGTCAAAAAAATTGTTTGGTTCCACATTATCTAGGGTAAAGGTCTTATAAAGAGAACTACGTTTCGAAAAGCCCTCGAACATGAACCGTTAAGTTCGAACCCATGGATTCGCTCATATTTATTTAACGGTTAAGTGAAAGTAACACATAAATCTCATAAAGCATTTTCTTTTTTGCAAAAACGTTTAACGATATTTCCAATATAATGAAATGTAGTTATGTTTGAAAATGACATGAAATCATAAAAATTTTAATAGTTTAAAGCAAATGTGGCACAGGTTGAAAAAAATCGAAAGTCGAAAAATAAGAACTACCCTAGTGCGCACACCTACGTAATATTATAAACGAGTTAGAAACGTTAAAAATATTCTACAGGGTGATCGATTTTAATCTTTAAAGGAATAGTTTAGATAGGAAGCGAATGATTTTGAGGGGGCCACGATTTGATATAAATAGTTTCTTTCATAGATGAACGCGTAGAGGTCATATAAGGTGATATTTCCTAAAAAAAAGTATTCAGCTATTTATGCCAAAAAATTATTATTTTAAGAGACATTTTAATGAGAATGTTCGAAAATTGTCATATATGTATTGTATGAATATTTACATTTACTGCTGTGAAACAACACGAGATTACATTGAGATATTACGTGTTCCTAGTAATGTTAATAAACACAATTATCTACATATTCAGTACGTAGCGTAGTTACGATGTTGTTTCTGCGGTTATGTAACAGAACAAGTTCATGCCCGGGGACCAAAAACAATAGATGACATGAAAGAGAGGATTATAGTGGCATTTAGTACTGTGATCTAGGCAGAGATTTTGAACATTTCGTGCACCGTAGGTATTGAGACAGTTGTGTTCATTTGCAAAATAAACGAGAATCATCACAGTCAGTATAACCTGTTGCTTCAAAGCAATAAGTATTCATACTACAGTCGGGGACAAAATTCAGTGGACGCCATTTTAAAACTAACAACTTTTTAAAAATTGAACCAAACGACTTGAGTTGTTTTTCAGATGGTAGCAGAACTAGCTCACTGGATAAAGTGTGAAATTGTGCCTATAATGAAAATTGAAAACATGCTTTTTATAGACCTAAGTAAATTATACATATACATTCACTAACTATAGTCATTAAAAGTTGAATTTTGGGCTTGCGATTTATCCTAGTCGCAGTTTCTCAAGATTTTTGCCATTTTTAATTATTTACTTTATGCATATATGTATATAACTTATTTACTAGATCTACAAAAGGCATATTTTAAATTTTCATTGTAGGCACAGATGAAAAAGTTGAAAATTGTGAACTTTGCTTTTTCCTTCGCAATTTCGACCAATAGTAATTTTTAATTAATTTTTTTGTATACATTACCTAGTAAACTAATCCTTCTAATATTAAAAAGAAAAAACTCAAGTCGTCTATTCCAATTTTAAAAAAGTTATTAGTTCCCACTTAATTTTATTTTCGACTGTATGTGTCAATTTTGATAATAATAATTTTTTGACATAGATCGCTTAGTAGTTTTTTGGATAAGGCACTATCACATTATACAATAGAATAACATACAAGTATAGGCAAAAGAAATTCCACCATTGAAAAATATCTCTTTCATTTTATTATTATTTTACGAAAATGTGGTTGGCACAAAGATTCAACTTTGGAAGAACTGCAGCCAACATTTTGAAGGTTGCATCGAACTTCGTTCAGCTTACGATTAGTGACTTTCACATGGTTAATATTTTTCTTATTATGTACTATTAAACAGCGATGAATAGTATCTGTTAAGCGCACTTTAAACGCAATTTTCCGTTTTATGTTCGAAGACTATTTATACATAATAAACAAAATTTCATACTCCAATAATAATTATAATAATTTATTAAATACTTATTACATTAATAATACTTGCTCAACAGTTATATCAATCGCTCCGAAAATATACAGTAAAAGTTTTGCACGACAAAAAATACAACTATGTTATACAGGTACATTTTGATTTTGTTCGACAAAATAATTAAGGTAATACGATTTATTTGTTTGATATTGTATTGAATATACTTTATTAAGTTGTCAACTGGATATAATGATACTGAACGAAATGTAATCTTTCATGTTTATCGCGTAGAAACTGAATACCGAAGGTGTATCGTTCGATTGCGAATATCGTTAGTAACTACTATTATAAATAACGAATATGGTAGAATAATGAAAGAACGAGAAGTACCCGATGTAACCAAGAATATTACAGCAAGCCCATGCTTGTGACACCTTTGGTAACAATAAAAACGCATCTGTCCGTGGAAAAGAAAAATCTTGGCGGTGCGAGACACGACCCATGTGCGCCATCGGGCGAACTGGTTGCGTGGTTTTTTGGTCGACTCGAAAAATAGATAAAAATGTGCAAATAAACGCCGGTCGTGGCTCAGGGACAACCGGTTGCCATCTTGCTTTCTTATATAAGTCCCTCCTTGGTCTTAAAGACGTTCCATCGCTGTGCACTCGCTAACATTTGACTTGCCTTCTTCGCCTCTGCCTCCCTGCAGTCTCTTTCTCTCTCTCTTTCTCTTCCTTTCTCTCTTTCGCCCGCTTCATCCATCTCCCCTCCCCTTGTCCCATTGCCACGAACCCCCACCCCACCCCACCCCACCCTACCAAGTTTCTCCGTCTCTCTGCTTCGCTTTTCCGTTTTCTCTTTCCCATGCTTGGACTATGTGTGTGTATGTGTGCGTGTATGTGGTTAATAATTTTTGCCTGTTGTCTAGCTTCTCCCTTCCTTCTTTTCGTTCCCTTGTTAAACGTTTTTCGTTTCGTTTGGCTTCCCCATCCAACTATGCAAGCATTACGTTTTGCTAAATACATTTTTCCACTTACTTATGTACTTACTTATCCAATTGCCTTCATACTTATACATACATATGTACGTTGTTCTTCGTATCTATTTGTGAAAATCGGAACGTAGCGCGATTCTTTTCATTCTCTCGATATCTAATCGATTGCTTGTTCGTGGCTTCCAAATAGTCTTGTAGACTAATTTTATACTTAATATGTACATATATTTATATTATGTAATAGGATTTCATCGGTTTTTCGCATATCTCGCAGATTTCAAGTGATTGCATTCCGCTTTCTCTGTCCTTCCCTTTGTTACTTAAATCATGTACTATATACTTTGTAAAGAATTTTTCTATTTTATTTCTCTATGCGTATATCTTTATTTTCTTTACAATATTATTTCTGCTTTCTTCTTTTCTTATAATCGAGTTTGCATCTCTCGTTTCACTTCCAGCACGTAAGCAGATTCGTAGCACGTATTCGTAGGTTTTACCTTAATTTTTCATGAAATGCGTATAAAAAATATCTTCTTTCTTTTCCTCGTTGTTTTCCACATATACATGTACATATACAAATATGTTACGGCCAGAGAGATCGTTCGTTCTTCTCCAGCGAAGAACGCGTTTTAAATAACGTTTCTCTTTCAAAGTTTCCATCTTCCTCTTTTCTCGTTCCCCATTCACTCTTTCTTTCTTTCTCCCTTCTCTGCAAAATGCACAACAAGTAATTTCTCTTTCTTTCGGAGCGCCTCTATTTTTTTCTGTTTGCCTCGGAGCATATGATACATAACCCCTTTCCTCTTCTACAATATTTTCTCCGGTTCTTATCCTCTCTCTGTTATTTTCATTTCTTTTTCTACCACAATGCCTTTCAACTCCCTCTCCTCAGTTCCCTCTCCGCAGTTCCCTCTTCTCCCCCTCTCTCTCTCTCTCTCTCTCTCTCTCTCTCTCTCTCTCTCTCTCTCTCTCTCTCTTTCTTTCTCTTTCTCTCTCTCTCTCCCCCTAGCATCAATCGTTTTCTGTGTTCTTTTATCTTCGACCTCACTTCTCCCCTTGTTTCTCTTCTTTCATTTTATTTCTTCTCCTCCTTCCGTTTCTTCGCCACCGGATCTCAACTTTCGCGAGTCAGTTACGTTTTCGAACATTGTCCCATCCCAGTGTGATTCTTTTTCATTATACAGTACTTACGTACTCCTTTTTTTGTGCGATTACTTCTCACTTCTTGTAAAGACATGTTAGAATTACATACTCTTTAACCCCCTTTTCGTACCTACAATGTAGAGTCAGACTCCTGACTGAGAGTCTAATGAGAACGTTATTAACTGCGGATTTTTTTAGGCATTTAAAACGGGACAAACATTACGAGAATTTGGAAGCCTTTTAAAAACATTAAAGAAAGATCTTTTTATTTGAATTCTGTTTTCAATAATTGATGCAGACAATTTTGATTTCTTTTTTTTTATTAATTTTCTTTAAACCGAAATAAAATTCTATTTTGTTGCAGTCGATATACATGTATTGCCTTTGGAGAAACCGTAGGCATACAATAAATATGAACTTTCATTATTTTCTGTGAAAATAAATAGCAGTGCAAGGGGTATCAAATTAACTGCTAAATGTTAAAAGTGGGTGTAAGTCAATATTTTTGTTCGTTTGGTTTAACACTGCATCTCAAAGGTTTAATCATCTTTAAGTAAAATAATTGTAATATAATTTTAGTAACATCCTTCGATGTTGTGTTTTGTAGAACTTTTTACATAATTCCTCATTATTCAACGATTAACTGTTTTGCCCTGCAACATTTTTGCATTAAACCGCTTATATTATATGTATATAGTTATCTGATTGACTATAAACAGACTGCGGATTTTATGCATTTATGACAAATAACAGAAGACGATCAAATGCAAAATAGTAAAAGCATTTAAAGAATTTAAAAATACTGTTCTATTATTTTCCACTCGATAAAATTATTAAGAAAAGAGATAAAGTTCTACATTGCTCCTGTATCTTGAAATTAATATGAACAATTTTTATTTTGCATATAAATCCGCAGTACAATTTTTATATTTTTTTTATAATCCTGTAGACTTTGACGAGAAAATGCTAAAAGTCCAAGTTTTAAAGGTAGGAATTCACTCGTTCAAAAGTTATACGTGTGTTAATGTAAAGTTGAGCGATTTTAAGGGTTTCTGACAGGTAAGGGCGCCGCCATCTTGTCACACAGGAGGTTGGTCGGAGATAATAGGTCCATGAAGGGATGGAGTCGACTATGCTTGCAATGTTCCGCACTTGGCATGAATTTTTGTTCAATTGCGAATTACCTTTCTAAGATGGTCGCTGCTGTGTGGCGGATATCGACATCTTGATAATATAGAAATCTACGTTATCGACATCACCGGCGTACTTGTGGTTCCATCTAACGCGTGACTGTCAGAAACGCTTAAAATAGCTCAACTTTAAACACGCATAACTTTTGAACCAGTGAATTCCTAATATTAAAACTTGTATTTTTGGCATTTTCTCATAAAAATCTACAGGATTATATAAGAAATGTTAAGAATGTTTGGTTTCCTGAAGTGAAGAAAGAATGCGAGAAATTAAGACGATATCATTCACTGTTTACAATATTTATATAATTAAATTCTTTAATTAATGTGAGAATTAAAACGTTTTAAAATTACAGTTGTTGAATAGTCGTAGCACTGTTGTTTTGAGGTACTATAATACCTTCACATTGTATTTAAATTTTCTTCCATAAATGAAAAGTAACAACAATACTTTACTTTCTTGAAGATATCATTTGTGTTCTTATCAGAAGTATTAGTTGAAATGTTTTTAAATGGACAGTGATCTAAGTATGTTGGAGAAACAATAATGATACCAATGAAAATATTTGTGTCAGTTGTAAGTTTGGAATAGTTAAATTACATATTGATATCCTCCAAATGAATTATATATTACATGTATGCATAGTATACATATAGTAAACATCATTTGAAAGTTTTGCTAATATTTTATGGAGTCAGCTTTACAAAAAATATAAGTATTACAACTATAAGATAATGCTTAAACAAATTAGTGTGTAAGAAAAATTGTTTAACTGAATTATCGAAAGAAAATCCATACATATATTGTACATTTTAAACCATATCGAACTCTGTAGACATAAACTTTTGACGCCCTGTAAACTATTTTACAGAAGTTGGAATAAAGGGAAATTTTAGTATAGTTTTCAACAGTTTACATTGTTTAAAAGCAGCAGTCTATCTTTACTATCAGCCCACTATCCGTTATACTCCCATTTTAAATCAGTTTGCCAACACGGGTCAGTATAACTTAATTAAATTGTGTTTAATTATACAAAAAATTGGTAATACTAATATATATACGCTAATGTTATTTTTAACGAAAGTTCATTACGAATTTGGAAATTGAGCGTTTGTAGTGAACATTTGTGACTTCATTTTAATAATAACTAGCCTACGGATTTTATGATTTTGTTACAAAAATGAAAACTATTTTATTATTTCCAACATTTTAGAACGATTAAATGAAAAAATACATTTTAATGTAATAACGTTTCTAACATTTTACAATAATATAATCGTCTCAAAGTTCTCAAATCCACAAGTGAGGCTTACGTTTTGAAGTAATTTATGAGTTGTTATGCTACTTTTTTCAGAAAAACATTTAAACTATACCAATGTTGTTGGATTCCCTAAAATCTAGAATTATGAATTACTTATTTAACACTGAAGTCTCTCTGTCAGTTGTTATAAAGCTATAAAATGCTGAAATGTATTTGGTTAAGGAAATTGTAGCATTCACAAGAAAAGGTTGTACATGTATGTATTCGCGTGAAGATCACTGGCAAGAGCGGGAAAGACGAAGTTAGGATAAGCGAGATAAGGAGATCGAGAAGGGTGAATGAACGCGTGATATAATAAAACGTGTCTTGACGTTTGCATCACTCGATCACACTTGCATCGAACACATTTTCCGACTCGTAATTCCGTGAGATCGTGACGTTTCGTCACGTACTCGTACTGCCACATAACAATTACCACAATACGAAGGAAACAATTTTCTACAATTAAAGCTGCAAGGGTAATTCGCAGAAGTGAATTTGTAGTTATCGAAGAACAGTTTTTCTTAATTTTATGTTCACTCGTACTTATTTCTCTGTAATTCCATTTACATCTGTATAAAACGGAACATTACTATAATATGTACTATCTCTGAATACAAAGATCGTATTTTGCAAGGATCTGTAACGGTCTTTACGTTGAAAGATGGGGTAACAAAGAACAATGAAAGTTCGAGATTGACCCATACAATTAGTTCGTTAACGAAACATCAAATAGAAAATATACCAGTTTCAGACTAGTTCTTGATTTTGTACGTTTTTGTGGAGTTGGGGTATCTATGTATAAATACAAAATTCATTTATGACAAACTTGCATTAAGATCGAAAAAATTTGTAATTGGTTTTACCTTGAACAGCGTGTGTGTGTCTACCTTCTCGCATTTGCAATTCGGCATTGATCGTGGCTCGAGCTGTCAATAAATGATGATAGCAGACAGAGTTGTTCATCCTTTTCTAACATAAAATAATATTCGTATTATATTCGTTTTTCCTATATTTGAACAACCTGTACTAATGCTTTAAATTAATATTCTAAAAAACTTCAATCACCCGATACTGATGTTGGAAGAATTTTTTCTTTAAATTATTCTTTAGACAATTAAGTGTTTATCGAAATTTTATACATATGGGAAATCAGTAGTGGAATAAGAATTAATTTAATATTTATAGTAGTGATGGAAAAATCAGAGTGTCTCCAACACGTTTGCAACTAATAGTAAAATAAAATGGAAAATTTGTAAATTTGTAAGTCATAGGGATATATAATTAGTAATCAGTGTTAACTATTTAAAGAAAACTATTTATTTACAATTCAATAAATTATACAATTGTACACATATCTTATAAGCTCTCTACCTACTATCCTTTGTTTGGAATTTTATTGAAAACTTAGTGAACATATTAAGACAAAATTAAGCCTTCTACAATGAAGGGCTAAAAAATAGCTTAATTTCATTTTAAAAGTTTAATTTGCACAATGTAGTTATAGTTTCGTAGCATAAGAATTGTAAATCTCCTTTCTATTATTTGAAGTTGACAATAATTCATTTTTATATTAATGTTATAATCTACTTGTGTCGTATCTTAAATATTTGCATGATGTATAAACTAACAAAAATCATTTGACATGTTTAAATAAAAGATTGATGATCTTTGAAAGTCTCATTTACTTATTTTTAGATCCAAATAAACCAATATCGCTTGATGTTTTTGGTGATGAAAAAGCTTTTGTTTCATACATTTGCTTAACTTCTAAAAATAAACGTATAATGCCGGACTGTTGGAAATGTCTGACACTGTACAAGTATTATGTATATGCCAAATACGTTGTGTATTTTACATAGCATGATTGCTTGACCTTTCATTTTAAGAATGTTGAAATTGCACATGTCTACCAAAAGAGAGAAGAATAAACTAACTCATCGCTCATTAACTTTTACTAGAATTGGTCTCTTTGGTCACTAAAATTTCATGATTACAATTATAAACATTTATTTATAACTAATGTAAGTGACAAATATACTGAAACTATACATGTTGTTTCAGTAATAGGTACTTTTCATAAATGTCTCTACTATAAAAATCCTTTGTTAATTCGCAAAAAATATTCGTTTAGAAACAGAACGTGATCCTGTGTCTTGTTCAGTTTATCTCATTGTCAATCAAGAACCTATCGCATGAGATTTACTTAATTTCACCTATTTTATAGACACAGCATCAGCATTGCATTGTGGGACGATGCGTTAGCACTTGCACGTAATTAGCAGACATTTGCGAAACACGGGTCTCCTATTGGACTGCATAGCAATCACGTATAGTATAGTATCCAGAGAGATTCTGGATTCGTTTCTGCGCACGCGTCCACATGTGCAGGAACGACATATACCTGCTGACGCGGAACGTAGGGCTGATCCCTCCGCGTGATATTTTTCATCGCTCTAGGTTACGGGGTAAGTTACCGTGGTTGGCAACACTTGACTCCACGGTGCAAGGTTACGGTAGGCGGACTCTAGCTCCTATATATGAAAAACATACCCATAAACTTTGATGTACACGTGTAGACTGGTACGTTGTGTTACACCCACGTGTGTTTCGCGCGCGCTCTCTCTCTCTTTCTCCTTACATTCCGCAAACGCGTGTTTGTGCGCTCTACATGTGAACCGGGTGCGTCGCGTCGCGTCGTCTGAAGGAAAAGAGGCAGGATGCAACGAAAAGGAAACAAGTACATACCAAGAAGGATGATGGAGGCACCCGCAAAAAAGATTGCCGTGACAGAGGATGAATGAAGGAGTGGAGGTAAACGAGAAAAAGAGGGACCGGGAAGTGAGAGGGCGAAAACGATATTAGAACGCAATACGGGGATATGGATATGGAAATGGAAAGGAGGATCGAACAGCGAAGAAGGACATAAGCGGAGAGAAGTCGGAGAGGGGAATAAAATCGACTTCATTCACAGCAGATAACAAGAAAGGAGTCCAAGATGCTAACTGAAAGGTTAAAGATACATGTATCTTACACGGAAGAGCGGAGAGGAAATCAACGGCACGACGGACAGCCTATGATTGAGGAAAATTACATTGTATAAATAGACCAATGAAACGTAATGCTGAAGACACAAAGGATAGGGAGATGTAGTAATAAACCCATGAAAAAGAAATCGAGAAGATTGAAGTAAAATAAATGGAATGAACGGATACGAACAGAATGTACTAATTTTAACTAGTAAGGAGTAAGGAGTAAGGAGTAAAGAATAAGGAATAAGGAGTAAGGAGTAAGGAGAGAAAAAGTAATGGGAGGAGACGATGCAAATGTTAGTGAAGTTAAACGAAACCAGTAAAAAGTGGATGGCAAGGTAGAAACACAGAACTCACGCGAAAATAAGAAATATAAATGTAAATATTATAGGTGGTTAAATGAAATTTTATGACTCCGTAAAAACAGTTTTTCACTTTTCCCGAGAAATAGTCTTCCAAGTTATATCATTTTTGTTGCGAACCTGGAAATATTATTAACTCTTAAATGAACAATTAGGGCCGATGCAACACCCCACTTCTTGCTAATAATTATATGTATGTAGGTATGTAGGATGAGCACGGTTTCTTCTGTTCGGCTTAACAACAAATTACGAAAAAATGCATGAACATTCTATCTGGTAGTAGGCATGACTGTGAATTTTTTCAAATCTTATATTGAAGATATCAGACGATCACGTTTCTATTATTATGGTAATTGTGTATTGTTATGTGGTCGATAACGTGTATTTTCTCGGATTCTCGGAAAAAATTGAAAATCTCCAAAAATTCTCCAGTTTTATAGAAATTCAGTAGTGAGCTATTGTTGAGAGCAGTCGTCTCAATTCTTTAATCACATATTTGTATGTAGTGCATCGTAGTTAATAAAATAAAGAGTCGATTCTGTTCGATGTTTCTTTACCTATTTTTCGGTAGATATGTTATACAATATGGAGCACTTCATATTGCACTGATACGTGACCGAAGCGACATGGCACTCAACACGGTGGTTGTCGTCAGAAGATTCATCGAGATGGCCCGGATAAATGGACCCTATTTCGTCTTCGTCTTCATTGGCTACCGTCTCGTTGATACACTACACTACCGAAGACAAAGACAGATAATACTGAACGAGCGTCGTGATAACTACACGAACACAAAATACAAGGATAGGTAGTTGTGGATAACTGGCCACATGCGATGCAGCTGGTCTCATTCTATTGTACGTGTTCTTGCTCTCTTTCTCTTTTTATCTTGCGTCTCCATGTGAGAACGGATACCGACAAGGGCTTGCTTGCTCTACTCTACGAAATAAAAAGAAACTCTATGTATAGTACACTGATTGAAACATCATCCCATCGCGTCGCGTCGTACAAACAAATGATAACCGATTTAAACATTTATTGTCGTTTTAGAATGTCCAATCATGTTCAAGGAGTATATTGTTACTAATAAACAAAAAGTTTATTTTTGACACTTGTTGAACAGGTTTTGACTATCGATATCGGTCGACAGTCAGAACGTAAGAGCTCATGAAAGGTGGGATTTCCTAGGTGCGTTTTGCGATATCAGCGCCTCTTATACTCCATTCGTCATACTTCATCAGAACGCGAACGGCTGCGTTGCTACGATGCGATTTCGTATATCTTTCCTTGTTTTTCACTTTAGAAGAAAGAGGCAAGAGCATCGACCAAACTGAAGCACGTGAATCGCGTGCGTCTGCACCTGGTGCAACATTCAGAGATCTCGAAGCGAAGAAACAAACCCAAACGTGTGCGTCGAACAGCTACAGAAAATCGATCGATGCACGTGTTTGAGTTTGGTCGATGCTCTTGCCTCTTTCTTCTAAAGTGAAAAACAAGGAAAGATATACCAAATCGCATCGTAGCAACGCAAACTTGTGCGTCCAAGGGAGTTACGACGAATGGAGTATGGATCGCAAAACGCGGCGTCAAAACGCACCTAGGAAATCCCACCTTAAGGTGGACCTTATTTACTCTTGGCGTTAAAAAAAATTCTCGAATTTTATTATTATTCGTATCGGAAAATGGTTCACGTAGAGTTGGATGGTACCAATAGGAGGACATTCTGACGTTAATAGTTTATTTTTGTAGGTGGAGGCGTAGAGTACATACGAAGGACATTAACCTTTTTTTTAAAATGGAAACATAAATACTTTTTATTGCACCACTCAATGTATTAATGTATTATACATTTTTCAACGAGAGATTAATAAGAACAATTTCGTAACGTATAATTAAAAAAGGCAACAGTAAAAGTTAAAGAGTAAATATATGCTAACTCTTATTTACTTTTGATGAAAAATTTCAAATTTCTTTTCACGGCATCTCCCTGAATAGTTTAAACTAATAAAAATAATCTGTACGAAATTTCAACCGGATTGTATAATGAGAATCTTATTTTTTGTTAATATTCTACTACATACTTTGTAAAAATATTTCTAAATTATTGTACATCGATTCAACCCAAAATGTATAACATTTAACTTTTTGTTGAATTTAGGTCTTTTTTACTGTGTGCTTATTGTTTACGCCAAATTTTATTATTCATTCTTTTGTGGAATGTCTTTTTAACAAACTATTAGTATAGGCATTTATTTTTAGATAAAGTTATTATTTTCTTGTTCGAGTTCGAAGAAAATTCAATCAATCTCGTAACGTAACAGATATAATGTGTAATGTGTCAACAATAATAAATCATAAACTTCGTATCTTAATCGCCGTGTGCCATGCCTTTTTTGTAGGCTCTAACCGCTGCACAAGCACATTACGATATTCTATTGCATAATTCGCAATTTACCTATACATATAGTCTATAGTCTATATAGCATAAATTCCTTATGTTAGAACTTTGATTTTCATAAAGTCACATTTAATTTCTCTGTTTATAAAACGATAATTCCTGAGCTCGAATAATACTTTATTATATTAATTATACCTGTTATTAGACAGCGGATCTTTATGTAAAATAAAGTCGAGTGAAATAGAAATTTATTTTCTGTCTTAATATGTTTAATAGGTTGAAAATAATATAGCGGTATTTTGAAATTCTTCTAATATTTTTACTGTTTTAAATTACACTTACTCTACAATAAGTTTTGTCATGAATGCATAAAATCAATTTAGTGTGTCTCTTAACTTTTTTATGCTCTTCTGAAAATGTCGAAAATTATTCCAGATGTCTATTTTTTTATACTGTTATGTCATGTCACAAAATATGTAAGTTTCTAAACTAACATTTTACATTACACATAAATATTTTAAACATTGAAGCTTCTAATTAGTCATGCACTTTTGATCCCTATATAAGTGGGGTTTAATTGAATTTATTTGCATTATGTCGTTGAATGATTAAACCTGTCATTTATGAATCTTTTCTGCAACTATTTATTCATGACAAAACATTCTAGATACCGTTGTAAGTTAAAAAAGGAACGAAAGTAATCTTTAAGTTTTGTTGATTAGCCATATGCGTCAACTCATTATCGTTATCTGCAATATGTATAAATGTAAATACATGACGTGAATCACGTTAAATAATAATTGTCTATAATTCTGTGGCGTTTTCCTACTTTTCGATGAATTTAAACAAAATATTTTCTTGAAATTTGAAATTATCGTGAAGAAGAGTATAAGGAAAGAAGTAGAGTAATAAATTTTTCCCGAGTAAATTCATTTAAATAGTCTACTTATTTTTAAAGCATCGTTACTAAACATTCAATGAAAAAATCCCAAAATTGACGATTCTATGTACAATTTTATAATAGAATAAATTCTCGACATAACTATGTAGTAATTGTCTGTTATGAATGATTTTTCTATATCCTTCGTAGTCTTTTTAGTTTAAGAATCATATTTTTCACTTTAGATAACGGAAGATTTTCCGAAAAATTGGAGTTGTCAATTAGGTCAAATACTAGTTGCATCGACCTGCTTTCATCGAATATTTGATTCTCTTTTCTTTAGATACAGTGTTGGACAAAAGTATCCTATCTTTTGTATACTATTTCTAGAACGTGTGTATAAAAGCGTGAATAAGGATATAGGACTTGCAATGAAAAATTTACGAAAGAAAATCTTTATAAATCGACTCGAGAATAGACACAGACGTGAAAGTCTATCATTTAGTAGTAACATCATTGTATTTGTTTAGAAAAAATGGACCGTGGGAAAATCTTTTAAATATAAAAGTGAATTTTTATTTAAAAATAAAAGAAACCTATACTATTAGCAAAGATGCTAGATTAGTAAAAAGAAATCGTACTAAAAATGACTAATGATTGTAGAGAAATTTGAAAAAGTGGAAACCATCACGAGCTGTTGGTCGATCTTACGAGTTGTTTGGTATTTCAAGGGCACTGTAAGGCTAATATAGCACAAGAGCTGGTGTTGACAATTTAAGAAATGTATTTATAACTCCTGTTTTAGCGTTTCTAGTTGCCCCACATATGTATAACAAATTGCGAATTGCAAATAAATTGGAAGATGCAGATTTGCAAACTTTGAAAACAAAGTTTCGAAGCGATAAGGAAACGCCGAAGCATCCATATGAAATGTCATTCTTATAACTGATGTTCGGTGGTAATAAATGAATTGTTAACTTAACAATAGCTCTGTCGTAGTGCGAAGTACATTCCAGCAATCGCAATCGTCTCGGCGCGGCGCGGCGCGGCGTGGAAGATCAAAACAATCGTCGTAACGGAGTTGGCTTGAAGTGGATAATAAATCCTGACTGGTAAAAGTTATTAGGATTCCAATGCAAGCGATCTTGCAGGAAACAGGACAGCTAAGAAAAACCTGTGGGCTCCGTGGAAATGCAACATAACGGCGCGGCGCGGCGCGGCGCGCGGCGTTTAAACGACTGGTTGGTTTATGCGTATGGGTGAGCCACACCGTACAAAGTTGCGTTTAGCATATATGACTCTGATGATAACCTGTGAGCACTGATAGCGAGCTCCGTTGCAGACTATCGATTAAACATCGCGTCTTGTGCCACATTGTGCAATTTGTATGATAAATAGTTTGGTCAAAATAACTACATATATGCGGGAGGTTAACAAAAATTCGTACTCCGCGAGTACGTGTAACCTCTAACAAACCAATAGATTTCAGACGTTAACGCGTCTGTAATGTTATGCCAAAGAGATACAACTTCGTTAAGCGAATGTATGTTTCATTTTGTAAATTGCGATCGAGATATTACAATTAACACTAAACCTACCGAGCATTAAGGATGTTCTGGAGGTATATAAAAACGCAACAAAATTTTTGAAAATTAGACAAGATATAATTCTTACTAAATTAATGCAATTACCAAAGTTTGGGTTCGATTCACTGCACCGTTTAAGAATTATAGCAACTTAAAGTTTGCACATTGTAACACGTCTTCTTAAGGAGAATTCAGAAAATTCCACTTCAAACCCCATTTAAACCTTGAAAAAAGCAACTAGAAACTCCAGTTTTTTTTATATATATAGTAAAAATTATGTAAATAATTATGTTCAAAATTTATTAGGATTCACTAAACAGTTACAGAGCAAAAAATTATAAACTGTTATTTTTAATTTATTTAAATATTTATTTTTATGTTTTTATTGCGTAATTATATATATTGAATATCATAAATTTATTATCTTGAAATTCAAATCAGAGGATACAATTATTCGTAAAAGTCACTTACAATTTTTTATAATATGAAAACAATTTGATTAAAAAATAAATATAACATGAAATTCACTAATTAAACGAAAGCTTTTTAAATTAATCTATATTTTTAATGCAAAATATACTCATGAATGGCTTTCATTCTTAAAATCGACAAGTATGTCTTGTCTTATAAAAATAACAAGTTTTGGACATTAAGTGATATTGTTTTAGACATTATGTCCATGTAATGATGTAAAAAGTGTAAATGTAATTCCGGTATTGTCAGTAGGTAACGAATTGTCTGGTGATAACTAGACTGCGGATGTTTATGCAATTTTCAATTTTACTAGGCAAAATTTTAAGAAAGTGGAATCATGTAAAATATTATTTTCAGTGTTAGTAGTATTCGTAGTTCTGAAATAAATAAAAATCGTACAAAATTCTATGGAATATTATATTCCAGCATTTTTTGAAAATATTCAGAAGCCATAAATCTTCTTCCACATATTGATTAAATTCCATATAACTGTAGGACAATTTTCTTTTCCTCGTCGAAGAAAATAGGGTTTTATTGCCGGCTAGGAGTGTGTAGTGTTTTGTGTATAGTATAGTAATCGATCAAGATCTTGAAAAGACGAGAGCCATCTACATGATTCAAGAATATTTTCAATGGCAATTGATATATCATAAACCTACAAAGTTTGATGTTCTACGATTGCGAACGATTTATCACTGCTGCAACGCTCAAGAAACGGCAAAGTACCAAAGGAGAAACAGAAGGCCAGTCACCATTTTTACGCTATATTCCACCCGCAGTTTAAAAATAATAATAACACTTTCAGCATATATTTAAAATGTCGCTACAACAATTATATGGTTAAGAAAGAAGAAAGAAAAGTGTTTAATCGTTACATAAGTAAAATATTTTTGACATAAAAACGAGTTCATCTACGAGTAATACAGAATAATAATAAAGAATAATGAGGAATTACGTTTATTATTTATGTAATAATTTGGGAAGACTTCTAGGGATCGATGAACGTAAAAACAAATTGTATTAGAATTATCCCTAATGTTTACAAAATGATAGAAATAGTTAAATAATTAACATAAGTACTCCATATGTTGTTAACAATCAAGACCCGTAAATAGCATGTGCTTATAATTCGAGCGAGTTCAAGAAAAACTTGCATTTTACTAAGAACAATGCGAGCAATGAACTTGAATTGGTGCGATTGACGATCGAACATTGTTCGCATTGAATGAATCGGCGAGAGAGATTACTGTAATCATCAAGTCAGATCAATACCAATCGATTATTTGAAAGCAGATAAGAATGGGAATAATTGAAGTAAATTTATCAGAAGTGGTCGTCCGAAGGGCAACACTCTTTTTTCTATAGCTTGTCATACTATACTGCGTATCTCCAGCCCTTTGTGTTACTCTTACATTGAAGCGTATGCATTTTTTTGTCAGAGAAAAAAAACAAAGCTGACGTGGCAAGTGCAACGAGGACGCAGTCAGAATAAGCGAGTAATGTGACCGAGTGTGTTGCACTCGACAAGGACAAGGCGTGTTTTCATAAACTCTGTTAATGAAACAGATGCGTGTAAAGTGTTCCCCCGGCTTCCCGTCGCTCCTTCCTCCAGATGCTTTTAACTTTTAAACGACGCGACGCGACGCGGCGCGACGCGACGTTCGAGAACTGTTGCAAAAAAGAAAATTAACTAGAGATCGTCGAGTAACGCCATTTTCGGCTAATGTGAAAGTGTTTATGAATGGTTGGACTATCACATTAATTATAACTGGAATATATTCATATTTCAAGAATAAAATGCTATTTAAACCATTCATTGCTTGCCAAAGCGAAAGGAGTATAGTGTGAGGTTTGAAAGAAAATATACCAATAGAAATAAACGATTGTGATTAATTG
This sequence comes from Lasioglossum lativentre, assembly GCA_916610255.1. Lineage (NCBI taxonomy): Eukaryota > Metazoa > Arthropoda > Insecta > Hymenoptera > Halictidae > Lasioglossum > Lasioglossum lativentre. The sequence continues at coordinate 26,031,178 of OU744357.1, read as the reverse complement.
ATTTGTTGAAATTAAACAGATCCTGAAACATGCGACAACGTTTTCATAAAGAGATTTTTTATATCAAGAATAATGATAGTAATAATGCTAACAATAAACGAATTACGAGTCTTGATATCTCCCTCCGCAGTAAATTTCAGGATTTTTGGTTTCTGATTTATTTGAGTATTCAGGTAAACAAATATATATATATATATATATATATATATTTATTTGTATATGTATATATATATAAGAAAACATTGCTATTTTTCGGGATTTGTTAAATTTCGAATTTACAAGTTAATCAACATTTATACAATATGCAGAATCTTCGTTTTCTTTTTTATGTATGCAAGATTTATAAGCTCTTGCGATTGACTGTACATCATACATATGTGACATTATACATATATGTATATGTAGATTAGGGTAGACCTTAGACTATATCTGGTGAAATTTTTTTGCGAGATTTTTTTCACGCTTCCCCCCCCCCTAAAATTGTGACATTGGATAAGAAAATAATTCCTGCAAAAGATGAAGATGATCGGATAAGCCGGATAAGGGAAAGACGTGCCACATTGACGTTGAAGTTGCGAAAATGTAGCAATGGGAATAATTGAAGGAAATACTTTTAATTATGACTATACGTTCTTCTTGTGTAAAAATATTGATTATAATACTGTCAAAATGTAATATTTTCAATATAACAATTAACTAATTATCATATTTTTGTAAATATATATATGTTACATTTTACGTATTTTATGAAAGTACCAATTCTTTTAGTTGTATTTTTATACTAATTTAAAAAGTAGAGAAATTAACGTTCGACATAAATATGTTATATTTAATCAGAGTATCATATTTTTAACTGGATGTGTATAAGTATAAAAGCGAAGAAAAGAAAATAGAGCTATTGAGTTTAAATATTTTTTAATATACATATTTGTAGAAGGCATCACTTCTAAAGACATTCTACAAATTTTTCATTAATGTAGTCTTTTTTTCGTCGGGATAACGCTTTTTGTAGTTTGATACAGTTTGCGTTATAAATTGTTTTTCTTCTTCATTTCGCGATAGTACATCGTTAAATTCTTGCATAAGTTTGACTTCTCGTTGACTTCTGCGGAATCATTACCTACAGCTACATTATGTACTAATATTTAAGCCTACATTGTAACTAGGATCATTTTGCCATTCTGAGGGCTCCTTATTTATAAAATCTAGGGAAATTGAAAATCTTTTAGAAAAATTTATAGTATTTTTTTTTAGAAATAAAGGCTACAATGTTGCTACCAACGTACACATTTACATTATTTGAATTGACTACTAATCTTTTACGTCATCATCATTAACGGTATCTAAAGCTACAACTATTTGTTTTTCTTTTATATGATGCAGAATATTAGTGAATATTATTTTTCATAGTGCTACGCGACTTACTTGATCATTGATGCTACTATACGCGTATAGACTTTCTAAAAACTCATGGTCTTGTCTTGAAGCCTCTGCAGCAATTGGAGCTTGGACCATGCTTAGAAATACAATTTACTGATAAAAATGCAAATCTGACGTATTCCATTTTCTTCATCCGTTGATAATGTCAATTGATCTCTAAATAAGAATATTTTTATAGAAGACTATATAGCCTTGGCCATCCATCTGATTTGCGGTGGGCGAATTAGAGTTATTACTCCAATTGGTACGCGCGTCGTTCTCACCGGTATTACGCTTCGCGAAAACGGACTTGTTAGCGGGAAGGTGGCGGACAGAAATTAGACAGGCTAATTAATGTGAAATAATCTTAATTCGTACAAAGTACACTTGCACTTGAATGCATGTAAGGAATTATGATATTTTTGAATGTATAAAATATTTCACATGAATTTTCTACTCTTTACATTTAGCGCGCAGTTACTTCTATTTCAAAATTTCGCGCTCGATGTGCCACGTCTTCCCGACGTCCGATTGATCTAACACTTTGGATATATGATTTTTTCATGAAATGGAACAATATTTGGGGGGAGGGGGTGGCGTGCCCAAAATTTCATAGTCGAAAAATAAGGTCCACCCTAATATAGATATTATATAATTTAATGTGTATTCTACGAACACGGTTATTAACTGTTGTTTATAATCTATGGCTAAACTGTAATAGTTTATAATCTATGACTGTTGCCAAGATATCCAATTTTGCCACATGGCATGTTAACAAACAAAAGACAGTACCTCGCTGACTGTAAACCGAGCAACACGCACATATAATAAATTACTTTTATAAAAAGCGCTACAGAAGAAAATAATCTTTAGCAACAAGTTCTAATGATTTTCCGCGAAGAAAAAGTGGAAATCGAACAATTTGATTTGAACAAGCATTTTTGGTGTAGAAATGACCAATTAAGTGAGACAACGTGAAACTTTACAGAATTGATATTCTAAAGAAGAACAAATGATTTCCAGCAATTTTAAAGATTGGAGATTCTACGAATAAAAAATGTTATAGTTGAGTTATAAATTGCAAATGCTAGTATAATGTACGTACAATACGAAGTTATGTACATATGTATATTGATAAAGGTTCTCGTAAATACGACCTCGTTTGAATGTGCGTTTATTTAACTGAATAGGATTTAAAGAGCGCGCCCCGGAAGTCGAGAGTAGGTTTACGTAGATCATTTGTTATTGAAGATGAATGAGTGCATGTATATGACAGAAACGGAGAGACGATCAAACGAACCGTACATTTATGTGTCTACAAAGCAATTTCCTGGACTGAACTCTCACAGAGCAGTGTTTGCCGCGTCAGATTTTTAAAAGACACCATGACCACGTGGCTTTGTAAAACATTTCGTATACAGGGTGGGGCGCTACAAACAGGTTACTTGAATAACTCGCTTGCTTTTGAAGATAGAAGGTAATGCATCATACCAAACTTACTCGGTATCTAGGCGCTGGTAATCTGATGTTACTAATTTTTTTATAGGTGGAGACGTCAAGGAGATACGAAGGTCATCTCTGTTTTTTTAAATGGAACAGTATGGTCTTTTATTTGCATTGTGATAGTGTGTTTCAAGACGAATACAATGACCTATTATGGAGGTCATTATAGGTCACGCAAGGTCAACTGCAATAGAAAATAAATTGTCTGAAAGCACTCTTCGAACACTTCGACGATTACAACATGTTATTTACGTACTCACTGCTAGTACATGTGTTCAAAATGACGACCTTGAACATGGACACATAGTCTAAAACGTAGCAATACTGATGGCACTGTCTGATCAATTTTATTTCCATCTATTACAGAGCAAGCTCTTTGCCAAGCATGTTTTTGCATGTCAACTCTTTGGTTATTCGTTTTCCGCAGTACAAATAGAAATTTACAGGTGTCAGAATATTACAAAACCGTATTCTAATCGGTAGTCAAACTACTAATAACATTTCTGGATACAGATAAGCGTACAATGCGATTGAATGTTTGTTTATGTTCTGTGACCCTTATCAATAATTACAAGAGCGGTATGCCAACAACCAGAGAAGACACAAAAGTATTTGAAGAGTGCTTTCAGACAATTAATTTTCTATTGCAGTTAACCTTGCATGACCTTGAACGACCTTCATAATAGATCATTGCATTCGTCTTGAAACACACTATCAGAATGTAAATAAAAAACCATACCGTTCCATTTAAAAAAACAACGTTGACCCTCATGTCTCCTTGACGGCTGCACCTATTAAAAAAATTAGTAACATCAGATTATCAGTGCCTCGATACCAAGTAAGTTTGGTCTGATGCATTATCTTCTATCTTCAAAAACAAGCGAGCTATTCAAGTGACTTGTTTATAGCGCCCCACCCTGTATATTCGCTTGAACGAGTTTTGATTCTCGGTTTGTTAACCCTCCAATGCACGGGTTGAGCCTATATGAGATCCACCAATTTTTCATTTTCTTTTATTATCTTGGAATTTCACAATAAATTCTTGTTTCATTAGGACTACTTTAATGCTACATAGCAACAATAGCATTACCTAAGAAAACCTCCGAGTTTTTTGAAGAAATGTCAACGAACAAAATGGATACTAGGGTTATTTTCGACTTTTGAATTTCTTTTATGGCACCCCCAGGATTGTTCCAAATAATTTTAAAAAATCTGTGCAAAGTTTGAACTCCCTCAGATAACGGGGAAACGTGCCCCAAGGCCGTTAACCATTAAGATAATTAATTAAATGCTCATAAAATCGTGTTTCTCGAATATCTTCGAAATTATTTACTGCGTCGAAAAATATGTTAGACAAAACCTGTAGAGCTAAGCTACAAATTGTTATTGGATTATCAAAAAATGTCAAACCTTTTTGAAGATTACGATGGCCGATCGCACTATGAATACGGAATGATACTATTCACGAGACAGCAGAAAACATGCTGCTTAATTGTATTGTCACAAACATTTAAATGTTGAAAAATTCACTCGACACAAAGAAAACTCTTATAATATATTATTGTTAATATATTACACATGTTATTATAATTTCATGTTCACATTTATACAGTTTTATACAAAACATTTACATTCATACAAGAATTATTATTATAAGTATTCATTGTACAGTTAAATTTGAATAATAATAATTATAAAATTTTTACGAAAATACTAAATACATTGTTCCTTTTCTGTGTAAAATAATTTACAACGATCTGACGTTTGTATATTATTTTGTTATTATTTTTTGTATAATAAATTTTGATAGTTTAAAATAGATTTTCATAATTTTACTAATAAAATGTATACTGTAGACACGCAGTTCTATAGTAGAAATGTGTTATGATCTGTATCAACGGAATGCAGAAGCATGAATATAAAATATACATACTCGGTTCTAAATTGTTTGCACTTTCCGTGAATAAATATTGTATTACAGGTCGTTGAGGACGAGAACCTGGCGCGACACAAACATCTTATCGTTTGTATCTAGCTTGGTGCTCCCTCAAATTACAACGACTACATATAACGAACTAACGATGATGGTAGAAGATGAAGTACGACAATAAAAATCGAGTCGTGTCAACTTCATACGTTCTCGTTCTCTTCCCGACATAATAACGAGATAATGGAGCTTACCGTATTAAACACGATACACGATAAGACAGAGAAATGATAAGAGTACTGATAACAAAATGTCTTTCTCTCTCTCTCTCTCTCTCTCTCTCTCTGTCAGAAAGCGCAGCTGTACATTAGACTCAACCTAAAATAAATATTTCTATTTAAAAATTAAAGCCCGAAAAGTTACTAAAAAGAACCTTTTCGATAATAATGCCAAAATGTGGTAATAAATGAACACACTATGTTAGTCACTGGTAGAAAAAGCTCAGAAATAGAAATGATAGTCCCATAAATAAAGAACTTGACCAACCAACAAAATTCGATTTTTATCGTACTATAATTGAAAAACTCGTCACTTGTTGATAGAATATAAGATGATTACTATGGTCCTTATTTTAATCAGTAAGTTTTATTTAGAGGAAAACTATATTTGTTTGAACTTACAAATGCAACACCTAATAGAATTTTGTCGAAGTGAATTGCAAGGACAATAACTACTTCCATGTAAGAAAATGTGAAGATGAGCAGTGGTACAGCCCGCAAATGACTAGAGGCCGAAAGTACTACACAAATATTTTTCCGAAAAATTATTTAAAAATAGTTTAAACATAGTTAAAAAATATTTTTACAATGGTTTAACAACAATCATATGATTAGGAAGCGAGAAAGCATCTGATTAACGAAAAAAAAATTGACCCGGGCGGGATTCGAACCTGGTCCAAAAAGTCTTCAGCGGTTTCGCAGCCCGAGCAACATTCTCAACATTCTCGTAATGATAGAAAACTTGCTGTACGTTTCGTGAATGAAACAAAGCGTCCACATCTCATACGCCATGCGTACGTGTACGCGTCTCTGACGCGACGCATCGTAGACAGAATCAAATCGAGCCCCGCACGCACCGTGGACATTAGGCCTAACAAGTGCACCAACCGCGGCGCTATGCCATTAAAAGTATGTACCTTCGAAATATTCGAATACAACCTACATACATATGTAGTATTATTTTCATTTTTTTTTTACTACGCAAGTTTTAAAGTCCGCATGATGTTTCTCTGAACAAAGGAATGTTTAATATTACATAATACATTTTTAAAAAAAGTTTTTGAAAAAAGTGGTTTTTGTTTTTTTTCAACTTTGATGTACCAGACTCAGGATTTTGAAAAAGATTGAGTACAATACTTACGAAAATATCTCATTGCTAAATTAAATTTGTAGGTGTGCCTCTTCAATTTCTATGTGTTTTTAATTTTTTACAACCAGAGTTTGCAACGGAAAAGTCTGAAAACGACTCCTAATATGTGACTTAGTTTCCGAAATGTCTCAGAATTTTGAATTGTCATTAAATGGGGATAATGCGCCAAAAACTGGTTTTTAAAAAAGTTCCTTTTTTGGTAGACTATCGAATAGTTCAACCTCGATTAAAATCGGGCCGGGGGGGATTTTCACCATCAACTTCGTCCAATAATGTATCCAATTTATTTGTATGATTTATTTTATTTTGTTATGTATGTGTATTGTTACAGTGCGAACAAAATTCACTGTCTAGTTCACAGGGATTCCCCAAATGTTAGTCACGTGAAAAGTGCTGCCAACTTCACAATGTGTTAAGTATAGGCGATTTATTTAGCCAATAGAATATTGTTACATCTAGCTCAGGTATTATATGTACATAGTTTTTAAATTCTCAAGGAACATTGCTCAAGAAATATAGCCACCATTTAAAATGAACATTTCCAATAAAAAATGAGAGAAGCATCACCTTACTTACTCGATTGAGTGATTGGTGATTTGAAAAAATACGGTTGTTATCACGCAGAAAAGTATTATGCATAGATCACTATGGTCAACAATAAACCGGTAACACAAAGAGAGTAGGTACATACTGTGTGTAAATGCGGCATTAATATTAAACGATTCGATCGTGAGTGAGGAGACCTTCGGTTCGTTTCATTTCGAACTTACCAACATTGCTCGCGAACAACGAAATCTGTTGTTTGACCTTTAGTTTGATGGTGTCAATGGTGCCACACGTTGACCTTGTATTTAGGAAGGTGTAATGTAAAAACGTGCGAAATGCGACAAGGACGCTCTGTGTCAGAACGCCGCGGACAGTTTACTTGTGTTACACATACACATATGCGGAACCTCGCTCACCCGCGTTCGCGTTCGTGTTCGCATTCACACGTACAGATTCCCATGTACTTGTATGTATGTATACAATTTATGTGCAACTTAAGCAGAACGAAGTCCTTGATGGACTGATTTGAGCCGCAATCAAGTTCTTTCCTGTAACTGGCGCCATTGCTCATCGACTTAGGCGTATTTACAAACGTGTTTTAATTTAATATTTCCTGATTTTTCAACATGAAATCTCATAATTTTCACGTACTCGGCGAGAAAATAATTGATCGTCCTCGAATCGCCGGTAATGATATTGCAAAAGTTTCTTCTAGTATTTATTGGTTCATTAAGTGTCTCTGCGTTGCATCAGCTACTCAAAATAAACAATACAATGTGAAGAAGATAAAGGCTGATCAAAATGTTGTATAAAAATATTCTCATCTTCTCTGTATACATACATATAGTATCTAAATCAGACTTAATACATATACAGCTAATATACTTGAGTAATTAATATAATTTTTACCAAGATTTTCTTTATAAATAAGAAATAAGAAAAAATAACATTCGTTTTAAAAATAACAAAATTCAATTAACCTATCATTTGCGTTGTTTCGCAAAATGGTACCCTTTGATACGTGAATTAATAGCATTTTTTTTTAAGTCGTTCAATAATCATGTTGGTATATATCATTTATGGGAACATTGATCACAAATATAACTGTAAAATAGATTTGATTTTTATTTACGAGACTGAATGAAGATACAAAAACGTAAGAAAAAAAATGGAATCTGTCCACTATCTCTACACTGTTTTTCGTTGTACACCATATGTAACTTTTGTCTAAACTAATTTTCACTAAGGTTCTTAGGAAATTACAGAGTTAACAAAGTGCCTTACAGTTGTTGATTAAGTAAAAATTAGAAACGACTTCGGTATTTTATGTCCAAGAATTTATTTTAATTTACCTAATTTTTCATGGCCCCAAGAATCGTACACAATTAGGTAGTCTCTAAATTATGTGACAGCTATATAAATCACAGAAGCTCATCGAATTATATACCATTATATTAATAACAAATAATATAAATAAAATTAGTATTACATATAATAATACTAATAATAATAATAATAATACATGCAATTACTACACTAGTTACTATGTAGTACACTAGTTGCCCAGGCCTGGTTTAACCCTTAGCACTCGAACGGCGACTCAGAGTCGCCATTAAAAATTTCTCTACCATTATTCACAGTATTGTTTACATCATTAAATATGGTGCTATGTAATCAATTACCTAAGATTTCAGTATTATATGTGGTATTATATCCATTTCATATCCATAAAATGAAAAAAAATCATATAGAATGGAATTATTCTAGATCCGAAGAAATGTTTAATTTTCGAGTTAAAATAGCTCCGAGTGCAAAGGGTTAATTGACGGTACGCAGTAAATTTTCGGCCACGCGGTCCGTGTTTACACGTGCTATTTTTTTGTACGTTCACAAAAAAATATAGTAGCGCCAAACGATCTATGTCCGACCACGGAACCAAGGATCGGGCTTAGATCAAGACTTTAAAGTAATACTTTCTTTGTTAGTACGAGCACTTGAAGGGATATATGATCATCTAAAATCAAAAATCTTCCAGAGATTTTCAATAGGACTGAAATCTGGGGAATTGGTGGGCACTCGAGTTTTCAAATTGTTTTAGCCTAAAAAAATTCGAATGCCACCTACTTTGAAGTGTGCTTGGGTCGATATCTTGCTAAAAGATAATAAACGACCCGAATCAATTCTATTGTTCGTATTGATCTGTGTACTTAAGTGTACATATGTGTAGTTGTTAATATTATTACAATACAAAATATTTTAAACTTACTTTTGTCCGTTGTAATAGATTGTTAACGCATCGTGTGAACGCATAGACAAATAAACAAAAGAAATTTGACGTCGTATAGTGTGGCGAGGATGCCCCATATCAACATTTTTTTATTAATAATAATCATATACAGAAATTCCAATTTTAAACTTTTCTTTGTCCGTCACGGTATGTATTTCATTTCAGTTTGGATAGAACGCTTTAGGAAAATTGATAGGAACCAACCAACACAGTTCAATTAGAATTAAAAAAATATCATGCGTAGCAGTTGAATCACGATACATATATCGTAATTCGGTCTAGTGACATATCGATATTGTGGATAGGTACAAGACATCGTCATACATATGTTGGACCAACGCAACGCAGTGCAGCTCACTACGACATAGAGTCTCGAAATAAATCAACCGGGCAATTATAGAATTAAGTCGGGCCCGATGTGTTAGCGGAAAACACAGTGTTGAATCAGAAACGGTATCGCGCTCAAAATACAACGCCCCTTCGTGGCCACGGCATTCATTGACCTGCCAAGGACTCGTACTATACTTTACTTTTGTTGTATGGAAATTAACGAGCAAGAACTGAGAATATGAAACGAGGCACAAAGAGAGGTCTCGCTATTTCGCGAGTTTCTCTCCAACGCAACGGCGCTGCGCGCTGTTCTTTCGGCAGGAAATCATTTCTGTCGTCACTCTTACGTACACGATAAAGCCGATTTAAAGATATCTTATCGAACGACCCGTATATATTACTAGGGTAAATGTACCTACTACTGCGGTATTTTTTCCCAATGTGATTAAAATACGTAAAAATAAATATTTCGCCCTGTATTTTGTACAATTCAATGAGAATGTATTCTCGTTGGCGAAGCAAACAAAATTGTTAATCATTCTCATATTTTTATAATCTCAGGATTTGAAAAAACATTCTTCATAAAAGGTAAAAAAAAGACCATTTTTCTTCTATCTCGATCACCAAAGGACTGTTGTGTACATGATTGTACATTCTTTATATTACTTTAAATCGCATAGGGGAAAGCTTTATTATTATTCAGATACCTACTTCGATACAACAAATATATATAAAAAGAAACTTCTCCAGCCTTTTTAATAAAAAATTAAGCGCTCAGCATTGCGTAGTACATTAAAGTGAAAGAGGAGCTTATTACTGTGGCACAAAAATCACTAGGAATGTCCCTAATATATGTATTTACTACGGTATGAATTGCAACTACATACGATGAGAAACAAGCTTCGCTTCAGCCTTCAGCATAACGTTTCAGATTAGGTACCTATTCGATAAACGTAAGTACGTAGAATAAAATAAGAAGATATGGAAAAATTAAATCGAAATGTAATGAAAAAAACAGTAACAAAAACGAAAAACAAAGTAAAGTGAAGTACACGAAAAGATTTACTTATGGAACTGAAAACATAAGAAACAAAGAAAGAATGGTGATTTTAAGAAATAAAAAGAAAAGAAGAATGGAAAAAGACAATACATAGGCTCTATTTTCTTTTCTTCGCTTTTATATTTGTATGGTGTAATATTCACCACAGCCAGTTAAAAATATGATACCCTGATTAAATATAACATATTTATGTCGAACGTTAATTTCTCTACTTTTTAAATTAGTATAAGAATGCAACTAAAAGTATTGGTAAAATGTAACATATATATTTACAACAATATGATAATTAGTTAATTGTTATATTGAAAATATTAACAGCGACTACGTGCACACAAAACAAGAATATCGTCAAAGAAAAAGTCAGTTCACCTTCATTTTTTTCAAATGACATTATACAATGCATTCGTACAATTTTGTTGAAGTGAATATTGTGGCAGACATTGAGCACGCACAAACATGCTGCAAAAACTATTAATAACATGGAAAATGTATTTTCACCAGTTTTTGCTACAGAACTTTAAGCAAGTGCAAAAACTGATATCATTATTTTCTCCTGGAGTCCAGGAAGAGTTTCCATTTTTGTTGTAATTTAAAATTTGTTTTCAGAACCGTTCAGTATGGAAATAATTTTGTAGTTCACAGGTCGAAAATGTAAATTTCCTGGCGAAAGTTTCGATTTCCATATAGAGGCACCATTAAGGTATTTTTTTCATTGTAAATTCTTGGTTTCAGATACTGTCGGGCTTTATTTTGTCGTATTTTATCGGAATTAATGGTTACACCTGTACACACCTACACTCGAGCGAGCGCGAGCGGTTCAATTAATTCCCTCACCTGCGCCACGAATGATACGTAAGTATAAAAGCCAAAAAATATACTGAATTTGTCGCAGGTGTGTTATTTGGAAGATTATCGGCGATTGGACATTGCGAAACACAGCTATTATTACGATGCATCGCATAAATGTCACCTAGATGTTTAAAGATTGGCAAAACGGTGTGTTACTATTAAGAAAAGAATCAGAACTACAGAAAAGTAGAATAAGTAAAAAGGAAAAGAAATATTAAAGAAAAATGTATACTCGCCAACTTTAGTCAAACCTAGTTGTTATGTTATTAAATAAATAATAACCATTATTGAAAATAAACGGGTGTCGTGTCGACCATTTAATAATAATTGAAGATGAACTAAAGCAATTGGACATTACTCTTATAAAATTATACAGTTTGTGTATACTGTCACTTAATACGAACAAACTTTTTTCGGAGATGGATATACAAAAGGGACACTTTTGTTTAGCACAAGATACAGGGCCGAATTAAAACCTTTGAAGGTCCTAAGCATTTAAAAGTTATTCAAAAGTTACCCTTGAGTACACCCGAATGGGGGTAGATCACTTCAACGCAATTTACGATTTCTTAGGCATTTCTAATAATTTTATTTTCTTATTTTTTTTACTTTCTTTAAAAAGTGTATTCTTCACTATCTTTTACGAATTTTTTCAGAACTATTAAACTTTTAATATTAAGATTTTGCACACACTGTTAGTTATAGCCAGAATATCAGAATGATTATTTGTTAAAATTTTATTATTCATTAAAAACCAGAATACCCTCTTAATTAGTTGCATCGAAGGAGACGATCAAATCGAATAATGTAAATAATATGTTCTTAATTACATTGTTCTACTTTGAAAAATTCCTAGAATAATTATCCCCTATTTTAGTTTATAAGTTACACATAGGAGTACGCGATGTTTATACAAATAGATTCATTATTTGTTAGTAAGAAGAATGATTTAAAAAGTCAAATTTTACATGTTCTTTAGACTTTATACAATGACATGTTCTTAACTTATCTTATGTGATTAAATTCTCCATTTCACAATTACACAATTTTAAAATATGGTATTGTCTTGTATTGTAGACCCTCTAACTTTCGAAATATCTGAAAAAATGTTTTTTCAAATTTGAAGATTGAATAACCGGTTTTATTGGGACTGTAAAATCCAGACATTGTTTTTAAATTTCAAAAACTGGTTTTAGATTGTAGGATTAATTGTTATGTAAAAATGAATGAATTAATATGTACATATTTTTCGTTGTTATTCCATATTTGCTATCACAGATATATTTAAACTAATAATCCTTGAATATTGTAAAAGTAGATATGTATGTACTGAGACAAAGCAGTAAATATTGTAGTGAACGCGAAGTGATCGCGTTGAAGTCGAGGAGTATCAGTTACGATATCTCGTCTCTTATCAAACTGTTTTATTTTGTCAGTCGAAAATGAAATGAAAAACCTAGAATATTTTGTCGCATTAACACAAAATATTTCACGGTCAAATACGGACCGGTTTTCTATTTCACAATTATTGAAATTATCAAAAAGGCTTTCATAGGAAATGACTTCTAAAGAATAATCAATAAATAAATCTAAGCCCATATTACAATGAAAACCGTACAATGTTTTGTGCTTGATAGTTATTTAATGTTAAGAGTTTCTCGCTCTGCTTAAATATTGTTTAAATATGTTGAGATGTTTATAATCTTATAAAGAAAAAATGGGTCAAAACATTGAGGATGACGGAGTAAAACGACTTTTAAATTTATTTTCAACGCATCCAAATTTATAAAAATTGCCTATTTGTTATCGAAATTTTAAAAAAATTGAAATTAGTTGGACAGTGAAGTTAAAGGGGAATATGGAGATTTGGCTGTGTTAAATGTTAAATGTGTAAATAGCCTTTAGAATTTCAGATTTATAGTGTTAGTCCACACATCTGAGAGAAGGTACAAAAAGTGAAATAATTTATTACATACCACTTTTTATTCTTATAACTCTATCTTGGCAGTTTTAGCTTTAACCTTTTGCATATTCGACGACAATCATTGTATTGCCATCACTTCAGACTTTAAAGTTTAAATGATTCCGATGGCGCCAGCGTTGGTTATATCGATGACCCCCACCGCATTTAACGTATTAAAAGGTTGAGATAAATCTAGCTTTGATCTTACGAATTGATTAAGCCAGTAAAATTGATGTTTCAGTAGATTGTTCCTAATTGCTGATGAACATTTTTCCAGTTACAGTAAAAGCAATTTAACTCGTATTAGAGTAAGTTAAACATATTATATTGATTTGATTAAAGCCAACTGTTATAAAACACTCTTGCTATAACAGACTTATATTAAACGTTTCAAAACCGTATGATGGCAGTTCTAAAGCAATTTTGAAAAGAAACAGCGGAAAAATAAAATTTTAAAAATTATGGTAATCATAACTTGCTTGAACAATTTAATTCTCGTCAAGTATGCTATTCACAAAACTAAAATCTACAAAATATATCTGAAATATAATCTGTAATGCTCGGTAATTGTAGTAGCTTCGTACAGTCTTATTAGATCTTTATGGTGGCATGACATGGATCGTAGCGTTTTTAAATTAAAACTCAAAAACACAATAAGTTATTTCAAAAATGGCAAAAATATAACAGAACAGAATGGAAAATATGTTATTGAATAAATCTATGAATAAATATCTTAATTTTATTTTCGAATTTTAATTTAAAAACAATAATGAGTAAAATATTTTTGGTCGTTCTTTAAGGGATTAAATACGAATTAGAGAATTTCGTTCTCGTGTGTAGATTCTTCGAAAATCAATTGTGGAAGAAAAAGCAAAGTTCGAAGACGTCTTGTCGTTTAACAGCAATAGTTGAACAAGACTAATTTTGATAGTAGTCTTCTGTAAAGATTCCCGAATAAATTGATATCGTTTAATATTAAATTATTAAGAAACTATAAAGGAGGAAAGAGTAGTGTACAAATCAGTCCGTTTCGCGAAAACCTCATGTTAGAAACATTTACTTACTCGAAGCTAGAAATCCCAGTGAAATAAGCATAACCAGTGAAAAATATTGTAGTGATCAACCAGTGAAGTCAAGAAAAATATTTTATCAAAATGTGATTTAAATAACATCTAATATAATGAATCAAGGATATTATCAAGTTAATTTTGATTCCCAGGTTGGTATCCTACAGTTACAATTATAAAACAATATATATTATTTTCATGTACATACACATTGAATTAGACCTTTCAATTCAAATATTATAAATTGGTAAGGTTTACATTGCTTGTTGATCTACGCACGATCCACGCACGTGTCATCTCTTTGGAGATAAAGCACTAACAATTCTATAAAACGGTTTCATCATCACGATACATTGCAACAATACGAGGAAAACGCTAGATGGGATACATTGTAAATAAACTAAAATGCTGCAAGAAACTGCTTTCAACAGCTTTGGTGATTTCCATGAAACTAGGTAAAGAATTATAATTGTTTGTATCTTGTATTTGTGAAAATTCGTACATTTAGTTAAAAATTAAGATTTTTGCGGTAGGAATTCAGTGTATTAGAACAGTTCAAGCCTAAATATTATAAATATTGATTTTAATACGAAAAAGAATAAGAATATAGTTTTATGATTTCATAAAGATTTTAATAATAAAAATTACAAAACAATTTCTTATTACAACTCTAGATGCTTGTGCATACGAGGCAGCAACAGAACAAAACAGAACAGATGATGGAATAGAAACAAAAGATCGCACACCAACGACGTCACCCAACAAATTACACTACAGAATCCTCAACCAATCACTCAGCGCGGATCATTCAACGATCCAATAACACAATACAGATCACTCAGTCGGCCAATCGTACAGAGAAATCGCAATATTCAACACACATATGTTGCGGTTACATGAACGTCATTTAACCAGAGATCAGTTGTTCAAACTATTAATGAGTTGAATATTGATAAATATCTCTATTCGACAAATATTACAACAAATTTTGACTTTTTTTTGTATTTGCAATTTCGAATCATCGATACCGATAGATCTTTGTGAATTGAATAGAAGTCTCTAAATTTTTGGTAATTTTCACGACTAGTTTTCAAGAAAATTGATTTCAAGGAACACAAATTTGACAGTACGTAGGCAAGACGTCTTGTGCTTCAACGATAATAGCAATATAAATTCTGGAAACACTTCCAAATTAGGTGACCTAATCTAATCTTTCATTATTAGTACGGAAGTACGTAAAAACAATAGCTAAAGTGAAAATGATATGCCAAATAAGCCAATGTTTGTAAATATTTTCTAATTTTCAAACTATAGGCGAAACAGTTTTGCAAGACAAGTTTTGCAACGCTCGTATATGCACATTTAGAAATTGTTATAACCTATTATGATGACTCGTATAATTTTAGGTCTTTAAAACACTTTCACTACACGTACGTTTATTAACAACTCACTGGTAAACTATTCACAAGACATGACTTGAAAAGAATACTTATCCGTAATGGAAGAAGTCATTTAGTATACATATACATTAAGTATGATATTTGAATGGTATTAAAGTGAATGCTAGTTTAATGCTCGTAAATTAGTGCTTTAATTTCTCTTATTGGCTGAATGTCGCGGAGGAGGTTAACGCAATTATTGTTGAGTTATTATAACATTCTCAAATCCAGTTATTTACTTCGATTTTATTATTATCTCTAGATTCTTCTTCTTCTTTTTATACCGCGAAGCTATACGCTATCTCACAGTATAGGACTTGCTCTTATCGGTGGATGCAGGATTGAATGTACTTACTATATTTCCATTGATATGTTAACAGTAGTTGCTTCAAGAACGATCGTTCTTTATCAGTGCATCGTTTCATAAAGTTGATTCACTTTACGCAAATCGCTTCATTAATGAAGGGATTCTCCGGAACGAGTTGACCATGAAACTTATCTCTTCTTAAGATTCTGGGAGATTTTTAAGGCGTACTTGTTTATCAAAACTTTGCGCGTACACTACCATTCAAAAGTGTAGTCAGGTTAGCCAACGAAAGTGAAAAATATACTTACAGTATACATATATGTAGCATTATACATATGTATGTATACTTTATTACATTACTTATGACTTATAATAATGTACAATTACATACATATATACTTTTGCATACGTTTTATTTCTACATTGCTTATTTTAAATATTGAATTAATTTGATCTTATTGATGTAGGAATTATACAAAGCATGTATACATCGCTTTCATTTTAATGTTAAAATTTATCTATTCCAGACAATTAAATAAATATATTTCACAATTATGTATCATGATCACGATACTGCATATATCATAGGTCATACAGCATAATTCATGAAACCGTTCTCACTCTACAGGATGTCCCAACCGATTTTGACATTTTAATTTTCTTGTTATTGTTACTCGTAGCAAAAAATGTTTCAGCAGAGGCTTGAATAATACCGATTGGAGGATATTCTGATGTTATTTATTTTTTCATGAGTGGACGCGTAAAGGTCATATAACGGTCAACATTGTTTTTTTTTAATGGAATGCGATATTTTTTAATACATCAATCGATGCAGCTGGACATTCGTTATAAAAAAAGTCCTAACGTATGTATGTCGAAAAGTTAGTGGTTCAGGGGATGTTTCAATTTAAATAATTCTAAAACACCATTACTGTCGTACTAAGACTTTAATGGTTTAAAGTAATTTAATTTAATTTTGTCGACAGTAATGGTGTTTTAAAATTATTTGAATTGAAATATCCCCTGAACTACTAACTTTTCGACATACATAGGTTAGTACATTTTTATAACGAATGTCCGGCTGCATCGATTGATGTATTAAAAAATACCTCATTCCATTTAAAAATACAAAGTTGACACTTATATGACCTTTACGCGTCCACTCACAAAAAAATTAATAACAAGAGAATATGCTCCACTCGATACCATTCAAGCCTCCGCTGAAACATTTTTTGTACTACGATTAACAATAGCGAGAAAATCAAGATGTTAAAATCGGGTGGGATACCCTGTATAACTACCCTTGTGGTAGGGGTACCGACTTGAAACTTGTCACAGAGGTTTTTCTTTGCGTACCCTATCGAATGATCCCGCCAAAAATCTTATCCGGTTATATCCTTTCTCAAAAACATAGGCTGATGACGACAAACGGCTGTCGGATGAAAGTTTATAGCCCGATCGAGCTGAAATTTTGCACATGACATTTTTTCGCCAAGTGTTACAATTTAGGGAGGTGCGACCAACAAAATTCGGAAGTTGAAAAGTTAGGACCACTCTAGTGTACAAAGTGCATACAGCGTTATGAGCGGTACTGTACACATAACTTTAAAGTGACAACTACACTTCCTTAATTAATATGAAATATTCGTTTGATCCGACCAAGATTACATAGATACAGTTTTGAGCGGTAGTGAAGATGGGAAGCCAAGCGGTGAAATACTAAAAATAATAAAAAGTTTTCATTTTCTTTTGGATCCTAAAATTTCAAAGTTAAAATTCACTGTACCAGGAACCTTTTAGTCGTGACCCCTCGGCTTCTACGAAAAAAGCGACGGCGCGGCGGCTATAAGAAGGGATTTTTAAATTTACATTTTCAAACATCTTCGTTTGTTTCAGGGAACACCCTTTTGTTAGGGTGGGGGCCGTGCTATAAACCAGCGATTTAATAACCCACAGAGAACTTGGACCGTCAAAGCTTGGAGCGCGGAACTGCAGCTGCCTGCGCGGCGCGGCGTGTTGGTTTAAAAATTGCAGTTCCAGCCAGTCTGACACGCGGGGGCCTTTTTTACGACTGATTTGATGTTGTGGCAGCCGTAGCGTTGTGACGGACAGAACCGTTCGCCGTTACGGAGGTTTAAAAGCAGCAGTAAAAGGATCTTCGAAGAGTCGTGTGCTGTTGCTGTTGTTGTATCGCGGTCGCGTACACAGGACAAGGCGGATGCGATATGGATCTACGGTTCAGGGAGAGCCGAGTGCCATGTGCCGTATGCCTTGTATCGTCCACAGGTTACATACTTGTATAGTGTATAGTGTATATACGTAGATACCTACTCGCGGTAATTCCCGCGAGTAGTTTTCATTCAGAGCGTTAGGCTGAACTATTCGGTTCCACTTCGGACGGAACTGGTTAACTTCTCGGAACAAAGATCAACTTCAAAGAAGTCACGTGGTAAATCTTTAGTATGCGTTTGGCTCCAGGGATTTTTACCACGTGACAGGAATATGCGTCCCTTAATTCTTACACTACTTTTTCCGATTTCCATGTATTTTTGCGTGCAATGCGACTAAAAGTTTACAGGTAGGTACAGTGACTCCCATTAATATTGGGACGCTCTTAAAAAACGATAACTTTTTTGATATTGCACCATACGATTTGAACTTTTTTGAGAAGTTACAGCAATTAATTTAATACATGATGTGAAAAGAAATTTTTTCAAAAATTGCAATTGGTCGGAATTGTAGAGAAAATACTAAAAGTTGCATTTTACAACTTTTTTATGTGGGTCTATATTGAAAATTGTAAAAATATGTTTTGTAGATCTGTGTCAATTATATGCATCGTAAAAGTTTCATCGTAATCGGTTGATGTGGGAAAAAACGACAGGCATTGAAAGATATATGAATCCTTGTAAAAATGGGAATTTTTACCATCTGTAAACGTTTGTAGCTCATTGCAACGTTGACCGATTTTAATGAAATTTTCAGAATATGTTTAATTGATACAGATCTACGAAACGTGTTTTCTACATTTTCATTTTAGCTCACATAAAAAAGTTGTAAAACATAAATTTTAGTATTTTCTCAGCAATTCCGACCAATTGCAATTTTAAAAAAAAATTCTTTTCACACTACGTAATAGAACCGATTGTTCTAACTTCTCAAAGAAATTCAAGTTATATGATCGAATATTAAAAAAGTTATCGTCTTTTTAAGAGTGTCCGAATATTAGTGGGAGTCACTGTATGTATATGTAATTGTTGTTTCTCTTTTCATTCTGTTAGGTGCAACGATGAAAAAATAAAGTTCAACATGTACATACAGGGTGTAAGAACGAAAAGAACCAAAAAATTATGGTAACGTTTTTTCATTATCAAACCGATTTTATTTATATTACATTTTCGGTATATTTCACGTGGTTCCCGTAGCACTTTTTATGCTTGTGTCGAGTAGAATACAATGCATCATACAAGTTGTTGACCTTTTGACCTTGTAAATCAAGATCAAGGATAAATTTGCGGCACCTACCATCAATTTCCACCACACCGAGAATGTAACATCACGTTATGATGTTTTCACGAGTAAGTAAGTAATATTCGAATGGTGGAAATCTATTATACTATAACTGATTTATTTATGGTTATATCATGATAATTTTTCAACAGAAGAATATTTTTTCTTTAATTTTCAGCTGTAGGTATAGAATACCATTCTGCATTGGATAGATTCGGGTATAGATATAGAATTATTCTAAAAGGGCTGCTACTACGCAAAAATTATGAAAACAAATTATGTTCTGTGTAACTTTCAGATTTTGTCCTTTGATTCTCGCACTTCAAATCCTCAACAATTATCAAATTTCTGACAATTGCTTTTTCTAAATTATTTGTAAACATATCTACAAGTAATTATAAAAAGTGTTAACACGTTCCTGAAACCATGACAAAGTAATACAATTGATTTTAGCCGTTCAATACTGCCGTATCACCTTAAAGCAAATTTACAGATCTTCAGTTTGGATGATCATCGCGGATGATTCATGGTGAGGATCGTTGCATATAAACAATGGTTTCCAACCAACCTTTTTTATCTTTCATTTTTCACATTCATTGTAGATGAATCATTTGCGATGATTGCCCAAAGTGAAAAGGTGTTACCTCAGCTTCAGCCGTAAGAGCATATTTTCAATTAAAATGCAAAAAGAATACGGTGCTCTATAATGTTAGTCCTCGTCCAATTATTATTACAGGTTGATTTGTTCATATTGAGTTGGAACAATAAATTATGTTATAATAGATTAACAGTTCTAATGTATACAATATTAATGTTTCAATAGATCAATTGTTAAGACCACGAATAATTTTGTGCACCTAATGTAACATATTAAAGTCTTCAGATAACTATGATGAAAACCTGCGAATTTTGAACGAATGTAAAAATGTGTATAGGAAATTAATGCAGCGACTAGTATACATATGTATATTGCATTCGAAATAAAATAAATGTGTAATTAAAGTTTTATTACTATAGGATATTTTCAATATATTTATTAAGTATTCATCATACACATTGTTATATTCCTACACTTGTTTATGCAGGATCTTTTTACGTTTTAAATATTTTATTTGTCTAGTTTGACACATTTTAAGTGCATTAACATTCACAGTCTGATGATAAGACTGAATTACAACATGGGTGTAGTTGCTATCCGACTTCCTATGCAACATCCTTTATCTTTTTATGAGAGGAACAGAGATACAACGAAACACGATTCACTGTACTTGTTGCTATACTCTCAAGTGTTAAATTCATGAAGAATAAAGACACAAATTCTTAATAATACTTCGGTCACCATCTTTAATATTATTATATGTTGGCAATAAAATACTGAAATAAATGAAACATACAAAAACTGCGTATACCAATTAAATTAATTATTATTATAAAATCTTCCGTTAACACTAATTGTATATATTAGATTTGTGACTACAACAGATCAGTTTATTTAATATAAATCAGAATGACAAAATTACATGTATGTGTGTCGTGTCGCGTATACTCTATCGTACTATTTCGTACTATGTAATAAGGGAAGTTTGGCAACTCATAATTAACAGAAATTTGAAATTTTGTACAAATGTAATTTCCGTGTCATGGTAAGAACAAAACAATTTTTTAAAAAATGGTCCTAAGAAACACTCTCAAAAAGATCGTAATGTTTCATATTATCGTAGTAATTAGAATATGCATATGAGATGCAGAAAAAAAATTAAATCCAAGGTCAAAATTTAAAAAACATTTTTTTTAACGGGCAAGTCACTTACATTATTGACATTACTCACTGATGATTATTCAATGCTTTTTAAAAATACACAATTCACAGCTAAGGATTTTGGTTATATAGTTTTCCAATACCAGTAGATGACCGTAGCTGACTATGATATAGTATCATAGTATGACTGTAACTCATTATTCAAGTTTTTATGATTTGTAATTCAGAATTGTAATTGAAATATTATCACACATGTAAATCAATATTAAGGTGTTGATTCTTCATTTTACAGTACATATTTCATTTAGCAGTTAGCAGATGCACAGCAATGGAAAACAAGTGAAAGTTCAGGTAAGAGGTGGACAGAGATCTCACAAGCAACAGCTAAATGTTACCATAAGAGAAGACAACATTCCGATGAATATGTTAATTTATTCCTTTCGTTTTCCATTGATGTACTTTTATTTTAAGTGATTCTGATGATATCAATGTACATACATATACATTCAAATAATGTTTCTAAACATTCCTGTTAATATTTTTTCTCCGCATCTTCACTTTACGATCACAAGTTCGCATTTAAGAATTACAAAATTCGTGCTTCCAAACGACACCAGTTTTAACAACATGACACACTTTCGAAGGAAAACAATATTTGTTGCGAAGGCCAAATGTTGTAACGAGACAATTTCTTCAAAGGTCACGTTATTTGAAATTTTAATCGTCAATATATTCTTCCAATTTAACCTTATAAATTTTATTGCATTGATTGATTTAACTTGCCATTTTCTGCAGAAAAATATTATAATACGGGCTGTAAATATTAGGAGTGTGCGAGAATCGGAAAATGTAGGATTTTCTTATTCCTTCGAAACCTTCAATTACAAGTTGATAATGTGTTTGCCATTTAAATATTTGTTGAAATGCTTTAAAGCTCAGCACCGTCCGCGCCTGCGCTCGCACCCGCGGCGAAGTGGAAGACGCGCGCAAAGCTCGATCCAAACAATATGCCAGATTGAAATGGAAAGTTGCGCGAGATTTCTGCCGTTACAATTGAAAGTGGCCACTTACTGGTTACGGGCCGACTGTCAGTGTAATCTTGTTCGCGCAGCAGAAGACACGTTTGTAATTCGCGAAAGTCAACCGGCGTTTATGTCGACGACAGGAAAGCTAGCCGTTATTACTTGATTGCAGCATGAAATGGATGAATCGTCATTACCGGCAATGCCGGCCAATGTTCCACTAAAACTAGAAAACATGCCGGGCTGAGGGTGAAAAAGGAATTCTACGATAATTCTTGATTCATCGGGTCAGGTAATGTCAGATAAGTAAAAAAACTCCATAAAACAAAGTTATTAAAAATCGAAAATGTGTGATGCTAAGTAGTTTTTAAACCTTTTTGCATTTTTTTAGCTTTTAACCTCGCGTATAATGAATTTTATAGCAACTAATTTATAGAAATAATTACAGGATAAAATAAGAATATGAATAATTATAGGAGTTTCTATAAATATTCTCAGACCAGAATTAGATATATGTAGTATAATAACCTTTGTGACATACATAGACACGTGACGAATATCTAGTGTAAATATCAATCCCACCATGGCGATCCGCGTCGTCACGCACAGTCCTTGTCTTAATAAAGGACCGCAGGATCGCCCCACTAATTAGGATTGCGTGCGCATCGATCCCCACTCGATAGCCATCGAAGGAGATCGATGCGGGCCGTCGATAGATCACTCTACGTCTGGAAGCGATCTAGTAAAGACGCGTTCGCGAAGTGTCCGTTCGACGAAAACCGGCGCGTATTCGAGAGGCCAAACCGGTCTGTTGGTTAAGACAAACCGTCTACCCAACCTTGTTACGTACTTGCCTCAAACTGAGGAGTCGCGATCGCAAACCGCGTCGCGGCATAGTCGATACGAAAATTCACCGGAAGCGCAATACGGACGTAACTGCGTAGTGGTCAACTGCGAAACAAATAAATTTTAAGGTAATATTTATCGAAGAAGTGTAACTTGCCTCATGCAAGCCGTGGGTTACGCCTTAGACCATATATACTAATAGACCCGGCATAGGTATAGTATGTGTATAGGAAAACCGAGAATTCAGTGTCCGAAAGATGATGGGACACTGTGACGTCACAAGATAAGTCTTAAGATAATTTCTTTCCATGTACTGTGTACATGGCGCACCCGCTGACCTCCCTCTCCCCATGTAAGCCAAGCGTATATAGTCACTGTCGATGAGCATAGCTTGTACATCTTTTGAAAATGTGACGTCACAGTGTCTTTCAGCTGATTTCATCTTTCGGACACGGAAAATTATCTACGCCGTGTCTATAGGTATATATGGTCTAAGGGTTACGGAGTTTAGAAGCACGAAAATTAAATAGGACGACGCATCCGTGACGAATCGTCGGAGCGTGACAATACAAACGTTCAAGCGCCGTTCGCGCTAAACAATAAAGAATTTCGTCGAATGGATCGGGTTTACCGTGAAATTCAAAGAGGATTCTGTCGTCTGGCGGAATACGTGGATATTATCACGCAAATATTCGCATAATTTTGTTTGGACCATTGAGATACCATATGTAACATGGTGTCAAATCGGCCTGGTTTAGCCGGTAAAGTAGATTTCCTGTTTTTTATAAACCTGCAAATATCTCGGAAACTATGCGAAATATGGCAAAATATCAAGAGACCTTTTTTGTAGGAAATTGAATTTCCTATAAAAACGTTAAAACTAAACAAAACTAAACTAAAAATAAAATAATTTTTTTGAAAGTACTACTAGACTACCCCTGGATTTTTGTATGCGTGGTCGGCCCGGCCTGAAGGCCGGGTCTCTCCGCCCCCTCTCACTCACTCTGTTCACATAATCTTCCCATTGTAGGTGTCTTCCAGAATTTGATCTTTTCAGAACGGGGCCTTTACGTTCCCCCGACCATTATTTCGGGGGAGAGGCAGTTGTTCTGCAAATTCATCGAAATATAAATATACTCGGAAACTGCGCAGCCGATAGAAAAATGTCATACGACATAAATTATTGGAAATTTAATTTTCTACAAAAAAGGTCTCTTGATATTTAGCCATATTTCGCATAGTTACCGAGATATTTGCAGATTTATAAAAAACAAGAAATCTACTTTACCGGCTAAACCAGACTGATTCGACACCATGTTATATATACATTTTTTCCTTAAAATAACCCCAAGAACACAAATATAACCTCAAAACGAGGGGCCACGGAAATCGTAATCTCCCCGGACTACCTCTAGGGGGTCCCTGGAATACCTTAGAGTACCCTAGAAATCTGGCCGAAACATGGGTGTGCGCGGTACGGGTTTTCACCCTTATATGAGGCTCATTCGAAAGAGGAAGGTGCAATGAAGGTGGCTCAGCCGCTTTGTTATATGAAATGATGCATATATTTTGTAATATAAGTGTTAGATGTAAGCCAAAATTGATGATGTCCAGCCATGTAATACAAACCATTTTTATGCCATTGGATGAGTTTTCTGGATGCTATCGTGGGCTGAGCCCCCTTCATTTAACCTTCCTCTTTCGAATGAGCCCTTGTCCAGAGAAAAATATGCTGATATAAGGACCCACACCCATGTTTCAGCCAGATTTTTAGGGTATTCTAGGGACATCCCAGAGGGGGTCCTATCCCCTTAAACACGTCCATCCGGAAGTACGGCCGGACCGGTTAACTGTTGCTATTTTCGTGAATCGCTTGACGGAATACACAATTTCGTTTGGACAATTGAGACCCCACTCGGATCACCTCTGCGTGCCCCGCTGGTATCTCTTAATTGTACCTCTCGCCATTGTACGGAAATCGCGAATAGGCGTCAACTGCGTTCATCCAGAGCATACCGGCCGGACCAGTGCCCACTGCTATTTTCGTCAATCATCTCTCGATTGGGTGAACTGACTATGCACGACCACGGTCACTGTATCGACACCGGAGGTTACTCCAATTCCACAGTACGTGCCAAGGAGTACCTCTTGGCTGTGGCGTAGTAGCCGGGGTCTGGTGTATGTCTCTATCCGTATGCCTCATCTGAAATCAGTCGATCGCACGTTTTGTCTCTAGCCCTTATACGGGCACCGCCCGGACTGATATAAGTGCTAGATACAAAATCAGGGTAACCAAACTTCGTTCCGATCCGGGATCCCACCGTGTTTTCTCCTGTATAACATAACCTTAACTCGGTTTCACGTCGCATGACTTGTACGCACCCAAACGAATAGGCATAACCACGTCCATCTGGAGCAGTTCAGCCGGACCGGTTGATTGTTGCTATCTTCGTGGGACTGGTTGTGAGAAGGTACTGGACTTTGCACGACTGGGGCTTCTCTATCGACCCGGAAGTTACTCCAAGTCCACGATTAGTGCCGAAGAGTACTTCCTCGGTGAGGCGGAGGAACCCAAGTCTGGTGTTGGTCTCCGCTCGTACAGGTTATCCGAGAAGTAGGCCGACCGTACGAATGGTCTGGCCGGTCCGCCATCGCCTATTCACGTTACATAGAATAAGGTTCGATTCGCGAAGAAGCGCCAGGAGTCGAATCACGGTAAATCATTATACATTCGTTGAATAGGGATCTTGCGAAACAGGCGTGGAGCCGATAAAAATTGCGCAGTGACTGCGGTAATTAGTTAGGTTTGTATTTAAAGTGTGAGAGCCGGTTATAATATATTGTCATCCGAGACACGCCCATCTTGGGACCGATTCCCAGAACGGTACGAGCACGAACCGGTTAAAATGTATAAACAATAACAAGAATATACTATTCTCCAGTACTCTGAATTTCGCCCAACCTTTCCGCCATCCATTACACTTCTGATTATATCAATTTTCTAAAAATCGATTTTTGTGTTACGACAAAAAAAATGTTCAAACAAACGGTAATCAGTACTTGTATAATAACAGAAAATGTACAAAAACCCTTCTTATTCAATAAAACGTTTTCGACTGCGACTAATGTGATAATGACAACGATAATACACCCTGTGCAATAAGGACAGATTTACAGTAACGAAAATATCTTTTAACACATTTTTCTATCTAATGCTTACAATGTTTAGTTTATATAGACCTAGGTTGGTGAGGAATAGCCAATGTACAGAGTTGAATTATGAATGTTGACCGTGAAATGCGCTGTTAATTTATACTTGAATATCAATTGTGGTCCA
Source organism: Lasioglossum lativentre (assembly GCA_916610255.1). Classification (NCBI taxonomy): domain Eukaryota; kingdom Metazoa; phylum Arthropoda; class Insecta; order Hymenoptera; family Halictidae; genus Lasioglossum; species Lasioglossum lativentre. The sequence continues at coordinate 26,004,579 of OU744357.1, read as the reverse complement.
CGTGACACGTCGAGCAAACCGTTTTCATTAAAGTAATATACGAAAGGAGAGTAGAATTTAGAGCAATTTTCCATATCGGACTTGTACGTTTGCTTGGGTTGAAGTTGACGAGATCCTCGGCAACGGGCACATTTGAAAATAGAACCGAGTGCTCGAAACTTCTCAAGGCCTCGCGGCTGAGTACGGGTAACAAATTTACATGGCCACAGCCACGGCATCCGGCATCCGGCATCCGCTTGCTCAATGTTTTTATCGTATGCGAGAGCGCATGTACGAGGTATGTTCAAAAAGAAACGGGAATGAGATCATTATTTTTCTAAGTTTATACAACTTTAAATGATGTACATATGTCAATTTTCAGCCATTTTCGTTCCAGCATGATGTAAGCGGTTCAAAAATGTTTTTAAATATTAAAGACATAGCTACTACCCCGCATTAGGTGCCGCCCGGCGCGGCGTTAGGGGAATTCCCCCAGTCAGTCTACAAGCAGTTTACAGATACGAAACTCAATGATTTCAGGTACTTTTAACATTATGCACTATATAAGTAATTCCTTATTTTTATAAAACCTGTCATACAGTTTCTACAACTTATTGTTAGACTGCATCAATAATTTTTCATTTCAGACTTCATGACCTCATTGTGTAAATTCTCAAGAAATAATATGTTATATCCAGATTGTATTTCGCTCGCTGAAGAACGAGTATATCAAATTATTGAAATTCGTGTTCGTTAAGTATCGCATGCATGAATGAATATTATATAAATTTGTAAATATGAAATTGTCACAGTATGTACAGGGTGTACCACAATTCCTACAACTCCCTGAAATCGGCGGTTTCTGGGGTCATTTGAAGCGACATTTTCCTTTTCCAAAATGTGCGCTGCGGCTTTGTTTAGGAGTTAGTAACGAAAAACCCGGTCCAATTAGAGCGCGACCTAGACGCTTGTTGGCAAAGTTGGTCCTCTTGATTATTGACCAAAATCCTAATCTAGTAATTGAACGTTCCCACACGATACAATCTTACCGCTCGGATTATATCAATTAAATTATACTAGTTACGAGGCCTACTAACAATCCAATAGTCCAAACAGAGATTTATTCAACCTAGTGGCTCCCCACTTTCGCACTGGGTTCGTCCACGAAAACTATACCATCCTAGCGGCTCCCTGATTATGTACCAGGTTCGTCCGCATCCTAGCAGTGCCCTGATTACATGACTAGGCATCAGGTTCGTCTGCGTTTCATCCAAACTCCCAGCGGCTCCCCAATCTCGCATTGGGTTCGTCCGCGCTGTTCTATAACCTCCTAGCAGCTCCCCGATTTAGCATCAGGTTCGTCTGCGCTTGAATCCAATCCTAGAGGCTTCCTGACTTCGCGTCAGGTTCGTCCTCGACGATTGTAATCCTAGCAGCTCCCCAATCTTGCATTGGGTTCGTCCGCGCACTTAACTAACAAATAGTAACCATATTCCAAGGGTAACAGTCCTGGATCGTAACAGAAATGACAAAGTTATGACGATTCCAGGAGAACGATATTTCGGAGTATCGATGCCAGTACAAAACTTTACTGAAATTAAAGCCTTACAAAAATACGTGACGTAGGCAAAATCTCGAAAACAACATGACCGATTGCTCTGAAGATTTAATAACAAGCTATTCCACAAACTATTCCCTATCATCGGTACCAAACGTATATTCTTACGTTGAATTTATCATACTTTTTTATTGAAAAATTACCGAAAAAGGTCGAACTATGCACTTTATGTATTCGTCATTTTACCAATTTTCAAGATAAAGTTTTTTTTTGTTGGAGCGGTACCGATAACACTACAGATTAAGAATTATCTCGATTATGTTGGTTCTTATTAAACCTGTATTTATTGTGAGCGAGAAGAAACCAAAAATTTTTAGCTTTTATCATACAATCCTATAAATTTTGACCGGAAAATGCCGAAAATGCAAGTTTTAATCTTGTGAATCCACTGGTTCAAAAGTTATGCGTGTTTAAAGTAGAGCGCTTTGCACCGTTTTTGATAGGTAAGGGCGCTGCCATGTTGGTATGTCACTACATAGTCACTAGCGTCGCGCTTCGTTTAAAAAGCGGATCCGCTACATGACAGCACAAGCACGCGGTGATGTCGATAATGTAGAGCGGCTATCTTTGCGATGTACACTTTGTTCTGGGACACCAACGAGATACTGTTAGAGACTGCCAGCTTTAGGGGTGATTGTGTCACTCGAATAATTCTGTAGGGAGTTTGTCACTAGTGCGACATTCCCCTAGTCCGCGCCTAGGGAAAGCGCGTATATGGAGTTATTCTCCCTGCTCCCACGGCTGGGAGTCCTGGGAGCAGTGTTCCGATTGTGCCAGCTTTTTTTGCGCATGCGCGGCAATTTCAGCCTCAGTAACGTAACCTTTTCGATGAAATCGGGTAGCTTGAGCACCCCGCAGACTTTTAAAAAATTATTAGCTACGCAAAAGGAAGCTAATGAATCTATATTTAATTTGTTTCTTTTTTAAGATTTTACATCTGTCACAATAGAAAAAATGCGTTCGGCCTCCGCATTTGAGTGGGGAAAAGACAAAACTATTTCAATTAATAATTTTAAAGTTGGAAACATGTCTTCCCCATCGAAATTTTTAAATTTTAAAATATTATGCCACATATCATCTATTTCTAATAAAGCTAACTTTTCCTTGGATTCTTCATCAAAACATGATGGTAGAATTTCCCATTCAAAAGCTAATTGTGTAATATCTAAAAGGTTTACACGTTTGGCGATGCCAGATAGATCTTGAACTTTTTCCCTGCCTTTATCGTATAATGCTACCGATGCATCCAAAAACAACAAATCTTTAAAAAGTGAATCTTTCAAAGACAGACGTACAAGCATCTCTCGAATTGCAGTAATATAAAAGTTTAAACATCGGGACCGAATTTGTTTGGCACATTCCAACTCTAATGACTCTAAAATTGTTTTGCATTCCGGTCCAACATGTACGTCTTTTAATTCTAGCAAAATTTCTGCTTTATTTAAATCTAATGTAGTAAAATCTTCCAAAAATTGAGGTTTAATAAAATTTTTCCCTATTTGTTTAATTAGCTGAAGGCTAGTCTCAAATAACTTATGCAATAAGTCTAACGATACATTTTTGTAAACAAAGCCACCTGGTGGTTGATAATTTTAAAATATTACGTTGCTGTACCCCGAAAAAATTTTGAAATTCCCCCAAAATTGCACTCCTCTTAGCACTGGCCGAAGTATAAGTTGCAACTCCTCTAATTAAATGTTCGCACTCCGGAGGCAATTCATCGCAAGACTTACTAGAGATAATAGCGGAAGTGTGACAAATACACCTTATTGTAACTAAATGAGGTACTTCGATTTGTAAATGGGTCATAAATGAATTATTACAACCAACCATAACTGCTGCATTGTCGCATGCAATTCCGACAATATTTTTTATTGGAATTTCTTTACTATCTAAAAGATTTTTAAAACTTTGAAATATACTATTCGCGGAACAATCATCACCGTTTAAACGAATAATATCTAATAACTGCATGCATACTTTATTATGTATCGGTGATATGAATTGTACTAATACACACATTATTTTTATGTTAGTAATGTCGGTTGTTTCGCCTATTAAAACTGAAAATTTACGGGTTTTTAAATGATCAATAAGTTGATCGACTTCGCGCTTGGCAATTACATTTTTAACAATATAAGCACACTTATCTCGAGCAAGTGTAAGGTCTTGCACAATTTCGGGTTTCTGGCAAATATCTTGCATTAGTGCGTCAGAGTGGGGGGTCGAGTCGGCTCAGCGAGCGGAGGGGAAAAAGCCCACGGCCCACGATTCTGGCCTCACTGCCTGGGAGAAGGAAGTGTTTCGAGAACACTCGTGAGGACTCGCTGTCAAGACTCGCAGTCCTTGATCGAGCATTATTTCCTTCACTTGTTTTTATACATAATTGTTTCAAAAATTGATCTGTAGGAACAGAAATATGTTGAAAAATAGGGCCACGTTTATTTAACATACTATGCCCAATAATAATAAAGTCTGTCTCCCGGGCCCTCTCTACCGCCTCCTTCTCTGTCATGACCTCCTCACAGAAGGAGACCACTGCTTATGTCCTACACTTATATCGTGTTTATGTCATTTTAATCAGAAAAATGCCACAAACAAGTTAGTGAAAGTCCCATAAGAAAATAATGAAAAATAAAACAGTTTTGTAATTGAATTAGTAATGGTTCACACCGATATACCCGACACGGTATCGGATTACGCGGCATGTTTACACTGACCGGCGACCGAGGCAGCTCGAGCTTTCTCCTCCACCCAGTAAAAGGGGTAAGCGAAGGGACTTAGATCGACTACCTCTGCGAGACTTAGATCGCGACTTTACTATACTCCCCAAAGCAAGCATGCCCGGACAGCACCTCCGCGTCAGGCGGTAGTAGAGCCTTCCCCGCATCACGCACCACACAAACATTTAAAAATTTCGCATTTGATTCCATTAGACTATTAGTTGTTATCGTTGAAATTGTATATTTACACATACACGAATAGAAATACGTAAAAAGCCGTATTGTAAATTTTAGTACTTTATGTAAATTAAATACCAAAAATTTCTGTTATAAAAAAATTTGTAAATTCACAGGTTTGTAAATAGGATAACATATAAATTTCATTAACTTCAAAAAGTACACTGACAAAATATGTTTATTATTACATGTATATGAAAATATACTGACTGATAATAAATTTCGCTTAAAATGTAATTAATAGTAAGTTGAATTATTTTCGTATTACGTAACAGACACGAATGTGGTAAATGAAAAATATATGGTGACCTATATTTGTATTTTTTAATTTTGATAAGATTGCAAGCAGAGGCAAACCAAAGTTTGCAACACTTTTCGGCAAAAAAAAAGTATTATTTAAAATAATATAAGTATGCATTTTTTCGAAATATATTCGCTGTAAAACGAAGAATAAACTTAGTGGTCGCAGCTTGAGTAAGATGTTTTGGGACACGTTGTATATATGTGTGTATGTACGAAGGAACAGCAAGGACTTTCGCTTTCGAAAGCTGTGCCACTTATCGATTGACTTTCTTCTCTTCCGCCATCGTTCATTTTCTATCCAGTTCTGTCGCAGACTATACTCACGGATGTTTACTGTATTTCACTTTTATATTGTCACCTTACGACACTCTTTACTTTTCCTTTTTCTAGAGAACTACTTTCATTTAACGTGTTAATTTAAAGTTCATTACGATATGTGAACTTTCTTTTTACGAATTCTTCAAACTTAAGAACAGTTTCTTAGTAACGGCTAAAGCGTCTCATTCTTTCGAATTATTAAATTTTTTTCTTTACATTGTTTATGAAAAATAAATGTCACAGTAATTATAGTGTAGCATGATATAATCGTATTAAAAGTAAATAGAAAATAACGTAGTAAACTGCATGCTAATTATTATTATAGTATTCGTTATTATTTGCAACTTTCGGAAGTCTAAATAACAAGTAAAAGTATAACTACAATGATAAATATTAAATGCGTATTTTTTATGAATAAGGTACGCAAAATATTATATGATGTTTTTATTTCTTGATAAACCGTCAAAAGATGGTTTATTGATAGATTGTCTTTTTTAATACAACAACTATAATCGGTGTAAAAAGTATTCGTACGCCCTTTAAAACCGAATAAAAACGAATGTTAGAAAGATTAATTTATTAAGTACTGCGTAAATAAATTTTTCTAAGCATTGCTATTGCGGTTGTAATTGCAAAGAAAAAAGTAAAGTTCCCGACTTTTAAGTTTTTTATCTTCGCCTGTAATGAAAATTTACAAAGTGCCTTTTGTAGATCCAGCTAAGCTATACATGTTATATATTATTGCGAAAACTATTTTGTTTTTTTTCGAAAACTATTGTGATTCGACAAAAAGTGGAAGAGGAAAAAGTTATCCTGTTTTTTTACAAGTAATGTAATGGTGTCTGTAATTTTTCTTTATCTACATTATCCTTCTAGCAATGGAGGTGACCTTCAATTTTTCAAATGGGATGCTATGTATTTTTTTATATCATACGAAAGCGTGTGCCAAAACGAATTCATGATTGACGTTCTGCGTCAATCAATATCGATGAAACTTTGTACATGTATAATACATATACATATAACTTACTTAGATTTACAAAAGGCATGTTTTAAATTTTCATTATAGGAACAGATAAAAATATTTAAAAGTCGTGACCTTTTCTAATGTTTGAAACGAATCCCAAACAATACAAACGACTCAGTTCAACCGCTCTTCATTTCTGATTTATCACTTTTAATTGAATAAAATGGCCTGACATTGGCAAAAACTGTAAAAATCAATTTATCGAATATCTCGAAAACTAGAACCAATTTTAAAAAACGGATTGAAGATTCGGATACAGCGCTCCAAATTACACTCGCTCCAATTAAAATTGGGATTTCTATATACGCGTATATACATATAACTTCAGTAGTAGATGTATAAAACATAGATGAATAAACAAACTTGCTTTGTTTATTCGACTAGGGCATTCATATAATACCACAACAATTCATTTCGTTCGACAAGTCCAGTGATCAAAAGTAAGTTTAAAGCCATTTGCCTTGTAATATTGTAATATTAACAACTACATAATAGAAAACAAATAATAATAGTAATAAAACTAACAAAATTTTTAAACATCAAAATTGTAATCACAAAAATATAGAATTAAAACTGTTGTCAACCCAGTTTCTTCACTTGTTTATTTATTGTTCAAAAATATACCAACAATTCTCTATCCCCTTTAGTAGATATTTATAAAAATTCATTGCTGCTTTAAAATAAAGTTTCAGTTTGTGAAAATTATAATAAGTAAGTAATTATCGTGTACATTAGTATTTAAACTTTTTTCTGTCCGCCACTGTATTTACGACGCGCACCCCATGTATTTTATGTACACCCATAAACACCGGAAATTCAGCTGCACGTGATTTCAGTTACGTCGTGGTGCACCTTATATGTTCTGCATAGTGAAGTCTTCCCTCTAACACTATGAAGGAGAGTGTACGGAAATCGTCGGGCATTCAACATACCTGTATTGTATTGTATTTGTATGTATGAAAATGCTACACGTACTATTATAATATAAGAGATATATCTCTTGTTCAATTTCATAAAATTATTCAATAATAATTCGAGTAAGTATACCTATCACTGTTCTGAAGTCTGAGAAAGCTTGCTGGGTAAAGTGATCGTTAATTAGAAGGAACACAGGGGAACAACGAAGCGCAACGAATGACAAAAAACAAACGTATTCTCGAAGTCGTTGCCGTAAACGTGAATCTCATAGTGATTTCATTTTCTTAATTACGTACTCCATGCACGAGCGCGGTTCTTGCGCCGCGACGCGACGCGACGACCCATGGTTTGTTCGCTTACATTTTCCACGTTGATTGCGTTGTTTCGTGACCGAGTCAGAGTCACCAAGACATCTCTCTACCGCTACGTGATCCTTCTTTCGTAGAGAAAACGCTGGGCTGCAAGATAAATCATGGATGGCGTGGCTGACTCGTAATAATGAAACGTTAGAGAGATAGAGAGAGAGAGAGAGAGAGAGAAAACCCAGCGGGAAATGGTAGACCAGTTGAAGAAGCAAGAGGAAAGGATAAAATATAGCCGAACGTCTACCATTTGGACTCTGCACACGACCTTAGCTACCAACGAATCGTGCATACAACGCCAACGTCCGCTTATGTTTTCGACGTTGCAGATACATAGATTACTACATCGTAATTCCCCTTCATTTTCAATGACTTTTCGAGTTTGCAAGCGGTTACAACCACAAAATTACTGTATTTTCGACTTTGAAGTATTTTCTTTCAGTGATTTATAGATACTATTTTAGCGTTGAGTATTTGTTGGCTTCAGGCCGAAATTGACAAGTTGCGTTAAGGGGACGGGTTCGGGTGGTCGCCTAGATCGTCTAGGTCGTCTAGGAAGCTAAAGAAATTATCATTTTCAGAATTCTTTTCTAACAAAATAAATAAGATAACAATCTGTGGTTTTCGGAATTTTGTTGTATTATTCTTTGAACGTATAAATACTGTATTGGTTCTGTTTAGGCCCAAATGTTGTAAACGTCAGCGTTCACCAAAAATTCTATTTAGTCGGTGCGGTGGGACATCTAGCCCCTCGGCTCTAAATCTTAAACGAAAAACTCAAATGTATTGTTGAACTGCTAAATGTTTAACTAAATCGTTCGTATATTTGTTTCACACAATGTCGCGAAATTTTTCCACACTCACGATCACTGTTCACATTTGTCAACACGTAGCTATGCACTAATAACAATTGCAATATCACTTGTATTGCAGCACAAATCACGGTAATGAGGCAATGCAATCAGTCGATTGCGGATTTTATACAGTTGTAGCAAAATTGAGTAGGTGCATTTTAAAACAGTAGAGAGATTAAAATAATTTAAAAACACCAATGTATTATTTTCAGCTTGGTCAAATGACTAAAGTAAAAATCAAATATCCGTCTGGCTCCTGTCCCTTGCAATAGCAGCAGCCAACTTTCATTTTGCATAAAAATCCGCAGGTCTAGTGATTAGTTTAAATATGACTATTAAAAACACACATTTTAGCAACCGTGAGATTTGAATTCACAAGTCTTTGGAGATTTTACTGAAAAGTTTAGGGAAAACATTATGCGTGTCGAAAATGCACACTGTAGCACACTTACGAAAACGATGGGGTGAATAGAAGAAAAAAAAGGATACGAGAGGGACCGCTGTAAGACTAGAATTTATGGCAATCACATGTTTCGGTTTTCTTGCAGATTGGTACGCAAGCCTGTAATATATTAATTATCGACTAATACGGATAAGAGTATTAATAAACTAAAAAAAATCGGGTGTGGCTGTGTCGGGGCACACGGCCGTTGGTTTAACGTGATACGTTTTTGTCCTTTAATACACTTATTATTATTTTTAAGTCTATCGATATCTACAAACTCTATACACAACACACGAATCACCGCGTTCTATACACAAACACACGAATCACCGCACTCTATACACAACACACAAATCACCGCGTGTAAGCGCTTTGGGAACCCCAAAATTTCTATTGTTTGGGTACCCGAATGTCATAGATCCCGGGTTCCCAACCCGATTTCGACTTCGGGTACCCGAGTATCGTGAATTATCGGGTTCCGACCCGACCCGAAACTCAGATATTCGAAATGTTATTTTGAATTTGGCAGCATCCTCGGTCGGATCCAATGTTTATAGGTAGACATTTCAGCCAGCAAGACCGAGTCGATGTGATTGCACACATCGCTTCGGGGCCAGTGTCCTTGCCCCACCCGGATCCGGGTAGGAGATACCGATGCTGAGGTAAAGACCGAAATGAACTGTCTCGGTCTAATCCTCGACACCCGCTGGCGCTTTGAAGCGCATTTCGACCGGTTGGCCCCCTGACTGCAGAGGGCGGCGGCCACCCCAGACGGGTTGCTGCCTAATATCGGATGGCTCAATGTAAGGACCCGCCGTCTCTACGCGGGGTTGGTGTATTCGATGGCCCTTTATGGGGCCCCTATATGGTACCGGGAGTTAGCGGCTAGCCGGCGCAGTCTCGCACACGCGGTACGTGTGCAGCGCCGGCTGGCCCTCTGGACCAATGTCTGCGGGGGCGGCGTGGACCCTCGCGGGCATAATTTCCCCGAAATTTTGTCGGAGGAGCGGACTGCCTGTCATAGGCTAGCCTCCTCCATCCGTCGTGGAGAGGTTAACCCGGAGGGGGATGAGGTAGAAATGCGAAAGCACCACGCTCGGGCAAACACCTGGCTTGTTGGGGGCGGCAACTGGTCGGTGCGACCTCTCATTACTGGTCGTGGTCGACCACAGGAGGCCGGGCGCTCGGGATAGACTCCCAAGGGCCACACGACCCACCATGAGTGGGGCGCACTCCGCCGCCGGGAGGTGAGTGCGTTGGGCCCATCCCCGTGGGAGACCGGTCGTACCGGCGGAACGGGACCATTGTTCGGCTCCGCCCCGTCCGGGGCGATCGGTAGCTGCCCATTATTCTGTGGCGATACTTGGGGTTGGAAAGAGGTCGGGTCAAACTGGAACACGCCTCCAACAACCTCTCTTTTCGCGCCCGGCGACCTCTTCCTGCAACCGGGGCGTGGCCACGGTCAGGTCGGGACATCGGGCGGGTGACCGGTTCGGGGTCTCCTGTAAGAGTAGGTTTTATGGGAGGGAGCTTCACTCCCCCCAAATTATCATGAGGTGGGAGGAACGCCAGTGTCGTTCGGTTTCGAAATCTTAGCCTTGCGAATTCTTAGTGCTGCCTCCTAGCATCGCCACTCAGTCAACTACACGCAACAGCTCCCTACTTACCAATATGGCAACGTCCTCACCTGTCAAAAACAGTGAAAATTAGTGAACTTTAGACGGGGATAACTTTTTAACGAGTGAACTCCGCAGGTTGGAACTTCGATATTTGGAGTTTTCTCGACAAAATGAACAGGATTAGACATAAAAAAGTGAAAAATCTCTGGGTTCCCAAGTGATAGTTTAACCAAAAACTTTCCTATTTGCATTGACATTGTAATCGATACGCAGCCATTTAAATTATGCCGGCTGCCTCGACCCTCAGTCCCCCTTTGTCGTTTACGCGCTGTCCTTCTTTATCTCCACAGCTCCGAAGTTTTAACACTATCGGGGAGAAGACTGTACCTCGTTCTAAAAGGGTAATCTAAATACTTTTTTATAACGGTAGAAATTACAATCTGAGAAAAAAGATTTTTTTTAAGTCATAGATTGTTACATTACTACTGTGGTTTCACAAACCACAGTTTCACTCTGTTCTAAAGTAACAGTATTTCGAAGTCTGCCATTATGCGTCTATTTCGATATTTTTTCAGATGTATGCAACATACATACCTACATCGTTACAGCCATTAAAAATGGTGTACTGTGTAAAACATACAATAATTTATACAATAATATAAAAATTACATTGTATTATCTTGAAATATGTACAAATATAAATGCAAAATTTGATAACACTTGATCCATAATAGTCTAAAAATTTTGTACGTCATAAATCGTCCAAAATTGACGATTCGGAGCGAGAATATCCCGTTAATTTCAAAAGTAGTTTATAATGTATTTGAAATAATGAATTCAAACAAATTTTCCACCAAACACATTAAGTTTATAAATAATACCGAAGTAGCAAGAATAAGTTGTTAGTATACTTGCGATTGTAATATAGCTTTCTGTAATAACATACAAAAGGTTTCACTAACTTCACGGCATAAGATGTCTGCAGATTTATCTCCTAACGCTGCTTGAGCAGAATTAACTCTACCAAGCTGTAACAACAAACCTGTAGTATCTTCTGCTAATGGTGGAAAAGCTAAACATATTCGCGTTAAAGCTGGTAATACAGGCATAAATAAAATTACACGATCTTTAGCAGATAATACTCCTAAGAGTGTTACCATAGTATTGATTGCTAAACGAGAAACACTTAAAGCCTTTGGTAGAGCATACTGAATTGCAAGATGCGATGCCAAATCTACAGCAAATATTTGCTTCTCTGATTCTGGTTGAGATAACAATTCAGGGATCCAATCAAGACATATGTGCATAGATGGAATACCAGTAACGGTGATGGGTAACAATTCTCTCGGGTAACCCTATTAAGAGAAAAATGACATTAATTTTAAAATATATAGATTTCAACTTTCTAAACTAATTCTCCGCAATAATTATACTGTGGATTTTAATTTAATGTGCATTTAATTTGCATGTACATAAATAAATGAATTAAAAGTGCCCTTGCATCAAATTTAACTGGTGCTAGACATTCAATAACTCATTTAATAATAGTTGTAAGAAAAAAAAGGAAGGTATATAAACATTAAAATTGGATTATTTAATATTGTTCTGTTTTCCATATGCAAAGTTATATGCAAAATCACATGCAAAAAATTTTTTAATTTAGTGAATTGCAGTTATTAGGGCAAATGCTAGATGACTTTTTTTTAATAAAGAGATAAGTCTAATTTATTTTTGTACAGTAATGATATACTACCACACATGTTGTCCTTAAGTTTTTGTAAATTTTGATATCAAGTATGGCATAGTTAACAAAATTTTAATGAATAAGCAGTTATACAATTTCAAAATATAGTGTGTCTACGTTTAACGATACAATAATTTCCCTCGTAATGCATTCCGAATACAAATAGTTGTCAAATGGGAATTCAATTACTCAAGAGGACACATTTGTTAATCATGATGAATTTTTCTCCGTTATCCATTTAAGAGATATATAAGCTCTGCTTCAAAATTGTTAAACATCTTAAATGGACATCACCATGATATATTATATCATCACTATATCATGAATATGCATAGGCATGCACAGTCGCAACGAAAATTTCATTATGATAATATTTTGATTCTGTTAACATACTTGGAAGTGAACCAATTTGGCCAATGATGGATCCGCTATAAAAACTTGATGCAAGTACGAACAAATGATACTTCGAATTTCTCTTAAGGACCACATTTGCCCAGGAGTTTCTCTATCTTCCTTTGTTTCTAAACATGCCTCCAATAAAATTTGAACGGCAGCACTTTCTTGCCCTGCCACTAAAGCTGTTCTTAAATCTTCTCTTTCAGTGTCACTTGATAACTGGCCAATTTTTTCAGTCAATGGTTTGTCTTGTATATGCCTAGATAACTGTGATCGAGAAGCTGCTAATGCAGCTTGCAAGATTCTAAAAATTAAATTTGTTGTTAAGTAATTTTGTTTCTCCCTTTAAGAATACTTAAATTTATAAAAAAAACGTACCTTATAATAATGGATAAAATTGGAGCACATCTAAATACCCTTGTATCACATCTCAATACTTGTAAGGGATCCAAGACAATATTTTCTTGTGTTAGAAATACGTTTTTTATAATGGAATTCTCTATTAATAGTGCGTTTATAGATAATACCCACAAGCATCTTGGAAGCACGGTATTTAATCTAAGCCACACTTGTTTATATAATTCTGAAAAGTTAAATTAACATCTGCATGAGAATATTGAAATTTAAAAACTTAACTTAAAAATTTAAACGTCAACTAACACTTTCAAAACAGAGGCTATAGACGGATGAAATGGTCAAAAGTTCCCCCAAACCAAATTGATCTTTGGTCACAGAATTCGATAGGGCTCCCAAAGAAAACCCTCTGTGACAAGTTTCAAGATGGTACCCCTACCACAAAGGTAGTCATAGTGTAGACTTGGTTTTAGTAATTATGCCCTACTTCTTCTGTTCTGCTCAACAAAAAGTTACGAAAAAATTCATGAACGCATATACATGTTTAAGATATACTATTAACTTCTTTTAATTAAAAAGGTGTCGTTGGCCAAAAGTGATTACTAATATTGTTCTCGCGGTATGAATAGGGTCATTTAGTCGTATAAGTACTGCTGGTATTACTTTGAGACCAGCGGTATAGACAACTGACCATAATAGCGTTGCGCTCGACTCGCCTCTGCCTGAAACGGGGATACACCGCGTCCTTTTCCGGCTCATTGTGATGATTATATGCAAAACGCCATTCTGTTCAAGGACTTATTTTGAAGGGGAAACTTCAGGGAATATAACCATATTTTTTCAAAATTTACATTACTGGCCAAATTCGAAAAGAACGTAAAAAATGAATTTGTTTACATTTTTCGACATTATAAAGTTAATTATCGAGGTTGAACAAATTATTTTATAATAGCCCAATTCTTTCCGAATAAAACAAAAAAAAATATAGCTCAATCGGACAAACAGTTCCTGAGATGAAAATTCGTAAGTGAGACCTGTTTTCGCCAAAATGGACAAAAATCGCAAATTTCAAAGGCCCATTTCTAAAAAAATTTGAAACCGGCAAAATGATGATTTAACCCCCCCCCCCCCCCCCCTAATTTCACATGGATTACAATATATTTCAATTAGAACAAAATCGGTGATGGGGACCGCAAAAAGTGATCGATTCGGCATGGGATGACCGATTTGTTATTTTATTAATTACAATAAACCCCATAAAGAATTTTTTTTAAATTGAGAACAACGTTTTCGACAACACCTCACTATTGAATTAATATAAATCTGGTTCCTTTTAAACTACAATAAAAAACTATGAATCTTTTGGAATTTCCAATTTTTTTAAACACGTTCGCCTACTCCGAAAAATACACTAATAATCGTCATAAGACGCTAGTACCATAAAAATATAAATGTGGCATTTTGATAAGTTCAATATAAATTTAGCAATTTGCTATAGACAGTTTTCTTTGGAAGGGGCCTATATTTAGAAATTACAAGTAGAGTAAAAATAATGTGTACAGGGTGGTGATAAATTATTGTTCAGTAGTCAATTAAGTAATGTCTCGATATACACATGTATGTGAAAAAGATGTACATGATATTTGTGAAAAATTGATCTCCACTACCGCGAGGTGCATCCACTAAACTCTAAGGCAGAGGCGGAGAACTTCTTCCCTGCTTTTGGTCTCCCACTCTTCAGCACCACTCCTAGCTTTGAGAACAGGGGAAAGAAACAGTGTGCGACCCTTTGACCGCTAGTTCTCCGACTCTGCTCTAAAGGAACACAAGGCAGATATGTCGGTGAAACAATACTAATCTAATGACAAAAGTTTTTTGTTTCTAATAATTTTTTATGAAACTCGAACCACAAAAACATATGCACGACGTTATTGTAATGTCTGTACACGATATACGTGACATTTCGGTTTTGAAGTTTTCACATATGTCGAGACATTACTGCAGTTCCACGTCTGTGATTACAAACTAATATAATCTACAAGTAAAAGAAACCTTACCTTGAATATATCTAGGAACTCCTTGACTTAAGATAGCCTTGAAATAATAAATTATGACTTCAGCATGAGGCCAGATATCAATTGGTTTCGTTGACATTAACTGTCTGAGCAATCTGCCTGTTCTTGAAGGGCACGTTTGAATATGTGAAAATGTTTCGATAATCATGATATCAGTAATTTTAACATTTTCATAATTTATAACCGTGGAGTCTATATTAATCATCTCATTATCAAGCCAATCATCTACTAATGAAAGATGAGGAAAATGAGTTGCCAATAGTCTGAGAAGTGGAGAAAAAAGGCCTGCATAATTCATTTGATCTCTTTGAACCAATTGAAGTAGGTATTTTATTGGTAACTCGGATAGAAATTCAGTTGAATATGATTTCACTTTTCTATCCTGTGATATAAATGTATGCATATTAGACAATCTGACATCTTCATACAATAATAAGTAGTAGAGCAGTAACAACTGCGATGTAAGAGATGGTTTTGAAATATCAATGTCTGTATTATCTATCTCACAGTGAGGAGTAGTGATACCTTTCTTGAAATCAAAATTCGCTCCGAAAACACTGTTTTGAAATACTCTTCTAATTTCGTCTTCAGTGATTGGTTTGTTTGTATGTTCTGATGTTTTATTGTTCGTTAATACAATAGAATTGACATATACTTCGACTAAAGCAGGAAGAACTGGATGTAGCGGTGGCACACTATTACAAATCTGTTTATAAATCCAATTTTTTATTGGAACTCTGTGTTTCGCAAATGCACGCGATTTCAATAATTGATGAATACAATGCACAGGCAAAAATCCTGGAATATTTGCATTTAAATTAGCTGTTACTGGCACTTTTACTGCATGGGCAGTAACAACTTGCTCTGTAAATATCTCTTGCATAAAAATTTGCTTCATTCTAGTCAAATTATTTGGTCTAATTGGTATTTTCATTCCAAGAGTTGCACATACCAGTTCACAAATAGCTGACAGTTGATTGCTGTGAAAATGTATAGCCATCAAAAGTAACATTTCTCCAAAACTTGCTGTTACACCACTAGCACTTTCAAAATAAGCTTCTTCACGAACAAGCCACTGCACCCATTCTATACTACGCTTTTCAAGATTATGATGTCCTATTAACGATGAACATGCGATAAGCATACAAAGACCTAAAGAAACGAATCTTACACCAGCAGGGGAGGGAGGAGGATGCGATGTTAACAATTGAACAATCATTGTTACTTCATCGTCTTGAAATTTAATACCTCCAATACCTCTTAATGCACAATAAAGACGTAGTAATGCACTAGCTTGAACAACTTGGCTTTCTGCTAATTGGCCTGCATTTTGAGTTGTGATCACTTGTAAACGTTTGAGAAGTTCCTCTCTCAATAATTGCAACGCTGTATGAGATTCCCATTTACGTTTCTGTCCATTTCTGATAAACATTGCAATCCATGTTCTCACTTGTTGATCACTACCAAGCAATAATCCTGATACAAATGCAACTATATCGCTTTCTGATTCACTGCTGTTTATACTTTGGTGTTCTAGACTTAATGTAATTGCTAAAGCAGGCATTCTACATAGTTCTACACACTTTGCTCTTATTGCTAAGGCTTGACTAGGATTCATTTGACATAACATAGTCAAAGCCATCGTTCTAATTCGGCTTAATGGTGATTCCTCTTGCCTTTCTCCATTAGCAATTAAATGCGCACATACTTCATTAAAACTATCAGGAATATTTGCAACTATCCAACAAATTATTTCTGGACCATGTTTAACATGTAATAATGTTTCTGTAATATCTAAAATTGATAATAAAGTTGGCAACTCTGCGAGTGCAATACAAATTACATAACTGATCTCTTCCATGTATACTGCATTATCAAATAAATCAGACTGCTTTATTTGAAATTCTTGATTCTTTTGCAATTCTTGTACTTGAGAGGCTATATATAACAATTCACTTAAAACAAGTCTTATACGCCTTGTCGACTCACTGCGTTCAAACTCCAGAGCAAGACCACTTTGTAGTGATTGGGCAAGTACACTGTCCCTCTGCAAACTACCCAACTTTTGCCTGAAAATGTAATTAATTTAATTTATAGCAAATGTACAATTATAGATATATAATAGTAAAACTAACCTCAATTGCTGCTCTTTACGGACATCAGTTTCTAATGCATGAAAGTCTATTGAAAGCAGTGCAATTATTGAATTTACTGATTCAATACCAGACAAGATTGTTAAAACTTGTTTTCTTTCTTCCACACAATCTCTTGTTATGTCTAAAGGAGAAATTAAACTCATACGAACCAAACATGGTAATATTGGTCGAATTTCTTTATGAGAACACATTGATAATTCATATATATCCACATTTTGTATTGCAGTAAAAATTCGTGGTGTTACACATGCACTTGCTTGCATGATTATCAATCGTTTTTTACTACTGTTTCGAATCATATACACCCGGCAAATAGTCAATCATTACTTTGTACAAAATCTGATACGTTTTTAACTATTTAGAACGAGTACATTTTTATTATTTGTAGGAGTCAAAATAAAATTGTGTAACTCAAATAATATATTTTTAAATATTATATGCAATTACCAATAAAAAACAATATGAAGTAAACTAAATCATTATATCACTGTAAGTTAGATGTTTTATAAATACACTGTAGGACTCTGAGATATTTATATACATCACAGACAATTTGACTAAAAGTGAAACGAAACCCCATACCCGTGGCGTTTTCGAGAACTAACCTCCGAATGCCTCCGGCCTCCGCGACCCGGGCTCCGATTATGTAGGGATGTTCCATTCCGATTCTATTCTTCAGAAAATCGATTCTTTGGGCGAAAAGATCTTTTGAATCGATCGTTCACTCTTCAATCTTTCGAGAGAATCTATTATTTGCCGAAGAATCCAAGAAAAATCGGTCTGAAAAGAAAAGATCGTTTCTTTTGTCCAATAGGATCACTGATACTCACAATCAGTGAATAGGATTCATTCCATTGTTCCATTGATTCAATTATTTTCGAGAAACGATTCTCAGCGGAAAAATCGAACATCCCTATATATATATATGAAAGAATCTTATATATTATAATTATACAGACAGTCTGTTCTTACCTTAGACCTCCAAATTTTAAATATTGTATATTATATATTATATTCTATACATTTTATATATTACATATGTAAATCTATTTTTTTATTCATCATTTTATTTATGTGTATAGCAAAGAGGAAATGAGAGTGCCTCACGCCCAGGATTTCGGTGCAGCGATGGAATATTGGCCGTTTTCTCGCGCATGCGTGGCGATTTCAGCATCAATAAAGTATAATTCTGCCAGTAAAATTTTAAAAAATCGTTATGATTTGATTGTGAAAAATGAATATATAACATGTGTATGTGTATATATATGTACATATTCTGTAACTCGTACGACACTCGTCACGTCTTCTGTCGTGTCGCGTCTCTTTGTCCGAAACAGATTGTTCTGGTATACTTTCCCGCCAATATCATTAACCTACTATCTGCTACTATTTACCTTTTCGGACCGTCCGTGTGATAACTGATAACGCAACCAACGCAACAGAATATATATTTATACTCTGTTTATACATATACTATGCATGTACTATCTTAATCACATATATAGTTATTGGCAGATTATAGAAATGTTTACTTTGGTCTTCTTTTCTCATGGAGAATCATAACTTAAATATTCTTTCACCTGTTGCCAAACACCCTGTATGAGGTCGTAATTAATTAGTCATTAATTAATACTTACATACTTAATATATGTATGTTAGCGTACATTATACCTTTAGATTATTATCGAATACAAGTGCTCAATAGAAGATGCATTTTATAGCCGCAACTGCATTCAGAAATTTTGATTTCACATTTCCCGCCCACAATATACAACAAGATGGCTCCACTCGGTTTATGCTCGGATACGCAAATATGAGATGAGGAAATTGGATATACAATATACAGCAGTATAACGCCAGCTGATAAAGCATAACAATACAACTTATCACAAGAAGTCTCCTGGCAAGAATTCGAAAGGAATGTGACAGCATGCCGTCCGATTTGATCATTCCACACGAACTTTCGGTTCTAGCCGAATTATTGGCTAAAGTGTATGACGTCAAAGCATTACCATTGGCTGCGAGCGAGGATCTTCTTTGCCCCTGTCCCGTCTCGAGGGACTTCTTGTAGTGCACGGAGTATACAACTGAGTGCAATAATAAGAAGTTTATAAATATTGTTACTTATAGATAATATTTATTTTCCTTCTTTTTATAAAACGTTATTCAATTATTGAGATACATCGAAAAAATAATTCCTTTCTGTGAGTTAATGTACTATGAACCGCTTGGATGATCCTCCGGGTCTCATGAAAGGCAGAAAAACATCTTTCATTGGAATGAACGGTAATTTTCATAAAATTCCTATTTTTTTACGTCAACCAATCTTTTTCATTGTCAAATAAACAAATTTTTCTTATTCATATATTCTTATCCCTTCTTTAATTGAACTATTTCATGTATTTGTGCGTCAAAATTTCTTTTTGTGTGTATTCTTCTTAGGTATTATCTCTACATATATTTATTATATCATTAATATACGTGAAAGTAATGTGAAAGTCAAAAAATTAAATTTGTGACGTTTATAATGTATTTTAGAGTTTATTGAAAAGAAAAGTATGTCTTAATATATGTATTTATGTCTCATATTCATTGAACCATCACACAACCTACATACGGGGTGAGTCATCTAACGATTGTATCTCAAATATCTCTGTTGTTTTTAAAGACAGATTAAATCTGATTGAGGATAATGTGGAATGGTTTAATGGATCTCGCACAATGCCCTAAAAATTATTGTTTTTGTTATTTTTTAAAGAGAAATCAAGGTCACCTTAATCTTTTAAAATCCCACATATCCTTTTTTAAATGCCCACGTTGATAGTTGCTTTTATTAGGAATTCAGTGACTATATTTACTCAAGATCATTCAAGTTCACAGACAGAAGAAACGTATAAGATTTAAAATATGAGAGCAGAATATGTTTATCACGAGTTACATTTATAGTAAACATACTATACTAAGGTCCTCCGTATCCTGTTATTGTATGTTCATAAACATTCACTAGTAGATTACACTGCCATTTACTACCAGTATGTTTTCAAACGTGATTCCGCTATCTTATTCAGTAATCGAAAAGAGTGATATGGTAATGGTTCCTTGTGAATGTAGACAAAATGCAGTGTAGGCCCGACTGCTTTATGAAGAAAGATACCCTGAGCAAAGGACACCTTCTAAGTAGAATTTGATTAACATCAAGTTATTTTGGATTTTTTTGTGGGATATGCTAAAAGATAGCATATACGTGAATGCTTCAACAACAGTTGAAGATATGCATCAGCGTACCACCACAGTATGTATGAATATCACTTCAGATGTATTTTTCAGAGTTAAACATTCCTTTAGACCCTGCTTACAAAAATGTATCGACATAAACGGCCATCATTTCGAACATTTATGAAGTGCAGGTCTTCTCTTCTCATATTTTAAATCTTATATGTTTCTTCTGTCTCTGGCTTTTAATGACCTTGAGTAATTATAGTCACTGAATTCCTAATGAAAGGAAGCATCATCGAAGGCCTTCAAAAAACGATGGTGGTATTTAAAAAAATTAAGGTGGCCTTGATATATCTCTGATAAATATGACAAAAAATTTTTATCGCACTGTGTGAGCCCTATTAAACCAACTTTGTCTTTAAGAAATTTAATGTATCTTTAAAAACAACAAAGATATTTCAGATACAAACGTTAGGTGACTCACCCTGTATATTAGATTATTCCATTAAACTACATTAAGCAGCAAAACACTCATATACTCATAGTATTTATACACAAAATATCACAATTAGATTCTGTAAAAAAAATGTTTACGTGAAATTGGACATATGCAAGTAAAATTTAGATAACAATGCTATCTATTGTTAACAAGTATAAGTTTAAAGATATTACTTATAGTGAATTTGATCAGAAAGTGCTAAATATGTCAATCAAATTGTGTAAGTATATAAATACTTTGGTGCCTACTATATGTATATTCTAAAATGTATCCAGCTATTGAAATTAGTAGTTATATTGTGGTTATATTAATATTATATTAAATAGTTAAAAAAGACTGTATAGCACAAATTGCTAAAAGTCATTTTTCTACAAATATAATTTTTTTTAATAACATAGTTACATTTTAAAATATTGATATGTATTAAAAGTTTTGTATTTTACCGAAAATAAGTGTTTTGTTGCTACCAATATTATGATATCTTATAATTAATAGTAGTAACAGTTTTTTCAAGTAAGTACTTGTATTATAATATTATAATAATATTAGAATGTATTATAAATATTACACAATAATGGAGAAATTTTGAAGCATACAGTTTGCGTTAATGTTATAATATAAACAAAAATTTAATTTGCTTTATAGGTGGTCCAGAAACAGAGGAACAGCAGCGCTTACGTTTTCAGGTTGAACTTGAATTTGTTCAATGCCTTGCTAATCCAAACTACTTAAACTGTATGTTTATATTATCTCCTTTTTGATTAATTTAAGATGTCTGTCAAATATATTAACTAATTGTTTGTTATAGTTCTAGCTCAACGGGGATACTTTAAGGATACAACATTTGTTAACTATCTGAAATACCTGTTATATTGGAAAGAACCAGAATATGCCAAATACTTGAAATATCCTATGTGCTTGTACTTCTTAGACTTATTACAATATGAACACTTTAGAAGAGAGGTAGTAAACTCTCAATGTACCAAATTTATAGATGACCAACAGATTTTATTGTGGCAGCATTATACTAGACGTAGGACAAGATTATTGCAGGCAGCAGCAGAGCAAACACAACATGTCAATCCTCAAAATAATGGTATTGTACAACCTAAAGTTCCTTGAGTAATACATGTGACCAAAGAATATAGACATTTAAGTGGGTCTATAAATGCTACATCATAAAAATGTTGCTGTATAAGAGTATTTCTATAGTTCCTTACCTGAATTGTTTTATTAGTTATATTTCTTGGCTGTGGTAAACTGCAATAAAATTAAATACATGTCTATGTTCATGATATGCGTATAATTATGTCTCCCTTTCTTCCGTTTTTGTATCTTTTAAATGTAACTTGCAAGAATTTTGTATAATAATAATAAGTGTTACTAGTGAATACTGCATATTCTTAAAATTTTCATAATATATTCTCATAGTTACAAAAGAAATAATATAAGCAAACGAACAATCAACAGAATGTATGAAACGATATATTTACATACAGTCCGCGACACTTGATTAAATGCAATGATATTTTTCCTGTGTTGCTGTCTACTAGACTTCAAATTAATATTTTCTATATTTCTACAAACAGTAGGTGTTATTTCATGAAGATGTATGCATTTAAGTTGAGTAAAAATTTTTTATTTTTTAGAAAATAATACAAATTTTTCCGCGTCACTTAAATAAACGCATGAAGTCGTCTGGTTAAGTTTCCCCAGACATTTTCTATAATATTAGATCAGCCGACAATGCCGGCCGTCAGTGCGGAGTACGGATCGCGGAAGCGCACGCGGCGCGGTAACGGCGCACTTAAATCTATCGTGGACTTATAATTAAGGAATGCTGATTACGCCAAGAGGTGGAAGGTCTCGCGGAACCTACAAAGCAAAGATAATAAAGGTACGAGGGGGAGGGGGAAGATACCGGTCGAACGGTAGCGGGATGCGTCTTGTAACCGGCGCGGGCTGGAGGGGCCGGTCCGCACGGTTAAGGCCGTCGCACACTAGGACGCACCAGCACCGCCTCAGCACCGGCACGGCATCGCGCGCCGGCCACGTTTTGGTGCTGTTAGCCGCACACTAGGACGCACCAGCACCGCCTCAGCACTGCGCGCCGCACAATATACCGTCAATTAAACCACTAAATACAGTTGCAATTGTACCGTGTTTAGTGTCATTTTAATCGGAAAAATGCCACCAATAAATTGGCGAAAGTCTCAATAAAAAATAATGAAAAATAAATAAGTTTTGTAATTCGATTAGTAGTGGTTCACATCGATATACCCAATCCGGCCGTGTTTATTGCACTACCCGGCAACCGCGGCAGCTCGAGGCTCGAGCTTCTTGGCACCCCGCGGGGTAAGTCACCCGGGGATGGGGATAGGGGAACGGTCTAACAAGGGAGGTTAGTAATAATAATCGTAACTCGCCAATTTTAATGAAATTTTGGTACGATATAGAACTCAAAAAAATATTTCACGCGTATTTTTTTCATAGTTGTCGACATTCATATTAAGGGGATGGAAGTAGGCCTCAAAGTTGGGTGGAAAAATCCATTTTATTCAATATCTCCGAAAGTATTAGGCCTAGACGAAAATTTCAAAATCCAATTTGTGCGTCTTTGAATGGCGAATCTCTTCGTCTAAACTGATTAAAAAAATAAATAACTTGTTTAAAAAATATATTACAATCATTCCCCGGAACAAAGGGCGCTGATTCGACGAATTGCATCAGTTGCAGATAATCATTATCAATGATAGACATTATTTTTGCTGGCAAATAACCATTGTAAATGACGACAATTCTTCTTGGTCATAAGGAACCGTTATCGACGATGGAAATAATTTTTAGCTGTTAGCGACCATTGTCGAGGACAGAAATTTTTTTTGTCTACTAATAACCATTATCAATTTATGCGCGAGTCAGAATAGATCGAAATCGAAATTATGTTTGTGGATATATCCGCAGTAGCACGTTAATATGGAAAACAAAAGAAACGGCACGGATGCCTCGAAAATTTTCTTTTCGTCCCACTTGTAAGATCTTTTTTCTTTTCGTCCCTTTCTTAAAATAATAAACGATTGTAAGAAGCGTTAAAGCTCGCCGCTCGAAACTAACTGTGCCCAAACCCCGGTAATCCGCAATAATCAAATTACGACAGCGTGCCAATTATCGACATAGGACTCTGAAGAAGTCAACGAAGTCACCCCGTCATAAAGCAATAAAAACTCGACCGAACGTATCAACCAGCAGTCCGGAATGATTTTACATCTCCTTATTACCCAAAATTATTCGTCCTTTTTGTTTCCATGGTAGCATATACCTACAAAATATCCTAGTAGAACTAATTTTATATTTCAGCTTATACAGAAGGATGGTCCACCAGACATTACCACCTCGATTTTCGTCATTGTTATTATTCGTTTCGACGAATGTTTATATAAGCATGGTTTTGAGAGATGCATATCTTCGCTACAATTAATAATAATGACGAAAATCGAGGTGGTAACATCTGGTGGACCATCCTTCTGTATAAGCTGAAATATAAAATTAGTTCTACTAGGATATTTTGTAGGTACAGTATTTCATCGATAATTGTCCAAACCACGGGTCCGGCCAGGGACAATTATGTGCGAGGGAAACTATTCTTTGACGTGTGCCGAACGTAGAAATGGAATGAGAACATCGAGGGACCTCGGTCGCCGAGAAATGTAAACATGATACGGGTCGGGTATATCGGTGTGAGACCACTACTAATCCGATGGCAAAACTTCTTTATTTTTCATTATTTTTTTATGGAACTTTCGCCAAAATATTCTTGATATTTTTCTAATGAAATTGATACCAAATATGATATAATTTCGATGATATTTACGTGTGGAATGGACGATGGGAGTTGACGGGACAAGTTGCCTCACCGATGTACTCGACTTGTAAATGTCCATATACATACCTTTATATGATCCGAATTATATCGTGTTTAGTATCATTTTAATCAGAAAAATGCCACAAATATATTGGTGAAAGTCTCATACAAAAATAAGTAATAATAAAAAAGTTTTTTATTGGGATTACATTGTGAGGACGCCGCGGGCCTTTCAACTGTGCCGGCGACTGCGACTCTCCGCGGCTCTTTCTTTCCCATACGCTGTGTTTCCTTGTGCACGAGCCTCCTATCGTCCATTACACACGTAAATATCATCGGAATTATATCATTTTTGGTATCAATTTCATTAGAAAAATATCAAGAATATTTTGGCGAAAGTTCCATAAAAAAATAATGAAAAATAAAGAAGTTTTGTCATCGGATTAGTAGTGGTCTCCTAGTCTCACACCGATATACCCGACCCGTATCATGTTACAATTCTCGGCGGCATCGGCCTCTCGAGTTTTATGGCCCCTCACGGGGTATACCCCGCAGGAGTGGGGATAGTTCAGGGACATTTATGTGCGAGACATTTGGGACGAATAATTTTGGGTAATAAGGGGATGTAAAATTATTCCGGACTGCTGGTTGATACGTCCGGTCGAGTTTTTATTGCTTTATGACGGGGTGACTTCGTTGACTTCTTCAGAGTCCTTTTTTTTTTTTTTTTTTTTTTTTTTTTTTTTTTTTTTTGTTAAGGGAGAGGGGAAATGCATTTACGCACTAACCCCCCCGGCCTTGTCGCCGGGGAGAGTGTCGGACTCGCCCGGTCTGATGGACCGGGAATACCGACTAAAACCCCTCTCCCGGGACCCCTTCCTGGGGCCCCTTTCCTCCTCCGGTCGGAGCTATCGGGCCGAGGCTCTGCTTCTGGCAATTCTCTCGGCCCCGACTTTACCTCCGTTCTTCTCCACGCCTGTTCTTGGCTATTTGACTTCTTCAGAGTCCTATGTCGATAATTGGCACGCTGTCGTAATTTGATTATTGCAGATTACCGGGGTTTGGGCACAGTTAGTTTCGAGCGGCGAGCTTTAACGCTTCTTACAATCGTTTATTATTTTAAGAAAGGGACAAAAAGAAAAAAGATCTTACAAGTCGGACGAAAAGAAAATTTTCGAGGCATCCGTGCCGTTTCTTTTGTTTTCCATATTAACGTGCTACTGCGGATATATCCACAAACATAATTTCGATTTCGATCTATTCTGATTCGCGCATAAATTGATAATGGTCATTAGTAGACAAAAAAAAATTTCTGTCCTCGACAATGGTCGCTAACAGCTAAAAATTATTTCCATCGTCGATAACGGTTCCTTATGACCTTATGAACCTTAGGACCTTATGAAGAATTGTCGTCATTTACAATAGTTATTTGCCAGCAAAAATAATGTCTATCATCGATAGTGATTATCTGCAACTGATGCAATTCATCGAATTGTCAATCAGCGCCCTTTGTTCCGGGGAATGATTGTCTTTAACATTCGCGCATGACACTTCCGTTTTCTTCATCGGAGTTAATAATTATTATATTTTGTTTTACACTTCTGTCTGAACGTTCGTCGCGATAATACGCGCATTTGACATATTGCGTATCATTAATTTCTGTTATTGCGTATTATTAGTTTGCCAACTTCCAGTCCCACCTTGTTCTCTCAGTAATCAGAAAACATACAAATTAATATTTTAGAAAAACTAGATTTTCTGAATAACTTCTGTGAAATTGAACGATTACTGCCTTCTCTAGCATGAAATATGAACTTTTGATAAATGATTATTTTTATTAAATTTTTATAAAAACTTATTTATGATCTTTTTATAACACCTATCGAAAAATTGGCAGTCTGTTCAAGTTATGTACATATAATTTTTTTTATAAATATTTAAAACTTAAAAATTAGTATAATTAATATTGTCATTTTTTGACGAATATACGAAATTGACGAACCAATTCAATTTCTATGCGAGGATACGACTTGTTACGATCATCTATCGAAAACTGTACGAACAGCACATCTAGCACCGGCAAAACATTCTCGCCGAGCATGTCCCTTCTGTCGAGTCGATTCGGAGGCGTGCTGGTGCTGTGCTGTGGCTACACAGTGTGCGCACTCCCATTGAAATACACAGGAGAAAGGCAAACCGTCGGTTGGTACGGTGCTTGTCAGGCGATGGTGCGTCCTAGTGTGCGCACATTTTGCCGAGTCGATACGGAGGCGTGCTGGTGCCGTGCTGCGTCTACTAAGTGTGCGCACTCCCATTGAAATACACAGGAGAAAGGCAAAACGCTGCCGCTGGTGCGGTGCTGGTGCGTCCTAGTGTGCGACGGCCTTTACGCCTGTCGGAGGGCTTCGTAACACTACAACGGAAGCGCCCGAAGGAAGGGTTACGTTTGCACACGAACGGAAGCGTCCGAGGGATTCGAACTCATTCACCGCTGAGAAGTCGGAGCCGGAGCTCTGACAGGAGCTGTTGTTCCTTGTTGGAGAGTTCGGAACTCTGGGTTATAGCTTCCTATTGAAGCTATGAGTGGGTTTGTGTGTTCATGAATGAATTTTTGGGAAGAGAGGAAGCGATGCATTTAGAGACAGTTGGTATAGTCAGAGCGACATGCATTTTGTCAGTAGGAGTGTCTCTGTTTGCGTTTAGGATGATTCTGACGAATTTGTTTTGTATTCTTTGGATTTTCTTAAGGTAGGATTTGACTGCAGTAGTCCAGATTTGGTGTATTTACGTTAACCCTTTGCGGTCCGTGCTGCATTCGCAATTTCGTACCAGCCGGTCCGCGCTACATTTGCAGGTTCGTACCAGATTTCAGATGCACACATTCTTTGAAATTGTTATTCTATGTCCCTGAAACAATCACCATCACCACTTTCAAATTCATTGTCACGCACCGTTGTACGTCGACTCTGTTGTGTAGCCATATTCTTAAAAAATAAAAATTATCTTATGGATATTTAGACTTTGAAAATGCTTTCTAGTTGTGCTACAAATTCGAACTGTACGCCACGATGGGTTTGAAAAGACTACAACTAAGCCCTCAGTTTCAAGAGGCATGGCCTAATCCGGATACATATTAGAGTAAGATTGAGACATTGTCGAGTGACACCTGATATAGGACGCGCCAGAACGAAAAGTGATGTCGAGTCACACTCCACATAGGACGTGCCAGAACGAAATGCGATGTGGAGTCACACTCGACATAGGACCGTAAAGGGTTAAGGGCCGATTCATAGTGGAGAGTACGCGGACAAACTGTACGCGGATATTTCCCATCGTGCGGGTTGACAAGTACCGCTGTGCCCCTGCTAAGCGTGGTAGAAAAAAAAGGTCACCAAGTGGCAGGAACGGTTCCTACTGCCTCGGTAATTTACCTAAAGGAGTTGTGGAGCCCATAGAGACCTTCTTTTTCTGCCATGCTTAGCAGGGGCACGACGGACTTGTCCACCCGCTCGAAAATGGGAAATATCCGCGGACAAACTGTCCGCTTACGAACTGTCCGCCGCGGACACTTCACTAGCGACAGAACTTTTCTTTCAACCCCATATATGTGGTATCATAAATTATTTCGGATACACCGGAAAATAATGAAATGTTCATTTTAGGGAACCACTAGTGTCATTTTGCCCACAACGATACTTTGCAACTGTACGCACCATGTAAAAATTTCATACGCCACACAGTGGACGAAATTTGGACGAAATCTGTGTCAAAATCAAAGAACTTTCGATAGAAATGAGATACAGAGCGATGATTTTTTTTCCAAATCAAAGCTGAAACTTTGCAGAATATGGGAAAAGTAGGGAGATTTTAACTTCTGCTGATACCTTATTCTTTTATTTTTATCAACTGAAGTTAATAAATTTGTTGATAGTTGATAGATAGTTGATTGATTTGTAAGTTAAGAAGATTGAATACTTACCTTACTTCCTGTGCAAATGAAAACATAATTATGGAAAATAGATATCTAAGTCAAATTACATTACAGTCACGTACAGCCTATTTACCTACAAAGGAGTGCCAGCAACAATCGCAACGATACGTCAAGTGATCGTTCGTCAAATGATATACGACAACTAAACGTTCAAATACTTCGTTATATTGATTTTTATCCCTATTTTACAACCCGCATGAAATTTATGGGAAATATCCGCGGACTCTCCAGTATGAATCGGCCCTAATGCGGATCTGGCGCAGGCTATGTAGAATAGTCTTTTGAGGTCGTCTGCTAGTGGGTTTTTTAGGTTAATTAAGGGGCTGCGCGCACCCAACTACCACCACCACCCTTACCACTCGCACATCGATAGATCCGCATATACGTATATGAAATGTACGCATATACATATATAAAATTAGACTTTGCAGAAGACATGATAAAGGTCTGTTGCGTTCTACTACATAACTTTGTAAGAATTAGGGATGGTGTAAACTATAAAGATACTTTGTATACTGCACCGACAGACAGTCTAAATGCAGTACATACACGTAGGGGGACGCCGTCATCACTAAACATTAGAGACACATTTGCTAATTATTTTGCAAATGATGGTCGCGTTGAGTGGCAGGATTCGAAAATATAAATTCAACATGATAAATTTTAGTTTTCTATTTGTAATGTGTTACATTTTTGTTAAATATATTAGTGAGTGTTTACCAAACATTGTCTTTCTTTCTGCTGTGTCCTCTCCCTCTCGAAATAGTTCAACCAACTCTTCCCAAGCACAATTTTTCAAAACTTTATTGGAATAATCAGAACTTTCCATATCCCATATCGCTGGCCTTTTTTCAATTTCATCAATAAATAATTCAGTATCGAAGCGACTCATTATGTTGACACACGTCCAAACCGCGCGGTTTCCGTCAAATACCTGAACGCTCTCGTAGCAACCACAGTAAATAAAATCGCGCGGATTTGATTTCCTGCGGTTCAGAGACGGCAGCCGCGCGGATCATTGGACCGTGCGATTTGAACCGCGTCAAAATTAACAGAGACGTTAACCGCGCGGACATGTAGAAGAGGGGCGAAGTTTTAGCTCAGTACGAATGCAAAGAATGTGCGTGCTCTCGCTTCAACAACTCGAGAGGTTCTGTCTCCGTTCTTCTCAGTGATGCCAGAATCGTGGACCGTGGGCTTTTTCCCCTCCGCTCGCTGAGCTGACTCGACCTCCCACTCTGACGCACCGTCGTCGCGTGTAGCGCGCGTGCAATCGAACAGGCACTCACACGGACAGACTAGAGATACGTTCGTGTGTAGCGCGTGCGCAGTAGAAGCAACGTGGCGACAACGGTGCGTCAGAGTGGGGGGTCGAGTCGGCTCAGCGAGCGGAGGGGAAAAAGCCCACGGTCCACGATTCTGGCATCACTGGTTCTTCTTGTTAATAACAACCACGTTGGCCGGCTACCACAATATCGATCTGACGGCCAACTGCTCTCGATCTCCGCGATATCTTCGGAATATCGCGGGAAAAGGCAACTTCATTTAGAGCTGTCGTAACCGCCGCGTGCGGTTGTGCAGGTTGTGCGCCGCACACGGGCGCATCGCCCAGGGGGCGCCGAGGTATCAAAATAAAAATTTTTTGAACTGAAATTAATTAAAAAACAAAAAAAAAGGTCATTTATTGTCCTTGCCGCCGATAGGGCGCCGAAGTATCAAAATAAAAATTTTTTGAACTGAAATTAATTAAAAAAAAGGTCATTTATTGTGCTCCTGGGAGAGGGGGGCGCCAGATTTCTCCTTGCACACGGGCGCCTCTTACCCACGCGGCGGCCCTGGTCGTAACAATATTATATTAGAGAGGATGAGGCTTAGGATGGAGACTTGGGGAACTCCGGCTTGTAGATTTGTGGATACGCGTTAGACGAATTAAAAAGTGTAAGGGCATTGATCCCTTCTGCTCGACAATTTCATAGGGCGAATATTAGAAATGCCCACGTGGATTTTATCGAGTAGACAGGTTCCATATCGTCCAACGATCAATTTGTTAATTCTGTTCATCAATTTGTTAAACATTTTCAACTCGCTGGGGGCCCAAATGAGAACCAAGGCAAGCATGTATTTGTCACTTGAAACGTGACTATCGCGCGCCTCTGTGATGTCCGTGGCGTATACCTTTGCTGGTCGGGTTGCCGCATTTTAGGCGGATTTTTAATTGTTAATAACTAAATAATTAAGCTGAAATCGAAATTTTTTTATTCTTCATTTTCGACTGAAATTGTTATGGAGAACCTCCCCTTAAATTTGTTCCCACCTCTAGTCGAACACTATGAAAACTTTACTTGTAAGAGAAGTAACTACGATTTTACTTACGACATACATCTGTCAAATATTTTTAGTAAAATCCAATCAATTTTAAGGAAATGGAAGTATCAATTAATAGATTATAAAACATTGTGTTCCTATTTTCGATCAATTTGGTCCTAAATGTTCATGAAAGCTAACGAAACGATTCACAACAGGAATAGTAAATACTTAACAATAACAAAGTGTAAGTTTTGTTGTTGTGTAATTCTTGTCAGTTTTATTACAGAAAAATCATTATACATACAATAAGCGACTTATAATAGCCTAGTTCCATTGTTCTGCATATTAAATCAATCAAATAAATAAATTGTGTCATATTATTTACAAATAAATAAATCTTAAAAAATGACCTATTAATATATTCTATTTGGACACCTTAGAAATTTAACAGTTATCGTATAATTATCATATACTTGCCACATTTATATACTATCAATTTCGGCCGAATAGTTATAACATGGAAAGCGATATAAATGAATAAATGAGTGGGTGTGTCGTTTAGACTTTCATAAAATCGGTACAAGATAAATAAGAAATATATAAATTATTATTAAAAAATGTTTGGAAAAAACTTGATATGTAAATACATATAATGACAATTTCTATCCTTTGGTCTCTTGATTAATTGCATACTATAAGAAAAAAAGTATGCACTGAATGCAAAACCACCGTTCACATCGATAACACTTCGTTGTATTTCTAAAAACGTAGTTTTTAGTGAAACGAGTGCCACTACATTGAAGGTACTATACAGAATTGAAGTAATGTCACCCTACGTAACTAATGAAAGAATCTGTATCAATGCATTAATTAATATTTTATAAGAGTCCATTAAAAAGTGTAAATTTTTCTTTTGCATTAATAGTTGCCATATCGATACTTAACCCAGATGTGCGGCATTTGTTTCAACTGCTGAGCGCAGCATGAGTTGGAACTTTATCCCACTTACCCTCGATGTCTTTCATTTACAGATGAAGTAAAAGATAGAAAGTCTGAACGCATAGCCATGAATTCTCGTGTAGTTTTATCATAGTTACCACATTTCAACATTCCATATCACGGTTAATTAAACGTGTTCTGTACAGCTAAAGTAAATGTTACAGTTTATACACAATTCAAAAACTTTGAAACGTCCCCAACGCTACTGTAAATAATGCAACGCAAGATGCATTATTCGGGACCGCTTAATTGTGTTTAATAAAACATTTTTGTATCTTCCTATCTAACCAATAGATGTTTATCCTCCTGTAGTACAAACATTAACACATTGGCATCGCGTCTATTATATTAGACTAATTAATGTAACATTTTATAAAGTTATTTTGTGACAGATATCCGAAGATATCGATAATGTATTTTCGCGTCATCCGTACCCAAGTAAAAAACTAGAATGTTGCATTTATGCGTCAACTATCGTCAATGGCTTAAAAAACTAATATGTCATGAATAAAAGAATTCAATGTACATAGTATATAATCTGTAGATTACGTTGGGTTGTCAAAAGGTACGTTAAAACAAATCCGGTACATAGTCATCGCTGCCGTAATCGTAGTCGTCAGCTCCGGGTGGCAAAAAGATTCCTCCAAGGACGCCAGAAAGATTTTCTCCGAGACCCATCGCAGATGCTACTCCGAAGACTAGTCTCATAACCAGTAGTCTCATAAAATTCGCCACATTTGTTTCTTTGCTTTGAAGAGACAACTGAGTTGATTTCTTTGCCTTGCTCTCAACATAGTGGTCCTGTCAATAACCATAATCGTTAATTGTAGAGATTAAATACAGTGAGATTGATATTTAAATGCTGATAAATTAGCCAAGTGTACTAAAATATTCATGATATTCAGATATTGTATACAAAAAAATACATTAAATTATATAAAAGTACATTAATAAATTATGTTAAGGTTAGTTCCCCCCCCCCCCCCCTCATGCTTTTGAGTCCTTATAGTGGTTCTTAACGGTGTTCCGCGTTCCGCGAACTCATTAGAGAAAGTGTTACGACAAAATTTGAGAAATTGCGGCGAAACACATTGTACCACATTGAATATCGAAAATTATGATTGGATGCGAAATCCATTTCCCGCAGTCAACAGATCAAGTTATGTGTTTTCGTTACAAGAAGAGGAAGAATTCATTATGTTGTCAACGGATCGTACTCGCAAAATAAAATTATTCGAAATAACAGTTGAGGAATTTTGGATTTCTGTTCAAACCGAGTTTGAAACTATTTCTGAAACAGCGATTAAAATTGTATTGCAATTTTCAACGTTCACGAATATTAAGACAAAGAAACATGAAAGGCTGACAAATATAAAAGAGGAAATGAGAGTAGTTTTTTGACACGTAAGACCAAATATTGAAAACATTTGTAAAAGTCATTAGGCCCAAATATCGCATTAAAAAATGTGACAATTTTTTTTTTAATTTCATTTACCGATTGTTTATATTATGCCATATAAAAAATATATAATACTGTTTTTTATTTAACGAGTTTAGTGTTCCGCAAAAATCTTGTAAAATTGTAAGTGTTCCGTGATTCTAAAAAGGTTAATAAGAACCACTGGTTATAAAATTATATTCTATATTTTTATTTTACTTGATGTAACGTATTACTACAAGAAGTAATATTGCATACATGGAAAAAGCTGGATTTTATTTTTGTAACTGTAGCGCATCAGAGAAAAAAATGTGAAAAATTTTGGGGGGTAGTGCTTATCGTAATTTAATCTTATTACTGATCAATTTCGTAGTTCGAATTTTTTTGTGTATTTTATTTTTTACAATCAGAGTTTGTAACTGAAATATCGGAAAAAAGTTTCTCAATATGTGGCGAAATGTGTCAGATTTTTTTCAAAATTTTTAATTGTAATTAAATAGGAAATAGATCTTTTCCTTCGATCTTTCGATCTTTTCCTTCAACTACTCTTACAGATGAGGTATCGAGACGAAACTTGGTAGAAAGGGTTTTTTCTATATGGGCTATCGAATAGCTTATGTATGATTAAAATTGCCTTTGGGGGGGGGGGGGGGATCTTGACATCCGAATCCGGCTATTTTCTGATGTATCTTGAAAACTAAAAGAGCCCACCTATTATATGTATAAGAAAAAGTTATTCAGAATAATGACGTTCAGAGGTGACTCCATTATATATACCAATACAGAAGAAAAAGAATATTTACTGTGCAGCAATTTTTTCTCGATAAACGTTACATGTTTCATTCGCTTCTAATTGAAAAAAAATCCAATTTGTTTGAACATTATCGCGTTATCAGTAAAAACGTGTATTGTAAACCTGCGTCTTTAATTCTGTCACATTATACACTTTTTCCATATATCTATATGCAAAATGTAAAAGCACGTAGCAGTGTTGTTATATCGAATAGGTACTTATTATTACCTAATTCGAAATCATAGTTACAATTACAACATTTTACATTTATACCTAAATGTTAGTTAGAATAGGTCTAGTTATACTCTACCCGGAATTACAACAATTACATAGTTAATTATATGATTACATGGTTAATTGCATTGAAAAGGTAGACACACTTGTTTAGTTGGAACTTACATTAAAGCAAGCGATAATAAATAGCGCCAATACGAATGTTGCTCTCATTGTAAGTATCACTCGGCTTCAGAACAACAGTGTAAGTAAGTAAAATTCTCCACCGGCTGATCTCCGATGCTTCGTCTGGTTTAATCCGTTTACCACGGCAGCGGGTTCGGTTACATTTGTGCGCCCGTTTCGAGCGAGCACGTACGAAAGACTGGACGAAATCACTGTTCCCCGTAGAGAAACTCAGCTAGTACCTTTTCTCTTTAGCTTCGTTGCTGATAGAGCACCGATTGTAACGTTCGATCGAACAGGTGAACGATGGGGACAAAGTGAAATAAGTGGCGGTCCCATGATGGTAGATACCTACGTAAGTTATTCTACAGTAACGGTATACGACGAAAAAAGGCATCCAGGCCATCTCTCCAGGTTACGCGATACGTGCTCGGTCGGCCAGTGTACAGTCATGGACGGCAGAGGATCTTTACCGGGATCGTGCGCGTCAAAACAGGGACGTCCTCGTGAAAGTGTCAACACATTGTTCAACGTGTGTTGTACTAGTTTCGTTAACTCGTCGGTATAATCGAACAGTTTAGATTGTTTCTGGACTTTTAATTGGTATACCTACATTCGCGGACAAAAAGATAGCACAACAATTAATTTTATCAATTTTTATATTACACTTGAGGCTCCATAACCATTTCATAATATATAGTTCACTTGAATAACATAATACAATAATAACAAATGAAATTAATGGTTCCTTTCGAGTAATATAATATTTATACATAGGAACTGGCGAAAAGATCGCACGCTTTGACAAATTCGTGGAACAAATAAAATTCTTACAAAGAAAATTACATGTTTTATTAATCTAGAAATGTGTTGAATTTCCTTTTTTTTCTATTAGTTGCACTTTTTATCTTTTTTGCGAAAGTCTGTCCCATTCCTTTCTAATGCACTCATTTAATTCTTGAATTATATCGAATGTCGATTTCCGGCATAAACAGCACGTGAGAGTTCTCTCGAACAATTTTCTATATGTAATATTAATGTCGGGGGACCTTGCAGGCCAGAAGGAGAACAGATATATTGTATTTTCGGATGCGAAAAATGCTTTTACGATTCCTGCTTTATGAAAGGACGCATTATACAAACCATTATACATACTGTACCTCCACCCATTTGTTGACGTACTTGTGATAACTGTTATTTCCTAATGTCATGGGAATAATAATTAAAGCCATCAGGGCCATCTAAATTGAATCGTTTTTCGTGAGAAAACATCACATGTTGCCATCTTCTCTTTCACTGAACGTGTTCCTTTGTGAACATTAATTGATCCATCTTGTGGCGTGCTATTACTGGCGGATTTATTTGAATCTTCTTTCTTATCAGATATCCACACGTTTCAATAACGCAACGTACATTTCCGACAGTCGTCGTGCAGCACAAAGAATTGCTCTTTTTCCGCGTTTGGTTAATGCTAATGGTCGACCAGTAATTTTTAATATTTTTTAATTAATTATAAACTACTTTCTGACTTCTGTTCTTTCAAAACTAGGATTGTGTTTAGCTCTTCTTTACTTAATCTTTGTGCTCGTCCCATCTCTGCCAAATGCTTCGGTATTAATTATTCAAATCAGGTTCTGAAAATAACTGTTCGAAACGGTTATATATCGGTTCTGACTGAAACAGTTATGAAGAACCGAAGCGATGTTATAATTGTTACGAGAATATCCGTTACGGTCACGGTTGTTGAGAACCGATATTATTTCGGTTCTACACCTGTTACTTTTCGGTTCTTTCATTCTGTATTCTGTTCGGCCGAAGAACATATAATGTATGCGGCAACTAAATCATCAATAGAGCGAACCTAAGATAACACGATCAAATCTCATATAATATACAAGGCAGTGATGTCAGAATCGTGGGACGTGGGAAGTTCCCCTCCTTACGTTGCATCTAAGTACTTATTCCTCTCTGCTTCTACTGTGCACGCGCTACACACAAGCGTACCGATACCCTGATCGTGTGAGCTGCTTGTTCGACTGTTCAACTCGATGCGTTCCTTCGAAATTCACATTATCGAAGTTTCGTACGCATGAGTCGCAATATGTAGCGCGTTCGATTCCCGGTACGGCGCGGCATGGGGGCATGTACCCAGCATCGCCTAACAAGCTGAGCCGCTAGATGGCAGGACAAGCACGCAGTGATGTCGATAACGTAGATCTGCAAGCGTAGTCGGTACGGCTGTGCGAGTACTCGCATAGTGCAAGATTACTCTCTGGTGCAAGTCGAGCCACCGACCAGCCTTACGGCACCGACGAGATACTGTTAAAGACTGCCAGCCTTATGGGACATCGCGTCGTCAAACAAATTTTGCCGTTCTCTTACGCCCTCTAGGCGGCTCTAGGATATATTGTCGCCGGAGTAAGAAACAGAAAGCCACCGACGTCATCTCGTCGGTGTAGAAGACCACTGAGGAGATTCTTGTCGGTGAAAAGGTGAATCATCACGGAACCATATCGGTTATCATGAAATGTTACATTCTCCGACGAACGTATTCAAATATTTCAGACAATATTTTGGGGTTGATTTCTAAAATATTAAAACCAAAACTAATATCAAGGACAAAAAATTCCAAGAAATATTGTACGTAATACTTCAAATTTCATATGAGATACCTCAATTTTTAATATAAAAATATTTCATAAACAAGCATTATTTCCTTCACTTGCGTTTTCATACATAATTGTTCCAAAAATCGATCTGTGGGAACAGAAGTATGTTGAAAAACAGAGTAAGATCAAGAGTTAGATCAAGACTGTACTGTAAAAAATTACATGGAAAAAATGTGAAGGGAGTGCTTGTCGACATCGGTGGTGAAAGGAATTATTGTAAATATTAACCAGTTCGAAATAATAAATTTATCAGTGTATTGTGTTCAATAAATTAATGCGTGCGAATGTTCATGGTTTAAAAATCATTCTGTGCCTCGAGTTTTATTACCTACTTTTACTAAAAAACTAGATAGCAAGGTGGTCAAGGGAGTGCTTGTCGACATCGTCGGCAAAAGGAATTGTTATAAACATTAAACAGCCAGTAATAATACATTTATCAATAATTACTATCACGGCGATCGAAATCAATCGATATTAGTTGGAGTGGGGACAGTTTCACATCACCGCGCAGCGCAGGTGCGCCTGAACTCGGCGCGCACTCTGTTAGTCAGACGGGCCAGTGATTCCGGCAGGAGCGGTGGGGCTCCGCGACCAGGAGGACCGGCGGAGGACCTGCGGAGGACCAAGGACAGACCTTTTTTTTTTTTTTCGAGAAATTATCCTTAATTTATTTTAAAATTACTTGCTAAATTTACTAATTATTTAAAATTCACAAAAAACATTAATTAATACTTTCCTTAATACTAATAGGACTACTTAGAATCGTAATAAACGGTCACCCGTTATTCGTGTTCGCTTTCCCTTGCTTTCGAGCGCCAAGGACAGCCCAGAGCAACACGAGCAGCCACACTCTTCTACCCTCTAGTCTGTCCTTGTTGTTTGGCTCGTGTTCGATATATATCGAATAATACCCGGTGTTTGCAGTTTCATAAATTTTGGCCTAGCCGCAAGGCCGAAATATATGAACTTGCAAACACTCTTCCTTGAATAAATCTTTACCCGTAAGGCCGAAACCCCCCGCGATACTTTACGAGAACCCCTAAAGGCCCCCGCTATCTTTCTTATTAGCAGAGTTTTTTGCTCCTGTTAATAAAAAAGATTTTATACACAAAAGATTATACACAAAAGATTTTATCTAATACTATATCAAGTTGCAGAAATGAACTAGTACACTGGGTTTTTACCTGTAATTACGGTCGCACTTCCGCGTACTTGTTGAACACTAGCACACATACAAAAATCTAATTATCCCTACGCTATAGAATATTAACAAATACGAACTATGTCTAAAACTAAAACTAAAACTAAAAAGCACCGTCACCGTGTATGAGTTTGGATGCGCATAAAGTTTAATTATTAATCGACATTAACAATTCAATTTAAATCACTAGAACTAGAGGCTATATATCCCGAGATGCAAAGATTAGTTCTTGCATTTCAGATTTGAGAGCTTCATTTTGTTTGTAGACTAAGAGTCAAAATCACAAGTGGAAATTTGAGTGCTTCGTACATCAGCCAAACTCATACTCGGACCAAGGACAGACCTGCAGAGGACCAGGGAGTGACTGACCAGAGGCTAACCAGAGGCTAACAAGTGGTTTACTAGCGATTTACCTGTGATATACCAGTGCGATTTACCAGTGCGATTTAACAGTGGAATTTATCAGAGCGATTTAACACTGTGATTTATCAGTGCGGTTTATCAGTGCGGTTTATCAGTGCGGTTTAACAGTGCGGTTTAACAGTGCGGTTTAACAGTGCGGTTTAGCAGTGCGGTTTAACAGTGGGATTTATCAGTGCGATTTAACAGTGGGATTTATCAGTGCGATTTAACAGTGGGATTTATCAGTGCGATTTAAACAGTGCGATTTAACAGAGCGATTTGACAGTGCGATTTAACACTGTGATTTATCAGTGCCGTTTATCAGTGCGGTTTATCAGTGCGGTTTATCAGTGCGGTTTATCAGTGCGGTTTAACAGTGCGGTTTAACAGTGCGGTTTAACAGTGCGGTTTAACAGTGCGGTTTAACAGTGCGGTTTATCAGTGCGGTTTAACAGTGCGGCTTAACAGTGCGGTTTAACAGTGGGATTTAACAGTGGGATTTAAACAGTGCGGTTTAACAGTGCGGTTTAACAGTGCGGTTTAACAGTGCGGTTTAACAGTGCGGTTTAACAGTGCGGTTTAACGGTGCAATTTACCAGTGCGATTTACCAGTGTGATTTACCACCGGGCTGACAACCTGGCTGACAACCTGGCTGACAACCTGGCTGACAACTTGGCTGACCAGTCACTGACCAGAGGCTGACCAGAGGCTGACCACTAGTCATCCAGCTGACACAATTTCAACAATGGTAAGTTAAACAATTTTCTTTTTAATTGTGAGGGTTGTCCGCTTTATAGCACAGGGTGGGCCAAGGGTTCTACAATGCTTTTGTTGATTGCCCTTGGCCCTCCTACAACAATTTTCTCCGTCAACTGTTAATTTAACGTACATCGTCGTTTATTATTTCTGATATAGTAATTGAAATTTCCGTCGGAACTTTCAGTCTTCTCAAAATGTATATTTCTGATTTAAAATTGGTATTCCTCCGATCGGATGTCCCTCAGGGGCTCACTCACGGATAGGGAAACCGTGAGTGAGTACGGGGTGTCGCGTCCCCGGGGCAACCCGAAGCGCTTATAGGCCGTACTCGTGTGCGGGGTTAGTTTGGCTCTCGTGAGCTGGTTAGATTTGCACTCGTGTGCGAGGTATGTAGGCCGTACCCGTGTACGGGGTTCATATTTTCATCTCGTAGCATTTTGATCATCGTTGTTTCTATTTCTAACGTCGAAGAAGAAGACACATCAAACGAAGAGGACACATCGAACGAAGAGGACACATCGAACGAAGAGGACACACCATCGAAGACTGCGGCGTATTTTTAAGTTAATTATATTTGCTGAGCAATTATTGTCTTAGCTTCACCCCCGAACCAGAGCCTTCTGCTCTGGTTCATGTTTCTTCTTTGCAAATCAAAGCCTTCTGCTTTGATACTTCCCTCTTGTGCGACTTAGTTTATTTGCCGACAATAATTGCTCGATCTGCGTGCGTGCGTTAATTAATAAGATTGTATATCGTCGTTTGTAAATATGTCGAGTAATTATTGCCGTAACTTCACTTTGCTCGGCTCGTTTTTTTGACTCCGACACAGCCTTCTGCTGTGTTGGACCTTGCTTGTATGTACCAGACCAGTTGGTAGCGGTATTCGGCGTTGATACATTGAGAGGGGATGGTTGAGAGGCAGTGTTCATCGTGTTACACTGTTAAGTGAAAAATCCTCTCTTTTGTAATCCCACCCGAGTTCACCTCAACGATTGTTCGTTGCCTGGTGGCAGGTGGTCGCTGGAGTAAATGGGATATCGTTTGAACACGTCTCTTGGTCATCGCTCTTGGTGAGGACACGTCGGGTATCGTTGCTGGCTGATGTTGGGCTGCAAGCATTGTACGCGTCGCGTCAACCTCGAATCAGAGCCCTCTGCTCTGGTTCGCACTTGTTTCTCTCTTTAAAAGAATCAGAGCCTTCTGCCTGATTCGCCTTTTGCCCCCGTGGATCGGAGACTTCTTCTCCGATTCACACCTTTTGCTCCGCAATAATTACTCGGCATACTGCGTTAATATAAGTTCCTCGTTGTTAGGAAAGGGAGCCAAAAGGAATATTGAATTCGTTCTGACTCCCTTTCCGGGTCTCTTGTGCAGCAACCTCCTCGTGGTGAGACCTGGGCAATCGGTATTATCCTCTATTTGTCAGAAATTCTGGTATCTTACAAATAGAGGATAATATCGAGCTAATAGCTGCACACTTAGTGCTTCAATAAAGATTTTGTAAATCAATATCCATGATTATTTCAAACCTATTCCCTTCCATAACATGTTGCAATGTCACCTTCCCTCAAAACAAAACGTTTCGAGCTGGTTCATTTGATTTTTCTATATGTATATTAACGCGAATAATAATTGATTACTTCCAGCTATTATTGTTCTGCCATTTTCCCCAAGTGCCCCTATACTAAGTAGCACGGTCTAGTTTTAGTGAATATTAGTAGGACTAAATCCACATACCTACACTGCTAACGGAGTCTTACGTAGTTCACAAACGTTCTACATATTTAGGTAGAGAGCGCGGAATCACCGACGAGTATGTCGTCGGTTGTGGAACTTTTAGTGACGTGGTATTTCAGATCACTGTAAGTTCCACGTTATCCCCGCGCCCGGTCGCGCCCGGTTACTGGTCTCGCTGAATAGCACAGGAGCTGGCGGTCTTTATCTCGTCGGTGCTTACGGGACATCATGTCGTCAAACAAATTTTGCCGTTTGCTTACGCCCTCTAGGATATATTGTCGCCGGTGTAAGAAACACAAAGCCACCAACGTCATCTCGTCGGTGTAGAAGACCACTGAGGAGATTCTTGTCGGTGAAAAGATGAATCATCACGGAACCATATCGGTTATCATGAAATGTTACATTCTCCTACGAACGTATTCAAATATTTCAGACAATATTTTGGCGTTAATTTCTAAAATATTAAAATCAAAACTAATATCAAGGACAAAAAATTCCAAGAAATATTGTACGTAATACTTCAAATTTCATATAAGATACTTCAATTTTTAATATAACAATATTTCATAAACGAGCATTATTTCCTTCTACTGTTTTTATACATAATTGTACCAAAAATCGATCTGTGGGAACAAAATTATTCCGAATACTAAACAGTTCGAGAGAGAATCACGTGGATGAATTAATACAATACTATAATTGTAGGAGCAGAGATGGGCAAATTTTTATTGAAATAGACCAAAGTTGGGTATTATTTAGATAAAAAATTATTTACTTACGATTCGAATAAAACATACTTTATCTTTACTCGTTATTCGAAGGTTCGAATTAAAAAGGTATCTTTATTCAACGAGTATCGAATAAAGATAATTTTTTTTATTCGAAGCGGATTAATTCGAACTTCAAATAATTTTTTCATCTTTTATCTGTATCTTACATTTGAAAGCTTCGAATAAATCTTCCCATAACTTTTGCCAACTCGAATAAACGGCGACGAGGCCCGATGAGCGCTGAACTTGAAAGACCAGCGACAGCGACCGACCAACAGTATACATACATTGTAAGCACCTGGGGAATCGAGCATTATTGACAATTTAAACTTTCATATGTTTATAATACGAATAATATTTTTAATACGAATGAGTTGTAGAGATCATCTCGATGAAAATGAGTCCGAACAGGATATCATTTGGACTATCT
The DNA here is from genome assembly GCA_916610255.1 of Lasioglossum lativentre. Taxonomy (NCBI): domain Eukaryota; kingdom Metazoa; phylum Arthropoda; class Insecta; order Hymenoptera; family Halictidae; genus Lasioglossum; species Lasioglossum lativentre. The sequence goes on along the minus strand of OU744357.1, from coordinate 25,961,978 downwards.
TTAATAAGATTATAATTTTAATCATAACATTACGTATCAATAAAAATTGTTCGATTACAATCGACTTTGGACTCATTTTCATCAGGAAAAACACACCAATATAATAGTAATAATTTTATGAAGGAATACTGAAAAATCTAAAAGTTTAAACTTTCATTCGTGTGTGATTCCCCATATGCTTACATTGTATGCCGTTTGTCAGTCGCTGTCGTTGGGTCTTGGACAGTCGGAACTCGACGTTCGGAGCTCGGCGTTCGGAGATCAACGCTCGCCGCATAGTTGGGCAAAATTTTCATCTAAATAAAAATTTCGAATAACGAAAATTTTTATTCATTATTCGATGGTTCGTGTTTATTAGAGTTGGCAGTAGTTGTAGAAAGATTTATTCGAAGCCTCCGAATAAAAGATACAGATAAACGACGAAAAAATGATTCGAAGTTCGATGTAGCCACTTGGTATAAAAAAAAATTATCTTTATTCGTCGGAAAAATTCTCGTCGAATATAATTATTTATTCGAAGCTCGTCGAATAAAGATACCTTTTATATTCGAACCATCGAATAATGAATAAAATTTTTTTAATTTTTTATTCGTTATCCGAAATTTTTATTTAGACGAAAATTTTACCCATCTCTGCGGCGAGCGTCGAGCTCCGAACGTCGAGCTCCGAACGTCGAAGACCCAGCGACTGACAAACGGCATACAATGTTAGCTGATGGGGAAGCACGCACGAATGAAAGTTTAAACTTTTAGATTTTTCAATATACCTTCTTAAAATTATTACGAGTGAATTGAGGTGGTTTTCCTGATGAAAATGAGTTCAAATTCGGGTGTAATCGAACAATTTTTATTGATATGTAATGTTACGATAAAAATTATAAGCTTATTAAAGGTACCCAGATAGCCAAGCGAATCTCGAGCAGAAATCGAGCAGGGCGTGCCGGGGTCAGGTATCAGGATTTTTACGGGTCGAACGTCGCTTGAACGGGCTCAAGGCACACGATGACTAGAATCTGACCCAGGCATTTATGACCGTGTGGGCTCGTAAACTTGCCCCGGCACAAACCCGGCACAAGCTGCCCTCGGCACGTCGGTCCTGGTTTCTGCCAAGTTTTAAGTAGGTCCCAGATTGTAAAGGGCAGCACGGTCGCACTAATGTGGCATAAGGTACTTCAAATTTGGCAGAAACCAGGACCGACGTGCCGAGGGCAGCTTGTGCCGGGGCAAGTTTACGAGCCCACACGGTCATAACTGCCTGGGTCAGAATCGAGCATTTTGGCTATCTGGGTAGTTTCAAATGATATCGTGTTTCGACTCATTTTCATCGGGATGATCTCTACAACTCATTCGTATTAATAATATTATTCGTATTATAAATTGTCATTATACCAAACGCAACATGAAATACAGGAAAATTCATTTGTGATTGTATACATACATATAATTCATATTATTTTGCCTAATTTTTGTGTTCATAAATTAGTGACATGTTTTTTTCTTTTTCAAATGATAATTTACTTTGTATGCTCCATGTGCAATCTTTATGAAATAAAATGTTTAAGATCCTAACATGAAAATCATGGTTTATTGTATATTATTTTTGCTGATTTCTTAGGACTGGAACCAATCTTCTATTTTCTCATAGATGCAATATATTGTTTTACACGTATTCTTCGGGAACGTATCTATCGTGTAAAAACAGAATTAGGTGTATACTGAAATGTTTGATAATATCATACCGCTATAACTATAACTGCTTTTCGAATTCGCAATTATGCGGACTCCACATATGCAATTAGAAATTTGTAGGAATGCAAATAATAATTATACGTATGGAGTAAACTTATACTATGTACAAAAACGCGTGCGTCTGCGTCTGGTGCAATACATATTTGGAGGTTTCGATTATTACTAGTAGTGCCTAAACTGGCCAACGAATCCGGAAAAAAAGGTACAGACTAGTAGTCTATTTCCGAAAATTAACGAGATAACGGTAGGAGACTCGATCATTCCCTTTACCGAACATATCAGAAATACTCGATCAATTAGGAGAGGCGAAATACTTTTCTACGTTAGATTTGACATCAGGCTTTCATCAGATTATAATTGCTATAAGACCCGAGGATCGCGAGAAAACAGCGTTCTCAACTTCATACGGACATTTTGAATGCAAACGCCCAATAAATAAAAGCGCCCAATGTCAAAGTTTGTTGATATCGGCACTATTGTTACAATTTCCTGATTTTTCAAAACCGTTTACAAAGCTTGCCACGGTGCCATTTCTCATAGTGTCGAAAGACGAGATTATTACACGTATACGCGCGAATATTAGGTATTAAATCTGTGACTATTAGTAAACATCAGGAACAGAGGAAAATTAATCCATGCAAATATTTTGTTATACAGTTTATTTTATTAATAAACTAAATTAAATTCAGATGTATTTGGAAGAAACAATAGAATTAAAGTTCTGTAACATTTATAAAACACTTACAAATTTAGATTTAAATGCTATGTATATACATATACATAAAGAAGAAGTGTTAGGACATTGTATACAATATTATTATATAAATATGCGAGTACGTTAAAGTATATTATATTATATTTAGACTGCGGATCTTTATGCAAAATAAAAACTTTCTACCTGAATTGCAACAAGCTGGGGTTTAATAAATATTTAATTTCTTGCTGAATATGTTTAATAGGTTGACAATAATATAGTAGTGTACTTAAATTCTTCAAATTCTTTTACTGTCGAAAATTAGACCTACCCATTTTCATCATAAATGCATAAAATCCGCAGTCTAATTATATTAAACTTATCATGATTAGTGGAAAGTAACGTTTTCGTAAATTTACGGTAAATCTAAGAATCAGTAACGCGCTTTGTAAGAGTGCGTTTAAGAGTTCAAGTGAACAATTACTTCTGGCTCCTGAGGTGGCTCCTCAAACGGCTTCTCAGACGATTTCACAGTTGGCTGCTCTATACGAGTACTACATTTTGATTTAAAAAACGATTCAAAAAACTGCATGGTTACGCTATGTCGTTCATCCATGTTTTTAATTCTATCTTCAATGTTTGCGTATTCGTTTTGCATTATTTTTTCTCTGGCTTCACTCAAGCTATCATAATTTACAATAGTTTTTTCTGCGTCTAGCAATTTGGCATTTATCAAATCTTCTTTACAGACTATTAACTCATAACTACCCTTATTATCTTTACGTGCGGTTCTCCCCTTAATCTGCGTCTCTTCTTTTATATCAAGCGAAAAAAACGTCTGTATCACATGTACTCCGCCGTTCTTTTCCACAGCAACACTAGACTTAAAGTCAACACCACGACCCATACCTCTCGTTGCTAATGTTACTGTCTTTGTAATGCCTGCTTCATTAATGTACTTCTCTTTGGTCTGCTTTTCCGTGTTTTCGTCTAACTTATGTAAGCGATCAAATTTACTGCGGAATTTATCTACAAATTTATCTATTTCAACATCTCTATCGAAAAATATTAATACTGATCGTCCTGAGCCAATTTTAGTATTTGCACGACTATCAATTTTACTGAGCCATTGTTCCTCTGACGTTTCACAACTAAAATCACGGTACTTATTGAATTGTAAATTACAATTACCAAAATAAGATGGCATTATAGAATTCTCATGGATATTATAAGAATTTATTACCGCTTCTCTTTCATGATCATTGAGTCTATTTAAAGTACCGGTCACTCCTAAGATAAGAGGATATTCCTTAGGTAATTTTGCATAGGATACCGCACCACTATCTACTTTCAAATAACCATAATTTACAAATTCTTTATTACTATAATTTACTTTCTTTAACCTGAAGTAATTAAACACGTTGTAATAATTCCAGAGAACATTAGGACTATAAAATCCATTAGTTTTTCTGTAGGTTATTAGTCCACAATCATTTATTTTATAGCTGCTACGAACACGATGATTATTACTTGCCGTTGCAACAAATATTGCATCATCAATCATGTTGTTGAGATGCTCTTCGTAGAGAGATTGATTCGTATATTCTTTTTTAACAAGTGTATCATGTGATTCATTCAAAAGATAGTATTTTCCAGGTTCAATAAGGAATCTATTAAAATGGTTAAAATCTTGATTTCTTTCTCTTGTTTTTTTCTTAATGAACTCTTTTATCTCGTCCAAGATAATAGATTTTGCATTATTTCTGCTGACCATCTCCCATATGTTTTCCTGGATATCAGCTATTGCTGGCATATATATTCGCTTACATGCACTATAGCGATTTCCATAGAAGTTGCTAGAAAAGAAAACGTCTACTTCGTCTATTAATAAGATAGTATTACTCCTATCGTCATACTTTAGCTGTTCAAATTGCCCTGTGCTGTGATATAGTATACGCTTTCTAACTAAATCTGCGAGACATAGCGTCTCTTCATTTACAATAGGTTGAAGAATTTCCATGGCCATGTCATCAAATGTGCCATAAGTTATTTTGTGTTTAATACCAAACACCCTAAAAAGATTATCAAAATTTTCTTGATCTCTAGTTGCCAAGTATTTACTATAACACACAATCCGGACATTATGACCCATCAATGCCAACAGCGAAGCTGTTAAACCTAATACAAGCGATTTCCCTTGTCCTGTTAAGACTTGCGCGAAATGATTATCCACACCTGGATAATCTTTGTCAACACTTAATAACAGCAAAATGCACAATACTTGGATACAATGTGGCTTTATGGTTTTGCTTGCATTTACAATATCTTTTGATGCCTGTACGGACCACACAGCAGCCAGGCCAGCAAGAAGTTCTGGTAGAGTTTCCTGTTTGAAGTCTTCTCTCCACTCATCAAAATGATTGCATTGCAATTGATCCTTCACTTCTTTAGTAATAAATTCAATCTTATGTAGATAATTCTTGTTGCAAGTCAATTCTATGTGGGAATTAAATTTTTCTAAGTATTTGCAGTAGCAATGTATCAGTGTTTCCCCTGTTTCCTTTCTTACGTTCTCGTTTTCTGTTCTGTATAGCATTAGAGCTTTCGTTATATCGATCTCATCTTGTTTTCTTAAATACCAAAAAGATTCCCCTATGATATCAACGCGCTTTATAAAATCCTCATAAGAACTACTATTCTCCACTACAGAAGCAAATGGCTTTGTACTCTCTTCTTTGAATGTATCAAAAGATATGTAATCGGGTTGCTCCTTAAGATAAAGAAAAGATTTCTTAATTGCTGAAACTAACTCACTTGCTGCATTTATATTATCATAATTTGACCATTTTTTTTGTCCAAGTAAATTAATCACACTAATTAATAGATCATCAATTATTTCAATTAAGTAATGACCAGGAATATTCGCATGTTTTTCGATGAAATTTTTAGGATCTAACACCTTATATGATTTTTTACCTTCATTAACTAACACGACTTCTTGTGCAGTTAAATCACGAATCTCTTTAATAAACCAACTAAATTCTACAGCACTTAAGTCTTCTAGAAACTCATTAAACGATCTAAAATACTTAATTAATTCTTGTGACTTTACTTCTGTGCTAAGTACAGTATTTACAATATTGTATAATTTTTTACGTATTCCTTCCATGTCATCCTTGAACTTCCCGTAAGGGAATTTATCAGGAATGTTTTCTACAAAAGATTCTCTATTCTTCCAATATTCATTATATACATCTACTAAATCTCGAAAATCGATAAATTGTTTATGTGAGATTGCGTTCTTAATAGATGCTATCTGATTTGCTAAAGTAGCTTGATCAATTTCTGAAGCTCCTTCCGAGATATAAGGGATTGCCTGTGCGATAAACCTTACAGTACTATACGTCACTATACGAAACGACTCATAATGAACATATTCTGTCTCATGAATGAAAGCCGTATAACCGTCTAGCAAAGGCGTAAATAGTTCAAGACACTTTTCTGACTTTTGAGAAAACAGCTCAGCAATGGCATCGTCAAGAACATACATCCATACTAGACGCTCCTCAGGTATATTAGGGGTCTTATCACCGACAAAAGAGGACTTGATAATGTTCCACCATGATTTATCATCACGATTATTTGACAACTTGAATTGGTACACAAAATTTTTTCGCTTAGTCCTATAAACAGGCTCAAAATGTTTTATCAACTTAACAATAAAGCGATATTGTCGCTCAAGAGAGTAGTTTAGAGGGGAATACGGCCAATTTATAGATGTTACCAAGATCGATATTTCGGATCCATTTATTCTAAGCAAATCATTAACGGACATATCTGTTTTACCACTAATCTCTAAACTTAGCTCCTGAAAGTGTTTACAAAGATGCAAATAAATAGGATGAGTTAAAGGTGCTAACTTCTTCACCGATGCGTGCTTGTTTATTGCTATCACTTGATTAAAAAATGAGTCTTGCAAATTATGTAAGAAAATTGAAAAAACTTGTTCATTCATTTCGTTAGTAAGATCACAAAACAGATTTATATCTTGATTACTTATGTAAAATACTTGTCGTCCAGATAGTGCATTTATATTCGAATCCATTGAATAAGACAATTGAGAAATGGAAGAAAAACATATGTCAAGTAAGGACTTATTATGATTTTTTATCGCACTCTCGCAACTTTTATACAAGTCTAAGAACACGTTCTTTGGATGAAATCGGTCAACTTGAGAAAAATCTTTTCTTCTTGTATCTAAAGCTTTTTCTCTACAGATCAATTGCCGACAAGAGTGTATAAGGTCAGATGAAATATATTTATTGTTAACTATATTACCCAATATCGATATTGTAGGGGACTTTTGATACTTTTCTAATATTCCAGAAAGCTGGAAAATATCTTCTGCACACTCGAGATTCTGTACAGTTTTACCACTCCTATCTTGCACAAGTTGTATAAACTGCATATAAGCATCATCCCTGTAATTTATTGATTCGTCTCTTATGATTTCAGTGAATATAACCTTCTCAAGCAAAATTTTTCTGATGTTTACAACACTAAATTGGTCAAAATCCAATTCTTGAAGCTTGTCGACACTCACTCTTGCAATAAAATCATTCTCATCAAAAGTGAATAGATAACCTGGGCGTTGCATCCTAATATAAACTAATTGATTACTACGGGGATGACTAAATTCACATGAATATAACTCTACCAATCGATTTTTCTTCCACATTCCAGCGACACATAAATCGTTACCAAATAATTCTATCCTTTCTCCGTTTTTCTCATGCCTGGGTTGATCCAGTCTATCAGGTTGAATGCCTACGAAAACACCAGAGGTATCACTTTCACGGTATGAAGTACCTGGGGAAGAAGCACCTGTGTCAAGTTTCTGCTTCTGGTCTGATTTAGGATGGTGGTTATCAGTAGGTTTTAAATGTTTCCCCTTTTTCAGCTCGGGAATTTCTGAATTCATTTCATCTTTACTTTGGAACAGTTGCGCACGTTCCTCAAGATCATTATTAGTACTTTTCGCCCTACTTTCTGGTAAATCTGATAGTCGTTCTCTTGGACTACAGCCTTGAGAAGAAGAACCTGTGTCAAGTTCCTGCTTCTGGTCTGATTTCGGATAGTGGTTATCAGTAGGTTCTAAATGTTTCTCGTTTGTCAGCTCGGGATTTTCTGAATTCATTTCATATTTACTTTGGAACAGTTGCGCATGTTCCTCAAGATCATTATTAGTTCTTTCCGCCCTACTTTCTGGTAAATCTGATAGTCCTTCTCTTGGACTACAGCCTTCAGAAGAGCCTGTGTCATGTTCCTGCTTCTGGTCCGATTTAGAATAGTGGTTATCAGTACGTTCTAAATGTTTCTGCTTTGTCAGCTCGGGAATTTCTGAATTCATTTCATCTTTACTTTGGAACAGTTGCGCATGTTCCTCAAGATCATTATTAGATCTTTCCGTCACACTTTCTGGTAAATCTGATAGTCGTTCTCTTGGACTACAGCCTTGAGAAGAAGAGCCTGTGTCATGTTCCTGCTTCTGGTCCGATTTAGGATAGTGGTTATCAGTAGGTTCTAAATATTTCTCGTTTGTCAGCTCGGGATTTTCTGAATTCATTTCATCGTTACTTTGCAACAGTTGCGCATGTTCCTCAAGATCATTATTAGTTCTTTCCGCCCTACTTTCTGGTAAATCTGATAGTCTTTCTCTTGGACTACAGCCTTCAGAAGAGCCTGTGTCATGTTCCTGTTTCTGGTCCGATTTAGGATAGTGGTTATCAGTACGATCTAAATGTTTCTCCTTTGTCAGCTCGGGATTGTCTGAATTCATTTCATCGTTACTTTGCAACAGTTGCGCATGTTCCTCAAGATCATTATTAGATCTTTCCGTCACACTTTCTGGTAAATCTGATAGTCGTTCTCTTGGACTACAGCCTTCAGAAGAAGAACCTGTGTCAAGTTCCTGCTTCTGGTCCGATTTAGGATAGTGGTTATCAGTAGGTTCTAAATATTTCTCGTTTGTCAGCACGGGATTTTCTGAATTCATTTCATCGTTACTTTGCAACAGTTGCGCATGTTCCTCAAGATCATTATTAGTTCTTTCCGCCCTACTTTCTGGTAAATCTGATAGTCTTTCTCTTGGACTACAGCCTTCAGAAGAGCCTGTGTCATGTTCCTGCTTCTGGTCCGATTTAGGATAGTGGTTATCAGTACGATCTAAATGTTTCTCCTTTGTCAGCTCGGGATTGTCTGAATTCATTTCATCGTTACTTTGCAACAGTTGCGCATGTTTCTCAAGATCATTATTAGATCTTTCCGTCACACTTTCTGGTAAATCTGATAGTCGTTCTCTTGGACTACAGCCTTCAGAAGAAGAACCTGTGTCAAGTTCCTGCTGCTGGTCCGATTTAGGATAGTGGTTATCAGTAGGTTCTAAATATTTCTCGTTTGTCAGCTCGGGATTTTCTGAATTCATTTCATCGTTACTTTGCAACAGTTGCGCATGTTCCTCAAGATCATTATTAGATCTTTCCGTCACACTTTCTGGTAAATCTGATAGTCGTTCTCTTGGACTACAGCCTTGAGAAGAAGAGCCTGTGTCATGTTCCTGCTTCTGGTCCGATTTAGGATAGTGGTTATCAGTAGGTTCTAAATATTTCTCGTTTGTCAGCACGGGATTTTCTGAATTCATTTCATCGTTACTTTGCAACAGTTGCGCATGTTCCTCAAGATCATTATTAGTTCTTTCCGCCCTACTTTCTGGTAAATCTGATAGTCTTTCTCTTGGACTACAGCCTTCAGAAGAGCCTGTGTCATGTTCCTGCTTCTGGTCCGATTTCGGATAGTGGTTATCAGTAGGTTCTAAATGTTTCTGCTTTGTCAGCTCGGGAATTTCTGAATTCATTTCATCTTTACTTTGGAACAGTTGCGCATGTTCCTCAAGATCATTATTAGATCTTTCCGTCACACTTTCTGGTAAATCTGATAGTCGTTCTCTTGGACTACAGCCTTGAGAAGAAGAGCCTGTGTCATGTTCCTGCTTCTGGTCCGATTTAGGATAGTGGTTATCAGTAGGTTCTAAATATTTCTCGTTTGTCAGCTCGGGATTTTCTGAATTCATTTCATCGTTACTTTGCAACAGTTGCGCATGTTCCTCAAGATCATTATTAGTTCTTTCCGCCCTACTTTCTGGTAAATCTGATAGTCTTTCTCTTGGACTACAGCCTTCAGAAGAGCCTGTGTCATGTTCCTGCTTCTGGTCCGATTTAGGATAGTGGTTATCAGTACGATCTAAATGTTTCTCCTTTGTCAGCTCGGGATTGTCTGAATTCATTTCATCGTTACTTTGCAACAGTTGCGCATGTTTCTCAAGATCATTATTAGATCTTTCCGTCACACTTTCTGGTAAATCTGATAGTCGTTCTCTTGGACTACAGCCTTCAGAAGAAGAACCTGTGTCAAGTTCCTGCTGCTGGTCCGATTTAGGATAGTGGTTATCAGTAACTTCTAAATATTTCTCGTTTGTCAGCTCGGGATTTTCTGAATTCATTTCATCGTTACTTTGCAACAGTTGCGCATGTTCCTCAAGATCATTATTAGATCTTTCCGTCACACTTTCTGGTAAATCTGATAGTCGTTCTCTTGGACTACAGCCTTGAGAAGAAGAGCCTGTGTCATGTTCCTGCTTCTGGTCCGATTTAGGATAGTGGTTATCAGTAGGTTCTAAATATTTCTCGTTCGTCAGCACAGGATTTTCTGAATTCATTTCATCGTTACTTTGCAACAGTTGCGCATGTTCCTCAAGATCATTATTAGTTCTTTCCGCCCTACTTTCTGGTAAATCTGATAGTCTTTCTCTTGGACTACAGCCTTCAGAAGAGCCTGTGTCATGTTCCTGCTTCTGGTCCGATTTAGGATAGTGGTTATCAGTACGATCTAAATGTTTCTCCTTTGTCAGCTCGGGATTGTCTGAATTCATTTCATCGTTACTTTGCAACAGTTGCGCATGTTTCTCAAGATCATTATTAGATCTTTCCGTCACACTTTCTGGTAAATCTGATAGTCGTTCTCTTGGACTACAGCCTTCAGAAGAAGAACCTGTGTCAAGTTCCTGCTGCTGGTCCGATTTAGGATAGTGGTTATCAGTAGGTTCTAAATATTTCTCCTTTGTCAGCTCGGGATTTTCTGAATTCATTTCATCGTTACTTTGCAACAGTTGCGCATGTTCCTCAAGATCATTATTAGATCTTTCCGTCACACTTTCTGGTAAATCTGATAGTCGTTCTCTTGGACTACAGCCTTGAGAAGAAGAGCCTGTGTCATGTTCCTGCTTCTGGTCCGATTTAGGATAGTGGTTATCAGTAGGTTCTAAATATTTCTCGTTTGTCAGCACGGGATTTTCTGAATTCATTTCATCGTTACTTTGCAACAGTTGCGCATGTTCCTCAAGATCATTATTAGTTCTTTCCGCCCTACTTTCTGGTAAATCTGATAGTCTTTCTCTTGGACTACAGCCTTCAGAAGAGCCTGTGTCATGTTCCTGCTTCTGGTCCGATTTAGGATAGTGGTTATCAGTACGATCTAAATGTTTCTCCTTTGTCAGCTCGGGATTGTCTGAATTCATTTCATCGTTACTTTGCAACAGTTGCGCATGTTTCTCAAGATCATTATTAGATCTTTCCGTCACACTTTCTGGTAAATCTGATAGTCGTTCTCTTGGACTACAGCCTTCAGAAGAAGAACCTGTGTCAAGTTCCTGCTGCTGGTCCGATTTAGGATAGTGGTTATCAGTAGGTTCTAAATATTTCTCGTTTGTCAGCTCAGGATTTTCTGAATTCATTTCATCGTTACTTTGCAACAGTTGCGCATGTTCCTCAAGATCATTATTAGATCTTTCCGTCACACTTTCTGGTAAATCTGATAGTCGTTCTCTTGGACTACAGCCTTCAGAAGAAGAACCTGTGTCAAGTTCCAGCTTCTGGTCCGATTTAGGATAGTGGTTATCAGTAGGTTCTAAATATTTCTCGTTTGTCAGCTCGGGATTTTCTGAATTCATTTCATCGTTACTTTGCAACAGTTGCGCATGTTCCTCAAGATCATTATTAGATCTTTCCGTCACACTTTCTGGTAAATCTGATAGTCGTTCTCTTGGACTACAGCCTTGAGAAGAAGAGCCTGTGTCATGTTCCTGCTTCTGGTCCGATTTAGGATAGTGGTTATCAGTAGGTTCTAAATATTTCTCGTTTGTCAGCTCGGGATTTTCTGAATTCATTTCATCGTTACTTTGCAACAGTTGCGCATGTTCCTCAAGATCATTATTAGATCTTTCCGTCACACTTTCTGGTAAATCTGATAGTCGTTCTCTTGGACTACAACCTTGAGAAGAAGAGCCTGTGTCATGTTCCTGCTTCTGGTCCGATTTAGGATAGTGGTTATCAGTAGGTTCTAAATATTTCTCGTTTGTCAGCTCGGGATTTTCTGAATTCATTTCATCGTTACTTTGCAACAGTTGCGCATGTTCCTCAAGATCATTATTAGATCTTTCCGTCACACTTTCTGGTAAATCTGATAGTCGTTCTCTTGGACTACAGCCTTCAGAAGAAGAACCTGTGTCAAGTTCCTGCTTCTGGTCCGATTTAGGATAGTGGTTATCAGTAGGTTCTAAATATTTCTCGTTTATCAGCTCGGGATTTTCTGAATTCATTTCATCGTTACTTTGCAACAGTTGCGCATGTTCCTCAAGATCATTATTAGATCTTTCCGTCACACTTTCTGGTAAATCTGATAGTCGTTCTCTTGGACTACAGCCTTGAGAAGAAGAGCCTGTGTCATGTTCCTGCTTCTGGTCCGATTTAGGATAGTGGTTATTAGTAGATTCTAAATGTTTCTCCTTTGTCAGCTCGGGATTTTCTGAATTCATTTCATCGTTACTTTGCAACAGTTGCGCATGTTTCTCAAGATCATTATTAGATCTTTCCGACACACTTTCTGGTAAATCTGATAGTCGTTCTCTTGGACTACAGCCTTGAGAAGAAGAGCCTGTGTCATGTTCCTGCTTCTGGTCCGATTTAGGATAGTGGTTATTAGTAGATTCTAAATGTATCTCCTTTGTCAGCTCGGGATTTTCTGAATTCTTTTCATCTTTACTTTGGAACAGTTGCGCATGTTCCTCAAGATCATTATTAGATCTTTCCGTCACACTTTCTGGTAAATCTGATAGTCGTTCTCTTGGACTACAGCCTTCAGAAGAAGAACCTGTGTCAAGTTCCTGCTTCTGGTCCGATTTAGGATAGTGGTTATCAGTAGGTTCTAAATATTTCTCGTTTGTCAGCTCGGGATTTTCTGAATTCATTTCATCGTTACTTTGCAACAGTTGCGCATGTTCCTCAAGATCATTATTAGTTCTTTCCGCCCTACTTTCTGGTAAAGGTGATAGTCGTTCTCTTGGACTACAGCCTTGAGAAGAAGAGCTTGTGTCATGTTCCTGCTTCTGGTCCGATTTAGGATAGTGGTTATCAGTAGGTTCTAAATATTTCTCCTGTGTCAGCTCGGGATTTTCTGAATTCATTTCATCGTTACTCTGCAACAGTTGCGCATGTTCCTCAAGATCATTATTAGTTCTTTCCGCCCTACTTTCTGGTAAATCTGATAGTCGTTCTCTTGGACTACAGCCTTGAGAAGAAGAGCCTGTGTCAAGTTCCTGCTTCTGGTCCGATTTAGGATAGTGGTTATCAGTAGGTTCTAAATATATCTTCTTTGTCAGCTCGGGATTTTCTGAATTCATTTCATAGTTACTTTGCAACAGTTGCGCATGTTCCTCAAGATCATTATTAGTTCTTTCCGCCCTACTTTCTGGTAAATCTGATAGTCGTTCTCTTGGACTACAGCCTTGAGAAGAAGAGCCTGTGTCAAGTTCCTGCTTCTGGTCCGATTTAGGATAGTGGTTATCAGTAGGTTCTAAATATGTCTCCTTTGTCAGCTCGGGATTTTCTGAATTCATTTCATCTTTACTTTGGAACAGTTGCGCATGTTCCTCAAGATCATTAGTAGTTCTTTCCGCCCTACTTTCTGGTAAATCTGATAGTCGTCCTCTTGGACTACAGCCTTGAGAAGAAGAACCTGTGTCATGTTCCTGCTTCTGGTCCGATTTAGGATAGTGGTTATCAGTAGGTTCTAAATGTTTCTCCTTTGTCAGCTGGGGATTTTCTGAATTCATTTCATCTTTACTTTGGAACAGTTGCGCATGTTTCTCAATATAATTAGTAGTTCTTTCCGCCCTACTTTCTGGTAAATCTGATAGTCGTCCTCTTGGACTACAGCCTTGAGAAGAAGAACCTGTGTCATGTTCCTGCTTCTGGTCCGATTTAGGATGATGGTGATCAGTAGGTTTTAAATAATTCGTTTCTGTCAGCTCGGGAATGTCTGATGAAATAATCTCAAAATCATCATCTTCGTCGTCCGTCCCATCTGTTTCGTTACTCACCTAGATAAAAAGGGAGATAGAGTCTTTAGTTAATAGAACAAAGTTAGAATATAAATATTTTAAAACTTTTATCGTACTAGAATTAGTAACAGGAGCAATTTTTATGTACAGTTTACTATGATGTTTCAGGTTGCTTTTTTACGTTTTTGAGTTAGGAATCAGTGTTGTGAAAAGCTCAAAAACTCTATTTATTAATTTGGTTTTTGTTATAAATTTGCCCACCCCAAATATATATTATATATATGGGTCGAGTTTTGACCCATAGTTCCTTTGACACTTTTTATCCCCATGATGCGTAGAACACAATACAATAAAAAAAATTTGACCTTGACATTCAAGGTCAAGGACAATTTTGCGGAAACTTTTTTTTACAGATCTCCATCGATCCGAAGATGTAGAATACGCCTATGCTTGCCAAGACCAAACATTTCTTAACACCCTGTACATGTATATAACTTAGATTTACAAAATACATGTTTGAAATTTTTACTACAGGCACAGATAACAAATTTAAAAATCGTGACCTTTACTTTTTCCTTAGCAATTGCTACCAATAACAATTGAAAAAAAAAATTATTTACACATTAGCTAGTAAACTAATCCTTCTAACGCCACAAAAAAACTCAAGCTGTTGAGTCAAATTTTGAAAAACTTATTCGTTTTTAAAAGGTGTACGAATACTTTTCACACCCACTGTATTGTATATATATAAAATAAATTTTAAAATATTGTTTTATTTAAATAAATGTATTTCAATTATTATTTCCAATACTTTTTATTTTTTATCGAGGACTGCTCGTTTGTCGGCCGACATGATCTGTAGAAACAGTTTACAAGTGGTCTCATCAGCACGGTACAAATCGCACCTCAGCAATAATAGTGACCTAACTAAAATTCTCACAATAACGATTTTAAGAAAATTATAAAATTCGAAATTTCAAAGTTGCGAATATTTTTTTACGATGACCTTGTATTTGATTTGCATATGGTTATAGAGCATGGAAAGACAAATTCAATGATGTATAGAAATTTATATTTACGATGTACAATAATGGGGAAAATCGAGTTTAAAATTTCAAAATTTTCAAGCTCGGTGCGGCACGTTTTCCCGTTGTTCGATCCATCTAAAATTTTGCATAGATTATTTTTTTAGCTAGTGTCACAATCCTAAGGGGTCTCCTGAAAAAAAATCGAAGGTCGAAAAATAAAGTCCACCCTAATGTATACGCACGCCAGGAACTTGCGAGTATGTATACGCAAAAGTCAATGTAGTCGTAGCTGTAGTTTTTCGCGAATATTTCGGATACTAATTATAAGGCCGAGTGGCGCGGTGGTAACATACATACATTATAGGGAAAAGTTGTTAACAATTTTCATCGCGACAACATATTAAAAAATCATCGAAATCGGACAGGAAGTAGCTGTTCTATAGTTTCGCTTTGAAAAGCTACTATTATTAATACTTCGAATGATAGAGTGCATATAAAGTATGTACTCGGAGGATTACGAGTTAATTAGAAGAGAAGTGGTTGTACGTCTGATGAGGAAAAATAATATTAGATATAATGTCATTTGCTAGTGATTCCTTTCTTGAAAAGTTTGAGTTCTTTAATGGAATGGTAACAAAGCATCTTAAAGCATCTTCACCTAGCAGGTGAAGAAGGAATGGATGAAAGTATAGACTACGATGATTTGACGAAAAAATTCTTTTTTAAATTAGAGATAAAAACTTCACTTACTGTACACCATGGTTCCGGTGAAGATGATGGAGATGTTGATGCTTCTAAATCCATGCCTGGAGCCCTCGCCGAGTGTGGGTGGTTGTTCTGCTTGTAGCAAATAGAGAAATGTTTTGTGGCGTTAGTTAGAAGTTTAGTGGATGAAAAGAAGGGTTAAAAGTTGTTAAGACTTTCAAAGAACCCGCGTAATTAGGGGGGGGGGGCAGGTTTAAGTCATCATTTTGCCGGCTTCGAATTTTTTTTAAGAATGACAGACCTTCAAAATTTGCAATTTCTGCCCATTTTGGCGAAAACGGGCCTCACTTCCGAATTTTAATCTCATTTGTCCGATTGAGCTATATTTTTTTTGTTTTATTCAGAAAGGATTGGGCTATTATAAAATAATTTTTTCAATCCCGATAATTAACTTTATAATGTCAAAAAATGTAAACAAATTCTTTTTTTACGTTTTTTCGATGAGGGCCCGAGTGATTTAAATGAAAAAAATATGGTTATATTCCCTGAAGTTTCCCCTTCAAAGTGAGACCTTGAAAACGATGACGAATTGAAAATTGGCGTCACAATGAGCTGGAAAAGGACGTGGTGTACCCCCGTTTCAAGTTAGAAGCGAGTCGAGCGCACCGTTATTATGGTCAGTTGTCTGTACCGCTGGTCTCAAAATAGCACCAACAAACCTTATATGTATACGACTAAATGCCCCTATTTATACCTCGAGAACAATATTAGTATCCACTCTTCTTTCATTAGTTTTTTCACAAAAATCGATTTTTTTTGAAAATCCTGACTTGTGATGAAATATGATAAATATAAATGCAAAAAATATAATTAATAGTACTAAAATACAACTAAAAAAATGCAAAAATATAAATGTTTTTAATTTTAAAAGACTGAAGCGTTGAGGCTGAAATATGTTTCCAGATGACTATTATCTCGTGTTTATAAGACTTACAAGAGATAAGAGTTCCGCAGAGGAAAAGTCTCATACATATTACTCTAGAGTCTAGAGTCCTCTAGACCGACCGATACCTAATCTAATATACATATATGTATGTATACTGTTGTTACGTATCAGGGTCGTCCGCATCCTAGCAGCTACCTAATTTCGCATTAGTCTGCGGTTATAGTGGAGCGGCGAGCAGCGCGATGGAAACAAACTGATGTAATTAAAAGAAAAAGATAGAAAAAGTAGTTTGTTTTTGTTTCCCTCGCCGCTCCACTATAACCGCACCCTTAGGTTCGTCTGCGCTTCACTCCATTTCTACAGTGCGTATCAGAAGTTTAGACGCACCCTATTATTTTAACAAAAACGTACCCACTGATGAATCTTTGACTGATTTTTTTATCGTGTGTTTAGAATACTCTGAAAAATTATGATTACTACTAAAACTATTCATATATGGCACTGCTGGGAAGAATATTTAGCTAAAATATGAAAAAGGGCCGTATCAGAAGTTTTGACGCACTTGCTTTTCTTGTTGTTGGCAACCTTGTGACAAATATATTGATGGATTTCGAATTTCTTGTACTTTTGTCTCCCATTGTACCTCCAGAACATCCTTAAGAGGTAAGGATAGTCACGTGACTTTTCAGGATTTGTCCCTAGAATTTCCCTAGAATACCCTAGAAATCTGGCCGAAACTTGGGTTTGCGGGAATACGTTTGACGTCCTTATACGAGCATATTTTGGGCTGGGTGAGGGCTCAATCGAAAGAGGAAGGTTCAGCGCATGGTGCGCTGGTTATGACAGCAGTCAAAAACTCTTTTTGTAACAGAAAAATACATTGGGATTCTCCGGGTGATTTCTCGACTTTTTTCCCTACTTTGGACACTCATATTATTAGATATCAACATAATCTCGTTACGTCATGACCAGCGCACCATGCGCTGAACCTTCCTCTTTCGATTGAGCCCTTACCCAGCCCAAAATATGCTCGTATAACGACGTCAAACGTATTCCCGCAAACCTAAGTTTCGACCAGATTTCTAGGGTATTCTAGGGAAATTCTAGGGACAGTTTTAGGGTACCCTTCCCCCTTAACTACATCCTACATCAGTACTGTCGTTTACGTGGCTCGCGACGGCCGTTTCTCGAAAGCTACGCCTCCTCGACCGTGGCGGTCCTAGTACTCGGAGCCGGTCAGGCGCGTACCATAGCATAGGCGCTATTCGTGGCGCTTCAGGTCGACAAGCGTATCAATAGGTTTCCGCATTACCATCGAGGTACTATTGCCAATGCGTTTTTTTTTTGTTAGTGGTATCCCCTGTAGGCCTATTCCACTATATCGCACGATAATATTGGACAACAGCTGTAGAAAATTAATTAAAGAATTAAGAATTTAAAAAATAGTTATTAATTCTATTATTCAAATTCTAAAATTCAATTCTAATTTTCTACAGCTGTTGTCCGAAATTATCGTGAGATATAGTGGAGTAGGCCTACAGGGGACACCACTAACAAAAAAAAACGCATTGGCAATATGTAGTACCTCAATGGTAATGCGGAAACCTATTGATACGCGTGTCGACCTGAAGCGCCACGAACAGCGCCTATGCTATGGTACGCGCCTGAGCGGCTCAGAGTACTAGGACCGCCACGAGGAGCGAGACACTGACCTACATTATATCTACATCTATTTGTATATACAGTAAATGCTCGTTCGTTGCGAAAAGGCCGGAGGTTTGCGTTCGCAACGAGCGAATAGGGACGCTATTTTTGATTACGTCTGCGTCGAGATACACGCCGAGCGCGCCGAGCGAGACTTCAATAGAGAGCCGAACATGGAGAAGGACAGAGTGAAATACGGATCGCGTGACCGAAGCGTGTCGCCGTCGCCGGCACAGTTTAAAGGCCCACGAGTTCTTACAATGTACATATGTAATGGCAATGATGGAATTGTTCATTTTCTATTAGGCTTATAAGACTTTCACTAATTCATTTCTGGCATTTTTCTAATTAAAATGATACCAAACACGATATAATTTGTCCCATATTTACTCTACATGTGAAGCATAATTAATAATTTATCATACATTTAAAACATCGGAGAAAAGAAAACGTCCGTAATTTTAAACGACTAATTTATAGAAATTCTAGAAACTTATTAATAAAAGTGTTAGCATCGAATTGGTATTTTAAACATTACAGTTTCTCTTTCTTTTCACTTGCTATCCTCTTCCATGTCTTACCCATAACCGTCAATGAAACCATTAAATAAAGTTGAAATTACATTATCGTGTTTGGTATCATTTTAATCAGAAAAATGCCAGAAATAAGTTGGTGAAAGTCCCATAAAAGCCTAATGGAAATTAAGAAGTTTGAGTACTCGATTCACTCGAGTCAATGTGTGGTGTTCACACCGATATACCCAAGCCGACATCAATTGTTGCCGCCGTTCGGAGCGACTCGGCCGACTCGGCGTTGACAGGCAGTGGAATGGGTAGGCACGTCGCAACGAGCGCATAGACGATTCTTCGCAACGAACGAGCATTTACTGTAGCACTTGTGGGACTCATCAAATGTATCGTATGTATACTGTCGTGATCCCGGAAGATAAACAACTTGTATTTGTTATAAGTCTTTATTTTAGTTAGAAGTCTAAGGATGTAAACGATTCGAAGTGTAGAACTATTCTGAGCTAGAATGGTCAGGAAAAATGGAAGGAAGGATAAGTTTAGAGTAGGGGAGTTGTAGGGGAGGAAATGTGAAGGTTGGAAATCAAACAAGGGATGGTCGCTGGCGAGGTTGCTGGTTTTCGTCTACTCTACGTCAAGGATGGCTAAAATCTTGTAGGAATATACATATTTGTAATCGGAGGACGGAAGGAGAGAGAGAGGAGGGTCGAGATTTATGGAGCGGGGAAAACCTTGCGTTTGGAAAAATCGGTCGACGATGGGACTCGCTGTACTGACATCTGGCACACAGGCCCTTATTGTTAGGAAAGCGCAGGCTAGACCAGGTATAGGTTGGCAAAGTGCAGTATTGTCGCGATAATTGTCCCAACCACGGGTCCGGCCAGGGACAATTATCCTCCAGGGATACTATTCTTTGACTTGTGCCGAACGTAGAAATGGAATGGGAAGCTTGAGAGGCCTCGGTCACCGAGAAATTTAAACATAATACGGGTCGGGTATATCGGTGTGAGACCATTACTAATCCGATGGCAAAACTTCTTTATTTTTCATTATTTGTTTATGGATCTTTCACCAACATATTCCTGGCATTCTTCTAATGAAAATGATACCAAATATGATATAATTCCGATTATATTTACGTGTGTAATGGACGAGCCACCGTAACTTCTCATTGAAATTATATGAACGGAAAATTATTGTAAATATGATGCCAATTATATCGTGTTTTGTATCATTGTAATCAGAAAAATGTCACAAATATATTGGTGAAAGTCTCATAAAAAAATTAGTAATAATAAAAAAGTTTTTTATCGACGGCCGAGGCCTCTCGAGTAGGGCTGTTACTTACCTTCGAAGGTCTAAGTTTTCGAATTTCGAAGCTTCGATTTTAGAAACTTCGAAGGTGATTAGAATCGAAGTTTAGAGAGAAAACAGGTTCTCACTGTGGACATACATATATAGGGTAAGCTTTCAATTTTGAAAGACTACTCTTGGATTTGCGCAAGAATACGGAAAATTCAATACAGTATTAGCAATAGTTTTTTGCGAATATCTCGAAAACTAAAAGCGACCCCCCTATATTGGAAAAGGAAAAAGTTGTTCAAAATGTTGAAATCTATAACATATTTCATCAAAATCGGAGTATAAGGATCCTTTCGCAATAATTACCAAATATTTTATTAATATAGAAATTCGTAAATTACATCTTCGATTACGTTTCGAAGACTTCAAAACTTCGTGCGTTTCTCTGAGAAATTCATCTTTTAAAAAAATGTCGAGTGATAATGGGAGTGAAGTTGTCGTAGCTGGAAGTAGTACCAAAGATATCGTACAAAGGAAGAAAGTAAAGAGAAGCTCTGTTTGGGAACATTTTCAGAAAAAAGACGACACAAAGGCGGAATGTACACATTGTCACCATGAATTTAAAACTAAGTGTGCAAATACTACTGGTTTATTACGCCATTTGAAGCATATGCATCCAAACACAAGTATATGTACTAGAAAAGAAACTAAATTGGTACAAAATTTGTTACATATACAAAATGATACGTAAAAGATTGTTAAACCAAAAGAGATAACAGAAGGAATTGCTCGAATAATGGTTTTAGATCTGCGACCTTTCGATATTGTATAGTTGAAGCTTGTTGCACCACATTATAAAATACCTATTCGAACCACGTTTTCAAGGGAAAAAATACCACTCATGTATGATACATATTATTACGAACATACAGGTATATATATTATATATAAATTATATATGTGTGAATTAAAAATTATTAACTAAATGCAAGCAGCGTAATGATATTAATATTTATAATTTATTGTATGTAAAGAATAGAGATAATTGTTTTACAAAGTTTGACCAAAAAATGTAATCTACATAATCAAATTATGCATTGCTAATTAAATATAATTAAATTAAACTTATATTATTCTAATGAGACAATAAATTTGTCAACAAATTCGTTAACAAGTGTTTGGTAAGTATACGTACACGTGTTCTCGTTTGTACTACATTTTTCTAATTACCAAACATTTGTAAGCAAAGGGCTGTTGACAAAATTGTCTCATTAGAATAATATACTTTTAAAATTTTGTAAAATAATTATCTCTATTCTTTACATACAATAAATATTAAGATAATTATTGCGGAAGGGTGGTCATACTCCGATTTTGATGAAATTTAAACAAGTTATACAGCAACACATTTTGAACCATTTTTTCTTTTCCAATATAGGGGGGTCGTTTTTAGTTTTCGAGATATTTGCAAAAAATTATCGCTAGTACTAAATTGATTTTTCCGTATTCGTGCACGCTCCATGGCAACGTAAGCTTGCTCCGACGTAGCGTCAGTTTACTGTTTTTGTAAACACGTTGTGGAGATGACAGAGAAAACAGGGTCTCACTTATCTTATCTATATACATAGTTTGAATAAGCAAATTTTAGATAAAATAAATGAAGATACTGAAAAATAAGGTAATAGACTTTATTGTTATTGAATTGTTATTCTTATAAGAATTATTATTTTTGGTAATTGTGCATATTAGGGGCCCCCCACCGATTTCGATGATTTTTTAATATGTTGTAAAACTCAATATTCTGAACAACTTTTTCCTTACATGTAATCGTCGCTCAGCCTTAGTTTTTGAGATATTTGCGAAAAACTGCAGCTACTACTATATTGAATTTTGCCTATACGTGCACGTCCGTGCTGTCCGTATGCGTCAGCATGATGCGACCGCTCGTCAACTGTTTCACTACGATTATCGATCAATCTATATACCGCGTGAACTTTTTAAAATATATGATGATGAAGAATTAGGGATAAACTTCCGAAAAGGCCATACCTCCGATTTTTTTATACTCTGGATTCATACGTAAGAATTAGTGACATTGACAAACTAACCCAGACCTAACCAAGACAGATATTTAACAAATTTAAATACATGATATGAAATTTCATTCGAATAACCCAGCGAGTAAAAATTTATTCGAAAAGCCCAGCGAATAAAATTTATTCGAATAGTCCAGCGAATAAAAATTTATTCGAATAGCCCAGAGAATAAGGGCCGATTCATAGTGAAGGAACCGTGCGGTAACTTGCTGCGCGGTCTTTCCCATAAATTTCGTGCGGGTTGACAAGTGGCAGAAAAAAAAGGTCACCAAGTGGCACGAACGGTTCCTATTTCCATGATGTCTTAAAGCAGAGCTGCCGTTTAACAGCTCGCGACGGCCGATTTTCGAAGGCCCCTCGACCCGGCCGCGCGTCTCGCCCCCCGTGACGGTCCTAGTACTCTGAGCCGCTCAGGCGCGTACCATAGCGTAGGCGCTATTCGTGGCGCTTTAGGTCTACACGCGTGTCAATATATTTCCACATTACCATCGAGGTACCCTACGTCGAGGAACACCGCACATCTTTAAATGATTCTTCGCTCGCGTCTGCGATGCGAACAGTCACATCTAAACTTCCAGTAGATTTGACCAATTTGCCAAGCACGTCTAAACATGCGCGAAAATCATGCTATTCCAGATGGTATTAAAATTTGAACAATAGAATTAATAATTATTTTTTAAATTTATTTTACGAATTTATTTTTTTAATTAATTTTCTACAGCTGTTGTCCGAAATTATTCTGCGATATAGTGGAATAGACCTACAAGGGATACCACTAACAAAAAAAAACGCATTGGCAATAGTATTTACCTCGATGGTAATGCGGAAACCTATTGACACGCGTGTAGATCTGAAGCGCTACGAATAGCGCCTACGCTAGCGTAGCCTTCGAAAATCGGCCGTCGCGAGCCGTTAAACGGCAGCCCTGTCTTAAAGGAAAGCTATCGGTAGTTTACCTAAAGGGTTGTAGAGCCCATAGAGACCTTTTTTTCTGCCACGCTCATCAGGGGCACGGCGGGATTTGTAAACCCGCACGAAAATGGGAAAGACCGTGCAGCAGCAAGTTACCGCACGGTTCCTTCGCGACCTTCACTATGAATCGGTCCTAATGGTGCTGAATGACGTCCGCGTCATCGACATCGCACGCGGCACGTCCAACGACATTGCATATGAATAAATGTTGAGTGTAGTCTACACAGAGTGAAGCGAAGAATTGTAGCAACAAATGTGTGTGTAAATATAACGAAGGTCCCAGTGCCGGTCTTAGGATCGGTCACTGCGAGTGTCGGTGTCGGCTTCCTACCCCTACCCATAAAGGCTGTCGCAGTTACCGCTGCCGATGCCGGCTGGCGGCTTCGCTTGTTCACAGCCTTTATTCTCGTCATTTAGAATAACGAATAACGAATAACGAATGAAAGTCCCGGGATTTATTCGTGAATAACAAATAACGATTTATTCGTTATTCGCAAGCTACGAATAATTCTCGGCGAATGAAATTGTTAGTCGTTATTCTCGAATAAATCCTGGGAGTTTATTCGTTATTCGAAATAAAATTTGCCCAACTCTGCCGACGGGTGGACGTCACGAAGCGTTGATAGTTATCTATCATTAACAGTTCACTATGCAACAAAAGACTATAAAATGTCCAATTATATGGTACATTTATGCCATTTGCAGCAATCACATACTGCTGACAATATTGAAAATCAGATATTGTTGTGTTTAAGTAAGTACATGTAAATTAGACAGAGTGAACAAACCTCTAATATTTGTAACAGATAACGGTAAAAATATTGTAAAGGCCATTAATACATGTAATGATTGGTCAAGAATACCTTGCTTTGCACATTGTTTCAACTGGCAATAAAGAATGCATTGACAAACTTTCCCATGTATATGGACGTCAATAAAAAATGCAGAAACATTACAATTTTCTTTTTCGCAAGATCCACCTCTGCGAAAGAAAGATTTTTTAAAGTGCAATTAGAATTAAAACCTAACGAGACGCCGTTAAAATTCATGCAAGACGTGGATACAAGATGGAATAGTACGTATATAATGCTAAGAATATTAATAATTTTATGAAGACCATTGACTCATTGACATGCGAAAAAGATATGCCAGATAATTTATCCAATGAAGAGTGGAAGTTCGCAGAATGTATATCAGATATACTTGAACCGATGAAAGATGCAACAGATTTTATGTGCGGTCACGTCCTCCCGCTATCCGACCGGATTCGCGTTACTCTTGCCCTTCACGATATCATATATCAACTACTTCGTCGTTTCCTGTCGCGAACAAGGACCCGCAAAGACGCTACCGAGCCAACACGAAAATATTGTCAATTTACGAAATCAAAGAAGTACGAAAGCCTGACTGGCGCTTACCACACGGTAACGGCTCGACGATGACAGCTGTCCGGCACTCTTCTTCCGCCCGTCCCTTTCCACAACAACGCAAAATCACTATTGTAAATACGCAACGATTTAGGCGACTACGTTCAACGGTCAACGATGCAGAACAACGCACTGCTTTCTGATGGCTCGGTCTCGGTAGCAGTGTTGGGATCTTGCGCGGGTTACACGCGCATGCGCGAACAAATGCAGGAACGTATCTACGTCAAAGTAGTGGGCAACTATTACTCGTGGGATAGTGCCATAACTATGCATACGCGCACACACATGTTACACATTCATTTTTCAAAAATAAATCATAACAAAATTTGCGAAATTTGCCAAACGTTTTACGTTACCGACGATAAAATCGTCGCGCATGCGCGTGTAACCGGCGCAAGATGCAACACTGCTCGGTAACAGTGTAACGGTGCAGAGATATTGTGCTCTCTTCACGCGCAGAGGGAACGGTAGTCACGTGACTTTCCCTAGAATTTCCCTCGAATACTCTAGAAATTTGGCCGAAACTTGGGTTTGCGGGAATACATTTGACGTCCTTATACGAGCAAATTTTGAGCTGTATAAAGGCTCGTTTGATAGAGGAAGGTTCAGCGCATAGTGCCCTGCTTATGATGTAACGAGATTATGTTGACATCTAATAATATGAGTCTGCAAAGTAGGGAAAAAAGTCGAGAAAACAACCGCAGAATCCAATGTATTTTTCTGTCACAGAAAGAGTTTTTTGACTGCTATCATAAGCAGGGCACTATGCGCTGAACCTTCCTCTATCAAACGAGCCTTTATGCAACTCAAAATTTGCTTGTATAAGGACGTCAAATGTATTCCCGCAAACCCAAGTTTCGGCCAAATTTCTAGGGTATTCTAGGGAAATTCTAGGGAAAGTCACGTGACTACCGTTCCCTCTAAGAGATTTAGCGTTAGTATCGAAAAAAACGCTCTGCATAATCCTAAAAAAAAAATTACAAAGACGGTGGTATGCATTTTCAGATGATTACTCATTTTTTTAAACACGAAAAATGAGCCCTCCTGAAACGGCATCTAGACCTCCTGAAAGAGCATCTCGACCTTACGACATGATCACTACGAGCGCCACTGTCGCTTTCCAGCAAAACTGCAAAGTTCGTGTGAGACAGTATGCTGCCGAATATTACAAATAACTTCACGACAACGTAAAAATAAGCTTTTTGGGCTCTGCACAGTCCTAGATTGGACTTTTAGGAAACATAATCGACTAGTTCTGAACTTGTCATTGTAATATTGAGACGTCAGTTTGGGCTCCCGTAAACCCTTGCATTTGTGTATACGCGACTCGCGACACTGCGCTTGCTACGGACGCCTCGTCAGTCTCGTCACAAGCACTATGCTGCCGATTATTACAAATTACTCCTCGACAATGTAGAAATATAAATTTTAGACTCTGCTACCCCTTAGATTGGACTTTCAAGAAGTATAAGCGACAATTTCTGAACTTCGCATTGCAATATTGAGACGTCAGTTTGGGTTCCCGTGAGTCCTTGTATCTTTTGTATACGTATCTCCTGACGTCACGTATTTAAAATTGTTTAGTTGTTACTTTTTTATTTAGTATTTTTGCACATAAGTTAAAGCACCGATGTCTTTGGTTATAAATTTCTCTGTACATATTACTTTAAATATTCATGGTATAAAAAATAAATGTCAAGAAATACAAGGAAATTTATAACCAAAGACATCGGTGATTCAAATTATCTACAAACATACTAAATAAGTTACAACTTAACAATTTTAAATATTATTGGTAAATATTTTGCGGTCACCATCTTCGATTTTGTTCTAATTGAAATATGTTGTAGTCTATATGAAATTAGGGTAAACCTTGCGTTTAGGGGAGGCAGCTCCGATGACCTTGATCTTCACATATGTTGTCAAAGACAACATTCTGAACAACTTTTGTCATTACAACTACCCGGTGCTCGGTCTTAGTTTTCGAGATATTTGCGAAAAACTATTGCTAATACTGTATTAAATTTTACGTATTCTTCTAAGCTCCGTGGCAACGTGAGCCTGTTCCCCGGGGCGGCATCTGTTTATTTTCTGTTTGTAAACACATTGTGGGGATCAGAACGGAGTGTCACTCTATATAGGGTGAGCTTTCAATTTTGAAAGACTACTTCTGGATTTTCGCATGCGTGGTCGGGCCGGCCTCGCGGCCGACCCTCTGCGCCCCCCCCCCCCCCCAACTAACCCTAACTAATTCTGATCGCATAATTTTTGATAATCAGAATTAGTTAGGGGTAGTTGGTGGGGGGCGGAGAGGGCCGGCCGTTGGGCCGGCCCGACCACGCATGCGAAATTGTGAATATTTCAAAATGAGAATTTTATTCAGCATTTAAATAATAGTTTTTCGCAAATATCTCGAAAACTAAGACCGAGCACCGGGTAGTTATAATGACAAAACTTGTTCAGAATGTTGTTTCCGACAACATATGTGAAGATCAAGGTCATCGGAGCTGCCTCCCCTAAACGTAAGGTTTACCGAAATTACGGGTGGTTTGTCATCATTTTGCCGATTTCGAATTTTTTTAGAAATGGCAGACGTTCAAAGTTTGCGATTTTTGCCCATTTTGGCGAAAATAGGCCTCACTTACGCATTTTTATCTCGGGAACTGTTTGTCCGATTGAGCTATACTTTTTTTTGTTTTATTCGGGAAGGATTGGGCTATTATAAAATAATTTTTTCATCGATAATTAACTTTATAATGTCAAAAAATTTAAACAAATTCTTTTTTTATGTTTTTTCCAAATTTGGCCAGTTATGAAAATTTTGAAAAAATATGGTTATATTCCTTGAAGTTTCCTCTTCAAAATAAGATTTTTAAAAATATGGTATCTTTCCTGTAATCGTCACAATATGCTGCGAAAGGACGCGGTGTACCCGCGTTTCAGGTATAGGCGAGTCGAGCGCACCGCTATTACGGTCAGTTTTCTATACCTATTGTGCCCCTTTGGAGTCAGGAACCACGACAAACACATCGGGTTAAATATTATAACTTCTATACACATACAGGGTGTCCCACGTCAGAGTTTTCACTATTTTTTAAGTACTTGCGAAATTCATACAAGCAAGTTTTAGATATATCTAATATACACATACCCACATAGATGGGCTTGTTGAATTTCATCCCTGAGTTTGCGCAATTCCACAGCCACAAAATTTTCAGAAAATACGCAACGACTGTGGAAATTTGGTTTCGCGATCATTGCCTCTGCACCATATCTTCCATCCCAATGTGTTACGAGTTTTAGGTCTACATGATTTCGTACATTTTCCATAGTTTTACCGAATACCGCGTTGTTCATCAATTTGTATAAATTCTTTTCAAATCATCGTCTAATTTATCTACGCAATTGAGGTATTCGTATGGAAAGACACCCTTTCGTGTCAACAACTTGAAATTTTCAACGGAAAGATTTTGAAATTCGGAATGTAAAATTGTTAATTTGTCTGTATCGAGGAAAGATGCCAATTTGTCGAGACTGGTATTCAAAAATTTGTACGAATCGATGAATCGTAATTTAATACAATTACGCGACTCTGATTGCCGGTCTTCAACATTTTTTGTAAATGAAATATACTTTTCCTTCGTTATGGGTAATACGTCGACACGACCTTCAAACGCATTCGCTATTTCTTCGATAATAAAATGCGAATCGTACCCGGATAAATTGTGGAAAACTATGGGAATACAAAACGAAATTTTGTAATTTAGATTGCAGTCTTGATGTGCTGGACCTCTATAATGCTCCGTTAGATGGCAATGATCGCGCACCCATATATCGTTTTCCTCAAATGGTTTTTCGCAAATGTGACAATGTGTTGCGCCGATAAATGCATCAGACTGTTCATTCGATAACTGTTTCATATGTATATTACTGGATAGAGTGGATTTAACACGATGCGTCAAATTTTCTAATTCTTCAACGAACCATGAGACGCAATTCGCATCGCGGCGACATCGATACACCGATAGAGATGCATCGTGTGCACAATGCACATAGTATGCAATGCTAAATACTTTATGATGTTGGTATGCGTGTGATTTCTCCTCTCCGCAATCTTCCATCTTCTCCAGAGTGCATTCGAGATCAGCATACACTGTTGGATTCCGGGTTTGGAAATCGAGTACAACAATTTATAATAAAATCGAGAAGAGTTTTATTTAAGAATATACACGGTGGTGAGTTTAAGATACAACGATGTGACCTTCTGCACTGAATTGTGCAAGAATAAGCTCTGACTCTGTTTCGACGGGCTGCTATATACAGGATGGGGCATTTTAAACAGGTCACCTGAATAACTCGCTTGTTTTTGAAGATAGGAGAAAATGCATTAGACCAAACTTACTTGGTATCGGGGGGCTCATAATCTGGTATTACCAATTTTTCTGTAGGTGGAGGCGTCAAGGTGATATAAATTAAAAAAAAAAAGAAAAAAAAAGTGTCGACAGCAAGACTCGAACCAGCGACCTACTGATTACCAGTCTTTCCCGCAATGCCCTCGACCACTGCGGTTCTTGTTCATAGGTTAACGCGAACTCTTTATGACACCATGGAAAGTTTCAAATGCAATTTTCTCGGAAAATCTTGAGAAGTGCGCGCTACTGCTTTGCTAAATTACATTTGGATACGTCATCTTCAAATACTGCACGTTTCAAGCAAATCCGTTTCCCGTCTACCTTGGGTTCCCCTTGTGAGCCTTCTTTTTACGGCGTTGCCCGCGAAGCCTCGGCCGATAGTCATTTCATAGACGCGCGATCTGCATTTGTTTAACACGAAAGCCAACGGCCGCTCTCGCATACACACACACACACACACACCCTCGTCTGTATCCTACACTCGGCCATTCCTGACCTAGCTCCGACCTCGGAGCATCATCCAGGTTACAATTTCGCATCATTCACACCATTCTCGTTCATTTCATTCTCGTCATGTAATCTTACATCTTTCCACGGTCGCATATTTTTCGCCTCCCATACTCCTTGATATGGTTTTTGAGAATTCTGAAGTCCCTCTGGATCGACTACCACATATCTATCATTTCTTAATTTTTTATGTACCATATACGGGCCTTTGAACTGAGGAATTAGCTTTTTCGATACTCCAGGGGTAACTTCAAAATTCTTCAACATAACTAAATCATTCTCCTCGTATTCATTTGCTTTCCGTCTTTTTTGGTCAACATATTTTTTATTATACAACTGTTTTTCCGCAATTTGTTTAGCCGCTTTATCGCGCAATTCCTTTATTTCCCACGTTTTATCTTCTCTAACTGTATTTTCTACATACTCTTTTATATCATCTATAACACTCCCTTTCTGACTTACTCCGAATAGTAACATACTTGGTGTTTGACCCGTGGACTTACTTATTGAATTGTTTAACGCGAATTCTACATCGTCTATCGTCTTATACCAATGCCTGTTCGTTTCGTTATCGCTTAATTTTGCTAACATAGGCACAAGTACTCGATTGACTCTTTCTACTTGGCCATTCGCCTGAGGTGATCCTGTCGCAATTTTAATGTGTTTTATGTGTCTTGATTCCATAAAATCGTGAAACTCGTTTGACGTGAAACATGCTCCACGATCCGATACCAACACGTTTGGTCTGCTGTAATTCTTTACTTGCCGTTGTTTTTGTCGCATATAGTTTCACAAACTTTGTAAACCCGTCTACAGCTACCAAAACATGCTGTTTTATCGCTCGGTTCCTATCAATAGGGCCTACATGGTCCACGTGGACTGTCGCAAATGGTACATTTCCTTTCGGCACAATATGTAAATACCCTTCGCTTTTACCAGATACCGGAGAAAACGCGATACATTTCAAGCAATTTTTTATGTGCATCTGTACTTTTTCCCACATTTTCGGAAACCAATAATTTTCTAAAATTATGTTACATGTTTTCTCCTTTGCTAAATGTCCCATTTCGTCATGGTACTTGAAAATTACATTACTTTCCATTTGCTGAGGTACATAAAATAACAGTTTGTCGTTTCTCTTCCTATAAACTAATCCGTTTCTTAGTTCGTACATTTTGTCCTCCCGGCACTCTAGTCCATCCCGTATTTCTATTATTGCCGGATCCTGGTTTTGACATACTACTAAATTCCATTCTAAAGGATTATCCTCAATAACCATAATTATTGCGTTCTTTCGGCTTAACGCGTCGACATGTCTCATTCTAATTCCGGGTCTGTGTTCAACCGTATATTCGTAGTTCATTAATTCTAATGCCCATCGGGCAATTCGCGGATTTAACTCTTTCTTTCTTAACGTTAAGGTTAGTGAATCACAATCCGTTACTATCTTAAACTTAACGCCCTGTAAGTAAACCCTAAATCTGCGCAACGCATATATGATCGCCAACGTCTCTAACTCGAAACTGTGGTATCGACTTTCGGTGTTTGTGCTTAATTTCGAAAAATAGAAAATGGGATGAAATTTCCCATCCGACTTCTTCTGCATTAGGGTTGCACCGAACCCTTTGGCACTCGCGTCACAGTGCAGTTCCGTTTCGTCCCTTGGGCTGTAGATTGCCAATACCGGGTAGCTCGTTAATTTTTCTTTTAAAATCTCAAATGCTCTTAATTGGCTTTCCCTGAAACTAAACTTGACGTTCTTTTTTAATATTTCGTACAACGGCTTGGCAATTGCCGCAAACGATTCCACGAATTTTCGGAAAAATGAACAAAGTCCCAGAAAACTTTGAGTTTCGCGTACAGTTCTCGGGCAGGGAAAATTCCGTACCGCTTCAATACCGCTTTTTGTCGGTTGAATGCCATTCGCCGATACCAAATATCCTAAATATTCTATCTCTGTCTGCAAAAAACAACACTTGTCTAGTCGTAACGTGATTTTATTTTCCACTAACAATTTGAATATCCGTTCCAATACCTGAAATTGTTTTTCTAACGACTTTGTTGCTACTAATATATCGTCCAAGTACACCGTGGCATTACCGGCTCTGATTTCTTCCTCTAATACGGTGTTTATAAACCGTTGAAACGTAGCTGGACCTGTCTTTATCCCGAACGGCATATGCATGCACTCAAATAGCCCAAACGGGGTGATAAACGCCGTATATTTCACTGATCTTTCCGCCACCTTAATGTGGTAATAGCCGTCCTTCAAATCTAATAACGTAAAATATTTCATGTTTGCCAATGCATCTATCTGCTCTTCGATCTGAGGCAAAGGGTAATTTTCGCGAACCAACATTCCATTCAACACCCGATAGTCGACACACATGCGTATTTCCCCGTTCTTTTTTCTAACTAATACAATCGGTGACGCATATTCCGAATTACTTGGCCTAATGTATCCCTTCTCAAGCAAACTATCTAACAATTTTCTTAATTTTTGTTTGTCGTCGTAAGCTAACCTGCGTGACATTGCATGAAACGGTTTCTCCTGGTTCAATCGTAGCGTTAACTCTTGTTTTACGGCCGGTTCGGTCGGTCTTTCCGGATGCACGTATTTTTCGATAAATAACTCTTTACATTGTAATCTCGATCTGTTATCGATGTTCGGGTTTACGTTGATTCCTTCGACGAGCTCTCGCGGCTCGTCTATCGCGATGTTCAATATTTCCGAAACCGCTTCGTTTTCGATTGACGGTCTTAATGATAATCTGAATTTTCCCATAAGTACGTCTCGTCCTAATAATGCAGATACTCTAAACGTATCTTCTTTTACTACAAATATTGGAACGTTTTCCTCAACTTTGTCGTACAAACTAACCCGAGCCTCTATCATCCCTACAATTTTAATCGGCGATTTATTTGCTCCCATATATCTTACTTTACTCTCGTCAACCGGAAGAATTTCTTCTTCATCTACAAATCTTTCCTTAATCATGCTAACCGGACTTCCCGTGTCCAACTGCGTGTCTAAATTTAGAACCCGCCGCATTTTCGCATTATTTAGTTCAAAAATTACAATCTCACGACACTCCTCCTTCTTCGCTGGTTCCTCGTAAACGTTCGCCACCTCTGGTTGTCCCGTCTCGTTCTCCGCCTTCAGCTTCCTGTTCCTCTGGTTCTCTGGACATTCTCTCGCCTGATGCCCCGTCTTGAAGCAGTAGAAACAGGCTCCTCTCTCGCGTACCGGTCTCTCGCAGTCTCTCGAAATGTGTCCGTAACCATTGCAATTGTAACACCTCACTGGTTCTCTTTCGTCCCTTTTCTCAGTTTTCACGTCCATCTTTCGTGCTCTATTCTCCCGCCAAAAACTTGGTCCACCATCACTTACACCACTCAAAACACTATATTCCTTCCGATGTTGGCTTCTTCCTTCTGTTTCCAGAGTGATTCCCTTGAACACCTCTAACAATTCCGCTTTCTTCTTAATTTGTAGCATTTTCGCCTGATTCCTCAAGCCTCGTTCTGGGATGCCCTCGATGACGTATTCCAACACCTCCTCTTCGTTGTCCAGGGGTACCCGATTCGCCAGAATCGTCTTGTCGTAGAAATAATTTTCGAACGTCTCAGTGTATTCCCACCTCCGACTCTCGAATTCTTTTTTCCGTATGAGTCTTGTGGGGCGGTGATCAAAAAATTTTCTCATCTCTTCCAGCAATTCGTCTAGGCTTAACTCGCGGTGTTCTGCTCTCGAATGAAACCACGCTGCAGCTTTGCCCTTCAGCTTCGTCGTCATTAGTAATTGGCCCATGTTTTCGCTCAAGTTGAATACTCTCACTACGTGTCTGATCTGTCTTTCCCATACAACGAAATCGGTTCCTTCACTGAACTCGGTGAGTGATTCGCCGATCGTCTTAAGACTGGCTTTTTCCGTGGACGGCACCGGTGGGTGACTGCCTAAAGCTGCTTCGCGTCTCGTCAATTCTCTTTCTCGCTCTAAAATGTCGATTCTCTCGGCCAATAATTCGCGTTCCTTCCGTACGAGTTCCAACTCCTGCCTTGCGAGTTGTTCGCCCCAACGTGCATTTTGAACTTCTGACTGGTATTGTCCCTCGTTCACCTTATCGTTTACCACGACGATTTCCTCTTCTGTCCAACGTCCTTCAGGATCTGCTTCCATTAGCCTGGCCAATAATTCGTTCTTCGTTCCTGACGTCATCATATTCTTCGTTCTTAATATCTCCTTCAGCTCAGCGACCGTATACGCACCCACTCCTTTGGACATTTCTGCACTTCGTTACTTAACTTCGCTTATCCTAGTATTAACCGATTACCGAATCACGTACTGTTGGACGTATTCCTCAACATATATTACGGTAAAAATTTTGTTTCCGATATTCGAACACCCGAATAAATCTCCTTACTTTACTTGCGCCGACTCGATCCCACTTCTGATTTGTAAGAGAAGAAAATGCACGTGGAGGATTTAATATTACTTTATTACGTCTTGATTACGTCTTTTCGATCAACCGTTCTCAAAACGACTGAGCCTTCTTTTTACGGCGTTGCCCGCGAAGCCTCGGCCGATAGTCATTTCATAGACGCGCGATCTGCATTTGTTTAACACGAAAGCCAACGGCCGCTCTCGCATACACACACACACACACACACACACCCTCGTCTGTATCCTACAAAAGGAT
Source organism: Lasioglossum lativentre (assembly GCA_916610255.1). Classification (NCBI taxonomy): domain Eukaryota; kingdom Metazoa; phylum Arthropoda; class Insecta; order Hymenoptera; family Halictidae; genus Lasioglossum; species Lasioglossum lativentre. The sequence continues at coordinate 25,927,758 of OU744357.1, read as the reverse complement.
GACGTGAAAAGGGACAAAGTCTAAGGGTCTGTTTGGTCCTGATGATTCAAGGGTTTTGGCTGACGTGTCGATGGCATGGTTATCATGATGCGTTGGCGTTTGACTAAGGCCTAGTGTTATCGGGTATACAACAACACGACAAATGGAAGCGCTTCTTTCCTGATATAGTTGTCGAAAGAGAGCCATTCATCGTCCTCGCTAGGTAGCACGATAGCGCAGTCATTTATTTTTGCACAGTCTCTTTCATGGATGTGCAATCTTTCGTCGGAAGGAAAGTAATGCAAACACCTGCAAAAACATAATTTTTTACACGTTTTTATGATATACCATGATACTTTTGTAAAAATGTTGTACCTACCGATCGCAGATGAATTTCTTGCTGTGGTTCTTGCTCAATTGTGCGCTAACGAGTCGGGACAAGTTCTTAATACACACATAATGCTCCATACTGCCAGCCGGGTCTTGTATGTACAGCAACTTGACGTGTCGGTTCCTCTTCTGATTAGTGAGGCGAAATGGAAAAAATACGATGGATTTTGCCCTATTCTTCTTCTCCCGGATGTCTTCAAAACCGTACACATTGATCGAAATATTGTTCAACTTTTCGAACCGTGTAATTTGATTCAGCAGCATGGGAAACTCGATGTCTTGGAATTTTAATACAGTTGTGTAATGCGGGTACGAATTTTGGCGGTTTACGTTAGTTGTCGCTGGATACAGAGCAGCAATCACTGACCACGCAAAGCACTCATTGCCTGTGGATTGCACATTAATTGTGGCATGCTTCAACGCTATTTCTCTCGGTACGTTGATCTGGCACCCCGCGTGCAATGGGTTATACTTGTTGATGCACACTGTAAGATTGAGTATTCGTGACAATGCCCATCCGCTATCCCGTTCCTGAAATTCTTCCAACGATGTTAGGATTGGCTCCACGAAGCATCGCTCGTACAACTCTTCGAGATCGGATGTGTAAAAGATTTCACAGTTCTTTGTGCCAACACTTTTGCGCGAGCGTTGATCACCCGTCACAAATTCACCATTAAACACCATGTTCACTTTTAAAGATCTATGTTTTTCCAATGCGTTTCGTATTTTTTCAAGCACAATTTCTCTCGCGTCCTGGAGGAAGCTGCGTGGTTCAATGTAATTGGAATTTATGACAGCACCAGTTAAGAGGTAAGGATAGTCACGTGACTTTTCAGGATTTGTCCCTAGAATTTCCCTAGAATACCCTAGAAATCTGGCCGAAACTTGGGTTTGCGGGAATACGTTTGACGTCCTTATACGAGCATATTTTGGGCTGGGTGAGGGCTCAATCGAAAGAGGAAGGTTCAGCGCATGGTGCGCTGGTTATGACAGCAGTCAAAAACTCTTTTTGTAACAGAAAAATACATTGGGATTCTCCGGGTGATTTCTCGACTTTTTTCCCTACTTTGGACACTCATATTATTAGATATCAACATAATCTCGTTACGTCATGACCAGCGCACCATGCGCTGAACCTTCCTCTTTCGATTGAGCCCTTACCCAGCCCAAAATATGCTCGTATAACGACGTCAAACGTATTCCCGCAAACCTAAGTTTCGACCAGATTTCTAGGGTATTCTAGGGAAATTCTAGGGACAGTTTTAGGGTACCCTTCCCCCTTAATATGCGGCACTTGAAAGCCGAGTCTATTTCACGCCATAAGAGTTCTGTACTTGCATATCCTGAACCTTCACGTACGAAACGTCTTCGAAAAGAATGTTTCAAACTTTCAAGACCGGCGATACGCGCGATCAATGATTGTTTAATACCGATCGATAATCGAGGACGTTTCATTCGACTGTATTCTTCAAGCAACTCGAGGCATTCGTTGCACCTTTCCTCCCAGGCAAGGTATTCTTCCTGCAATCTTAACCGATCAGACTGATCCCACAACTGACGTTCAGTTTTCTGAATTTCCTCCATGGCTGTGTCGTTTTGTTATTTGCGCGAACAATGATTGAGCGAGACTATATAAGGGCGGCGCATTTATAGCCTCCCGAAACAGTTGACTCAGAAAAATTCATAACGCGGTCTAGAACGCGATCTAGAAAGCGATATTTGAAACGGGGCATGAAACCGCCGCGCCGGAGCAGCAAAATTCTATCCTCAATCGGATACCGTGCCGCCTCCTATTAAAAAACTTAATTGTTCTTCCCATCCATGGCACATACAATAAAAAAAATCTCATATGTACATAGTTTGTAAGAGGGTTTTGGAATAAAAAAATGGTATATTTTTCAAATTATTTATTAAAAATCTTAATTGTCATTTCTCCACCATGCACAATATAATCATGTAAAAATATTGATATAATTGTTCGGGTCTTGCGCGCGTCACTGCCGAGTAAAATTTAATTCGACGTAACCTTGCAGTTTATGGACTTCGGCCATTATTTCTCGCCGCAGCTTCGAACACATGACGTCGCATTTTTTTTCTGCTTCATTAGACATTTTTAAAATTGTTTTACGTGTTTCCTTGAAGATGCGCACCTCCAATTGATTTAATGTTTTCAGAATATGCCTTATTCACTGCATCGGCATCGTTCGTCGGGTATGCCAAATCTCCAAGCTTTCGGTCTCTCGCGTCGAAAGCGTCGCCATTGAGACAAAGCGCACTCCGTCTCACGTAATTCTTGCATGTTGCATCATCCTTATCTGACTCGTTTCGCAACGTAACACCGAACTTGTTGATTGACATCGTGAAACTGTTGAACACGTTCAAAACCATGTTTAATTTATAATCAAACCCGCTTTTCGGAGCTCCTCTATGATTGACATGATTTCGTTATCATGGCTTGTATGTCCAGCAGCTCGCGACGACACAAGCAATCTTATTCTATCCACTAACTCGTTCGGATCATCCCAATGTACATAATCAATCCCATTATCGGTAACCATCATGTTCTCCGGTAATGTATTCATCAAAGTTGACTTGGGGGCAAACCCTCTTCCAGTGCGAGGTCGTATTTCAAGCAGTGATGCAATTATATGTTTATACTTGTATCCTCTGTTACTCAATGGGGAATTTGCAGCACTATGGTTGCGCCTGTGCGCATTTGTCGTCAGCAGAATACTCTTATGTTTCTGTTTGTCAGCATCGGTGTATATCGTATCGTCGGGCATTCTCTTGAAAATTAGTTCGAAAAGGCCAAGTGTTCCTCTGTATTTTACATTATCGATGATTATATTATCTTCCATGTCTACGTCGAAATTCTTATCCCCAAGCATCATTGTATTTTTATCATAGTACACACCATACACGTGGTCAACCTGTTTTTTCTTATCCGTGATAAAGAAGTTCAAATATTCCTGCGACAGCGGTCCTATACAACCGTATGTTTGACAGTTTACAATCGTCGAATTGATTAGCAGTCTTATGCAATTGATTCTTCCTATTATTCTGCAATGCGAATATGATGAAGCGAGGTTTCTCCAGATGTGTTACAGTCTTGATGGCCCACGTATGCATCGTATACAGTTCAAATTATATCGTGTTTAGTGTCATTGTAATCAGGAGAATGATACGAATTTGTTGATATAGGTCCCATAAAAAAACAATGGAAAATAAAGAAGTTTTGGAATTGAATTTGTGGTGGATTCACACCGATATACCTGACCCGGTGTCGGGTTACAAAAATTGTTCAAAGCTAAAATTGTTCAAAGCCTACACTAGATACAGTCCGAAGTGTCCTCTTTACGGACCTCTTTTTATAAAGATGGACACTTTAAAATTTACGAAATTAAAATTATTTGAAGTAACCGCTGTACCACGATACACAGCCGTATTGGACGGCCGGGCAGAGTTGAGCTCTATTTAGGTAAACAATAATTTAAATAACGATTCGAAGGTTCGAATAAAAAAAGTATCTTTACTCGATGAGTATCGAATAAATAATTTTATTCGACGCGAATTTATCGGACGAATAAAGATAATTTTTTTTTCGAAGCGGATTTATTTTAAGCTTCGATTAATTTGTTCAACTTTCATAATTATCTTTCTTGTCGAGCCCCAGAGGCCCAGGCCCCAGGCATTAGGAATAGAAGCTCTAAGCCAGAGAAACATAGGTCAGGGTCAGGTATATCGGTGCAATTGTTTTTTTTTATGAGACCTTCATCAACTAATTCGTGGAATTCTCATGATTAAAATGACACTGAACACGATATAATTTGGACTGTATCTAGCGGTTTTATCCGCAGAGTTATTCGAAGCCTTCGAATAAACCCACTTCGAATAAAAAAATTATCTTTATTCGTCGTTCAAATATCTCGTCGAATAAAAAAATTATCTTTATTCGTCGTTCAAATATCTCGTCGAATAAAATTATTTATTCGATACTCGTCAAATAAAGATACATTCTTTATTCGAACCCTTGAATAACGAATAAAAATTGTTGGGAGCAGAGCGATTTTTTCGATACGAACGCTAAATCTCTCGTCATTTAAGAAAATCTGTCAATGGTGGCCATCTTGTGACGTCACACTTGCTTCGAAAGGCATGAAGTTGCCGAATATTACAAATAACTCCAAAATAGCGTAAAAATATGAATTTTGAGCCCTGCTCCCCCCTAGATTGGACTTTCAAGAAGCATAATCGACAAGTTCTGAACTTCTCATTGCAATATTGAAGCGTCAGTTTGGGCCCCGTGATCCCTTGTATTTGCGTATACGTCTGAAAATCCGCGGTGGTTACGGACAGTCGACAAACAAAGACCATGGTCCGTCAATGTTTGGTGTGGAATTTTAAACAACCAAATAACTGGGCCTCACTTTATCACCGGAACATTAAATGCAGAAAAACACAGTGCATTTTTACGAGAATCGTTACTATGGGGAAAACTGAAAGATGATGTTTATCATGAACCACCAACCACTGTAGACGAAATGAAAGAAAGAATCGTCAGGGCTTGTGCGTCGATTGCCTCAGAAATGAATTACACAGCAGTACGTTCTGTAACTTCCCGGCTAAATGAATGTATAGCAGCTCGAGGGAATATTTTTGAACATTTTGCGTAACAGAAATAAAGCAAAGGAATCTTACACGTTGAATTTAATTTATTCCATTTTTCTGGGTTAAAGGTCATTTGTAGGTCATATTGTGTTACACGGATGAATTCGTTATTTTGTCAGCTACAACATTACGTTAACGAAGATATATCATTCCATTTAAAAAAACATTGATGACCTTAAAATCTCATAAAAAAATTACCTTGAAAATTTTTTCCCTTACACCGTTACACGTGGCCCTTCAAACAGTATAACTTTATCCTAAGAAGTTTTTTTGTACAACGAAAAGTAACGGAGATATTTTGGTGTTTTGTTTCTTCGGACTCACCCTGTATAGGGTAAGCGGGTAAGCTTTCAATTTTGAAAGACTACTCCTGGTATTTCGTATGCGTGGTCGGGTTGGTCCTCTCCGCCCCCTCCACGACCTAACCACACCTCACTCTGTTCGCATTATTTTTCCAGTACTATTTCAAATTCTGGATGACAACTATAATGCAAAGATCATGCGAATAGAGTGAGGTCTAGGTTAGGTAGAGGAGTACCCCTGTTGGTGGGGGGTAGAATACACCTCATACAGTATCCTCTGCTTGTCGTAAGAAGCGACTAAAAGGGGTGGTTATAGGGTGTTGGAAACCCGCACCATTGATATATAAAGAAAATTGGATCATTCCTTAATCTATATCAGAAAAAGAAAGATCCTCAATCAAAAATGGAATAAAAAAGGGAGTCATTACGACCAATGAAAAACATGGTATTAATAAACAGTTTTCGAAGGGCTGCGAATCTAGTTCGAGCTTGAACCTCGAACCTCGTTCGATATTGACACACAGGAAAGGAGAGAGGACGGCATATAGACCTGACGCGAGGCGACAACTCGGTCCGAAAAATTTTCAGGTCTCCAAATAAGAAGCGACCTAGGGGTTCTATCGGTTTGCAGTGGGGACTTTGAGGATTCGAGGAAGGGAAAGGGATCAAGGGATACATGGGGAAACTTGCTTCCCCCCTGTTGAGAGGCGCAACAAGAAGGAAGCAAGAGTAAGGAAAAGGGAAGGAACGTAAATTACGTACAAGGCAATATCTAGCGAGCGAAAATTAATCTCTGTGTTTTTTTTTAGGAATTTAAGTTGGAATATGTGCGATATGAATACAATAAAGAGGAAATAATCAAATTAAAAAAAGGAGTTATCCTGTCCTCTCTCGTTCGACAGGCGTCCAGGTATTATCGCCGTACTCTCCATGTCGAACGAGCGGCCGGGAACAAGCTCCCGTACTCTCCCGTACTCTCGGCAGGTGTCCAGGTATTGTCGCCGTAGTCTCCTGCCGAGCCCTGGGCGTCCAGGAGGTGCCCTGACCTATTTCGTTCGACAGGTGTCCAGGTATTTTCGCCGTACTCTCCGTGTCGAACGAAGGGCCAGGTACAGACTCCCGTACTCTCCGATCCTCCCGGCAGGCGTCCAGGTATTTATTATCGCCGTACTCTCCTGCCGGGGCCAAATATGCTAACCAAGAGCGGCCGTGGTCTTACCTCGTCCTCTCTCTCGGAATAGCAAAAAGGCCCGTGGCTTTTTTTTTTTTTTTTTTTTTTTTAACCAGGCTTTCACCTGAGGGTTTAACTTGGGGATATAAAAGTTCCCTAGGGCTAGTTTGCCCCCTACACTTTTAAGTTGAATAATAAATTGGTGTTAACAACTTTGTTGGTTTTTGATGGGGATCAAGGGACATATGTGCAAGAAAACTTTCAAATAACTTGCTGATAATTTGATTGAAAATCCGCCTTACTGTTGATTGGTTATGAATGTGAATGGATGAATAGCAAAAAGGCCCGTGGCTTCTGTGAGCCCGCATTTTACACCCATTCGTTGCTATCCGCGGACGCAAAATCAACAACCGGGTTGTTAAGCGCAATTCGTCTTTTCGCACGCTACCCCTTGCGTCGTTCCCCCCAGACTTTCTTCTGGAAGCTTCTGGAAGCTTCGCGAAGCTCGTAGCTCCGCGTTTTGTCTTTCTCGATTTTTCGTATACGCTACACCACGTTTTTATTAGCTCGCTTTCTTGTCTGTCTGTTTGTTTGGCTGTTTGTCTGTTCGGTACAAATTTTGCAATTGATTTTAAACTAACTTCCCGACGAGCTAGAGACTTGAAATTTTAAACATAGCTCAGAACTGGATGACAATGCAACATTAAAAAAAATTTTTTTTAAAAAGCCTATGCGTTTAGGATATACATATAAATTATTAATAAATCTAACCGTTAAACCCCATCGCGTGACGCTCGGTAGTACTTACGTCATCGCGTTCAGCGTCCCCTGAATTATAATTATAATTATACTATAATAAGGTTTGTTTACCAAGCGAAGGAACAGTTACACCGAGATTCTCCGTCGAACCTTTATCTTTGACATTTTACCACGGCGCGGCGCGGCGTTTTGATATGACGCGGTCGCAATACCGTCTGACTACATGTCTGTTATAATCTCATAAAAATGTTTAATATTAATAAATAATAAATGTTTAATTAATAATGATTGAAATATGCGTTCAAGAAAAAGGAGAGGGAGCCTTTTGATGGTGGGGCGCATGTGTGATATAGGTAATGTGGAGGTTCTACATTCTACAGTAAATAAATTGGACTCAGCGAAACAATTCCTCGATACAACTTATTTTATTATTATAAAATTCAGTATACGGCGAAAGACCAATGTTGTCACCAAGACTGTCTGTTACTGACAATGAGTGCCAACGTTCAGGGAAACTTCTCGGAAGAGAGGGATGTAAGGAGAGGAAAGTGAGGAGAGGAAAGTAAGCTATAGGATGCTAGGATGCGAAAGGATGCTATACAACGGAAAGAGCGGAAAAGAGCAACCTGGAAAGGATGTCGTAAAAAGGAAAGGTACCTACGTCAGGGCCTGACCGTAAACTGTAAACCTTGAAACAGGCCCAAACGGGACCTGGAAAAAAACAACCGAGAGGATTAGGCCTGCGCGGATCTGGTCGCCAGATGTGAACCCGCACTGACCAGACCGCGCAGAATGGAGAACAATAGAAACGGAATATGGCAAACAAATAAGGAGTTTCTAAAAAGTATAAAATAATTTGTCCTATTTAGCCCATTTAGCCCTGTACAGGTTTCAAACCCCATACAGATTCTTAACCCCATACAGATAGTCCTGAAAATTTGTGATTGTGAATTTTTAATAGCTATGAAAATACTTGTAAGATTTAAAACGAAAAACGTGGGGCGCATGCAATACATAGATAATTGATGCATGAATTCTTCACCTAAGTCACTAACAATTTTATTGCATTACAAATGACATGAACTGTTGAGTGTGTTTTCTCAACGGTAGCTACTCTCTACACTCCTTACTATTATCTTTCGCCCCACGTTTTTCGTTTTAAATCTTACAAGTATTTTCATAGCTATTAAAAATTCAGAATCACAAATTTTCAGGACTATCTGTACGGGATTAGGAATCTGTATGGGGTTAAGAACCTGTACAGGGCTATTTAGGAAAAATTAATTTTGTAACGCAAAGGATTCGGTGGATGTGGTTTTCGGAAAATAATCAAGGATATCTGGGAACACAGGATATATTTTCGGAATTGGATTAACAAGTATTGGATAATTTGTTCTTCGTACAAAGATTATTTTAGACAAAGGTTAACAACGAAATAATAGAATGACTCTAAATTTTAAATATTACACGATTCCACCATCAGGCGTCCGGTTTATTTCAACCGTACTCTCCTTCTGGGGAATCGGCGAAGACTCTCCGAAACGTACAGAGGACCCGGGTGATCCTACTCTCAGGCGGCCAGGAAGCTACCCTGTACTCTCCTCTCGGCGGGCGGCCGGCCTTCATGGCCGTCCTCTCCCGGAGAGGCGTCCAGGTGCAACCCCTGTCCTCTCCTGGGCTGCTGGGCGTCCGATAGCATTGCTTCGTACTCTCCCAACCTATGGGCGGCCGTGGTCTTACCTCGTCCTCTCCCACAGGCGCAGCGAAAGTGCCCGCTCCGCGATACTTTGCAAATATTTATACTAGTTCGTTGCTAATCTTATCAACAACGCGTTACTAGGGATTTTGGAAGGTTCTCGACTCCGGAGCCTTCTAGAAAATTCGACAACGGCGCGATTCGTCTGTTCTTCAGGGTGGTGTCGAGGCGCTCCGGCGCCCCTGGGATCATCTCTTTACAATTTATATTTTTTTAATCCGGTTTTTAAACATATTTTTATTTAAATTATTTTATACTTTTTAGTCCGTTTTAAATTTAATATAAATTCATGTAAACAAATACACATTTAAAAAATATTGATTTTTTTATTTTTGCCCTTTTGGCCGACGCACTGTGCGGCGCGGCGGGCGTGACGCTCGCTCGGGCCTATCGCGTATTCACTCGCGGCAGGGACGCATCCTGATATTTCGTTGATCAATTACGAGCATTCTCCGTTCTATTTCGTTGACCATTCTCCGTTCGACACTCAGTATCACACTCCGTTCATTCAGCTCATTCTCCGTTCATTCTCCGTTCCTCGCTCATTCCTCCGTTCACTCTGTACGAGCGAACACGATAGATTCGAGAAAGGCCCATCATCTTATACGAACGCTCAAGAAAGGAAACCTGTCTTTTTCAAGACAATTATCTAATTCAACAAATTTATTTAAATATTAATCACTACAAGCAGGGACGGCCTTCTCTATAAAGGGGCCTGGGTGCAAGAAACCATTTGTGGCCCTAAATTTTTTGTAAAGTAAAAAAAATTACAAACACGAACATATATTACTAATGCATGTTCATTTAATGCGTGATTTTGTTTTTGCTAATACATTAATTACTTCAGAAAAATTACAATTTTTTGCAATTTCTTTTTCCATGCTTAATATAGCAAGTGCATTTAAGCGTTCTGCACACATGCTTGACCGAAGATAATTCTTTATTAATTTTAATTTGCTAAAAAAGCGCTCAGCACTTGCTATAGTAACTGGCAACGTAAAGAAAAGTTTTAACACAGTTAATACATTTAGAAATAACTCATTATACATATTATTTACGAATATATTAGTACTTATTAGTTACGAACTTGGCAATTAATAAATATATTAGCACTTAAAAACACCCACAGAAAAATACAAGGAATATGTATTATTTTCATTTCTTAACGCTGGCTATATGATATTCAGATTTTTTCTAAAAAGTCCAGTTTAGGTGGGGATCCTCGGGAGTTCCCCGAATCAAATAACAAAAACTAAACACTTGTATCATCAAGAATTGGTTTAAAGATCTATTTTCGTCATACTGACAACGATAGGATTATTGTTATGTTTTCATGTGCACGAGTACATTATTTTAGTTCTTGATCATGTTGAGGCCCCCTCAATCGCGGGGTCCTGGTGCATAGCATCCGCCGCACCCCCCAGATGGCCGGCCCAGTCTACAAGTGTGTGTGTGTGAAATCCTCAAGATCCTAAAATCCAAAAATCCAAACCACAGAAAAGGAAGATCCAAACCTGACCACTCCTGATACCCGCCATGTTGGTGGGAAGAAAAAGATCCTGAATTTTGAATTCTCATCCAACATCATTCCTGAAGATTCCATGCATCCTAAAAGGCAGAGGCTTGAAAAAATGAATTCCCAGGGACCCTTGTCCAACGGCGCGAATGTACCTACATTCAACAGGTTTGAAATTTTCTTTTGCCATTTCTAACGAACAGAAATCGGCTATTGAAAGTAAAGTTACTGAAACAAAAGTTAATTAAAAAATCCCGCCAATATATATAAAGCTGGCGGAAAAAGAGGTGCTCAAATTCAGCAATGAATTAAAAAAGACTATTGGGGAAAATTTTTATTTAAAATTTTTGGGTAACCAAATCAGATTACATCTAAAAGATACTAAATGTTTCATAGAAGCCAAACAGGACTTCCAGAAGGCTGGCTTGAAATTCCACATGTACGCTTTACCTGATGAAAAACCCCTGAGTTCAGTTGTAAATGCAAACCCGAACTTCTCACAAACAATCCCTTCTTCTGAAAGAATCTCCTACACCCAACAGCTTCTTTAGATAGGAATAAAGCATTCAGTGATGCTGTAAAAGGCCAACACTCTTCTTCAAATATAAACCCAAGTCTATATATATAATGAATCAGAGGCTAATGAATTTTTAGGATGACGGGTTAATAAAGAGGTTGGTGTAACCACATGTTGTGTAACAAGTAACGATAATATATATTTAATAACAATAACAAACAAAACTAAATGAAACAAAACAAGATAAACAGAAATCAACAATAACGAGAAAGCTTAACAATAACTATAACAAACTATCTCTACTCAAACAAAGTAGCGAAATACGTTATAAGGATGATGTCTTGAGAACGATGTGCATTCAAAGACAGCCAAAAGCTTTCTGCCGATCGTGGGGACTGTTCTTGGTGGCCAAGCCAGTGAGGTCCCAGAAAACGGTTAAAACAGGGGAAAATCCCTTGTCGCTCAAGGACACAGGGAAAGTTCTTTCCTCGAATTCACGCATCTGGTAACCGTCACTGCTAAGGACTTTTACGTGACCTGGCGAAGGTTCTGGCCATCGTGGTTTTTATGGCCAATCCTTCAACCCGGCCAACAACGCTGCGTTCTTAGGAAAGAAAGAATTTCCGCGTCCCTAAGAACTTTCTTTCCCACGTGCAGAGTCCGTTACAAATTCTTCAAGGATGCCTTCATCTTCCTTAAAAAAGCTATTCCAATATTCAAGTCAATACGGTCAAAACTTGCCTCCTGCAACACCATGTATGATACACTTGAAATTATATTTGATGCTGTTCAGCAACTATTTTCATAGGTATATCTTCACCCCATATACCTACCAGGCAGAGTTGGGCAAATTTTATTTCGAATAACGAATAAGGAATAGCGAATAAAGTCCCAGGATTTATTCGAGAATAACGACTAACGATTCGCCGAGAATTATTCGTAGTTTGCGAATAAATAACGACCCGACGGTACGTCAGAGTGGGGGGGGGGGGGGGGTTGAGCCGGCCAAGCAAGCGGAGGGGAACGTCCCGCGTCCCACATCCCACGATTCTGACACCACTGCTGGTAATATCAGGTAAGATTGAATGGGAAACAAGTTTTGATCTGGCGACACTACACTTACTTTTTACAGATATGCTTATGGTTACCACGACGACAAATAATTGTGCTTTTTTGTACGAACTCCGTGTTTTCGTCCAAGTTTAATACGTTTTACTACAGAGGACTATTTTACTGGAAAGATTGACTATGTTACTGGATTAAGTAAAACATTATACTGGCCAATTGCTGGCACAGTGGGCTATGTTTACAACAGGATAATTTTTTTTATTTTTGTTGATCGTCAATGTTTAATAAACTTGAAATAATATTATTAGCGCGATGGTTCGATCAAATTGTACCCTATACAGGGTGGGGCATTTTAAACAGGTCACCTGAATAACTCGCTTGTCTTTGAAGATAGGAGAAAATGCATTAGACCAAACTTACTTGGTATCGGGGGGCTCATAATCTGGTATTACCAATTTTTCTGTAGGTGGAGGCGTCAAGGTGATATAAAGGTCAACTCTGTTTTTTTAAACGGAACAGTATATTTTTTTGCTTACATTCTGATAGAGTGTTTCAAGTTTCAAGACGAATACAATGACCTATTATGAAGGTCATTCAAGGTCACCCAAAGTCAACTGCAATAGAAAATAAAATGTCTGAAAGCACTTACACCGTTACACGTGGCCCTTCAAACAGTATAACTTTATCCTAAGAAGTTTTTTTGTACAACGAAAAGTAACGGAGATATTTTGGTGTTTTGTTTCTTCGGACTCACCCTGTATAGGGTAAGCGGGTAAGCTTTCAATTTTGAAAGACTACTCCTGGTATTTCGTATGCGTGGTCGGGTTGGTCCTCTCCGCCCCCTCCACGACCTAACCACACCTCACTCTGTTCGCATTATTTTTCCAGTACTATTTCAAATTCTGGATGACAACTATAATGCAAAGATCATGCGAATAGAGTGAGGTCTAGGTTAGGTAGAGGAGTACCCCTGTTGGTGGGGGGTAGAATACACCTCATACAGTATCCTCTGCTTGTCGTAAGAAGCGACTAAAAGGGGTGGTTATAGGGTGTTGGAAACCCGCACCATTGATATATAAAGAAAATTGGATCATTCCTTAATCTATATCAGAAAAAGAAAGATCCTCAATCAAAAATGGAATAAAAAAGGGAGTCATTACGACCAATGAAAAACATGGTATTAATAAACAGTTTTCGAAGGGCTGCGAATCTAGTTCGAGCTTGAAGAGGCCGTAAAAATCATTGCAAAATGACGGTCTTTTCAGGATTTACCGTAGACTGATCACCCCGATGAGGAAACTGCATCCGATAAATCTGTCTTGATAATAGAGACTAATGGATAATATAAACCCAGTTGGTAGGGGATGTAATTTACCAATAGTATCTTCTACTTGCTATAAGCGGGGAATAAAAAGGGAGGTTACAGGAAAAATTAAAAACCAGCACTCGTCGAGTAAAGGAAAATTGAAATATTGTAACGAGATGATCTCAGGGGCGCCGGAGCGCCTCGACACCATCCTGAAGAACAGACGAATCGCGCCGTTGTCGAATTTTCTAGAAGGCTCCGGAGTCGAGAACCTTCCAAAATCCCTAGTAACGCGTTGTTGATAAGGTTAGCAACGAACTAGTATAAATATTTGCAAATTATCGCGGAGCGGGCACTTTCGCTGCGCCTGTGGGAGAGGGCAAGGTAAGACCACGGCCGCCCATAGGTTGGGAGAGTACGAAGCAAGGCTATCGGACGCCCAGCAGCCCAGGAGAGGACAGGGGTTGCACCTGGACGCCTCTCCGGGAGAGGACGGCCATGAACGCCGGCCGCCCGCCGAGAGGAGAGTACAGGGTAGCTTCCTGGCCGCCTGAGAGTAGGATCACCCGGGTCCTCTGAACGTTTCGGAGAGGTCGGCCATGACGGACATTAAAATAATTAATTTAAGGTTCATAAAATCGTTTTTCTCGAATATCTTTTAAACTATATATTTACTGCGTCCAAAAAAATGTTCAACAAAACATGTTGATCTGGACAGGCTGCGTATTTTATATCGTTTTACTTTTTTTCGTAAAACACACGGTTTCCGAAAAATTGAAAAAAACCTTGGACCCAAATCCAATCATTTTTTCTGAAAGGAATCGGAAGAACATCTGATAAACAAAATAAAACAGATTGACCCGGGCGGGATTCGAACATGGTCCAAAAAGTCATCAGCGGTTCCGCAGTCCGAGACCATAGCCGCTGCACCAACCGGCGCCCTTGAAAGTAGACTCGAAATATTCGAATGTAACGACATGTATTATATTCTCATTTTGTACTACGCAAGTTTTAAAGTCTGGAAAATATTTCTCTGAACGTAGGATTGTTTAATATTACATAATATATTTTTTAAATTCAGAGAAAAGAGGTATAACTTAGAAAAAACGCTGAAAAAAGTGATTTTTATTTTTTTCTCCTATGACGCACCACACTCAGGGATTTGAAAAAATTGAGCATAATACTTATGATAATATCTCATTTCTAAATTAAATCTGTAGTAGTGCTCTTTCGATTTCTATATGAAATCTGCATTTTTTCGTGTTTTTCGCGTTTTACAAACAGAGTTTGCAACGGAAAAATCTGAAAATGATACCTAATATGTGGCTTAGTAACCAAAATGTGTCAGAATTTTTTCAGAATTTTTAACTATCAATAAATCGGGAAAATCGGCCCAAAACTGGTTTTTCGACTTTCCTCAATAACTACCCTTACAGATGAGATACGGGGCTGTAACTTGGCAGAGCGGGGTCTTTTTGGGTATAGGCTATCGAATGGCCAAAACTCGATTAAAAACTCGTCGGGGGCGAATTTCACCACCAAACCCGCGGGTACATATGGCCTTTGAAAATTGAAGTGTGGTTTTATTATCTTTTATCAATTAACATTAGCGACAAATGTATTCTTTTTAACTTGCGGAACTTACTTTTGTTTAATTGCAGATTTTTTTGCTGGATATTCTATATATATTATATATTTTTTTAAAAGTCTTAATTTTTGAGTTTCACTTTCTTAAGGGTCAAGGTCTTATAAAGAGAACTGCGTTTAAAAAAAAATTAACTACTAACTATTTAGTCGTTGCCATTCGCATTTATACTTTTCACACACATAATGCATATGTACACTGTTGTACACTTGTTTATAATTTTCTTTACTTATTTTACTTTTATTTAGTGTTTTAAATTAGTTATAATATTTAAAAGTTGGTTATTATTACAAAAAAAGAGGGGTTCTACAAACTCTCAGATGGACGCGTACCCTAAGAAAGCTGTCAGCACAAACGAGATATAGGAATCCTATTCGTATATCTCGTTTGTGCTGTCAGCCTATTTTAGTTCCAGCAGTACCGACGAGACCCTGCCTGCGGCCCCAAAACCGAGTTCGGAAATGGGGTACGTAACCCCAGCAATGATGGCCGCCAAAATACATTGGATGATAGGTCTATTCTATACCTAGTCGGTGTTAATATACTAATTGGTGACATTTTAGTAACTAGCGAGAAAGTTATTTATTCGACGATTTGTCCATCTTGTGGACGGGGTCGAAACTAAGCCTTCTCGAACTATGTAAATTTTTTCGCCTTTGAATGATAATTTTCTTTATTTTTGTTGATCGTCAATGTTTAATAAACTTGGAATAATATTATTGGCGCGATGGTTCGATCAAATTCTACCCTATATATCGATTCCAATCCGAATCGAAACGTTTGAGTTTACAACAAATTAGCTATATATAGGGTAGAATTTGATCGAACCATCGCGCCAATAATATTATTCCAAGTTTATTAAACATTGACGATCAACAAAAATAAAGAAAATTATCATTCAGAGGCGAAAAAAATTTACATAGTTCGAGAAGGCTTAGTTTCGACCCCGTCCACAAGATGGACAAATCGTCGAATAAATAACTTTCTCGCTAGTTACTAAAATGTCACCAGAGTGCGTGGTAGCCAATGTGGGGGCATTTGGTGCCTCTATCGGCGTAGAGGTGAACTAAAAATAAACTAGGACAAGGATAGAGATATCTTTGTCTCTCCTACAGAGCTGTGACAGAGAGGGAGTCTGTCACTCGCAGGAGAGACAAAGACAGAGTAACCTGGAGTAACCGCACGGCTTGATTTTTCGATGAAGCCCATCCAATTTCCTGAAGCGAAGAAGCAATATTTCTTAATAATTTTTAAGTGGAAATATTCGGAATATTATTTCGGGTAACCGTACAGAGCCCTTTTTTGGAAAAAGTGTACAGAAATAAATTTCTTCTATAAAAACGTACACTTTTATTATTTATAAAGTTTCAAGAGCCAAATTGCAAAAAAGGGCTCTGTACGGTTACCCGAAATAGAACAAAGAATATTTTAAAAAAAGAAACGTGAGAAAATATTGCTTCTTCGCTTCAAAAAATTGGTTGGGCTTCATCGAAAAATCAAGCCTCGCGGTTACTCTGTCTTTGTCTCTCCTGTGAGTGACATATCTCCCTCTCTGTCTCAGCTTTGTAGGAGAGACAAGGATGTCGCACAAAGTTATGAAGTACATAGAATGACAACCTCTACGCCGATAGAGTCACCAGACTGGCTACCACGCACCCAACGTTCCTTCCGACACTTGTGTCTAAGGCAGGGCCCGCTAGATAGCCTTACTGATGAGTCCTCTAGCGGGTCCAGAACGAAATACCACCTTTCTTTTCCTCGAATAGAAACCAATTCTATAGCAAACGTGGTCTTATGACGCACAGATTCAAATCCGAATCGAAACGTTTGAGTTTACAACAAATTAGCTATATATAGGGTAGAATTTGATCGAACCATCACGCCAATAATATTATTCCAAGTTTATTACACGGCAGGATGTACCGCGGGAGGGTGGGCTTGTTCTCCACGGTGAGCATTTCCGTTGCTTCTTTAAATAACTGTAGGCAGTTCTTATACTCTTGCATGGAGGTCTATTCGCTGCTCGAAATTGAATCTGGCATCTCTGGCTCGCACAGAACAGTGATCAAGGCACGACGGACCTCGATGAGCCTATCCAGCATGCCGAACTGCGAATTCCATCTTGTTTCGCAGTTGTTTATAAGTTTCAACGGTGACCCCGACGGGTACTGCACCAGCTGTTCAGCTTTCAACTTTTCATTTGCTGCAGACGAACGATGAAAATAGCGGACAATCGATCTACATTTTGCCAGTACAGCTATCAATTCCTTGCATGGTTTGATCGCGTCCTTGATCACCAACTGAAAAAAAGTTATTTCATTTAGGCATATTCTTCGTTGAAGTAATATCTACCTCGGTAAATAATTGTTTGTTAACATATTTTTATCTGCAGAGTATGCGCAAAACATGGAACTCGCTCCCATGTGTAGACGGCGAACGACCGCCCCTGGTTACAATGTATGTACATAGTCTGTTTTACGTGACTGCAATCTGTTTTTCAAACAGATGAACGTGAACAATTGCCGAGCGGTCGGATCGTGGCTCCGCGTTACCGCGATTCGAAAAAATCGGCATCGGCAGAGCATCGCGTTCGAGGCAGTTAGCTCTGAGCAGCGGAGGAAGACGGTTGTCAAATAAATCCTGACCTTTTCGGTGACAAACCTCCTACAATTTTCAGAAGTGACCGCAGTTCAGCGTTAAGATTTTTCCGGTATTGTGGAATTAATCGTTCGGGCGCGCCACGTGCTGTTCAGCCGCGGAAACGGGATTGTGTTATACGCGGAATTCTGAAAGCCTGGTGTGCGAGGTTTCGATTGTGTGCTGTCGAGCTAACTCAATAAGTGAAGTCAATAAGTGATTAGTTTTGTTTTCGGTTGAACATTGAACACCGAATATTGGACGTTGAATATTGAACATTGAATTGTGTCGAAAAGTGTATTGGACGGTGCAAGATGTTGGCTTATAAACTCCCGGCATTAAAAGCAAAACTGCGCGAACTTGGTCTTCCTGCTTCCGAACTTGCGATCTTTCGCAGAGAAAAAGAGTTGGCCGACCGTGAGGTCCAAATTTTAAGAAGAGAGCTTGAGCTTTCGCGTAACCTGCAACCCAGAACGTCGAATATTGAACGTCTTCAGGGCACGTTGGGTTGGCGAAGTGTTCGGGATATGTTGGCGGATTTCGACGGTGACGAGCGCGATCACGATACATGGGAAAAACAAATGAAGAAGTTAGCTGCGAATTACGTGCTGGACGATCACGCAGCCAAGGCGTTGATGTGCAGCAAGCTGAAAGGCAAAGCGCAAAAATACGACGTAGATTTGAACTTCACCGAAACCTTGGGAGAGATGCGCAAAATGTTCCGACGACGGCAGAACAAGCTGCAGAATCGACGCGATTTTGAAAAGAGAACGTGGCGAAAATCGGAAAAATTCGCGGACTACATGCATGACAAGGTCACGCTAGTAAACCTAGTGCCGATACACCAAGACGAGTTAGTGGATTACGTGGTTGAAGGAATCCCGGACTCGAGTTTACAAACACAAGCACGCATACAACAGTTCGAAACACCAGCATCGTTATTGGAAGCGTTCGCAAAAATTACGCTAAATGAAGATTCAGTCGTGAGGCGCACGAGTCGCATACAAGGGACCGCCGACGCGACGGCGAAGAAATCGAGAGGACCGTCCAGCGGCGGGATGGAGAGCAAGGCGTCGTGCGCTGCTACAATTGTTCGGGACACGGACATTTCGCAGCGGATTGTAAGCAGCCAAAGCGGGAGAAAGGATCCTGTTTCCAGTGCGGAGAATTGGGCCACCACATCATGCAGCCCTTGGAAAATGACGTCCAACGCGTGCTGGAGTTCCGCGTCGTTAAGGGAAGTAAAACATTTCGTACCAATCTGTGCAGTTTGTTAGACTCTGATAGCCCGATTAGCTTTATAAAGACGAAATGCGTTCCGGTAGATTTTAGAGTTGACGAACTTCGGCGGAATCAATTATTTTGCGGCGTAAATGGTAGCAAATTAGATATACAGTAAAAGCTTGATTCTTTGTCCAAGAGCCGTGTTTTTCATGGACACGAATCGTGGCCAGAAGTACTTTTTGCTTTATGACTGCGTCTAGGTACCGCGCCGAGCGAGACTTCAATAGAAAGCCGAACATAGGGAAAGACAGAATGAAATTTGAAGTGTGTCGCCGTCGCCGGCACAGTTTAAACAGTCAAACACGATATAATTTGGCCCATATTTACTCTACATGTAAAGCATAATTTATAATTTATGAAACCACTAAATAAAGTTGAAATTATATCGTGTTTGGTATCATTTTAATCAGAAAAATGCCAGAAATAAGTTAGCGAAAGTCCCATAAAAAATAATGAAAAATGAACAATTCTATCATTGCCATATCATTGTGAGAACACGCGGGCCTTTGAACTGTGCCGGCGACGTCGGCGGTTCGCGTCTCTTTCTTTCTAATGCGCTGTTGTTTGTTGCCTTCGAGACTTTAATGGTCGATAAAACCACTTAATACAGTTCAAATTATATCGTGTTTGGTGTCATTTTAATCAGAAAAATGCTAGAAATACGGTAGTGAAAGTCCCATAAAAAAATAATGAAAATTAAGATATTTGTAAAATCGATTCCTCGAGTCAATGTGTGGTGTTCACACCGATATACCCGAGCCGACATCAATCGTCGCCGCCCTGCGGAGCGACTCGGCGTTGACAGGCAGTGGAATGGGTAGGCTCTAGTGGTGTGCGAGAACCCGAGAATGTATAGATCTCGATGGTCGAGACGGGTCGGGAAGACATCGAGACGAGACGGGACGAGTTCTCGAAAATTTCGGGTTTCTCGATTATGTCGAGATTCTCGAAGATTTCGGGATTCTCGAAAGTCTCGGGATTCTCGACGGTTTCGGGATTCTCGAATGTGTCGAGATTCTCGAAAATCTCGGGATATTCAAACGACCAGAACTAGCACGCGCGGAGGCATTCTCAATTTCTCAAGGAATACCCCCACTTCTCCCGGCCGCGCGTCTCGCTCCCCTTGGCGGCCTTAGTTGCTCCGAGCACTTCGGCCGCCACGGGGAGCGAGACGCGCGGGCGGGTGAAGTGGGGGTATTCCACGGATATTCCTTGAAAATTCCTCCGCGCGTGTAGTTCTGGCCATATTTTAGTTAGGCTGTTCAGTACTCAGTATGTACTCAGTACCCGATTACTGGCAATTACCTTTATGAGACTGGCTTCAAAATCGATCGCGGTATGAGATTTCCGATATATTTGAATTTTCTTTTTTCTTCCTTAATTCATTCGAATAGATAGACACTATAGACTATAGAGGTGTAAATGTTGGGGTTGGGTAATGAAGTGGAAGTAATTAAGTAATGCACCAAATACGTAATAATTATTATATTTTATATTCATGTATTTTCATGAATTTTCGTGTAAAAATGCCAATTTCTCCACATTCTCACATAATAATCTTGTTCTAGTCGGAGTTACAATATTTCCAGTCGTGGAGAAAAGTCTTTCGCTGGTCGCTTGGGTGGCAGGATACCCATGTATCGCCATGCCGCTTTTGCTAATATAGGAAATTTACTACTATTTTTGTCCCACCAACTTGCAATATTACTATTTCTCGGTATGTTTTCTTCTTCGAAATAAATTCGGATTTCATCATTTTTACGTTGTGTAAACGTAGACGTAGCTCCTATGCTTTTGCGTTTATTTCCAAGTTTGTCATCAAAAAATTTGAACAATTTTGATTTTGGTCCATCTATACAACAAAATATTTCAATAAACGCATTTCGGAATTTCTAAAATTTTTGATTTATGTACATTTTTAAAGACATGCCGTTATCATCATATTTTTCAGGTAATATATTAGATAATATATCATTATTTGTCTCATTATCATTTTGAATCGTTAGGCTTCTTTTCAAACAATCAATTGCTTCATACTGTTCTGGAGGTTCTAAAAGCCTATGTTTGAATTGTGGGTCGAGCAACATTGCGTATACCAACATATTATCTTTTTTCGCATTATCAAAACGCTCCTGAAAATATATTATTTGTTACATAACTTTTAAAATTGTTTTAGCAAATAAACTTTTTTTCATCTCAATAATAAAATAATAATATTACTTGTATTTCAGTAGTAAGATGTTGGCACATTTCAGTTATTATTACGTCTTCCGATTCGTATGTCGCATATATATTCATTAAGCCAATGTGCATAGGAATGTAATGGGACAACGTCGGATATGTTTCCCCACACATTAATTCGGTAGCATCTTTCATGGGTTCTAAAATATTTGTAATTGATTCTGCGAATTCCCATTCCTCATTGCTTAAATTTTCTGGCATTTCTTTTTCGCACAAGAGTAAACTCAACGGTTTTCGCAATGTTATGAATCTTTTTAGCATCATATACATTGAATTCCACCGAGTGTCCACGTCTTGGACCAATCGTAAAGAAGTCGCATTCGGATTTACTTGCAACTGTACTTGTACAAATCTTTCTTTCGCAGTTGTTGATCTTGCGAAGAAAGCAACAATGCCTCTGCATTTCTTATTTATGACAATATATAAGGGAAATTCTTTTAGTGTTTTTTTTAATTGTCAATTGTAGACTGTGCGTGTATTTGTTTCCAATCTGGATTGGTTTCTATTGCCTTTACAATATTTCGACCGTTGTCGGTTACAAATATTAGTGGGGTATTTACTTCGTGTAATTTCCACGTTCTTAAACATGAAACCAACGCATTTCTAATATTTGCACCCGTATGCGATAGTTGTAGACGGCATAAATTTAGCATATAGTGCCATATTTTAAAATCTTTTGTGACATAATGTAATGTCACTGACAAATATGTAACTCTCCACACTTCGGGAACTCCATCCATCAGTTGTGAACGTTAATACAGTGTCTGTTAATTTCATATATGCAAATTACAAGCATGAAGAACACAATACAAATAATAAAACACGATAATTCGATAATAACTCAAATAATTAAGTCTTATCTTCTTGAATATCTGCATGTATCTTGTTTTCAATTTACTTTTTCGAATCTTCATACATGCGCGGTATTACTTCTCTCGAAAATGTGGTCCGAGAAGGTATTTTATAGCGTGGCTCGGTAACTTTAAGCAATTCTCGAACGCCTTTATCTTCAACGATACTAAACGACTGCAAATCCAATGTGATCATGCGAGTTATTGCATTAGTTATGCTTTTTACTCGCGCACAATATTTTCTAAACACGAGAACTTCTTTGTCAAAACAGTCACAAGTTCGTTTTCATCAGGCCACACATTGGATATACAATGTATCATAGAATTCATACATTGTAAGAATCATGTTCCCACTTCTTCTGTTCGCGCGTATATCCAGAATGTTTGACTTGATTTAAACAATCTCGGATCAGTTTCCTTCAATAGTTCGAAGAGTAGAGACATCGAAAATCACTGGTGCGAAAAAAATGTCTAGCGATAGTGAAATTGACGTTACAGCTGGTACTAAGTACTGGTACAAGTAGTGACCAAAATCTGACACCAAGAAATAAATGTAGGAAGAGCTTTGTTTGGGAGCAATTCGAAAAAGATGGTCAAGATAAAGCCAAATGTAGACACTGCCAGTATTGGTTATTGGGAATAAAAGAATAAAAGACCGAACTCTTGGTTACAAAAAATACAAAATAGAATTTATTCAATCAAATATTTCTAAAGAAAAAAACACGTTGAGAGGCACGTCTTTACTTCACAAAAGGGAGGACGCGAATGAGGATCGTTCTGGAAAGAAACAAACCAACGATCAAAGAAAAACTGAGAGTTCAATGACGTTAACAACGTACATAGATACTCCGATATCTTCGAGAACCTTCGAAAGACAAAAGCAGTAGAATATTCTAGAAGATCTATTTTTGTCAATTGGAATCTTAAATCTAAAATTCCAACAGCCAGCGTGTGTTAAAAACGAAACATGGCAATACCAGTGGTTTATTACGTCATTTGAAAAACATTCATTCAAATGTACGTGCAGATGTAACACCTTCCAGTGAATTGACCGAACCGTTCTCGTATTTAGACAAAGATTGTGCGCGAGTAAAAAGCATAACTAATGCAATAGCTCGCATGATAACATTGGATTTGCAGCCGTTTAGTATCGTTGAAGATAAAGGCTTTCAAGAATTACTTAAAGTTACCGAGCCTCGCTATAAAATACCTTCTCGGACCACATTTTCGAGAGAAGTAATACCGCGCATGTATGAAGATTTGAAAAAGCAAATTGAAAACAAGATACATGCAGATATTCAAGAAGGTAAGACTTAATTATTTGAGTTATTATCGAATTATCGTGTTTTATTATTTGTATTGTGTTCTTCATTCTTGTAATTTGCATATATGAAATTAGCAGAAACTCGTTAGGGACTCGGATGTTCGCGAAATTATGAATATCGACGTCGCGTGCGCGCAAGTAGAGCCAGTGTCACGACAAGTCAGCGTAAACGAAAAATTACCGGAGAACGTAAAGAGTAAGGCGCGAGCGTTGTTGTTAGAAAAATATCTTAAGCCGCCGGGGCCAGATCGTCCAGCAGTGGAAACAGAAATGACGATAGTTACGACGGATAAAAAACCGTTTCATTGTACGCCGCGTAGACTCGCGTACGCTGAGAAATCCGAGTTAAGGAAAATATTAGACAGCCTACTCGAAAAAGGCGCAATTAGAAAAAGCGGGTCGGAATTAGGGCTGTTACTTTTCCGAAGCTTCGACTCTTCGAAGATTCGAAGGATTCGAAGTGTCCGAAGTTTCGAAGCTTCGAAGTGTCCGAAGTTTCGAAGTCTTCGAAGTGCCCGAAGTTTCGAAGTTTCGAAGTCTTCGAAGTGTCCGAAGTTTCGAAGACTTCGAAACGCACGAAATTAGCAAGGATACAGCGGCACTTGTCAATCCGCACATGGAAAATGTCCGCGCGGACAATGTATAAAAATTATAAGTGTCCCAAGACTTTAGTGCCCCCACCCCCTCCTCCATTAAGAAATTCCCATTATTATTGTTTATACGAAGTTTATTATACATTTTATCATGTTACTTTTTGTACTGGTACAAACATTATGAGTCATAAATTATTCGGGTATTTGTTTAAAATGCCTACCTTCAATCTTTTAGCTTTAGGGGCGTATTTTTTTCGAAATGTAAGAGTGTCCAATCACTTTTTACACTCACTGTAATTGTATCAAATACATATAACTTAACAGCGATATTTCGAAGTTTAAAGATTCGAAGCATCTTCTAATAATTTACTACGGAGGTTTGAAATTCGAAACTTCGATTCTAATCACCTTCGAAGATTCTGAAATCGAAGCTTCGAAATCTTCGACCTTCGAAGGAAAGTAACAGCCCTAGTCGGAATACGCGTCGCCGCCCAGGTAGCACTCGGATGTCCCATGGATGTCCTAAGTACGTCCGTAGTCGGACCTTCGTATGTCCCAGGGACGTCCGAATCATATCCGAGATATGTCCGATATACGTCCCAGAAATGTCCGAATGATGTCCGTGTTACAAAGTGTGACGTACATAGGACGTCCCGTGCGGATATATCTGGGACATCCATCGGACATACGTAGAAATTATTTGGAAAGTTATTCGGACATCCCTGGTACATATCTGGGACCAATCTGGGATATAAGGACGTTATTTGAACGTTCCTGGTACGTACCTGGGACACATCTGGGACATAAGAACATTAATTGGACGTCCATTACAGGACGTATATTCGACGTTTATAGGACCTTAGTTAGTTAGTTAGTTAGTAAAACGCTTTGTCGGGGAGGGCGGCCGTGCCGCCCCCGCTTCCTTATGGCACACCGGGTAACCCAGTTTCACAAACGGCGCTACCGACCCTCGGCCCACTGTGGGTTGCAATTTACCACAACTTTCAGTCATTTCTCTGTTTTATATAGCCCGGGCCACTTACAGAGAAGATGGCCTACTAGAAGGGATGGTCATCATTGGTGGACAGGCCATGCTACCTATTTTGGTCAGTTTTTGAGCTTTTTACGGCTCGGTGTATGTAAGTTGGGCCTGTTTCACCTTCCGACCTGCAGGGTGTCTCGCCTGCCCTTTTTTGACCCCCCACTCTTCACCATATTTGCTGTTTTGAATGCGTTAAATTTGAATGTTTTTTCCCCTACTCTGATTCTAGATATCCCAGAATCTTACCCTTTCCCTATCCCTAACTCCCCTGGATTAGGTCCAAATCCTGCTCTAATGCTTCTAGGAAATACAAAGCAAAGGTCCGCGTTTATACTGTTTCGTTGGGAGGAAGCTATTTACAACTTGGGGTCCGAACTGACTTTGTCGAAATCCTTTCAGAGATATCGATTCCATTCAGTCTTTCCTTGCCGAGCCTACCGCGCTTTGGGTAAAAGAGGACGTGGCTCAACTTTTCCGAAATCGCTCTGCCAGAGAAATTCAATATCGGATACATCGAGCACTCCTCCCTGGGTGGGTTTAACGCATTCCAGAAAATATGGCTGATCATTTGGATGTGACCGGCATCCTCAGAAACCGGCTGACGTTCAGCAGATAGCTTCGTCCGTCGAGCCTGTTCCTTTTAAGGTTTGTTTCTCCATTTTATGTTGAAAGTAACAATTAAGTGACGTGATCTATAAAGTGGGGGAGCCTGGTCTCCTCATCCGCACTTTGCCTTAAGATCAAGAAATCAACTGTTATCTTTAGAGATGCCTGGTTAACTTATTACAACCCTAGCTGTCTCTACTTCTCATCGTCTTGTCGATTGCCCCTAGATCATTAGGTACGGCTTATCTACTTCAACCTCCTCTTCAGGGTGTTTCTGCCTGCGATCGTGTTGTTGTCAGCCATGATCGTGGTCTATGACCAGTCTGGCTTTCCCAATCACGAGCCAGGCTCGCAGCCTTTCGGAGATTGTTGCTATCATTTTTTGTTGTTTATCGGGGATGGTTGCGGTAACACCTTACCCTTTTCATGTTTCTTTCACCAGCATTTCTGTGTGATTTTGTCGGTGACTTCTAGGGCACCTTTTTGATACCAGGCACAATTTTCCATTTATTTATGCCTGGTGTGGTTTGCATAGCCTTAGACGGTAGTGCCGCTTGCTTCTGCTAGTTCTGAAAGATGGGGGAGCCCGGTCTCCTCATCCTCATCCTATCGACAGACTTGCAGATCAAATTTTTTAAGACACTAGTGTCGTGTTTAAAGAGATGTTAATTGCCCGTTTAACTGTCTCTGTTTCTCGTCGTCTTGTCGATTGCCCCTAAATTATTAGATACGGCTTGTCTACTTCAATCTCCTCTTCAGGGTGTTCCTGCCTGCGATCGTGTTGTTGTCAGCCATGATCGTGGTCTATGACCAGTCTGGCTTTCCCAATCACGAGCCAGGCTCGCAGCCTTTCGGAGATTGTTGCTATCATTTTTTGTTGTTTATCGGGGATGGTTGCAATAACACCTTACCCTTTTCATATTTCTTTCACCAGCATTTCTGTGTGATTTTGTCGGCGACTTCTAGGGCACCTTCCTGATACCAGGCATACATTTCCATTTGTTTATGCCCGGATTAGTTTGCATATCCTTAAACGGTAGTGTCGCTTGATTCTGTTAGTCCTGAAAGATGGGGGAGCCCGGCCTCCTCATCCTCATCCTATCGACAGTCTTACAGATCAATTTTTGACACGCTAATGTCGTGTTTAGAGAGATGTTAGTGTCCATTTAACTGTCTCTTTTTCTTGTCGTCTTGTCGATTGCCCCTAAATTATTAGATAAGGCTTGTTTGCTTCAACTCCCTCATCAGAGTGGTACTGTCTGCAATCGTGTTGTTACTTGTCATGATCATGGTCTATGACCTGTCTGACTTTCCCAGTCACGATCCAGACTCGCAGCCTTTCGGGAGTTGTTGTTTAATTTGTTCATAATATTGGATTCCGGCCATGCTGGCTCCCTTTTTTCGTTCCCTTGTTTGTTTACCAATCGATTGTGTATGGCATATTAATTGTTATTGTTAAAAGAGATTTTTTTTTTTTTCCTTTACAGCTGTTTGATACACTGTATTGATATTGTTGTTGATGTGTGTCTTGTTGTACTATACTTTATTTTTATTTTTTTTTTTTAAGGCTGGTATTTTTGAGCAAGAAATGAGCCTAGTTGGCAGGTGAGAATCATCATTGACCAAAGTCTCAGTAACCTGCCAAACTCAAAACCTTTGCCTTTCAAGGCCCTTCTTTCCATTTTATAATTTCCATGGATTGACCTCTTCCATGAAGTTTTTAATCCTTTTCCATTTTATCTCTTCCAAAATTACTCCTTCAATTGTATGATTTTCCAGTATTGTTAGTCTTTTTTGTACTAATGCTGGGCATCTCCTTATTATATGTTCAGGGGTTTCCCCTTCCTCCTCGCAGAAGTCACATCTGTCGATACTTGCTTTCCCTATCCTTTGCAGATGGTGGTTTAACGGTGCAAACCCTGTGATGATTTCCACCATCCTTCGGGTCTCCTTTTTATTCAAGTTGGTTATACCTTTTGTGTATTTGATTGGCCAACCGTTCTCTCCGATGAAGCTTTTGCTATGGCTCAGACCTGTCGTTTCGTTCCATTTGTCATTACTCTTTCCATTTGCCCATAGTTTGACTTGCAAATTATAATTGGCTACTGGAATTCCAATCATTGGTTCTGGTCCCATAGGATGAGAGTCCGACCCTAGATTTGCTAATCTATCAGCCGTTTCGTTTCCTAATAATCCCGAATGACCGGGTATCCAAGTTATATGGATTTGTTTTCCCATTTGTTTTCCCAGTTTATTTAGCTCCTCGTGGGTTTCCCATAGTAGTTTCGATCTGCATTCTGTTTTTTGCAGGCTTTTTATTGCTGCTTGGCTGTCTGAGCAAATAGCTATTTGTTTGTTCAGTGATGTTTTCCCGGCATCTATTGCACATAGTTGAATTGCCAGGAGTTCCGCTTGATATACTGTAGGAAATTCTCCTAGACTTATATGTTTATTGCAGTCTCTTAAGTTAGTCCATGCTGCTCCCACTAGTCCATTTTTCTTTGAACCATCCGTGTACCATACGTCCATTGTCTTTATGTCTTCTGGAATTCCTTTTTCCCAGTCTTTCCTTTCTCTAATGCTTGGTTTGTATAATTTGTAGTCCAAGTATCTTTTCTCATCGCTGTCTTTCGGCATTTCAGCCAGATCCCTTATTGTGTCGTTACCTTCTGCTTCGATTATATTTGAATGGCCGTGATTGAGTTCGTGCCATTTGTTCCAACTTTTTAATCTGTATGCCGTTTTTAAAGCTAATTGCTTGATTCTTATGTCCAATGGCCATGTTTCGGCTATTATTTCCATTGTTCTTACGGGTGTATTTCTGGCACATGAGAGTATTCTCCTGTTAGCCATACTTTGTAGCGTGTCTAGTTGATTTTTTACCGTTACTAGATTCACGGCTTGCCACCATATTGCCGCTCCGTATGTTAATCTGGGTATTACGATTGCTTCGTATATCCATTTCATTACTTTGGGGCTGAGACCCCATGTAGGTCCAATAGCTCTGCCCAGCATAACTAGGTTGGACTTTGCTGCTCTTATTTTTCCGAAGATATGTTGTCTCCAGGTTAATCTTCTGTTTATTGTTATCCCCAGATATTTGGCTTTTTCTTTGTATTCTAGATTTTTGCTCATGTACGTGAGCCCGCTTTCTTTCGGATATGTTATAGCCCATGTGAACTTTATCAATTCCGTTTTCTCGGGATTTACAGACAGTCCTACTGATTCACACCATATCTCGGTGATATTCAGGGCTGTCTGCATTACTTCCATACATTCAGCGAGACTTTTACGCCTGGCTACTATTGCCACGTCATCTGCGTAAGCGATTATTTCCGCCCCACTTTCTTCCAATGCCCAGAGTAGAGGATCCAATGCCATGCACCACAACAGAGGAGATAGTATCCCTCCCTGAGGGGTGCCTCTGCTTACCTCCCCCGCAATGGTGATGTCACCTCTACTTGCTTGTACCCTACGGTTATTCAGCATGTTATAAATCCATTTTATAATATTTTCTTCTACTTTGTGATCTTCCAAAGATTGTTTAATGGTATCTATCGGGGTCATATTAAATGCCCCCTCGATATCCATGAAACAAGCTATGACTTGCTCTTTCCTTTCTTTTGCTACTTCTACTTCTCGGATTAGTCTGTGCAGAGCTACCTCTGTTGAATGACCCGTTCTGAATGCGTGTTGGCCCGGAAACAGGTCTCTCGTTCTGAGAGTTACTGTTTTGATATACCGGTCAACAAGCTTCTCTGCTGTTTTTAGAATAAAGGAGGTTAAGCATATTGGTCTGTATGACTTAGCCTCCGCATAGTCTGTTTTGCCTGGTTTTGGTAGAAACACCACTTTTGTACAAGTCCAAGCTTTAGGGATGTGTCCCGTTGCTAGACTTGCTTTTATCACGTTAGTTATTGCTTGTCCATAATACGGGATCGCTTCTTTTAATACTTTTGGGCTTAGTTCGTCCAACCCTGGTGCTTTGTTAGATTGAAATGAGCTGATTGCCCATTTCACTCGGTTTGGGTTCGCTATTTGGTTAGCCAATCCCCAGTTTGGTTCATGACAGATACTATTGGACGGTTGTATTACCGTTGTTCTGGTAAATCCTGGAAAGTGTGTTTCCAATAGTTGTTCCATGATTTCTGCATTCTCATGCATCAACCCGCTTCTTCTCTTTATCGCTCCCATTGTGGCATTGTTACATTTTAATAATGCTTGGGTGAGCCTTGCTGCTATTGGCATTTTTTCAATTGATTCCGTGAAGTCTCTCCATCCTTTTGTTTTACTTTTCATGATGTTCTTCCTAAGATCTGCTCTCTCTTTTTTATATACTTCCCAGAGGTAAGGATTATTTCTTGCCTTATTTCTTAGTTTCCTTGTTTTATTCATTTTCTTTTCTAACTTTCTGTTCCACCATTTTATTTTGCGGTTAGGCCTTCCTTCCGAGGGAGCTGTTGAGTTTTCCCAGCATTCCTTCAGGTGTTCGGCAATTTCCTCTCCATATGTATCTATTTCAGTACTGTTTCCATATTTTCCTTTGAGCAGTTTACTTCTTTCTTGGGCTAACCTTTTAAAGGTTGTCCAACACGTTCTTTTTATTGTTCTATTTTCTATTGATATTTCTGAATTATTCCATTCTATTGTAAGTTCAATATATTTATGATCTGACATAGTTTCATTGTCCAATACTTCCCATTTTACTATTTTGTCTATTAGATTAGCGGAGCAGAATGTTATATCTAACACCTCTCTTCTATCTCTGCTAATGAAAGTAGGTTTATTTCCTTTGTTTATTACATGTAGGTTTTCTTCAACTAAGAAGTCTAAGAGCTTTGTCCCTCTTGTATTTGTGTCCGTGCTACCCCATCTTGTGTTTCTGGCATTTGCATCTGTTCCTACCAGTACCGTTATGTCTTTTTGTTGTATCCAGTCTAGCATATCTATACAGGTTTGCCCTGGTATTTCTTTACCTGCATAGGGCAGGTATAGTGATACGATAATAATCTCCTTGTAGTTATTTCCTTGACCTGTTTGTAAGGATATAGTTGTCATGTTATTGTCACAAAACTGGGGCAATAATGTCCCTGTGATTTCCTTTTTTGTGATTATACATGTTCTTGTTCCTTTTCCTATCTTGTTTGCATAAATTGTGCCAGCTTGATTCATTCCTTTAATTCCATTATAAGCCACCCACGGCTCCTGTATGAGTGCAACGTCATAGTTTCCTTCTATAAAGTTTTTGGTCAGGATAGCCGCCGCTCCTGCCGCATGGTGAAGGTTGGTTTGTAAGATCTTCATTATTCTTCCTTGGTTTGTTATGGTATTGTTCCTTTTTCCTTAACGTCTGTTCGTTTTAGCTGGGGTGTTGTTTTTGTTGTTTTTGTTGTGTCTTTGTTGTTTTTTTTTTTTTTTCTCTGCAGCAGTTGGTCCTTTAGTTTATTTCTTTGCCAATTCTTTTGCTGTCTTGATACCTAATTTGTTTTTCTCGTGCCTTGCTTTTTCGTTCACTCACTTCTTATTTTATTTATATCGTCTCGCGGTTTCTTAATATTGTAACAACTGGTTTACTGACTTGCCCTGAGTATTACGATGTTTATTGCAGCGCGATTCTTTCTACACTCTTTATAGGACCTTCATAGGATATGGTTTCTGCATATTAAAAAACTACGAAACAACGTTATTTGTATATACGGTTAAAACGTGAAACAAAATTTCACATTATTTATTACAATACAATAAAAAAATACAACATAAAATACAACACAAAAAATAAACTAAAAAATACAAAATTTTAATTAAAAATCCTTCGTGACGTGCTTTGTCCGTTCTGGGGCCCTCCTAAGGCGCTTCTGGATGGCTATGTCGGTGTCACTTTTTGACGTAGACATGTTCGATATTAATGCTGCATCTAAAAATTAGAATTTCAATTCAATAATACTATATTCAACTGTATACCACTAAATATCAAAGTGCACGTGAATAATTACCAACTATTACTCTGGCTAATTGTGTAGCCTCAAATCTTATTTTTCCCTTTTTCCCGAGCCAACTGAACTGGGTTGCCAAGTTGTCAGATACAATGGCACCTAATGTTCTCTTGACAAAATAAGTGCAATTGGCTCCGCCAATGGTTGATAATTCGCAGGCCTGCAAATTAGTAATTTATTTTCAATCGACTGTAAACTTATGTTATATAACTTAATTAAAACTTGTATTATATATATTATTTAATTACCACATGTTTTGTATTGTCTCCTTCTCGCAAGAATTCATCCAATTTATCGAACTCTTCAACAGAGTTAATTGGACACGCAACGTACGAGAATATGGATGTTTTTGTCTCTTGAATATTTCGTGGCGTTTGATTCCCTTCAATGATCATTCTCTCGATATTTCCCACGCGGGTGGAAACATCAGTGAGGAGAGATCGAAGCACATGCTGTTGTTCGAGAATTGTTTTCAAAAGGGTCGTTGTTTGGTCCCCAATAGGATGTGCTTGCCCGTCTCCTGAAAATTTAGATTATTAGGTACGTGTTTACGCTAATACGTATTTCCATATTTAAATTCGTTTACATATAGTAAAACGAATTAATATTCGGACGCTCTAAAAAAGACGGTAACTTTTTAAATATCGTAATATACGATTTGAACTTTTTTTGGGAAGCTAGAGCAATTAGTATACTACAGGATGTGAAAAGACATTTTTTCAACAATTGCAATTGATCAGAATTGTAGAAAAAATACAAAAAAGTTGCATTTTACAACTTTTTTATGTGGGCCTATATTGAAACTTTAAAAAATACGTTTTGTATTGTTAAATCGGTTGATGCGGGTAAAAAATGACAAGCATTGAAAGATGTAAGAATCCTTAGATTAATGTAGTTAGAGGCCGAAAATCTGAAATTTTTACCATCTTTAAATGTTTGTAGCTCAGTGCAACATCGACCGATTTTGACGAAATTTTCACAACATGTTTAATTAATACAGATCTACAAAACGAATCTTTTAAATTTTCAATATAGGCCATTTTCCTACAATTCCGACCAATTGCAATTTTTTAAAGAATTTCTTTTCACATCCTGTAGTAAACTAACTGCTTTAGCTCCCCAAAAAGTTAAAATTGTATAGTATAATATTTAAAAAAGTTAACGTTTTCTTAGAGCGTCCGAATGTTAATCCGAGTCACTGTAGTTCTATCGACTTACCAATAATTATAGATTTAGTGGAAACCTGATCCAATTCGATTTGGTCGTCCACTGTCCTGCTGCATTGTCCTGAAAACAATAATCATGGTTTATACACCGATATAATGATTATGGAAAGAAATTAACGGAGTAGACTCCTTTTTCCAGGATTGCAAGGGTGCGGGAATCGCGTTCTCATTTCTCGATATTACAAATGTAGGGGATTTTCAATAGTCAAAAAGGCTAGATAAAAGATGGATCCATGGCGCTATCATTCTCAAAAGTCCTATTTTTTTTTGTTTACGAGACGTAATTTGCATTATTCGGAAGCATACAACTGCGCATGTAGCTATGAAAATAGCTGCCGATTAATGCAAATTACGCCTCGTAAACGATAAAATAGGACTTTTGAGAGCAATAGCGCCCTAGATCAGGGGTCGGCAACCTGCGGCTCGCGAGCCACATGCGGCTCTTTGGATGTGAAGCTGCGGCTCTTTAGTTCCATACGCAAATATTATTTATTTTAAAACTTTATTTATGCGAGTACTATTTATTGTTGGCAAGAAAATATTTTGTGGCTCTTTAAAAACTTTGAAATTTTGTAAATTGTAATTTTTGACTCTTCCGACTCAAAAGGTTGCCGACCCCTGCCCTAGATCCATCTTTTATCTAGCCTTTTTGACTACTGAAAAACCCCATATTTGTATTATCGAAAAATGAGCATAAAATAAAATAGCACAAAATCTTTTATTTACGTACCTAGCTCGTACCGTCGTTTTGTCGCCGGAGGCGTATGCAACGAAGGCGTATGCAACACCTGGTCGTCACTCCTG
Organism: Lasioglossum lativentre; assembly: GCA_916610255.1. Classification (NCBI taxonomy): domain Eukaryota; kingdom Metazoa; phylum Arthropoda; class Insecta; order Hymenoptera; family Halictidae; genus Lasioglossum; species Lasioglossum lativentre. Next base: position 25,894,080 of record OU744357.1, on the reverse strand, counting down.
CTGCATGTACCTGAAAACAATAATCATGGTTTATACACCGATATAATAATTATTTATGGAAAGAAAATAAGCAAATAGCATAAAGTAGCATAAAATCTTTTATTTACGTACCTAGCTCGTAGAGGCGTTCAATCGCCGGAGGCGGAGGCGACAGCGAGTCCGACTCGTCGTCCGTGTCGCTTATAATTTCTGCAATTCTTCTTTTTCGTAGTTGACCAAGATCAACTTCTGACTGCAGGTCTGATGTCTCCTCTGCCACTTCGTCCTTGGCCCTTGCCTGTGCATAATCATCTGAAACCATTTTTAAATTACATGTTTTTATTTTAGTTTCATCATATCATAAAATCTTTAACTCACCATAAGTGCCATTCTTGAAATGCTTCACAGGGTGTTTTGGCCAACATTCGTTGAGCTGATCACAAGCCTTCATGGTCTTCATTAAACGGCCCTGTGGAAATGGGGGCCAATGGCAGTAATTGCCTATTATCCACGAAGAGGGCACTGCCTCTACCGTGCCGTCTTGTACGAATTCCAAGATTGTCCACGATTTCATGTCTGCTCCAGGTTCTGCAAAATTTATATTTAATTAATATGTAAGAAATATTTTTACACTGTATGCCGCAGGGTCTCCGTTCATCATGTTATGCCGCGGGGTTCATCACACACACTTTAAATCGGAATAACTTTTTTGTGAATGGACCAAACGACTTCAATTTCTCTATAAGGCTAGAAGAATTAGATTAGTAAATGACGTGTAATAAATAAGTTTAAAAAATGCATTTGGTCGGAATTGTGACAAATCATAGTAAAAATTGAATTTTACAACTTTTTCAATTGGGTTAATAACGAAAATTTAAAAGATGTGTTTTGTAAACTCGTATAAATTATATAAATTCTGAAAATTTCATTGAAATTGGTTAATTGGTTCACGAATAATAAACGATCAAAAGTGGTAAAAATTGCAATTTTTCATGATTTTCAGCATGCATACCTTGGTTCTCATTTGGGGTTTCAGCGAGGTGAAAATGTTTGATAGACTGTTGGACGACATTGAACCTACCTACTCGTTAAAATCCACAAGGACATTTCTAATATCCGTCCTATGGAATTATTGAGTAGAAGGGGTCAATGCCCTTTCACTGGAACAAACCACACATATGCCCTAGCACTATTTACGATATCATACACACGCACTACGAGTTCACAGAGAGTACAAGTTTACTGAGGGTAATGAAGAGAATGTAAAGAACTGGTAATCCTTTAATGTTGAAACACTGCACTTTATTCAACTTGATTTACGTCGGGGGATTCGCTCCCAGACGGAACGGACATCTTGAAGTCGTGTAAATTCTGCCGTTTGGATCATGTTTGGATCGCGACGGACATCTTGAGCGGAGCCTGACCGGGCGCCGCGCCGCGCCGCCGCGAACGGAAATCTTCGACGCGTGCGACGGAGATCTTGCCGCGGGCAGAGACACGACACGCGACGCGAACAACCCTTTGCAATTACAAATGGTTTTCAATGTGACCACCATTTTCACTCACACACACGCGAAGTCTTTTGCAAAAGTTTTCTCGAATGTTTCGGAAATCTTCCATTACGTGCTTGACAATATTGCATCCGTACCGCACTCTATACTCCAATTCTTCTTCATTTACAACTGGGGTCGCGTAGACAATTTGTTTTAAATACCCCCAAAAAAAGAAATCCAGGGGATTTAAATCTGGCGATCTTGCTGGCCAGTTTATTGGTCCTCCTCTTCCAATCCATTTTTCCGGAAATTCTTCATTTAAATAATTCCTGGCTGCTCTGGTATAATGCGGTGGTGCTCCATCTTGCATAAACCACATGTTCCTGCGTACGCGAAGAGGCACGTCTTCTAGCAATTGCGGCAACTGCAGTCGTAAAAACTCCAAATAATTATCTCCAGTTAGTCTACGAGGCAAAATAAGGGGACCAATAATTATTGGAAATGGGTTATAGAAAATAACTTAAACACTGTAGAATTAACTTTAAGGACTGCTTTATTACTAGCACGGAAGAACGACTTGTCTCTCTGGTTAGCGGACTCGAAGTGAAGAAAGAAAATAAGAAAGTTGTAGGGGCGGAAGAGAGGGTCTGACGCCCCCTTGACTTTTGGGAAAAACCCAGCCTGCATAGTTTATTGCACAGGCCCTTGAGTTCGACGAAAGCCAGGCCTATGGGTCCGGTTACATCCGGTCTATTATTCTACGCTACAGAAACTGCAGCCTTTCTCATGGTCAACGAAAATTCGTTTTTGCAGGCATTGTCATTTCCAACTATGCCTGCCCAAACGTTAACGGAAAATTGCCGCTGTGTATGCGTTTCCCGTATCGCATGTGGATTTTCCATCGCCCATACATGGTCATTGTGTAAATTAACCATTCCACTTTTCGTGAATGTTGCCTCGTCGGTGAACAATATACCACCTACAAATTCTGCGTCTCCGTCAATTTTTTGGAGCATCCATTCGCAGAATTGTATTCTCTTCACTTTATCTCCTACTTCCAATTCTTGCACTGTTTGGAAGTGATAAGGATGCATCTGGTTCTTTTTTAAAATTCTCCAAACGGTGGCATTGCTCACTCCTTCTGAAGCAATTCTTCGTGTACTGATAGTAGGCTCTTCTTCGATGCGTTCGATTACCCTATTATCCAAGTCCGGATCCCGTTGATCTTGTCCGCCGCTTCTTCTGCCTCTAACAGATCCCGTGTCTCGTAGCCTTTGGTAGCACCGAGTAAACGTTTTTTCATTTGGCAAATTCCTATCAGGATATCTTCGACCATAGAGACGTCGCGCTTTCGCTGCATTTCCATTTGTGCGTCCATAGCACATTATACAATAAAAGTTATTCTAATTTAAAGTGTGTGCATAACTGTATACAATAATATAACGAAAGGGCGTAAGCAGAAACACTAACGGTAATAAATAGTAACAATGAAAATACTTACTTGTATAAATAGGAAGTGTGTTTTAGATTCGCGGTGGTTACCAAACTGGGAACGATACCGAGAATCTAAGGTAAAAAGAACTTATAGAAATAAGACTGTAATGAGTCGACGAGACGAATACGTAAGGTTACGGAAGGCTGAACAATACGAAATCGAATGTCGTGTAAGCGTGTCAATAGACGAACTGAACGATCAGCTGGGCGCGTCGATCCATCGCGTCCGTTCCCCCGCCGCGCCCGCGAGATTCGAGCTGCTCGATCCACCCGAGGAGCTCGCGGGGAGCGGGGAGCGGTACGGGGACGACGGCGCTCCGAACTGATCGCTCGTTCGCAGTCGAGTTTATTGGACATTTTGAGTCAATATACAAAGTACAAACAATTAACAATAAGAATAAATATGGTTATTTAACACGTTCTGAGAATCTTCAACAAAGTGAATACATATATGTATGTAACGATGATATGTATCACGGGAGATTTCTGTATCACTTAGCACGTTGTCTGCTGAAACTCTCACACAAGTCTATTTTGTCACGCAGCAACGCAACGGCGCTTTCTTCTCCCGCATTCGATCGTCGCTTGTTTCATCGATCGTCGCTTTTCTTACCGATCATCGCTTGCTTCGATGGCACCGTACAGCTGTACGACACAACTAAACACAGCGAAGCAAGGACCGTATACATATATGTAAATAAATATATGTATATGGGTAAATATATTGTTATAAATAGATATATACGTTTATAACAATATATATAAGTGTATGTATATAAATAGAAAAAAATACATTGCTATAAATACATATACATATATTATTGTATATAAATATGTCTCATGCATGAGAAGTGAGGATCCTTGTACGAACGAAAGTCCTGAGCACAGATATAAGACTTAAAACATAAACGTACTTTGGACATCCGAAATTCAAGTCCAACAGAAGTCCCTGGGACGAAAAAAATGGACGTCCCTGGGAAATCCGAAATTATGGTCCCACGGATGTCCTTCGGACGTAAAAAACGGATGTCCATAGGACCTCCGAAATTCAAGTCCCACGGAAGTCCCTTGGACGAAAAAAATGGATGTCCCTGGGACATCCAGAATTTAGGTCCCACGGATGTCCTTAGGACGTAAAAAACGGACGTCCGTGGGACGTCCGAAATTTAGGTGCCAGGGACGTCCGTGGGACATACAAAACGGACATAGGACGTATGGATGTAAACGGTACATAAAACGGACGTCCCGTGGACGTACGGTGCTACTTGGGTACGACTATGTACTCGAACATCGATCCGGTGGCAGAATGACACACGTAGATGCTCTTAGTCGTGTTAATAGTGTTACGAGTAATAGAGGACAACTCTTTCGATCGCAACTTCGCGTTAAAACAGAGTATGGATCCGGAAATTGTTAAAATAAGAGACAAACTGGGAAACACCGAAGACAGATTCTACGTAATGCGCGACGGGTTGGTATATCGTAAAAAAGATGACCGCATTTTGTTCTATGCACCGTGCGAATTAGAGACTAATAATACTAATATCATACATAAGTAGGGGAGGTGGTTGGGTTGTGAGACAGTCGTTTTTATCCATCGCGGAATCGCGATAATTCCAATCTGTCAGCTGTCAAATATTTGTTTTGACGTCTGCTAGTTTTTGTGCTAGCACCGAGGTGTATAGACGTGTTGCTTATATTAGATACGGACATCGTGTGTAAACATCAATTTCCAAAACTTTTACTCATTTTTTTAAAAACATTATTTTGTTGAGTGAATCAATTGAAAAAGGTGAGTGTGATTGCGAGTGTGAGTGCATTTTCATTTAGTGTTTTCCTTACATTTTACGATGAAATATTGAATTTTGCGCATATACGACAAACACAGTTTTTTTTCTGTAACATTCGGAATGGCGTCATGGTTAGGTTATGAGACACCATAGTGGTTGGGTTGTGAGACACTAGTTTTTTGTACTAGAAACGAACCAGAACTGTCAAATATCGTTGTTTGTGTTAGAATTAAGTGTTTATTTGTCATTTAATGTTTGTTTTGGTTTATTTTTTGAATTTATAGTCATATCAACTCCAAGAAAATCGCCCGCAAACAAAGAAATTAATTTTAATGCCGTGTTTAGTGCCGTTAAAGATCATTTGCTGGAGAAGAAAGGCAAACATTGTGACAGCGACTTGGATGACGAAGAGTAAGATGATTATTAAATCCTTCCATTCATTATATTTTTTTTTTAACTTGTCTTCGCCATTCTTTGCTTTTTTCAATTTTTTGCCATTCTTTTTTAACTTCTTTGGCCACTTAATGTCTTTAAAATAAATAAAAATTCATTTTTGCTTAAAGTTACATGGGTTTTACTTTATATTTTACCACTTTTAGTTGATTTTTTCGTGCGTCTCACCACCCAACCACTTTTTTCAGGAAGCCAAAAAACATGTCCTCGGAAAATTGGCCATAAAATTTTACTTGTTGATCAAATCACTAAACATTTTCCCTATAAAAGTTGCGTATTTCCTTCACCTTTCCAACGGTATATAAAACTCTTTGATATCTTCATCAAGCAAAAAGTTACAGCCCAAAAACAAAACCCGTCTCACAACCCAACCACCTCCCCTACTACGACGAGATGGGCCACGTAGGAGCAGACAAGGTCGTTGAAAATATTCTACGTAGCTATTGGTTCCCGCGAATAAAGTTAAAAGTAGAGAATCGCATAAAAAATTGTCTGAAGTGCATAGCATATGCACCCGCGTCCGGGAAAGGAGAAGGCTTTCTGCACAACATACCGAAAGGAGATTTACCGTTTGTAAATGTGCACATTGACCATTTAGGCCCGATCTTCGAGACCGCACGCGTTCGGAAAGCGCTATGTGTTTGCGGTAATAGATGGATTTACAAAATTTGTAAAACTGTACGCGACAAAAACGACGAGCACGAAAGAAGCGACTGATTGTTTAGAGAAATACTTCGTTGCATACAGTCGGCCGTTGCGAATAATCTCTGATCGCGGAAGTTGTTTCACCTCGAAAGAATTCGCCGCGTTTCTAGAAGAACGAAATGTACGCCATACATTGATAGCAACTACTGCACCGCAGGCCAATGGGCAAGTAGAGAGACTGAATCGCAGCATAATCGTGGATTAAGGTTCTTCCGGATGTAGAGTTCGCATGTAATGCTTCGTACAGACCTAAACATTTCGCCGCGCATCGCGCCGCACATTGCGCCGAACGGCGCACAGTGGTCTGGAGACCCTGTTTTCGTGGCCAAAATTCAATTTTTCAACTTTAATATATTGAAAAAAATTTTTTCCCTATAAACTAACAACCCTTTAAAACTCCCAAATCCAAAATATTATTCATTTTAGATAATTCTGTTATGAGATACAGCGTTCTAAAGACAAAGTCAGAAAATTCAAAGTAAAATAAAACGTTTTAGATTTCAATCATCGAACATCAGAAAATAGATTTTAATGATGGTTTTATATATGTTAGTAAGCGCATTTAAAATATTTAATCCATTTTTAAGCATTGTATAGTCCATACACGAATAGCGTAAATTAATAGCATTTCAAACTTTGAAATGAATTATACAAAAACGCTTAAGACCGCTAAACATCGGACTTGTTTTATTTGAAAGCTTGAACATTTACTAAGAAGATCATGTAAATTTTAACTGCAATCTCCCGCAGTCTTGAACTATAAACGGATTTTAACAAATACGGGCCCGCGGTTATTCAACGCCTGGATACGCAGTTCCACTTGAATCTTGCATAGCAGCTTGGAAGTACAATGTATGTATTTGTTTTTTCTACGCCAGTGTTGTTCGCTTTAGTGTTTTGTTTTATAAACAAGAGAAATCGGTTTGGTCCGAGGATACTTCTACTGTTCACATTAGTTTTTAGTGTAATATTCGAAGTGAACAGAGAAACATCTCTCCTAGCGGACGAATTTATTAACCGCTAGCATAACAGCAACGGAACCAATTGACAATGAAGATTTAGAAGAAGAGGATGAATATGATTTGCCCATGCTTGAATATTTGGAGGATATAGAATTAGAATCAGAATTAGTAATCTAAAAATCATAATATATATTACTCATATTCGTAGCATTACTTAATGCTTAGATATGTTGAAAAATTTCAGTATGTACGTAATTAATGTAAGCCAAGAAAAAACTACTTTCGAGAAGCATTGTCTACAATGTTTCAGTTATATGTGATGATCTGACAAAAAAAAGGTTCCAACAAAAGTTAATCAGCATTCAGTAATTTATAAACGTCAATATAAAAAATTTGGAAAAAATTTTTTTTTCTTCAAATATCAAGGCCACCCCTATTTTTTTAGACGTCACTATATGTTTTTTATTTCATAATCACATAGCTGACGTCAAGACGAATTCAACGACCTACAATACTATGATTTTAACTCTTGAAATAATGCTAAAATAATATTGGCCACGAAAACGGGGTCCCCAGACCACTGTGCGGCGCGGCGTACGGAACACCGGTTTCGACGGGGCTACGAACGCCGCGTGCATTTCTCCGCGCTTTTGTGCGCGCATTCGGGCGTGCCATCGATCCATCTGTTACCGATTTTATAATTCATTCATTGAAAAATTATACCTATCTACTGGTAAATATTTTTTAAAATAATTTTTTATATAATTTTTAAAATTTTATTGTATTAAAATAATATTGAAAATGATTTATTTGTTACTTATTTAGTACTTCTTTCAGATAATTTAAATCACCGATTTCTTTGTTTAATTTTTGTTGTATTTCTTGACATTTATCCTTTATGTATTGTAGACATCTCTGTCCTGCGAACAGATTTGCAAATCCCACCGGTTCGGCGATTCGGGCGCACGTTCGTGCGCGCGGTCGATCGATCAGTTGTCGGTTTTTCGAATACATCAAAGGGAATGCGCGCGAATTTGTTCGCAGGTTTGGTCATACATATACAGGGTGTTTCGAAATAAATATTGCAGGCTACAATAGGAATCTCCTGTCGCTAAGAAACGGAGGGTGACAGCTAACCTCTCCTGCGCAGGTATTGATTTTCTAAGGACAGTATCGTTTTTGGTTATTTTATGGCCAATTTTTGTTAATAAATATTCGAAATCTGTAGGAGTCATCCGTGTAAAATTTTTATATTGCCCACTTATACTTTGAAATGTTAATTGTCTAACGATATTGACGTAATTTTCGGAATTTCTTTGAGTAAATAGATCTGTCTGCCACCATCTCTTTCTACGCCTGCTATTCGCAGCTATTGAATAATGTGCGTAGATATATGCAGCTGCTGCTGCAGCTTCCATTATTATTTCTTCAATAAATAAAACAAATCCGTTGCACCGAAACTAATGACGATTCTTCGTTCCGTTCGCCGCACACTGGTATATATATATATATATGAATCAACTCGCACAATATGTGTGGTTTATTAAAAACGAAATAGCTTTATTAAAAGGCGGAATAATCCACATAATAAGTGAATGGGAGAAATAATTCATATCTTAACGCACGCTTTTCATTTATATATTATATTATAAAAATAAGAACAAGAACAACTAGGACAAGATGATATATGCACTGAATCAACTCGCATAATCGGTTTATTAAAATCGCAAAAAAACTTTATAAAAAGGAAAATTACAAGTAAAACAATAACAATAAAAACTAAAATTTTTTGTTTATTCCGGCGGCAATTCTGTCCGTCGCCCTTTTGAGCCACATTTGTATGGCAATTTCGGTGTCTCGTCTCGTCACGACGCGTCCCTTTTCTGCAGTACCTTGAATAAAAATTTCTCATTTTGTTAATTTGTACATGAACCACTTTTATAATAACATTAAAATAAGGGCGATAGTTACCTATTACGAGGTTGGCGGTATTTAATGTATTGAAGGGCTTCTTGCCCTTCCTGCCCAACCAACTATATGACAACGCCAAATTGTTTGTAATAAGCGTGGACAAAACCCTCTTCACAAACTGGTAGGTGTTCTCGCCGCCTATTTTGTGTAATTCCTGAACCTATAATAAGAAGTTATTAATATTACATTCTGTTAACTATATCAGAATGAAAGATCAATTTCAGGTATTTTAAGTTAATTTATTACATCGATAAATTTTACTTACGCCATCTTGAAATTGTTCGCCGCTATTTAGGATATTCTCAAAAGTAGAGAAATAAATTAGTTAATTCTATCTGTTCGTCGTTCGACGAATCGGCACTCTCTTGCAGCTCTCTCATCTCCATATCGGAAACTATGGAAAAAATTTCTTTTTTCACCAACGCAAGATGGTAGGGTGTAAATTTTTTCATAGTGGTGGCAATACTTGAGCAGAATTGATCCACCTCATCAATTTCTTTCGGCTGCTTATTGTTGTCCAATATATATTGAAACATAGCCGCGCTAGCGCTCTGTTTCTCCGCCGCTTTCTTTTTTTTCGATATTCCAGGAGAATTTCGTACACTGCCGGATTAGGATGCCACATCATCACAAGGTGTACACCGGCTGGGGTTGTCGCATCTGCTCTCTGTAGCCATGTCCCCAGTTTCGAACCTTTCCAGATCAATGCTGTCCCCGTTGGAGCTGTTGTTATCAAGGTGTACATCAACCGTTGCTAAAGTGGATCGCTCCTTGTAAAACCGGCTTAAAAATTCCATTTCCCTTTCGTATTTCCATTTTCTCGTAGTTCCAGCAGCCTGGCCGCTTTTCGTCTTCCTCCGCCTCAGCGATCACCTGTAGGCGTCTCGTAAACTCACCCATGTCTTTTTGCAAACGGCTTCTAAGAATAAATAAGAGTAATTGGTTTAATAAATTAATATTTGTGCAGGTATTTTGGGACGGGAGACACCTTTCAGGACAATTGCTTGTGTTTACGAAATATATTATAATTGTTATAGTTACCTGGTTCTTTAATTTCTTCAGCTATTCCAGACCAAACTCTGTCCTTCGCTTTTGCATCGCTGTACTTCGGATGGCTCAGATCGTACAAAATGCTGTGTTTACGGACAAATTCGATTAGCTTTTCGGTATCCATTTTCGTCGTGGTTTTGTTATGACAATACTTTATTAGGTTCTTTTCTTTAGGAAGCCACGGCCGATCGTCTTTTTACAGACGCTTTTACACACGCGCGCACGCACTCACACGCATATACATCCTCGCCTCTACACTCGGCCATTCCTGACCTACCTCCGCCGAAACGCCGATTTCAAATTTATGCAGGATATAGTTCGTTGAAAAATATTTGACACGTACTTATTTTTTAGCTGTTAACTATCATGTTGAGGGGGTGAAAATTTACCTCAAAGTTGGTGGTGAAAACCCTATTTTGACAAATATCTCAGAAACTGCAGGGTCTATGTTTTGTCGCGTACGGGTTCGTCGTTATCCGAATCCGTCGACGTATTACCCGCCAAATTGATATTGGGCAATCTATTTTAACTAATATTTAAAAACTAACTAGTTGATGGAAGAGCCGCGTTTCATCCCGGATCTGCTAGAGGATTCGTCAGTAAGGCTCACCTAGCAGACCCTGCCTTATACGCGTAGGAAATGCGACGGTTTTCCAGAAGATTCGTACGATGTTCTCCGTCCAACCGTTTTGCGAGAAGTGAAGAACGATGAACGAATTGTCTTGTTTCCCACGGTTGTCAAGACAACGAAAATTGATTTCGAAAAATCAATTATGAAGAAACAGCCAATTTCGACGTCGATAGCAGATGTTTTAAGGGGACTTTCTTCATCGTGAAGAAAGCTCCTTCATAGTCTATGGACAATCCAATGATGTTCAATGGTAGACGCAAGGCGATGCGTTGATTAGGTCATGCCGAACGCTGCATTTCCTGCTCAACGCACCCTTGTTGGTGAATGTAAGGCGATGCGTTGATTGGGTCATGCCGAACGCTGCATTCCCCGCTCAACGCACCCTTGATGACTGGTGATTTCCACAGTTGTCTCGAGCAACCTTTAAGTGGACGAAGAGAGCCATAAGGAGAGAAACGGGCAACCCTGACATTCTCCGAATAAATCTTTCGAATCCGAGGACCGTATGTCCCGTTCGAGATTTGGTTCCTTGTGTCTTTCGATCAAGGGATGTTGTCATATAAAAAGATTTTAGAAAAAATTATTTGTTTAAACAATATTTAAAAAATTCATCTTGTAGCCATTTTATTAGGAATTCTCAGGAAATTGCTGGACAAACAAGATTTATTGTCGATTAGGTCACGGATATATGGATAAAAAATTCATTCGTTCGAACGCTCTAAGTTTAATGCGCATACAAATTTCTCGAGAAAATCACACGTGTACTCTAGGTTCTGTGGTATAAACAGGTGTCCAGGAGATATTCCCCACACTACCGTTCGGATGGCGTCCAGGTATTATCGCCGTACTCTCCATACCGAACGGGTGACCAGGAATACTCTCCTGTACTCTCCTGCACCGTATCTCGGGCGTCCAGGAGTTATCCTGTCCTCTCTCGTTCGACAGGCGTCCAGGTATTGTCGCCGTACTCTCCATGTCGAACGAGCGGCCGGGAACGAACTCCCGTACTCTCCCGTACTCTCGGCAGGCGTCCAGGTATTGTCGCCGTACTCTCCCGCCGAGTCCTGGGCGTCCAGGAGGTGCCCTGACCTATTTCGTTCGACAGGCGTCCAGGTATTATCGCCGCACAGTGGGGTATTTGGCCTGTTTAGCGCGCCAAAAGTCAATATTTTTAGTTTGTTCAAAATGACTAAAACTTTTTTCTCATAAACCTGAATATATATGCGAGTAATTTACAATAATATTTTTCCATATAGAGTACTATCTAGTAACATTCAGATACTTGAAAATAACATTTCTCGTGACCAAGAGAAGTGTCGAAAAACTTGTGTTAAAGAAATGATTTATTTAACAAGTTTAGTGTATAAAATCGAGATAGGACCAAATGTAGGATGTAAAGGAAGGTGTATAGATTAATTTCATGGCTTTTTTTTTTAATTCTCTTCGGTGGTTTTGATAGAATAAACAATCGAATATGATATATTTTTTTTCAGAAAATTAATATATATCATGTAATAACTTTTTTTGTAAGAATAACTACTTTTTAATTTTTTGCGAGGTTAATCAGTAGACATTGCTTTATATAATCCATAAAAATTTAGGCGCCACCAAGTGCCAATGCAAAAGATATTTAGCTTTTTGTGCGATACATATCAGTATGGCATGAATCGACCGTATAGCATATGACTGAAAATGATGGAATAATTGAGCTGTAGGTGATAGATACTTGGAAGTAAATGAAAGAGAATGAATGTCACTATTGCTAGACTATTGCTAGTCCATTTTGCCTATTGGACAATTGTCAGAGGAGGCGTCAGAGGCGAGAAATAAACATTTCCGTAATTATAGAGAAGATTTTAGTAGAAAATTTTCAAGGAAGGCGTGTAATTGCGATGTATTTAATCGATTGTTATTAAGTTCTGATCCTCTAATAACAAGCAATAGAAAATTACATAAAAAAGCAAAAAAAAAATTATCCCCAGAAGTAGTAGATATGCTTATGCCGGCCACTGAAATTAATTACAACGACAATAGTGACTCGGCTGACTCCATACCGTCCGAAGACTCGAATTTAGAATATATGTTGTAAATTTTATAAATATTGTATGGTGTCATTGTTTGGATTTAGAATTAAGTGGTTCGTTGTTAATAAACTGTTTTTGTTATTTAAACTTGGTGTTCAAATCTTTACCACAGCAACGCGTGAAATTTGTTTGCAATAGTAATTTCTCTTAATCTGACGAAAAAATGTTTGAAATAAAAGTTTAACAGTATTAACATAGGTATAAACTTCAATATATAAAACTTGGAAAAAATTTTGTTTAAAACAAAAAAACAAGGTCGCTTCGATTTTTTAAACATTAAGTTGTATTTTTTATTTGATAGTGTTGTAGCTGGTGTTAAGACGAATTCAACGATATATAATAGTATGACCTTCACACTATTAATCACGTCGCAATAGTTTTGGCGCGCTAAACAGGCCAAATACCCCACTGTGCGCCGTACTCTCCATGTCGAACGAACGGCCACCAACAGACTCTTGTACCCTCTGATCCTCCCGGCAGGCGTCCAGGTATTGTCGCCGGACTCTCCTGCCGGGGGCCAAATTTACTAACCAAGAGTGGCCGTGGTCTTACCTCGTCCTCTCTCTCGGAATAGCAAAAAGGCCCGTAGCTTTTTTTTTAAAAGTTCCCTAGGGCTAATTTGCCCCCTACACTTTTAAGTTGAACTATATATTGGTATTAACGACTTTGTTAGTTTTTGATGGGGATCAAGGGATCTCTCGGAATAGCAAAAAAAAAAATAATGAAGCGACAAGATCAGGAACAATTAATAGAAAAAAAAATAATGAACGATCAAAATTTGCGACGCAAAGAAGGAGAGCGTATGGGAAATGTTATGAACTATGTCTCTTTCTTTCCCATACGCTCTCCTTCTTTGCGTCGCAAATTTTGATCGTTCATTATTTCTTTTTTCTATTAATTGTTCCTGATCTTGTCGCTTCATTATTTTTTTTTGTAACAGTTGTTCCTGATCTTGTTGTCGCTTCATTAGGATTATTTACCATTTCCAATCTTAATTTACTTCTAAACATTATTAGACTGCAAGAAGTTTCACTTCTGCCGCGCGTGGTTTTCCACGCGTATGTTTTTTTAAATGTAATTTTGTAATTTATATACCTCTTCTTTTACTTAGATTTTAGATATTTATTCTGTTCCACACACGGTAGGTTTTGAAAATCATAGATACGTAAATTATGCTATGGTCCAGTATTCTTCTCTCTGTAATATAATTAATTATATTGACTTTAATTAATGTAAACGTAGTTGCACGTGCTGTCATAACATAACCATGTATTTCTAACCTTTTCGTTTGATCCTACTATCGAGCGACGGTAAAATCCTATCGCTGCAGCATTTTCAAATTTTCTTGTGATGAATGCGAAATTGTCATAAATAATAATTTAATAAAAAAATAATTATTTTAAAAACCACGTTTTCAAAATGGACTAAAAAGCATAAAATAATTTGAAAATAAAATACTTGTAAGATTTAAAACGAACCGTTTAAATTTTCGCGCCACTCTCGACTTCCGTGACGTCACTTCCGTAACATCAGAAAATTATTACCCTCAGCAAAGAAGTTTCACTTCAAAAGGACCGTGGCCTCTGTGAGCCCGCGATTTATACCCATTCGTTGCTATCCGCGGACGCGAAATCAACAGCCGGGTTGGTAAGCACAATTCGTTGTTTCGCGCGCTCCCCTCGCGTCGTTCCCCCCGTGACCGTCAATCAACTTTCTTCGGGAAGCTTCTGGAAGCTTCGCGAAGCTTGTCGCTCCGCGTTTTGTCTCTAACGTTTTTTTTTCGCACATGCTACAATCTTCTTTTTTGGAATATTTCTTATTTATTGTTTATCCATACTAATGTAACTTTGTGAACGTCATCGATGGACCAAAATAGGGAATACCTGTTTTTGAAATCTTTTTGTTTTTGTCATTTAACAAAAATTATTAAATATGTAACATTTTACGATCGCGTGGGGGCAAGAACTGTTTGGAAAGTTTTTACTCCTTTATTACCCAAAATCTTTGGACCAGTTATTAAGGGGGACGATTTACTAATACCATCACCACTCACACATCGCTAGATCCGCATATACGTATACGCAAATGCAAGGGATCACGGGGGCCAAAACTGACGCTTCAATATTGCAATCAGCAGTTCGTAACTGGTAAATTGTGTTCATACCTTCATACCTTTTGATGCAAGTGTGACGTCACAAGATGGCCGCCATTGTCATATTTTCTTAAATAACGAGAGATTTAACGTTCTTATCGCAAAAATCGCTCTGCTCCCCCCTGGAAAAAACATTTGCAAAGACGGTGGTATTCATATTTAAGGGGGGTCGCGTATATTTGGCCTTGACGGAGTTGATCGTCACGTTATAGTCGTGCGAATGGTCAGTAGACGAAGCTGATTAGTACGATTTTCGGCCGATAGATGGTGCGGATCTAATTTTCTGTTTCAAAAAGAGTATATGAAAGGTTCACTGAGGAAGACAAATGAACTGTAGCGGAAGAGAGAAAAGGAAACTGAGAGAGAAGGCTAGCGACTTGACGTGGTTGCCATATTTCATTCTCCGCCTCACTGTTGCCGTATCATTGTTAGTTTCGTGAAACTGATTCTTGCCTCATGAGCCCGATTCAGCCGACCAATACATGCTAACACATACACTGCTACGGGCGCGTAGGTATACGCAGGACGCGTTGTAATATTACCAGCAGTTTCTCGCTAATATCTCTGAAATGAAACTTGAACGGTGGTCATGTGTATAAAAAAAACTTGACATTTATTCTTCGTATTATGAATATTTCAACAAATACAAATAAAGGGTACAGCCGGATAAGATGGCTAAACGTGCTCTTGAGCCGAATTATATGGCCGATGGGTAATTTTTATGGTCTGGGACTCCCTTATTTCTGATCTTATAAATCCGAAGAGTCCGCATGAATCTCATCTGTAACGTGACATAAAAAATTAATAAACTGTTGAAACATATAATATATAAATTCGTATAATTGTGTATACATACCGGGTCTGAGATGTGCAGTCGTATGTTCTTGGACTCCCCGTCGATCTGATAAATCCATACAGCATCAAAGGAAGACGAATCTGAAAATAATGAAATTGTAAGCGCTGAAATAATCAGCGATTCCGTACACTATGCAATAGTGTGCGGCCCGACATTGAGTCGGGAAGCTCCAGCGATTCTAATGATTCGCGAGCTGAGAGATCAACAATTTTCAATCGCTGAAATAATCAGCGATTCCGCACACTATTGCATAGTGTACGGCCCGACATTGAGTCGGGAAGCTCCAGCGATGATTCGCGAGCTAATTATTATTGGCTTTGCGCTTTCAGTGTGGGAGGGCTCTCGAATGACCATACTCCTCTTATATCTGCTGTCCACCATTTCTGGCAGCATACATTGAATGTAAAATCGCGACAATTTTGACTTCATTTCATTCTGCCAAAATTTGTCGTCTTTTAATATTTTTATTGATTTTAAACCCTTTGGTGTCCAAAGGCAAAACAGACAATATTTTTTTTCTGTAATGTGCAATTGTCCCTGCACTTGATAGAAATATGGATGGGTTCTGCGTAGTGCAGTACCTGCATCATCCTCAAACATTCTGCGTATGAGAGGAAGTTTTTGTATCGCTTCTTCTGGCGAAAGATTTTCTGCCGTTTTCGGGCATTTTATTTCGACTATACCGTCGTGATCGTCGATTATGCCGTCCGGAGATGCTCCCAAAAATGGGATCGCGGTATCGATGGGGAGGCCACATTTTTTTTATTGTTATGCCTTCCTTCTTCGATAGTTCTTCTAGAGCAATATTTTCACACTGCCGGCCATATTCAATGGCAGGCAGATTTAAAACCTTTGGGTACAGCAGTGACTGTACCATCTTACCGCACGGCGTTGTTTTTCGTCGACGGCACACTTTGCCGAAGTTCGATGCCGTCAATAATTTCTTTCTATACATTAGCCACTTCTGGCTTTTTGCTTGATTCTTGGTCTCATTTTCGATTGTTTTTCTATTCGTCTGCCAATCCTGCAGAATCTCCATGTGTCTGTCCTTTTCTGCATTGAACACATGTTCCTCCATGTCCGGTTTCTCTGCGCTGGGTCCGTAATCTTTGTCCTTCGTCGGGTAAAACGGATTTCGGTTACTCTTCGGTAAACACTTTTGCCTTTTATTATTTTTTACGCATTTTTCTTTCCTTTGTCTCTCGAGTCGTTCTAGACATTTCGGGGGATCCTTTCTCTTGGCTATCATTAGGCGGGATAATACTTCTTTGGTGTTATATTGTGTGACAGCAGCATTACATCTCGCGGTATAGGATCCCCTCTGACTCCAATCGATTCTCTTCCCGCCAGTATATTTGGCAATGATCGCATTGAAGCTTTCCACTGCGTTGTTATTGCTGTTATATAACAGACTTTCAGCATAAGCCATCAATGGACGGAAGATCTCTTCAATCTGTTGATATGTTCCGATTTCCATCAGATGCGGCACCATGTTTTCTTCGTCCTTAATTTGCGGTGCGGTCGCAGAAATATCCGAGTCTTCGGCACTCTTTATGCTCTCCGAAGACGTGGCTAGAAACATTCACCATATCTTTTTTTAAATTATTGATTTTATGTATAATTTGAATCTTTTCCTGCGATCTATAAACCGCAGCTTTCGCAACATCCGTGCGCATTCTGCGAATACTATTTTCCACGGCTTTTCTGTATTTGCTGGGTGAAGTCTTTTTCACAATATCCTTCATTTTATTGCAGAAGTTCCGTAGCAAATGGTTCGTGCATTCAATCTTTTTCACACGAACCATCTCCGCTTTGTATGGATCACTATCCAAGATCGTCTTGTACACGCTGCTGTCTCCATCAGCAATTAGAGTCGCGTACACGAGACCTCTTTTTTTATGCTGGTCTCGAAGCCCTCAGCAATTGCTTCGCTCTCCATTTTCGTTGACGCTTGGGTCAAAACTTCGACGAACTGACGCTTCAATATTGCAATGAGTAGTTCAGAAGTGGTCAATTGTGTTTCCTAAAAGTCCAATCTGTACCCCTTTGGTATCGAAAATGCTGATTTTTACGTTATCGAGGAGTTATTTGTAATATTCGGCAGCATACTGCCTGTCATGAGGCATCCCAAGCCATCGTGACGTCACGAGATAGCCGCCTGTTGCCAGAGTTTCAGATAATAAATAGGTAAACCTGTGTTATCGACCTATGTTATCGATCTTATTCTATTGGAACTTTGGAACGTGCAGTATTTGCTGGGAAAGAGACAGTGGCGGTAGCAGTGAAAAATGTCGGAACCGTGAGGTGCTTTTTCAGAATTTATTCGTTTTTCTTGTTAATTAAGTAAATAATAAACTAAAAATACTCATCACCGTCTTTGTACATGTCCTGGTTTCAGCCGTATGGTATTATTTTCTCTACATAAAAGCTAAATCTCTATATCTTTAAGAAAATATGTCAGCGGCAGCCAT
Source organism: Lasioglossum lativentre (assembly GCA_916610255.1). NCBI lineage: Eukaryota > Metazoa > Arthropoda > Insecta > Hymenoptera > Halictidae > Lasioglossum > Lasioglossum lativentre. Next base: position 25,875,989 of record OU744357.1, on the reverse strand, counting down.
CTCGTGACGTCACGCTTGCTTCGGAAGCTCGTGACAGACAGTATGCTGCCGAATATTACAAATAACTCCTCGATAACGTAAAAATCAGCATTTTCGATACCAAAGGGATACAGATTGGACTTTTAGGAAACACAATTGACCACTTCTGAACTCCTCATTGCGATATTGAAGCGTCAATACGTCGAAATTTTTACCCTTGCATTTGCGTATACGTATATGCGGATCTAGCGATGTGTGAGTTGTGGCACACACTTTCGCGCGACTACGCCACCTGCCTTAATTGATTACTATTTTTTTTAAACACGAAAAACCAGCCCTCCTAAAACGGGATTTCGACCTACTGAAACACCATCTCGACCTTACGACATTTATCACTACGAGTGCCACTGTCTCTTTCCCAGCAAAATTGAACGTGACGATAAACTAACAAGGGAACATATTCAGATGAGAATGGCCGATTTTGATGAAACTAATGTGAGCTATAGTTCTTCGAAAAATATTTGACACGTATTTTTTTTATCGGCAGACATCCACTTTGAAGGGGTGAAAACAGCCCTCAAATATAACCAAGTGGTATTGTTTAAAATACTATACACGTTTATACTAAATGCTTATATTTCGATAAAACAAGCCAGAATTCCTTCCTCCGCACGCCAGGTGCAACACTATCTTTCATTATACATTATTATTGTTAAATGGAAAAAAAAGAAAATCCTGAAACACGTATCCCCTATTTTGGATCAAAGATAACACACCCGAGTTTACATTAAAATGAACTAACAATAAATAAGAGAAACTGCAAAAAAAAATACAATTTTTAATATATTGTTTAAACAATAAACTTTTGTTAAAATTTTCTTGCACGACTACATTTCCCATTGAAAAACACACAATTTAAAAAAAAATTCAAATTTTTTCGACCTCTGGTTTCCGAGATATCTAAAAAAATATGGTTTTGACTCCCAACTTTGAGGGCTGTTTTCACCCCTTCAAAGTGGATGTCCGCCGATAAAAAAAATACGTGTCAAATATTTTTCGAAGAATTATAGCTCACATTAGTTTCATCAAAATCGGCCATGCTCATCTGAATATGTTCCCTTGTAAGGTCGATAATGTAGGACGATAATACAGGTTTATACCTCGTGGGAAGCAGTACGCTGTCGATTATTACAAATAACTCCTCGACAACGTAAAAATATGAATTTTGGGCTCTGCTCCCCCTAGATTGAACTTTCAAGAAGCATAATCGACAAGTTCTGAACTTCTCATTGCAATATTCAGGCGCGAATTTGAGCCCCCGTAAACCCTTGCAAGTTCGCGTACGAATCTCGTGACGTCACGTTTGCTTCGGATGCCTCGTTGCAGACAGTATGCTGCCGAGTATTACAAATAACTTCACGACAACGTAAAAATATGAATTTTGGGTTCTGCACCCCCCCAGATTGGACTTTCAGGAAACATAATCGATAAGTTCTGAACTTCTCATTGTAATATTGAGACGTCAGTTTGGGCTCCCGTAAACTCTTGCATTTGCGAATACAGATCTCGTGAAAAGTAGTACACTGCCGATTATTACAAATAACTTCTCGACAATATGAATTTTGGGCTCTGCTTCTCCCTAGATTGGACTTTCAAGAAACATAATCGACAAGTTTAAAATTTTGAAGTTGTTCAAAATGTCGAAATCTATAACATATTAATCGAAGTGGGCACACCTTTTCTATATAATTACCGAGAAAAGAAATACAGGATGGAAAGTATGAATGAATGAGAGAGGAATATGAAGATAGGGAGGAAAGGATGAATGAGAGAGAGAGAGTGAATGTAAAAGAAAAAAATATATATTATCATTGTTATAAGATGGATTGTGATTGTGTACAGGAAAGCAAAATATTAATGCTATAATATTGTAAAGGGAACGGGATCCCCTTGTAACCCGTAAGGGAACAAGAATAAATATACATACAATATACATACATAAATTTATTTAAAAATTGCAAAATAGAAATTAATTGTAAACGTTAATTATACATCCGCGCTGGCTCCCGTCGCAGTTGCCTCCTCGTGATTTGGGGCGGTAACCTCCGCGGTGTCGGTTTTGGAAGCCTCCGCGTGCATCGTGTCGTTGTCCTGTCGTTGTCCGTGTCGGTGTCGGTTTTGGTACCCTCCGCGGGATTCGTTGCCTCCGCGGCGGTTTCCTCCGCGCTGGCCTCTTCCATTTCCCCTCCGCTTTTCGCCGCGCCGCCGCTGCCCGCGGTGTCGCTTCCTATACATATATGATTTCTTTAACCAACTTCTTCAGTTGCGACTGTAACATAAAAATATTTTTTATTATTATTTACCGAAAGCATTTCTGAATTATTATTGTACATTTACTTACATAAGAAATTTTTTCTTCTATTTTGTTCCTTATTGTCCCCGGGCAATCCACCTCCACGGAACTCTCGTCCGAGTCGAAGGATGAGTTTCGCGTTCTGTACTTGTTGTCCACTTTACCAGTGGACCCAGCATTGCCCGAGGGGCCAGCTTTGGCCGAGGGGGCAGGACTCATTCTGTCCTTGTAGACCACCAAAGCCCCAAGGCGTTCAATTGTCTGCTCCATTTTTCTGTAAAAAAAAAATAGTTATGTCAAAAATATCGATGAAAGAGACAATACAATTTAGAAGTGCGCGAGAACGTATTTGTAGGTGTGCAATAATTCGAAAGAGTCGGATACCCACTCGTTGGGACGCGCATTCAGGCCACGTCACCGAAAACCTGACAGACACTCGAAATATGAAAATTCGACAAAGGCTAAAAGTTGGGTATCCTTTCATTAAAAAAAAATACGTTCAAATACGTCCCCACGATTGATTACCCGACTGTTTCCAATTATTGCACACTACAGACACTCATAATCTATTCATTTTATTCAATACGTTTACTTACGTTCTCTTCGCTGTGAGATGCAAATGTTGAATGACGTCGTTTGTTCAAAAACCGTGGCACCACCGATTTTCATGAAAACACAGCGGTCGCTAACGGAGACCGTTGGCCGAGATACGTCAATTATAATAGAAGCTATCGTGGTATGTTTGAAAGTCTGCCCTGGAGGGGATTCAATTGGATCATTGGTTTTTTGAAAAGCGCGATTTCTATTAGTTATTACTAGTATACATATACTATACTATTATAGTGAATTTCAGTTTATTTTAGTTTTAGTGTTATTGTGTAGTGTAGTGTAATTTTATTTTTTAAAAATTTTTTTTCGTATTTTGTTCTATTGTATAAGATGTCGGAAGTTTTAAAAAATAGTGAGGAAGATTGTGTTCCATCCTTGTCATTTCGGAAATTGAAGGGGCGGGATGTCTCGCACAAACTTCGCCTTACTAAAAATAGAAAAAGTACAAGAAAAATAATGATGGAGAGGTAAGTGTACATTTGTATTACTCTCATCTTCATATAACGTTTCTGTGTTGGGTATTTTCATTTTATACTGGTGCGTAGTGAATAATGACTGGGCTGATGAACTCAAAACTCCATAACGACTGAGTGACTTCAAATACCGATAACTGCCATAAAGCAAAACTTCCGCGTCGGAGAAAACCCCTTTCTTATCGAATATATAAACTGGTGACCCAAAGTGGTCACAAATAATCCGCGCTATGCGCAACTGTTCTTTCAAGGTTACTTCAACAAAACTAGAACATAGTTTATCATCTGACGTACTTGCGGAACTGAGTGAAAGATTATCATCTGACTGCGCTCTTCCTCTTTTTGGCGTCGAGACTTCTCTCTTTTTCTTAGCAGGGGTGCGTTTGAGCGACATTTAGAACAATAGTGTGAATGACACGACAGCAACTATCACATAGAATACGCAACGGCACGCGAAGCGGGACATTGTATCGCAATCTAAGGCTTTTTTAACCACATTTGTATTACTATTGGTAGGTAAATGTGGGTATAAAAATAAACTAGAATATGGGTAAGAGACTCGATGTAAAATACGAATGTAATTTATTCAACTTTATATTGTTATATGAAAAACAATTAGAGAAGCATATTCGACAAAAAGAACGCGAGTGAGAATCGTTTTACAATTACTACGACGATCAATTTATAAATTGTTTCTAAGATCGTCAACCGTTCGTGAACGATCCACACTCGCGTCCTTTTTGTCGATTGTATATATATACAGGGTGTTTAGCTACAGGTGGGAGAAAATTTAAGGGGTAGTTCTCGACGATAATATAAGACGAAAATGAAGAATCTTCGACGCGTACTGTTATGCCGTGAAGAAGGAAGAATAGAAGTTATTTATTAAGATGGTCTATACGCACCAACAGATTGTTTACAAAGGAATATCGCTCTTACAGAAAATACCTTGCTTAAAGTATGAGCGCAGACTTAGAACTGACTCCTGCTCGATGAGGATGCTCCCTATATAGGTGTCTAATAGGGACCTTTGATACCCAAAATGTGTCACTGGACATGTCACTGTGTCGGACTTAGTCCAACCAAACAGTTGACTCAGCTTTGGGCAAAAAGGGCGAAGATAAGGTTGCATTCTAATCTAAAGGATGATGCAGCATAACAGTACGACGGAGATCTTGCCGCGGGCAGAGGCACGACACGCGACGCGAACAGCTGTAAGGGTACGATCACAGTGGACCTGTTTCGTCCGACGACCGACGCGTCGGACCGACATTTACAATGTATGGGTAGGCCGGTCTGCGAAAGCCTTCGACTTTGGACCGACGCAAGGTCGGGCCGCGCGATAAATTTCAGCGCAGCGTTCATTTCAAATAATGTTCATGTCGCCAATTTTGAAGTACCCGTATTTTTAAAAACGGGTCTGTAAAGAGGACACGTGGGGCTATATTATCATTATTTTTAATTTTTCAATTTTCTGGTGCTACGATAACAATGCACCTATTTAAAACAATTGCAAAATAAATGGTGAAAACAAATATTTTTTCAACTGAAATAATTTTTATTAAATACTCTTATGTTTTCAATATAAGCACCCAAAACTCATTTTCATCGGTTTGTTAGTTCGGCCGTTATAATTTAATAAAAAACGTTTGTCACCTCATATTACACATCTGTAAAACCAACAATTTTCAAGATTTCAAAGAATTCTTTGAGATACGTTCATGTATGACTAAAGACTGCAACATATCCAACAAAATTCGAAACAGTAGTCCCATTTCATTTGGAGTTAAAACTTAAAGCAATTATAGGAAACTGTGATTTAGATCAATCGTCAGCCCATAATTCAAAGATTTTAACATCTTTCAATGCGTATAGCTTCCTTACGATTCAACCGATATCGATGATACTTTGTGCATGTATATAACTTACTTGATTCTACAGAAAGCATATTTTCCATTATAGACACAGATAAAGAAGTTAAAAATCGTAAGCTTCACATTTATCTTCGAAATTCTGTGCAATATTAATTTTTTCTAAAATGTTCTTAAACATTATCTAGTTAAATGATCCTTCTAACATCTTAACAAAACTAAAGCCGTTTGGTTTGTAACCTATCTTTTGTATTACAAGAAACTACAAGAATCGGCTTGTAGTTTCGGAGAAAGCGCGAAGACAATACTGGTTTTCAATAGAAGTGATTCGTCACGGAGATTCCGAGAAAAGAGAGCGAGAGGCTCCTCGTTATCGTGTATATTCGTCGCAGCTCGTTTCCCCCACCGCGCACCTCGAACTACTCGGTCCGCTCGAAGTGTGCGGGGAGTGAGAGACGAGCAGCGATGACAACCAAGTCCTCGTCACAATATTATTTCGGCAATCGTCTAAACACGTACACGCTCGACGCGGTACATTGCGAGGACGGATCCGTATAGCGATACCGATCAGCTGACGGTTTTAACTCGAACAGTTACCTTTATTTAACGTTAACCCGAACTATTGTTACCTTCATTTAAGGTTAACCCGAACTATTGTTCCCTTCTATTAATTCTTTCGACCTACACCGGATCGGTTACCATATCCGATGTATCTCTTTGTTCTCATTTGAAATAATCGAGGTTCGTGCCTCCAGGCACTGGAAAGCGGAAAGGTTTAGGCAATTATTAATTAGCATTGGAGAATATTTGACTGGTATAAGTAGGGTATATTCTGCGTGTTGATTTGTAGTTATGTACACGAGTTCAATAGAGATGATCTATTATTAACACGACGTGTTTACAACGCGACGACCCGCGCGTAGGTAGAACAATGCCTTGGCACGCACGGAATGCGTGCAAGAAACGAAACTTCCAACGCTCGCTTGCTCGCGTATCGCCTCTATTCGCAACGCGGAGCGTGACGTCGACGTCGACCTCGTGCACGTATAATATATCAAAATCGTATGGTATTCGTGTTTCCGCGGTTTTAACGCGCTAACGATGTGGAAGCGCCAATCGGAACCGCCGTATAAAATACGGGAGAACCGATCGAGGTCCACACGTTAGGAACCTCACTGAAATCGTACACGGCAGATAACGAATTGTCGGCTGGTACTTGCCCTGGGCGACTCCTCAATCTCCGGACGTTTCAGTGAGCTTTGCACAATTGTACGAGACCCAATTGTGTTCTTTCGAGAGCGTTAACGTAAACAGGATGCAACGAACAGCCCTGCCGATTGTCGGGAGGGGTGAGCGGCACCTATCCGTTAGATGTTCCACAAAAGCGTATATGGCAGATAACGAATTGTCGGCAGGTACGTGGCCTGGGCGACTCCTCAATCTCCGACACTTCTGTGGGCCCTATGTGAATGTTCGAAACACACTCACGCCTACGGAACACACAAACATGAATGGCAGATAACGAATTGTCGGCAGGTACGTGGCCTGGGCGACTCCTCAATCTCCAAACGATTTTGTGAGTTTAGACGACCATACGATATGCAATTTACTATACACACATTTATATAACAACCACTCATTGAAACCGAAATCTACTTTTTGTTCCACGAAGGATCTAAAAGAAACCAGGCAATTCTTAAAAGACAATGATAATCTATTACTTTTGAAGTCTGACAAAGGTAATACTACAGTACTCGTAGAAAAAGCTTTTTACATTTCTGAAGTTTTGAATATGTTAAACGATAAAAACACTTACACTGTTAGCAAATTTCAATATACTAGCACTTTTGAAAAACAAGCTAACTCCATTATTACTAATTGGATAAAGAAAAAACAAATTGATGAAAACATTGGTAGAAAGTTAAAAACGTATAACTCTGTAATCCCTAGGGCATATGCTCTACCAAAAACCCACAAAAAAGAACTAGCTTGGAGAATTATTGTGTCATCCATCGGTGGTCCTACATATAAGCTATCCAAATACTTAACTGGGATTCTATCCAATATTATTGGAAAATCACCTTACCATACAATTGACAGCTGGCAATTAGTAAAAGAACTAAGAACTATTTTGATCCCAGAAGACTTACAATTAATTTCTTTAGATGTGACTGCGTTATTCACTGACGTTCCTATTGATTTAGCACTCCAAGTATTAAATCGTCGTTGGAATGAGATAGATTTACACACTACAATAGAGAAGGATGAATTTCTCAAAGCAGTTGAATTTGTTTTAAAGTCCAATGTTTTCTCTTTCAATGATACATACTATAAACAAGTATTTGGAACTGCGATGGGTTCCCCAATTTCTCCAGTTATTGCAAACCTAGTTATGGAGGAGCTTGAAATGACAGTTATTTCAAATTTACCTTTTGAATTGGTTATCTATAAGAGATATGTAGATGACATTTTTACTTGTGTCAGACCTGACAATATTAACACTTTACTTGATAGATTTAATAGTTTCCACAACAGATTGCAATTCACCTATGAGATTGAGTCCAATTCTCGTTTAAACTTTCTTGACATTAGTATTATTAGAACAGGTAATGAATTAAAGACAAATTGGTATCACAAAGCTACCTGGTCAGGTAGATATATAAATTTTCATTCGTACCATCCGTTACAACATAAAGTGGGCTTGATAAAAGGTTTAATTGATCGTGTTATCTTACTCTCCAATCCTGAATTCAGATCTAATAATCTGTCACTCATAAAGAAGGTTCTTAAAAACAATGGCTTTCCCGTTACTTTTGTTTCCAACATCATCAATGAAAGGATTTTTGAAATTTACCATCCTTTTTTAGTCACACAACGGAAAGAGGAAAAACGGTTAAAAACAGGTCCGATCAATAACAAAAATACGGTTGTCATTCCCTTTGTCAATAACATTTCTCTAGACATACGTAGAATTTTCAGGAAAGTAGGGATCCACACTATTTTTAACATACCGTCATATTTAAAAAAATGATTTCCTCCCATAAAGGATAGAGTGCCTTTATCAAAATGTTGTAACGTTATATATGAAATTCCTTGTAAGGGTTGCAACTTAACATACATAGGACAGACTTCTCGACACCTTGATACACGTATAACTGAACACAGACGAAATATTTTTTTGTCTCCCTCAAAACACACAGCATTGACGAAACATTCAATAGAAATGGACCATGCATTTGATTTTGAGAGCGTTAAAATAGTTGACAAAGAGTCCAATCTACAACGAAGATTATTACTAGAAACTATTCATATGATTAAACAACAAAGCGTTAATCTTAGGTATGAAAAACCTAAGATTCATGACTATTACGCTACATTACTGAATCAGTAATGCTTTTTATGATGTAGTTTCTCATTATTTATGAAAAAAAATTTTTTTCATAAGTTTGGGCTTTGCTATAATTTACGTTTCTCGTTCAAATGAATTGAATGTTAATTTATTTGTTACCTTATCAATGTATAAGGTATAATCTAATAAGTTGTGTTTTGAGAAAGACAGATTTATTGAATATAGAAATTTGGGCTGTGTTTCCGTTTACGTCCATGCTCAGAATTCGATGAAATTTTGAAAATAGGTTCTTTTTTGACTAAAATGACGATTGCCAGAAGGATTTTTGGCGACTCGAAAAAAAAATTTTTATCATTTCAATGTCGCTCTCTACCTTACCGACTTACCGATTTTGACTTTCTACTTTGTTCGTTAACTGATTTTAGACAGTTCGTCAATGGGAAGATTAGATAAACAGAGTGAGTCTTGGTTAGATCGTTAGAGGGGGTGGAGAGGCCCGGCCGTTAGGCCGGGCCGACCACGCATACGAGAATCCAAGAGTAGTCTAGTAGTACTTTAAAAAAAATTATTTTATTTTTAGTATATTTGTCGTAAAAAATGGAATTTTAACATCATTTTAGCGTTTTTTATAGGAAATTTAAATTTTGCCATATTTCGCATAGTTTCCGAGATATTTGGAGGTTTATAAAAAACAGGAAATCTACTTTACCGGCTAAACCAGGCCGATTTGACACCATGTTATATATACATTTTTTTCTTGAAATAAACCCAAGAACACAAATATAACTTCAAAACGAGGGGCCACGGAAATCGTAATCGTGCCACTTTGTTGGTAAGATAGAGAGTGACAAAATTTTTTTTCGAGTCGCCAAAAATCCTTTTGGCAATCGTCATTTTAGTAAAAAAAGAACCTATTTTTAAAATTTCATCGAAGTCTGAGCATGGACGTAAACGGAAACTTCGCCGAAATTTGAATATCCCGCCGATTATTGACCTGCTGCTCTATGAATCAGTTGGCGTTGATCGGTCGATTTTGAACTCGGTCTGTTTCTGTTATGTTTATGTCTTCGCTGTAACCTTTACAAGATTTCAGTTTAGTTGCTGCCGGCATTGAGTCAGCATATTCTTAATTCAAAATTATGTAAATTTCTTCTTTTGGTTTTTTTAGCAAGTACGTAACAAATTCTGTCTACTTCAAATTACCTCTTCATAATCAATATGAAATAATTTTCTTAATATAACTTATTTACAGACGCAATAAAATTTGGTACTCTGGAAAATGACCCACATCTGGGTCGAAACGTTGAGTCTCTAAAAATTTTAAAAATTGCAAAATTGCACTATTTTTGTTAATGATCGAACCCGTGCGCCGATAGCATCGCTCTATTTATTTTACTATACAATGACTGACGAAGATAGGATACACGAACAGTCCTGCCGGTATTCACGGGAGGGGTGAACGGTACCTATTCCTCAGCAATTCCACAAAACGTTGTTGGCAGATAACGAATTGTCGGCAGGTACGTGGCCTGGGCGACTCCTCAATCTCCTAACGTTTTGTGGGCCCTATGCAATTATTACTCAATCGCGCCTACGGCTCTACCAACCAGGTTGGTCGCTCACAAAAACGTGGTTGGCAGATAACAATATTGAATTTAACTTTACTTATTATTGTGCACGAAACCGACGCCGACGTTCCGCCCGGTTTCGTGGCTGACCAGGTTGCCTAACACACGGCGCAAGATACAAGGTTTCTCACTTGGCACAATAGCGAAAGCCTTGTGATTCACTTCACTATTTATCAAAATTCGTGAACGTACAAGTAACTGTTCACTTTAATTTATGCCGAATCACTAGGCCTCTTTATCTTGCATCGTGTTAATCGCGACGCCTTTTTACTTTTCGAACGCGATTGGCGATAACAAGCTTTCGAGCACCGATTCCGTCTAATAATTCGCGATTTACTCGCGACGCGTGAATCAATCTTTCAATATCAGCCACTCTTGGGCTATACAGAATTTGTAGAAAAAGGCTTGCACCAGGCAAGTTACAATATTTAATTTCAGCCACTCCTGGGGTTTTAAAGAATTTGTCTGTTGACTAGAAAAAGCTTGCATCCGGCAAGTTACAGTATTTAATTTCAGCCACTCCTGGGCTTATACAGACTTAGTCTGTAAACTAGAAAAAGACTTGCAATGTACAAGTTTGAATATTGAATTTTAGCCACTCTTGGGCCATACGCTAAGAACGAGTTTAACGCGGTGACTACTGCGTGCTTACGGGACCGTGTCCAGACACGTAGTGATCTATCTGCTGCTCGCATCGACCTCCTTCGATCGTAATCGAGAGGGGATCGATGCGCACGCATCTTACAAGTGGATCGATCCTGTGATCCTTTTCTAAGACAAGGATCACGCGTGACGCAGCACTTGTCGTGGTGGGGATCGATATCTGTGCTCACGTCGCATGAAATATCGATATGTGGCCAACACGGTCACAATGTGTGTTTCAAAAACTGGGGATCCAATCAAACGTCGACGAAAATGGAGAGCGACGCAATCGCTGAAGGATTTGAAACCAGCATCGAGAAAAGAGGTCTCGTGTACGCGGCATTGATTGCGGATGGTGACAGCAGCGTTTATAAAAGGATTTTGGATTGCGATCCATATAAAGCGGAGATGGTTCGGGTAAAAAAGATTGAATGCACGAACCATTTGTCACGCAATTTTTGCACAAAAGTAAAAGATATTGCCAAGAAAACCCCACCCGGCAAATATAGAAAAGCCGTGGAAAATAGTGTCCGTAGAATGCGCATGGATGTTGCGAAAGCTGCGGCTTACAGAGCGAAGGAAAATGTTTCGAACACTGCAAATGTCACAAACTTGAAAAAGGACATGTCGAATATTCCGAGCCACGTCTTCGGAGAACATAAAGACTGCCAAAGGCTAGGATACTTCTGCAACCGCGCAGCAGAAGAATCTGAAGAAAACATGGTGCCGCATCTAATGGAAATCGGAACTTATCAATAGATCCAAGATATCTTCCGTTCATTGATGGCTCATGCGGAAAGTCTCCTAGAAAACAGCAATAACAATCCCGTGGAAAGCGTAAATGCAGTAATTGCAAAATATACCGGCGGGAAGAGGATCAATTGGAGTCAACGTGGATCATATTCCGCAAGATGTGCTGCTGCCGTAATTCAATACAATACTAAGAAAGTATTATCCCGGTTAACGAAGGCCAATGGAAAGGAACCATCAAGATTGGTAGCAGCATTGGAACAACGAAGGACAGCCGAAAATGAAAGAATAAAGAAAAATAAGAACTGCAAATCTAAGTATTTGCAAAAGCCGTTTTCCTAAGACGAAGGACGACAAGGATTACGGACACATGGAGATTCTGCAGGATTGGCAGAATAATAGAGAAAACATCGAAAATGGAACCAAGGAACAAACAAATAGCCAGAAGTGGCAAATGTACCGAAAAAAATTATTGACGGCATCGAACTTCGGGAAAGTATGCCGTCGACGAAAAACAACGCCGTGCGGTAAGATGGTACAGTCACTACTATACCCAAGAGTTTTAAATTTGCCTGCCATTGAATACGGCCGGCAGTGTGAAACTATTGCCCGGGAAGAATTATCGAGGGAGGAAGGCATAAAAGTAAACAAATGTGGCCTCTTCATCGATACCGCAATCCCATTTTTGGGAGCAACACCAGACGGCATAATCGACGATAACGACGGTGTTAATTTTACTATAGGAACGGTGATGGTTATTCAATATGAAACAAACACTTCACAAACACTAGGATTCCAAAAGAAAACTAGACAAAAACTTGCTTTATTCTTACATGTAAAATACACAACATTCACGTGTCGTGTGCCTTCGAGAACTCTCTCTCGACATCAAACGGAATCGCTGATTATTTCAGCGAATGAAAATGGCAAAATTATTGATTCCTCAGCTCGCGAATCATTACAATCGCTGGAACTTTCCGACGTGATGTCGGTCCGCACACTGTGAAATATTGTACGGTATCGCTGATTATTTCAGCGATTGAAAATTGTCAAATTATTGATCCCTCAGCTCGCGAATCATTGGAATCGCTGGAGCTTCCCGACGTGATGTCGGGCCGCATACTGTGAAATACTGTGCGGAATCGCTGATTATTTCAGCGATTGAAAATTCATTATTTTCAGATTAGTCTTCCTTCATGGACTCCAGAGTACTGCCAATGGACCGCTACAGGATTGTTATATGCAACAATGGCACTTATCGTAAAAGCAAGAAAAAAATTATGTGCAAAAACATTTTGCACAACGAATCAATGCGGATTCATTGCACAAACATTTACTTCTTCGTAGATTTATTATACGTAACGTAGATTTTTTATATTATATTACTTACTTTGCATTGAGATATGATTGATATTAGACAAACTCCAGGAAGAATGATGGCAACAAAAATGCTGGCACATTGTTTGAGATTGGCGCGTGCGAGCGCCATGTTAGCATGACGAAACTGCACGCTCCCCGCCAATCGTCACCGCGATCCTGCCAAGCGAGCGACGCTAGCATCGCGATCGACTAGCCAATAAACCACGTCCGGAAATTGCGTGGTACGCGATCGACCGCGTAATTGGTCAAGGCCCATTCTCGATCCTTCTGGAACGATCGCGAATGTTCCAGAAGGATAGAGACAATAAAAGAGAGAGAACGCGACGGCGTGCTCTCTTCTTGTTCAACCACGCGTTCCAAACAGCTGTTAGCAAAAGTCATCGTAATTTTCAAAGTTCTCATATATTTCGTATCAATCACACTTTACATTTTCACTTTGTTTTATCGTTTAGCTTGACAATTTTGTATATTTCGTAGTGCAAATACAGTTAAATTATTGTAAATACGGATTTATCAACCATCATTTTTACATCCATACATTCATTCCGATCACCGTTTGTCCCATCGATCCAGCGATCCAATCTCGCATTCATTCGATTTCTCAAACATCCAGTGATCCAATTCGGTCAAACCAGACCGATTTCCTTTACACACATCAACCGCTTTGATTACTATTTTTATTGTACTATTTATTATGTATTATTTATTAATATCATTATTGTTTTATAATTATTATCTTTCGTGTATGAAATGATAGATACAGTATTTATTCTGTAAAATATACGCGTGGAAAACCACGCGCGGTAGAAGTGAAACTTCTTGCAGTCTAGTAATGTTTAGAAGTAAATTAAGATTGGAAATGGTAAAAAATAATGAAGCGACAACAAGATCAGGAACAACTAATACAAAAAAAAATCATTAAAAAATCATAGAAAAAGTTTCATTTCAAAAATAATGAACGATCAAAATTTGCGACTCAAAGAAGGAGAGCGTATGTGAAAGAAAGAGACATTTTCCTTAGCAAAAATGGCGTCCGCGGCTTTGTTTAGGAGTTATTAACGAAAAACACGGACCAACCAGAGCACGCCTAGTCGCTCGGTGGCACGGTCAGCGCGGCGAGCCGGGGGGCGGAGTGTGTTGTCGGTACGCTGCGATGTCGTAACAACCAACAGTTTCTCGATTATGTCCCGATTTCGATTGGAAATTGTTGCAACGCTTATTCTAGGTAAGGTGGGATTTGTAATTGAAAATTTGTTCGGCGTTCGGCGCGTTCGACGTTCGGCGCGTTCGACGTTCGGCGCGTTCGACGTTCGGCGTTCAGCGTACGGCACGTTCGACATTCGGCGTTCGGCGTTCGGCGCATTCGGCGCGTTCGGCGTTCGTTCGTCGCTCGGCGTTCGGCGTTCAGCGTTCGTCGCTCGGCATTCGGCGTTTGGCGTTCGGCACGTTCGGCGTACAGAGCGTTCGACGTTCGGCGTACAGCGCGTTCGACGTTCGGCGTTCGGCGTTGCGCGTTCGGCGTTCGTCGCTCGACGTTCGTTCGTCGCTCGGCGTTCGGCGCGTTCGGCGTTCGGCGTTCGTTGCGTTCGGCGTTCGTTGCGTTCGGCGTTCGGCGTTCGTTGCGTTCGGCGTTCAGCGTTCGTCGCTCAGCATTCGGCGTTTGGCGCGTTCGGCGTTCGGCGTTCGGCGTCGCATGTAAAACATTAGAGCGACAAACATATATAAAGAACGCGTTCACGCGTTTACTTGACATTCTCTCGAAAACTCACGTCGAAGTTTATACGATAAGATTACGATTGGAAATTGTTGCAACGCTTATTCGAGGTAAGGTGCTATTTGTAATTGAAAATTTGTTCGGCGTTCGTCGCTCGGCATTCGGCGTTCGTCGCTCGGCGTTCGTTCGTCGCTCGGCATTCGGCGTTTGGCGCGTTCGGCGTTCGTTCGTCGCTCGTCGCTCGGCGTTCGGCGTTCGGCGCGTTCGGCGTTTGGTGCGTTCGGCGTTCGGCGTTCCGCGCGTTCGGCGTCGCATGTAAAACATCAGAGCGACAAACATATATAAAGAACGCGTTCACGCGGTTACTTGACATTCTCTCGAAAACTCACGTCGAAGTATATACGATAAGATTACGATTGGAAATTGTTGCAACGCTTATTCGAGGTAAGGTGCTATTTGTAATAGAAAATTTGTTCGGCGTTCGGCGTTCGGTGTTCGTCGCTCGGCGTTCGTTCGTCACTCGGCATTCGGCGTTTGGCGCGTTCGGCGTTCGTTCGTCGCTCGTCGCTCGTCGCTCGGCGTTCGGTGTTCGGCGTTCGGCGCGTTCGGCGTTCGGCGTTCCGCGCGTTCGGCGTTCCGCGTCGCATGTAAAACATCAGAGCGACAAACATATATAAAGAACGCGTTCACGCGGTTACGGCACATTCTTTTGAAAACTCACGTCGAAGTTTATACGATAAGATCACGACTGGAAATAGTTCCAACGCTTAGTCGAGGTAAGGTGCTATTTGTAATTGAAAATTTGTTCGGCATTCGGCGTTCGCCGCTCGGCATTCGGCGTTCGTCGCTCGGCATTCGGCGTTTGGCCCGTTCGGCGTTCAGCGTACGGCGCGTTCGACGTTCGGCGTTCGGTGTTCGTCGCTCGGCGTTCGTTCGTCGCTCGGCGTTCGGTGTTCGGCGTTCGGCGCGTTCGGCGTTCGGCGTTCGGCGTTCGGCGTCGCATGAAAACATTAGAGCGACAAACATATATAAAGAACGCGTTCACGCGGTTACGGCACATTCTTTTGAAAACTCACGTCGAAGTTTATACGATAAGATTACGATTGGAAATTGTTGCAACGCTTATTCGAGGTAAGGTGGGATTTGTAATTGAAAATTTGTTCGGCGTTCGTCGCGTTCGGCGTTCGCCGCTCGGCGTTCGTTCGTCGCTTGGCGTTCGTCGCTCGGCGTTCGTCGCTCGGCGTTCGTTCGTCGCTCAGCGTTCGTCGCGTGCGGCGTTCGGCGTTCGGCGTCGCATGTAAAACAGTAGAGCGACAAACATATGTAAAGAACGCGTTCACGCGGTTACGGAACATTCTCTCGAAAACTAACGTCGAAGTTTATATGACAAGATTACGATTGGAAATTGTTGCAACGCTTATTCGAGGTAAGGTGGGATTTGTAATTGAAAATTTGTTCGGCGTTCGGCGCGTTCGACGTTCGGCGTTCATGGTTCGGCGTTCGGCGCGTTCGGCGCGATCGGCGCGTTCGGCGTTCGGCTTTCGGCGTTCGGTGGTCAGCGTTCGTTCGTCGCTTGGCGTTCGTCGCGTGCGGCGTTCGGCGTTCGGCGTTCCGCGCGTTCGTCGCTCGGCGTTCGGCGTCGCATGTAAAACAGTAGAGCGGCAAACATATATAAAGAACGCGTTCACGCGTTTACGGGACATTCTCTCGAAAACTCACGTCGAAGTTTATACGATAAGATTACGATTGGAAATTGTTGCAACGCTTATTCGAGGTAAGGTGGGATTTGTAATTGAAAATTTGTTCGGGTAAGGATAACCGTTTATTTGGACTTGTTCCACGCTAAAAGTAAAAACCTAACCCTGTAAAGGGCTGATTTGGTAAAATAGGATTTTCCACCCCAACTTTGAAAGCAATTCATGAGCCTTCTGGAGATAATACAAAATTCTATTTATTTGTAGTTCAACATCTTTACTATTGCAATATAAAAAGAGCATGGATTCCGAGAAGTTAATTGAGATAGTGCGGGAGTATAAGATGCTGTACGATTTGAGGCATCCAATGTACACCGATGCAAAGGCCAAAGAATTTATTTGGCTGAAGGTTGCGGAAAGGATGGACAAGTCAGGTAATTATAAACAACTATATTTTTAATTAAAACAGGCAATATAATATGTAAATTGCATATTATTTTGCCAGTCAACTGCTCTATGTGAGCTGACAAAATATATTCAAATAATCACGATTATTGTTTTTTAGTGGGCACATGCAAAAGGACGTGGGCCAACCTACGTTATGCGTATAGGCGAGCGCTTAAAAGAAAAACAGTAACAAAGAGCGGACATCCAGCGGGGATTATTCGTACTTGGAAGTATGAGAAGGCAATGTCATTTCTCGCCCGCAACTACGATGAGCGGCCAACACTGTCGTCAAGTGTCCATAGCGGACTTTCCGATCAAGCAACGCTGGATCAAGCAACGCCGGAGCAACCATCGCCGGATCAAGCAACGCCGGAGCAAGCAACGCTCGACGAACCTACGCTGGATGAACCAGCGCCAAGCTTATCGCGCCCCGAACCTGCTTCCTCGGAACGTACGAGGAAAAAGAGGAGGATGGCGGAGCCGAAGAGCGTTTCCGCCACAATTAAGGAATATTTACTTAAAATGAACAAGGAAAAGGAGAAGGAAAAGGAGAAGGAAAAGGAAAAGGAGAAGGATCTAGACGACATCGAAATGTTTGTTCGGTCCGTCGCGGTCGAATTGCGAAAATTCAACCCGCTTAATTTGTCGCGGGTGAAGGAAACTATTT
The DNA here is from genome assembly GCA_916610255.1 of Lasioglossum lativentre. Lineage (NCBI taxonomy): Eukaryota > Metazoa > Arthropoda > Insecta > Hymenoptera > Halictidae > Lasioglossum > Lasioglossum lativentre. The sequence goes on along the minus strand of OU744357.1, from coordinate 25,858,433 downwards.
ACACGAAATTATCGGAATCGTACCGCCAGGAATTGGATGGCGGCAGCAGTTTTCCTGAAGCCTCATGAATTGTTGAAGTCTCGTGAATAGTAAAGATGTTGAACTACAAATAAATAGGATTTTGTATTATCTCCAGAAGGCTCATGAATTGCTTTCAAAGCCCTTTTGAGGGCTACCACATTACTTTAAATTTTCAATTACGATTGCCACTGCCACCGTACCTCGCATAAGCGTTGGAACATAATATGAACATAACCAAAATTTCATTAAAATCGGAATACCTAAGATGTAAATGTTAATTCATTAATTTGACGAAAAAAACATTTAAATATTTTTTATTTCGTGTCACTGTCGCGTTATATACATCTCATGCATTGTTCTGCCACTCGATGGCTCCTTGAGGCGTTTGGAAATAGTTCGTGAAAATCTCGCGCACGACGAACGCGTAGTCCGGTGCGCATCCTCCCTGTCGCTCTAGTGGGAGGTAACTACGGCCACTCCGTCCACTCTGGTCGCTCTGTTCAGCGTGTGCTGCTCCACCTGGCCCAGCAGCCGTGCCTCGTATATGTATAAAGTATATAAGTCTACATATATTTTTACTGTATAGAAGTATTGTCTTGAATAGTGTTACAACCTCGAGGCTATGGAGTCTCAGAAAACGTAGAGGTACTATGTACGTTCTTTAATATCGTTGTGCTGGGGAAATCCGCAGTTGTGCTGACTTGTGCTAGGCTAGCACAACGCAGATATATGATTATATGGTGTTTGCATGACTCTTACTAACTTTAACTTTAATTGCATGTCCAAATCTATTATTTACCATAACTTCTTTATTTATTATTATTTTAAAGTAATACTTTAGCACAATCCTAGCACAACCTAGCACAACTTAGCACAATAGAGAAGATTGAAAAAAATGAAAAGTGGGGGGCTACTCAAAAAATCGTTTTCTCAATTTTCTGTCTTATTTTTTATATATTATAATTTTAATATTCTAGCACAATGTAGCAGAACTGTTAAAATTATTTAATTCAACAAGTGGGAGGCTAACTTCTAGGAGGCGCAAGTCCCTTTTCAAGGAACATGGCACGCTACAAATATGCGTTCCTGGAGCGTCAAACCCGATTAGATACCGTTTGTTCGACCGCATTGTATCGACCGTTTTTTATGTATGTGTGTTTAAATAGTTATAATTGTTTCGTTCCGTTGCTGTGTTTATAAAATACTAGTTGTAAGTTGCATGACGTGTTCCGTCACTTTATCGTCTTGCGTATGCGTTGCGACCGCTAGGCGCCGATTGTTCGCGAGCGAATAATGATACAAGTATCATACATTATAATTAATCGGGACGATTAATCGTTAGGAGGGGCGAGTTGTAGGTGGTGAACGACCGCTCCTGCCTACAATGTAGTCGTTGAGCGACCGTTAGACGACGCCACGATTGCGATCTGTTTTTCGCAACTGCAATCTGTTTTTCAAACAGATTAATAACTTTAAATTTAGATGAATAAGCTCGAAATTGAATCTGGCAACCTTGGCTCGCACAGAACAGTGTTCAAGGCACGACGGACCTCGATGAGCCTATCCAGCATGCCGAACTGCGAATCCCATCTTGTTTCGCAGTCGTTTATAGGTTTCAACGGTGACCTCTCCGGGTACTGCACCAGCTGTTCAGCTTTCAACTTTTCATTTGCTGCAGACGAACGATGAAAATAGCGGACAATCGATCTACATTTTGCCAGTACAGCTATCAATTCCTTGCATGGTTTGATCGCGTCCTTGATCACCAACTGAAAAAGAGTTATTTTATTTAGGCATATTCTTCGTTGAAGTAATATCTACCTCGGTAAATAATTGTTTGTTAACATATTTTTACCTGTAGAGTGTGCGCAAAACATGGAACTCGCTCCCATGTGTAGGCGGCGAACGACCGCCCCTGGCTACAATGTAGCCTGTTGTTCGTGGCTGCAATCTTTTTCTCAAACAGATTGCCGTGAACAATTGCCGAGCGATCGGATCGTGGCTCCGCGTTACCGCGATTCGAAAATATCGGCAGTTCATCGCGTTCGAGGCAGTTAGCTCTGAGCAGCGGAGGAAGACGGTTGTCAAATAAATCCTGACCTTTCCGGTGACAAACCTCCTACACATGTGCGATTCAATCGTATAACCTTTACGATGTTTGCAGCATTATCGGTGACAAAGAATTTCTCCAGCTCTGGATCCTGCAGGTTCCACTCTGCCAGAGTGTCCCTCAGATATGAATTTATCTGTTCGCTGGTGTGGGACTCGGTCATATTACTGACTTTCAACGTCAGGTTTTTTATCGAGAAATTTCCATCCATGTAGTGTACTGTCAGAGATAGATAATTTTCGTTGGCTCTCGAGATCCACCCATCTGTCGTGAAAGCAATAGTTCCGGTCTAAAAAAAATTAAAAAGATTAAATAAAGATTAAAAAATAGAACATACTTTGTTATTATAATTCAACCAAAATATTCTGACTTACAGTTTTTATGTCCTTTTGGAGTGTCATCTCTACCCGTTTCCTCTCGCTCTCGTATGTTACTGGCACAATATTTTTTCCGAAAAAGTGGTGCGGCTCGGTAAATTGTACCGCGGCTCCAGCACTCGGATCAGCTTTTTAAACCCACTATCCTGCATTAGGCAAAACGGTTGATAATCCGATATCATCATATCGACAATTGCCTGCGTGATTTGCTTCGCCCTTGCGGAGTTATTTTCGAATATTACTAGTTCCTGCGTAATGTTGTGGGTTCTGGGCGCCTCTTCTTCTCCTTCCGCCAAATAGGAATCCCTATGTTGGCATTCCACATGCCGTTTCAGCGATGACGTACTCCCTCGCCTGCATTTAAATTTCTTCTTGCAGAGATTGCACACGCACTCGTCCTCGTTGATCTTGGAGAACCATCTCCACACCGCGCAACTCCGCGTTGTCCATAATGTCCACTCCCTACGCGCTGTTTGAAATTGCACTATCCATTATGTTGAGGAAATATCCGAAGTATGTCCAAGGTATGTCCTGCCTGAATCCACTCTGCTGTCGAACTGAAACTACGGGCACCTCGTGCCGATCGTCACTTCGTCCGTCGTTCGTCATTTCGGCAGCCGATCATCACTTTTATTTATGACGCATATGTTACATTGTAACCGCAGAAGCAACACCGCGACCTTGGACTTCGAGACTTTTCAGAACTACTTTATTTCAACAAAAACTTAACAATTAACATACTAAGACTATAGAAAGAGAGAGAGGAAACTATATTAAATTTTCAGCATTATAAACAATTTTGCGACAACACTTTTTTATGATTGTACGCTAAACCGAACTGTAGATGCACCCATTAAGGCAGGCCGCGTAGTCGCGCGAGAGTGTGTGCCACAACTCACACATCGCTAGATCCGCATACTGCCGAATATTACAAATAACTCCTCGAAACACAATTGACCACTTCTGAACTACTCATTGCAATATTGAAGCGTCAGTTCGTCGAAGTTTTGACCCATGCATTTCGTATACATATACTATATGGGTTTCATATGGGACCTAGTCGCACGTCCCGCTCACCGTGGCGGTCCTAGTGCTCGGAGCTCTTCAGGCGCGTACCATACGCGTTATTGGTGGAGTTCCGAGCGCTGCGGCCGCCACAAGTGATAAAGAATATATTTTTATTTTCAATTCGAAACGTCTCTCAGAATACAAAATAACAAAAAGATAAACATGAAGTATAAAAATACAAAATAATATATATATTTATTATTGATAATAAATTGTTTAAAGTTAGTTTCCGAAATTATCATGCAACATAGTGGAATAGGCCTACAGGAGAAACCACATTAAAAAACGCATTGACAATAGTACCTCCATGGTAATGTGGAAACCTATTGATACGGGTGTCGCCCTAATGCGCCACGCGCAGTTCATACGGTCTGGGATAGGTACGCGCTTGAGCTGCCTCGAGGACTAGGACCATCGCGGGGAGCGAGACGTGCGGGGCGAGAAAAGGGGCGGAGCGAGTCCTCTCCGTGCCGACCACTGCTTTAGGGGGATAAGATTTTTCTTTTTGATTCTGTATTGCAAAATATGAAGGCCATTGATTCATATTGCAGATTATTAACTCATTTCTAATTTTTATGTATTGCGATTTTGTTAATTCGGCTGCTACAAAAATCGTCAATGCCTTCTCTGGTGTAAATGTCCTTTTTTTTGGCATGCAACTTTTTTTCAACAATGTTTCCATATTTTGATAATTGTTATCGTATAAATCTTGAAGTATTTTTGCCTTTTTGTGCATATCTTGTCTGCGAAAACTCATCTTTGTGGCATAAATTAATTCCTCTTTCCTTTCAGATTATTAATACCGGATGAGTTTGTACTCGAAGTTTGAACTGGATTTGTACCGTAACTTGTGCCCGGAATTTGTACTAATATTGCATTTGGATACAAAATAAGTAAGTAATTAATATCTAAATGTTAATGACACGATGTTACATGCAGAAAATAACTAGTAAGTACGATATAACAAATACTTCAATGACACTGTACTTACCAAATTGCCAAATTTATATATTTATGTATATGTATTTATACAATATTGTATGTATATTAATAACACAAATGTCAACAGAAACACTTAATAAACTATACACATAATAAACTCTTATAAACTATAGAAAAAAACAAATCTTAAACTGTAGGACTTAAATATTGGAATAATGGTCTTAAAATAAACTTAAGGCTCTACATATACAGGGTGGTCCACGCAACTTGCACACCTAAAATTACTTCCAAAGTATGCGTTGCACGAAAAAGTTTTGTATATGTAGAAGTTGCATGGTTTGAAGGGGTACATTATGTAGTGTATATACTTTTTTTACAGGTGGAAGCGTTTCGGTGATTTGAAGGTCGACTTTGTTTTTTTAAATGGAATATTATATTTTTTATACCAAAATATGGAAGAATGTCGTATTCTGAGTAAAAAAGTATTGATCTTCATTAGCCCTAAACCTAATAATTAAAGAGCAATTGCACTTTATTTTCTGAAAATTTTCTTCGCGTAATATGTTAAGAAGCTGTCCTGCGGAAATCTGTGATAAGGTCGAATTTCTAACTTGATATTATGCCTTGCAAATATCATTATTTGACATTTGCATTGACATTTGCAAAGGAAACTTGCCGCAAAATTGTTTATAACAAAGAAAATTGTTGTTAAAGTTTTTTTTTACATCAACGCCTTCTGCTCATCGAGGAGAGAAAAAGTCTGAAAGGAGCCATATGTCGCAAACAAATAGTTATTGAGATAAAATAAGCTATTAAAGTTTTTGCAAAATTTGATTGTGTGGCAGTATACGTATAGACAAAAGCCTACTACTACAGTCCACCCGACCGTGTCGATGAGACAGAAGATGATCGTGTGCGTGCCTCGGGACAAACGAAGTTTAAAGAGACATTCGTCGCTAGGCCCGTACCAAGTCAACGTCTGTCTCCCTGCCCATTCAGATAATATATGTATTTGAAGTTGCAAATACATAAGAATACTAATTCTACATTATAAAATACTAACGTAAAGTATACTTACATATTTCTCAGGGTCTTCTATTCCTTCGGCGGATTCACAGCACACTACCATTTTCTCTGATCTGTCTTAATAATTGCGCCTGCCTTCCCGGTTCAATGTGGGCACCACCAGTGTCCAAACACACTTGTAACCGTTCCTTGCAGTTCCGCCGCACTTTAACACAAATGTCCACTTTTCTTCTAATCAGTTCGAACGCGTTTTCAATTTTTTCTTTCAGTTCATTGATATTATTAATTCGCGCACCTGACCTATAAACAATACTCTTGACTGCTCCCCAAAGGAAGAAGTCAAGAGGATTTAAATCTGGCGACCGGGGGGGGCAAATATGAGGCGCAGGTCTACGACCGATCCAACGAGTGCCAAACATTTCGTTAAGAAAATCTCTTACCATAATGGTGAAATGTGGTGGAGCACCATCGTGCATAAAATAAATTAAACGACGCCTACCACGTGGCACGATTTCACGTAATTTTCTAATAAAAGTGGTTTTTAAAAAATCTAAATACCTTTGACTCGTCAACTTTGACGGCAGGTAAATTGGTCCGATTATATTACTTCCAATAATACCCGCCCACACATTTATTGAAAAACGTCCTTGATTGAAACGTTGAATAACTGCGTGGGGGTTTTGATAATCCCATATACGGGTGTTTTGTGAATTTTGAATCCCGTTATTTGAAAAACTACATTCATCACTAAATAAGATATTCTGTATAAAATCGTCGTTTCATTCTAGTTTATGCATCATCCACCGGCAAAAATTGCGACGAGTGACATAGTCGCTTGGTAGAAGTGCTTGCACGCGTTGAAATTTGTAAGGTCGTAAACCTTCTTCGCGAATTATTCGACGAACTGTCGTATGCGAAATGTCAATTCGTCGAGCAATAGCGCGAAGGCCCATTAAGGGAAAGGCCCGTGCAAGAGCAATAGCCCGTTCTTCCTTTCGCCAGTTCACACGAGGGCGACCTGACGTTGAAGGAGTAGTTAAAACTATATTGTCATTGGTTATTGCATCGCTAATGCGATGGTCTAGTCTTTGAAATTCGCGACGATCGGGAATATCTCTTGCACGTACCCTCCCCCCCCCCCGATTAACTAATAATTCACGATACACTTCACGAGCTTCTGTATAATTACGATTAGCTTCGTCAATAGCGCGAAGCATCAAACGCACATTACGCGGATTATAATTAAACGGCCGTCGAGGCATGACGAAGCTCGTGAAATAATCGGTAGAAATATAATATAATTAAGTAATAAACGCGAAACGTGAAACACAAAACACCACACTTCTTCACGATCACTTAACACTACACAATAAAAATAAACTGTGACACAAGAAATAACTCCGAACTCCGAACACGGTCGAAATAAATCTGCGCTCGGCGGGAAGACACTGCTATCCCAGCAACAATATATTCGAAGGAGGCTGATTGAAACAAATGAAATCGTTACCCAGGAGATATTGATTTTTCGAGAACCTTCTGGAAATATTGATTTTTCTAGAATCATCTGGGAACATTTCCTATCAAACAGCTGTTAGCAAAAGTCATCGTAATTTTCAAAGTTCTCATATATTTCGTATCAATCACACTTTACATTTTCACTTTGTTTCATCGTTTAGCTTGACAATTTTGTATATTTCGTAGTGCAAATACAGTTAAATTATTGTAAATCCGGATTTATCAACCATCATTCATTCCATATTCAAATTCACCGTTACATCCATACATTCATTCCGATCACCGTTTGTCCCATCGATCCAGCGATCCAATCTCGCATTCATTCGATTTCTCAAACATCCAGTGATCCAATTGATTTCCTTTACACACATCAACCGCTTTGATTACTATTTTTATTGTACTATTTATTATGTATTATTTATAATTATTATCTTTCGTGTATAAAATGATAGATACAGTATTTATTCTGTAAAATATACGCGTGGAAAACCACGCGCGGTAGAAGTGAAACTTCTTGCAGTCTAGTAATGTTTAGAAGTAAATTAAGATTGGAAATGGTAAAAAATAATGAAGCGACAACAAGATCAGGAACAACTAGTACAAAAAAAAAATCATTAAAAAATCATAGAAACAGTTTCATTTCAAAAATAATGAACGATCAAAATTTGCGACTCAAAGAAGGAGAGCGTATGGGAAATGCTATGAACTATGTCTCTTTCTTTCCCATACGCTCTCCTTCTTTGAGTCGCAAATCTTGATCGTTCATTATTTTTGAAATGAAACTTTTTCTATGATTTTTTAATGATTTTGTTTTGTATTAGTTGTTCCTGATCTTGTTGTCGCTTCATTATTTTTTACCATTTCCAATCTTAATTTACTTCTAAACATTACTAGACTGCAAGAAGTTTCACTTCTACCGCGCGTGGTTTTCCACGCGTATATTTTTTTTCTAACCTTTTCGTTTGATCCTACTATCGAGCAGCGGTAATTTATCTTTGGAGATATCTTCAATCCGTTGTACACGACACAACAATCAATAACATTCACGAACTTTGGAATGACATAACAAACGCATGTAAAAGCATGAAAAGAGACGCTCTAATTTATGCAACAACGAGAAGTCTAATACAAAGATTGGTGCTCTGTATCGTAGACAAATGGATCGCAGTTCCAACATCTGATGTAACTTGATTTATTTTGTAAGAAATAAGTTTACATTAAAGTTACGTTTGCACAACCTTGTATATGTATTTATTTTGATTTTAGATTTTTAAATGTAATTTTTTAATTTATATATATACCTCTTCTTTTAATTAGATATTTATTCTGTTCCACACACGGTAAATTATGTTACAGTCCAGTGTTCAAAAATTCTAAGATCGTTGGTTGTCCAAGCGGTTAAGGAGTTGGACTACCAAGCGGTAGACCGGGGTTCGAATCCCGTCGGAGTTAGAAATTTGTTTTTCTCAGTTTATTCTCCGTTTAAATTTTCGCGCCACTCTCGACTTCCGAACATCACTTTCGTAACATAACAAATACGTTACCCTCAGCAAAGAAGTTTCACTTCAAAAATAAGTGTCATTTTCAATGAATCATGCAGTATACTTGAATCGGGCTCATGAGGCAGGAATCGGTTTCACGAAAATAAGCTTCTACATAAAACCGTGACATGGCAACAGTGAGGCGAAGAGTGAAATGTGACAACCATGTCTAGTAACTAGTCTTCTCTCTCGCATTTCGTTTCTCTCTTCAGCTACTGTTCAATTTTCTTACCTTCATCTGTCGGCATTTCATACAGGGTGTCCCAAAACGACTGCGTAAGCGGGAAATGGGAGGTTCCTTGGGTCATTTGAAGCGACATTTTCCTTAGCAAAAATGGCGTCCGCGGCTTTGTTTAGGAGTTATTAACGAAAAACACGGACCAACCAGTGCGCGCCTAGTCGCTCGGTGGCACGGTCAGCGCGGCGAGCCGGGGGGAGGAGAGTGTTGTCGGTACGCTGCGATTGTCGTAACAACCAACAGTTCCTCGATTATGTCCCGATTTCGATTGGAAATTGTTGCAACGCTTATTCTAGGTAAGGTGGGATTTGTAATTGAAAATTTGTTCGGCGTTCGGCGCGTTCGACGTTCGGCGCGTTCGACGTTCGGCGTTCGGCGTACGGCGCGTTCGACATTCGGCGTACGGCGTTCGGCGCATTCGGCGCGTTTGGCGTTGCGCTTTCGGCGTTCGTCGCTCGACGTTCGTTCGTCGCTCGGCGTTCGTTGCGTTCGGCGTTCAGCGTTCGTCGCTCGGCGTTCGGCGTTCGGCTTCGCATGTAAAACATTAGAGCGACCAACATATATAAAGAACGCGTTCACGCGGTTACGGCACATTCTCTCGAAAACTCACGTCGAAGTTTATACGATAAGATCACGACTGGAAATAGTTCCAACGCTTATTCGAGGTAAGGTGGGATTAGTAATTGAAAATTTGTTCGGCGCGTTCGGCGTTCGTCGCTCGGCATTCGGCGTTTGGCGCTCGGCGTACGGCGCGTTCGACGTTCGGCGTTCGGCGTTCGGCACATTCGGCGCGTTTGGCGTTGCGCGTTCGGCGGTCGGTGTTCGTCGCTCGGCGTTCGTTCGTCGCTCGGCGTTCGTTCGTCGCTCGGCGTTCGTTCGTCGCTCGGCGTTCGTTCGTCGCTCGGTGTTCGTCGCTCGGCGTTCGTTCGTCGCTCGGCATTCGGCGGATGGCGCGTTCGGCGTTCGCTCGTCGCTCGTCGCTCGGCGTTCGGTGTTCGGCGTTCGGCGTTCCGCGTCGCATGTAAAACATCAAAGCGACAAACATATATAAAGAACGCGTTCACGCGGTTACGGCACATTCTCTCGAAAACTCACGTCGAAGTTTATACGATAAGATCACGACTGGAAATAGTTCCAACGCTTATTCGAGGTAAGGTGGGATTTGTAATTGAAAATTTGTTCGGCGCGTTCGGCGTTCGTCGCTCGGCATTCGGCGTTTGGCGCGTTCGGCGCTCGGCGTACGGCGCGTTCGACGTTCGGCGTTCGGTGTTCGGCACATTCGGCGCGTTTGGCGTTGCGCGTTCGGCGTTCGGTGTTCGTCGCTCAGCGTTCGTTCGTCGCTCGGCGTTCGTTCGTCGCTCGGCATTCGTTCGTCGCTCGGCGTTCGTTCGTCGCTCGGCGTTCGTTGCGTTCGGCGTTCAGTGTTCGTCGCTCGGCATTCGGCGTTTGGCGCGTTCGGCGTTCGTCGCTCGGCGTTCGTTCGTCGCTCGGCGTTCGGTGTTCGGCGTTCGGTGTTCGTCGCTCGGCGTTCGGCGTTCGGTGTTCGTCGCTCGGCGTTCGTTCGTCGCTCGGCATTCGGCGGATGGCGCGTTCGGCGTTCGTTCGTCGCTCGTCGCTCGGCGTTCGGCGTTCGGCGTTCGGCGTTCCGCGTCGCATGTAAAACATCAAAGCGACAAACATATATAAAGAACGCGTTCACGCGGTTACGGCACATTCTCTCGAAAACTCACGTCGAAGTTTATACGATAAGATCACGACTGGAAATAGTTCCAACGCTTATTCGAGGTAAGGTGGGATTTGTAATTGAAAATTTGTTCGGCGTTCGGCTTTCGGCGTTCGGCGCGTTCGGCGTTCGTCGCTCGGCATTCGGCGTTTGGCGCGTTCGGCGCTCGGCGTACGGCGCGTTCGACGTTCGGCGTTCGGTGTTCGGCACATTCGGCGCGTTTGGCGTTGCGCGTTCGGCGTTCGGTGTTCGTCGCTCAGCGTTCGTTCGTCGCTCGGCGTTCGGTGTTCGGCGTTCGGTGTTCGTCGCTCGGCGTTCGTTCGTCGCTCGGCATTCGGCGGATGGTGCGTTCGGCGTTCGTTCGTCGCTCGTCGCTCGGCGTTCGGCGTTCGGCGTTCGGCGTTCCGCGTCGCATGTAAAACATCAAAGCGACAAACATATATAAAGAACGCGTTCACGCGGTTACGGCACATTCTCTCGAAAACTCACGTCGAAGTTTATACGATAAGATCACGACTGGAAATAGTTCCAACGCTTATTCGAGGTAAGGTGGGATTTGTAATTGAAAATTTGTTCGGCGTTCGGCTTTCGGCGTTCGGCGCGTTCGGCGTTCGTCGCTCGGCATTCGGCGTTTGGCGCGTTCGGCGCTCGGCGTATGGCGCGTTCGACGTTCGGCGTTCGGTGTTCGGCACATTCGGCGCGTTTGGCGTTGCGCGTTCGGCGTTCGGTGTTCGTCGTTCAGCGTTCGTTCGTCGCTCGTCGCTCGGCGTTCGGCGTTCGGCGTTCGGCGTTCCGCGTCGCATGTAAAACATCAAAGCGACAAACATATATAAAGAACGCGTTCACGCGGTTACGGCACATTCTCTCGAAAACTCACGTCGAAGTTTATACGATAAGATCACGACTGGAAATAGTTCCAACGCTTATTCGAGGTAAGGTGGGATTTGTAATTGAAAATTTGTTCGGCGTTCGGCTTTCGGCGTTCGGCGCGTTCAGCGTTCGTCGCTCGGCATTCGGCGTTTGGCGCGTTCGGCGCTCGGCGTACGGCGCGTTTGACGTTCGGCGTTCGGTGTTCGGCACATTCGGCGCGTTTGGCGTTGCGCGTTCGGCGTTCAGTGTTCGTAGCTCGGCATTCGGCGTTTGGCGCGTTCGGCGTTCGTCGCTCGGCGTTCGTTCGTCGCTCGGCGTTCGGTGTTCGGTGTTCGGCGTTCGGTGTTCGTCGCTCGGCGTTCGTTCGTCGCTCGGCATTCGGCGGATGGCGCGTTCGGCGTTCGTTTGTCGCTCGTCGCTCGGCGTTCGGTGTTCGGCGTTCGGCGTTCCGCGTCGCATGTAAAACATCAAAGCGACAAACATATATAAAGAACGCGTTCACGCGGTTACGGCACATTCTCTCGAAAACTCACGTCGAAGTTTATACGATAAGATCACGACTGGAAATAGTTCCAACGCTTATTCGAGGTAAGGTGAATTGAAAATTTGTTCGGGTAAGGATAACCGTTTATTTGGACTTGTTCCACGCTAAAAGTAAAAATCTAACCCTGTAAAGGGCTGATTTGGTAAAATAGGATTTTCCACCCCAACTTTGAAAGCAATTCATGAGCCTTCTGGAGATAATACAAAATCCTATTTATTTGTAGTTCAACATCTTTACTATTGCAATATAAAAAGAGCATGGATTCCGAGAAGTTAATTGAGATAGTGCGGGAGTATAAGATGCTGTACGATTTGAGGCATCCAATGTACATCGATGCAAAGGCCAAAGAATTTATTTGGCTGAAGGTTGCGGAAAGGATGGACAAGTCAGGTAATTATAAACAACTATATTTTTAATTAAAACAGGCAATATAATATGTAAATTGCATATTATTTTGCCAGTCAACTGCTCTATGTGAGCTGACAAAATATATTCAAATAATCACGATTATTGTTTTTTAGTGGACACATGCAAAAGGAGGTGGGCCAACCTACGTTATGCGTATAGGCGAGCGCTTAAAAGAAAAACAGTAACAAAGAGCGGACAGCCAGCGGGGATTATTCGTACTTGGAAGTATGAGAAGGAAATGTCATTTCTCGCCCGCAACTACGATGAGCGGCCAACACTGTCGTCAAGTGTCCATAGCGGACTTGCCGATCAAGCAACGCTGGATCAAGCAACGCCGGAGCAACCATCGCCGGATCAAGCAACGCCGGAGCAAGCAACGCTCGACGAACCTACGCTGGATGAACCAGCGCCAAGCTTATCGCGCCCCGAACCTGCTTCCTCGGAACGTACGAGGAAAAAGAGGAGGATGGCGGAGCCGAAGAGCGTTTCCGCCACAATTAAGGAATATTTACTTAAAATGAACAAGGAAAAGAAGAAGGAAAAGGAGAAGGAAAAGGAAAAGGAAAAGGAAAAGGAAAAGGAGAAGGATCTAGACGACATCGAAATGTTTGTTCGGTCCGTCGCGGTCGAATTGCGAAAATTCAACCCGCTTAATTTGTCGCGGGTGAAGCAAACTATTTACACGATATTATCGGAATCGTACCGCCAGGAATTTGGAAGGCGGCAGCAGTTTTCCTGAAGCCTCATGAATTGTTGAAGCCTCGTGAATAGTAAAGATGTTGAACTACAAATAAATAGGATTTTGTATTATCTCCAGAAGACTCATGAATTGCTTTCAAAGCCCTTTTGAGGGCTACCACATTACTTTAAATTTTCAATTACGGTTGCCACTGCCACCGTACCTCGCACAAGCGTTGGAACATAATATGAACATAACCAAAATTTCATTAAAATCGGAAAACCTAAGATGTAAATGTTAACTCATTAATTTGACGAAAAAAACATTGAAATATTTTTTATTTCGTGTCACTGTCGCGTTATATACATCTCATGCATTGTTCTGCCACTCGATGGCTCCTTGAGGCGTTTGGAAATAGTTCGTGAAAATCTCGCGCACGACGAACGCGTAATCCGGTGCGCATCCTCCCTGTCGCTCTAGTGGGAGGTAACTACGGCCACTCCGTCCACTCTGGTCGCTCTGTTCAGCGTGTGCTGCTCCACCGGGCCCAGCAGCCGTGCCTCGTATATGTATAAAGTATATAAGTCTACATATATTTTTACTGTATAGAAGTATTGTCTTGAATAGTGTTACAACCTCGAGGCTATGGAGTCTCAGAAAACGTAGAGGTACTATGTACGTTCTTTAATATCGTTGTGCTGGGGAAATCGGCAGTTGTGCTGACGTGTGCGAGGCTAGCACAACTCGGATATGCAATATTGTGTTCTTCGGATGACCAGAAAGCCTAATTAATGATATGGAATCCAAGCGCGAAGGGCCCCGTACAAGAGTAAAGTGCCCTTAATATCGTTGTGCTGCAGAAAACGGCAGTTGTGCTGACTTGTGCTAGGCTAGCACAACGCAGATATATGATTATATGGTGTTTGCATGACTCTTACTAACTTTAACTTTAATTGCATGTCCAAATCTATTATTTACCATAACTTCTTTATTTATTATTATTTTAAAGTAATACTTTACCACAATCCTAGCACAACCTAGCACAACTTAGCACAATAGAGAAGATTGAAAAAAATGTAAAGTAAGGGGCTACTCAAAAAATCGTTTTTCTCAATTTTCTGTCTTATTTTTTATATTATAATTTTAATATTCGAGCACAATGTAGCAGAACTGTTAAAATTATTTAATTCAACAAGTGGGAGGCTAACTTCTAGGAGGCGCAAGTCCCTTTTCAAGGAACATGGCACGCTACAAATATGCGTCCCTGGAGCGTCAAACCCGATTAGATACCGTTTGTTCGACCGCATTGTATCGACCGTTTTTTATGTATGTGTGTTTAAATAGTTATAATTGTTTCGTTCCGTTGCTGTGTTTATAAAATACTAGTTGTAAGTTGCATGACGTGTTCCGTCACTCTATCGTCTTGCGTATGCGTTACGACCGCTAGGCGCCGATCGTTCGCGAGCGAATAGTGATACAAGTATCATACATTGTAATTAATCGGGACGATTAATCGTTAGGAGGGGCGAGTTGTAGGCGGTGAACGACCGCCCCTGCCTACAATGTAGTCGTTGAGCGACCGTTAGACGACGCCACGATTGCGATCTGTTTTTCGCGACTGCAATCTGTTTTTGAAACAGATTAATAACTTTAAATTTAGATTAATAAGCTCGAAATTAAATCTGGCATCCTTGGCTCGCACAGAACAGTGTTCAAGGCACGACGGATCTCGATGAGCCTATCCAGCATGCCGAACTGCGAATTCCATCTTGTTTCGCAGTCGTTTATAAGTTTCAAGGGTGACCTCTCCGGGTACTGCACCAGCTGTTCATAGCGGACAATCGATCTACATTTTGCCAGTACAGCTATCAATTCCTTGCATGGTTTGATCGCGTCCTTGATCACCAACTGAAAAAGAGTTATTTTATTTAGGCATATTCTTCGTTGAAGTAATATCTACCTCGGTAAATAATTGTTTGTTAACATATTTTTACCTGTAGAGTGTGCGCAAAACATGGAACTCGCTCCCATGTGTAGGCGGCGAACGACCGCCCCTGGCTACAATGTAGCCTGTTGTTCGTGGCTGCAATCTTTTTCTCAAACAGATTGCCGTGAACAATTGCCGAGCGATCGGATCGTGGCTCCGCGTTACCGCGATTCGAAAATATCGGCAGTGCATCGCGTTCGAGGCAGTTAGCTCTGAGCAGCGGAGGAAGACGGTTGTCAAATAAATCCTGACCTTTCCGGTGACAAACCTCCTACACATGTGCGATTCAATCATATAGCCTTTACGATGTTTGCAGCATTATCGGTGACAAAGAATTTCTCCAGCTCTGGATCCTGCAGGTTCCACTCTGCCAGAGTGTCCCTCAGATATGAATTTATCTGTTCGCTGGTGTGGGACTCGGTCATATTACTGACTTTCAACGTCAGGTTTTTTATCGAGAAATTTCCATCCATGTAGTGTACTGTCAGAGATAGATAATTTTCGTTGGCTCTCGAGATCCACCCATCTGTCGTGAAAGCAATAGTTCCGGTCTAAAAAAAATTAAATAGATTAAATAAAGATTAAAAAATAGAACATACATTGTTTAAAGTTAGTTTCCGAAATTATCATGCAACATAGTGGAATAGGCCTACAGGAGAAATCACATTAAAAAACGCATTGACAATAGTACCTCCATGGTAATGTGGAAACCTATTGATACGGGTGTCGCCCTAATGCGCCACGCGCAGTTCATACGGTCTTGGATAGTTACGCGCCTGAGCTGCCTCGAGGACTAGGACCATCGCGGGGAGCGAGACGTGCGGGGCGAGAATTGAGGGGGACCATTCGTCTACTGACCATTCGCACGACTATAGCGTGACGATCAACTCCGTCAAGGCCAAATATACGCGACCCCCCTTAAAGTTAATACCCCCGATGTTTGTATACCCGTGAGATCAGTACGTTTATGCATACAAAAATTAACAAAATAATGTTCTTTGCTGATCATATCTACTTGTTTACATAAATCTAGGAAACAGTTGTTATTGCATAACTTTCTTTAATAAGGGTTACACAAATTCTGAATCTACATTACTCAACATTATATCCATTTTACTATCAATATATATAATAAAACATCCTAAACATTTAGCATTCTCAATATACTAAAATGTTTGCTAATACCGACGACGTGCCGATCCACCCATTATAACTCGAGTCGCTCGAATTCGAGTAGCTCGCATCGATGCGGGTAACCGATTCGTGCGAGCTGCTCGCTTCGTGCGGGTTACCCGACTCGACTCGACTCGAACTCGGCTCGAACTCGGCTCGCAGATGCGAGCTTGTTTTCAGGCCTAATGATACATTTATTTTGATGCTTAAATATTGATAACAAACGAATCAAATTTTATTTCGTCGAAAAGGTAACGTAGGCCATGGACCGCTCCCCTGAGCCGCTGGTTTCGCCTTCCTTGACGTATTGTCATTGTCGACAGCCTTGCCTATGTTGGTGATTATTCGATTGCGCGCACACACACAAGCGTACCTCCACTCTGTCGTCGCCGACGCGTCCTTCCGATTTTCACGTTTCTGAAGTTTCGAACGCATGAGTCGGAATGTCTGAATCTGGAGACAGCGCGCATTTGAATCCCGGCACGGCGCGGCGCGGCGCGGCGCGGCGCGGCGCGGCGCACAGTGGGCTGGATCGAGAAATTTAGTGACATTCCGTTATAACTCTTGAACCGTAATAGATATCGACATGAAATTTGCACTAAAATTCATTGAAAAAATAGTCAATGTTAACTGTAGACAAATAAAAATTTTTTTATTTTGTTAAACAATAATTTTTAATTAATTGTCATTGATATTTTTTATTAAAATAAAATTGTTCGAGTATAATCTTCCAAACTATTTTTGACTTTCTAAATATGTATTTTATATTTACGTTTTTTTTTTCATACATGTAATGTTTTATAGAATACGCAAAATATAAATTCGAGAAATCTTTTCGAGTCAAAAAATATTTTTTATAATAATTTATAATAATTATTAATAATTTTTTCAATTTAATTGTTTTAAAATAATGTCTATACTATATATCACGACCTTTGTTATTTCGTATTATTTCGTACGTGTAATGTGTAAGATATTACTAAAAATATAACAAATATAATAGATAAGCCAATTAATCTTACCATTACGTTTTTAAATTGGTGTTAATAGGTAGAATTTTGGTCAATTTGTTTAGTTAAATTAATTATTAAATCTGCAGTTTCTGGATATCTGCAGGCATAAAAACTGAGATTAAAATTATTAGATTCAACAAATATTGTCAGATATAAAATGTAATCTAATTAACATACTATTTTATGTGCATAGATGATTAAATTAACAATTCCAGTGCATCAGGATCTAAGGTTTTCACCTTTTTTTAGCTGAGTTCATCTTTAACATTGAAAAGAACAGATCGGAAGTTAACAGTAGTCTGTAGAATGTATCTGTATTTGTATCTATTCTTGAAGTTTTTCTACTATTTCGGCTCGTAACTTTCTTAAAATCTTTGTGCCGAGTTCCTTGTGCTTCTTCGCTAAGTTGGCCAATCGGTAGTGGGGCATATTTTACAATATGTATCTGCACTGTAGCGGCCATCGGCACATACATTTAGCAACATTTGGCGTACAAATTGTAAGGAGTTGACACGGAATTGACACGACGTGATATTTCGTCAATCGCTCGTAGAGGACTGTTTTTATTTTAACAAAATCACAACGTGTAGAACATTCATTTAAGACCCTCTGCCCACGATGCGTCGCGTCAGAGACGCGTACGCTATGCGTACGCGGCTCGATTTGATTTTGTCTGCGATGCGTCCCGTCGGAGATTCACGAAACGTACAGCAAGTTTTATAGTCGAAACAGAAGGAAATTCTAGGTGGACCCCTTATACAGAGAAATATTGATTGTAGAACGTTTATAGCTGCAAAAGATTGATCAGAAGATGATGCTAAACGAGATATTTCGTTTCCACGATGTCGACGAAACGATGCTATGGACGAGATATCTCGTCACCACGTTGCGTACAATGCTATGGTCGAGATATTTCGACATGTCATCGTTGGTAAAAGGTGCTTTAAAGATGATAAATATAAAATGCTCCATATTTTACACAATTAGAGTTTTTATTGTTTATTTTATATGGAATACAGAGGGATAATTGTAATCGATGTAGAAGATCTAATATACAAAAATACAACCCACAGAAACAGATCTCATCTAACAAGACAATGTGTAGTTTGCAAAAAAAAATGGTCGACGGAAGGAAACCAAATCCGTCGTATTCCGTTGTATTCCATACAAAATAAACAATAAAATTATAATTGTGTCAAACAACATAACAACATTACAACATTAAACCCAGACCGTTTCTTTAATTATTATTTAATGTTTACATATTGTTTTTATGCTGAAATTCTGTAGAGTTTGATGGAGGAGTGGGGGATATACATATAAATGAAGGGGTGGATGAATGGCGTGTAATAATTGATGGTGGAGTAGTGATGGTGGCTTGATGATGAGGGTGGTTTAAAATTTCGTCGAGTAGCGTCATGGTTTTCATTTTAAACTCCCGCATCTCGCTATCCGTCAGTTTGTGAACGTCGGGGAGCAAACTCATCAGAAACATTTTCCGGTGGTCCTCAGTTGTAGTTTTTGTTTTTTGTTCTAAATATTTCATGAACATCTTGTCCACCTCATTCGAAGATTTTTTTTTTTCGCCTTGTATCCTCTTGATGGACTTCTGGAACTGTCTCAACGAAACTATCATCCCGTTCTCCAGTGTCTGGGATTTCCTCAATTGGTGGAGGTAAAATGTTTCCACAATTTTCTATATGCATTGTGGCCTTCACAAACGGGAGAATAAATTGCATAATATCATGCAAGTAGTACTGCCTCCTTTGTTTTGTGGAAGAACCACTAGCTCCTGGTTTCAAACTCCTTACAAATCCGTTCCGAATATTCTTCCATTTTTCTTTACAATTGGCAACTACAGAAAGTAACGTTAGTAGTATTAACGGTTAAATTATATTTCGTGTTCACATACAGTGACTCGAAAAAATATGTGGGCGCTCTAAAAAAGACAATAACTTTTTAAATACTGTACTAAGTATACGATTTGAGCTTTTTTGGGAAGCTTCTTGTATGTAGTCTTGCGCACTATCGTCTTCTGCTAATTCTCTTGCAGCCACAAATATTCTGCAGTTAATATTATTGCGAATGTAAGGATGCACCCAGAATGTTCTTGTTCTTCTTCTTCTCCGTCGAATATAATTATACAAAATAACATTCTCCTCGTCACTCGACATCTTTCTTTGCTTTTCGTAAATTACGTGAAGTTTGCTCTACGCTTCGTGTATAGACGATTGCGGCATCGTACGCTAATCATAATGACGACTGAATATAGCGACGATTACGCGACGATGACGCTTCGTGGACACACGTCAATTATTTTACATTGGTTGCAGCACTGAAACGTACAGCAAGCGATATTTTGAAAAATATCGGCGACGCATCGTGGACAGAGGGCCTAAGTTTGGTAATTCGATTTTTAAATGCGAAGCAAAAGAATTATTACACACGAGCATTACTGACGCATTGTCGCACGCCATTCTAACTATGTTCATGAGCGGAATTTCGTTTTTTTCAAAAAAATTTTTTAAAATTTGGAACATTTTATTCGCGGTATAGTCGGCGCTATCTAAAGGTAATACATCTAATACTTGAGTAATTACTCTTTTATTAGATGATGAAAAGTACTTTACGAGAATGCACATTAATTTCATATCTGAAATGTCTGTGCTCTCGTCTATTAAAATAGAACATCTATCAGTATTATTCAAACAATTAATAAGTAATTCTATTTCGCGTTTGGCTATTATATTCTTAACAATTTCGGTACACTTATGCCGAGAAAGTGAAAGATCCTGCACAACTTTTGGTTCTATACAAATATCTTTTAAAAGAGGAACTAAATGCTCAACCGTGCAAAAAGCGACATTATGTTCTGCAAAAAAGGCAGACAATTTTATTTTCGCGCGTTTTACGCAATCATTATGCGATAAATCGTTATTGTTATTACTATTATTATTATTATTATTATCATTCTCGGTGGCTTTGTCATTACACGCCCTCATGTTTCGTATATGTTTGTTCGTCTGTGAATGTCTAATCAAATCTTTTTTATGACATCTGATAGCTTGATGACATACATTGCAATATCCTTCATCTTTTACTGGAGAAGGAGTTAACCATAATTTAAGCTGGTCATCCTCCATCCAAGAATGTTGGTAACACCTACGCTTCTTTGTAGCTGATTCTCCAGTATTAGTTGCCATTATTTAATTAAATATTAACAATAATTTCCCTGAATTTCCGTCAGCCGTCAGCCCGTTCTTGTTTCATGCCTTTTACCTTAACCGTGGTAGTAGACTCCGTTAGAAGTTCCCGCCAATCATAGTCCCCCACAAACTTCGGACGTAGATACGTTCCTGTCGAAACTCGCGCATGCACGAAAAAAAGCGCCCCATATCCCATCACTGGCTTGGACAGTCGAAACTCGGCGTTCGTCGCTCGGCGTACGTCGCTAGGCATTCGTCACTCGCTTGGCGCTCGTCGCTCGGCGTTCGACACTCGCTCGGCGTTCGTCGCTCGCTCGGCGTTCGTCGCTCGCTCGGCGTTCGTCGCTCGCTCGGCGTTCGTCGCTCGCTCGGCGTTCGTCGCTCGCTCGGCGTTCGTCGCTAGGCGTTCGTGGCTCGGTGTTCGTCGCTAGGCATTGGTCACTCGCTTGGCGTTCGTCGCTCGGCGTTCGACACTCGCTCAGCGTTCGTCGCTCGGCGTTCGTGGCTCGGTGTTCGTCACACGCTCGGCGTTCGTCGCTAGGCATTCGTCACTCGCTCGGCGTTCGTGGCTCGGTGTTCGTCACACGCTCGGCGTTCGTCGCTAGGCATTCGTCACTCGCTTGGCGTTCGTCGCTCGGCGTTCGTGGCTCGGTGTTCGTCGCTAGGCATTGGACACTCGCTTGGCGTTCGTCGCTCGGCGTTCGACACTCGCTCAGCGTTCGTCGCTCGGCGTTCGTGGCTCGGTGTTCGTCACACGCTCGGCGTTCGTCGCTAGGCATTCGTCACTCGCTTGGCGTTCGTCGCTCGGCGTTCGTCGCTAGGCATTCGTCACACGCTTGGCGTTCGTTGCTCGGCGTTCGTGGCTCGGTGTTCGTCGCTTGGCATTGGTCACTCGCTTGGCGATCGTCGCTCGGCGTTCGACACTCGCTCAGCGTTCGACACTCGCTCAGCGTTCGTCGCTCGGCGTTCGTGGCTCGGCGTTCGTCGCTAGGCATTCGTCACTCGCTTGGCGTTCGTCGCTCGGCGTTCGACACTCGCTCAGCGTTCGTCGCTCGGCGTTCGTGGCTCGGTGTTCGTCACTCGCTCGGCGTTCGTCGCTAAGCATTCGTCACTCGCTTGGCGTTCGTCGCTCGGCGTTCGACACTCGCTCGGCGTTCGTCGCTCGCTCGGCGTTCGTCGCTAGGCATTCGTCACACGCTTGGCGTTCGTTGCTCGGCGTTCGTGGCTCGGTGTTCGTCGCTTGGCATTGGTCACTCGCTTGGCGATCGTCGCTCGGCGTTCGACACTCGCTCAGCGTTCGACACTCGCTCAGCGTTCGTCGCTCGGCGTTCGTGGCTCGGCGTTCGTCGCTAGGCATTCGTCACTCGCTTGGCGTTCGTCGCTCGGCGTTCGACACTCGCTCAGCGTTCGTCGCTCGGCGTTCGTGGCTCGGTGTTCGTCACTCGCTCGGCGTTCGTCGCTAAGCATTCGTCACTCGCTTGGCGTTCGTCGCTCGGCGTTCGACACTCGCTCGGCGTTCGTCGCTCGCTCGGCGTTCGTCGCTAGGCATTCGTCACTCGCTTGGCGTTCGTCGCTCGGCGTTCGACACTCGCTCAGCGTTCGTCGCTCGGCGTTCGTGGCTCGGTGTTCGTCACACGCTCGGCGTTCGTCGCTAGGCATTCGTCACTCGCTTGGCGTTCGTCGCTCGGCGTTCGTCGCTAGGCATTCGTCACACGCTTGGCGTTCGTTGCTCGGCGTTCGTGGCTCGGTGTTCGTCGCTTGGCATTGGTCACTCGCTTGGCGATCGTCGCTCGGCGTTCGACACTCGCTCAGCGTTCGACACTCGCTCAGCGTTCGTCGCTCGGCGTTCGTGGCTCGGCGTTCGTCGCTAGGCATTCGTCACTCGCTTGGCGTTCGTCGCTCGGCGTTCGACACTCGCTCGGCGTTCGTCGCTCGCTCGGCGTTCGTCGCTAGGCATTCGTCACTCGCTTGGCGTTCGTCGCTCGGCGGTCGTCACTCGCTTGGCGTTCGTCGCTCGGCGTTCGACACTCGCTCAGCGTTCGTCGCTCGGCGTTCGTGGCTCGGTGTTCGTCACTCGCTCGGCGTTCGTCGCTAAGCATTCGTCACTCGCTTGGCGTTCGTCGCTCGGCGTTCGACACTCGCTCGGCGTTCGTCGCTCGCTCGGCGTTCGTCGCTAGGCATTCGTCACTCGCTTGGCGTTCGTCGCTCGGCGTTCGTCGCTCGGCGTTCGTGGCTCGGTGTTCGTCGCTAGGCATTGGACACTCGCTTGGCGTTCGTCGCTCGGCGTTCGACACTCGCTCAGCGTTCGTCGCTCGGCGTTCGTGGCTCGGTGTTCGTCACACGCTCGACGTTTGTCGCTAGGCATTCGTCACTCGATTGGCGTTCGTCGCTCGGCGTTCGTGGCTCGGTGTTCGTCGCTTGGCATTGGTCACTCGCTTGGCGTTCGTCGCTCGGCGTTCGACACTCGCTCAGCGTTCGACACTCGCTCAGCGTTCGTCGCTCGGCGTTCGTGGCTCGGTGTTCGTCGCTAGGCATTGGACACTCGCTTGGCGTTCGTCGCTCGGCGTTCGTCACTCGCTTGGCGCTCGTCGCTCGGCGTTCGACACTCGCTCGGCGTTCGTGGCTCGGTGTTCGTCGCTAGGCATTGGTCACTCGCTTGGTGTTCGTCGCTCGGCGTTCGACACTCGCTCAGCGTTCGTCGCTCGGCGTTCGTGGCTCGGTGTTCGTCACTCGCTCGGCGTTCGTCGCTAGGCATTCGTCACTCGCTTGGCGTTCGTCGCTCGGCGTTCGTCGCTAGGCATTCGTCACTCGCTTGCAGTGCTGTGATTCTTGGCGCTTTTCACGCGCATGCGCGACAATTCTAGCCTCAGTCAAGTACGAAGATCGGGTAAATTCGGGTACCTTGGCCGCTTTATTTTGGGAAAAAGGAAGGGAAGAGTACTAAAATAACTTTAAACAAAATATATAATAACAAAATTGTAAGAGGTTCGAGTGACCGTGGCCCATGCGGGCCGTAACAGAACGTAATACAATGTGATTGTTAGGGGCGCAGTTTAGGTTTACGGTGCGGACGTGACTTCAGGCTATTTTTGAGATTTAGCGGAACTTCGCGTTTTATGATAATTTATTAGAGACTCCGTATTTTAGCTAAAGGTCTCAATAGCCTTTGACGTACCCTAAAACATCTGCAAACCAAGTGCGGACCATTTAGGGCCTTAGGTAGGCAACGAGGACTCGAGGCGAGAGTACCTCAATAAACGGGCCAGTTTCCCTCGCCTCGTCGCCTCTTGAAGGGCGTACATTAATTTTAAGTAAGCGTATGATTGGTGTTTGGAGGTAACCGCCTACGATGCGGAATCATTTTAAATAGGATAGGCCGAACAAGAAGAGTCAGTCGTTATAGCGCGCACGAGGGTGCCAAATACTTGGTATAAATAAAAGATTTGATACATCCCGACTTGTTATTTTTTTAAATCAGTAAGACCTTACAAAATTAAGTATTTTATTTGGCAGAAACAAATAAAGAATACCAGCATTTGCGGTTAAGATAAGGGAAACTGCCAAAACCTTATCAGTATTCACAAAAAAACCTTTGGTATATAAAATTACTCTACAACTAAATATGTTATCTTATGCAAAAGTATAATGCATGAACATGTTTAATAATACTAAAATTTTAAAATATAACAAAAACGCATTGTCTATATTTAAAACAATAAAATTAATATGATTATTGCACATATTCAAACCTAAAAAAAAATTATTGCACATATGAATACAAAACAAAAATAAATAATTCCTGCATATATTCTCTTTTCTCCTCAATAGTCCCCCACAAACTTCGGACGTAGATACGTTCCTGCCAAAACTCGCGCATGCGCGTGAAAAGCGCCAAGTATCACAGCATTGCTCGCTTGGCGTTCGTCGCTCGGCGTTCGTCGCGTTCGGCGTTCGTCGCGTTCGGCGTTCGGCGTTCGTCGCTTGGCGTTCGTTCGTCGCTTGGCGTTCGTTCGTCGCTCGGCGTTCGTTCGTCGCTTGGCGTTCGTCGCTCGCTCAGCGTTCGTCGCTCGCTCAGCGTTCGTCGCTCGGCGTTCCTTCGTCGCTTGGCGTTCCTTCGTCGCACGGCCTTCGTCGCTCGGCGTTCGTTCTTCGCTTGGCGTTCGTCGCTTGGCGTTCGTTCGTCGCTTGGCGTTCGTTCGTCGCTCGGCGTTCGTTCGTCGCTTGGCGCTCGGCGTTCGGCGTGTTCGGCGTTTGGCGCGTTCGGTGTTCGGCGTTCGGCGTCGCATGTAAAACGGTAGAGCGACAATCATATATAAAGAACGCGTTCACGCGGTTACGGGACATTCTCTCGAAAACTCACGTCGAAGTTTATACGATAAGATTACGATTGGAAATTGTTGCAACGCTTATTCGAGGTAAGGTGGGATTTGTAATTGAAAATTTGTTCGGCGTTCGGCGCGTTCGATGTTCGGCGTTCAGCGCGTTCGATGTTCGGCGTGTTCGATGTTCGGCGTTCGTGGCTCGCTCGGCGTTCGTCGCTAGGCATTCGTTACTCGCTTGGCGTTCGTGGCTCGGCATTCGACACTCGCTCGGCGTTCGTCGCTCGGCGTTCGTCACTCGCTCAGCGTTCGTCGCTCGGGGTTCCTTCGTCGCACGGCGTTCGTCGCTCGGCGTTCGTTCGTCGCTCGGCGTTCGTTCGTCGCTCGGCGTTCGGCGTGTTCGGCGGCGCATGTAAAACGGTAGAGCGACAATCATATATAAAGAACGCGTTCACGCGGTTACGGGACATTCTCTCGAAAACTCACGTCGACGTTTATACGATAAGATTACGATTGGAAATTGTTGCAACGCTTATTCGAGGTAAGGTGGGATTTGTAATTGAAAATTTGTTAGGCGTTCGGCGCGTTCGATGTTCGGCGATCAGCGCGTTCGATGTTCGGCGTGTTCGCTGTTCGGCGTTCGTGGCTCGGTGTTCGTCACTCGCTCGGCGTTCGTCGCTAGGCATTCGTCACTCACTTGGCGTTCGTCGCTCGGCGTTCGTCGCGTTCGGCGTTCGTCGCTCGGCGTTCCTTCGTCGCTTGGCGTTCGTCGCTCGGCGTTCGGCGTGTTCGGCGTTCGGCGTGTTCGGCGTTTGGCGCGTTCGGTGTTCGGCGTTCGGGGTCGCATGTAAAACGGTAGAGCGACAATCATATATAAAGAACGCGTTCACGCGGTTACGGGACATTCTCTCGAAAACTCACGTCGACGTTTATACGATAAGATTACGATTGGAAATTGTTGCAACGCTTATTCGAGGTAAGGTGGGATTTGTAATTGAAAATTTGTTCGGCGTTCGGCGCGTTTGATGTTCGGCGTTCAGCGCGTTCGATGTTCGGCGTGTTCGATGTTCGGCGTTCGTGGCTCGGTGTTCGTCACTCGCTCGGCGTTCGTCGCTAGGCATTCGACACTCGCTTGGCGTTCGTCGCTCGGCGTTCGACACTCGCTCAGCGTTCGACACTCGCTCAGCGTTCGCCGCTCGGCGTTCGTGGCTCGGTGTTCGGCGCGTTCGATGTTCGGTGTGTTCGATGTTCGGCGTGTTCGGCGTTTGGCGCGTTCGGTGTTCGGCATTCGGCGTCGCATGTAAAACAGTAGAGCGACAAACATATATAAAGAACGCGTTCACGCGGTTACGGGACATTCTCTCGAAAACTCTCGTCGAAGTTTATACGATATGATCACGACTGGAAATAGTTCCAACGCTTATTCGAGGTAAGATGGGATTTGTAATTGAAAATTTGTTCGGGTAAGGATAAACGTTTATTTGGAGTTGTTCCACGCTAAAAGTAAAAACCTAACCCTGTAAAGGGCTGATTTGATAAAATAGGATTTTCCACACCAACTTTGAAAGCAATTCATGAGCCTTCTGGAGATAATACAAAATCCTATTTATTTGTAGTTCAACATCTTTACTATTGCAATATAAAAAGAGCATGGATTCCGAGAAGTTAATTGAGATAGTGCGGGAGTATAAGATGCTGTACGATTTGAGGCATCCAATGTACAACGATGCAAAGGCCAAAGAATTTATTTGGCTGAAGGTTGCGGAAAGGATGGACAAGTCAGGTAATTATAAACTCTAAAATAAAATATATAATGCTCTATGTGAGCTGACAAAATATATTCAAATAATCACGATTATTGTTTTTTAGTGGGCACATGCAAAAGGACGTGGGCCAACCTACGTGATTCGTATAGGCGAGCGCTTAAAAGAAAAACAGTAACAAAGAGCGGACAGCCAGCGGGGATTATTCGTACTTGGAAGTATGAGAAGGAAATGTCATTTCTCGCCCGCAACTACGAAGAGCGGCCAACACTGTCGTCTATAGACGATGTTATCTCGGGCGAATA
Source organism: Lasioglossum lativentre (assembly GCA_916610255.1). Classification (NCBI taxonomy): domain Eukaryota; kingdom Metazoa; phylum Arthropoda; class Insecta; order Hymenoptera; family Halictidae; genus Lasioglossum; species Lasioglossum lativentre. The sequence continues at coordinate 25,831,605 of OU744357.1, read as the reverse complement.
TGGAAGAGACCATAGCGGACTTGCCGATCAAACAACGCTGGATCAAGCAACGCCGGAGCAACCATCGCCGGATCAAGCAACGCCGGAGCAAGCAACGCTCGACGAACCTACGCTGGATGAACCAGCGCCAAACCTATCGCGCCCCGAACCTGCTTCCTCGGAACGTACGAGGAAAAAGAGGACGATGGCGGAGCAGAAGAGCGTTTCCGCCACAATTATGGAATATTTACTTGAAATGAACAAGGAAAAGGAGAAGGAAAAGGAGAAGGAACAGGAGAAGGAAAAGGAAAAGGAGAAGGATCTAGACGACATCGAAATGTTTGTTCGGTCCGTCGCGGTCGAATTGCGAAAATTCAACCCGCTTAATTTGTCGCGGGTGAAGCAAACTATTTACACGATATTATCGGAATCGTACCGCCAGGAATTTGGAAGGCGGCAGCAGTTTTCCTGAAGCCTCATGAATTGTTGAAGCCTCGTGAATAGTAAAGATGTTGAACTACAAATAAATAGGATTTTGTATTATCTCCAGAAGACTCATGAATTGCTTTCAAAGCCCTTTTGAGGGCTACCACATTACTTTAAATTTTCAATTACGATTGCCACTGCCACCGTACCTCGCATAAGCGTTGGAACATAATATGAACATAACCAAAATTTCATTAAAATCGGAAAACCTAAGATGTAAATGTTAACTCATTAATTTGACGAAAAAAACATTGAAATATTTTTTATTTCGTGTCACTGTCGCGTTATATACATCTCATGCATTGTTCTGCCACTCGATGGCTCCTTGAGGCGTTTGGAAATAGTTCGTGAAAATCTCGCGCACGACGAACGCGTAATCCGGTGCGCATCCTCCCTGTCGCTCTAGTGGGAGGTAACTACGGCCACTCCGTCCACTCTGGTCGCTCTGTTCTGCGTGTGCTGCTCCACCGGGCCCAGCAGCCGTGCCTCGTATATAGTTGTGAAGCACGCATGTTGCCATGACAATTAAATTGGCAAATTCAGGATTCACGTTCAGCCGCCTGTCGTATATCCTACATTTCTGCGCCAGGATCCCAAACGCATTCTCGACGACCCTTCTGGCCCGGGTCAGTCGATAATTAAAAATCCTCTTGGCCTCGTTGTCCATTACCGCGCCTGGATACGGCCGCATAATGTACTCCTTCAGGGGGAATGCCTCGTCCGCCACTATGGCGTACGGCACTTTTAAATTCGTCCCAGGCAATGCCCTCTCCTCCGGAACGTTTATTTTCGCGGCAGCCATGGCTCTGCCTAGGCGGGAATTGGCAAAAATTCCTCCGTCGCTGTTTTTGCCGTAAGCCCCCACATCCACAGCAACGAATTTATAGTTCGCGTCCACTAGGGCCAAGAGCACGATGGAAAACGTTTTTTTATAATTATGGTAAAGGAACCGCTGTTTTTGGGCGCTTTGATTTGGACGTGTTTTCCGTCCAGGGCACCCAAGCAATTGGGGAAGTTCCAATTTTCCCAAAATTGGTCGGCGATGGTCTTCCACTGCTCCCTCGTCGGTGTTGGCAAACATTCGGACATCATCGTGTCGACAATGGTCTGACACACGTCCTTGACAATGCCTCGGACCGTCGATTCGCCCAAGCGATAGCTGAAGGCGATCGTCCTAAAACTATCGCCTGTCGCTAAGAACCTGCACAAAAATGAATTCAAACAGTTACTAGTGGTACTTTATTGCACTTTACATCTAATTTTAGAAGACGTCGATTCGTCTAGTAGTAATTATCAATAATGAAAATTGTATCTACATACCTCAGGCAAACTGCCAACTTCTCCGGTGGTGACACGGCTTCCCGAATCCGGGTGTTTTCTTTCGTTATGTTTGGTGCTATTTTTCGCAATAGCATGCGATGCTGTACAAAGGACATCCGGAAATATTGTACAAATTTATCCTCATCTCTTAATAATTGCTTATACAGCGTGTGGAACTCGCCCTCATGTGTCCTCAAACGTAGACTACGGTGGACCTAGAATCTACGTTTGACTCTTTGATACTCTCGCTCCTCCTCTTCCAGCAGCGCGACGATGCACAGCACCTCATCTACATTAAAACTTGCCATGTTTCTGAAGCGTTGGAACTATTTACAATCGTGATCTTATTTTATCGTATTTTATCGTATAAACTTCGACGTGAGTTTTCGAGAGAATGTCCCGTAACCGCGTGAACGCGTTCTTTATATATGTTTGTCGCCCTAATGTTTTGCATGCGTTCCGTTTGTCCCTTTTTCCGAAACTTCTGGAAAAAGAAGGCCCCATGTCAGCTGTTTATTTACGCGAGCCCAAAAAGTAGCCTCCCAATAAATCAATAAATCAATTTTCGGGGTTCCCCTTTAGAAGGCAAACCGCTCTTAAATTTCCGGTTCCCCTTCAGAAGGCAACCCGCTCCTCAATTTCACAATCCTCAACTCTGTTTTACATCCTGCAAATGATGTTTTTGGAATTAAATTAAAAACACCTGTTGTTTATGGTGTCCGGATAACAACTATCGCAAAATTGGCAGTATAAGTTGTTTGAATAAAATTTTTATTATATAAATATTTAAAATTTGAAAATTATTATAACAAAAATTATCATTTAATTGACAAATATATAAAATCGACGAACCAATTCTATTGCTTCCACTCTTCATTTTAGTCGTTTTTACGAATAGGTAAGATCGTCTTTCGTATACCGTACGAAAAGCACATCCAGCGCCGCCAGCAGAACATTCTCGCCCAGAATGTCCCTTCGGTCGAGGCAATGCAGGGGCGTGCTGGCGCTGTGCCCCTGTAGGTACAGTGTGCGCATCCCCATTAAGGCCTATTATTGTATTTCAATTTCCTCATGAGGATGGTCAGTCTACGATAGAGCCTGAAAAGACCGTAATTATTAATAATGATTGTTGCGGTTTTTCAAGCTCGAACTAGATTCTCAGCCCGTCGGAAATTGTTTATGAATGCCTTGTTTTTCTTTGGCCCTTGTGACTCCCCTTTTTATTTCTATTTGGTTTGTGGAGTTTTTCCTTCTTCAGATTTAGATTGAGTTATATTTCAATTCTCCTTTACTCTATGAGTGCTGATTTTCAACGTCCTGTAACTTCCCCTTTTATTCCCCTCTTACAACAAGTAGAGGATACTGTTGGTAAATTCCATCCCCCACCAACTGGGGTTTATATTTTCCATTTGTCTCTTTTATCAAGACAGGTGTGTCAGATGCAGTTTCCTCATCGGGGTGATCAGTCTACGGTAGAGCCTGAAATGACCGTCATTATTAATAGTGATTTTGGCAGTCTTTTCAAGCTCGAACTAGATTCGCAGCCCTTCGAGTACCATGTTTTTCTTTGGTCATAATGACTCCCTTGTTTATTACTTTTTAGTTTGAGGAACTTCCTTTTTCTAATATAGATTAAGGAATGATCCAATTTTCCTTTATACAATGGGTGCGGGTTTCCAATGCCCTACAGCCACCCCTTTTAGGCGCCTCTTACGACAAGCAGGGAGTACTATTGGTGTATTCTACCCCCCACCAATTGGGGTTCACGCCTCTCCTAACTAGCTGTTTCGGTGGACCGAGTAGCTGAAATGCTAGTCAGGACTCAGGAGAAGCGGAGCCAACAAGGAAAATCACCGAGATCCGCCGCTGCCTACAAGAAAATTCAAGTTGTCCCCCACATGCCGCGTATTTCCGATACCGGGCAGGGTCTATATCGGTGTGAACCACTACAAATCCAATTAAAAACTTCTTTATTATGCATTATTTTTTTATGGGACTTTCACCAACTTATTTGTGACATTTTTCTGATTAAAATGACACTAAACACGATACAATTTCAACTTGTATTTACTGGTTTAATTGATGAAATGCAGTAAGTTGTCTTTTTTTTTTTTTTTTTTTTTTCTTTCTCTCTCTTCTTCATATGGTTAATAATGTTCCCGTTATAAAGATTGTAATATCTTGTAGTCTATATTATGGTGTAATAAATCTCATATGAGATTTCCTAATAAAAAAAAAAAAAAAAAAAAAAAAAAATGCAGTAAGTTTTCGGCCGCGCGGTCCGAGTTTACATGCTGCCCTTTTCTACGTTCCGCAATGTCCCTTTGTACTTTCGGCGCGGTCAACGTAGTCATAAAAAAATAGTTCCCTTCACAATCTTTTTCCCTGCTACGACCTGGCGATGGGAGCTAGATTACGACTTTACTGTAGTATCTTATATATTTTCCTTTTTGTTTGAAGCAGAACTAGAATGTTGTTCAATCTTTTTTTTGTTTAAATAAAAATAATTATTCCGTAATGTGTCTACTTCTTTAATCATTTCTTTTATTTGACCTTATTAAATAAATATTTTTTACAATCATTTTAATACAGGATTTCCTTTATTTCGTGAAAGTCTGAACTTGTCAAAAAAATATGTACATAAAAATTGTTTGATACGAAGGGGTATTCAATACGGTGCAAGTTAATTAATGTTTTGGTATGAAATCTGTATTTCTTCGAGTTATTCCGGGTTTTTTATTCTTTACAATTAGAGTTTGCAACTGAAAGATCGGAACAAATGAAAATATTTCTATCATTATATAATTAATATTATATTTAATTTATATTAATTAAAGTTTGGTATATTAGATTTATATATTAGTTGCATATTTCATGTAAAACCAGATAAAACAATTAAACTGTACGTTCTGATCGAGTGATGCCCGTTTGGACTCCGACCGATTGGACGCGTTCCTTTTCGACTCCGTGCCGATTGGACTCGTGCCGTTTGGACGCCGTGCCGTTTGGACGCCGTACCGTTTGGACGCCGTACCGTTTGGACGCCGCGCCGTTCCGTTTGGACGCCGCACAGTGGGCCGGATTGGGGTTAAGTGTGACATTGCCTCGTAACTTTTAATTCGTAAAAGGTATGGACGCGAAATTTTGACTGGACAATGTAGTAATGCTATATTAAGGATTAGTTAAAAAAAAAATACATCAATGTTATTACAATTATTATTTTTATTATTATTATTGCCATTAGTGTTACAATTATTATTAATATTATCAATATTATTGTATTTCCTGTTATTTAATTAATTGTTGCGCTTCTGGATCTAATTCCTTAATTTTTTTAGTACGTGATTTGATTCTGATACTGCTCATGTATGGATCTGATGTCAAAAGGAGGCGATATAAAATATCCGAATTTGTTTCTATTCTGGAAGATTTCCGAGTGTTTCTCGTTCGAATTTGTTTAAAATCTTTGTGGCGTGCTTCAAGAGCCTCTTCAGAAAGTTGTCCTATTGGTACTAACGCATGCTGAATTATATCTGCTCCATGCATTAATAATTTGTGTACAGATGGTGGCATATAGTACCAGCTATACTTTTGTATAAGTATGCAATAAGGGTATCCCTACCATAAACTTAGCCCAGCGCAGCCGAACAATATATATATATATATATGTATAAACTATTATAAAATAAAAATAAAGTATTGGTTGATGGGAACAAAAGACCGAACTCTGGATTAGAAAATACAAAATAGAATTTATTCAATCAATTATGTTGTGTTAATCTAATAACAATAATAATAATAATAATAATAAATATAATAATAGACTATAATCTTGTCATAAAAAAGTACGAGGACAAATTCTTCACGAGGTGAAGCCTCTTTGGGTTCGCTACGCGACAAACGCTCCGCTCGCTATTCCAACGTTAATAGCTTTGAACAGTAATAATTTGAGAATAGGTCACTAATTTTTTCACGATTATTTAGAGGAAGGTGTACTAAAGCTATTCCAATTGGTTAGAAACTGGGATATCCTGGGACCTGAAAGATATCGCTTACCGATTATAAAGAATTTTTAAAATTTTCTCCATTAGTTCAGCATTGATTTTTAATATATTATGCAGACTAATTAATAATGTAAAATACGATTTCTCATCGCAAAGATCTGCTCTTCAATTTAAAAAAAAAAGCGAGAGAAAATATTAAATAGCAACGTCAGGACATCGCATCAAAGAGAAGCAATTTTTCTCGTGAAAAATACTCCTCTTAAACGTCCAACTTTCAATGTTTATTACAACTATGATATTTATTAAATTGTACTATTTTCTTCATTTCCGAGGTCTATGGACATTTGGGAAGCAATGTTCATATATTAGATATCGATACGAGAAAGTTCGTTTTAGGGGTAAATGTCACACCTAACCCCAATCCGGCCCACTGTGCGCCGTGGCGGCTGAATTCATGACGTTTGGACGCCGTAAATTTTATAATCATTGCTATTCGCAGTCTACATATGGTCTACATACGGTGATATTGTATTGTGAAATATATGGGAACCTATTGGATTTGAATTTTAATTTTTATGTGTTTCTTCAGACTCGTGCCTTTTGGACGCCGTGGCGGTTGGATTCATGACATTTGGACGCCGTAAATTTTATAATTATTGCTTTTCGAAGTCTACATATGATGATATTGTATTGTGAAATATATGGTTAACAACGCCCGATTAACAACAACTTCAGTTATCTAGCCAAACCTCACCCAGACTAATGTCATTTCCACTCGCTCTTAAAATAAACTTTCCGGAGTAAGACTTCGGAATCACCCCCCTCCGAAGCTTTACATAATTATTTTTCATTAATAGATTCTTAATCATAATTTAATGGTTAACAACGCCCGATTAACAACAACTTCAGTTATCTAGCCAAACCTCACCCAGACTAATGTCATTTCCACTCGCTCTTAAAATAAACTTTCCGGAGTAAGACTTCGGAATCACCCCCCTCCGAAGCTTTACATAATTATTTTTCATTAATAGATTCTTAATCATAATTTAATGGTTAACAACGCCCGATTAACAACAACTTCAGTTATCTAGCCAAACCTAACCCAGACTAATGTCATTTCCGCTCGCTCTTAAAATAAACTTTCCGGAGTAAGACTTCGGAATCACCCCCCTCCGAAGCTGTACATCATTATTTTTCATTAATAGATTCTTAATCATAATTTAAAATTTAATAGATTCCAAATCATATTTAATCATATATTTCACAATACAATATCACCATATGTAGACTTCGAAAAGCAATGATTATAAAATTTACGGCGTCCAAACGGCACAAGTCTCAAGAAACACATAAAAATTAAAATTCAGATTCAAATTTAATAGATTCCAAATCATATTTAATAATATATTTCACAAACAATATCACCATATGTAGACTTCGAAAAGCAATGATTATAAAATTTACGGATTCCAAACGTCATGAATCCAACCGCCACGGCGTCCAAAAGGCACGAGTCTCAAGAAACACATAAAAATTAAAATTCAGATCCAAATTTAATAGGTTCCCATATATTTCACAATACAATATCACCGTATGTAGACTTCGAAAAGCAATGATTATAAAATTTACGGCGTCCAATCGGCACGGCGTCCAAACGGCACGGCGTCCAAACGGCACGAGTCCAATCGGCACGGAGTCGAAAAGGAACGCGTCCAATCGGGAGAGTCCAATCGGGACGTGTCCAATCGGTCGGAGTCCAAGTGGGACACCCCCGTTCTGATCCAGGCCAAAGTCGAAACCGGTTCTGTTACAGGCTAAGTCGAAACCGAAGTCGAAACCGGTTCTGTTATGTGCTAAATCGAAACCGAAGTCGAAACCGGTTCTGTTATGTGCTAAGTCAAAACCGAAGTCGAAATCGGTTCTGTTATGTGCTAAGTCGAAACCGGTTCTGTTACGGGCTAAGTCGAAACGAAACAAAAAGTGGCACGGCCAAAACCCGAGCGTGAGCTCTCTCATCTACACTCTGTTTCATGATAATCGATATGGTTCTGTGATGATTCACCTTTTCACCGACTAGAATCTCCTCCGTGGCCTTCTACACCGACGAGATGCCGTCGGTGGCTTTCTGTTTCTTATTGTTAGTCTGGCGACAATATATCCTAGAGGGCGTAAGAGAACAGCAAAATTTGTTTGTCGACGCGATTTCCCATAAGGGTGCGCCGGTGGCAGAAATCACTAGGAATAGCTGTAAGGTGGCGCCTCTATCGACGTCGAGGTGATCTTTGTCTCTCCTGCAGGGCTGTCACGGAGAGGGAGAATGTCACCCGCAGGAGAGACGAAGACAGAGATTACGAAATGGCTGGATTTTTCGATGCGGCTACTCGGGTTTCATTCAGCGAGGAAGCAATATTTCCTGATGCTCTTTGCGTTGAAATGTTCTCTGAATTATTGCGGTGTCCCGTACAGAGCCCTTTTTTGCAATTTGTCTCCTCAAACTTTATAAACAACAATAGCTTCCTTTTTTATAGAAGATATTTTTTTCTGTACACTTTTTGCAAAAAAGGGCAGTCTTTAATAGTATCTCGTCGGTGCTCTCTGTACCGAAAGACTATACCAGTTCTGTTCCAGACTAAAATCGGAACCGGTTGGAACCGGTTCTGTTCCAGGTTAAGAACTAGACTAGGGGGCAGCACTATAATGGGCACGGCCAAAACCCGAGCGTGAGCACTCTCTGTATCTATATAGTTGTCGCGTGAGTGTACAATCTCTCATGCGATACGTACAGAAATCTGCAGAAATCCCTGCACCTGCACCTGTTCCAGTCCGGGTCAGAGTGAAAAGAGATAAACAATATATTTCTCGAGACTAGGGTTCTTGCAAACAATGCGCTTACTTAAATTAGTGGAATCGTCTGCGGGGCTGCAGCGGCAACGAGAAATTTCTTATCAGACTGTATAGCGCGACGTACGCCTGCAAGTAAGGCATATAGTGTGCTATGTCAGCCTAACAGCCTCCTTCTCGAGAGAGGAACGAATTGCAGTCGTATTGACCGAGTAATTGTCGCGTCGTTAAAATATCGTCGGGAGCTCCGCACGAGTAGCTTAGTATTGTCACGTCAACGTGCGCCGAGTGTTGATTCGTATTTCTGCCAAAGAATTACATAATGTTACTACGTGCATGAGTCACAGGGTGTATGTGTATAGGAGGGACGTGTAAACGTCAAAATCGTGCTGCCAGCGATTTTTCTTGTATATATTCTAGGTACGGTAAACAAATACTGACTCGTCCGGTCGCCCGTTTCATCTTAATCGGATCTCTCGGTTTTCTCGATAAAATAAAAATTTCATTGGTAATGAACACTCCGTCCTGCAGAATACGATCGCCGTTCACGATATTACGTTCAATGTCGGGTCGTGCAATGTGCTGCCATTAGAATTTCCGCAGCGAGTATGTTCATTCGCGTTAGAATCTCCAGAAATCATTCAAGACTACCTATCCGGACCCGGACCGAAGTGAAACATATCGATGCCCTTTATCGCATCGAGCGAGACCCGATATAACACGATAATAATTTCGTTCGACGGTATTGTCCGAGATTCTTGCAACTCACGATTATTGAAACAATGACAGATTGGTGTAATAGATTTCTCAAGGTTAAATGACTAATGGCAGAAATGCAATTGTGACAATTCACGTTATCAATTAGTACTTTCTTGTGCGGCTGGTTTAATCGATTTATCGTTCACTCCAAGTTTTTAATACGCCGGAATTTTTCACGGTTTCCCGAGCATAGTGGTCCTCGGTTTCTCGTTCCACGAATTATATTGAAAATTACATGCTGTGCTTTTTTGTCGATATTACAGCACGGATCTGTCCAGAGAATTCTGAGGAACGTCTTGCAATGAACTGGAAGCACTATGCTGTCTGGCGGTGAACAGGAAGGATATCACTGAGAAATGGCAATTCTCAAATTGAAAACGCTGAAGTATAGGTGCATGATTTCATAGCTGTGGAATTGTCGCCGTTGTATCATACAATTTCGACCAGGTATTTTGTTCATCGAACAAAATAGTCGTTCGTACAGCATTTATTTTGGAAGAAATGCCAGCACCACCTCCACCTCTCCCAAGCTTGCCAGAGGCACCTATGTGTGAAAAAACAGAAGTGAGCGATGCGGATTCCCTGCCTTCTTGGGCCAAGATTACCCTTACTTCTGCGGAAGCGGAGATCGAAAAGCTAATTGCTCGAAACGAGTTAAAGGATGCAGAAGTAACATATTTTTGTCAAGTTGAACCAATTTTGCAAGACGGGCCACAGTAAGTTGTAGCTTTGTTTCGGCAACAAAAATTTCATTAGATCTTACATACACTGTAATGCTGTATTATTTTACAGATGTGGTCTGGTGGCACTTGCTATGGCATCGCAGGAATACACAAAACCAGTCTCCGTGAGCCAACTTCTAGCAGAAGCTCGTGTGAGAGGCTTCACGCAACACGGGGAAGTATACAGCGTTGATTTCATGGGCACATTAGCAGCAGAATATTTACCTGATCACAGACCAGATATTTTAGTAGATCTGCAACAATGCCCAGACACTCTGACTCACGCTTTAGCTCACGGGGCCATGGTATTGATCCCATACGATTCAGATTTCAACCATGCACCCTGCTTAAAAAGAGGCCATAAAGCCCACTGGGCATTACTCGTGGGTCTAATTTCATCTAGGTACAATTACATTTACATACTACTTTGGACAAGGGAATCAAAGATTGAAATAATTATTAATAAAGGGTCACAAAGATCACCGTATTTTTAATGTTCTAAACCGGACTCTTTCATAAGAATTATCATAAGAAGCGAAAGCGTTTCAACTAATTAAATTACCCGTGTTTCAGACAAGGCTATCATGTCCTAGCGCGCCATGGAAAATCACGTCACTTAGCTTGCTGGCCGCTACGCGATTTGATCGAAAGTAATGGGAACTTGGAAGAGGAAGGGACAGCCAGACATGCTGGTGGATACGTTATACCAAAGGGTGGAGTCGGAGGACAAAGAGGTCTGCGCGGTAGGGCACTGGCGTTACATCCATACATATAAAATCATGTACAAGAATTTGTAGGTAATTGATATCACAGTGAAAGACAGAAATTACTTTCTAATGTTACTCTGTATCCACATTACGGTACATGGTAAATATTCAAAGCGTAACAATATTTGCACAGCTGCCGCAAAATTTGTTTATCAGATGTGATAGTTCGAGGAGGGTATACCATGTGTTTCAACTCGCATTATTGGTCTTCGAAATTTCTGTATTAGATAGAATAACAAGATGATACTTCATTCGTTAAGCTCTCCGACACACAACGTAAATAATAATAATATTAATAATAAATATCATGCGTTTGACTTACATGCACGCGAACTATTTCGTAAAACAAAACAAAAAAAAAACAACTTTCTTTTGTGTGTCGAATATTAAACTCTTCCTGTGATGCAATACGTACTAAGCATGCGCGTAAATTTAGTCTGAGAAACTAGATGTATGTACACGTGCATGAACGGGGCGAACGACGTGAAGAATAAACGAAAAAAAAGTCTATAAAAATATCTATACGTTAAATAGCTATCTAAGTGTATTAGCTAGGGAGTTATCGAAATCGTAACTAGCCGGGATGAACAGATCTACATAAGTATATTTATTTAGCGGCAAGAGATCGTCAAAAAGTTTTTGGGTAATGATTGTGAATATTTTCATGTTGGTATTATATGAATAAAGTCTAAATCTATCGCAAGAGTCTCACAGATTGCATTTGAGGCAATAAAACTTAATGTTCGTGTGCTATATCAGATTGAGAGCATTGCTTTTAAGATAAACGATTGCCTAAACTCGAACGATTATTATACAATCATACATACGATAACTATGCCAGACTTTTTATCAAAATGTAAAAGTAAAAAATCATATAAATCGATTTTATGTCGCTGTACCCACGACACGTTCCCAGGAATCGTTTTACTATTTATTTACTAATATGTAAAATATGGGCGTAGTCCTCATAATTTATATATACATACATATATATATATCCAAATATATATATGCACTGAATTATAAAACCTGGAGATACCTTACGACTGGCTGGTTTCTTCAGTTGTGCGGTATCTTAAGCGTTTTCTATCAAATCTGTCGGTAAAATGCATACAGCAGATTCAAAAACAAAAGAGATGCTATAAATTTGTAGACTCCTTGAATGGTTTCGAATTTCGAATCGACTAAAAAAAAGGAACCATTGGGAGAGAAAGAAAAAAAATAAAGTGTACCCAAGTGCCGCCAAAATGTGAAGTTCATTTATTAACAGGAGAATTGTACACTGTGCTGCTTGTCTTCACGGGCGTCTCCGAATTGATTGTCGCGGACGCTACTAGATAATACTCTGTAAACAGAAAAAAGAAAAAAAACTATTTATTTCCGCGAGACGCGTTTCCGTTCAAGATATCTACGAAGATAATCAAAAGTACCATATTTTCCTGCTCGAATCTCCAGAGCCCAAATCACGTTCATAAGAAATCGTATAACGTCTTCCGTTACTTAGCATGGTACGGTCTCTCGTCGTAGAGGAACATTGAAGAAGAAAAAGAACTGTGACTCGGTTCATGGAAATGTCTCTAAGTTCGCTTCGTGATTTGCGTATCTCGGTTTGTTCTCAAGAACGAGGAAAAATGTTCCCGCTATCACAGGAGAAGTTCTTCTGTTGCAATTTGTGTATGCAATACGAACGAACATGCAATAATTCTATTGTATCACCTGTGATCCAAAGTGCAACAACAGCCGAGCGGTACATATACTGTGTTACATTTATAAGAGATTAATATGTGATCATTGTTAATTCTTGTTTCTTTTTTGTGTACACGCATTTTACTTATTTGTTATCGGTTTTTAGCTTTAACCATGATAAATATAAAGAATGTTATAATTTATACACATGTTTGAATACGATTTATTTTCTAGTACATGTCACATGTTTCTTCCGGGTCGGCAAAGCGTTCTCCGCGACTTGAGTTGATCGAATCGGTACCGTTCTTCTCCCCGATGCGTTTCGTTAAAAATGGGAATGATACAGGGGCGAGTATACGAGGCGTTTGCAAATTTACTAGCCAACTTTACTTGAGAGAAAAATGTATATAAAAATAACAAAACGCTCCATTTGAAATATTGGAGGTACATAGTGATCTTCACTTGCTCATCATTCACGAGAAGAATGCTGGCTAATAAATCCGCGAACATACTGCAGAAAGGAAAGGAGATGTTAATATATATATATGTAGGAACGCAATAGAATACTAAAAACTGCGTTACATTTATATTTCAAGCTTACAAACATCAACAACACAGTTCCATCTTTCGTTTTCGAGATTTCAGCTTCTCCCGATTGTTGCTCTCCTCTAACACACACAGTTGCCATGTTTTTTTTTTTTTTTTTTTGTTAACTATCTCCCAGTCATAATTAATTATCTACTTGTGTCCTGAGATGTAACGCAACGCAACGCAACAGATTTTCTATTCACACCTGTAAATATCGTTAAACAGCCACCGAATCCACCGAACGATCGCCGGGACGATGATCCATGAATCTTTGTCCACGGTGTTCAAGGACGAAACTATTGTACAGAGAGTACTAGTACTATTTCTACGAGACGATCTACAAACTTATATTGTCATTGTTTACGCATTGTACTCTGCGTGCGGAGAGAGAAAAACCTCTTGACAAACAACGTCGTGCTACAATTAGTATAAAACAATCATACACGCCCAGGACACAAGGCGTCTATTCTATTATAGATCAACCCTTTGCTGCTGCCTATCGCTCGCATAGTGATCGTTGGACGTTCGGCGGACATGTCGTTGACATGTTAACAAACTCGAACGCATGTCTTTAACACCGAAAGGGTTCATAACAATGATAACTTGTATCGAAACATTACGTTTAATAATATGTATCACATATAGGTATTTCGTATTTATTATATCAACAATAGGGGAGTTGAATTAAAAAAGGCTAGCTGATTCACTTATTACAAATTTATTTCCAGTGTCTACTCTTTATCTCTCTCTCTCTCTCTCTCTCTCTCTCTCTCTCTCTCTCTCTCTCTCTCTCTCTTTCTCTGCTCGATCGTTCATTGATTCTTGACCTAAATAAATTTCTTCCAATGTAAGTTTTATCGTAATTTCATTCTTAGAGACGGTTGGTAAAAATACCTCGCGGTGAAATCTTTCTCGATTTAAGTACGCTAATTTCGGAATGATCATTAGCACTTTGTGAAGCCCGCTTGCAGAAATACAAATGAATATACATATTAATATACGGATACCAAGACGTATTATAATTAACTGTAAATTAAATTTATTTATTGCGAGGTAACGAGATCCATATGCATTATTATTATTATTAATATTGCCGTAACATAATATCCTGTGTACAATGTGATTCATATATATATCAGGATAAAGCGTAACTTAAATATTGCAACACAATTCTAAACTGGTAAAGAATATTTTTTTATCTATATGTTATTTCTATGTCTAAATCTCAATGTTAGAATGACACTATGGGGTGCAAACTTCAGAAAAAACATCTATTAAACTAATAAAATATATATAACGATGCTACAGCGTCATTGGCGCTTTAAATAGTTCCTTTAACAATATTTATCATTAATATTATTTATTAAATCTTGTATTATCCTCAGGGTAATTATTCAACAATTTTTTATATTTTTCTTAACATAAACACAAATATACACTGTTATTTAACGTTAACAAAAAAGGGAACTTAAACTTCATCTTGTTATATTCCATTATACGAAATTTTATTCGTCCAAGTTCATGGAGGAATCATTTTGCAAATTGATAAATAAGAACTTCTTATATTTTTTGCTTTATTTCTATGATTTTATCAATATAACAAGCAGTCTGCAGGTATAGTGTTGTTTGACAACTAATCTCGAGTTTAAAATTTTAATATTTAAACACACGAAGGTTGCAGATAATCTCTAATAAAAAAAATAAGAAACACATGAAAGAGCAATATATATGTGCTGACTAAAAGGGACCCAAGCTTTCATGTGAATCAGTTTAATTAAAAAACTGAAAGAATCCGCAGCAAGGTTCGTTGTAGGTGTCAGAGGATGGACAAAGGAAAGAAAGAGACTGGCCACAGGTATGCACCGAAAGTGCACACAACCGGAAATCGTCCCAGCAGCCATACTGGTTACTTGTCGCTCTCGCCCGATGGGATCATTGACAGCCCTTTTAATTGAACTCTCTAATATTATTGATAACAAGTTTAATAATATGTACATGTACGATTAGACGCCGCCGTTTGTAAGCAGTACAATAAAGGCGTCTAAAAAACCTTGTGGAAATGAAGACGCCATCTAATAATGATCCGTAGTCGCTGTACCAAACACGTGCATTTAATATATATATGTATATATATATATATATATATATTAATTACTTCTTTTAATTATTGTAAGCTTTGAGCTTGGACGTTGCCCGCCCACACGTGTGTTAAATCTTACTATACACCGACGAACAATAGCAAATTCATTAATATTATTATTATTAATATTATTTATTTTTTTCTGTTTCCTTTTTAGAATACTTCCCCTGGTAAACGTGCTAACGGCCTTCGTGTCGAGAGCTCTCGCGAACCATGGATCGTTGATCGTGATCGTCGAGACCCGATAGAGGATCCCGTTGGATCCGTGATACACGCTCAGCATACGAGAAAAGCATACATGTACACGGTGGCCCGATAATCCTCGCGTCGATCGAACGCGATTCAAATTGCAACAACGGTCTCATATTTTGACTAGAATCTGGAGAATTATCATTAAGTCTTAACGAGCGCGCGACTGGGGGACGGATCACCGTGCGTCCATGAAGAACCTTATGAAACGAAAAAAAAACGAAACGAAAAGAACAGAAAAAAAGAGAAAGAAAAACGCGTTTCGAGGCTCGGCCGTGAGCACGTGTTACAGGCGGTTCCTTCTCGCTCGCGTCCTTAGGACCTTACGGTCCTAAGAAAGGGTCAAACGCGGTCGTCTTACAAAGCTTATACGCAAACTCGACGACAGATAAACGTCGATGGGCTAAAACACGCTAGCGTTTTCAACTGGCGAACGGGAGGAATGAAAAATTGGGCCGGGTTTCGGGGGCTGGACGATACATAAGGTCTCGAGGAACATTAAAACATCGTAAAATCACTTACACGCTATCGGTCAGGCTACCGTTGGAAAATCAAAAGATAAAGGAAAAGACCAGTTCTATTTCGGATTCAATACTGAATGTTCGCGATCCTACGAATCGTAATTATAGTCTTTTCGAACACTCTTGCGATCACGGGAACGAAAGTGGGCCTTACGCGCGACTCGCGACAGCGTCCCCATTTTAGGAATCGGTTGGACTCGGTGCTTTCAGGATTATCGCAATTAGGCTGCGGATTTAGTCCTCTTAACGAATGCACCACATTCTGAAATTTAGTACAATTCAACTATTACGTCAATTGAAGAATTTAGCAGATTTGAAACTCGGTGAGAATTGAAATAAGGATTAATGTATTATTTCTCCACTTTGGAGTTCAGTGGATCGTTTGATAAAGTATAAACATTTTTCTTTGATTTTTCTAGATTGTTGTAATAAAGATTGATGCACAGTCTAATCATGCTCTGAAAACACGAGAATCTTCTTGAATCTCTGTGGAACAGTTCAACGAAAATGGGAGACGCTATCGTCGACGGTGAACGTTGACGGAGAAACAACGACATTGTGCAAAACTGCGAAGCAACGCGCGAACACTGTTTAGATGCTTCAAACTGTGGGAGCTGTGTATAATATCTATATATACGTATAGAAATATATACATACATTGTATGGCAGGTTCGACTGCTGAAAACAATTCAGCATGCTCAACGAAAGAGGGCAACGGATGTCGAGTAAACGCAAGCGCGATCGTTAGAACACCTCGTCATTGACTTTCGAAGATTCTTGTCAATTGAGAATGCTACCCCCACCATATCACTTAAATATTTTTTCCCATAAATCATTTTTAATCTTCTATACTTGAGAATTTATTACACTTTATCAGGGTTGGAATTGAAACTGAAAAATTAATTTTAGTATTGATTTGGTAAAACATTACAATTTTTGTTAATATCACGAACTGAAACGTACTCGTCAAGTTTGCTTTTAAACCTCTGCAGCTTGAAACCGTTTAAACTTTTAAGAACATCGAGTCTAAGACGATAATTGAGACAACTTCACGAAGTCTTAAAGCAGCTGAACTTTAGTATGCACTTCCCTGTACCGCTACTTCAACCCTTACGTCATGACCCACTTTCAACTTCAGGGGAAAATTCTATTCTGTTCCAGAACTGGAACATCGTTGCTAATCTTCATGTTTTGTCAGATAATATTGTATCGTTTTACGTTTGCAAAGATTTTCGTTTTCAACGCAAAGGTGAAATTAATGGCGAGAGTTGGTACGATCACCCTGCAACGACTATACGTTGCCATCCGTTAGTTTTAAGTCCACTATTTTTCCGGGAGTTCGCACAATCAGGGTACCGCTCTTAGCCGTTAAAAATGTAAAATGTAAGACTACGTTAGCAGTTCGATACTCGTTAAGAACTAATTGCTGACTAGCAAAGAACAGGAGAAGTGGGCTATGCATATGTATGTACACAGTGAGGTGCGAAAGTATTCGTACAGCAAGCGTGAGAACAGATACTCTCTACGTCAACTATTGCAGTTTTATATTTTTATCTCGTCTCTCTTCAGCCTCAAATATTCAATTTCTCTAAATTATTTATTCATACAACAGCTACACTGTTTAAGTCGATCATAGGTCATTTCTATTCTCATTTCTGAAGTTCTGAGTCTTTGAAAAATAACAATTTTTGACTTAAGAAAATTTTTAGTTTTAATTAATAATAAAACTTTCTTCTAATAATTTTAACGAGTTGTGAATGGTACATTGATGTTTTCAAGCTTTTTTTAATCTCTCTATTGTGTTAAAGTACAAACTATCCAATTTTTTTTCATAAAATTCAGTCTACAGATTATTAAAATTTACAAGGAGACGATAATTTTTTAATTTTCACGCTTGCACTGTCCAAATAATTTCTATCCTCTCTGCATGCGTGGGCCTGGGTGTGTACAAGGAAAGACTCCACTGCTGATGTTCCTTTGGCAAAACGCAATCGCCACCGTTAACAGATCGGTCTTTGTTATCGCATTTCGCTAACAGAATGCCGCCTCAAAGTCTTTTCTTTCCGTTTTCGGGAGTCTGGGTGTGCGGGGACAAAATTTCGGTAGGCGTTTCGCTATTCTCTTTTCCTCTTTTTGTCTTTTCTTTTTTCTCAATTTGGCATTAGGCAGTCAAGGCGACGGCTACGTCGCTGGAAACAGTAAAGCACTGTTCTAGAATCTTTTTTCGTTTTTTTTTTCTCCGCTGAAAGTTTCTCATCGTTGCTAGATCAAAAAGGAAGAAGTCAAAAAAGTACGGTTTTGTTTTAGTGTTCTACCCTTACGCTAACAGTACAATGTTCTTCCCCCTGTGGAAAATCATCCCCGTTTTTCTCGCGTTTGCTCGCTCTCACTCACTCTTACTCGCTCTCACTCTGTTCCTAATCCTACGACAACGTTAACGTCAGTTCCTATCGTTTATCATTTTTCTCATGATATGGTTGTTAGGGTGCGAAGGCTGAAGGACAAGCTAGCCGGACTGTTGCTCGCAGTACGTTGTTCATTCCCTTTCTCTCTGGTCTCGACAACGCGAACGATTAACCCCTTGCATTACGATTTCATTTATGATTCCAGTTATGACTCCGAAGGTTATATATCGATAACAACAAAAGAGAATTTTATTCCACCTTAAAGGAAATTAATAATATACATATTTATTGGACTCTGTCCGAAATTCTCATCACGAATCTGACTCGATGTTATAGTGCAAGGGGTTACAACAAAACGATGACGCTCTGTAGGAACGCGTGTCGAAATGCGTTCATCAATTCTGTCGCGTCTTTTCGCGATAAAGAAACGTGCAACATCGTCACTCTCTTACGTTTCAACCACTTCTCTCTATGTACCTGAAAAGAGTCTTTGCTCTTCTCGCAACGCATTCTAAAGGCTTAACGATAACCGCGGTCGGGTATACTCTATTGAAGTATCGGGAATCAAGTTTCTAATAGGAATAACGTATTAAATAATAAAATCTGAAAATAGAGTATTTAAACTACAGCAGCCTGGGGCTAAAAGTCTATAAAATGGAATACAAAAAATACGTCGAAATCTTAAACGAGAAAAGGAGTATAATAACTAATGAGCTATTTTCTTCGTCGTATCGATTTCTATCTCCCGAAGGTTCGCATACTGTTTTCGTAATTCTCTTTTCGACGAACCTGTGTCTCTGAGTACGCGTATGTACTTCCGCGTGTGACTGTGTGGGTGTGTTAATGTCGGTCACTATCGGCGAACGTCACCGGCCTTGTTCACTAAATCGTGGTTTGTGCGCTAAGAGAAATGTTTGCCTGTATCACAGACTTCTTCGATAACACGTCGCCGGTTCGCGCCCCGTCTATCGCAGAACCGCGTTTTAATTAAATAAATAGATAATTTAACGAAAAGAACGTTCTCTCTCTCGTCGCTTTTGCGATCTAGACAAAGATCTATCTTAGCCGTACACCCGCTAGAAAATCACGTCCCGCTTCTGTCGATGTTTCTTTTTGAACAGTCCCTACGCAGACCGAGCAAATCTCTTTAGAAAATCTCTTACGACTGTCCGAACAATAACCAACGAAATCCGTGGACTCTGTTTTTACCATTAATAATTTCAATACGATATGTTCACCGTCTTTGTTTAGAAGTAATTATTCGCGCGTTCTCATATTCCACTTTTGTATAAAGCCGATAAACTGTTTCTCGAGAAACACAATTGCAGCAACGGAGGACAAGAAAACAACGAAAATACTCGGTACAGAATTGGCAGGATTTGGGATACTTGCCTGTGGTCAAGCTCCACCGTCCAGTTTTTTTTTCAAAGCGGAGAATCGTATCCTGAACTACGCGCGACGCTTGCTCTACTCGCTGAATTAGATTCTCTTTTTTTTTTAAATCTTTCTTTCGGTTTTCTTTCGTTTTAGGATTTGATGGTTATCGGGTTTGCGCGCAAGCTTAAGCTGATGAATCCTAATTGGCAATATCGATGAACACAAATAAACGGTAAAACGTGTGGCCTCTGACGGGTGCGGAGGAGGTTTACGTCGGGTTCGGAGACTGCTGTTGAGAACTGTACTCCAACAGGGCTATCGGGAACGTCTTGATGTGCGTTTGCCACTGCGCCGACAGTTGGAAGAATTTTACGCCGTACCACTCAGTACCGTCGATGCTCACTGCAAAAACAAGCACACAATATCGTTACAAAGCTATTTAAACGATCAGTAGGTATCTCTGGATCAAGGTAGACCCTGTTGATCTTCTTTTACGATCCACTAATTTTATCAAATAGAAAGAACACATTTCGAACAAATGTTTTGAACCCAGACATTCCCTTCAAAGTATACATTCTTATCAAACACCAAAGACTCATCGCTATCAGGGTCAATTAACTATGTTGAACGTAGAACTCACCTCTTAATGGAATGTTATGAGTTTTCGCGGAACAAATTAGTCGCGTGACGCCGTCGACCGTTTGACTCTTTGGCTCGTTTTCCTTCTCTTTTTCTTTCTTCTTGCCCAATCTCATTACTGTAAAAGTAGCAACGTTATGGGATGATATTACGTGAAAGAAAGCAAAAAGGAAGTAATCTGAAAACGTTCAAACATTCTTCATTAAGTAAATAATCGAACGTGGTGTCGCGTGTACGCACTTTTCTGTTTCTTCTCCTTAGTCGTGTAATTCATGGACAAATGGTTGCTAGGTGTTTCACCGAGCGACGGGAGTCTTTGAACATGAAGAGCCCTGAAGGCTTGTCTCAAGGTATTCTTGCCCTTTTCACCCTGGGTCTGCTTGCTCCAATAATCCAGTTGTAATTCGACCGGTTCCCAGCCTTCCCTCATCGGCTGACCAACGTTGGGACTACTTGGGGGTGTTAACCGACCTGGTGGAGGAATCGGTAGGCCAGGGGGTGGCAAAGATGGAGGAGAACCTGACATTGTTGCGTTGCTTTCGTCCAGGTCCACTGACGCTGAGGAACTGCTGTCTGGGCAGCCTACTCGCACGTCGTTTATAAACGGGATGAAGATTTGGCTGCTGTCGTCTGTCTCCCTGAACGGAGCATTAAATAGTATGCTATCAGCCCTTGTACAATACTTTTTAAAATGTAGATTTAGATTGTTAATCTTGTTCTTAAAGTTTTCTGAACTTAAGATAGCGATAAATGGTGGAAAAGATTGATTATATTATTACCTGTAGGTAACCATGGCTTCAGCGATTGGCAACAGCAAGGTCGTCCCAGAGACAGCCAAATACTCTGACACCCTAACCGCGCACTCGCTCGCACCCCCGCCCTCCCTGTCGAGCAGCTCCTTCCATTCTTCGCCGAAAAGCATCGAGTACTTCCCGTCTATCGAGCTGAGATACTTCGACAATGTGTTCGAACCCAAGGGCACGACCAAGAACTTGAGATAATTCTGCCAATCCGGCGGCCGAAAGCTCAGCAAATCCACGTAATGACGAAGCACAGCGTTCACGAAACCGTCTCCGCCGGCGATCACCACTTTGATCGGAGCTGGCGGCTTCGCAGAGCTATTGCAACTAGAAAAATAATAAATATTTTAATTATTTAATGAAAGACAACATTTCTCCAAACGTGTCGCATCGCAATCGTAATCTGGCTACGGTTTTGATCGATTTTTGCCCAGCCACAGTTATGCACAGACACTAGAATTCTCAGAGTGCGAGATTTCGTTAGTAGGAACAATAGTTACAATTTTTGTATTCGTGTGACCAAGCAGGTGAACGTGGCACGAATGTCTGCCGGAGAAGCTGTGGTTAGTACTCGATGGTTCCTTTCTTGAAGCCTCGTGGCAAGCAGAGCTCCACCTGGATCCGCTAACGACACCATTGATACCGCGTCTGGCAGGCTGTCATCGGGTAAAAAGCGGCTTAATTGCTCCACTAACGCTTTCCTTGGCTGGAACAGTGGACACATTTATCAATATCGGCTCGGGTATCGTTCAACGATAGACAATCGAGTTTCACGAAATAATTAAAAACATAAAACTGAAAAGACAAGGGAACGTTTTCAATAGAAAATCACACGCACAGTTTTTGTGAAATGATAGTCTATACATAGATTAGAGAGAGAGAATGGCTTCACAAGAAACTGTAGACAGTGCTCCATAGTTGTTTGACATACTCTTCCCACTAATTGTCCCGCTACCCCTTTCTCACCCCTACTGCACATATCAGATAAACACACGAAGAAAATCGATCTACGAAGGAAAACAAAAATTCTTTGGATAGTAAATTGAGAAATACACGGATCAACATTTTCAGTGATAAATTAGAAACTCTTGTGAAACATAGATGAATTTTTCTACGTTGTACTTCATCTATCTGGTAATTTATCACTGACACGTTCGCTTAGCTAAACACACAAACAGAGAATCTTGATCTACTAACTAAGGAAAACAAAAATTCTACAGACAATAAAATGAGAAATACACAGACTATAATTTTTCATTAATAAATTGTGGACTTTCTGAGCAACTAATATGGTAAATTACCAAGACCTACTTACCCTAGATTATACTAAACCAGGCTAAATATTCACAGCAGAAAGAGCACAATTCGATCTCGAATTAAAAGGAACAAGTAACACGCGTATTTAATGAACTCCGTTTGAAATGTTCGTGTTCAACCAGTCGAACTCGATGTTCTAAGTGGTCGGAACATAAAAATATACGAGTGCGCGTGTGTCAAATAACCGTGGAACACCGTAGCCTTTTCCCCCGGATAAACACGGGTGCATCTCGACAGAGGTACGCGCACGATGGAATATTTTCTGCAATTACGTGTATGCGTGTTCGTGGGTGTGAGTTGAGTATTCTACCTCGGAGCTATTCAAGTCGGCGGGCGGCTTCAAGTCTACGCTGAGGCTGTGCTTTTTAGACTTATTGCTACCCGGTGTGCCTCTATCGCGGGCAAAAAGTCTGGTCCTTTTGTCAGAGCCCTCGTTTTTATTGTGCTGCTCGGACTTGGGTGGAGAGCCCGGCACGTAATTCGGGGGATCGTTCGCCTCGTGATCCGTCCAATTTTCGGGATGCGAATCACTGTCCGCTCTTCGGGAGCTATCATCGCTTTGCCTATCCACGCCTCGCTCTGCAATGAAATTTCATTACTCTTCGGTGCAGTGCGCCGACCATCGGTGGGTTTCGCACCGCCGCAAGCTCGAGACCAACTCCCTTCAACTTCCTTCAATTCCCTTTCAATTCCCTCTAACTTCCTTCAATTATTTCTCAACCCCCCTAAACTTCCATCAACTCCCTTTCAACCCTGTTCAACTTCTTTCAATTATCTTTCAACCCCCCGTCAACTTCCTTCAATTCCCTTTGAACCCCCGTCAACTTCCTTCAATTCCCTTTGAACCCCCGTCAACTTCCTTCAATTCCCTTTGAACCCCCGTCAACTTCCTTCAATTCCCTTTGAACCCCCGTCAACTTCCTTCAATTCCCTTTCAACCCCCGTCAACTTCCTTCAATTCCCTTTCAACCCCCGTCAACTTCCTTCAATTGCCTTTGAACCCCCGTCAACTTCCTTCAATTCCCTTTCAACCTCGTCCAATTCCATTTCAACCCCTTCCAAACCTAGGTTCCCAAATCTCGAGTCATTTCTCTCGAGTATATTCTGAATTGCTATTTTTATTTTGAGATTTTACAAATTCAAATAGCTTCGCAGAGTTCAAAAAATGTTTTCTTCTACGTTCGTTTCACCGTGATCTCAGAAGTTGATCTGCGATTTTTTGTTGCGGTTTTACTGTACTTCAAGTATTGTGGTTCCCAATGTTTTTTAATTCGATTATATGTACAGACCTGAGAAGATAGACGTGAGCAGAGTAGAATAAAATTATGAAATAGGATCGGACTTTTTTTAGTTGGTTAAATGGTGACTTTTTTTTAGCATGAATGTCTAAGGTTAGATGCGAAAGTAGTATGTATAGTGCAGACTTTATACACTTAGAATTAATACTATTATAGAAAACACCATAATATTCATTAGTAATAATGGTATAAGGAATACAGCTTATTTCACAGATTATTTCAATATAAACTTATGCACAAACATATAATATATGTAGAATTGTACAGTTTTTTTAAGAGACATGCATAAAATTGTTTTAATTAGTGATTCTCCCGAACTAAAGTAACTGTAACAACAATAACACATAAAGACATCAAAGATCATGAAAAAATTATTTATTTAAATAAAAATTATATCTAAACAAGTACGAGATATTTATAAAGAAATTCTTACCTATTCGAATGACTACTGATACTAAGCTCGACTACATGATTAGTACAATTGATCTTTATCCTATAATTTAATGTTATTACCTTCTGTACAAAATCTTATTCCGATATAAAACATTCAACAACTGCATTAAGTAAAACGATTTCGTTTTTTAGATTGGTTTTGCACTAGTGGGAGACTAATTGACGCTAATTTATATACAAGCTAATCATTCTTCAATCGAATCGCTCCACGGAATTCTCAACAGTTCATTCGCTAAAGGTGGTCTCGAGCTTGCAGTTAGCAACGTGGATGACAACGTGTCAGCCTGTATCCCGGAGGAATCATAGGATGTCAAATCGGATCATAGTTTCCCAACATTTAGGCTCACTGTCCTATTTT
This sequence comes from Lasioglossum lativentre, assembly GCA_916610255.1. Lineage (NCBI taxonomy): Eukaryota > Metazoa > Arthropoda > Insecta > Hymenoptera > Halictidae > Lasioglossum > Lasioglossum lativentre. Next base: position 25,806,896 of record OU744357.1, on the reverse strand, counting down.
CAAAATAATTGTCCTTCGCTCCCTTCGAGAAATATATATTAACAATACTAATATTTTAATCTTAATCATCGTCCATTCCTCATTTCCTCAAAATCGATAATATGAAATTTGAGCGAGTATGTCAGTGAATTCTGTTTAAAAATTCTACCGAATAAAAATAAAACTGTTCGCATCCTTCGCAAGTGATAAAACGATGTGTCAGAAAATCTGCTTTCCAAGAAACAGCGAAAATTGTGTCAACTTGCCACGAGAGACGGACGACCGTTAAAAAGCCCGATCTCGGAAATGAAGAATATCAAATAAAAATTTCGATGCATTCTAAATCTGTTGAGCGCCTCCGTCGGGAAACTACAATCGCCACTAAAAAGTTCGAATTGTTACTAAAAACACAGCACACGCTCAGGTGTCTCACGGTTAGTCCCGGGCCACACGGAATGCAGAATGTGAACTTACTAAATCACCAATCAGGGTCAAACCGCCCTAGACAACACATTTGTGATCGACGCAGTCGGTTTTCAACATGGAAATAATCTACGATCGCATGATCAAACACGTTTCGCCGACTCGAGAAACGATCGAATCGTCGCATTCGGACGGCGTAGCACGGAAACGAGGTGTTAGTTCTAAAATTAGATACACAGTAATTGACAGTAATAAAGAGAGAGAGATATAAATATATATGTATATATATATGTAAATATATATATGTATATACAATATATATGTATAATATATGTACGTACGAGCAGATAGATAGAGACGGAAACAGAGAGAAGGCCAGCGGACAGGATTTCGAGTACGATTTATCAAACAAAACGCTACATACAGAGAAGATGCGGAATAGACATATTACATACACACACACACACGCACACACAAACATACAGAATATAGTCTCCTGCAGTTGCTTTGGGGTTCGATCGAGAACAGCGAATGAGCATCTAGAGCGACCAGAAAACTGTTGTTTTGTCGGCGAGGATGGAGCGAGAGTTTCCGTTCGTTGTCGCAGAAGCAATGACCAAAAAAAAAATGACTACAAGAGATCAGATGCTAAAGAAACATTTATTTTCCTCTCTTTCTCTCTCGCTGCAGCGGTTACATTCGTTGTGTGCGGAGTTTTACATCGTTTACAAGTACATACTGCCGATTGCTGGTCTGTTCGGGTGCGATGCAAGAACAACTGAAGTCTTCAAGCTTCGGAGAGAAAAGCGTGGCGTACCCTCGGACGGAGCCATTTATTTATTTATTTATTGGATAGCCGTTTATATTTGTTAATAGAATTTTATTTGCTTCTAATAAGATCGTTACTTGATCACCAAAAAATTGAAAACAAGTGAAGAAAAAAAGAATATATGTATTATAGGACAGTTTTCATGATTTTTCAAGTACATATGTACTTGCGATAATCTGACAAAAAATATTTTAAACAAAAGCTGATCAGTTTTCGATTGGCTATACATTCCAATAAAAAAAATGTTCGAAAATTTCTTTTTTAGTATTGTCAAGGCCACCTTCATTTTTTTAAATGGCACTTCAAAGTCATCCGAAGGTCATGGTAAACTAGATCGTTGAATTGGTCTTGACACGGGCTGTAATACTGTTAAGTCAAAAATACAAAGTGCCATTTAAAAAAATTACGGTGACCTTGACAATACTATAAAAAAAATGTTTTCCGAACTTTTTTTATCGCAATATATTGCCAATCGAAAACTGATCAACTTTTGTTGAAAAATGTTTTTTGTCAGATTATCGCAAGTACTTAAAAAATCGTGAAAACTGTTACGTGGGACACCCTGTATCTGCATACAGGGTGAGTCACCTAACGTTTGCACCTCAAATATCTTTGTTGTTTCTAAACATACGTAAAATATGGTAAGGCCAAAAAAAAAGTTTGTTTTTATGTCATTTTTTGGAGATATCAAGGTCACCTTGACTTTTTAAAATGGAACCACCCTTTTGTAAACACCTACAATGATAGTCTCTTTCATTAGGAATTCAGTGACTATAATTATTCCAAGGTCATTCAAGGTCACATACAGAGAAAACGTATAAGATTTAGAATATGAAAGCAGAATACGTTTATCACGGTTGAGATTTGTAGTAAATAGTAAACATACTATGGTCGTAGTTAAAGTAAATATACTAAGGTCCTTCAATGTAATTGTTAGTCGGCATTCTTATTTACTATCAGTACGTTTCCAAACGCGATTCCGCTATGTCTTATTCAATGACTGAAAAGTGTGATATGATCACGATTTACTGTGAATGTAGACAAAATGCAGTGCAGGCCCGATTACTTTATCAAGAAAGGTACCCCGAGCGAAACACTCCTTCTAGACAGAGCTTCATTAAGACGTACAGGTTGTTTCGAAGTACTGGAAGTGTACATGCAAGACAGCACAAACGGAAGAGTCCCACGACTAATGAAGACAATGAAATTAATATTTTAGCAGCTATAGCTGTCAATCCTCACGTGAGTACGAACAAAATTGTATATAAGTCAAATTAGCGTAATACGAATTCTGGCCGGACATCCGTTCCACATATCGCTCCATCAAGAATTGCACGGGAATGATTTTTTCAAAATAGAATTAACTTTTGTCAATGGGGATTGCTTCAAAATCATTCATTTTTTTCTAATGTCTTGTTTACAGACGAAACAACATTCACTAATCATGGCTCAATTAATCTACGGAACGCCCATTATTGGTCTGTGGATAATCCGCACTGGCTGCGAGAAATTGATCATCAAAGACAATGGAGCGTAAACGTGTGGTGTGGTATTTTGAACGACAAAGTAATTGGACCATATTTCGTTAACGGAATGATGACGGGACAGAAATACGCCCAATTTTTGCAAGAAGATCTGCCAATTTTGTTACAAGATGTCCCTTTACAAAATCGCTATGATATGTGGTACCAACATGACGGTTGTCCTGCTCATTATACACGAGTAGCAAGAGAAACGTTGGATTCTCGATTTCCAAACCGATGGATTGGACGAGGCGGAACTGTTTCATGGCCAGCACGTTGGTCTGATTTTAATCCACTGGATTTCTTTTTACGGGGGCTGCTAAAAGAGACCGTGTACATGGATGCTCCAACAACAGTTGAAGATACGCGTCAGCGTATCATCACAGCATGTACGAATATCACCTCGGATGTACTTATCAGAGTTCAACATTCCTTCAGAACTCGTTTACAACAATGTATCGACGTAGACGGCCATCATTTTGAACATTTATAAAATACAGGTATTCTGCTTCCATATTTTAGTTTTATAGGTTTTTTCTCCTTGACCTTGAATAACCTTGGAATAATTATAGTCACCGAATACCGAATGAAAGGGACTATCATTGTAGGTGTTTAAAAAAGGGTGGTTCCATTTAAAAAAGTCAAGGTGACCTTGATATCTCTAAAAAAATTACATAAAAACAAAATTTTTTTTGGCATCGTGTCAGCCCCATTGTACCATTCAACTTTGTCCTTACCATATTTTACGTATCTTTAGAAACAACAAAGATATTTGAGATGCAATCGTTAGGCGACTCACCCTGTATATGTATAGTTAGAACTATTTAGTAAAAAATTAATTATGAGAAAGATGAAAGAGATAAAAAAAATAGAATTTATTTACGTAGATCCCAAGGATCGAACCTCTGCTCTTTAGGGTTAAACATAAGTCAGAAATAGGTATCTAATCAATTAGATTGCGGATTTTATGCATTTATAATAATAAAATGAGTAGTTCCAACATAAAATAGAAGAAACATCAAAGGAATTTAATATTACCGGTAAATTATTAACAACATATATTAGAATGACTAAAAGAAGAAATTAATTTTTCAGTAACTCCCTTTTCTTGTGATTGATGCTGACAAATTTTATTTTGCATAAAGATCCACAGTCTACCAATTATTCACAAAAGAGAGGTTATTCCAATTTTAACGTATTAAAAAAACCGAACGTGAATTGGTGGGTCGAGAAAGATCGATTTTAACGAAGCGGGTCAATTTCGACCCGTCCGAGGGTAATGAATGTAGCAAATGCGATAGTACGGAATGCTTCGATTATCCTTGCATTCGGCTTCAACTAAAGAGTGATACTTACAAAAACGGACATCAAATCGTAAATTGCAAAGATCAACATTCGATCAGGCTCTACTTGCGAAACTACATTCGGGCACCTAATTACCGAATCTTTCGATCAACGCCAAGCTTCTGCCGACTAGCAGGAGTCATTCATGCGCTGGAGTTCCTTCTCCAATCTACAAAATTGCGTACAGACTGGATTGTATACATATATATACAGGGTGTCCCAAAAGTACTTCAACTCCGGGAAATGGGAGATTCTTGAGGTCATTTCAAGCGCCATTTTCCTTTTGCAAAATGTTGTCCGGGGCTTTGTTTAGGAGTTATTAACGAAAAACACGGACCAATCAGAGCGCGAGCTCGACACTCGGTGGCATGTTCAGCCAACCGCCTGCCGGCTCGCCGCGCTGAACGTGCCAGCGAGCGTCAAGCTCGCGCTCTGATTGGTCCGTGTTTTTCGTTAATAACTCCTAAACAAAGCCCCGGACAACATTTTGCAAAAGGAAAATGGCGCTTGAAATGACCTCAGGAACCTCCCATTGCCCGGAGTTGAAGTACTTTTGGGACACCCTGTATATCGATCGTTCCGTTCAGGTTGCAAGTGAGCAACTCAGCAGAGTATCTTGTACATACACATACGTTATAAGGAAAAGAATCGGAGATCCCGAAAGGCGAGATCTTAACTGAATCGCGGGCAACGCGTAACAGTTGCGTTGTTCGAATGAAACTTGAACGGTTTCGATGCTGTTGGGACACACGATACAGCGTCGACATCAACTCGATAAGTATAAAATATGGAATAGTACAGGGTAATCCACTTAACTTGGAAGCCGCGCGCGCGCGCGCGAAAACGAGCACGGACAGCAACACACCGTAACGTGTACACTGCCGGCCATAAGTATCGGGTCGTGAACTATGTCTTTGACTTGTTTTCGCCATATTTCGTGCTATTTACCACAATAAATTTACACTATGTTTCCTAGGCAATCGTGTTTATTTTCATCGTCTCAATTATCTTTTTCTATCGAGAGTTAGCCATTTATTTGTAATAAAAATCCTAGGATATGTATGTTGCAAAATATGTGTTTTCCATCTTTCTTGCCATACTTCTTGCTACCAAAATAAATGTACAATGTTTTCCATGATCCTTTTTATATTTAGAATTGACGATTTATTCCATGAATTATGTCTTTGGCTTTTGTTTCTAGAATCTTAATTTGTTTGCTTTTGCACATTCGACGTTAACAAAGCACGCGAACTGAATATTAAGAATACCGAGTTTCTAAAAACGTCTTTCAAAAACTATATATGGCAATTTAAAAGAAAAAATCATACTTCGTTCAAGAAGATCCTACAATTTTTGTCCTGAATCTTTTCTGGGATCTATCAGGCTCGAGCAAGCAAAGGCCGTCACGTGACCAAGAAACTGATTAAGAAAAGAATGAGTAGTATCATGCTAGATTTACGCAGCCATGCTCGCTTGGTGAGAAGCAAAGTCCTTAAAACGATCCAGCTAAATTATCCTTAAATCCTGCTACAAGAAAACACGACGTGTGTGTGTGTTTGTGTGTATGCATGTGTATGTGTAGATGTGTGTGTGCTGTGTATAGGTTTACATACCTGGCGTGGTGTGTCCGACACGATGTTTCTCTTTAGGTGGCTGACCTGCGCTCTGTTGACCTACGGCCGTCGCAGGATTGCATCCGGTTTCCTCGTTGGTTACTACTACCGAATCGTAACATGCAACAATGCAAAGCCAACCCACCAGACTTTCACTTAGTTAAAAAATATCTGGACCTGTACGGGCTACGAATCGTTTTTATCCGGATATCTTTTTTACTCTTAGCCGCCTAATCGCCTTCCGGCAAGTAATAACAATGCGACACCCTAATCAACGTTACGAGAGACAGAAACGACCATGGGGCTCTTCCTCTGGAAATGTCAATATTATAATGAAAACTCTACCGTTGGAGCGGATTTTTCGAGGTTTCGGGCGCAAGCTCGGTCCTTTCGCAACAATCATCCCTCTTTGCGAAGGGGTGAAACGACGCAATTATCGTTGGTAATCATTAGATTGTATGCATTTATGATAAAAATGAACAGGTCGAACACAAAACTAAAAAGACATTAGAAAAATTGAAGGTTATTATTACATTATCATCGAGTTTTTGATTAAAAGAGAAACCACATTTTTATTCAACGTCAACTTCTTAGAATTAACTGGGACAATTTTTATTTTTCACAAAGATCCGCGGTCTAGTTTCTAGTTAATTCGTCATCGAGCCCGTCAAAATGACGGATTTCAGATTCTTTACAATTCCTAAAGTTACAGAAATATTGGGTTGGCAAGAAAGTAATTTCGGTTTTCACTAATAGATGGCGTTATGTTTTGTTTAATTGACTTCTGGTGATGTTGCGCTTGTTTTCTTTCTGACATCTAATAACTGCATCTTTTAGGTTACTTGTGAAGAAAATTACACGTAATTTTGATTAAAATTGTTAGTTCTGTGTCAATTTGAACATGGAATGCAAAAACGAACATTATAGGCACATATTGCTTTTTTATTTCCGTAGAGGTAAAAAAGCTGCCGAGGCTCACAGAGATATATGTGAAGTTTATGGTGAGGATTGCTTAACAGAACGCACGTGCCAGAATTGGTTTAAAAAATTAAAAAAAAAATTAAAAATAAAAGAAAAACGGCCAGAATTGGCAAATCGCAAAGGAATCGTGTTCCACCATGACAATGTTAGGCCACACACATCTTTGGTAACACGGCAAAAGTTATTGGAGCTTGGTTGGGAAGTGATGTCACATCCACCATATAGCCCTGATATTGCACCATCAGATTACCATTTATTCCGAAGTTTACAAAACTCTTTGAATGGTAAAACATTCACTAATGATGATGATCTTGAAATCACACTTGGATCAGTTTTTCACCGAAAAGGATCAGAAGTTTTATGAGCGCGGAATTATGAAGCTACCAGAAAGATGGCAAAAGATCCTAGAACAAAATGGAAAATATTTTATTGATTAAAGTTCATTGTTTGATAAAAAAAATTGGATTTTATTTCACCTAAAAATACCGAAATTACTTTCTTGCCAACCCAATATTTTCTTAAGAAATTTTAACTTTTAATCCTTTTATTATCGTAAAGGAATATACCGCAGTCTCGTTAGGGCTCGGTAGTTATAGCGTTAAAAAATGTAAGAGAGTTAGTGGTAGTGTCTGCATCTTTATAAATGTTGCGGGCTCGGTGATGTCTACCATCTTTTTGTATTTGTTGGAGAAGTACTATTTCGTGCTGGTTATGATTTCTGCCTCGCTGAAGAGTTCCCTCAAGAGGACACAGCTTTTTCGGACTGCAATTTTTCCAAGTGGACATGGCTTGCACCCGAAATCCTCGACACTGAGATTTCTACTGGGAATAGTGGATCACGAGAATCGTCCCGGAAGTGTTGAAACGTTTCACTTTGAACGTTGGCTGCCATATATCGAACTCACACACATTCCTTCAATTCTAAAATACATTTAGAATCTTCTCACTCGTTGGTGCGACGTTCCCAACACGATTAATTTGGAAAAAAAAATTATTCACGAGTGAAATAGAGCACAACGAATTATTAAATATTGTTAGCCATATTGTACACATACAGTTAAAATAAAGTAAAGCTATCGATTACATGGCGAGAATGGTTTTTAGGTATGATTTCTATGAATTGTGGGATATCTGCACTATTTAAAAAAAATCGTGCCTATTATTTTGTCTCAACACGTCTTTTATGTTTACCAATGTTTCCAACGATTCCAGATTTTTATTCATAATCACGTTGATCTGTCTTGAAAAAAAAAAATGAATTTTCTTATTGCAGAGTGTGTTTATCTAAGAATTATTGGAAAATTGTTATTGCATATTTAAATATTTTCAGATTGATCCTCGTAACGTTTTCCTCTCGTCGAAGGGATGATCTTACAAGAGATTACTTTGATTTTTTAAATAATTGGGTAATTACGTGTTTCCTAGAATGAGTCGTTAATCAACGAAACAGACATATAAAAGTGCGGTATATGGGTGGAACATAACATAAGCCAGGTTACATGAGAACAAACATTACTTGTAACAAATAAATGCGAGATGGCGGGGATATTCGTTAAGGATATAATTAAACAGTTTCGATCAATAATATCGATATCGTTGAGTGGCGCAATGCGATGGAACATTTTCGGTAATTATTCCTTAACGTATAGCTCCTAATTGCGAGACGTTCGTCAAACGAAATGAATTTAAATTAAACGTATCGTAACATGAAGGATAAATTCGTTCGGATTTCCACACGATTTTGAACTTCTGCTAGAACGGTGCTCGTTAAAATACTTGTGAAAATTTCTCTTCTACGAAGTTTTTCAACATCATTGTAGCCTTATTAAATGACAGACATGGTTCTTGAGTCAACACGCTTTAATCATAAGAAAGTGATTCTCTGTGTACCAATTAATGTCCTGATACTATCGCGTGCTGCATATTACGATGATGATATTAACGACTACCAATTACGCGTGATGATACGTCATAAATCTTCATTAATCAAGGCTCGAAACGCAATTTGTAAACTACTCATGCACGATTTTAATAATACATTCCATAATTAAGACATTATCTTATACGGATTTCTTCATAATACGTACCCTTTCAATTTTAATTACTGTCACAGTTCAAAGAAAATAATGTTCAGAGTATGTTAGATGTAAAATTCGAACAATATTCACCTTTGACTTTTCGCATGTGTAGAAATCGATCCTCGCGAGGAACCAATTTAGAACCGTTTAAAAATTGATGGTTACTAAACGTCATCAAAATCCGAACGAATTTATTCATCAAACTGGCGGGGGGTATCGGAAAACTGCAACAGCCATATCATGCTGCATCACCAAGACGTCAACATTATGGCCGAAATCGTGAACGAACAAAATTACGAGGACGTGCACTTTCTACAAACGTGGATCCTACAAATCTTTCGAAGAGATTTATTCGTCCAATGGATAATCACTTTCATGTCAAAGATAGCTTATCCGACTATGCTGCAGGCTGGGTCGACTATATGTACAGTCACTGAAAATGTCAGAATCAGGAGCTTAAAAATGAATGGGTACATACCTCGTTTTGAATCATTCATCCTACTTCTTATAATCTTCAAACAAATATTCTCGAAAATAAAAATAGTGTATTTGAAATATTTCAATAGACATCATTTTATGAAAGGTATAATCGAAATCAATGTAAATTCCAATTAAACTGCAAATTTTTATGCATACTTTCATTTGCGTATTTCATCAAAATCTACAGAAACATTCTGCTTGTCGAAATTGCAAAATGTCTTACGTGAAAAATACTAATAATTTTCTAGAAAAATGCCTGCATTTCAGAAGATTGCAACAAAAGATCCGCACAGTTTAGTCGCGACAGACCCAGCCATCGGCATTGTTCATCAACGAGTTAACACGAGTTTGTAGAAAGTGTAATATTAAATTGCAAACTGTACTCTTTACTCTCTAGCAGAAGCGAGTCATGATACAATACTCTGTGAATATACGTAATACACCAGCATTCCTTACCGTGTACCTATAGAACAGAAGGGACATTTAGACCGGTAACACGGAGAAGGGGCCAATTGCATCGTTAATCTCTTATCACACGACGGTAACGCGTGTAACTGGTCGCAGGAAGCATTTTCCGAGATTTCCGTATCGAGATAGTCACGCGTTACGAAAATTCTAGGTACGGATGTACACGGACGTACGCGTGGATCCGTTCACTTACCGGAATGCGGAGGCGCGAGAAGGGAACGACTAGAGCTGAAGAAGGGACGCAGGGATGGCTTAGGCGTGCTGCTGACTGACATGGTATCCACATCTGGACCGCTATCGGACAGGTCTTCCAGCTCGTGGAACAGATCCTCGATCTCCATGTCTCCTCCTTCGAAAACACACCGTGTTCTCTTAAAACGTTTACCTTTTTCCGCCGGTGCTTCCAAAGGGATATAAAACTTAGCGAGCTTTTTAAACATCCTTGCATTCGTTATTTTTACCCGAAATTTTTTTTACGCGATAGCTTTAGCACCGTGTTACGTACAGAAAAAATGTCGGCAAGATCCTTTCATTAGTTACGTTTTGAAAAATTGTTCGATTCGTCGATTTTTCAGAACGGGGCAACCATTTTAACAATTGTTGAACTTTCACAATTTTTTGTATACACTCCTTTACGTTTCACTTTAACTTGAAAATTTTTTCTAAGACAGTTCTGTTATCGAGTTACATACACAAAAATTTTCAATGAAATCCGTGCATTATTATTGTTTTCAAAAATCAAAAAGTGTTCTTGACTTTTTAGAATTGTGATGCATAAAATCTTGAAATGTATAATAGCAATTAACCATAACATAAGAAGAGAACGATCATAAACAACAATTGCAAAAGCCACTTCGTTACCGCGCTATTTAAAAACATTTTTTATCCACGAAAAGACGCAGGGTTTTAAACATTTTGGAAGGCGTTTTTCGTAATTTTGAAATGTCTGCCCACTCGAATTTAATTTCGCCGTATCATAGTCGATGGTAATTTAATGACTAATTAATACGAGGTAGACCGACGTCCGTTAACGTCGGGTTTTCTAGTTATCGGAAACGGCAAACGGCGACATCCGGAGCGAACGTTAACGCGTTCAATCAATCGTCATTGAACAATCGCGGTTGCTGATTCGGCTTTAACCACATGTAACGAGTGAAAATTGGCTTGTATTACAAATTATTTAACGTTCTCGTTGAGGACGGATTTTACCTCTGATTACCTGCTCATTCTAATTAACTTGAGGCTAATTTACCGTGAGGTAGCTGTTGAAAATTACAAAAGGAACAATGCGTTCGCCGGCAGGCACGAAAGGATGTGCTTCACATTTTTAAATGTAAATCCGGTTCGCTGAATTATAAAAGGTATCGAAACGTTAGAGAAATCACATTTATATCCGAGCTATTTACCTGAAAGTTTCTGCCCGATCTCCTCTTGATCCTGATCTAGATCCTCGGATACCCTAAACCGTCGCTTCAGAAGGGCTATGAACTTCTGCTTTAAATTCCTTTGCTGCAACAGCGACAATCGTTCTATTAAACGCTGGAAATCATAGAAATGACACTTTTTTAATGGGATTTTTGCAAAGCTCAGCGGACATTCAGCGTTATAGAGTATCTCGCTATCCTATTGTTGTAAAAATGTAAAAAGAGATTTCGTGAAACATCGAGACTGACCAAAACGAACGTTCACACTGTTATGGTCGACGAACGCTGTGTACACAAGACGAGGCATAACAAAACGACTTCAAAGAGAATTCCGACTCTGCGCATAAAAATAGTAAAGTAAACTTTTAGCGAGTTTAGTAAACGCCTAATGTAAATTTTACCCCGTGTCCTGGGCACTGTGTTCCCAATGATTTTTACTGTTTACTGTCGTGTTTCTACGTCCGCTACAATTTCCGGGACAACACTAATTAGGCTTCTTCCACGGATTTAACCACGGATCTTAGAAGATTAGTCCTGCAAACTGTAGTTACAAACGTACAATATTCTTCAAACTAAAAAATTTTTAATCACGCCACAAAAGTGACGAACGTATTAAACCTATTCAGTTTAGACGAACGATACGTATAATTTGAATTATCTTATCCCAGAATAAGTATTATCTGAAGTACAATCCACCAGTTGGTCGCTGATAAATAAATTAATCAACACGTTGCGCTTCTTGTATCCGCTTGGGATAAGATATTTAAACTAATTCTTGGTACATACTGTGTTACCGTTAATAAGAAACTATTCAAAGAATATTATCACAGGATTGTCTCTATACTAAACAATAAGAAAGAACCAACAACAATAATTTACTTTACAAATTAACTAACTATTACAAAACCGACCTAAAATGTCAGAGTACAACAGAACTAGCCTCCCAATCTTCAATCAGCAGCATCATAAAACAATTTTAACCCTTAGCAGTCGGAGGCGACTCTGAGGCGCCATTGAAAATTGCTATGCCATTTTTAAACATATTGTTCAGAATATTATTTTTGTTCGTATTTAATAAACTACTAGACATTTACATATTACATGAGATATTATATCAGTTTCATATGCAAAAAATGTAAAAAAATTGTATAGAATGGAAATATTCTAGAACTGAAAAATCTTACGTTCTTGAGTTAAAATAGCTCCGACCGCAAAGGGTTAAGTATCCGAAGCATTGTAAAAAAATAAATAAAAATCGTCCAACAAATGTACCAGTGTGAACGGTATATCCTCGTTTGACTCAAAATGAATCAAAATGCTCGCTGACAAGTTCACCCGCCGCGAAGCGAAGACACGAAAGCGTACCAAAGCGGGACAGAATAAGTAACGGAAACGGAAGAGGATGGTGGATGGATGGATGTCCCAGGGAGAGAGAAGAAGCGTTTCTCGATCGGAGCGATCCGCTGGACACGATGAGGATGTAACAAAGCAGAACTAATTCGTTTCACGCACCCTGGCGTTCGCCGGAATCTTCGCTCGGCTCTTCCGCCTGTGCATCTCGAGTGTCGGCTCGCTGTCGCTGCCCTCCGCCTCGCCTTCCGAGCTGAATTCCTCTTCTTCATCGCTGTATTCTGGACAAAGTCTCTCGTTCGGGTCATTCATCAGTCTTTTGTCCTGGTCGACCGGCTGCGAGCTCAACGCCACCACGCTCACTCGAGCGATAGCCACGGAGTGGCCGGCGTACTTCTCGGCCTTGTAAGACACCAGCTCCAGCTCCAGGTCCATCTGCTTCTGCAGGACCTGTGCACGGAAATATCAATTTTCATTAACGTTCGCATCGATCCAGCATCTCGAATTTTTTTTTATAAAACTCTGCTGGTATTACAGGCGACATACATGGGTTGGAAATAATAATACAACAGTATTTTTTAACACTAAAGTGAAACACCTTGGAGAAGTGAGAAGATTGAATTTACTTAACACTAGATTGCCCAAGAAAGTCATTTTGACTGTTTGTTAATTTCAATTAGAAAAATAATTATGTATATAATGACACAATTTCTTAGAATTTTGTGACTTTTTGTACAACATATAAATGCGTTTATTAATAATTGTAGTTACCTCCCCTCTCCTTCATTTCCGGTATATATATGTGTGTTATACCTATATTGCCCAAAAGCAGTCATTTTGACTGTTTGGGAAATTTTAAATAATCAAATGACTTATTATTGAATTGAGTAAATTTCTTATATGACCAGTTCGGCTCTGTATTGAAATAACAGTTTTCATTTTTTTTCGATTATCGTCACATAATAACATACAAGTACATGATAAATGGGTAAACTTATCCTCCCGAACCCACAGATTTTCGGTTGTTACATATCTTATCCTGTAAATTTCGTCGAGAAAATACTAAATACGATGTTGAATTTTTTGTATTGTTAATATTTACTAATAATTTGTTATATAACTGTAAATAATATAAAAAATATTAAAAATTAATTTTAAACAAATTTCTTTACACATTAGTTATTCTTTCACAATGCAGTAATTTTGACTGCTTTTGGGCAATATAGGTATACATATACTAAGTTTCAGGCTTTCTAGTGTTAACCTTCAACTACCCGCGCTGGTGTAAAAGGTACACCATTATTTCAAAAAATTCTGTCGTATCACAGTGCGACTTCCCCCACCACTGCCGCTTCATGTAACCTACTCCCAATGTGTCCACTGAATGCACACGCAGTACATATTGTGCATTCTACATATAATACAATGATATATGTACTTAATCACACAGTGATACATATGGTGTACAAAATACACCGCGCGGGTAATTAAGTGAAAATTCAGGGCGCGGGTAGTTAAAGGTTAAACTTTGTATGGTTTTCATTATATGTAATATGTGCTTAAATGAAGAAGTCAATCCAGTCATTTCCTACGATAGTATTTTTATAATTTCAATAACTGTGAAATAGAAAACAGGTCATTTGACCGTGGTAGGTTTAGTGTTAAATACCTTGAATAATTTCGTTGTTTTATATAACACGGCGGTAGCTAACGAAACAAAACAACTGAAAGCTGAACCAAATACATTAGCGACCACCCGATAATCCCACGATAAGAGCTACCCGAATCATCCCATAACCCTGACCAGCAAGAATTTTCCTAAACCACACGTTGGTTCCAGGTATGCTGTGTTCATTATCGCTACCTAAACGATCTGAACCGGAATATAGCGGTTTAACGGTGGCGACGCTGTCGTCATGCTTTCGGTGCCTTTAACGGTCACTTATCAAAGGGTTGAGGCTTCGGTAGGGTGGTGTAAATACACACACATACATATTGTACATGGTTTCTATCGACTTACCTGAGCCATGTTGATGACTCCCTCGGCGAGGGTCTTGTAGCCAAGCATCGTGCGATTTTTATAGCGTTTCCGTCTCTGCAGCAGTATCAGTAGCTTGTTCCCATCCCTCTTGAGGAAATGGGGATACTGAAGAGCAAACTGCAGCTCGAGCTCGGTGTCCAGCATGCCACTGGGTGGTATAACCATCTCGTTCGAGCGCAGCGTCCTTTTCGAGCCGTGCATCTTCACGGCGATGCTGATCGATGTTAGATCGGAGCCTAATGGCCGTAGAATCACCAGCCGGGTCAGGGTCAGGGAGCACAGCCTGCAACACACGCGGACCTTTGACTTGAAATTTTCTCGTTAACGACGGATTTATTAGCTAATAGATTCGGCCCGGCGATACGGCCGCCAGACACGACATCGACGACTTAATTGGAAACTATGGCATTTCGCGCATTTGTTAGCCAAGCTGGTCTACGAGGATCAACCTGGTTCAAGAATTTAATCATCCTTGTCTTTTAGCTAACAACCATTTTTCCAAATTAATTTATTCCTGTTCGCATCGGTGGTAATGTAAGTACAGGTAGGTCCGACGACTCTTTTTATAGCAATCTTCTTTTCCTTCTGGTTTCGAAGAATTAATTGTGTACACGCATTTGTTGATTAACCTGGGTCAAGAATTTACCATCATTTTCGCTACAATAAAGACATTTTCCGGGAACACACTTGAAGGATACAGACTGATTATAGCTCTCGGCGATAAAGGCTTTTTGCACGATCAAATTTGAAGGATACAGACGGGTCTAATCGTCTAGGAATATCCTGTACACACATCAAGAGCAGAGGCGAATCTATATTTCATACGGCACGGCATTGCAGTGACGTCTTTAAACGAACATGATTGTTATCGTTGTCTACGGACTACCTGATCGATACCACAGTACCACCGTTTTTGCTTTGAGCTTCAATTCGGCCTCGTTTCTGAACCCGAGCGTCCCCGTTTCCCCCTCTCGTTCTCTCTCTCTCTCTCTCTCTCTCTCTCTCTCTCTCTCTCTCTCTCTCACACTCTCTGTCTGAAAAGTCTGCAGTTTTTGCATTTTCGATGAGCCTTTTTCAGCATTCATTTTCCCTGTACAAAGTACACACTCTACCTCGATCCGTCGGATCTTTAATTAACGACCATGTGCAAAACGGAAACCGGAAAACGACGCCAATATCCTCGGAAATTTCTTTCAAACCGGTATGGCTCGATTTATCTCGAACGAAATTCCATTTAGGCGAACCTAAATGATTTGATGTTTGATAGACGCATTCACGTTGCCGGATACGTTTTCATTTTGTAGAAAAATTCCACGTTTATCTTGTACAATGTTTTGAGAGTTGATATTCGGTAATTAACATTAACCCCTTGACCTACAATTAGCGAGAGAGACTCGTGGTAAGAAATTCCGGTCAAAAATAAGAAACGCTGACTCTCGCAGTACTTCGATCGTACCAAACGTAAAGAACAAGAGCCCGACTCGGGACAAACGTTGGTAAGCAACGCGAGTCACGCTCGCGGTTCAACTGTACTTGTTTATTGTGGCCCGCGTCACCGTGACGTAGCTCATAGGACAGGGGGTTAATCCCACACAGTTTAAGTAACGGATGAAGTACAAAAATTGTTAGGCGACACCTACTAGTTAATCTGCATTACTTTGCTTTTCAAATGTTCTTTTATGTCACACTACGGAATTTCAGCGGAAAGTTAGAACTTGTGGTTGCATTTCAGTTTTAATTCACGGCGGTCGCGCGTCAACATTGTGTGCCAGAAAATTCCATTTAATTTCAATTCCTTTGAGTTCGCCGGCGAGAATGCAAACTCATGCAAACTCCCACAGCAATCAGTACACGCTAAAACTGGAGCACACCGTGGACAACGCCAGGTAATTGAACCGATGCGTGAATAAAAGACGAGTGTCTATTTAAGCGGCGCAACGTGTTTCTTTCCACACGTGTGTGTGTGTGTGTGTGTTTGCGTGCGTGTATGGTGGTTCTAGGAAACAGTGACGTATCAGCACGAACGCACTGAATTCACCCTCTTTTGTCGTGCCCTGTCATCCATTATGCAATGTACTTCCTTTGCCCCGACGTCGCTGGTAAGTTTGTATTATTAGTCCGAATCGATCTTTCTTTTCCAAAGCGAGGGCTCATTGTGACCAATCGCAAACGAGTTCGGAACGAGTCCGGAACGTGAACCGAGGACAATGAGTGTTTGGACCAAGATTGAAGCACGAGGAAAGATTTAATCTTTCATGTCCGAGTCCACTAAGTGATCATTCAATGTTGAGTCTTAGCAAATTGGTAAATGCAAGTCAATTTTAGTAGGACGAAGTGTATGAGGAAAGATTTGATCTTTTATATTTGCGTACGCTAAGTGATTCTTGAATTGTCGATTCTTGGCAAATTGGTAAATGTAAGATAGATTATTTTGTGGTATTGGTGGGGGGGAGACGATGGGGGAATTATCTAAATTTTCGAGAGATTATATCAACGCGCATTAAACGATTATTAGTTTAAAGTTGCACGGGGTTGCACGGGGTTGCGACAGCCCCAAGTCCACTTAAGGGTTAATAGAGGACTTCTGTATATAGAATCTAAAATTTCGGAGGGTGAAGAGTAACTCTAGCCTCTACACTACAGTGACTCAGAGTACACAGGGTACGAGTGGCAACCCTTAACAAGTTAGGGTTTCACCCATGGAGCTATGGTTTACCGAATGATGAAGATAATTGTTTAGCTAATTCGATTAACGCTGTACTGTACCATTTTATTGGAAGCATTAAAATTTCTAAAAATATTTTTCTCACCCTCACGGGCTTTTTTTTTTGTTTAAGGGCGGTGCGGAATGCATTTAGGCACACCTGGAGGGCCTGACAGGTTGTTTGCAGCCACTCAATTTCAACGACATGTGTAAGATATATTTGCAGTGGCTGTTTCCTATCAAAGTTTCATGAAACGTGTCGCAATGCAAGGCCCAAGAGCGTTTCCATTCTGGAAAATCGATCGAAGCCTGCATTTGAACCAGAGGTTTATGACACGGCAATTACAGTACTGCCCGTTTAATAAGCGCAGGCTCCTTCCCGACGTGTCTGTTATCCGGGGAGTAAGGTGTCCTGAGAGTCGCCAGCTGTTGTCTCCCTTGGTTCGTTCGTTTCTCGAGTGCAATTAAGACGTGAGTCAGAGTGACGTGGAGAGAATGGCTCGAACCCGGTTCTACCATTTCTTGAGTAATAGCTCCGTGTTTTAGCAAAATTTGTCGTTCCAAAGTTGCTGCCCTTATCTTCTAACAAAGTTAACCAACCCTGAGAAATTTGTGATTCACAGGAATCCACAAAATAATCCAATTTGCCAAAGCTAATATAACAATCTGATTTGGCTAGTGGGATACATCGTACATCGCTCATAAACAATTGATTTTATAATTTCGAAATTTATGTGTCAAGAGTATCCACTCGATCATTGTCTTACCAGAACAGAAATCATAATCTTTCTGATAAGATATCTGTATACAAAGAAGAGTGTTTGTTTTTCAGAGTACGAGGTATGTAAACAGAGATAATAAAACTGCGTTCGATGAATAAATTTTTGCTGATTCAGCAAGGCCTATTATTGATCTTCCAGAATCAACACACCCAATAATAGCCACATTCAGAGACAAACCGAGGATTGCTGATCGAGAATATGCAGTTGCTAACAGCGCATTTTTGCGCACCGTTTAACAAAAGCCGGCGCGCGCGCGACACCTCCGGGCGAAATGACCAGATCCCCATGGCAGAAACCATCACTCCGCTGCGGGGCAGGAATCGATCTTCAGGGATCGATTTCAGGCGCATCGTCGTGTGCATCGTCGCGAAGAAATCAACTGTAAAATGCGTCCGCAAGTATCGACCAGTTCCTCTATCTTTCTCTCTCGGAGAGCGTATTCGCGAGCGATGTGTCGCATGAATCACCGAACCGCCGTCACAACTGATGAATGAGCTCCACACATCAAGTACCCAGGTGAGGCCTCCCCGCTCCTTAACTCCGGGCCCCCACCCCCGCACTCTTCAACACTGGCGGTGGCACGTGATTCGCGTACGCATCTTGACCTCGCTGCACCTCGATGCATCCCTCTGCGATGTCGCATGTCGTCGAGGTAATCCCCGGATTAACTGCATCGTTTTTTTCTCTCCTGGTCTCACTTTCGTGCCTGCACCAGAGGACCTTTTGCCTCTGGCGAGCTAATTCTTCTTGTTTCCCTTGCGGGTACCCCCATCTAGGGGGTCCCTAGAATACCCTAGTAATCTGGCCGAAACATGGGTTTGCGCGGGTACGGGTTTTCGTCCTTGTATGAGCATATTTTTCGCTGGACAAGGGCTCATTCGAAAGAGGAAGGTTAAATGAAGGGGGCGGCTCCAGCAAAAAATATGCTCGTATAAGGACGAAAACCCGTACCGCGCAAATCCATGTTGCGCCCAGATTTCTAGGGTGTTCTAGGGTATTCTAGGGACCCCCTAGAGGGGGTCCGACACATGTATTATAAGGATCTCTAGTACGTACATATATAGAAATCGTTGACCATTTTCACTAGCGAGAAAGTCCTGGACCTTAGACCATATATACCTATAGACCCGGTGCAGATAAGTCTGCCATGTTCCAAGATTAAACCGGCTAGCAGACGATTTATGTGGGCAAAGTGCTATAGTATGTTAAGAAATCGCAGTACCACGAAGCTGAAGTTGGAGAGGGGAAAGGGGAATCGTCATCGCATCTCATTCTGTATAAATATTTATGGAAACTGTAACTGTAATATACATATATACATGTATTTTATTTTATTACTCGTTCATTTTTACTTTACTCTTATTATTTTAAATATGGCTAACTCGTTTTGTCGATTATAATTTGGAAAAAGTTAAATTTTAATGTAGAAGTTGATAATATAAAATCTGTATTTACTTATTCACAACTTATTTTATTTAAAAAAAGAATAGTAAGAACAATATACATATACCGCAACAGCCAGGTGCTTCGTCTCATACACTATCCTCCATTTTGAATTATCTCGTTCCGTGACATGTGGGCACCAGATATTTTTTAATCTCGGAACACGGCATTGTATGCACATACTATACCTATGCCGGGTCTATAAGTATATATGGTCTAAGTCCTGGACCATGCAGCTTTCAACTCTCGCCAGTAGACGGCTACCGCCGATACTCTTTTCCTCGCAGTTACATTTGTCCACTCGTTAGCATAAAGAGGGTGCCAACACTCCTCAATGCAGATTCTAATCATAAAGGTACGAACTAGAGATCACGGTTTTGGACGTGTATTGAGGATACACGTATTCACGTGTACTAATATATATCCGTATTTTAATCCGTGTACATCTTTGTACACGGGTACTGAAGTAAACGTATACACGCATATCGAAACACACAGATAATACACGGGTTCACGTGTATCAAGCTACACGGATAATACACGGGTACCAATATTAATTTTATTAATAATAATAATACATTCGGTTGTGTGATATGTAAATTTGTTTACCTTTAATATAAAAACTTTAATTCACTGCAACTTTGTTAAAAAAATATACATTTTCTTTCACACATGTATCAAAATACACAAATAATACACGTGTACCCGTATATTCAAGTTCATGGTTATACGTGTATTATCCGTATATTTTGATACTCGTGTATCCGTGTATTAAATAGGATCCGGACTACTACACGGATATATTTAATTACACGTGTACACGTGTATTGAAAATGGGTATCTCTAGTACGAACACATTACTGTTACGTCACGTGCTATCGGTGTAACAAACACAGGAAATAATTAGAGGTGTGTGGGCCGTTCTTGGTATCGGTTACCTATTCGGCCTAGGCCAGAAAATATCGGGTTCCCGAGATTGTATACAAATATTCGTGCGTCCCGATAGTGTAGGATCACGCGTCATATTCGGCTCACAAGCAGAGTCATTAGACTTTGTCTACCGCTCTACCCTTCCCCTTCTACGACGCTATTCCCCCACGCTTCAGCCACGGGCCAGTCACGTGACGCGTTTCGTCTCTGTCGTGTCACGTGTCTACTAATCCGGTACCAGTGTCGCCAGTTGAGTCCGAATTTGGACTCATTTACTCCCCTACTTTTCCCCTTCCACTATCCCATTCCAGCACCACGTCCCACTCAATCCCCGTCGCGCATGCGCAACGTGTCACATATTACGACTCTGGCCATCAGAGAGGGGGTACCTGTATTCCCCTCGATTTTCTCGACCTGGCGACACCGTCCGGTACTGGCAGGGAGAGAAGGTAACTGGATCATTCCGTGCCGAATCGATCACTTTTTGCGGTCACCATCGCGGATTTTGTTCTAATTGAACTACGTTTTGGTCCATGTGAAATCAGGTGGGGGCGTTTAAGTCATCATAAAAATCGCAAATTTCGAAGGCCTGTCATTCCTAAAAAACTTCGAAACCGACAAAATGATGACTCAAACTCCCCTAACACATGGACTACAACATATTTAATTTAGAACAAAATCGACGATGGTAACCGCAAAAAGTAATCGATTCGGCATGACCCAACTTATTCCCCTCAATTCGAGTCAATTCTGAATTATTAATTATGAATTGATTGTACAACTTGCAAAAATTGTAAACCTCCCATCATCGTCATTGTAAATTGTGGTATGTATATGTAATAGGCCATCTAAAAATTTCTGGCACACAAACATCGCGGGAGAATTAAAAGAAGCAAAGTTATGAAAAACTACACTTTTTGCGATGAAAAACGCTGTATGTATAAACGTTCGCAGTCTGGCAATGACGAATGAGACGATCGTCGCACGCGAAGAGAATAATTTCTGCGCGGCAGCACTTCGATCGCCACGTCAGTGACCGATGCTCGACACTAAATTTTCTGTTCGGCGAGCGTCGCGTCGGCTACCGACGCGACCTATGGTACCGAATGTATCAAGTGGCAATTGATTGCGTAGCGCAAATGAAAGGGCGAGCAAAATTAGCTAGGCGCTTATCGCGTCGACACGCTCGCTGTCGACGCGCTCGATTTGTCAATGGCGCCGCGGGGATCATCGGCGACCGACAGCAATAAAATTAATTAATGCTGTCGACTCGACTCGACGGAACAACAATACTTGCAACTTTCCCGACGTTGATAATTATGCGACGCCGAAGCTACGATGTTCCGAAGATAAAAAGCTGGTGGAATTTTTTTCGCCGAAGTAAAGAATTAAAAATTGTAGCGGCAGGTCGTTCTACTTCCTTTACCCCATCGATATCAAGTATCCAAGTGTACAGGGTGTATAAAAAGTAATGGTCATCCGTCCTAGGGGTGATTCTACACCTCTGGATCGGTGGACATTTGCAAAGGAAACTTGCCGCAAAATTGTTTATAACAAAGAAAATTGTTGTTAAAGTTTTTTTTTACATCAACGTCTTCTACTCATCGACGAGAGAAAAAGTCTGAAAGGAGCCATATGTCGCAAACAAATAGTTATTGAGATATAAGCTATTAATGTTTTCGCAAAATTTGATTGTGTGGCAGTATACGTATAGACAAAAGCCGCCTACTACTACAGTCCACCCGACCGTGTCGATGAGACAGAACATGATCGTGTGCGTGCCTCGAGCCAAACGAAGTCTAGCGACGAATGTCCCTTTAAACTTTAGACTTTTTCTCTTCTCGATGAGTAGAAGGCGTTGATGTAAAAAAAAACTTTAACAACAATTTTCTTTGTTATAAACAATTTTGCGGCAAGTTTCCTTTGCAAATGTCCACCGATCCAGAGGTGTAGAATCACCCCTAGGACGGATGACCATTACTTTTTATACACCCTGTACAGAAGATTTTTCCTATCTCGTCTCCGCTGTAGATACTCATTCAACGTTCGAAGAAGATATGTATTCACCTCCACCGTGGATTTCCGTCGGAGAAACATAACTATTCGATATCAGGGTAGATTCGTGGAGGATATTCGTTAACGATGTTCGTGTCCTATCTTTTTTATCGGTCTCGTCGTGGCGATCGACGAACTATGGAAACGCAAGGCGCAGGGTCCACGATAAGCTTATCGGACCGTTTCGTGCGCAAGAGGGAAAAGATCGAGAGGAAAAAACCTGCCAGGGCTGTCTCTTTCTTTCGCTTCTATTCTGAAGGAGTATCTTCGTTATCGTGGATGTGAAAACTTCCATGACTCACGGGTTGGTTCCCCTCTCCCTCTTGATTCGTATCGCGAAAATCCAGTTCCAAACTAAATTTTCTGTTTACTCTGCGCCTTTATATCGCTCGCAGAACTCGCCCGGGCATACGGTCACGTGTTCCAATTAAACCAAATATTCAGCTACTTCGCCTCGCAAATGGTCGCCGTTTAATTCCCGAGTTCGCTGGTTTCGACAGCTGACGAATTTACCGGAAGGGAGAAGTTCTCGCGGCGAACTATCTCGGGATTATTTTACTTTCGTTCCAGTTATGTACTCTGGAAAGGATTAACCCTTTAGGATCCCCAAAAATAGGTACACCAAAAATTTTCCTCGTAGGTTTCACACCTAATACATACCTTCATACCTAAAATGTAACGAATACGCCATTGTGTACGCCGTTTTTTAATTTTTTCAAAATAGAAAGCTATTATTTACCGATAGTGAATTTTTAGAATATGAAAACAGTGAACACATTTTTTAAAAGATTATTGACATATGTATGATACAGAAATTAAGGGGCTGCGCGCACCCAACTACCACCACCACCCTTACCACTCACACATCGATAGATCCGTATATACGTATACGAAATACAAGGGCTTACGGCAACAGAAACTGACGCCTCCATATTGCAATTAGAAGTTCAGACCCGGTCGATTATGTTTCCTAAGAGTCCTGGCCAGGGTGAGTCAGAGCCCAAATTTCATATTTTTACGTTGTTGAAGAGTAATTTGCAATAATCGGCAGCGCTGACTTGTGACAAAAAGTATTCTGCCGATTATTACAATGTTGGATTCCGGGTTTGGAAATCGAGTACAACAATTTATAATAAAATCGAGAAGAGTTTTATTTAAGAATATACACGGTGGCGAGTTTAAGATACAACGATGTAACCTTTTGCACTGAAGTGTGCAAGAATAAGCTCTAACTCTGTTTCGACGGGCTGCTATATATATGTAGTTTTTGAGAGGAAAATGTGGAAGGGAGTAGAAAAGGTTTATTGTGGAAAGGATGACGTGAAAAGGGACAAAGTCTAAGGGTCTGTTTGGTCCTGATGATTCAAGGGTTTTGGCTGACGTGTCTATGGCATAGTTATCATGATGCGTTGGCGTTTGACTAAGACCTAGGGTTATCGGGTATACAACAACAAATTACTCTTCAACAATGTAAAAATATGAAATTTGGGCTCTGACTCACCCTGGCCAGGACTCTTAGGAAACATAATCGACCGGGTCCGAACTTCTAATTGCAATATTGAGGCGTCAGTTTCTTTTGCCGTAAACCCTTGCATTTCGTATACGTATATGCGGATCTATCGATGTGTGAGTGGTAAGGGTGGCGGTAGTTGGGTGCGCACAACCCTTTAATACTGTTCCGAGAACTGTATATACATTCCAGATCCCGTATCCGCGGGACCGTTACATTGTATTTCGCGGTACCTTTTTGTTTGGAATCAAAGATAGAGCCGCGGCCCTTTGAGTCCGCATAAAGACAATAAAGACATGAGCGACTCGGTTTCAAATGTTTCGACGAACTACCGAGCT
Source organism: Lasioglossum lativentre (assembly GCA_916610255.1). Lineage (NCBI taxonomy): Eukaryota > Metazoa > Arthropoda > Insecta > Hymenoptera > Halictidae > Lasioglossum > Lasioglossum lativentre. The sequence continues at coordinate 25,782,601 of OU744357.1, read as the reverse complement.
CAGTTAGTTGAAGCCTAGCTTTAGAAGAGAGAGTATCTTATAAATACCGTTTAAAAGATATCTGCCTTTTTTGATTTCAAAGTTACCTTGCTTCCCAAAAACCAACAAAGATCCTGTTGCATTATTTTCATTCCGCTGAAACGATCAAGAACAGAAATACCGATCCGCAGTATACTAATGGAGAGCACGCCTAACACGCCGGAATAAAAACAGCAAAATCGTTCGCAACAAAAACAGTAATGGAACACACGAAGATCCGCTAACGACGATAATTAAGTTCACAGTGCTGCAGAATATGAAAGTGCAAATTCGTGGAAGCGCGCGTTCTGCCTAATAAACGACATTAATTATGTAAGTTCGCGTTCATTTCATTAAAACGTCATGCCCGAGCGCGTCCAATCAGCGTAACTCGATGACGCATAAAGGTGTAACGAGTTCGCCGGCGTTGATTGGTGTTAAAACAATAATCCAGGTGCTGGTATAAACGGCGATCGGTCGTTAAACTAAACGCGGCGTAACACAACGCGCGATTGCAACGACCTTTACCGATCGCAGGCCGTCTGCCGATTGTTCGATCCGTCTGTGACCCATAACGTATCCGCGACACATATTCAATGACTCACCGAGGTAATTCGCACCGAAATCCGCCAATTATATCGACCATTTGCATAATACGTCGCAGCAGCAGCAGCAGCAATGGCGCGGCGGTCGCCAAAGTGGCCGGAGCCGTAATAACAGGTTTCGCGGTTAGGCCTAGTCCTCGTCAATTATGCAAGTACTTATGCCACCCGCAATAATCGTCGCATCGCCGTGGCAAGCTGCCTAATCACACAACCACCCGCTCTCGCGCGCTTGTGTCAAACCTATCCGAACCGATTAAATAGTTAATAAAACACCGGCTCGAGACCCACGCAAAACCTTGGATCTTTGTCCATTCGTTATCTCCGGGGAGCGAATGGGATGATCGATGGACGAGATAACAGCAACGCAATTTATCCATTGTCACACGGTCCGGGCATGAGAGACTCGTCCTTTTTTTCCAGAATGCTTTTATTAGTTAGCCGGAAAATTGCGAGCGCGACAGGATGCATTTTTATTCCCTGCGATCGGAGATTTCGGGTTTCGCAATCATTCGTGGCGTGCACCACGCATTTCTATTGTAGTTCGGTTCTGAAGCATCTTTATTGTATCGAGTTTCTAAAACGTTTTTATTTTATGTATCTTGTTTCGAAGCATTATTATACTACGTGTGTTGTCTTCAAAGCATTTTCATTCCTTTGTTTCTGAAGCACTTTTATTTGATCTTGTTTCTAAAGCATTTTTATTTTACCTCATTTGGAACCATTTTTTATGTTTTTAAGCAGAGTTGGGCAAAATTTTGATCTAAATAAAAATTACGAATAACGAATAAAAAAATTTTTATTCATTATTCGATTGTTCGCGTTTATTAGAGTTCGCAGTAGTTGCGGAAAGATTAATTCGAAGCCTCCGAATAAAAGATGAAAAAATTATTCGAAGTTCGAATAAAGCCACTTCGTATAAAAAAAATCATCTTTATTCGTCGGATAAATTCTGCTCGTCGAAATTTTTATTTAAATGAAAATTTTGCCCAACTCTGTTTTTAAGGCATTTTTCTTCGTCCCTCTTTTTAAAGCATTTCTGCCGGGAACCACGTCGCAACAATTAAAAATAACGACAGCCGATTAAGATAAGAAATTGCACGACTAGAAAGTTCTTAGCGTTCTTTCTCGCGACAATAAAGAACGGCGCGAAAACGTAAAAGCCGGCGTTTTAATTGACAAACAGCGAAATTTCGGGAAGGGTCGTCGCGAAATCGGTGTGTACAGAGTTTCTGCCGGCGTGATTCAAGGCCGTCTGTACGATGGCATTCTCCGGGTGCCGATCCTCTGCCAAAATGCTATCTAAAAGGAACTCGCATAATGACAAAGCCCAGCGCCTGTGTGTCGCCGGCTTCTACCGGCAGAAATAAACCAAACGATTCTATTTACTTGCGCAACACGTTAATTTAACTTTCAGCAAGTTAGCAGCTCTCTGCTCTAGGCGCACCCAAGGAAATGTTTTCTTTCCTTGTCTCGATTAGCAAAGACATTGTGTCCCTCGAGCGTGGAGGACCTTTTCCAATTACACACGATGAATCATGCGATCCGAACGATTCGTATCTTCGCCAGCGTTGATAGTGGGAGAGACTTATGGCTGGGGCCTTTGACAGTGTTTTCTTAAAGATTAGACCGCGGATCTCGAGGGTAAACAAAAATTTTTATAAAATGTGGGTTCAATAAAAATGTCTTTCCTCCTTCAACAGTTTTAATAAATTGGTCATAATTTTTCGCGTGAAACGAATCGCTCGATCAACATATTGCCAATCACGACCCGTTCAATGACGGTCGGTCGCAAAAAGATGTACTTTTCTTTCTTACAAATTTTCGGATTGCAAAAACGCTGCAGGTTGTATTCGAACGTAAATCTAATTAACACAGAGCGGTGCGAAGAAAATGAATGATCTGGTCTACGGGATAGAAATTTGCATTTCTACGAGTCCGTCACGAGTTTTAATTTCTCGGCGAATTACATAAATCTGAATTAGTTAGCAATAAATAGATAGTATCGCGCGTGATGATTGTATGAGCATATGATAAACAGAAAAAAACCACATAAAACATTAAAGAGATATTTTTGCAAAATCCTCATATATGTAAATGTCTAATGACCAGCATGTGTACGATTACTTAATATCTAAATCTAATAGCTGTTCTTGTCAGCGCTATTTAAAATTCAATTCCTGCAACGCGACTAAACATAGCACGTAAATATCAGCAAGAAATAGTTTCTCGAACGGAGATTGCTTAAATTATCCCCATTACTATTCTCTACCTGTTAACAGTATAATTTCTGCATCGCGTATCAGATGTTGCTAGTCCTCTATTAAATGATTCGTCGAATAATTATATTTGATAATCACACACACGGCCTGCCTATAATCATGGTGTATTTGCTCCGTGCAGTAAATAACGCGCATCGAACTGGTTTCACGCGAACTTCCGTTACATCGACTTCCACAGTTGCAATATTCAATGCAAACCGACGAGTCGCCTGTAATCCACGCTCGAGTTTCAAATTAGCATTCGCAGGAACACGCGACTTGCATTTTCGCGGGGCACAATACTAACAAATTAATATTGCACGCGGTGTTAATCTCGCAATTACTCGATGAACAGGACGAAAGAGGGGCGACTGTATAGAAATAATTATTACTTGATTACTGTTCTACTGTAAACTTCCCTCGAGCAATGTTTAATCTGACAAATTGGATCACTATTGTACAAATTATTCGCATATGAAATATTAAAGCGCTCCACGAAATTATTAAACTCTTTTTATCCTGGGAAATTAATAACATTAAATTTAATTTCCTGCTCGTGCAATTTCATTCAGTTAATATTAAATAGTTTGACGTCTCTTTTTCCGAGACAAAATATTTTAACGCTCTGAGGGTGATTATTATTTAACGCTAAACCTATCGAGCCTTAAAAGTAACTGGTACATGTTTCCCTTATAAGAATGACAAGATTTCTTTTATTTAGTGTTAAATAACTACTAAAGGTCAGTACATTTTTTTTCTCAGTAATTAGAAATCTTCTGTGATAAAAGCTGTTCCCAGAAAAATAAATACGTCATTTGCAAAACTTTTTGGGAAGAATCGTGGTCCAGTAAAGAGTTAAAAGACGGCAGCAGCATCTTATTTTCGAGACACGCACGAGCAGAACGTCTCGTAACATAAACATTGGCATCGCGGATGCGTCTTCCGCTGTCCTCCGCAATAGTAATCGCGGTTGCTACACATATACACAGAGAGACCGCGTGTGTGCGTTCGCAGAGCGAACTTCACAATGCATGTCGATCGGAAACACGAGAGACGCAGTGCGCGACGAAATGCACCTGTGCATCTCGAGGATTCGCGACGACGCGACCCGACGACGACGGTGTGTGCCACATCTATTGTACGCGCTCGTAAACAATGGCAGCGTGCGCTCTACTCGGCGTAAAGGACACAAAAATAGCACAGGCCGCTGTCGGCTTCTGCCAATTTCTTTGTAGAACCGACGAGATTTATCGCGACCGTCGGCAGAACGATTTTTAGAGTGTGCGCGATAAGACAACGCGAAGCTTCGTCACTCGTCGATTAAGCGACAGCGGTGAATGATTAACTTTGTTTTGGTCAGTCATTTTTTAAAATGCGACGAACTGGGTAGACTGCGAAGATTGACAAGATTGGGAAGAACGATGCGTCAGTGCAGGGCCATAAAAATCCATACCAAACAATGTGGAAGAAACAATAACACTATTTTACTTTCCTCCCTTTTTTAATTCGCTAGACTTCGCATTAACAATGAATTGATTCGCGATTTTCATTGTGTTTGTCAATAATGTCATCATGGTATGTAAAAAATTGTAAAATGTTCGGCAGAGTCACTTCACTAAAATGCATTAATTTTATTCATCCACCGTTTAGGAAATTGGAACAATTATATTTTGAGAATGTATATAAATAAATGTAAATAAATTGCATGTAAATTCTTGATGTTAGATTATCTGTTTCAGTAAGAAATGTTATAATTTAAAGGAAAGGTTTGATATATCGTGTGTGTGTGTGTGTATAGATGAGGTATTCGATGAATGCGAGTTGAGTAAGCGTTTGAATCTTTCTCTTGTTAAAGGATACTGATCTAAGACTATAAAAGGGAACTTTGAGAAATCCATGAGCCTTGAGAAATTTTAAGCATCTCATAAATTACTCATTTTTCAAGCAACCTCAAACCCTTAAACTGCGGAGACCGTTTAGATGCCGGAGCGATCTCGGTTACTTTCACGCTTGACAGGCTGTGAAAGAGGGACAGAATGATCCTCGTTCGGTACTTCAAAGCTCTTCGTGGCTGAGAATGGTGCAACAGCATAAAAATTTCAAATGAGCCGCGTAGCGGATAGAAATATGCGAACTTTACAATACAGAAAAATCAGCAATAATCGTACAAACAAAATAAAATAACACAAACTTAATTATACATATAAGAAATTACAGAAGATCTAATATGTATACAGAGTGGAAATTATAAAGCGTTACAGACGAATATCTCCGAAAATATTAATTATACGCAAAAATGTTTCAAATGAAAGTTGTCCAGTACCGAGGGGGACATCGTGTGGTGGGACTTTTATTTTTCTCGGTGGACACTCCAAGGTGAGGTGAAGGTCAACTTTCTTTATCTACCATCAAATAGTGCGTTTTAAGATAAGTTCAGTGACCTATGCCTCAAGGTCATTCAAGGTCAAACTTGCAGGGAAATGCAGAAAAGGTGTGATGGTTTCATTTGTATTTAGTTCGTGCCTTCGAACTGTCACACCAAAACAATAACATGTGTTCAATATCAGCATTACTTATGACAACACCAAAGTCATTATCAATTAAATGAAAACAAACATATTTATGTATAATTACTGTGCTCTTCTGCAAGATAGTCAGTTTACTTTCATTACTATTCGTGCCGAGGTATCCTTCGCTGAACGATAGGACTTAAATAAGTGGTGAAAATGGAAATGTATCAAAATGTTGAGCAAAGTTAGAGAATCATTTAAACAAAGAATTGTTAAGTGCATTGAAGTAAGAGGTAATCATTTTGAACATATACGAAACTAAAGTACAAATAAAACGATCACACCTTTTCTGCATTTCCCTGCAAGTTCGATCTTGAATTACCTTGAGTCATAGGTCATTGTACTCATCTTAAAACGCACTATTTGATGGTGGATAAGAAAACATATCATTCCATTTAAAAAAAGAAACTTGACCTTCACCTCACCTTGGAGTGTCACTATTTTTGCAGATATTCGTCTGTAACACGCTTTATAATTTCCATCCTGTACAATTGTTCCAAAATCATTCAAAGTATGTATTTTGTTCGAACGATGATCAACGAGATCCGCGATAGAGGAAATCGCAATATTCGAGAATCGTTTCGCGCAAATCACGGAAAATTGTGCCCGCGCAATTTAAGAAGAAACGAACAGTTATCGTTTCCAGCGGTTGAACTAACGATCAGGGAAAACGGTATTGGACAAAGGATCGCGGTACTTAACTGAAATTACATCCATTTACAGTTTCATGAGCTTAAAGGGGCGAGGACGCGTAACGTTTGGTTACTGTTACGCTTTCCGGATTGCGACATTTAAAGCGTCGCGTCGCGATCGACATTTCCGACAGGATTCGCGTGCAAAGCTTCTGCTGTGTGCGAACAATGCGAACCGGAGAGACTGTTCGCGGACCGTGGTGGAACGAATTCATGGTCGAAACGAGAGAATCGGCGACGAGAAAGTTTTGAGCCGCTCCGCGCGAGGAGAGCTAAGTTTACCGAATCGTTGGTTTCACTCTCAGTTTCTTTATTGTATACTGTGAATCCCGGACGCCGCCGCGTGCTTTCCATCGTACTTTCGAACAATCCACTTACTGCCTCTACTAATTAGTCAACACGGTTTGTTTGGAAGATCGATTTCAATTCTGTAATTTTCGTTCGGAGGCACTGAACGTGATTTTTCAAGAGACTGGTTAATTTATTCATTCTCTGAATGTTGCATGTTACACATTTTCAGCTGTTGTAAAATGTTTCTAAACTTCGTATCTTTATTATATTACCATTACTATGTTAATTTTAAATGAATGTATAAAATCAATGTATTTCTTGTATCAGACATTTCGATTGGACTCATAACATATGCGAACCTGATTCTAAATATTTAACCAGAGCGTCATTCGAGAAGAACGACATTTGTCAATAACAATTATTAACATCTCCACGCATTGCTAATATTTTCCCCGAGCCACGTCGTGAAACGTGACAGAATGTTCAACAAACTTTCTTCGCAGCATCGTCCGCATAGAAATCGGATGACCATTGCAATGGCGTAGAGATCAAGTTCGCTCCGATTTCTGAGCTGCGCCATTGCGCGTCGTCATTTGCAATGCAAATAGCAAACGAACATCGTGCTCGTCGATCCAGTGTCGATCATATGAATACTATCGCGCAAACGATGACACTTCCTCGATCAAGCAGCAAACAATCGAATTCCAGGAACGCATTGACTTGGACCAGTGCAAACACGCGCATTTCCAATCTACTTTATTTTTAAATCGTCTCGGTTGTGAGAGAACGCGTTCGGTTTACCTTGCCTCGATCTCGATCAGATCCAAACCGTGTTTGGCTTTGCTCGGTTTCGGCACGATTCGATTCAAACCGGCACAGGCTGATCGATAGCTGTCTAACTCCTGTCGCACCGAGAACAATCGACAACTGCGTTGAATAATAATTTGTTTATCGGTCGTCGATTTAATTTATTTTATTCACGATTTTCTCTCTAAAATAATTGCGCCTGAATATTAACGATCTCAAAGAATTTGCGCTTGTCTTGTTGATTTTGTTTTTATCTAGACGTCTTGCATCATTTTATTTTTAATCTAAATAGTGATTGGATAAATCAGGCAAAAATGTGCAATTGAGACGATAAACTTCATGAAACATAGTTTAATATTCGGCTTCGGAGCATCGTTCAATGAATAAAATAGCAGACGTTCCTTTGAACATGAAAAAAAGTTTTAAATTGATGAGACAGTGAACATTTACTTTACCACCGAATGTTGTATAAAGTTTGATCAAAGCTGCAATTTATCAAAAACGTTTAACTAAACGTAACTCACTTTTTCCCTGTCGTCGCAGCTCCGGCGAAATTAATATTTCAGAGATGGTAAATGGGCGTACAAACCTGCAAAGAGAAGAAATGTAATGAAATCTCCGTATAAATCGTTTGTTTAATTATTCCTCCAATCGCTCATCCAGTTCGATAATTTATTATATTCTCTTGTTTTATCCTTATGGATTTTTTTACGGAGTAATCAATTTAATTTCTGCACAGTCTTTCTATTTATCAGCATACAAGAGTAAGGACCAGAATACATCACAGTGATTTGAAACAGATTAATTTGGACCAGAAATGACGCGAGATCGAGGGGATCACGAGGAAAAGATCTTCGCCACGGTCGATCTTGCGACGCGCACTTCGCTAAATTGCCAGCTGGCGACCGCTAGATAAAGGCAGGAAGTGAAACGCGAACAGCGTTCGTTTAATTTTTGCATTTTTTCATGGGCGACCGACGAGCCTGTCCCTCGTTACCGAACAATCATCGACTGCGTAACAATCGTTGTTTGTTGCGCAACTGCAATTACACGTATCGGTCATTATGAAAGCCTTCTATGTTAAACATCTCGAAAGATCGAACCTTTGCTTGCCTACATAATTGTATTCAAGTTAGTATTAAAACTGTTTGATAAAAAAAATCTAGTCGGAATAAAAATGTTTAAAACAGAACGAGGTTTCTACGAAATCTCATACTTTCGGAATTGATGTTTCGTTGTCACGGAAAATAAGTAGGAAATATCCCGAGATGAAAATATGAAAGTTTAAATAAAGCCTAGCATCCATCTGTTCCGCTCCGGTGGCTTCTCAGCCGCCGTATTTTCATCCCTTATTTTATTAAACTTATTATTCACCGTCCTCGACCGTGTAACTACTTCATCCGCCCCTTTTCCTCTTAACGCTCCCACTGTTTCCAATTTATTCATTGAACATCGTCGACGATTCCGATCGATGCATCTGGCGATGGCAGAAAATAGATTGCATTTAAAAATAACGAAGCACGGCTCCGTCCAAGGAATCGCAGTTTTTTAATCGTCTGCGCGAGAATATCGCGAGCACGTCGATCTCGTGTTTTAATAAGGCTTCGCTTGTCAGCGATTTCAATATATTCGAGGAAATCGCGATTTATTATTTTTGTCCGGTGAATGGAGACAGACGGAATCGATTCCACGTTACGTCAACGGCCAAAGACGCTTATTTCTTCGCGGTTCTATAGCCCTGCTCCACCCTCTAATCGAGCTTTGTCGACCTTTTTGCAATCCTCTTTTGCTTCTACGCTCGTCCACGAAATTATTGGCTCGCCAACACTTCTGCTCGGTGTGTTACTTGTAGGCTTTTGCGTCACGTAAATGAATTATGACGGACAGAAACGAGTCACGCTCGTTTCCACTAACACGGAATACACCTACTTCGACCAGCAGAAAAAAAACCGTCGACATCAATGCTAACTATTTGTTTTTCCGCATAAGTTTTTATTAGTTTTGTACGATCTCTTAGTTGCTCGTGAAATTTTAATATGTATCGTGCAGATATTGTGTGGATATGTGAGATTGAGAAAGAAACATAGTGAGTGAGGGACGAAATGTATGAAGTGAATTTGGTTGAACGAAATACAGGAATGAGTGTGCATGGAATAAAGAAATGAGTGAGCATGGATAAAGAAATGAGTGTGCATGGAGATAAAGAAATGGGTGTGCATGAGGGAACGTATCGTTTAGAGAATCTGTCAGTCGTTGTTTGCCAGTCGATCATTGAACATCGTTTGTATTACATTTAATATGTTTTATTAAATACATGGTTCGTTTATAAAGATTGATAACTCCATTCATTGCTTGAACAAAAATAATTTGTCGAATTAAGCTTCGAAACCTCAATTTTTTCGAAAGATTCTGGGTAAAACCTATTTTCTCAACATAATTTTCATCAACATTTACTATACTAAAATTATAGCACAACATATTCTAGTTTGAGATAATACAATAAAATGTCGACTACGATTTGAACATAAAATAAAATGTCCAATATGATCGAAACGATCCCAGAAACATCAAAAATCGATCATTTTGAGACCACAATTAGGAAAAAGTTAGCATCCAATTAACATTCTCCGACTCGCACTGCAAGTTGGCGAATATCTACAACTCGTATGGAAATTTCGAAATTTAACTTTAAAATATCCGGAAAAAATATATGTCATAGTTAAACAAATGCCAGTCGTACAAAAAGTTTTCATGCTTAATCGTAGCCTCTGCGAAGCACCCGAACGAACGCGCGTGACGCACTGTATATGAATTATTATCGGAAGTGAATTCATTTAAATTTTATTAAATTGATGTATGCGTGACACAATGTTTGATACAAGTTAGCATCGCAGGACGTTGTTGACGGAAATTGTCGCCGGCGGATTGTTTGCTTTCGTTTTCTGGATGTTCCACTTGACGATGGTAAAGCATTGTTGGCTGTAATCCAGACAAATAGGCATCAAACTGTAGAATAAATTACAGAAGTTATGGAAGTTCAGCGTGTAACTGTGTTAAGAAAACTTTGTACACTTGAAATTGAGGGTGTAGTCTGACATTATTCGGAACACGCTTTGTTATCTGGAACGGAACTTTCGTCATTGTTCAATAAAGCTGCTCGAAATCTCACTCTTTGATCTTTTCATTTAATCATACGAATTCGTACAATACAATAGCTAGATTTATTCTGAAAATAGTTTAGGATATCCATTTTATTTTCAAAGCAATTTTTATGTATTTTCAATGGAATCTTGGTATGTATTTAAGCTGTAGTTTAAATGTGTAATTTTTAAATATATTATGAGTAGTCTGAGAATTTTATACAGGGTGAGGCGCCTGAAACAGGCCACCTGAATAACTCGGCTGCTATTGGTGTTAAAAATTAGTAGCTTTTTTGTAGGTGGACGCGTAAAGGACATATGAAGGTCAACTTCATATTTTTAAATGGAATGGTATGTTTTTTTACGTACTACAATCGGGTAGATGATAAAAGCATTCACAGAATTCAAAAACGCTATTGTATTATTTTCAACTCACTAAAATTATTCAAGAATTTTGTATGTTGCAATCAATGCAGACAATTATTGTTTAAAAATCCACAGTCTAACCGATAAAGTACAATCGCTAAATCAATTTAAAAAATAATTTCCAGACCCAATTTCATTTCCAAAATAATTTATACCTATCCAAGTTCGTACTTGCAATGTAAAATTGTATGTTCGATAGAACACAATCGTTAAATCCACTTCGAAAAGATTTACAGAGGCCATTTCGCTCAGGAGCCCTCGCAATGAAAATCCAGGCTTCCGACCGGTGGGCCAAAAATCATTTTTAAAACTCATCCTTCGGGAAAGAATTGCGTTTTATCCGTAGATGCAGACGTGAAACGAATTGACACAATTTCCCGCGGCACTCCGTGGCGGTGGAGCAATTTGCCCGTGGATAGAGCGCGCGCACGCATATGGAAATTCAATTTTCGTGACCACGTGGGGCATCCACCGTTTAAGTTCTGAAATTGCTTCCGGAACGGTGGACATCGATGAAATTTCTTCCACTCGAATGTACGGTCTAACGACCGATATATACTGCATACATCGCGCGTTTTGCTCGATAGAAATTCGGTTTCACCGTGACAAGAATGAGAAACGAGCCTCGCGACTTCTCGTGACGAGCCGCAATACCGTACGAAATCGTTAAGACAACATTTTTCGGTTTTCCCTCCTTGGAAACAGACGCTTACGGAGCAACGACCATGAACCCTAAAATACGAGGAACGAGCCTGCTCTAAATCATGTTCAAGAACCACTGTCAAGGACAACTCTTCCGCTCGCGAGGCTCGCTGGTGGAATCCATTTTTAAACACGCGACTTGAAATTGCACACACGTGAAATATCAGAATAAGACAATTATATTTATTGGAAATACTGTACAACTGTCATTACAATGTCATTAATTTTTCAGATATTTGCCATGTTACTCACTTCCATTTATTTTTTAGGCATTTACAATTTCTTCCATCGTCAGTCTTCGGAATAAATGGTATTACTTTTTCTTGGTTCCATTAATTTCAATAACGTCGACCTTTATTTCTTGTCTGAAATGAGCATTGTATTTGACGCATTGTTTTTTATCCTTACATATTAGCCTAAAAAATGCATACCACTATTTCTTATCTTCATTAATTCACGTTTAATGAAACGACGTTTCATGCAACCACGAAGACAATCTGTGGCAGTTACTATTTTTAATAACGATGATAATTAATTCCTTAATGAGATCCTCTTTTCATAAACGTCGTACCAAGGATGAGATGAGAGATTATAAGTATCGCCGTAAAACGCGACAGAAGTTTTCATTAAGCAACGAGAAGCTTTTTCATGGAGGATAAAGCTGACTGCGATAGAGGCTATGAAACACGGAAAGGATATCGAGTACATAAAACGTGGAAACCACTGAATCGAACGGCGAAGAGTGGATGACGCGTCTCTTCGCGTTACTATGCACATGGAGTCTGGAAAGAATGATCGTCTCTCTTCCGTCGTTTATGACTCACTGTTCGACTATCTGGTGCGTCTAACGTAGGTGGAGAGGAGACCAGATGGCAGGGTGAACGAGTAAAGCTGGCTTCACACTAGACGTCAAGGAACTTTCGTATAATGATCCCTTTACTATCTTTAGAATCGTAGGATAAAATTTATGTTAGACTATAGTCTACGAAGTAGACGTTCCAAGGCGTCCGAGCAAAGACTTTTTAAGTTATTTAACACTCTGTGGATTCCTCTTCGAGTTTTAGTACGGGGCGATTTCAAATTGTTAGTTCTATACATATGTGGCTTCTATAAAAAATAATGAAATTCATGCGAGGCAGCTGTTTAAAAAATAGCGATACCAGGTGTGCTCAAGAAAGGATTTTCTAGCTGTTCTACGCTTGGCACATTCAAGTGTAAGATTAAAGTCACGATTTCTTCTAATACTATTTATATTTACGCTTTTAGTAAAAACTATTTATTTATCAGAGATAGTGTTCATGGTTAAAGATAAATATAGTTTATAAATAGTGTAGATTAGATATTAGGTAATAATAGATTAGATATTATTGTAAAATCCAAGAAAAAAGGATCACACATTTCGTAATGCAAATAAACTTTAACAACTGTAAAAGTTCTTACGAAAAAGACTCTTTTAGAAATCGTATTTTTACGATTATCATATTTTTGGATTCCAAAAATACCGCGGTAAAAATTATAAAAATTAAAATTACATCGTATTTCTCAGATTCTCAGAAAAATTATAAAATTTATATTATTGTTGCAAGAGAGGATTTGTTATTTTCGCGAGCCAAACAATTTGGGATCTTAATGGTGGCTGGGGTGTTGCAGATGCGGAAGACTCCCACTATCAGGCATACTGTCCTTCGACAACCAACGTCATCAAGTGGTCCGCATACCTGCATATATCGAGGTCGCAGCGGAGAAAGAATATATTCGAATCGGGGACACTTTCCCTGGTCGACTTTCCCAGGGAAAGCCAACGATCCCGCAAGGGTGAGAATCGATAACGGGGTGCATCGATTGCAAACACGAGTCGCAACTTCTAATCTCGTAACAACCGCTTTAACATATCCAAATTAAAACTAAAATTCAATTGGTATTATAATACAGTGGACATTTTGTTTGCATAGAAATTTTCTATAATCCAGACAAAGTTTTTATATTCTACAGGGTGTCCCAAAATGTCTTCAACTCCCGGAAATGGGAGGTTCCTGAGGTCATTTCAAGCGCCATTTTCCTTTTGCAAAATGTAGTCCGCGGCTTTGTTTAGGAGTTATTAACGAAAAACACGGACCAATCAGAGCGCGAGCTAGACGCTCGTTGGCATGTTCAGCCAACCGTCTGCCGGCTCGCCGCGCTGAACGTGCCAGCAAGCGTCTGCCTCGCGCTCTGATTGGTCCGTGTTTTTCGTTAATAACTCCCAAACGAAGCCTCGGACAACATTTTGCAAAAGGAAAATGGCGCTTGAAATGACCTCAGGAACCTCCCATTTCCACGAGTTGAAGACATTTTGGGACACCCTGTATACAAATACGTAGCTTACTCGTTACTTTCGACCCGCAAAGGCTGTTTTCGATTGAAAATAAAATTCTCTTTGCTCCCAGTTCGTAAAATTCGTCAGCAAAAATACAAGACGCAACCACACCTTCGGTATAATAATCGCGAGACGCAACAAAGAAATTGAAGTAAGAGAATGGCGAGGAGAAAGGGAAACACCGAAGACTGCCAATAAAGTTTAAGCGCAAGAAGTCGACGTTCGATAATACCGCTACCGAGAAACCGCGAAAGGTCAACGCGCGAATATCGTTGCGTCACGTCAGAAATAGAGTGTGTAGATAAGGTAAATATACCTGTGGTGCTGTGTCACCGTTACATCGTGCCACGTAAGTGAACTTTCATTCTTCCGAATGAGTTTCATTGTCTTCCCCACCCCCGTTCGAACGGGTTCCAATCACCCATAACAAGAAGAGGCACACAAGGATAGGCGCGGACATAGTGTGTTGAAGAAGTGAGCGGATCGGACATAATCAAGATCATTCCCAAGATGAAAGCGTTTAAAGGGAGAAGAGAGAGAGAGAGATAGAGCAGAAAGGTCAAGTGCTGATCAACAGATTGACTTTCGACATCAGTTCCTACGGCGACTGTAATTTGCATTGAATATTTCACCTTGTACTTGCCTCCGCTTCCGACAGAGCCCGGCTCGTTGCACTTGCACACTTGCAATTGCTACCGCCTTCCAGCCAATTATTGTTGCCCGTTTGGTTAACCCCGGGGGCGGGTCACCTTGACTTATTCTCGAAATCTACTTAAATCTACTCGTTCCACCAGCATTCTACTTTGGATAATTATGAGCAGACATTTTATGAATTTTTAATCATAAATAATTATTATTTGTATATAGTTTTTGATAAAAATTGATCATACGTAGATATTGAAATGCGTACCGAGGAACGAAGTATAATATCGGAGTGGTATTAAAGGGAAGCAGTTTGCGGATTGGGAAATGGCGCGAAATTTGATGGGATCACTCGACTGATAGGATAATGTTATTACATCCGGTTCGCAATTGCGTGCATCCGTTCTGCGATCAGTGATTTCTGTTCTGATCCGGATATCCGAACCGCAGAGACTGGTGTTTCTGATTTCTGCTGTTAAAACAGGGTGTTTCTTATCGAAGTCAAATACATATCAGAGACACGATTTAGGTACAATTCGAACCAATTCGTATCGGTTCAAATCGGTTCTGATAAGAGGTCATCATCGTCAGCTTAAACCGGAAGCTTTTAACCGCAAATCGGATGGAACTACGTCGAACCGCAAACCAGATACGGTGACTTTATCTTATCAGATGATGAACCGATTAGATATCGCATTCGTTAATTGCGCTTCTGCTGCGCAATAAAAATCAATTATATTAGAAGATGATTTGAATTTAAACTTTGATGAAAAAAACTTTTGGTATTATATTTTTATCCCACCATTTCCCGTTGCAACACACAAAAACGTAAGTACTTGCATAGAACGTGCTCGACTTTGAAACTCAATTTCCTCGAGAACTAAGCCTCGGCTGAGAAACCGTCGTTTTAAATTTCTTATTTCTCCCCGAAGAATCGCCTCAAGACGGCGGTCGCATCTTGTATAAATAAACAAGCACATTCGAAGTAGATATTCCACCGCTATCCCGCGGCTCTTCTCGTCTTAAAGCTCTCCTCGTCGCTCGCTAATTATAAGTAATGCACACTTTCGCGAACTCTCCGCCTGCCGTGGAACAAGATGCTTAACCGCGTCTGCGAAATTTTCGGTTCGTTAACAATGGACGAGCTTCGAAAACCGATTAAGAAAGGAGCTTGAATTAATTATCTCGGTACGGGCTCGAGGATTGTTGAAAGTGGTACGAACTGGTACGAAGGATCGTTTCTGCGAGTTTTCAGTTTCTTCAAATTCAAACGATTCGAACAAAGTTAGAAAAATTTTCTCGCGACTGAAATTAACATGGATTTCAAGATTGGACTCTTTACAACAATTTTTAAGAACCTGATTTTTCGTAGCCATTCTATTTCAGAATGAAAAGTTGTCGAAGAATATTGCAACAGTTCGAATGTATCAAATACGAAAATTTCACGTTGCTGTAATTTTCAATGTCGATAGGTGCCTCGATAAAAACAAAGAAAACACGTCATCGATGTGCGTTCGCCTCGTATAAATAACCGAGCGCACAGTACTCTTTCTCATCGGAAAACTTTGCATCGCTGCGCGCTGGCTAACTATAATTAATGCATGCTTTCGTAAACTTTCGTGCGCAGCAGGCTCGGGGGAACAAGATGCACGTTCGCGAACTTTTCGGTTCGTTAAAAATGGAGGAGTTTCGGAAACCGATTAAGCAGAGGGCTCTCGTTGAATGGATAATCTTCAGGATGGGAGACAGAGACCTCTAACGAAGCCATGTTCCGCGAAGATCGCTCAATTACCCAAGACCTTCGGCGCGACGTGTGTTTTTCAAGAGCAATCGATCCCCATTGTTTGCCGGCGAGAGTCCGATTCGCGTGTCGCCGTCGAGCGAATCTTCTCAATTATCGATTTTCTATGGATCGCCTATTGCGTTTCCACGTAACCGCGCACACCAACGTGTACACAGACGCAGAGAATTCCGACGAAATTCGCACGCCCCGATTGCATTCGGCGCACGACCCGCCCACTCGTAATTTCTTAGACGGAATTCCGTCAGATTGGAAGCGTTGCGCAATTGCACCCGTGGGTACAGGTGCGAAACATTCACCGGGAGCTACGTACAAGTTCATTTTCCTCGGATCGCCGTGTTTCTGGTAAGTCTATTAACTGCTCGAACTGAGCGGAGAACGAGAGTCCCGCCGAAAAACGAACGACAAACTCCCTCCCCTTTGACATTTACGCGAATTCTATGGAAATTCTCGTCGAAAATCATTCGAGAATACTGCAGTTTAATCTCTTAACCGAGATACTTCAGAATTGTTGCGAAGACGCCGGGCAGATAATAATTTTGATGGAATTAATGTTTGTATATTCACTATGATACAGAAAATGAAGGAATTATTTGTTGGAATGAATTTTCCTGAAGATTTCATTGGATGTACAGAGCGTCCCACGTAACAGTTTTCATGATTTTTCAAGTATGCGATAATCTGACAAAAAATATTTTAAACAAAAGCTGATCAGTTTTCGATTGGCTATACATTCCAATACAACAAAAGTTCGAAAATTTCTTTTTTATTATTGTCAAGGCCACCTTCAATTTTTTTAAATGGCACTCAAGATCATCCGAAGGTCATGGTATACTAGATCGTTGAATTCGTCTTGACACGGGCTGTAATACTGTTAAGTCAAAAATACAAAGTGCCATTTAAACAAATGAAGGTGACCTTGACAATACTATTTTTTTTATTGCAATATATAGTCAATCGAAAACTGATCAATTTTTGTTGAAAATATTTTTTGTCAGATTATCGCAAGTACTTAAAAAATCGTGAAAACTGTTACGTGGGACACCCTGTATATTAATCTTCTTTTCTGTCACCTCTTTCTTCCACACTTCACCCTCGTTTCACTTCTCCACTCGTTCTCTCCCGTCATCCTTCTTGATCTAAATTGCGTTCTCTTCTGTCACTACGTATGTCTGATCTTCTTCTTTCTCATCAACCTCCTCTTGTTTTTTGATTCTTGTCTTCTCCAATCACCCCAATTCCATTACTTTTCTTCAGTTCTATTATTGAATCCGATTTGTTACGAAAAGTAACATCTTGAATCGAGGACACTGCAGCAAGTGTGCAGCTCCATTATTACCAACTTCGAGTAAATTCGGAAAAACTGTTCAAACAATTATTGCTCTAACATTAAAACGAGAATTGAAAAATCTATATTTCTAAACAATAAAGTTGATAAATTTCTATTCTTATTTTTGGCGAATGTTACAAAAATGCAGCTGCAGCCTTCTTGCTGCAACGACGTCATCGATTGGATTTCTCACTGTGGTGCGAACATATTTTCACGGATGTATTATTCATTGGCAAACGTTATAATCATCCGGGCAGATCCCCGGATTCGCGATGGGAATCCTAATCGCGAATCTCGACCTCGTTCCACAAAAACCGATCGACGATCTCCAGAGCACCCTCTTAGCTGTCGTAAATTTTCATAACGTCCTCGCTTTTCGTCGAAAAACAAACCCGATCCGAAGGTCCTGCTGGTGGGAACTTTAACAACATATGAACCATGCTTAATCGATAAAATTGCTAATAATAAGGTCTTGGCACTCCGAAGGACGGTTTTCCCTCCTTTGAGATGAGACCGGCCGTGCGTATTTTTATTAAACAATTTTATCAGTATCAGATTTTCTCCTTTTACAAATTCACGAAGTTTTAGAAATATTTTCTTGAAAAATTGTTTAGTATACTTCTTCGCGTTACCATAAAAATACTGTGAAATCTGACTAAATTCTGTTGTTATTATTATAATGAAAATCGGTAGACAGCGGACTTTATGCATCATTTTATGCATGACAAAAATGAGTAGGTGTAATTTAAAACAGTAAAAACATTATATATTAGAATTTAAAAATACTAGGAAAGAAAACAAATGTTAAAAAAGAAAACTTTCTATATATATTTCACTTCAGTTTATTGTATCAGGTAAAAAAAATTTTATTTTGCATAAAGATTCGATGTCTAGAAATCAGTGTTGGTTAGGACCAGGTAACCCTAGCGTGAACGAACATTTTATTGAACATTTGGGAGAGGCATTGTGCTTAGCACCGACTTTGGAGAACGTTTTGTCTCGGCATTGTTCTCTTTCTGTTTCGCGAGCCGCGCGAGATTCTTTTTGCCGTGTTGCCCAGATATAAAAGGAGCAAACGAGGCGAATGCCATCGAGTTGAAGCGCTATTGTATAATTAGTAGCGTCCCCGCGTGGACGACCGTCACCTTTGTCGTTCCCGAAGAGAGGCGAGAGCGAGAGCATGATTGCGAGAGCATGCGAACGATCGGAGATTACCCCGTCGAGTTTCAACCCTCCGAAGATGGATAGCTTCGAATTGTCAACCATGTTCGCTCGCAATCGGCCCCGTCGATCTTCGTGCATCCGTGACATTTGTGAAACGCGAGAAAATGTTTCGCACGGACGAACGAACCGACGACGAGTTTCTCGAGAGTCCGTGGCTCGTTATTGTTGTTATGCAGCGGCGTTTGATACGCCGTTTAATTTTGGCAACCGAAATTTATTTGCGAGCTGGCTCTTCCGCCGTTTCTAATTTTATTATTTTCGAAACGTACTACGGGGATGCAGTGATACTATCTATGTATACAAAATACGGGGCACATCCCAAATTAGAAATGGAAGTAGGGTAAGTAGCACTATGGTCGTGACCTTGGTCAGAACTTTTCTTTAACCTTCGCATAATGCGGAGGTGCTCTACGTGTAGGGTAGGGATTTTTAATCGTCAGATAAATATTGTTCTTTCGTGATTTTCTTTTTCTTTTTTCTTTTTTTAATTCTATACTTAGTCACGCGACTCGTTACGAATAGACTGCGGATTTTCTGCATTTATAGCGTTATCGATTTTGTAGAACGCGGCGAGCTGTTTAATGTAGTAATGAGATTGTCTTCTTCGCGTCCCGATGAAACCTTGGATTTTTCTGCGATTTCAAACGTAATCGTTCGATCCGACCAATGTCGAACGTAAATATCAGATTTTCAACGTTTAGAACGGATAGCAATATTGTTCCGGGATGTTCTCAATTTCAGCTTTCCGCGGTTCTGAGCGTTTTGCGGTCCAAGGGGTTGATACGTCGAGTTACGAACCAGGCCTTTTTATTCGTTTTCATTAATTTCGGGCGCAAATTTGTTTCGCATTCATCGCCATGGAAAAGTTCCGTTCCGTATAATTAAGGTTTCCTTGGCGTGCGGCAACTGTTGTCGGTGCCGCGGGGTTGGAAACCCAGCTTAAAAGGAAAACCGAGTGCGCCCGCACGGTTGGCAAGGGCGAAACAGTGACGTAATCAAACGGGTGCAATGCGGAAGACTGGAACGCTGGAACAGTCGAAATGCCTTTTTCACGGCCGATTCGCCAGCGACACCCACAATCTTTCTCAATGGTATTATCCCTTTAACCCTCCAACATACTTCGACCGCAAATCAAAGTCGCACTTGTAAAATTATTATTTCCAAAAGATTTTCATCTTGAATAAGAAATTCATTTTTAAGGTTTCAGAAATACTGTTTTGGAATTTATTGTATTCAGGGACTTTTCATTTCTTTTGTGACTAATATTTTAGTGAAATAATGCATTTAATCCCTCGGAACGTGTCTGACCTAATGCTACAAAACAGAGAGTTCATTTATATTCTCAATTTTAATTTAACCGAACGTATATTTCTATCTTGATCGTTTTTGTTCTGAAATTAAATGTTTAAGCCGTAGTTCAACCTTAAAAATAAATATGAAATCAATTAAGAATTGAAATATTTCAAATAAACTCGCTGAAAATTCATTCAATATTTGATATCCATAACTTTATACGATACGTATAATATCGAATATAAACGCGTTCGCAGGTTAATACATACACAGTAAAATACAAACATATCGATACCTCTATACATTTATCGGTGAATACATCCATCAAATTTAAATGGAATATTCTTTCGTTCTACGAATCGTTTGGAGGCAAAAATTGCCAATGCAATAATGCGAGGGTGTTAAATGCGTCGCATTTGATACAGCGAATTCCGTATTGGAAAAATAATATAGAATTAAAAGCTAGAATATAATTTCCAATTGAACGTTAAAATTAATAGAAAAATTTTTTTAACCCTTAGTTAGTATTGTAAGGGTCTTCGACGACCAGTAATCGATTTAGATCGTTGATTTCCTGTACCTTTCTGGCATAGGATGTAGCTTCAAATTGCTGTCATCGTGTCATCGTACCAACTAAGGGTTGAAAAATGTTCAGAATTTTCATTTTCTGCGAAAAAATAATTTTTGTGACGATATCGCGAAGACGACCGCAGATTGTCATCGTATTTCGTGTCTGAGAATCATTCGGAATCGACGCGGCCATTAACCATCGGACCGCTAAATTTTGATAGTGCTCAGCTTATCATTTGATCAACTCGGTAACGACTATAGTTTGCGGACTCGCGCCCGAAGCAGTTGCGGCGTTATTATGCAAATCACTCTGATACGCCTACCGTTCACCTATCTCTATCGTAATATGCCTAATCTGGCACTGCCGGAGGATGTGTTCAAAAAGGCATTGAAAAGCTTCGCACGCAGATACAGTTGTGTCCGTTCCGAGCTGGTATGCTGTACGGTTTCTTTGTATCTGTTCGCGTTACCGTGCATTGATAGACAGCGGAAAAAATGTTGTATGCAATTCTACAATCTACGAATTACGCAAGTGACAATTTACAAAAGTTTCATTCGCATGTATGCACTCTTAACGCTAGAACTACCCTAAACGGGACTGATGTATATTCCATTATAATAACAGCAGGATTTATTCAGATTTCATAGGATTTTTATGGTATATAACATGTACTTAAGTACTACAGTAAACGCTTGATTCTTGTCCAACATCCGTGTTTTTCATGGACAAGAATCGTGCCCAGAAGTGCTTTTTGATTTATGACTGCGTCTAGATATCGCGCCGACCGAGACTTCAACAGAGAGCCGAACATAGAGATGGACAGAATGAAATACGGTTCGCGTGACTATCCGCGTCTCTTTCTTTCCGATGCGCTGTCCTTCCTTGCGACCGAAACTTTCACCGTCGATTAAACCAATACATACAATTGAAACTATATCGTGTGTGGTGTCATTTTAATCAGAAAAATGCCAGAAATAAGGTAGTGAAAGTCCCATAAACAAATAATGAAAATTAAGAGATTTGTAAAATCGATTCCTCGAGTCAGTGTTGTGGTGTTCACACCGACTCGGCGTCGACAGGCAGTGGAGTGGGTAGGTACTGGACAGGAATCATGCCCACGCTCCGGACAAGAATCAAGCGTTTACTGTAGTTCGAAAAGAAAAGATTGGAGACGATAACACCTCGGAATCGTCGTTCGGACGTTTCCAGCAGGGAATTTCTTAAATGTGTTGAAACATGGAGTTGACTAACTTATGCGCCGGATAATTACCGCGAAACACTTATCGCAAGTCGTTGCGTGCGAACGATCCATTTTCATCCGATAAACTGTTTGCGGAGATAGACACGGCGCTCGAACCGAGTAAATGATCGTATACTTTGATTTCATCGATCGGTGTGTGAGTCAGTCAATAGTTGAAAAGTTTTCGCTTGCGGCAAAAGCCGGAGATTAGGCATTTAGAATCCGTATCGACCGTTTCTAATGGTGCTTATCATCGGTCGGAAGCATGAGCGGTTCGCTGATAAGACTGGGGAATTATTACTTCATACAAATTGCGATGAGGAAACCGATTAATCATATCTGTATCGTGGAGTAGTCTTTCAGAAATTATTGTCCATTGTGCGTGGAACAAAACAGTATTTGTTCATGAAGGTTCCTAATTTGTTAATTCATTCGTCTGGACATTTATGATAAAAATGCAGGCAATATACAATATAAACTAGAATTACAAATGTAATATAATAGTCTATAATAATCTACTAATGAAATAATATAATAGCAATAGTTTCAGCCTTGGGGTTAAAATAAATAATTATTTTTATAACGTAAAGCACTTCTGGAGCTCGGTAGACCCAGCGTCAAATACATATATTGTGTAGCTGTGATTAGCGCGAGTCTTATTTTATTTTTGTTGATGACGTCCAAATAAGAGGAACAAAAATGTTGTGGTAACCATTTCGAAAATAGGTCTGTCCGCGTGATCGGGAATTTAATTCCCATTTGGCAATGATCGTTCGGTACAGTTGCCAGAAATGCATAAATCCGCTCTATAAGAAATGTTTCGCTCGCTATAGGACCGACCTTGCATGTCCAAGCGATCCACGATTACCAAGCTATTATTCCCTTCCGCTGACGGCGTGCTTAACACTTTATAGGTTTTCCTTCCAACCGTAAAAACTTTTTCCTCCATTCGCTTCATGCTCGAGCAGATAGCGATCGATCCACCACTTTGATAGCAATTGTGATAGCGAGGATCGACGGAAATCGACACGATATCCGACACAATTCTCCGCGAACCACTTACCGCTTAATCCGATCGGGAAATTAAATTTTTATACACAACGGGATCAGTTTCTCAATAATTATTATTTTATACGCGACCGAACTGAACACAATTAGCTATTGCAAATTCTATCTCGAACATTTTTACAAAACTACTTCAGAGCTTAGATTTAAATTAAAATCATTTGTAGAAAATGCTGGTGACTATACAGTGGGCGAATGGGTGGGAGGGTGTACAGAATCATCCCCTGTTCGGCCGTGCCACCCTTCCGGCCACAACCCGTACAATTGATTAATAAAACTGTTACTTTACAATATAATGGGACAATTACGATTTATTTTATTGTACCCACCTCGTTCATTCTCCGACCGCCTCGTTATCCTATTCTACCAACACTATTTCATTTAACACGTAAAATATAGAATGGGGTAATTTTACGTTACTCGAAGAGCTGAACGGAAATAATAATTACAGGGGACAATTAAAAGCAACAAGCTATTCCAAATGACCCTCTGATTGCACAACATGGCGTTTATAAAATTCCAGGCGGGTCTAACAAAGATCAAAAAATAGGCAACACAAATGAACAATATTAAGATACACACGCATTCACGGGGGGGGGCTGTAATAAAAATTGTTACAAGTAAAATACCGCACGGCATTTCCTCGTACAATACAATTAAAAGGGAACGAATGCTTCACGATTATTGCGTTTCCGGGAACAACAGCCAGCGGCGAATGCAGAAAAAATACGTCTCTATCCATTTCGTATATGTGTGTGTGTGTGTACATTGTACATCGTCCCGGACCACGTTTCGCTCGCGGAAAACGAAAATGTTGTTTCCGACGGAAAGAGGAACGGTACATTAGCGTAATGAAATCCGTGAAATGTACTCATAAGAGCGATAAACTAATTTGCCTTTAACGCGAGCCGCGATTCACAGGATGAGGAAATTGCGTCGGCCTTTTTCCCCGAAAGTCTCGTCATCCTTTCTTTCTCACCGATTATCCTCATTCTCCTAAACATTAAACCTATCACTGCTGACCGGTTTTGTATTTTTCATTTTACAATTATTGAAAATACGAAGTTGCTTACATGGAAATTGATTCGATAAATTTCCTTATCCGAGCACATATTGTGTTAAAAATTGTACAAAATCCAAATACATAAATAGTTGGCATTCTAGCTACCGAAATCCAACTGAACAGACCCTACGAAAAATATAGAAAAACATGTTCAAACAATAAACAATCAGACTTGCAAAGTCAATATTGTAAAATTCGTCGGCAAAATGCAAATATTTACAAATCGAGGCGACTTGGATAACATTCGAGTGACTCGGACAGTGAAGATTGCAGGAACTAATGAAACACGCGACGCGACGGAATAAACACGTCCATTAGCGTGTCACAAATGTGATTCACAAATCGATAACTTCTGCAGATAACGTGCCAAAAATACATAACCTCTCTACGAAATTCGGCAATATGTTTGCGTATGTACACATTGTCGACCGAGAAATCACGCGCTCTCCGACACTTCGCCGAGATGCTCGTAGTACGGTCTGTCAACTTTAACTATCGCGAGAGATAAAGAAACCATGCGACGTCCGAGGGGAGAAACGAGGCGCAAGTAAATCCGACGGAATTAATCGATCAAACGCGGTGACCCGGATCGATTCGGTCAGGGAATCGCGGGCTTTTTTGCGCACCGGTTGACTGAACCCGATCCTTTCGCGATATTGCTTTTTCTTTCATTGCAGAGCCGTGTCGTCGTTCATTATCGTCGACGAACGATCTCGCGTAACGAGCGACAGAAGAGACGCTTTTGCTGCGATCCTAGACTTGGAATCTCGATCTACGTCATCAATCGGATATTTATTTCGCACACTAGAGACGAATCGTAAATATTCGAAAATATTCGAAGTCATTTTATTACTGCGTAATTTTCTTTTTTTCTTTTCCGGTAACCGCAGTTGCCTCTTTTTGTCTAATACATTCTCAGTGGAATGCTTGTTTGCAATTCTCTACGGTAATATATTCATTGTATAATTGTTCCTTTTTTTCGTCTACAACAAAATTCTCCAAAAAAATATATTAACGATTTGACTACTGTATAATTTTTGTTTTCTAATCTATTATTATTCTAGCTCTCTAATGTATTCTTTGTAAAATTCTTGCTTAAAATTGTCTATATCATTTTACTACCGTATAATTGCATTTTCGTTGTTACTTAAAGTACATTTAGTCCACCAAATTTGGTTAGGATTATCATAGATGCAGAGGGGATGAAAGAGCAATCATGAAATTTCAGCCGTGATTGAATCTTTTACTTTCTCGTTCCATTAAATAGATAACCCTGAATTTTCGAAACTTTTTAGGGTACGACGCTACCGCGCGTTAAAGACTAACGAGATTTCATATTTTTGCGCTGAAACACAGCAAGCAAAAATAGTCTGCGCGTACGCATTACATAAACACGATGAATCACGAGGTAGCGCTTACCTGTATTTTTATTATCTTCGGCTCTCTGTAGAAAGGAAAATATGAAATTGCGCAGTAACCTTTGAATTCTATTTTAATATCCGTCTTACATCGATCTTCCTCATGATCTAATGTATGTATCCGTAGGACTACCAAATGAGACCATACAACGATGACACATAGCCATCATTGGTTATGTAAGTTACTATAACCCCGGTTATCGTGCCACTTCTTAAATAAAATCGTTCACAATAATAAAATATAATTACAAGCAACGATTTCTTGATAACATGAATCCTTTATTTTATTTTATAAAGGCTATAGCCGGGTTTCGTGGTGAAATTCGTCCCCGACGAGTTTTTAATCGAGCTTTGGCTATTCGATAACCTACCCAAAAAGACCCCGATCTGCCAAGTTACAGCCCCATATCTCATCTGTAAGGGTAGTTATTGAGGAAAATCGAAAAACCAGTTTTTGGCCCATTTTTCCTATTTATTGACAGTTAAAAATTCTGAAAAAATTCTGACACATTTTGGATACTAAGCCTCATATTAGGTATTATTTTCAGATTTTTCCGTTGCAAACTCTGGTTGTAAAACGCGAAAAACACGAAAAAACGCGAAAAAATGCAGATTCCATATAGAAATCGAAAGAGCACTACTCCAGATTTAATACAGAAATGAGATATTATCATAAGTATTATGATTAATTTTTTTCAAATCCCTGAGAGTGGTGCGTCATTGTTGATAAAAATAAAAACCGTTTTTTCGGCGTTTTCTAGGAATCTAGGTGAGATTTACAGTAGAAATATTAAAAGGACTTAACAATATTTTGAACCTATTGCAATTATTAAAGAAAGAAAATTCCATTTGGCTCCCGTTGCTTGTAGACAATTTTGATTTTGCATAAAGATCCATGTCAAACAAAAAGAAAACTCTTTTTCAGTAAAATTTCGCCGTCTCGTTTTTCCATGTAGGCTAACTACCCCTCGGATTGTATGGTCGTTTAGAGGATAGCCCATAAAAAAAGAGATTGATCCAATGAACTGACAGCGAAGTGAGATAGAGTACCATACGGGGCTCGCACGATTCCGAATCTCCCTCGCATTGTGTGGCTAGAAAACTTTCATCAATAGATTGAAAAGATTCTTTCGATGGGAACGAGTCCACGATCTGATAACTGCAAATCGACCGCGGGGTTTTCACGCAAAAATTCGTAGTTCCCCGGCAAGAAAATAGCAAGAGATCTAGGGGTGTGCGGGTACCCGAATTTTCGGATTCGGGTCGGGTCGAGAAATTTGTTCGGGTTCGGGTCGGGATCCCGAAAGTTTATAAACTTCGAGTACCCGCCATTTCAGATACCCGAAATAGCAGTCGGGTCGGGTCGAGTCGAGGTCCCGAAAGTTTGCAATTTTCGGGTACCCGAAGTTAAAGTTGGGCCAAGCCTGCGGTCAAATCAGCGATAAATAACTCTGTGCATATTTTAATTTTACAGTAAAATTTAATATTATTCAGAGGTGGTATTGAATTTATATGAAGAAATTAATTTTATAGTAAAATTTAATATTATTGAGAAGATATTAATATGCACAGAGTTATTTATCGCTGATTTGACCGCAGGCTTGCCCCAACTTTAACTTCGGGTACCCGAAAATTGAAAACTTTCGGGACCTCGACTCGACTCGACCCGACTGCCATTTCGGGTACCCGAACTTTGTAAACTTTCGGGTTCCCGACCCGACCCGACCCGACCTGATCATTGCCCGACCCGACCCGAGATTTCGGATACCCGCACACCCCTACCAAGATCACTACAATCTTACCAAAATAGCTAAAATTTATAAATTCATATCTCCCGAACTGCTTTGCAGTTGCAATCACAGTAAAAATCAGTATGGCCAACGATGGAATAAAAGACGGTACATATATCGCAATTAGCCGTATTATTTCAGACTGTGTTATTATTAGCAAATTCTGCGCCTGGGTTTAATGCAAATTCGGATCCGATTACGACTCGAGATAATTGCGTTTATTTGATCATTTCACAGGCCTGAATCGCTGTGAAGCACAGCTAGCGGCGTCGGAGTATGTAATACGTAGATACGTACTGGCTGTCTGTCGATTGGAACAGTAAATCCTGGAGGAATGATCGTAAATGTGTAACACGGCAATAGTCCTCCATGAATTACGGGCCGTAAATGTTCCGATCGGTTAGCACGTACACCGCTAAAAGAATGCTATTGCCGGGTAATATTTATCGTCATTGACACACCGCGACAAAGATTTGCAAACACTCGATTAATTGCTTTGAACCGCTTCTGCCTGGCCAAATATGGCCAACAACATTATTTACACTAACTTTTAATGAATCGGAACGACTGAATTTGTCCAGAAGAAAATTAAACAGCGATTCACACTATTATCTGAATAATTTCTCAGCTCTTTTTTTCTATTGTAGAAACGCGAATAAAAAAATTTTAACGCGAACAAATATTGTTTCATTCTTGCAGCATTTCCTCGAATCAGCTTTCTCCGAACGGCTAGAACATTCCTTGCAGAGAGAGAGAGAGAGAGAGAGAGAAACTCTAAAATGTCCTAATTATCTCTTCCACCGCGGTAAAACAATAACCTATTGACACGAACGGTATGCGCCTAATTAAAAGTCCCGTTCCAACTTCTAAGAAACCATTGCCATCAAACTTCCCGGCAATAAGGGTAATTTGCACACCGTGCACAATGGAGTACCGCTCACCCTAGCTCCATTTATGATTCGCGTTCACCTGCACCTTCTACGACCACCTGCTTATGCACCTTACTGTCTGCGCGATGCAGTTCTCCTTTCTGCATCCCCTGTTACAAGATTGATTCGATTTTTCGAAATCTCTGCACAGTCCAACCACGATGATTACGGATTTTATGCATTTATGAGAAAAATAAGTGGATGCCATTTGAGACAATGAAAAGATTAAAAGAGTTAGAGGATCGTTATACAATTGGCAACTCTTCTTAAAATCGGTAAATAAGGGAGGAAATTTTTATTTGGCTTCTACGCCTCGCAATTGCTGGAGACAATTTTTATTTGGCTTCTATGTCTCGTGATTGATGGTGGACATTTTTATTTGGCTTCTGTGTCTCGCAATTGATGACAATTTTTAATAAAGATCCACAGTCTAATTTTATGTATTTACAACACGACAAATATCGACTAAATTAATTTTTTTTAAAAGAGAAATCAATTGTTTTCACTCTGACGTGTAAAAGATGAACAAAACCGTAACAACGTGTATATGAAACGGAAAACTAAAACGTTGAACTTTGCCACAAAATTGTGATTGTTAAATCTCGCCCGGAATTCACTGACAGAAAAAAAATATGAAAAACGTGTTATTTCCCTGGTGTATCTCGTTCTGATATTTTTCGAACATTTATTGTCGCCGAATGTATGAAAGAAATATTTGTATTCCGCTTCAATATTTATACTTTTGCTCCGTTTACCCGATTTTCGTAAACAACTACGGTGACGTATTTCATGGATCCGTCCACTAGTTAACAGAATCGTCAGATCAGGCAAATTGACTCGAATCGAGGGGAAACGGTTAACCCCCCCCCCCCCCCTCTCTGCCGGACTCTCTGCAGGACAGAGACGAAACGTGTCACGTGACCGGGCCGTGGCGGAAGCGTGGGGGAAGGTAGAGTGGGGACACAAATCTTAATCTAGCGACTCTTGTGGTTACTTTAAAAGAGAGAGGTTATACATACGCGATATAAAATGTTTGCGTACCATAATTTCGATATCTGCGAGATTATAATCTCTATAGCACGGTACAAATTTTTAGGATGCACTTTAGAAGCTTATCGATAAAAATGTCACGCTATTGTCCCGGTATACGTGGCGCATGATGGAGCACTATAAACATAGTTACGACGGCAATGAAAGCGTTAAGCGTGCACGACGATATTGCAAATTGCAAATAACGTACGAGATATATTTTTTTTACGACGGCGTTGTAATGACGCCAGACAATTATTATCGTTTACTCGAAACTCACTTGTTCCCGTTCGGCCGCTGCAAATTGAGACTGCGGCGATAAAATTAATACGCAACAGCAACGGCCGATTGAATTACACGTGTTTTCTTCACGTGCACGTGGACGCGCGCGCGGTTTCTGCAGAAGCCGGCACACATAGTTACCTCAAGAAATTAACGGGCGATGATTTATTACCAAGATACCGCAAAAATAGACGCCGCCGAAGATTCGCACGCGTTCCGTGTGCCACCGCTTGCAACAATAAATAGCTTGGAGAGCGTTATCGGGAGCCAGAAACGACAACCGAACGCGGTGTAAACACGATAAACGTTACGCATCTGGTTACGCGTTTATTATGTTTTTGACCCCGATGTCGGGCGGGAACTCTTGCCAAAGTAGTCGAACGGACAAAATCAAAATTAATTTTATCGAAAATTACAACGCGCAGCCTGATATGACAATTTATAACTGTTCCGTGGCAATAAGTTTTTTTTCATATTTTACTAGAGGATTTAATGAATTATTTCAATTATAAGGGCTGTTGTACAATTGTACTGGAAAAACACAGCAACGTAGAAACAAGGAACTACGAGACCCACAGAATGTCATGAACTGCCCAATAAAAAAGCGAATGGAGTCGCAAAATGCGCGTCGTTACGCGTTTATTATGTTTTTGACCCCAATGTCGGGCGGGAACTCTTGTCAAAGTAGTCGCACGGACAAAATCAAATTAATTTTATCGAAAATTACAACGCGCAGCCCGATATGAGAATCTATAACTGTTCCGTGGCAATAAGTTTTTTTTTCATATTTTACTAGAGGATTTAATGAATTATTTCAATTACGAGGGCTGTTGTACAATTGTAACGAGATACTGGAAAAACACAGCAAC
This sequence comes from Lasioglossum lativentre, assembly GCA_916610255.1. NCBI lineage: Eukaryota > Metazoa > Arthropoda > Insecta > Hymenoptera > Halictidae > Lasioglossum > Lasioglossum lativentre. The sequence goes on along the minus strand of OU744357.1, from coordinate 25,752,190 downwards.
GTAGAAACAAGGAACTAAGAGACCCACAGAATGTCATGAACTGCCCAATAAAAACGTGGTAAAAAGGCGAATGGAGTCGGAAAATGCGCGTCGTTTCAACCGATCGAGAATCGATTCCCGTGGTCGAGCGTCCACCGAGCGAAAAAGCTTCCATCAACGGCGTCGTCGGGCGTCGAGAAGAAGAAACAGGCCACGATTGATATTTCGCAGGCAACGTGCACGACAGATAACATCTTCCCCCGGTTGGGTGGTGATTTGCGATTAGTATACCCGTCCGGTCTCGGTAAAACGTAACCGAGCAGCCGAGGTCACATTGAATACGATTCACGTATTCCGTGCTTGCTCGTTCTCTCTACGCCGCGAAAAAGTTCCCAGACGAGAGTAAAACAAGCAATTTATCGTTGCAATTTATCGTTGCAATTTCAATGAACGACCTCTGCTCGGGCACCGATGATCACGTACCTATCAAATTGACTCTTATCACTCTATTACCAGCCGAATCGTTCCTGGCCGATTTGTCACCTACCTGTGCCGGTTCATTTTACAATTATTGAAATTACATATAAAGTTTCTTAACCGGAAATTGATTCGATAAATTTTTTTATCCAAGCTCATGTTGAAATAAAAATTGCACAAAATCTAAATAAATGGAGCCTTGTCATTTTTATAAGTTAATACTCCGGTAGGTTTAGCGTTAAACACAATTAGTTTACTACATGACGTGAAAAAGAAATCTTTAAACAATTGCAATTGGGTCGGCATTACACACAAAATACTAAAGGTTGTTCTTTAAAACTTTTTGATGTGGGCCTATATTGAAAATTTAAAAAATAAGGTATATCTGTATCAATACTTACACATAAAACCTCGAAAAATATTTAAAATAGCGGACAATGTGAAATAACATCATGGATAAAACCGGAAATTCAACAAATACATAAAACGTTTTCCAGAATGTTTAGAATTAAATCGGAGGTACAATATCGTAAGAGACGATCGGCAAAGTAAATTTATTCCCAGCCTAAACACAAGTGTACCGACCGTTATCTCGCAAAATATGGAAGCACACTTTCTCAGTGTATTACGAGTCCGGCACACCGGTGTTCGGAATCACTTACGCATACAAAGGAATTACTTTTCTCGCGCATTCCCACGTACTTACATTTCACTTACACAGAGCCATTAATATATAACACCGACTAATTAGGATCCAGACGAGAAGAGACTACCGCCGCCGGTGTTTGAAACAGCATCGGTCAAACCTAGCCGCGGCCACAGCGTTCACGGCTCGTAAACCATTAAGAATTTTATCAGAATTGTAAATATTTCTCAAAGGCCGCCTCGCATGAGGAAAGATTCCGTGAAAGCTGGAACACGACGGTGAATTATTCAACGCGAGAAACGATCCGGGATTGATCTCTGCCCGTGGGGACCAATCCGGTTCTCGTAACTTTTGTTTTGATAGACAATCGAGTCGCCGATATATGGTAATATCCTTCGAAACTGATGAAATTCTCGACGATCACGGAAACGAACGATACAAAAGCGAATGCGATTTCTAATGTGAAAAAATACAGAAAAATCCTCGGGTCCGTTCTGTTTCTTGGATCGTGTACTATTTTTTGTGACCTTATCGACCGCGCCGAACGTAGACAAGGACAGAACGTCAATGAAACCACTAAATACAGTTCAAATTACACATATTGCGTTTAGTGTCATTTTAATAAGAAAAATAAAGTAGCAAAATTACAAAATAACATTTATTGCCGCCTATTAAGAATTGGATGGACGTCGAAGAAGACACGTTTTTCGCGACATCAGCGAATTTTGCAAATTGCGATGCGCGTCATGCATCATCGCGGATGCTCCACATATTGGGAATTACACGAAACGTCGAGCAAGGGTTTCTGCAAATGGTTTATGGAAAGGCTTTTTCGCACCTTGGCCCTCGGCTGGAAATTTCGACGATTTACGACGGCATTTCTGGGGAAATGCAAGTTTCATCCTTTCGTTTAACTCGCTTAGGCAGTAAATTCTGGCGTCCATCGACGACCAACAGGTGGACCGCGTACATCGCGAGGACCGCTTTCGTCTATGTAAGGCATAATGTTTCATAGATATTCCGAGCGTTAACGAAGCTTTGTGTCGGCAGTTTCTGCCGAAGCGTAATTACAATTTGCGCGCGGTCGAGCAAGTTTCTGCAAATGCAATTCCGGTACCTGTGCTTTCCTACCTGAGAAACTTCAGATCAATTTTATAATTATGTCTCTAGTATGTAGTAATAAAAAAATTATTTTACAGTATGCAGAGAAATGTAGAAGTCCAAAGAAGATTTGCACAATATGCAAATTCTCATTTCCGTGGGCAGTTTTCAACAACCGAGGTAGAACTTGATTTTTTGCAATAATTTTTATAAGTGAAAAGTGCCATGAATTGAATTGCAGTGGTCTTTCTGTTGTGCTATCTTTCGAGAATTTTTACAGATACATACATACATATTCATACAAGAAAATTCATTACTTTCAATTTTCGGAACAATTCTTCTCAATTTCCCGGTGCTTTAAGGCTGAACATTTTTACCGCGTCTAAAATACACTTTCCTAAATAAAACTGCTTGTGTTCCACATCCATAACGTTTCTCTGTATAAATATGTATGGGGTTAAAAACTTTCAACCACACTTTACAATTTCATGAATTTTATACACGACTGTGTGTTTGGAGCAGAAATAGACTAGCTTCGATTGGAAATCGTCGTATATCATTGTGGGCCAAAAATAAACGCTGCATTCGCCATTTTCAAATTCCATTGATAAATAATTGCTCAATGTCTCGATTATCATTGGACTGCGGATTTTTATACAAAATAAAAATGTTCTGTCTTGATTGTGGGAAGCAGGAATAAAAGAAAAATTTATTTTATCCTATAATGACTTTGTTACATTGAAAATAATATTACAATATTCTTAAATTTTTCTAATCTTTTACTGTTTTATATGTCACCCAATCTTCATAAATGCATAAAGATCCGCAGTCTAGTTATCATAAATCTTAAATAATGCGTAAAAGAATTCTTCACATTATCAATAATTAGCATGTAAAAATTCTAGAATTTACGTAGAATGTAGTCTAACAATTTCTATTATGTACATTGAATCTCCATACAATTGCAGACTAAATTATCACGAAGGAACTGTCAGAGTAATTATCGCGAAAGACCTTCGTGCCGAATGGAGAAAAAGAAAAAGAAAAAGAAATGAACGCTACAGAGTTTCTTCGGTGATTAGTTCATTTGAGATTATTTTATATTGAAACACGTTTGAAGCTTCGAAGAAATGATTAAATTCTTCGGGTTCATTCGGTCTGCGCGGACACGGAATTTCTCGGAGGACCCCGAACGAAATCGAATTCCGAAGACAATTCGTTTGAATTGCACTTTCAACTCCCGGGTGGACTGAATTAGAGCATTGTAACGCGTTCCCGCGAATCAATGGATTTCGAGCGGCCAATCAGATCGCAGATAAGCTTGTTCAAACAAAAGGGGATTGTCTTAGGAACCCGATATACAACTAACTTCCGAAACAGAATCGCGGTTGACACAACGGACCGGGGCTAACATCGACGAGTATGAACGAAGATTTTTAATAATCCATCTCAATACTGTACCGAAAGGTAGTCCTTTCAAATTCAACGATTCACAATTTTCCAGTTTCTTAAAGAAATCTTCAGTTACAGTCGTTGAAAAGGAGTTACCTCAAGCAGCACAATTTAATAAAACTTTCTTTTAGGATTACTATTGAGAGGATTATTACCTAACCCAGACCATCTTAATACTTTATCGAGAAGTAGCCTTTTTTAAAATTTAACGATTCGCAACTTCATTTTCCAGCTTCCTAAAGAAATCTTCAGTCACGGTGGATGAAAGGAAGTTGCCTCAAGCAACGCAATCTAACGAAATTTTCAGTTACTCGCACTCCGCTTTCTATGTATACAACAGTTTACATGGAACTTTATATGACTCCACCATAAATAAATTTTTGTTCAATGAAATGACTATTTTAATGCAAAAAATAAATATTTGCCAGTGTAGTCGACAGGTTTATACTTGAAACATTAAATTTGAAGTTTTGAGATTTGTAAGTACTATATATGCGAGTAATTAAAAGTTAAGAGGAGAATTATTATCAGTCATTTGAAAGACGAACCAGTTCGAATTTTCCACACGTCACTGTTCGAATATTATCTTCATTAAAAACTGTACCAAGCTAACTTTTCACGGCTCAAGACACTCGAAGAATAATCCATTTTACAGCCCCTAACAGTATGCTCTCATAAATTCTTATCGACTCAATAAATCAACCAGACCCAAAACATCACGAGTTCCAAAGTTATTCACCGTAGGGATTATTTCGATAAGAAATCATAACGGTCCCCCTCGAGCCAGTGAAAGAGATTAAAATAAAATCCCTACAAGTATCTTAAACCGATAAAGTCAGAAATGACCGTTTGATAATTCTCGATAAGAATAATGTCCTTCCATAAATAGAATCCTCCAAAACTAATTTGTTAGTCCATCGATACAACAAATAATACGAATATAGCAGCGGTAATCGATACAATTTCAACCGTAAAAATACAATCTCAACTGCGAACGCAACAGCAAAATTATTTTAGCATGGTCTTTTTATAGTTCCTCGGAACCGATACGTCGATATCGCAATAACATAAACGGTTACCGTGAACGTAAGAGTTAAATCGAAACCACTGATATTTTTGATGTGCTGCAATTTCGATGACCACTACCGTGTAACAAGTTTAACGACTTGTTCAGCCTTCGAGGCTTCGGTGTTAGCATTTGAAATGTTTATGTATTGCTTTTCACGCAGAACAGCGTTGCGAGAAATTGGGACAGATATTTGCGTCACGATAGACAATCGAATAGGTGACACTTCCGCTATTATGTCGCGCAAGCTAAATAGTCCAACTTGATAAACATAATTAACACTGAACCTACCGAGCACTGAAATCGATTAAAATGTTTAAGCTTATGAAAATGACAGGGCTCTATTTATTTAGATTTTGTGCAATTTTTATTTCCATATGTGCTTGGATAAATGAAATTTATCGAATCAATTTCCACGTAACTTTATAATTTCAATAATTGTAAAATGAAAAATATAAAACCGGTCATATGACCGGCAGTGGTAGGTAGGAGTGTTAACATAATTTTAATTATATGCTCTGTTCTAGGCACAGAACAAGTAAAAAAAAAAATGGACACAGGTTAAAATAAATCTCCATTATTGTCAGTATCTCCCAAATAAAATGCTAGGTTAAACACCACTGAATTATATAATTTAATAATAATTTTAATTTTCATTGTAGGATTGATTAAATTCTTAGTCACCATTCAGGCTGGACACAAGACAAGTTAAAAAATCGACACAACGTAAATTAAAATAAATCTAGATTAAAAGGTATTCCAGTAGAATTGGTACACCTGATAGTGTACAGTAACTACTACACCTAAAGATCAAATTGTGTACATCATTGTGACCTGTAGAGGAAATAATTGTTGGGCTTAGTCCTCTGAATAAATTGCTAGGTTAAATTGTTGTGTGCAACGAACATTTTATTTTGAAGATCGCACTCGCAATTGGTACGATTCAAAATAAGACTATTTACTGTTCCATCCAGTGTGTCATACTCGCACACATACACAGATTCGGCAAGGTCTTCCTTCGTGTAACACGTTCGGAAGATTCGCGCCTAACCATTCGCTGCTGCACCGCGTCGTACGTTTATTTATTGTACCCGGACTACGTCTCTACGAATTCGTAGATTGTTCGGGGACTTTTGTTTACTCGAAACGATCGGGTACCGTAAGAGCTGGTCGGAGGTTAGAGGCGGGTAATCGGGGGAGGGGGGGGTTAGACGGATGACAGTCGAGAAGGCCGATAGCGGGCGCGATAAGATTGCCGAGAAAACAAGAATCTAGATTACGATCAGCGTTCGTCGATCTGTCACGTCCGATTGACAGCTAGCATCGAGAGCTATACACACAGAGCGCGCCACGCAGTCCCCCAGCCCCGACACGCACTCCGAATAACCAATGGCGCGTGTGTGTCTTTCTTAAAAGAAACACGTTTATCTCGCGCAAGGTCGACGTCGCGCTCGACGACAGACGCCCTTGAGACAAGGGTGCGAACGGAAAAATGCGTGCGACACACTCCGTGAAAAAAAGGGCGTGTGAATGCCCGCCGAGAGAGTCCCTGGCGTCCACTGGTGTAGTATGACACACGGCTGCTAATGACACGAATGTCTCGCGATAAACACGGGCCGACGTTAAATCGGCCGTGGATTATCGATTACCTGGGTATGCAGTCCGGTGCCGTGCGATCCACTTCCCAGGTGGCGAACAGCTTCATGGGAACGGGCCGGGTGGCCGGGGCTGTCGTCTTCGTACGCTCCGCCATTTTTGGCCCGTCGGCCCACAAAAACACTCCCCACACCTTCAGTTCACCGCGGCTCGCGGCTGACTGACTATGCCCGCTCGTGGCGCCATGCGAACACACCGCTCTCGCTCGGCCGACCCGACGAACAACCACGGAAACACACGAACATACCTTTCGTACGAACCTGTAAAATAAACTAGCACGAATTGGATACAGTCATGAACCAAAAGAAACGACTAGACTGCTCGATACATTGGAAGGTTAGTGGTTTATGGAATCTATTATATCGACGTCATTAAGTATAATATATTAGAGGTGAAACTCGTATTGGAATCCTGGATCGTAGACCAGGTGTAATAAATTCATTATTTCAGCCGGAAAATCATAAATATATAGGGTGATGAAAATGTTATACATTCTTGATATATAGGAGTGATTCCTGAGGTCATTTGAAGTAAGCTTGCGAAAATATTCTCCGTAGCTTTGTTGAGGAGTTATTAACGAAAAATACCGACCAATCAACACGCTGTAACCGCACTCTGATTGGTCCGTGTTTTTCGTTAATAATTCCTAGTCAAAGCAACGGAGAATTTTTTTGCAAAGGAAGAAGTCCTTTCAAGGAAATACAACATTTTCGGACACTCTGTATATATTGTAAGTGATTGATTTTCTTCTCTTCTGTACAAAGTCTGTGGTTGCTGTCTTATGTAGTTCACTAACTGATGGTTTTATTTTGACAGAGGGCGTAAGAAAACCACTGAATTTTAGCCGAGTCGGTATTTCAGATTGTATTTCACAAAATTCTGTATGCTGATTGGTCTAATCCTAAATATTTTTTGTACATCCAATGAAAAAAATTCTGGGTCATTTCTGCATTGTTTGTTGTTAAAATCATGTTCGAGGGTCTATTGGCCAAATCTTTATAAACCAATTTAATTTGAAAGTTATAAAAACGCTTAGAGCATACATACTTTCTTTTAGAAATTATCCTTTAAAAATGTATTATCTTACTTATGAACTTTAGAGTCAAGTAACGAACGATTGTACTATAAAGTAGTATCGGGTAGTATGTATTATTCTAAAGTCTAAAGAATTCTCTAAACAAATTTTTTAATCTATGTAAATATTTCTAGAACATTATACGTTAAGCCGCGAGTTAAGAGTTACATCGGTAAATTAACATACAATAATTGCAAAAAATATGTTTAATATCATTATTTACTATACATTATCATATTACAAAATTTAAAATACAGAAAGTAAGATTTCGTAGAAATGAAAACTTTATTTAATAAAGCCTAATCAATTCTGTACAAGGTCATATAAGACATTTACAAGAAATAAAATTATGTATAATTTTGTGACCTTTTTTCATAAATACATATACTTTTCTATATATTTAAATCCGATATATATAAAAAAAAAGATAAAAATACTATTAAATATGCTAGGATTTTTCAATTACCACTAATGTTTCTGAAGAACTTTTTATTACAAAATGCATAGGTGACATGAAGAATCAAATAAATATTCGTATCCTGTATCTCAAATCATTTTTCCAGTTACTTTGCACGATTAAATAATGTGATGAGATAAAAACCACATTAGCACTGGTTGGGTACCCGCCACAAAGAATATAAAATAGATTCTCCTTTTGTTACCAGATGCCGTGTACGAGCTGTCGTTCCTCGGAAGGACTCTCAACTTTAACGACCGTGTAACAAAAAATGCCAAAGATATACAACAGTACAGCAAAGCCATGTAATAACCGAATGTACGGAAAGCTAACGAAGCCAGCAGAGCCGCGTTGATTCCGACGTATTTATAGCCACAGTAAGCCAACAAATCTAATGTCGAGAGGCTTGTTTCGATATGCATGATGTAAAGACTCACAACCTGCACTAGAATTTCTACAATGTTCCACGCGAGAGCGGAACTGGCTAATGTACTTAGTGGAGTGAAGCGGTCTTGAATCCCTAAGACTAGTGCAGCTATAACTATGTACGTCACGAATGCCATAGTTGGAATATACATATCCAAGGCATTTTTCTCAAAGCGCGGTTGCAACGGTATATCCTGCTCATACCTGACAGACCAGTCCTGTTGAAAAGATCATTAGCTAACACTCGCAAAGAAATGATTGGATCTGCAAAACTTACTTTCTGAGAAAATGGGAAGAGCAGCAATGACATTTTCGTAAGAACATAGTTTGTGTCCACAGCGAAGTAGTACTTCAAAGCTGTGAGAGGCACATATTTCTCAAATTTCTGACTTCCATATCCCATCAAAGCATTACCATATTGCATAGCCATGTTCGTAACTACTGGTTCTGCGAATAGCTGTGTTGTAAATTGCGGCGGTGAATATTGTTCACCGGGAGGAATATTTTCAGTAGGAGGATAAGTTTGCATTGGCACTGAACTAAATCCATATGGCGGAGCCTGTTGTGGAGGCATATTATAGCCATATTCTGGTGTCATACCGTTGTTCATAGGAACCTATTCATAAAAATGCAATGGATGACTCGGTGTACATATAATTATATATAATTTTATATGTGTGTATCATGCCTTCTAATAGATAAATTTTATGGAGTTGTAATACATAATTTTACCTGTTGATTATACATGTACGGGCTTTGGGGTGCAGATGAAGGAGCTGCTAAACCAGCAGTGGGATCCAGTATTCTCTTAGGTCTTCCTGTTTCAAATGATTATTATATAAGTTACATAAAGAGATAAAATTGAATCTGTATTTTTCGTACGGACTTATTTCAACACATAATTAACGACATATACGAAATAAATAAAAGGTGTACAAGTATCATAACCTCTTTGATTTGCTAAATGACTGTATGCGTTGTAATATTATATTATTTTCAGCGCTACTATATATTTGAAATTAACATTGGTAGATTTACTTTTATACAATTTGACAAATGCAAAATGTAAATTATAATGACAATACAAAATACGAAACATATTCGTTCATACTCGTAAACTTACCCCGACGTGCATTCGAATGATTGTAATTCATTCTGTTTCAATTGATCTTCTTAATTATTAGATAAAAACACTTAATTTTACTGCTAACTTGATAGCCTGCGGTTTGAATCCACTACTTGCACAATGTAAAATGAAAACAATTCACGCTACACGTCGCCATACTCCGTTATTCATGAAGAAGTCCCCCACTACGATGTATTATGGTTCTGTCATCTTCCACGTTTCTTCAATTACTGTATCAACAAAGATTTTTATTTATTTCACAATTTTGGGGTGTTTAAAAAAATGACTTTTCCAAATTCATACTAGAATTTATAGTTACACAAAATTTGGATGAGTTTCATTTATATAACAGACATGTGAATAGTGGACCTAATGATGTTACATAAAAATCTATCGTTTTACGAAATTAATATTAAATATAAATAAAACAATGATAGTAAAATGCATATGTGAAATTACTTTCATATATATTAGTAGTAACAGATATTACTTCTATTAAAGCGTACTTTGATATAAAAAGCGATCATTAGTAACGCGTGAATATATTATGAAATTGTAGCAATAATTTGAAATAATTTATGCAGTAATGTAATATAAAAAACAATGTTACAAAAGTGTACTGATTTTAAAGAGAAAAAGAAATTTAGGGGGCACCCGGGTTTGAACCGGGGACCTCTCGATCTGCAGTCGAATGCTCTACCACTGAGCTATACCCCCAGTTATAATACTGTTTCAAAAATAGGTAATTCACTTGCACTCGCAATCCTTACACATCATTCATTTATAGAATTATTTATTATACGATTTTTAGAAATATCAAATTATTAAAATTTACATTCTATTTTTCCCGAGCATAACAATTATATTCCACACACTTTCTTTTAACAAATGAAGTCACAAGTCTGCAAAGAATATATGTTTAAATCCTAACTCACCGGAGATCTAACAATTTTTTATTTATTTTATATATATATATATATAAAATATATGGATTTATCTAAATACAAGGGAAAGGCTTTTTACTTTGGTAATAGTTAAACACTTTCTTCACTATTTGAATTTAGTCTCAGCATTTTTATCAAGTCGTGATATGTTTTGTGATTTAAGGAATAGAAATAGATTAATTTCAGGGGTTGGTTTCGTAGTAATTTGAGTGAGATGAATGATTTTTAAGCACCGATGCAAAAATGTGCGTTTTCAGTTTCTATTGATACGTCACTGAGACAATGGTATCTAAGCAACCCTTACATTAACTGGTCGCAGTGCCAGAGGGTTGCCAGTGCGCGTCCCACCCTCGCGTGGTGCGGTTCACAATCTCCAGCTCGAGGGAACCTCGTGGAAGCTTGATTCAGTGTCCTAAACACATCTGAAGACAAACTTCGCGATGGAAAAAATTCAAAAGTTACCGGTACCATTCCCCGGAAAGTAAGCTTCGCGTCAAACAACTTTCCTCAACATTCAACATCCACCACGTTGAACAGCTGGTATTTGTAATCAAAAGCGCACGTGTGTAACACATTAAGAAATTATGATTCACTTCAAAGAGCACAACATTCATGACTAATAAAAAGACTCGAACGCACTGTTCAACATTTCATTTTTCTCTTCTCTTTCACCCTACAATAATGCATAGCTGGCATGCATCACAAATGATTTCTGTAGCAGAAAATTCTTTCATTTCGACGCGAGTGAAATTTGTTAGGAGGTTGAATGAAAAATATTGAAACACGCGGATTGTGTATAAGCAAATTGGAAATTGTTTAAACATTGCCCTGGACAATGTAAAATGTATATATATGAGATAATAGAGAATTGATTTTGTATATTTATCTAAATATAATGTAAACATAATTTTGATGTAATGTTGCTACAAATAATCAAAAAAATTTCGAATAAATTGTACACCCGCTTATGAATGGATCGCAGGGTCGTTACCATCGCACCGACCAATTAACTGCGAAATTGCACCAGATAAGAGGAGACACATGCTTTATATGCATCGCATGCACGTATAGCACCCGCTATAAACACGGTATTATGTCCCATAAATATTAATGTTTTACATATTCCTATCACCGAACGCAATCCAGTTTTTACTCTCTTCCCGTGACAAACTACTACGTTGCTATCAATTTCTTCAAAGATCCGTACGCATTCCATTGAACCGTGAAAACCGGAACCGACAATCATCAATCAGTCGCAGATAGGAATCTGTAGCTGGTCAATTTTCCGCGACTGGCAACCCCAAGTAAACGTTCAAATAAATTTCCATTAATTTTCATTAATCTTCGTTCGCCACGACAAAGTAGAATCGTATTCTCTCGCTGGCAAACGCTGCGCATAGACAATCGTTCGATAACGTGAGCCGATCGGTAATCGGTAGATGGATCATCGATTCAGTCCCCAATAGACACGATGAATCGAGCGTTCTCACGGTGTTGCCGCACGTAATCTTACATGAAACTGGAGATGTTATCATTAAATATTAACGACGCGCCATCACGAAGAGCGAACGGCCTACGGGAATTATTAACGGAGCAATAACGATCGACGTGCGGCACGGTGAATCAACGAAATAACGATTTTCAGTCATCGCCGCGTTAAGGCAACACGTGCACGTGGGTTCGTTGTACGTGTGTATATATATCATTAAACGTGCGCCACTTTGTTAGGGTCGGCCACTCTGATTCAACACTTGATCCGTAACATTCTTGGAATTTCGAATGCGTTTCCTTTCCTCGCGGTATGGACTTTCTTATCGATTCCACCTGCATTCCTCCCCCCCTCCCCCCTGTTGGCTCCCCATGCAGAATTCCAAATCGCTCATGAAAAATTATATTTTATTAACGCGTCGCGATGCAACAGGAGAAAAAATTCTTACTACTAGATTGCGAATCTTTACGCAATTCAAAGTTACACATTTTTCAAATACAAGAAAGAAATCTTCTAGTTGACAAATTGATCTTGTTCCTCATCCTGGTTTTTATAAATTGCATGAAAATTTCAGATTATTTTCGTTGTTGATCGGCAAAGAAATAGAACTTCGTGCCAAACGAGGAAAGTGCAATCGTTGAACGAAAGTTTGCGAATTCGTGACAATTAACGTTCAATTATCCGTCTAACAAAAAATCAATTTATTCACACACTGTTTTGCTCGTGTCGCATGCGTTCAGCCATTTTTAAAAATCGATATGTTGCAATTACCGGCCACGCAGTTGCACAAAAAGTGTACGATCGTGACGATAATTATTCGTCACGAGTTCCAGCGCTCGAGACGCGCGGTTGTAAGAATGTTGTGTAACACGCGTTATGATGAATTCGATGGTTTTTTAAAAATAAACGACCATTTCACTAGTTCGCGATTCGCCGGTAAACGTTTCACGTGTAGTTTACGCGAAAAGAGTTATACGGGCAAGAATCGCGTCGGTGCGAAACAGAATCTAGAAGGGATAGATCGTAACTTCAAAACCGCTATCGATTCTCACGTACTGTTGCACACATTATAAACTGACTTGAAGTCTGGTTCCACGATAGCGTGACACGTGACGAGAAACAAGCCTAAGAACGTAGATACTGCTGTTTAAGAACGGCAGTAACACCGTTCGAATTGCGGGGAAAATTGCTCCGATGACATACATGCCGGATTTTTGCGCTTCGCATCCTCGACATTGCCTGACGGAACTGGTCTATCACTGTCAACTGGTATCGTTCACGAGAATCAATCGTTCGATTTGTTCTGGAAAGCTATATCATACATATTAGTGTATAACTAGATCGATTTTTATACAACATTAAACCCTGCTTCAAGGTTCATACAAAATGTCTCGTCTCGGTAATTTTTAAAAAGTCGAGAAAAAAATTGAATTTTTAGACTCTTCGAACATTTTTACTATTTTATATTCTTACTCATTTTTGGCATTAATTAATGTATATTACAAGGTTACGAGTATCGAATACAATTTATACAAATGTAAATTGCTTGATAAATCAATTTTCGGTTCCCCTTATTCGATTTCAGTTTCCATAAATTGGACCATGAAAATCATTCGCTTGAACAAATCCCGAACTATTAATGAAGTAAGCGAAATGGAACATGCTATTATAAATTTGTAACCGAGTGCAGTCACTATCGCTGATAATATGATTGGGATTTTTCATTCTTCTAATCTACCTGGAATCGAAGAGTTGCTTCGTAGATAGCTTCAAGGACACCCGTCGACAGTCGATGGAAGCAATATCGGTTAGTGCTACCACGCCAGTGGCGTGCAGGGCTGTCCAGTGTTAATTTCTTATCAAACTTCTTTTCCCTTGGAAATTAATCGATTCATATCGCTCTATTTTCCGGGCACATACTCGGCAGTCGAACGCCCAACTTTCGGATGTGCCTCGTTTCTTCCAGCGTTCCACAGCTTTAGAACCATTGCAATGCAGTAAAGTTTGGTTGAATTGCACCGTTGTAACGCGTTGCAGCGACAGAATTAGGTTCCTCGTATTTCCTCGTATTAGTTTACGCTTACGAAGATCATTAAAAGAAGAAAGAAAGTTCTATTTCTGCTTCTGCTTTGTTGCAATTAGTACAAATATTTTTTATTTTGCATAAAGATTTTCGCAGTCTACTGAAAAATTGTATAATATAATTTTGTTTCGGTGTGTAATAAATGAGGTAGAAATATTCACGTGCTCGGCTGATAATTAATGGTATGGGCAGGTTAATTTTTAATCTTTTCCGATTCGATTAGTTCCGCGTAGTAACCAGTTCACTCGTGATAACTAGGCCTCCGAGCAATTAAAGCGACTGAGACGAATGAGCAGCTGCACTTTCTAGCATATTCAGTTCTTCTCTTACGTCTTATCATGCTTTACGAAGCATAAATTGCTACTGCAGCACTTCATTGTCCGACAGTGCGTTTAGTGTTTGAAGATTGACGATTCAATGGCAATATGAGCGACGTACACCATATATGTAATCAGCTACGTATTTTTAATAAAATTCCTATTCCGTTCTTGATAAAATGGCACAGAAAATAAATGTCTGTTTTGGTAAATTTTCGGACTCGTACATCCGCTGAGCAGGATTGCTAGGAAGAAACGGTAAAATTCGACATGTCGCGACCTTGCCGTGAAATCTAGCATAATAGTTTCCTTACGGGTGATAGGTGTTGTGGCGTTGGGTTTCTATGGCAGCGAGTGACCTGGTCAGTCCACCACGTGGACAGTAACCGAGCTTTAAATTCGGGTCGAGTTTAGTGATAAGTTCCTGATAGGATCTGCGATCGTGTCAGGCCTTCTTGAGGGAACGAGGTCTCGGTGTCTGTCAGTCAATTATTAACCAAACTATTCTTTACATCGTCCTATAGAATGAGGTTTATTAGAAAACTGGCCAGCCCTGGATCGATAACCGCCTTCTCTCTTTCTCTCGTTCCCCGGATCAGCAAAAAAATCTCTGCACGACCTGCCTTTTTTTTCTTTTTTTTTGTTCTTTATCATCATCGTTCATTTGTCGCGTCGCGTCGACGGCGCTGTCATTACCGAATTATTACCGTTGCCGTATCACTGCGGGCGAGCACAAACACCTGCCATTTCTACATCGGTGATCATTATTGGTGTGGCTGTCGGCTGTTCATTCTCAGTCACGCAGCGGCTGTGTTTACTCCTGCTAACAGTAGTTGAAACCGTTTCGCTCAGACAGTGGAAACGGATAACCGGGGAATTGCACGGCAGACAAAGAATTGCGGAAAGATC
Organism: Lasioglossum lativentre; assembly: GCA_916610255.1. Classification (NCBI taxonomy): domain Eukaryota; kingdom Metazoa; phylum Arthropoda; class Insecta; order Hymenoptera; family Halictidae; genus Lasioglossum; species Lasioglossum lativentre. Next base: position 25,736,987 of record OU744357.1, on the reverse strand, counting down.
CCGACTCGATAGACACCGAGCTCTGGAGTTGCAGCTGGCCTCAGACTAATTTCGAAGATTTTAATTGGACTGCGGTACTTCATGAATTTACTCCGTTATTTTCAGTAGTTGTATGTACTGTAGCAAAAGGACTTTCAGAACTGATTACCCGATAATAAATATGAGAAATATTTACACAGGATTTCTATTGTTTTCCAAAGCACCGTTATACTACAGTGAACGGTGTGACAACCGCAAACTCTCTTCGGCGCGATGAGTTCGATCCGTCGACAGGGCGAAAGATGCTACCACGCGAGATCAGGCTAGTTTCGAACCGGTGCCAGAGACGGGCATGGACACTAAGACTCCGCCAATCCCGTTGAAGGTCCAGGAGAAGCCAAAACCGAAACAGCAGGAAAGTGTGGCCGACGTGTCTCTGCCCCCGCTGACACCATACAGGAACCATCGACAGAAGCAGAAAACACCTGGGACTGGTCAGTGGTCGCGTGATGCACCAACCGCCATACGGTATCAGGATCATCAGAAAAAAAGGCCTTACAGGTACACTTGCCCACCCCTTCGATCGATATGCATTTCTTCAGCCTTTGTTTTGAGCCGGTTTTCACTCTGTTCTCTTGCCTGGTTAACCAATTTTCACACCCGGAAAAACTCGAGCCTAAAACTTCAGCGAGACGAATTTTGCTGAAAGAAAAAAGAATCGTTCGTTGATTTTCTTTATACAGGGTGGGGCATTTTAAACAGGTCACCTGAATAACTCGCTTGTTTTTGAAGATAGGAGAAAATGCATTAGACCAAACTTACTTGGTACCGGGGTGGTAGCGTCAAGCACCCAAAGTCAACTGCAATAGAAAATAAAATGTCTGAAAGCACTCTTCAAATACTTTTGTGTCTTCTCTGGTTGTTAGCATACCGTTCTTGTAAGTATTGATAATGATCACTGAACGTAAATAAACATACAATCACATTGTATGCTTACCCCGGTATCCAGAAATGTTATTAGTAGTTTGACTACCGACTAGACTACGGCTTCGAAATATTCAATCTGAGTGTTCAATTTTCAAGAATGCGTTACACAATAGCAGAGAAAGTGGAAATGGTTATCATTTATGGTGAATGTCATACAATTATGAGGAAAGCGGTACGCGTGTATGGTGAAAGAAGTACCGCGAAAAACCAACAACCACAGTTGATATGCAAGAACGTATAAAAAGAGCTTGCTCTGTAATAGATACAACTGAAATTTGTCAGGCAGCATCATCAGTATTGCAACGTTTTAGATTATGTCTCAGTGTTCAAGGTCGACATTTTGAACACTTGAAGTAGCAGTGAATACGTACATAACATGTTACATGTAAATCGTCGTAGTGTTCGAAGAGTGCTTTGAGACATTTTATTTTCTATTGCAGTTGACCTTGCGTGACCTTGAATGACCTTCATAATACGTTATTGTATTCGTCTTGAAACACTCTATCAGAATGTAAGCAAAAAAATATACTGTTTCGTTTAAAAAATCAGAGTTGACCTTTATATCACCTTGACGCTTCCACCTACAGAAAAATTGGTAATACCAGATTATGAGCCCCCCGATACCAAGTAAGTTTGGTCTAATGCATTTTCTCCTATCTTCAAAAACAAGCGAGTTATTCAGGTGACCTGTTTAAAATGCCTCACCCTGTATAAAATATAAAATGCTACAAGTAGCCTGTTCACAGCGAACGTGTCAATTTTTGTTTTGTTAATTGGTTGGTGACAGAAATTGATGAAGTTCAAACTGTTCAGAGGAGTAGAGATGCAGAGGGGTTGTTAACTGTTGCAGAGTGTTGCAGATCGGCGCGACGCCGTTGATGCACGCTTGCCAGCAGGGCGATAGAGCAAGGGTTCTAAGGTTGCTGAAGGATCAGAAAGAAACGATAGGCTACAGGGATCGGACACTGAGGAGTGCTTTGCATTATTGCATGGACGCTGGAACCGGAGGTGCCGTCGCCGCGACGGCACCGGAACTGGTAAATGCACCCGATGCCGAAGGACACACACCACTTCATTTGGCAGTCATCGCCGGTGACACACAATTGGTAGCTGTCCTGCTAGCGAATGGCGCCGACGTGAACGCTAAGGACTTGGAAGGACACAGTGTTCTTCATTGGGCCACTGGTATTTTACCTTTCACTTGTTTCACAATCTTTTGAAAGCCTATTAGTTCATCCTCAATGACTATTCTATATCAAAAATGGAATTTACCACTAGAACTACCGAATCAGTCAAAATGGTACCTAAGTTTTAGCTTACTGATAAAAATGTTTCCATCAGAAAAAAGAAATGAATATACATATACAGTGGGTGTACAAAGTATTCGTACACCTTTTACAAAAGAATAACTTTTTCAAAATTCGACTCAACAGCTTGAGTTTTTTTGTGACGTTAGAAGGATTCGTTTACTAGCTAATCTGTAAATAATTTTTTTTGTTTAATTGTTACTGGTCGCAATTGCGAAGGAAAAAGTAAAGGTCATGATTTTTAAATTTTTTATCTTTGCCTTTAATGAAAATTTATATGGTGCATTTGGTACGTATAAGTAAGTTATATACATGTACAAAGTTTCATCGAAATCGATCAAGGTTGTTATGAAATATAAATGATTGGAAATAGCAAAAATTGTAAGATCCTAAATTCAAAGCTTTTTACATGTTACAATGCCCATAGCTTTTTTATGCGTCAACCGATTTCAATGAAACTTTGTACATGTATGTACATAACTTACTTAGATTTACAAAATACATGTTTGAAATTTTACAGGCACAGATAAAAAATTTAAAAATCGTGACCTTTACTTTTTCCTTCGCAGTTGCGACCAATAACAATTAAAACAAAAAATTATTTCCACATAAGCTAGTAAACTAATCCTTCTAGCGTCACAAAAAAACTCAAGCTGTTTGGTCGAATTTTGAAAAATTTTGTCGTTTTTAAAAGGTGTACGAATACTTTGTACACTCTCTGTATCTAGCTCCAGCAGCTTGAAAATAATGCAGTCAATTTTGATTTTGCGATAAAAATTCGCAGTCTAATAATTACTAAAAGAAATTGTTTAAAATTGGTACCAATCGAGGAACTACCTTTCGAAATACATTCTAAATAACGATTCATAAAATGATAGGAAGTCGTTGGGAACAAATTTGTACAAAAGCTCAGAGGGAAGGGGGTTAAATAAGTTATTCAAAGTTTATGTGACTTTTACGGCCAGCGGTGTTGCAGTCGGCACGTTAAAATCGCCGAACAGTCCTCCGGAATTACAGACTGCAACGATAGCGATTTTACAGCCGAGTCCAGTCAAGGATCATGACATCATTATGTAAATAAGTGAAAAGAATTAGCGTATACAGACGTAGCTACGCGGAGAAGCTAGCAAACGTTAAGCTACTGTAGAAAGGTCGAATTGCGAGCCCGGGGGATTGTTTAAAACCAAAGGAAACCGTGAATTACGGGGCGTATCTTTTCTGCGGATCACCGTTGGCGAAACCGTTGGGGGTGGGGGTGGTATTGGTCAAGTAAGGTTAGTGGGTCAGTTTCGGTGACGACATTCCGGTTCGCCGGAGAACACGCGAGACCCATGCCGAGATAATCCTCGAGATTGACCATAGTCGTCCTTGATGTATTCAAATGACCGCTGATTTATTGCGAGCCACAGCAATTGCCGAGATTCGACGGATTCTACGATGAAGAAAAAGTTCGTATCACGGGCCGTATCTGCGTAATTCTCGTGCGAGGACGCAAACAATTCGACGCAAGCAGTTTCTCTTCGTGGAAAGTTTCGTTTCTGCCCCTCGGTTGATTGCTACCTCGACGTACCTCGAGGTAGCCTAACGGTCCCTCGTCGTGATCTAAATACGAAATGACAGTGTCTCGCGACTCCATTTCCAGTGGCATCAACCCACTTCGCCTTCGCCGATTAAAAGATTAAACTTTGCAACATCTGTGTCAGCCCATTAACACCTTGGAAGCAGCCACGGCGACTTTACTATGGCATTCATAACCGGGCCGTCGCGTGTGCTGCGACATTCATGATTTCATGAATGTCAGAGAGGACTTTTCGAGATGCTTTACATGCTGATTTTATGTCGGATTACCGTCGTCGTGTGTACTTTGTTGAATTTTTACGAGGATTTCAGAGGATTGTTTTACGATTTGTTCATACGTATAGATATTTTTCGATTGTTACGTTGGAGCAGAGTAGCGTCAGCATGGGAACAGGAAATTCGAAACGAGCAATTGTTTATGCGTTCTTGAATAAATTAATGACGGTAAGGGTTGCACGCGAGTTTTTCATTATTCAGTCGCCGCGGAAAGTTCTTTTTACATCGCCATGACCTTTTGTTTCCTTGCGCATTGCATCATGACAATAAATAATTCATGTTCTCTTATCAGTCTAAACACAAGCAATACCGTTTTGCGTATTACGCGAGCTTCGCGAGATCACTTTTTCACAAATAAAGTGTTGCGAAGAAGGTCAGGGAATTTATTCGGCAATGAAGATGTAATAATTTTATATTTTTGAGAGTTCAGGATAGTTTCTTTTAGTTGTAATTCATTAAAACATTGTACGCAGGACACCGGTGGGCTTTCCATTTGCACAAAAAATAATATTTTATAAAATATTACAACTAAAAGAAACTATCCTGAACTCTCAAAAATATAAAATTATTACATCTTCATTGCCGAATAAATTCCCTGACCTTCTTCGCAACACTTTATTTGTGAAAAAGTGATCTCGCGAAGCTCGCGTAATACGCAAAACGGTATTGCTTGTGTTTAGACTGATAAGAGAACATGAATTATTTATTGTCATGATGCAATGCGCAAGGAATTTTATAAAATATTATTTTTAAAATTCGTTTTTAACTGCATGCAGTGTGCGGCGAAGCAGAATGCGTCCGCCTGGTGTTAGCAGCAGGAGCTCGTCCTTCGACTCCTGATCTGCGCGGAGGATCTCCGCTTCACTATGCAGCTCAGTGCTGTGGTGCAGCGGCTACTGCCGAGTTGTCTGTACCTAAGAAAGTTGGTCTGAAAGTTCTCCAGACCCTGTTGGAGTTTGGAGCTGACGTGAATGCGAAAGATGAGGACGGGAGACAGCCGATCTTGTGGGCTGCGAGCGCTGGTAGCGTTGAAGCAGTCTTAGCATTGGCTAGGTAAATGTTGTATTCCATTAAATAGTTCTTCGAGAAGAAGATCCTTAAAAAAATTTCAAACGAAAGGTGACATTAATTTTGCACTGTGCAGCCTGAGAATTGATGTGCTCTAAGAACAATGATTAAACTATAGAGCCGGTGGTTCAGCTGCCGCAGGAGCTGCAGACAAAGATGGGCTCACTGCTCTGCATTGTGCTGCCTCCAGAGGACACGCCAGGTGCGTGGAAACTCTGGTGAACTTATGCGGTGCTCATCCTGATCATGTCGACGACAATGGTTGCTCGGCGTTGCACTATGCAGCCACCCTTGGTCATGCCGATGCCACAGCTCTGATCCTGAAGTTGGGGGCTGACCCTAATCGACAGGATAGGAAGGGTAGAACGTGAGTAGAGCAGTGAAAATATTTTCAAGAAGAAACAATCGAGAATTTTTATTTCCCGTTAAGATCCGCAGTCCATCTATAAATAACAATGAATTCCAGACCAGCTCTTTGCGCAGCAGCGAAAGGCCAACTCGAGACCCTGAAGATTCTAGCGCAACATGGCGGCTCCCTATATGCGAGGACAGTAAGAGGAACAGGTGTCGCTCACGAAGCGGTAGCTTCCGGTAGAATCGAGCTGATAAAATGGCTGGCAAAAAAGCGCCCAGGTACTTTGGACGTAGCCACGCACGATGGAAAGACTCCGTTGCACGTGGCTGCTCTTCATGGACATCTAGATTGCTGCAAAGTCCTTCTGGACAATGGTGCAAGGATCAATGCAGTCCTTCGAACCAGCAAAGGGAACTTGATGACTGCTTTGGATGCTGCGCTTTACAGAGGACACAGGGACTGTGCTAAGCTGATCCAGATGCACGGAGGAACCACTGCGCATCAGCTGAAGATGCAGAAGATTGTACCGAATAAAGGTCAGGTCAGGTACATGCACATTCATAGAAATAATTCATCGCTAACGCAGTTTTTGACGAGATGTTTAATCCAGGAAGGAAACTGTATATATTTAAATCAGATGTTCGCGTACTCTGCATTTTAATGGTTTATAAAAATTTTTCAGGGTGTCTCTACAGACTCTAAACTTGTACTTTATACAGTGTTTGCAGCTAGATTGCAAATGAGACACGTGGACAGCAGCACCGATTCCGAGAGCAGTCCACGTAGACGAGGTCGTAGCCACAAACTTCCGGATCTTTACTATGAAGAGCGATGGATCGAGAAGAGAACGCGTCGAAGAGGGAATTTGCGGAAGCTGGTTCGCCAGGATAGTCGCAGCTTCAGCGAGGAGGAGGTTAGGCTATCAAAAACGTCATCGAAAAGAGATCAGAGAAGAGCTCGCAGCGAATCGGCACGGTAACAAAATTCTCCCGAAAAAAATCATCGTTGCAGGATTAAGAAGATCTCATATTAATTTTCTTTCTAATTTTCCTCTTGTTTCAGCTACGACGAAGACGACACGGATCAGAAGACAAGAAGAAGACGCAGTAAAAAGCGGTCTGCCAAATCGAAACAAGACTCCAGCGAGTCCTCTATAGACTCGGAAAGCTGTGAACCCGTCGGTGATCAGGCTAAGAAAAAGTCTGGAAAGCGAAAGGAAGACAGCAAAACGGATAAAAGCAGCGGGGACAGAGAAGAGTCAAGAAAAGAGGAGGAGGAGGAGGAGGAGGAGGAGGAGGAGACAGTGAGCGACGATAGTCTGGAGGTGGTCGTCGTGAAACGATCTCTGGAAAAGAAATGCGAGAAGGTTGTATCCGGGAGAAGATCAAAAACGCCCAGGGAAAGCTCAAAGGAGACGAAGCTCACAAAAACTCATAGGAGCACGAGAAGAAAATTGAACTCCAGCAGGTCGAAGACGTCTAACAATGGCGACAGCACGACTGATCGGATGCAATCCTCTGATAAAGGCTTGAAAGAGTCCGAGTCTCGCGAGGCAGCCACGCCGAGAACTTCGATCGACGAGGACAAGGAGGGCCACGAGAAAATTATCGAAAGTCGATACCGCAGGGACATAACCGATAGTACCAGTCAGGAGACTGTTGAACGTGTCGTGGTGACTGCTATGGTACACAAGGATCAGCCTCCGGACACGCCTAAATCTGTAATAGAGACTTCCAAGGAGGTTACCTTTGATGATAGATTAAGAACGGAGATAATAGAGACGGAGGAAGTGTCTAGAGGGACTGGATCTGTATCTAGCAAGGTGGATGACATTGTGGATCACAGTAGCGAGTCTGGTAGCAGTCTTGTGACTAAGGCAGCTAGTTTGAAGAAGGATGTGGAGGAGATGAGGCAGCAGATCACGCAAGAGAAAACGCAGCGAAAGAGCGAGAGGAGGAAAAGCAGGGATGAGAATGCAGCGAAGGATGACAGAGCTAAAAAGGATGATGGTGATCGAGATAAGCCATCAACCGAAGGAAAAGAGGAAAGCAAAGATCAGGACGGAGATGAGATAGGTAAGACTTGATTTTCTTTGAATTCTTGTTTTTTCTCTTATTTTCAGCTGTACTATATCCGACCTGATTTATACCACGAATTTTGGTCCGCGCTGTACATGTGAAAATGTTGCATATATGAAGGGACTACTGTGTAAACTTTCTGTAGAGTCCTCTTTCTAGGCAGGTTAGACACACACGCGACAACCGAGACGGAAAGTCCCACGCTGGACTCCCAGAAAGACTATCGGCGGCGGGAAACCGAGCATGAAGAGGATAAATCCGAGGGAACAACGCCTAAATCCGTGGATGAGAAAACAGACGCATCTGGTAGGACATCCAAGGACGAACACGAAGAATCTGAGCAGACAAGTAGATCTGAAAGTCTCACGAGAGATTCGCAAAAAGGAGACTCTACGCCAAGGACAGCTGTAGAAGATATTCCACCATCGGACGATGAAGAGAAGAAATCGACAGTCGACGAGACCGGAAGTAAATCGAAAGCTAGAAGAGATAGCGTGAAGAGGAGACCTTCCGTGGACGAAAGAAAATCGAAATCTTCTTCGAGACGGTCGAGCGAAAGCGGAAGTCCGCAAAGGAGCGGTCGCAAGAGGAGAGAGTTCAGAAAACGGGAGTCGAAAAAGAGTTTGTCCAAGTCGTTGTCGGATAAAACTAGTCAGGAGGCTGCAGAGGAAGCTTCGCAGTTGCCAAAAATGGAGACGAGGATTCCCGAGGGTCCAACGAAAGAGACTGACGTCCTTTTTATGACGGATTCGAGAAAAGAGTCCTCGGATGATAAGGAGCAAGCGGATTCAGCGAGAGGGAAGTCTGTGGAATTTTCTTCGGCTTCGAGGGATTCAGCGTTGATGGAAGAAGCTGATGATCGATCGTTGAGCGTCGACACGCCTGTTGCTACGAAAAGAAAGCTGTCTGGTGAAGAGGAAGCAGTCGAGGTGACGTCGCCGACGAAATCGAATTTGGAGGATCAGGCGAAGGAGACCGAGGAGGCTAAGAAGAGCAAGAAGCTGTCTATCGAGGATGCGTTGGGTGCAGGTGAGCAGTTGAAAATGATTTATACGTATAATATTTATCAAGGAAATTTTGTAATTTTTCTCACTAAACTTTCTTTTTGCTCAGAAAAAGAAAGCTTTCGATACATCGACGAGAGTTCCTCGAGTTCCCCGAAGTCGGCTCAGTTGAGACGATCGAGACCGTCGACTGGAAAAGCAAGAACTACCGGAAGATCGTCTTCGAGGTCGAAGAAATGTTTGTTTGAAAGCTCGGAGGAACGGTCTCCTGATAGAAGCGCCATAGTTGCAGTGATCGAAAGTCCAGAATGGGATGACGAGGACGAAGAAATTGCGAAAGAGCTCAGAGACGTGATTGGGGAAGATGACGAGCATGAGACAGAGCTTGAAGAGGATAACGAGATAGGAGTAGTGAGGGTTCTGCCTAGCACGAGCGAGGAAGAGACGTCTCGGGTGGGTCTTGACGGCAGGACCGAGGATGCCGACACTTTGCCTCAAGTGAGAAACAATTATTCTATTATTACTGAAATTAACCCCTTGCACTACGATTCATTTTACGGTTGCAGTGATTAGAACTTATTTGTCGTTACTAATTTCTTAGAAAAAAAGAAATTTGTATGTAATTTATACCTATGCAGTCTTCAATGGTTTCAACAACAAGAAAATATAATTTTGTTTCAATTTAAAGTTTAAAGGAAATTAGTAGCATGAATATTTAGTAGACCATCTTCGAAATCATCGTCACGAGTCCGACTCGGTATTATAGTGCAAGGGGTTAAAATGGTACTGGAGGGTTAATTTTTTTTCAATTTCAATAGAACGGTAATATAGATTTGTAGAATATTATAGGCTCCATGAATGGAAATGAATAAATTATTTTTGTCATGACTAGGTGCAATCCAGCACCCGCACACGCGTGACAAGAATACGAAGTCCCGAAGAAAGTAGAACAAGTCGATTGCAAGGGAAACAGCGTCGCGACAGTGGTGGTAGAGACAGCGGAATCGAACCTAGTCCAAGGGTATCGAGGATACCAAGAAGAAGAATCATGAAATGCTGTCCTGTCAGTGATAAACAACAGGCTCTCAACATGGAGACCATCACGAGGGACGTGCAGATCAGTCTGCGACGATATCATCTGGAGAGAAAGATTTTTTTCCAATTGATGGAGCTGAAGAGGCTGCAGATACGACATGGAAGAGCGAATGAGCATGTTCTGGTTAAGAGACAGGTAATCATTTTTGTGGTCAAATTAAAAAAAGGAACCTTGGCTAAAATTATATTTATTGTTAGAATTGCCAATGAACATTTTTTTAGTATTCTATGTTTGGTATATGTACAATCGATTTTATTGTTTTTCAGGTCGATGCCTTCCACAAAGCAGGAATGTCTGGACCAACCCTCGGCGTGGCAAAATACGACCAACCCCTAACGTTCAGGTTATTTGATATGCAATCAATCATAGTTTATGAAATTGTCGACTAACCAATATTCATATAAATGGAAACGGAGTATAATGGATATTTTTTAACAGACATTTCGAAAGTTTTCTGTACGATCAACTGAGAAAACTTCAACGAAGACCAGCCACCCCAGACTTCTGCACAGAAGCGAAACAATGTACCCAGAAAACACATCGCTGTCATCACGCAACAAGCGCTTACACTTCGTTCCCCGTGTACACATATCGTACGTTATTGCACTATATTTACCAGCAAATGAATTTCAGAATTCCACGTTCAATATTCTCAAATTTGAAATCTTTGAAAGATAGACAACGTGGTAACTCGAATGTTAACAAGGAAGTGGAATTCTGAAAAGGAGAATTCAATAAAGACGATCTTCGAAAGGAGTCAGTTACCCTATTGTGATTGTAGATTATAATTGCAGTAGGTGGAGGCGGCCAAGAACCAGCAGATCTTCTTCCGAAGATAGAGAGCCGTGGAAAGGGCCAAATGACGGTAATTTTTAATCGTTTCGAAGTGAAACGATAATTCAAATGATGATGCGAATATTTTCGAAAAGGACTATTCTTGTCTTCAATGCCCATTTACTTAGAATTCATGAACTTGTTAAGGGACAGAGATTAATTGTTGCTGTTTTTGCAGGTGGAAGTAACGCACGGGGAGGAGAAGCAAATAATAGCTCTTCCAGCTGAAAGACTGGATCGCACAAAGAAATATTATGTTACGTTCACTGTCAAAGGGGAAGCACAAGAATCGGAAAAGTCTAAACCGTCGACCGGTATCCAGAGAAATGCCAAAAGCGTTTGAGAAGTCTTCGACACTCGTGTCTTCTCGTTTCTCAACAGATTCGCTTAACACGTTGACTGCCATAGTGGTTCCGTTGGCTCCCTGACGTCATTAATACCTAAATTGCGGATATTTATGCAAGCGTTAATTCACGAAGCCTGCAATAAAATAAACATAAATCCACCCTATTAAGTGCCACCAAGGTCCAAATCTAATAAAAACCATATTAAATTTTGCTAAATGCCATATGTTTTAGACAATCCACATTGCCATAAATGCATATAATCCGCAATTTGTTAGCTGACGTCCTCTAATTCTTGGAAACGGTTATCGCAAACAAATGCCATTGAGTTAACAGCAAAAATTGTTCGACTTTACGATGAATAACTTTTGTTTTCGTTAATAAGTCTACAAGTTGAAGTCTCGTTAACGATAAGACTTGCAATTATTCACTAGGCAGACAACTTGTTAAAAATCGTACAAAAACCTGTTTCTATACTTTTCTACATAATTTTCTATTTTATTTTCGCGACTCAACACTGACGCAGTTTTAACACCGCTATAATTATATAGTGTACCGAACTTGGCGATACGAGCCTTTCCATCGAGTTCATAAATCGAATATGTAATTGTATATTGTTTATTGCCGAAGCAATACGTTCACGAAACCAAAAAAAAAAAAAGGAAAACTGCCAGAGAGAAGTTCATGTATTTTAAATGAAGCGTCGAATCGACTGTTCTACATACAGATTTCGTTGACACTGTAAAAACTGTTAAATAGCATGAAACGATTGTGTTCCGATTGATTAGTGTAAATAATTTTATGCATAAAACTTGCGTACCATTGAATTACAAAAATTTAACGATAGTATTCGATGAAATTAAAGTTGTTCGATATTTCTTACAGAGAGGGTATATCATACTTGCTAACACTTTCGCGACCGCTGTCTTCATATTACATTTATGCGAGGTACTTAACGAGGTAATCAGCGATGGAAGGTTACACTTCAGTAGTATCATTATTATTCTGAGAGTATGTTAATAAATAACCCACTATTTTTACTTATTAGCAGTAAAGTATTTTAAATCTGAAACATTTCCCGCTTCTTCTATGCTAAAATGGCCGACATTGTTGCAGAAAAACGTGAAATACTTCTCAATGAAATAAAACAATTGTAGGTGATCAATAACCTAATTTTTTTCTAATTGTTTTAAGGATAATATGGAAATTTAATTACAATCGGTCGCAACAGTGTTAAGAGACATTTCAAATTGTTATATCTATCGAAGTTTATCAGAGATTTACAATTTCATTGTATACCTTGTAAAATATGAGACATTCCGTTCTTGCAAAAGCAGGGACCATGCAATAATTAACGCACACATGTTCTGTATATTTGTGTAAAGGGAACCGTTACAAGTGACATGTAATTCTGTGTAAAATAAACCATTATAACTGCTACAGTGTGCGTTTCTGTTCTTTCACAGCGAATTTCTCGAAAAATTTATCAAAGAAGTTTTGGTTTTACATTTACAACAACTACAACATCTACAACTATCTCAATTAAAAGAACAAATTGAAACAGTTCAATAAAGTATTCTTTCACTCGGAAACGACAAATAAATTGTAATTCAATCTTTTTGTCACTTCAATTAGCTTGCAAAATCTAGAATAAACATCTGCAGTTTAAACAATTGTTCCATAATTCGAATTCAGAAATTTTGTGTCTGAATTATTATAAGAATAATTATTGTAGTGTATCGAACATTACTGGCAAGCAGGTTATGAAAATGGCCGAATGCAATTTAGTTCTCCCTATTTTTGTGATCGTCCAGTTCCGTCGATTTCAAAAACGCAAAATGCTTCGACATCCACTGAACTGTTGCAAACGTATTGATGGGTATAGTTATTCGCGTCTGGCAGAGCATCTACTAGAACTATCGATCAGCTCCATGACGTTGTTAAACAAATGGTTCGGAACGTCTAATCAAACGATTCACTGGCGAAACGTGGGTGTTGTTGGTAATGACTACCACAGGCTGGCCTGTCAATAATGCCGTTCGGTCAGACGCGATCAACGAAAGTTAGAGTGAAGTTCTCGACGATGCATCTCGCGAACACCGTTCGTCAAGCGAGATTTTTGTGAGAAACATTCGCATGGACAAATGGCTCCAAGATAGAAAGCTCTGGCTCTTAGGTAGCACCCTACCTCTGCTACCAAGGTAAACAATCGCTCTTTTACCATACTGTTTGGTGTAAAACCCCTTAAAAAATAGAACTCCCACTTTTTTAAATTAAACAACGCACTAGACAATGAAAATAAAAAATATTATCAGTACGACCAAAATTCAGATACTTATATTTATTTACATTATCTAATATTTTTTATGATTCATTTATATAATATAACTTGTTCATACTGTATACAGAGCATTTTTAATTTATTATGTGTGCACATAATTGTTAAATGAATAACAAAATAGATGCGATGCTGCGTAAAGTGAAATTCGAAAAACAAACAGTGTATTGACATATTTGTCAACAACAATAATTTTTATTTTCAAGTTGCATTTTTTTCGATCACAAGATTATAAAAAGAATATTAAGTTTGTGTAAACAGTTTTGAACGTTACATCGTGTGGAAGCTAACCTCACAAGTAGTATTAAAATACCTCACAAAATTTAGTTTTATTTTATCGAACGATTTTTCTGACATAATTTTTTAAATGTTCTTTTTACTTCGAGCGAATTATTAATTTATTTCATCATAGTTTCTTAATTCTTCTTGAAAGAATAAAATCATGAGAGTCCGAAACGTAATATGCAGTGACGCTGGAACTAGAAATTGAAACATAATTCTTTGCAGAATGCATGACTTTGACATTGAATCGAATTGATCGATTTTTACTACTCAGTTTCATCACGCAAACTGCAACGTATACATTGTACGTCATCAATTACTATATCTCTAGCGAAGCGAATGCATCCACCAGCGAAATGAACGACTTTTTATGAAAATATAAACAAGACAATTTAAATTATATTCATATTTAAATTTCTTCCTTGAATTAGTTAGATAAAAATTTGAATTATTACAATTACCGATATGATAACAGTCGTTTAATTACAATATTGTACATATTGAAGATGAAGCGAAGCAAAAATTAAAAAAGTGAAGCAGAAATAAACTATTTAAAAATTGTTTTGAAACCTAAGTAAGGATATTTAAATTGTAATCATATGAATTTCATTCAGAGAAGCGAAGAATATGTTATGTTTTTCCACGTTAATACGCGTCACTTGACACGATCGATTTTTCTGATGTAGCAGCCAAGATACGGTGATCAAAGAATTAATTATTTAAATGTTGCTTCCACTCTTTATATCTAGCATCTACTTTTTTCCGAATGCCTAAAGTCTCGATAGCTTGACAAGTAACATAAATGAATCCAAACTGTTGATAAATATCTACGAATAATAAATATCTTTTATTTATCCCAATTTCTATTTCGGTCTAATAAGAAGGCGTAATTGTAGGTTGCAAGCGTTGCTTATTGCATCAACTTCAAAAATTTGACACCAGAACAATTTGAGAAGTTCGTTAAACTCAACCGGAAGTTCTCTAAGTTCTGCCACCCAGACCTTAGCTATGACGCCAAAAACATTATAACCCAGTTCACGGTCATCATTCAAACGTGGACAGTATAGTGGCGTACTATCGATTGTCAATAATCAAGAGGACATTTGCAAAGTAGTGTTTCAGGACGTCTAGTAACGTTCGGTATGTGCCATGACAAGGGTCTGTTGTTATCCAAAGTCCATGAACGCCATCATTGGATTCTTGTACGTACATAATTTCGTGGACAACATACACATTCACATTGTTCACTTTTGTTACATCGGAGAAAACCTGATACTAAATTTACTGCACAACTATAATAACTGTACAGACCACGTCAGACACTCTATTGTAAAATATGGGAAAATATATAAATTCTCCGACTATGCGTGCACAGATCAATTAATTCCTTCAGATTAATTTGTTAAATAGGGGGCTAGAAAAATATAAAAAATGTTTTAACATTCCATTATTTTCTTAGCGTTAATAAATTCTGTCACGCGTGCACTAGAGTTCTGCTAACACAGGAAAAGGTCAGGATAATAAGCAATGTACTTTGGGACCTAATTCCAAGGTATCTCGAGCGCTAAATTAATTCCATTACTTTTCAGTCGCCTATAACACGCGAATCCTCCAATGCCAATAACAGCAAGGTATTCGTTTTATTATTTTTCAAGTAGTCCATGACATGATGTCCGCGACTAAAATGCCACCTTGTCTATCACGCAAGTGTGGCGAAACGAAAGAAATATTTATCTTGCAACGAACTGATTGATCAACCCCCAATCCAAGTTGACAACGCGCCGTTTTCCGCTAATCAAATAATTCGAATTTTTATTAAATGCTACTTGAAACAGCGAATCAACGATATAATCGCGTGGCAATACTATACTGCAATCATAATTTGTAATTGATGATTTTTCGAGTTAGTCAGTGAAATTAGCTGACGGTACAGTACGACGTAATCACAGGGATCGATGAAACGTTTTTAATCAACATCGTTAACCTCTACATGGCCGCGATGCACTTTTCGTCGATTTAAAAACTTTCAATTCATCGCGATTTTTTAAATTTTCGACGTTGTTCGTCCATCGCACTAAATCCCGTACGAAAATCTCAAAAAGCGTCGAGCATGGTGGATCACTTATGTTCATATCACGTGGTTCGACATGGTCAACGATTTAAAATTCGCAAATTATGCCCAGCGTGCGGCACTTTGGTAAGTTGATCAATGAACTGTCGCTGGTTTATGCACATTCGCGTTTCTGAGAAGCCTTTCTAGACGTACGTGCCATAAGGCGGTGATTTATTTATACTATAATCTGCTCTATGAGGTTATACAGTCATTTTGCTTCGCTCTCCTGAGAGTTAGACTCTGAATTGACAATATTGGCAGTACATCATTTATTAAATAAATTCCCGTTCGATTCGAATTTTTGTAAACTAAACTATGAAAAGATATTAGCCTAGTGTTACTGGCAAAATTACATAATCAATTTCTCGGTAATTATTCAGGAATATGTGTGTCGCTGCTTTCGCAAAAACGCACCCAAAAGCATGCAAGCAGTTAAAAGAACTGTGTCATGCGTTCTTACGAGAAGCTAACGCTGCAACATTTCGTTTACGATGCATGGTTTAAGCGATTGCCTGATAAAACAAACATCATAAATAAATCTGAAGGAATCTTATTCGTAATTCTTCCAGGAACAATAGTCGGCTTTAATGCAGGGTGGGTCACATCAAATTTTTATATTAGCCGGACATTATTGCGATACAAAAGCGCCTGCGCCAGGTTCCGATTCAAATAAAGCGAAAGCCGCAGGGGAGCTTGACCCTTGGTCATCGTCGAGGGTGCAAACAGTTTGGTCTGCAGCCTCTAACGCGATAGCATGCTCTTTACGCAGCAGTTCACCTCTTTGCCATGCCTCGCCAAGTATAAAAAGTGGGTACAGGTACCCAAATTTCAAACAATTAGTTCAAACATTGCAGAAATACTGCACTCTCGGATCGACCAACTTGGTGAACATGAAACATCGTTTTTGTGTAGCTGAATCTCCGAAATGTTTTGCAAATTTTGTTCCGTGGGAAAATATTGTCGACGTCCGATAGTGTTCGTTCATCCAGCTAGAAAATTATTTTATGGTCCTGTAAAGATTGCGTAAACTATGTGATATAGTTTGTACTAACAATTAGAATCTTTTCGAAGTTACATAGGGTTGTTCTTTTAAAAAGAGAATTGATGGTGTCTATTTTGGCCATGATTTATAACAATTTTATCATCTAATCTTTTATCATCACTGTGGATCACGATCGTTACCGTGTAGCTTTATGAAAATACAGATTTTTATGAGCGCATTTACAGAAAATGTGTCGGGGGTTTTATTATCATATAAATCTTGTTACACTGTTTTAAACACTTTTTTATACCGAGTTTTAATAGGTCAACAATGATGTAAATCTGCAATCTAATTATCAGTCACTTGAAATGTTATTTATATGTTGGATCCGATAAGATAATTCGTTACCGAACAATGGATACCGAGATGTACAGGGTGTCCAGAAAAAATAATACCACAATATAGTATTGTATAATCTGCTGTTAGTTCGTGTTATTTTCACACGCGAACAACGGAATAAAACTTTGTCAACGTGTCTGATCATTGCTCACTGTTTCTACTTACCTCGTGCATAAATGCGTGTGCATTGAATGCACTTCCGAAGTAGATTTCGATTTTTCTTCTCACATGTTCGAGTTACTTTTTTTTATATAAAATTATCGCTTTTTAACCAAACATCTCTATATCTAAAGTGGGAGATCCCAGAGGATCGTGATAACACCGTGATAGAGATTATTATGTACAAATATTTTCCAACAGTAAAAGCTAAGATATGATTAAAGTAATCGTTCAGTATTACTAAAGAAATAATTAGCTATATAATATATATATATTTTTATTAGCTTTATTCTAAATAAATCTGTATGCTTTATTGGAGTCTTAACAACTAATGACCACTCATAGCCGATCACGTCGGTGACATAACTATTATGACACATGAATCGTGATTGTCATAGCACTTTAATGAGAGCATACGTACATTCGCATGTCGCGATGCATCGAGATAGCATCCGCGTTGGCCTTATAACTGTGTCAAATTTTTCATAGTTATATGGAACTCACCGATTACTAAAATAGTGCGCGAGCATTTTCTTCTTCCATTTTTAAGCAGCAATTCCATTAGCACTGAATACAAATTTGATTACTGATAAAATACATGCGTTAATGACTAATCTACTGTTCTTTGCTAGTTACCGGATTTATTTCTGAGCAAACTACGAACCCACGTAAATTAAAAAAAAATGTATTATTGTTAAAAAATATTAAAAACCCTTAGTATAATAGGAGAAACCGTATTTTAGGTGCGACAAAATACCTCGAGATTACTGTGCTACTCGTAAATTAGTATTTTTCCACTAATTCATGGAAAATTTCGCATTTTTGCAGGTCACGCGCGCCGAGCAAGGCGATGGAGCGATACGAACGGCTGGCGCGACTTGGGGAGGGTAGCTATGGTGTCGTCTTCCAGTGCAGAGATCGGCAAACTGGAAAATTAGTGGCTGTAAAAAAGTTCCAACAAACCGAGGATGATCCCCTCATACGGAAAATCGCCCTCCGAGAAATTCGACTACTTAAGGTCAGCTCCAAAAACTAATCACTCTCCAATAAGCACGCGATCAATTTCTACTCTCCGCATTCAGTTCTACAACCATATAGCCTGCATATCACAAGCAACTAAAACAAAATATTCACCCATTTTGGCGTCGTCAGATCCATATATCTCATTCCTAAAGTTGCGAACGAATAATTTAATCAATTAAAAAGTCATCGTCCGCGAAGCGTTAACCCTCGAAAGGCGTTAGATCGAAATTCTAGTTTTTCAGCAGTCAGTTGAAATTCTTAGCTACTTATATCAAAAGTTCAAGATGAGAATTAAAGTTGAGCTCAAGGAACTGGATAGAAAAATACGTAAGAGATGATTGCTATGTCTAATGGACCTAGCGTTATGGCTTTGATATGCCCGCCGCGTCGTTCAACGATTAAAACTTGAAATCCAGTCAACTACGTGTACTATAGTGTTATGATAAAATCTACGAAGGAAGTTTTCTGCCTCTAGTTCGCACATTAGCCGATGCTAGGCTCCCTGCGTCCACTCTGAGGGTGAACGACCCCTGTAAATTGAAAGTACGAAACCCTCGTAGGCTGCCTTCGAATTAAGAAAATCCCGGACACCATCTTGTTTTAATTGATCAAAGATGATCGTTCGATTCCAGGATCGTTCGGGGAAACAAGTAAAAGCCACGTGAAAAAAAACTCATAATCTTACACGGCCCTGTAACCGCATAAATCGACGGGCTGGCTACAAGAAGTGGCCAACGGTCAATACCGCGGCGGTCAATATCTTAGCGTGTTCTCCTCTTGCCGACCTAGCCTTATCGAAATAATCGGAGGGCTCCCTCCGAAACATATGCGCATTCAAACGAGCCTCCACTCTGCTCTGACATTTCGCCTCAAGGATATTTTCCCTCCGTGCACAAAATAAATCCGGCCCGCGATGCTAATGATTCCCCCTTGCGCCACCCGCTTTCGACTGTAAACTGTAACACGTGGCCGCAATATACTCGCCTAACTTTCCGCGGACTTTTTCCTTTGGGTCACGGAATTTTTAAAACTTCACTGAAGCCGCTTCTATTTCTCGGAAAGTTCGACACTTGGCATGATTTTTTCGATAAGTTCCACTCCCAACGAATATTTGTGGATTTCTTGATCTGCGTTTAATTCGCAACTAATTCAACTGTTGGACATTTCTCAGCAATGTGAATTGCTTAGATCCGTCAGTCTTGTTGTTTACGATTAGATAGCAATCTGCGAGGTACATAAATGATTAGGCTATACCTCCAATTAGGAAAAAAGTAGGACGAAACCACTATTAAGGTTGGGCAAGCTGAATAAACTGCATCGCCATTTTGTAATCTGGATCGTTCGTTTAATTAAGTTGTTGAGGTTTACTCGATGCTTTTCGCTGTTAGAAATATTTTCCCGACTATATTGTTAAGGCCAATGAATTATTTGGGTAAGGCGTTGCCCTATTCTATCATTCTGATACTCGTAAGAAATGCTAGGTAAATAAAACGGACAAGGACATTGAAGTATACGTTGAAGTGACGTATCCGATTTTGTCGGATTTTAAGGTGTTGAAAACAAATTAAAGAAATTTCATATACATAATTATTTTGCGATGCAGCATGGCAAACATCAATATACAAAAAGTTTAGCTAGGGTCACGAGAAACTTCAAGGTAACACTGCTAGGTTGGAGCTAATGAGATCTTAATCAATTGTGCAATGGCGACAGCAATTGTACTTGCGGACAAGACAGTCACGATAAAATAAACTAATAATTTCTTCGCAATTGCCATTTCAAGGAATATTTTTCAATTCCTTGTGGACGTACTCTATTAAAAAGCTTCAAGAGGGTTGAGGTATAAGGATCAATAGTTGTGGAAAATTGACGATTGCGATCTTTTAGTAATTTGCTAATGTAGTGGGAACGTTTATTTTTCAGAATCTGAAACACCCCAACCTTGTCAACCTGTTGGAGGTGTTCAGGAGGAAACGGAAGCTGCACCTAGTCTTCGAATACTGCGAGTACACGTTGCTGAACGAAATGGAGAGGTACCCTTGCGGTTGCCCAGAGATAACCACGAAGCAGCTCACCTGGCAAATTCTACAAGGTATCGCGTATTGCCATCGGCTGGGTTGCGTCCACAGGGACGTCAAACCGGAAAACATTTTAATTACGGCGGACGGTGTGGTGAAACTGTGCGACTTCGGATTCGCGCGAATGCTCAGCCCCGGTGAAAATTATACAGAGTACGTCGCAACTAGATGGTACAGAGCACCCGAATTGCTGGTAATTTTATGGATAATTTAAGAAAGAGTTTCGTTTTTTCATTGTCCGCTTTGAACTGAATTCGAATAAAATAGAATTAAATATAGTTAAAAGAAATGCGTTACCGGGGTGTCATGATTTAGATGGAAATTTCTACTGCTATTAAACAAAGATTGTTCAAGAAAAAGTCGTTCGTAGATAATGTGTTAAATATGAAAAATTATGCGCTTTATCAGGTGGGAGACACCCAATATGGTACACCGGTAGATGTGTGGGCAATCGGCTGTGTTTTCGCGGAATTAATTCGCGGAGAAGCACTGTGGCCAGGTAAATCGGACGTGGATCAATTATACCTAATTCGAAGAACCATCGGAGATTTATTGCCGAGGCACGTGGCGATATTCCAGCAAAATGAATTTTTCGCTGGCGTTACCTTACCGACACCTCAAACACTTACCCCCATAGACGACGCGCTACCTAACAGAGGAAATATCATCTTACAGGTGTGTAGTTATTTTGTTTTCTTTTTTAAGTAAAAAATAATTAATAATTAATATATTATTTGATCTCGTTCTTTTCAGCTCGACTTTCTTAAAAAATGTTTGGACAAAGATCCGGATCAAAGGTGGACCTGCGAACAACTCTCACAGCACACCTATTTCGAAAACTTTCACTTCAAAATGCCCGAGGCTGAAATGGAGGAGTTTGAGAAACTCAAAAAATACAGGGACCGTTCGAGGGTGAGTAAATTTTTTTACCTATTGCTAAACTAATACTGGAAAACACTGGACTGCGAATTTCAAAAATTTTCCAATCTACAGAATTTAATGAAATTTAATGGGATTACGTTTCAGAATAGTAATTGCAGTCAAATATTACCGCAACTTCCTAAGGCTGGTGCTTCGATAAATAGTCAAAGCGAAAATAGGCCGAAAAGCTCCACAATGCATCACCGGCAGGATTTCGATCATCTGCCTACTATAAAGGGTATTAATTGAGGTCTTCTGTGATTATAAAAAGTACTTGTACAGGATGCCTGCAGAACTGACAACATTCGTTCGGGCTTTAATAACGATTCCAGTTCTGGTGGAAAAAGAAAAAGTTACGTTATACGCGTGATTGTGAACGGTATCTTATAGAGACGCCGTTGAAAGTCTTTGTGTACCATCAATTTCTCTGTTTTAGTTTCATTTTCTATCGAGTTTTACGTTTGATCGACGTAATACGACCTAAACTTCATTTCACGTTTAATTGCATAGAGCAAGAATTCATTGTACATAAGCTACTATCCGAAACTTACTTTTATATATAGATAGTAAATATTGAAATACTTTTTAAAATCATGGCGATATAAAAACATCTGTCTTATATAGGAAGTTTTTACGTTACTGATGGTAAATTATTATTGTTGTAAAGCAAAATACGATTGTAAGTTTGATTTATTAGAATTTCTTTAGACTTTAAAGTTAGAGCCACGGTACATGAAGCATTTCCGCAATCATTGCTAGAAAGAAATACGCAGATGTATGCTTGTTAGGTCTGTTTTGATCTGTCAGACCCTAATCCAAGGTCTTTATTTTTGGGAACATCCTGTATACTATATATACATATATTTATTTATTTATACTTTATAAATATTCATTATTTAATCATTATTATTACTATCTTTTATTTGTATATGCACATTTGTCTTTGAAACACTTATGATTTTGTTGTATTAACATGATTTCCCATGTTATATACATATTTATTATTGTATGTACATTTTATGTACGTTTTAGAATAAATTTTTATATAAAACTATATTTGCGTCGCATTCAATCTATTCCTGAAGAGGTGTAATAGATTGTCAGCTCCTATTGCGTGAGGTAAATATAAATATATTTCAATTAATACCGACATAATAAATATTTAAATATATTGTTGTTGTACCACGATTTCGTTGTGATTCATCGTGAATAGACTTACAAATATATGTACATAGCATTTAACTATTTATATACATATGTGTACACGATCGATGATTTCTATTGTACAATATTAGCAGGATGGAATTTGCTGTATAAGTTACTAATGCTAAAGCCTAAAAATGTTATCATAATGTTTTATGATTCTACTGGCTTCGCACGACGTCGATAGAGCCGTACAAATGGATGTGGGCGTTTCTCTTCATCTGGTACGCTGAGTTGTTGTACATGTTGCCAACCAACATGAAGTGCGGCAAACCCAACAATAAATGAAATTACCGACATCCCAAAACGCACGTCTTCTTTGACTTTCATCTTATAAATACGCTTCAAACAAGGATAGCCACTGCCTGTTTCATCAAACAACTTTTAATCCAACTCTTGTCAAAAGGATTTTCTATGGCAAAAACATTACTGAAAATGAAATTTCTCGTATTTCAAAACACCTGTTAACAAATTTATACGAACGATATTATTTAACGTTACATACGTACTTTATTGTCAACGTATGATTATACTTTGGTAGTGCTACAGCAACATTTGTTTGGAAATTTCTTATAGGTTATGCACGCAGCTCTTCAACCATCTTCATTATGATTTCTCTATATAGATAGGTAACTCTTGCATAAAAAAATGAAGGTCCTACAGCACCACTAGCGATGAATATTTTAATTAAACAGAAAAGAGGAAAATCTGAATTTTGATCGTATCTATTTGTGAATTTAAATAAGATATTGTGATTGTTTAGAGACAAATATGATTTCTTAGCACGGTATAACATCTTATCAGTAAGCACTGGTAAAAAGTGCTTGCTCAAGTGTAAGCAGAGGAAATTTCCTCTTAGGCATAAGCCAGCATGAGCTCTGATTGCAGATATATATATAGTCCACAGTAGTGCTGATTTGTCGAGAGTATTGTCTGAAAGATTACTGCTTGTAGAGCTATACTTGTTAAATTGATCGCAACAGATTGTTTCCTCTGTTGTCACGAATCCTTCTTCGTGATCGGTCGGTGCGATCACTTTACTTCCCAAAAAATCCTTCAGACTTCATCTACGAATCAATATTCATCGATCGTATGGTTGAAAAATTAATTTGAAATACGAGTATCCACAAGGTGAGTCATTTATTAATTGTATCATTAAAATTTACTTGTCAACTGTTTATTATATTAAAAAAATTTTCAGATAATATAAATATATGTATATTTTGTTATTTTATCGGATATAATACCGATCGATTGAGTTCTTGTAATTATAATATTTGATTATACGATACGTAAAAGTACTGAACGCTGAGTTCAGATGAACTATTAAAGGATATGGAGTGACAAACTCATAAT
Source organism: Lasioglossum lativentre (assembly GCA_916610255.1). Taxonomy (NCBI): domain Eukaryota; kingdom Metazoa; phylum Arthropoda; class Insecta; order Hymenoptera; family Halictidae; genus Lasioglossum; species Lasioglossum lativentre. Next base: position 25,713,227 of record OU744357.1, on the reverse strand, counting down.
TACGGAAATGTTTTTTAACTGTTTTTCATTCAATTATGTTAATTATATTTCATACGAGCGCGCAGACGGTTAGTGAAAGGGAGTGACGTGTGACAGGTGTTTTTCAGTGTTACATGATTACAAAGGATTCCATCCTAGATCTTCATTGTATATATACAACTTGGGATGTACTATTCTCTCATAAGTGTCGTTAGTGGCTTACGATAAACTCCATTTTTTATGTATTTTTCGTTATCCGTAAATATATGAGAAAGACCGCGCATTATCTTGACAACTATTAGTTTTTGACAGCGCATAACTTAACAGTTTTTCACTCAGCGTTTTGTACTTTTTCGTATATTATAAAGTTTGCCTTTCCGCGCTCCCAGAAAATTTCCGAAAGTGCCACATTACGGATATATAGTATAAAACAGCGGTCACAGTTGCACAGGAACTGTAATCCTTAAGTGATCTATCAAAATGAATCTGAAAAATGCGACAACTCGTTTGATAAGCTTAATATTCTTTTTTATCGGATTGATAAATGAGGATCGATTTTGCTTTGCAGCGGTGAAAAGGTATAGCGAGTAGTTCAAAGATTATTGAAACAATTGTATCGCAATAAATTTTATTAAATGATTCTGAGCATAAATCAGAGTAGGGCAGCAGCAACCGAAATCGTCCACTTTAAGTCAATTGCCTAACCGTTTAGATCAACCATGGGTCCGACTTGTGAGAACTCGATAAAAGTCACGAAATGGGGTTCCGTAGACGGAGAAAGTGTAGAGAAGTATACGTTACAAAATAAAGCGGGCCAAGAAGTGGATATCATAACGTACGGTGCCACGATTACGTCTATCAGAACACCGGATAAACAGGGTAACATCGCGGATGTTGTTCTAGGCTTCGATAATATTGAAGGTATTGTGGGAGTTTTATAAAGACTTTATCTTCTATCTCTATCCTGTGTGATAACTAGATTTCAGATTTTATGCATTTATGACAAGAACGAGTACGTGCAATTTAGAACAGTGAAAAAATTAGAAGACTTTAAGAGTATTAATATATTGTTTTTACTATATTAAAATTATTAGCGAAAAATATAAATTTATATTTAGCTCCTGTGTCTTGCAATTGATGTACAAACTGTTTATTTTGGATAAAGATCCGGATGATAACTAAACTGCGGATTTTATATATATTTATGTATTATTAGAAGAAAATATATACATTTTCATTTCATTTCTGTTTCTTACAATCTGCTTGGCTAATTTTTATTTTCCATAAAGACCCGCAGTCTAGTGATAACGATCGATATCGATCTAAAGCCGGCCGTTAGCCGACGATCGGATCTGACCAAATTTTTGATTTGTTTATCAGGATATTTGTCGAGTAGTAATCCGTATTTCGGTGCGACTGTCGGACGCGTCGCGAACCGCATTGGGAAAGGAGAATTCACTTTGAACGGAAAAACGTATCATTTACCGAAAAACGTTGGCGAAAATACTCTTCACGGTGGCTTCAAGGGCTGGAGTAAGAAAGTATGGAACGCTACGATTCGCAACAACACGCTCGTGTTGTCGCTTCTCAGTAACGATGGAGACGAAGGTTTTCCCGGTGCTGCGATAGTGTCGGCTACTTTCTGGCTAACCGATGACGGGGAATTGCATCTTGACATGAACGTTGTCACCAACAAACCTACCCCGATCAATTTGACGAATCACAGCTACTTCAACCTGGCCGGCCATGTGAGTAAATCGATCATGTTCATCTTCTAGTTGAAATTATTCCCTTGTCCTCTAATACCGAGGCAGACCTATTAGGTCAGTGGAAAAGTTCGTGCCCAATTTCGTATTAAAATACAAGAAGGAATCAGGCACGTACTTGTGCATTTACCTGATATCTCCTTATTCGTATCTTTCAGAAAACTAACGCACCCGCGTTGTACGAACACGTAATCGCGGTAAACGCGGATCGTTGGACCGTTACCGACAAAAACAGCATTCCCACAGGTGAAATACGACCGGTGGCGAATTCTATAATGGACTTAAGGAAGTCGACAAAGCTCGGCGACGTGATCGACAAAGTGCCGGGCGGCGGTTACGATTATAACTTTTGTCTGATCGAGAATGGCTGTACAGCCAAGAACAAGTTTGTCGCGAAAGTTGTACACCCTGCTTCCGGAAGATACTTGGAAGTTCATTCTAATCAACCCGGCGTACAATTATACACGGCCAATTTCCTACCCGCACAAGGAAGCACTCCTATACATGGGAAAGATGGGGCTGAATATTTTAAGCACGGAGCACTATGCTTGGAGACTCAGAACTACCCGGATGCTGTAAATCATGTAAGTTATTAAAATACACAGTGATAAATCTATTGCTTTGATTTTGACAATTTGTTGCAGAAAAACTTCCCCAACAGTATTCTGCAGCCGGGAGAAATCTACCGCCATACTGTTATGTACAAATTTGGTGTGTCTAAATGAGCAAAGACTTCCAACTCCTTGCAATAACTTCTGCACATTCTCTAAATGTAATTATTTTGGTATAATATATGATCAACTGCAACGAATTGTGGAGTTACATTTTGAATGGATTGAATGTACTTTGCCCAAAATTCTATACAAAATGTAATTCAGACTATACGGATAAAGAAGGAGGAAGATTGATCTCTAACGGTCGATGTACTTTCTTGGTAGACATGGAATCTGTGTCCTCCAATTGCCTATCTTCGCGTTGTTGTTTTATCGATTCGGTCGAAGGTGTGTAACGATCGGATATCAGGCCTTCTATTTTATAGCCGATATAACCGATAACCCCAGCTATAGGAAGTTGTATGAATCTGCTGGATCTACCGAAAAGTCTCAAGACGATTGGCCACATCTTCTGAAATCAGAGCACAACGTACTTCCCTTGTCTTCCCGGGAACGAAATTCGATAAAAAACATGGACTAAAAGATATGTATAGGTTAGGATAGAAGCACGTATTGTATTTATTTACTTAGTGCATCGCTATCGACAAAAAACTAACCTGTTTCTCGATGAACTCGCAATTTAGAACGTCTAACAGTATCTATCCAATAGCAGATTTATGTACGTCGTTACAAGTATTTTCTTTTACAATAGTTGTGCGGACATTGGCAATACCAGCAACGTTAACAAGATTGAGACCCTTCCAAGTATTCCGCGCAACTCTAAAACGTAGATTATTTAGGATGAAGTCAAATCAACAATGTATACAGGCATTATTTGACTAAACATGTTTAGTCAAATAAAATATGTGGGTATCTTAGACGAGCCGCAGTCACGTGGCCACAAATATTGACGTCATTAAAAATAGAAGAGAAATTGAATGAGACTGCTCGCACTCTCGCACCTATAAATATATAAGGTTATGTGTTTCCGGTATAGTGCTGCACCAAGCGGCCTATTCGAACCCTAACAATTTATTTAGTGTCAACAGAGTGGAATCCGTTGACAAAAGGAATTGTTTACTTCGGCGATCGAGATCTACCGAAATTAGTTGGGGTGGGGGAAGCGTTCGTTCCCAGTCGCTGCGCTGCTGCGCACGAGTAACGAGTAACGAGCGCTTTCAATCAGCCGGAGACTGCCGGAGACTGCCGGAGACTCCGAGCTGCTCCGAGCGCAGCGGTTGAGGACAGTTGTGAGGATCTAGATCTATACTTTTAGTTAGCTTAGGCCCTAAGTCTTCTCTAAGCCTTAGAAAGACTCTGTCATAATACACCTCTTTTCTATCGCTGGATTCTCTTCTCCTCTTATCCATTTAGAATTTAGATTGTTTAGTGTTCATAATTAGACCGCGGATTTTTATAAAAAAAATATTGTCTGCACTCATGGCAAAATACTGAAGCTAAGCTCTTCTCACATACCATGTGCAAAATGATTTATTTTCTAATTATACGTACAATAATCTGTGGTATAACTTCTTTCATATACATGTGTGTGTATATACAATATCTTACTCTCGACCTTAAGAACGCAGGCGCAAAATTCATAAAAATAACTAAGGCTCTCCCGTATTTGTTTGTAGTTACTTGTCTGACAGTAACGCGCTATTACACACAGCATGAACAACCATGCCAACACTCTCGTTTACGTTTCTCTCCCCATTTACTCGATGATCGATGATCGTTTCTCTAGTCATTGTCTGATCTCATCCGATCTATTCAAGTTCTCCTCTTTCTTTCCGTAAAGATCGACGAGTCGAGCGTGTGCAAGCGAACGGAAATTATGTTTGCGCAAGATCGCCAGGCTACGCGGGGAAACGAATGACTCTACGAGAAACACGTTGGTTTCGTTCACCGCTTATAAAATTTACGAATAGGTATAGAAATTCCTATGCTGCGTTTAACAGGCACGGGCGTGGTTCTGTCGCGAGAGGAACTATAGTCTTTCTTTTTTTCTCTTTTGCTGTCGATTGCTTACGCGAGTGTCGAGAACGCCCGACTGGTCGATCGGCAATCAACAAAAGTATATTAACGAATGGCTGATTGCAGGTGAAGAGCAACGCAATGTGCAGCTTTCGCATAAGCTCTGGGGGATATTCGAGACCGTTGTATCGACCGCCCCTTAAAATACTAGAAATTGATATGAAACAGAGGAACTCTTCCCCTTTCTACACGTGGAACTAACACTACTCGACAAATCCCCGATTACAATATCACCGAATGGCTTTTAGCGCTTTTTCTCGGCCCGAAGCGTTACACAAAAATATAACTCAAAACATAATAATACAAATATAATACAGAATAATTTCAGTAACAACAAAAAGGGAGTTAGACCACACGCTTCACAGAAATAATGAGTAAAGTGTGCGCTCGACTCTCCGGTTACAATCACCTGGAGTTCTTTTTCTTTTCTTTTTTTCTTTTTTGTTTCGCAATATCGTTCGTCTCTCGTTAGCAGGCATTCTTGGTGTATGTTTTCTTAGAAAATTCGTTAGAAAATCAATGGACGTGAAGACCGCTATGAAAAGTAAGAATACTTCGCGAATGTGTGTACGATAGAACGGTGTCCTCGGTAATCTTCTCTACGTATAAAATAATGGTTTGTTCTCTTATATTCGTATGATTAGACGTAAAATGTTTGTCGATGAGAATTCCTCGATGTGTTTGAAATAAACGAGAGCATTCCGCTATACCGAGAAAAGCAACCGGCTCGTGGAACAATAGAATGAATGAACGTCTCTCGCAAGTAATGGTAAATTTGAAGCCGTGAATGCTCGAAATTGTAATCGATACGAGTATTACGATCGTTTGGAATTTTTATCCACGCGCAAATCGCGCTCGGGTATAGCAACAATGCTTCGACAACGTAGTACACGTTATTCTTCCGTTCGAATGTAATGTGAATTCAACTCATATCTCGTTTATGCATCAGAAAAACAATTCACGCATATACACGTCCCATTACATTCTCTTGCACGATTGATGCGCTATCACAGAGAAAATAGTTGCACTACATATGAAGGATTTCCACGCTATGTATCATATCCCATAGATTTTACGATTTTCATTCAACCGCGAGCGGGACGCGAAGCGGTTTTTCCGATTTCTCGAAATTAAATACAAGTTTCCTATATTCTCGTTGGAAGAGTTTGGCAAACGGAACCGCGTTCGATCTCTCGTGCCGCAAAACGAATCCGCTCGGCAACGCACGATTCGTTTCCGCGGTAAGCAATGAAAAAAGTTGCGTCGGAAGATACGCTAAGTACAAAGTAACAGTTCGCTTACAAAAAAATTGTTTAAAATCGACACGGGAGGCTTCTCGTTTCTTTTTTTTTTGTTTCTCTCATTCAGACGAATATTCTCCTAGAAAAATTTGTTCAGTAATAGACTTTCATTGAATACTATCTTTTGCCACACGCTAACGCCGCCGTAAAGAATGACATTACTTTACATGTATTTATGTAATTTGCCTATACAGCATAATAAAGAGTATCATTATATTTATATAATATTTATATATATAATATAATATTTATATATATATATAATAATCTTAATATAAATGTAAATTTAACAAAAACATTCGATTGACAAATTCCTTAGTTTAAGGACCCGAAAATCACAGGCAATGTAGTCTTTACATCGGTACGATATACCGATAGGAATTTCAGGATCGGCATTTTGCCCCTTGTATTTACTTGCGATGCTACCTATATCAGATATTATCGTTTCTGTTAATTAAACTATCTTCCTTGTCGACTGGTGGTGGGCCAGTGGTTATGGTCGTGCTTGGGCCAGCCGTTAAATAACCAGCAGACACCGGCGTTCCTGCTGTGCATTAAAATGTTACTTTGATGTGTACCAGAATACATTGCGAATTATGGCTAAATCGTAGTCCACAATTTTTAATTGTATAAGTTAACATAAAATGTTCGTATATCTTACCAGTAAGGTAACCAGCATTATTAGCATTGGAAATGAACAGATCGTGTCGTTGATCTTTGTATTCGGCCCAGACGCTCGACTTTTCTAGTATAGCATTGACTTTTTCACCTAACAACAAACTTCTAGTCATAGCTTTCAAAGCCTTAACTATTTGAGCTTTGGTTGTTGCAGGATTTTCAATGGCGTCCAATCGGCCCTCTAATATGTTCAATAAGTAGGGCACCATTTCAGCATCCAAAGCCTAAGGAATCAAATTCAAATACAAATGGAATGTAACAAAAAATCAATTGCAATCTGTAAAGTCAAATATTTTCATTTTCTCAAGTTTTAACTCACTTGTTTTATAAGTCTATCTTCATTAGTGGAGAATAGCCTATTCAGCGTCTCGCACGCTATCGCTATCATATCCCGTCTAGATTGCATCGCAAGCTTCAGTGGGCTTATGCACTCGGTTTGACAAATGGATGATATACAAATCTGGAAAACATGGTCAGATTTGTTTTAATATAAATATTCACAAATATTGAATATAAAGAAATATATTGAACTCACTTCACTGGTTGCTAACTGATGAAGTATTAATATTGCAGTTTTATACACGGATGGTTGATTATTTTGCATTGCCATTTGTCGACAAAGTCTAGGTATGTGTCCTAATGACGGAACGTGGTCGGCTAAAGTCGGTTGTGCTTGAAGTAAACATACTAGTGCTTGGGTCGTTAATTCCAACATGTCCGACTAATTAATAGAATAATTTCACAGACATTAAACATTATATAAAACTGATTAAATATTTTAACTTAACAATTTGATTAAATAATCAAAATTCTACACTTACGTCAGTTTTCTCTTTGGACATGAGTGTCAAGGTAGTGTCCATAAGTTCACTTAAAAATTCCTTCGGCTTTCTGAGAGCCCATGCAGGACTGGCTACGAATAATCTAAGATATACACCTCCCACAACGGGCTCATTTGTTGCGAAATCGGCATTAGTTTGAGTTTCAGGTAACTTTAATATTGCATTAGGATTTCGCCTCTGTAATGCGTAAAATCTGGAAGAATTTATGTATCATATCATTAAATAGTTGTGATTTTACTGAAAGTTGGTGCATTCAATGTTTACATACTCCTCTTTCAATTCAGCGACAATCCTCGAGATTTTCGCTTTGGCATGGTCGTCCCAAATTAATTCAGGATTTTCGTGTTTGGTTTCGAACATGTGCACGCACTGTTTAGGAGCGTCTCGAATTGCTTCGCTAAATAATCTAGGTAAAAATTTAGACAAGTCCAACTTAACTTTTGGTCCGGCCAACTTGTCGGACGACATTTTGCCGAGCAATTCGGCGGCTGTTTCCCGTATTTGCGTGTTACTTGAATTACAGAATAGATCGAGAACGTACACAACAGCTCCTAAAGATGTAGAGAAATATTGTTTTGAGATTATTCAGAAGAGTATGAAGTATAATATTTAATCGCCATTTACCTTTAGATAACGCGTCCTTTACAATCCTCGTAGAACTCATCAGGGCGTACAATGTTTCTAATATAAGAAGCTGACACTCCTTCAAAGTATTTAAAGCTATTACCAAATATACCGTAACATCATTCGCCGCGATATCGTCCACGCACTCTTGGTTTCTTGTAACACTGCTGATCACCTCCAAAGCATTCTTCTGAATCAACTTAAAGTTATTGCTACTTAAAAGTCCAAATAGTAATCTGAAATGTCCTATGCACTGCAATTCTACTCCGGGATTGTTTTTGATCACATTCTTCAAGGCTTCGAGAGACATGACAATATATTCTAATTTCTTCTGATCCATCTTAGCCAGTGCCACGTTTCCTATCGATGTCAAATATTCCCACGATTCAGTCAAAAAGTCTAGTAAATTAATCGTAAAACTTTTGGGATTCTGCAAAACATTTATCGTTTGTTATTTTATCTAAACATTACTTCGAAGAGTAAAGAAGTAGTGCAGTACCTCTATTGGAAATACGGGTTGCTCATTGTACACTTTTACAAATATTTCTCCAATAATAAGTTCATCCCCGTGAGCGCTATATTTGAAATCGCTGAAATCATGCTCGAATGTTTCGCTTCCGTTCAATCTTTCTTGCCGTTTGCTTTCCAAATATTCGTTTAATTCTGCTCTCGTTCCATTGTCCCAAATTAGGTATGGATTCGAGCAATTCGAGTTCAAAATCTTTAATATCTCCTCCGGCTTGTTTTTTCCAAGTTGCCGTGCTAAATAAGGTGTTAACAAGCTTTCCAAAGCAGCGACCGTAACAGGGTTAACAGGTGTTTCGCTTTCCCCTGTCATGTAACCACCTAGCCTGGCACAGGCTCGAACAGCTAGCTTGGCTAAATTATTCGCAACTTCCTGGCGATTTTCATCCTGGTTTCTCTCGACGCCACCTTCTTCTAACGTGTAATCATAATTAAACATAAAGAGCAGTAAATGCCACAGAGCACCTGATTGCAGCAATTGCATTTGTAGCACGCTGTCCGACGCAAGGGAAGAGATGCATTCTGTTGCCACCGAACACAACTTCGTTAAACGCTATAAAACACAGATACAACTATTAAATAATTTCGTGTTTTCCTTTCAATGAAATGTTGATACTAACCTTGAAATGTAATATTCTACAAAGGTCCTTAACCAGTTGCGGTAACTCAATGATTTTGTCTTTGCAACCTCTGAACGAGCCAGCGACCGAAAAGCATCTGGTAATGTGCATGCAGACTTGTACCGCCACGTCGTTAGGTTTGCTCGATTTGTTTAATACAGAAACGCATCTCGTATAAGCATCTAACAGAACGTCTAATCCTCCTTCTCTGCGAAGTTCCTCTGCATTCAACGCAGAACATTGTACCGTATGGTATGCTAGTTCACTGGCAGCGGCAAGTAGCGGCGTGGACTTTGAGAATAATTGTTCGTCATCTGTTTCTAATTTGATCGTTTTGATTAACTGAGGATAACCGGCGTACTTGTACGGTCTAAGCTCGTCGGAGTATCTATGGAAAAGAATGCTCTGCGTTCTTAAAATGAGCACTATGTTGTCGGGATTAGGCCCGTCCGTGGACCAGCAACTCCGACTGCATAAGAACTCGTACGCTTGATTCACTGCTTCGAATTTATCCTACACAGAAAAATGCAGTTCAATCGGCTTGCATGTTTGACTGTTACTAGAGATTTTTAATAAACTTACTCTTCCTTGCGGATTTTTGTCGGGATGGTACATTTGCGCGAGCTTGTAGTACGATTTTCTAACTTCAGCCTCGTTGTGCTGTTTTCCATGAGACAGTTGAAGAACTTTGTAGGCTTCGTCCACTGTCATCAGCGGTGGTTTTTTCTCTACTTCTTTCTTCCAAGTCTCCAGCACGTCCTTAAATAGCCGCACCTAGACATCAAGTGTAAAATGTATTCTAGAATCTTATTCTAATATTTTTGATTTATAATTGTTGAGATTATAAAGATGCATCCATGGGAACTCTTGTTATTTTTATAAGGTAATGTAAAAAAGTCACTTTCAGTGCTCCGTAAACCTAGTGCTAATATAAACTTACTGGTTCAAGAATAGGCCATTGTGGGAATTTGACAGTGTCGCACAGATGACGCAGATAAAATATTTGGCAGAACAATTCCTTCTCTAATTGCGGATATCTGATCGCAGGTATAGCAATGTACTGATATCTCGCCATGGTATGGCTTCTCAACTTTGGAGAAAAATCCGCAATATGCGTTGCTATCTTCTCGATGAGCATTCTTCTCATCTCTGCGTTCCAGATGGCTTCCGGCGTATCGAAATCGCCAAGGAATATTTGCGCAAACTTTTCTGCACCATGATTCTCCAAATAACTCACCATTGCGTCGGGTAACAGCTGGCCAAGAATGCTACGCTGCATGATATCGAACGCGACGTTCTGCAAAATATAGATTTTACAATAAGGTTTTAAGCAATACAGATACGCATTGTAGTATACACTTACATCATCGCTTCTGAACGCTTGTTTCGTGTGTGTCAATTGCAAAAATCTTGCTATTGGTAAAACGTTGGAACCAGTATACATAAGTATGAAATAAAATACACCAGTAAGATAGATCTTGGAAACTTCTGCGTTATCCCGCATTATTTCACATAGCAAAGTGGCTACTTTCTCAACTAAAATCGGATCAAAAGTTAATAAAAGTTGCACAATGTGAGGTAGGCACTGAAGATCAGATAATAACCGCCTCATACGCGGAAGAGGTCTGATTACTGCGTCGTCAACGTCTCTACTTGGAAAATATTCGCACATATTTATTAGAATGTCTAGGATTAATGTTGCTAATTCGCTTTCGTTTATTACTGGTGTTCCTTTCGCGACTAATGTCCATTTTAACTGCGGGACCTGTGAGATCATTCGCCAGCCGTCCAGTCCTTGTGCCCAAACTTTGGTTTTGTATGTTATGTGGTTCGTTAAATACAGCTCTTTCAAATCTTTCAAGCCTGTCGGACCTTTTCGTTGATCTCCGTCATTGTAATACCATTCTTTCTCCATTGCTAGCTGTTGCTGCGGTCCTGCTTCGATCACGTTGGTTTGCGTTGGCACGACAGCTCGCGACGTATGTAAATGGGCTAACGTTAACAGATCTACTAGTGTGCGTACTCCGTTTTGATCCATTATGTCTTTTACGTTTCTTCTGTGCAGTATGAGTTTATTTATAAACATGACTAGCCTATCGCGTTCCATTCTGTCCGTACAACGTTCCAGCATCCCGACAATATATTTTGTATCCGAAAATGGACCAATATCTTCGAAATATCGTTCATATACTATAGTCATTGCTTGCAAGCAAAGGCACTTCATTTCAACTTTTGTTGTTAATATGAATCTATGGTACAAGTCATTAAAAAATTCATACCTACAACAAAGACAATTCCGTTACTTGATACATTGAAGACACTTCATCGAAATTAAATTATATCCCAAGGATTAAATTTCCATACGTACGATTTCCTTATTGGGCTATCCGGACTATCTCTTTCCAACAGAAGTCTCAAATAATAGTCGCCGATCTTCACCTCGTCTGACAGGCACTGATACTGTACTTCGAATTCTCTATGATTCCAGGCGATAAGTGTTCCACCGGCCAAATCTTTGTCAGAACTAAACGCGCGAATTTCATTCTCGAGTGCTGTTCTTAGCTCCTCCCGTGTCTTGTGGTTCCAAATTAAATTCGGCAGTGAATGATCCTGATTGAATTTGTAATAAAACAGATTCCAATTCGCCTCCGATTTGATCCTCTCTCGTCGTTTCCTTAATACTATTGGACGTTCTTTAATTTTCTCTTTGCGCTCGATGCCGATTCTAGCTCCCCAATGCTGAAGAGCGTGCTCGACGTGTTTCTCGACAACGCGCATCTGACGCTCTATCGCGATCCACTGTGGGTTCTTTTTATTTTTCGATGCATGATCTATTGCTATTTTCAAATTGTCACGGTTGTTCAACCTCTCTTTCTCGAGGAAAGACTCGGGAATCTTCTCTTCGGAGTCTAAGTAATTTAATAAACCAACAGGCTGTACAAATGCACAATGAACACAAACTTAGATATTTTCATTCTAGTGATTTAGCGGTAATAATATCGTATGCTCAGTCAATAATGTTAATTTACCATAATTCTTTTCAATAGACCCATGGCCGTAGGATGTCCTGTAACCCAAAGTCCTACGAGATGTCTGCACAATTGTCTATGCGTTAATAGCCTACCGTCGGTGCCAGCAGTGAAAAGACTATTTAATAAATGTCTTGGCAGAGCTCCCTCGGCAAGCGCAAGTTCTTGCATTTTTGCTGCAACCTCTGCCGCACCCTCTTCGATAATCGCTCTCATTATTAAACCTGCACCTTTGACTATAGCCAGTGACGGATGTTGAAACAACTTGAAGAGGGACCTGCCTCTCGAGGCAACCATTTCTAGAAGATTGTCGAAATGTTTGCCATCGGTTGTTTCGCTATATGGTACACACAAGGCAAAAGTCAAAAGATCAAGCATGGCAGACACTACCAGAGCACCTGTACCATGATTCTGAAATATATAAAGTACAAGATGATAATCATTAAAATATTTTTAAGACACTGATAATAAACGTAGCTTTTTTTATACATACAACATGGTTCACCCACATATCAAGCAAACTTTCCAAGAACTTGTTACTGCTAAGAAGGCTACTTTTATTCAATTGTTCTTGTCTCAAATCACAATCGTCGTGCATCGGTTGCATGAGAGCGCAAATGCAATCTATAGCGGACTGTGTCACAGCGTAGTCTTGTCTCTTTAAAGCTTTTACAACTTTGTGACCGATCGCTTCTCTGAATCCGGTAAGCGTTGTAAATGCAGTGAAACCAATTTTACTGGCGACCAGTCTCCTTAAAACGTGAAACTGCGCCTCTATTTCACCATTCGTTTCTAACTCTTTATTTATCACTGCGTTCAAAGCACAGAGAATGATTTTATCTTTATTTTCAGTAAAAAGACCCTGTAAGTAGTTTAGCATCACATGATTTATTTGAAGTTGTAACGTTGTTACAGTCCATTCAAGCGGTGTAACATCCTGGACAAAAAAGAAAATATACATTCAATTGATCGTGCAATTTGTTCATTGATGTAAATCGATATTACTCGATAGTGATAGAACTATAATGATAGAGATAGAACTCTCTAAACTTCAAGAAGAGAACTCTAGTGTAAAATTTGTATTATTATAAATTTTAATTTTAATTACAAAATAGTTGTTTCTATTCTGCAAATGTATAAGAATCTCTAATTTATTACCGCTTTAATGTACTGTATCAATATGTACGTTCACATCTTGACAAGTATGCACACAACATTAACGTTACGTAAATACGACATTATATACATATTATAAGCGAACGTATAAGCAATCTTACATCTTGGGTCACAGAATAATTTAAACCACTGTACGGAATGTTTGCATTGAATCTTTCCAAAATTTCAGCAAATGTACGTCCACTAGGTGGCTGGTGAAGAAATTTAACATGAGACGTTTCAACTTCCTCATCTACTGGCAAATTGAAAGGTCCAAGTCTTTTCCCTCTCGGAATCGGAAACATTCTGACATGAACATCCCGATTTCCAGATGCTCTAACACCATCCAATAAAGACGCTAGTAAGGAATCTCTATCTGTCGCAGTGTAACTGCGTGTTTGGCTATTAAGATACTGTATAGTAAATAGTTGTGGATTTTCATTATCACGGATTAACGCAAAAATGTCAGACAATGGTCGAAGTGTGCAGACATTGTATGTCTGAGGATCTCTTTCCAATAAACAGGTGTCGGAAAGACAAAGAGTTCTTCTCTGCGGGTCTATGTGTCTAGACGAATACTTGTGAACAGTAAACTCTGAAACACTTGTTATATGATCGTCCCCACTAAATTTGCCCAATCTTTGTGCAACGAAATCGTCTAGTTTGATTGGTTCTTTCAAAACTTTTATGCTGATACCTAAATTGTTCATTGCTGATTCATGTAACTTTTTTTTAATTTCTTCCATGTGCTGAGAGGCAAACAGGTGCAAACGTCCAAATCCACCGCATACAATCACAAATCCATTTGGGTAATCTTTCATTGTAGCAATCCCTTCGAAATCTTTGTAATAATAACTTGCTAGTACCATGTTGGTTGCTGGATCTAATTGGTCGAGACTATATGGTGTCACTTCTAATACAACAGGTAATCTTGTATCAGACCAATGATGTTTGTAAGCTTGGTATCTCTGTGTCAAAAAGGATGCAATCAAAGAATGTAAACATACCATTAAAAGTTATATTAAAATTAGAGATGTGTGAAAACCTAAAAATGTTGGGTCGGAATGGGTAGAAAATTTTATTTGGGATCGGGACGGGTTCTCGAAAATTTCGAGATTCCCGAATATATTGGGATTCTCTAGAATTTTCGAGATTCTTGCACACTTTTCTAATAAAAATTTAGTAAAACATTTAACAAAAATGAAGAAATGAATATTTATCATTCTTTATTGTAAGGAATTTGGCAGTCTTATTTTATTTATGATACAGTGCAGAACAGTTTAATCAAAGCATTGCTGCCATATGGCTAGATTGATAACATGCCTGGTTGAATATCAATTCTAAACCATTCCCTTATGAACATCAAACAAGTTACACATAACTCACCAGAATTTCTTTAGGTTTTTCAACAAATTGATTCCTATATTTGAGAGCTTCAGTTAACAAGTCAGCTCTGTATTCTGAACTAAATTTCATATTGTCAACTTTGCGCTCTTTACGCATTGTTATACTAAATTCATGCGATCCTAACTGATTCCTGTTCGTTGGTTGCACACTTATAAAATCTAAATACTCCCATTTGTTTGTGACTTCCAGTGTACTGGGATTATATGTTGTTATACCCATGGATCCAATTGAGAAAATACGTTTGTATCTATAATACGAAGCACAAATATTATTTCTTTCTGTCATTAACATCGCACAAATACCGTTCGTTGTAACATTCGGCGAAATTAACAGCAGCATGTATTTTACTGGTATTTTTAAACATTTGAAAACAAATAAAATCAATTTCTATTGAACATTTAAAATATGCCTATAATAAATTATCATTGTAAACTTTATGTATACATTTAAGTAATTAATGAAAAACTATTTTTCCATTGGTATCTAAATTAACTAATAATATTAGTAACGTATATTACTTTATACTACCATTTAAATTTCGAACAAGCAAATGTGCAATAACAAATTGTTTTACGATACGAATGATTCATCGGACGCAGTTGATCTTAAAGCATTATTTTTGTTGTTTACTGTAAACTTAATTGCAAGTTGATGTGTAATCGGCGAAACGTTCAACGTGGTGTTAACGATCAAAGAAACACGTATACTTACTTTCCCTTCCACGAGTGTTTTGTGACCAGAAAACACGCCACATCCTGGTTATCCTTTATCGGCATCATTGTAACATGTCCTGACAATGCGATACGTGTATTACCTCGAATAATGTCTGAACAAAACACTGGTTTCTATCTGTAAAAGACAAGTAGCGTAGGAGGGACATTCGCAGACGAATTGAAAGGAAATCACACGAAAGTCATCTCTGAAACGGTGAATGCGGGCAACGTGAAATATAATTGAACTGCGTGCACGATATTTACGCTCGTCGTACAAACGGAGAATATTTAGGCACTGTTTGATCGCATTTTACCCAACAAATGTCATTTTCAACGGCTCCATCGGACTGGGAGCGGCCATGATGCTCGGGGGTGTTAACAAACAGCTGTTTCCAGATGGCAGACCAGTCAGAATAGAAAACTTGATTTCGTTTCTGTCATAGAGTATTTTTACAGAGATGTAACTCTTGCGCTATGTTTTGTAACCAATTCCCAGTGGGCATGCGCCCATAAGTGGGTCCCACATGAATATAATCATAGTTCTATTTAGAATTCTCTACAACTTGATTTCGTATATTTTAGCCAGAGAGGAAATCCTCTCCGTTTCATCCAAAGAAATCAAATCAATTTTATGCATTTTATTACTTAAAATTCTGATATATAAACTAAATTACATGATAAAATAGATAGCTGATATCAAATATTGCCGCGCCTCCAACGTTTTTAATTTCAACTTACAGAAGCGGCAACACTGTCTGTATGTAGTTTCAAAAGTTGAATCGCTAAATTGAACATTTTTGACAGGAGTTTCGGTTCTATCAGCATTTTCTGTAGTTTACGTATGTCCGTAAAACCTAAATATAATGTTTCTGTTGTTCCCGCTCGTTTAATAAGCCATTTGCATTCAGTATTTAATTATCTTTGTTAAACGTTGTAAAGAAGAGAGCATTTTGAAGAATAGCGTGAAAGGTGGAGAATCACGGTATTAAAAAATTGAATAAAATGAATGGTTGCTTTGTTTGTGATATGTATTATGCCATACATATATGTACTGATGCAAACCGTAAACTCTGAAATGACATTTATTCATTTCAAGCAATCATTCATCTTACACGTCATACAATGAATAACAGTATCAATGTGAAATATAGTGTAATTCGAGTTTGTATTAAATTTGAATTTGGTTCACTCACTCCAAACGTGAAAGAACCTCACCATTTTATTCTATTTATAAACAAATGTCAACACCATTGCCATAATTGAAGTTGATATTGTATTTACTTTTGTATAGAAATTTGCGGTGTAATATATGTACTTTCCATTGAAAAGTATTCAATTATAAATTGTGTTTAAATAAAACATTAAACGTATTGAATTTTAATGATTCGATAGAGGTTATATAAGTCACTTGATATTTTAAATAGTTTACATTATAAAAAGATATAAAAATTCATACGTTACGTTATGTCATATATGTATATTCTTGGCGCGATTAAATTTTAAATTAACTCGAATGTCCACGAATTATGTAGGATAATTATTAACTCGATAAAAACTCGAAAAATATAAAAAATAAATAAATAATTTGATTTTAATTATCATATTATTTTTTTTGAGTACCCAATTATAAGGATGATAGAAAGCACTGCTCTCAGTGAAAGCGATGAAGGAGAAATAAAGTCAGATTTCGAAGATAACTTTCAAAATGAACTATGCAATTTTCCTCATGTTCTCAAATTTATTAAAAGAATGCGTGATCATATTAAAAAACAGAACAAGAAAATCAATAAATTAAGGAACAAACTAAATGAACAGGTAAAATGATGCGATCTCCCCTTTAGTCCTTTATCGTATTTGTTTAAATGTCAAATGTTTACTTACACACTTATTGTAGAGGAATCAGAAGTTATTAGAGAAAAAAATATTAGTTGACTATGGGACTCAAACGAATCCTTTGGAGTCTGAGAAAGAATCAAATCCCTTGGAAAATTGCAATAGTAACACTGATAAAACCTCAGTTAGTATAGCAGATGAGATTAAAGAGGCAGCTGAATCAGCTTTATTACAAACTGGTTTTGTTTATGAGGAAACTTCAGGTTTATATTACGATTATAATAGTGGATACTACTACGATGCAGTAAATATTTATTATAATATATCGCAGAACATATTTTTTAAGAATTTGCAAATCTTGTACCGTATATAATATGTGTTTCAGAAACAAGGCTTATACTATGATGGCAATACAGGAACATATTATTATTATAACGAAGCTAATGGAACTTATCATTTTCATAGTCAAGCACAAGTATCTGCGAGTGATGCAACTTCACAAGTTCAAAGCAAGAAGGAGCAGAAAGCTAGAAAGGCGAATAAGGTTCAGATTTATTCTATTAATGTCTATGTTTTATTAAAGGAAGATGGATCGTAGAAAAATATTTTTGTTTTCAGGTTTCAGATGACATACATGAGTTAATAAATGGCCTTTCAAACATATCAATTGAAAAATACAGGCGTCAAGCACTAGGTAATTATCCTATGCCTTTAATATGCACACATGTCTCTCTTGTAGGATGAGGGGAAAAAACGCAAACTTGCAGAAAGGGAAGAACATTTGGAAGATAAAGAACTTGAGGAGGGTGAATGTTCAAGCAACGATAACGACAGCAATTCTAATGATATTACTCCGGAATTATGTACTAGTAGTGACAGTGAACGCGAGGAAGATCAAGGTTTATTTTAAATTTATTTTTAATAACATTTAAAATTTTTTTGACATGGTCTTTGCATTTAACTGTTTCGCTATTGTAAAAATCTACTGTTATTTATTAATTTATTTTGACATTAGTTCGAGTACGAGTTTAAAAACCTTCTGTTGATAACGTAAAAATAGGAATTTAAATATAATTAATTTAGTATGCATTAACCTAAACTCCTTGTTTCAGATTTAGCCAAGATATATCCACCATGCATGAGAATCATCGTCAAAGAAACGAATTTGCCAAAATTAAAAGTTGGAAGTCTTTTCGTTGTCGCATACACCGGTGGTTCGATTGGTCGTGAAGGCGATCATGCAGTAGTTATACCAGACATAAACGTTAGCAAAGTACGTAATCATTAAAGGTGTGCGAGAACCCGATGGTTGAGTCGGGTATATGACCTATCCCAACCCGACATTTTCGGGTTCTTGTACATTTCTAGTAATCATGGATACAGATGATTGTCGAACAGGCTCTTTATAAATGAGTTTTTTTATTACAGCACCATGCTCGATTAATTTACGATGAAAGTAAAAAAGTCTACCAAATTATAGACTCCGGTTCGAGGAATGGTACGTTGTTGAACGGTAAAAGACTGTCCGTAGCCAAACAAGAATCAGACTTTCACGAAGTGACGCACGGTTCAATTATACAAGTCGGAAGTACCAAATTGTTATGCCATATTCATAATGGCAATGAAACTTGTGGTCACTGCGAGCCAGGACTGGTTCAACAATGTAGTAGCGCGGAAGAGAATAAAACGTCTAAGAAAACGCTTCATAAACAGGAATTGAGGCGATTGAAGCACAAATTTGGCGTGGAGAAAGACAACGTCGCAACCGCGAGTCAGTTAGCGTCGGGGTATCAAGACAGAGCACAGAGCAGAAGACAGTGCATCGGTTCATTGGACCATCGTGCCAAAACACAGCAAAGTTCGTTGGATACGTAAGTTAAAATTTGATCATCCTCTGAAATCCAAACAAATCTGACGTTCTTATAGGATTTAGAATTTTTTCACTGACACAAGATGATGTACTTTTGTCGTACTCACATTTTGTTTACTATTTTTATTATACTTGGACCTTTTTCATGGGTAGTAATATATTTTTTATTTTCCAGACTTGCATTCGTAGTGATTTCACGAGTTTCGTTTCATTTTGTTTCTAGATCTATAGCTAAAGACAACAAAGGGTTCAAGCTATTATTAAAGATGGGCTGGACAGAGGGTCAATCACTGGGGAAAGAAGGAGATGGTCGTACCGAACCGGTGAGTACTCGACTCATTTCTCATTTTATGGTGTCTCCGAGAGAACATTCTTACTGTGCTATATTTTCCATTAATTTATGAAAAATAATAATTAATATTTTTGATATATTATGAAAAATATAAAGGAAACTACTATACTAAATACTACAATCACTAAAAGAAACAGCTACAATTACCACGAATCAATATTGAACATATTTTACGAATTAAAATATACGTATAAATGTTAAATAGTATAAGAGTAAAAAGGTATTTCCTCCGTCTTTGGGAATATTCTTATCCCATCCGGATCTCGTTTACCAACATTCCTTCTCGTTAGTTATACATAACTAAATCCATGTACAATCGTCGTCAACGAGTAAACTGTGAGGTGGTGAAGTATAAAGAACCTACAATCGCCATCCACGACGTCGGACCAGCGACGCTCCCTTCAAGGTACCGGCCGCGGAGGTGTTCTCGTCTGGGGGACAAAAGCGACGACCCAATTGGCAATCTTAGTCACGATCCGTCTATCATACTATACATTCTCGTGGGTGTCGGGCGTGTGCTATCGTCCGTGATCAGGCTGACGTCAATCGCGGGCGATTGCGTATTGCGTATACGGGACAACACATACCGGTAGCGTTTCGCGTATCGCCGCGCCGGGGGTTTCGGTGGCGTTCGTCGTCGCGTCGGTGCGCACGTGTGTCCAATGCAAAAGGTGTGCAGAAACGAGTTGGCTTTGTCGGCCATTCATTAGCCGGACGGTCGCGTCGGTGCGGTCGCGCGGCGCGGCGCAGCAATTCACAATCCAGACTGGTTGTTCGCCTTTTTCGCGCCGCGCTAAAAACTCCGGGTCTCTCTCTCTCTCATCCCCTGGCTGCCGATACACACACGCGGGTCTCCTCCACCCACGCGCCACCCTCATCCGACTGACCCGTCGGATTCACACGTGCACGGCACACGTACACTGCCAAAAAGCTGGACAGCCACTGCTGTTGCTATTGCTGTTGCTTGTAGCTTGCTGCTTACTCGTCCGGCCGCATCACATTTCGACGGCGAGGAAACGAGCGCCGACGGCACGAGTAGAGCATTCGTATGATAACGAGCGTAACTCTGCGAGACATGAAACGGAATAGTAGAGGGGATCCCGTCGACGACGGGGGTCAACGGGGGTGGGACGAAACGAAAACGGGAGCAACGGGATAGAAAGAGAGAAAGAGTCCCGGCGAGCGTCACAGATCCGGGAAGGGGACAGGAGAGAGGTGCCCCGGGGTAATGAATGCAAATGTATTGAAATCCAAATCATTATTTTGTCTAGACGCATCGTATGCTCTATTGCACGCCTCGCCCCGGCTTAAGGACGGGCCACAGGAGTCGCGCGGACGGATTAAGGGACACGGGGAAAAGGGGATCGTTGTTTTTCCTCGTCTCTGTGTACTTTCCAGCGCTCCTGCTAATTTGCTCCTACCTTTATCCCTATGATGTCCGACGTTCCACCTTTTTCTCCTCTCTTCTTCTACTGCCGGTTCTTCTCCTTTTTCCCTCGCGGACGAATTTGTCTGCCACCCCCGTAGACGCGACGCTTGTCTTCTACCCTCGCCAGTCTGATCCGCCGAACCCGTTTTTCATGGTGTTTCCGTGAAGGAGAATTAATGAACCGAGATTTTGACGAGGGTTTTGCCTGGGACGAATCTTGTCAATAGTTCAGGTTTTGTTGCGGCATATGTTTGGTTTATCTTCGACAGAAATTCGCTAATCTTTAAAAATGAATGTTTGTCGTAAGTTTTGGTCTCCGATTTCGTTAACCATTATAAATTATGCTCGCTCGACAAACGAGCTTGTAAAACAGTCAGAGATAAGCGAAGTTAGTCTAATCTTTAAAAATTCCAAAGCATATGTTACACGATAAAAATGTTTTGCACAGAAAATCCGCGTCGCTTTCCGACCGAGCTAATACATTGGCTCGGTTTTATTGGTAGGGCTTCACGAATCCAGACCAAGTGAAATTTATTATAATTCGATGTCGGGCGAGTTGTTCCTCCACGAATGCTATCGGTCCGAGCCCTCCCCCCCGTCCTCCTTCGCAGTCGTTTTACATCGCAGCCGGCAATCACAATTTTATATCGGCCCTTTGTTTTTACGCGACGCAAGCTCTTTTGTCGAACGCGTCGCCCACATCGTAAAGTGGAAATACACTCGCAGGACGGTGAAAAGCCGAAGGAGGACGAAAAGGGACATTCCTGTAGACACGGAAAGGAGAGAGTCCGCGTTCAATTCGAGAGTCCGTAAACCAGACATTGTAAAGCTCTCTCGAATGGCGATTGCCAGTAAACCGCGAGAAACCCGATAAAGTATAAAATTGTCGCGAGTACTGCGAAAGTGCCGTTAGCAGGTGTAGGTGGTACGTGTCCTATCTGACCGAATGAAATCTCGGGCAGGTTCATTTATTTGAGTGCTCCGTCGTCGTAAGGTGAGCGGTTCCTTTTTATTATCGTCCTGTCAGGGTACAAGATTTATCGCCTAATAATAAGCGTTTCCCGATTGAATCGTAAGTTTCGCTCGCGGAAGTTTGAAAGATTAATTAGCTGCTGGCAATCTGCTTGACGTATGGACGCTCTCGCTAAATTCGCGACAGCATTTCGCAAACCACCGATAGAGAAAATCGAATAATTCTGTGATCTGTCACAGCTGAAACACTTTTAAAATTGCTCTACTGTAAAATTAACGAGATTTATATAATATGATTGATTTCTGCGTATGGAAAGCTGTTCCACAGAGCTCTGTTGCTCTTAATAATTTCTATTGCGTTAGGTACGCTTGACCACAGAGGAATTAACAGTAATTTATAACGACGATATTTTTGGTGATTTCTTTTAGTTCGAACAATGTTCTCTAATTTGACGATCGGATCTGGCCGTTCACAGTTTATTTTCCTTATCACTTATGAGTCGCTAGGTTGCAATTCACCGGGAGCTGTAAAGTTTCCCCTCGTCGCAATCAATGCGTCGGTTGCAGAGCGGTTCCTTGTAAGGCACTCTTAAAATGCATCCGGAAACTGCAACAATTTCGTTTTATGGACTTTCTCGTCGACCGGCGACTGCCGCGGACCATTTCACGCATACAGCCCGTGAACACCCACCGTAGTGCCTTTTACGATTTACGTTCATTTCCATATTGCATCTGCTTGCCCTTTACACCGCCACGGGGAAAAACTTGACTGATTAATGACATAATAAATAATCCAACACGGACCCCCCTCGACGGAATGACGATTCGTGGTGCTTCCATAAAATCGCCGGTCGGAACGGGGCTCTCTACGATCGTGCTTTGAAAAGTAGAAACACCTTACACGACGATAAATTAAAACTTCTTAAAGGAAAGTCTGCTTGTACCGTTCGAAGCTTTCTTTCAGTTTAGAGATTAACGATTTCTTTACTTTCGAAACCTCCTGAATAGAATTTTGTGAGACGAGTTTCATGGGCGGGGGGGAGGGGGGACATTTTAGAAAAGTATTGATCAATATTATCTGATGCATCATGCAAGTTCGTTTTAATTAATAGATGAATGAAATACAAAGTGCAATGCATCCATTTTTTTATATTCAAGTAAATTAATGAAATTCAAAGGAGTTACAATATAAGAATCCTGGCTAATCTTGACCCGTACAGTGTCTGCTGTGTTAAAAACAGTCTCTCAACTCTGCAGAAATTTTATCGGTGCTGATTCGGCAGTGAACGTACGAAAATTTCCATTTTATCGCTCCTCTGCAGACGTTTATGCAAATTCAGGTATTTATGGACTTGTTTACATCAACTGCACTCGAACGGAAGTTTGTTTGATGCACTAAAAGTTCCTTAATACATTGATATCCCCCCGAAAGATTAAATTTCATTACACGGTTCCATATACCAGTTTCAAGTTACATAAAACCTCCGGTCTGAAAACTTTACACTTTTTAGAACAAAATAATTTTTTTAAAAATTCTTTCGAACGCATCCAGTTCTTTTTTAAATGTTGAAAAGACAGAATTACTAACTGATGTTCTAAACAAAACATTTTCAAGAGAATTGCATTTGGTCGGAATCGCGACGAAAATAGTAAATACAATCGCAACTTGTTTGTCCGTGTCTTTAATGAAAAGTGTAGGAACACGTTTTGCAGGTAAGGTCATTTTTTTTTTTTACATCACATCTGATCGTGACCTTGAAACGACCTTGATCCACAGATGTGATTCAACACATTTCTAACAGACCGTAGACATGTACAATCTTCAGCCGAATCGTGAGGAGTCCAAAGCACCCTAGCCAACCACTCGGTTCCAACCATCTCTCCGCTACCCACACCAAGCAGTCTAGAAGACGGGAGCCGAGTGTTTTGATTCCCAGCCACGTCCGATAGCGTCCGAAAAAAGGTCGGAGTCGCACAAAAGTGAATTGTAGGTCTTGACTCGCGGTTCTCCGGGATCTGTTGTTGCCCGCCAAAACCTGTTGCTGGCGTCCTCCTCTCCTCTTCTTTCCTTCTATTCATCCATCGGCCCCTTTTCCTTTCGGCGAAAGCAAAAATAGTGATAAGACAAGAAAAGAAGGGGAGGGAGGGAGGGAGGGAGGGGACAGGCTTCGGTGACGAGAACAGAAACAGAAAGGTCGGAATCGGAAAAAGAAAAGAAGGGGGAGAGAGAACGAAGCAGCAGCGAGGAACGAGAGGAGGCGGCGGGGCGGGAGCGAGGGTTCTCCGAGCGGAAGTTGTGTGTACGAAGTCTCGTACGTGTGTAGTTTCTGCCGCAGGTGGTACGATGGAACGCAAGGTCGTTTCGATATTATGTAATGCAGAGAGGCAAGAGCGTGCAAGGATACAGGCAAGGATCAGCTCTCGACCTCCCTCGGTTGCCCCGGAGGGGCCCCATTGTCTTTGGAATTCGGGGCAACGTTGGGTAGAGATCCTCATCAAAAACCGAGAAAAAAGAGGGCCCGGGCCCCGGGAATGCCGAGGATACGTTACTTGTTCGTCTTACCCGGGATTTTCTTGACTCGCCGCGGCCGCTTAACGTTGTTTATCCTTGGGCCCTCGATTAACCCTCATAAGAGCCTGTTAGCGGGTTGCGCCGCGCCGGTGTTCGTTACGAGATATTTAAAGCGTGCGCGATCCAAAGGGGACAACGTGTGTCTTATGGATCGCAAGAGCGCGCCGATTCACTGGCCAAACACTGGCTTCGAAAAATGTTCGAACAGTTTTCCGATTTTCAAAAAAATCCTCGATACGTATATTCAACGCTAGAACTACCGAGCCCCAACCAGACTGATTTTATATTCATTTATAATTTATTTAAAGAATATGACGAAACCGACAGAAAATAAAAATGAAATAGACCGTGCACCGATTATTCAAATCGGTGATTTCTAGCATTATTGAAAAAGGAAGACGACATACAGGAATTTGTAGAAAATACATACACTCTCTCGGCGCGGACCTCGCTACAATTCCGCATCGAACGATTTCCCACTCGAAACAATCGAAACTCGGTTCACCGGGACGACGCGACGCGACGTTTCTTATCCGCGAGTACAGG
Organism: Lasioglossum lativentre; assembly: GCA_916610255.1. Taxonomy (NCBI): domain Eukaryota; kingdom Metazoa; phylum Arthropoda; class Insecta; order Hymenoptera; family Halictidae; genus Lasioglossum; species Lasioglossum lativentre. The sequence continues at coordinate 25,688,324 of OU744357.1, read as the reverse complement.
CATAAAGTCGAAGCTCCAGTAAAAGTTTTGCGAGATTGCCGATCCCCGGGTCTCTGTGTGTATACACCACCAGGTTTCGCTCGAGGGGGGAACGTCTACGATCTGCGAATCGTTTCCACGCTGGTTCGTACGTTATCGTCGCTTGTCTATCGTGTTTCCACATCGGGGACGCCCATCGGTGGAAATATTCGTCCACGTATGTCCGACAGAGAGAAGAAAAGGAGAGAGAGAAAGAGAGAGAGAGGTAGAGAGCCTCGGCGGTCGTTGTTGGTCGACTTGGTGTGCTGTCGTCGCGTCGGTCACGGTCGAACGGCACAAAGTTATGCGAAAAAATTTGCAATCTTTATCTACGATCTTCGTTCATCGCTATGCCGGTTTATGCAGATACGAGCGGACCGATTCTCGCCGGTTCTGATCCGGGGGCCCCCAGCCTCCAATGGGGCACACACGGAGCTCTCATCCCTCCTTGACGGCCCCCGGTGAACGCGGGGAGAACGATACGCTGCAGATTATCGAGACACCCTGCGAAATTACCGGAATGAGGGCTTCGTATTTTTCTTTGCAATTAGGCGAGACTCGGTGTTGTCGTTTTCAGTGGTCGGTCATCGAATAAATATAAAGGGTCATCCGAATGTGACGTCCATGTGTCAGCACCGTGTAATGTTTAGATGTCGTGTCTTCTTAAATGACATAAACCGTTTTGTTTTGGTGGAAGGTTCTATAATTGTGACCGTCCGATGGCGGAGAAGACTGGGTCTATTTTGACCCAGAATATCTAGACCGCGAATTTTATGCATTTTGTTGGTTATTCTTTTATTTTATGAAGGTCTTATATATATGTGTGTATACAAAAATTTTCTTTTTCTTTCACGCCACGATTTCAATACAAGCGAGATGGGTCCGCGTACCTATGGTACTTAGTTTTTTGTTTCCATGAGAATTACCGATAAGGTCAGTAAATACGCGGCAAACTCTTCGTCTACGACTGTCAGTCTCAATGTGTCATTCGTAAAGTAAAGACGTGCCTTCCGTGTTCAAATAAAAATTAAGTGAAAAAAATAAGTGAAATATATTGTGAATGTTTATTTCAAAATGCCCTAAACCAACAGATTTATGACAAAAATGAATGAAAATGAATTGAATAGCATCAATTTATTTGTTTCGACCTAGTGAAATGATTAAAGGAAGGAATATATTGTTAACTGGCTCCTGTGTCTTATAACAAATACTGACAGTTTTTATTTTGCATAAGAGATACAGTTCGATGTCAAATTGAATGCCTCATCCCAGCAGTTTCAGGATGTTTTATAATAATACCGTCTGGCAGTGTATCTCCGAGGATGCTTCTTGAGGCATGCTCCTGGAAATTCTCGTTCACGCATTCGAATACTTCCATTACGCCGGCTAATAACCCGCGGACGTAGGCGCCGATGTGCAGATAAGCCTCGAAGAGAGCGAAAGAGAGAAAGAAAAAGGGAGAACCCTCGATGCGATTATAAGTCACAATCGTGCGCAATTAATACATCAGCCGCGGATAGATTAAAAGTATAAGCCACGGCCGGCCGTAATGTTATTATCCGGTAATGGCAAAGATCACCGGCGATAAATGGCGATCGTGTTCCACGGTAATGTAATCGTTCCCAGCCGTTTTTCTCTTGCACCCTGGCCAACCCCCCAACCCCTCTCTCTCCTCCTCGCCACCCCTCGGTTATTACTAGATTATTATGCCGTTATTACTCCTCTCAAGAGAGGCCGGGGTCCGAGATACGATGGACGTTGTGCTAGATCAACGTCCGAGTATTTATATTGAGATAACGATGATGTATTTATGGGGAACCTTCGAGACATGACCACGCAGCCTCACCGGCCATAAGCAGCTGGATTTGTGCACCATTATCTACTTTCTATCGTAATTATACTGCGGATGTTTGATATTTAATGGTGTCCGAGACATTTTATTTTGCGTCAAGCACTGGCATGATTGGCTACGATTTTCGACTTCCTAAGGATCTAGTTTGTTCGATCCGTCATCAAAATATTCTTTCACATTTTAATTTATACTGAAAGCAGGACGATCTTGAAATAGTTTGTTAATCGTTGCTGAAACATTTAGGGAACCACGCTACTAAATAATTTAAAGCTCGATTCATTGAAATCTTGTCATATGCTTTATTTGTTAATCTTTTAGGATCCAGAGAACATTTTTACCGGTGCAACAAGATTTTAATTTACTTTTGTTATATGTAATTTTAACGAGTGTCCCAATCAATATTAAGAATAAAATTGTTTCTTTTCTATGAAAATATTGTGTCCAGCATCGGTGTTCCTTATCGGGTTTTAAAATTAGTCCAAAACTACCGAATATATTAGAAAAGCGTATCGCGTCGTATTATAAAATATTTGATGTCTGTCCCAATTAGCTGTTCAAAATTTTCAAGAGAAAAATTAAAATCCTGTTGGAGGTTTCGCGAACGTCGACGGTTCCACCTCTGCGCAAAGGGTTAATGAAGATTCCAGGTGTAAAAGACCGAGAGTCGATGGGCGTTAATCTTCGTTGAATTTCAATGGGATAATTACGGCACTGAATTTTGATACAAACTTTAAAAAAAACGTATTTCTCAAGCGTCAGACCTTACGGGAATCCTTCAGATCGCCGATAACTTCCCCGGGGACCGGGAGACGCCGCGCCGTGCGTTAATTGAAAAAATCTGCTCTAAGAGTAACGTTGAAAAAGTGTGATCGATTATTGGCGAAGATAAAGGGTGTTTGAAATGTTATTTTGTAGCCCGTTGGTTCCCGCGGAGGATCGCGGGAAGGACGGATCGAGCGAGAATCCGGTGCCGATCGCTTACCGTGATTTATACGTCAATGCCGCGCGTCCACCGCATGAAATTATGAAAATTATGGGACAAAATTTTTAACGCGGTCCTCTCGTAGTTTAATTCGACACGCTTGCATACGTAATGCACCCGCGCGCAACCACCACCACCACCACCACTTTGAAAACGGGGGGCTCTCTCTCTCATAATTGCGTCTTTTCAGGTGCAGCTCCCGTGTGTGCCCCCGCGCGCGATTCTTTGTAACGTAAACTGGTTTTGTTTATTTCGGATCGTTAACATTAAATATGGCAGCGCGTCGGTCGGGCCGTTTCTTTTATGCGTGATTTAAATAAATTTAAATCGCAAGGCAATATTTTACGATCGTTACGGCCGCCCGGAGTATTTGTATATAAGGGGTTATTACAAGTTAATTTAAAAAGGAATTACATGTGAAAGTTCCCCGGAGAGATGCGATTTATCTCTGTCTGATTTAATTCCAGTCGGAAAATTACCGGTCTCTATCGTGCGCCGCTATTTGTCACGAGCCCAATCCGTGTAATTTTTCAACCGCGACGCGCGCCGCTTCTCTCAAGTATATTCCGATCCGTTTTGTAACAAATGCCGTTTTGCCATTATCCTGCGCGCGCCACTCCCTCGGATCGCGTGTGTATTTTCAGACGCGTTTCGTTTCGCTAATATCATGGCGCGCTTATTATCGCTCCGTTTAGCGTAAAGTCCGCCGAGAAAATTGACATTTTGCCAGTGATATCTAGATCACGGGCTTTCTGACAGCCCGATAGGCCAATCGCGAAAACGGGTAATAAGTGGATTGCTCGATAGACCGCAAATCTTTATGCAAATATTCATTCTTGCGATTTAGTATCGATGCTGGAAATTCTATCAGGTTTACAACAAAAATCGTATTTTTAACTCGTGTCGCGGCGTATCCGGCAAACTGTGTGGAAATTGCTCGGAGAGATAGTAACGTGAAAGATTTCATTCGATTCCGTCCCGTTGGAATGTTCCTTTAGCCCGTAGGCCAATAAAACTGAACGAACGAACAAGAAAAGAAATGAATCAGCAGAGTTCGCCGTCTTCAGGATCGAACCGGGATTTTTGTGATCTGATTACCGCGGACAGATCTAACCCGTAGCCAGATTCCATTCGGACAGAAAGCATTCTTGGTATGCGGGCCTACGTACGCGCGAATACGTACGCGCTGCGGAGGCGAGCCTAAGTACGGGTTTTTAATCTGTACACTCATTGCGTGCTGGCGCATAAAGCAATGACATCATCGAAATCAATCTTCCGTTAAACGATCGTTGATCAAGAGAATTTCTATCGCGCTGCGAGACGCGTCACACGCTTGGTCGCGATCGCTATATTATCAAAAATCGATCGACGTTCGAATGGAGTAACGTAAATGACGCGAACGATTGAATTTTTCTTCTATGTGATTTTGGAGTTTTTGTGGAATTTTCCTGACAATTTGAACAGCGTTTGAACGAAGAGATCAGAAGCTGGCAAAATTGTCATCTAAATAAAAATTTCGGATAACGAATAAAAAATTAAAAAATTTTTATTCATTATTCGATGGTTCAAATATAAAAAGTATCTTTATTCGACGAGAATTTATCCGACGAATAAAGATGATTTTTTTTTATACGAAGTGGCTTTATTAGAACTTCGAATAATTTTTTCATCTTTTATCTGTATCTTTTATTCGGAGGCTTTGAATAAATCTTACCACAACTACTGCCAACTCTAATAAACGCGAACCATCGAATAATGAATAAAAATTTCTTAATTTTTTATTCGTTATTCGAAATGTTTATTTAGATGAAAATTTTTCCCAACTCTGCTGGCTGGGCGGGTGGAGACCGAGCCGTCCGCTTCGAAAATAATCAATTTCCCGGGTGGGGGGGGGGGGGGGTGGCAAATTATCCCAGAAATCAATCGTACTGGGTCCACGTGCCCGTCGTCGGGCCTGTGCTCCGAGTCGAGTATGCGAACCGAGAGGTGGAGGGGGGCTTTCGGTCGCCCCAAATTAAATCCCGCCTCCGACGTCCGTCAGTCGGTCGTTGAAATTTCCAAAGTCACTGACGAGGCATTCTTTAATCTGGCCGTGGCAGCCGAGTCCTTCCGCTGCTCGTTCCACGCTCCAGCTCTCTCACAATACGGGCTAATTCTCCTCGGCGCGTACACGCCCGGCTGTTTCATCAACGGTGTTCAGAGCGTGGGCGTGTGTATAGATCAGAACAAGCGAGAGGGAAGGGGCGAAAAACAGAATCGAACGAGGCAAGACTCTCTTTCTCGTTGTTTTGTAATGCGACGAGAGAATGCCAGGAAGGAGCTGGACGGAGTGAATGGAGAACGCATAGGATTTATGGTAGCCTAACGGATTAGCAGAGAACGGACCGGGAAAGAGGGACAGGGCTACTACGCGCCGATGGAAAAAGAGGAGGAAGAAGCCGAGGACGGCGGAAGGCGAAAAAGGGAAAAAGTGAAAAGAGAGAAGTTGTAGCGGTGCGTTTCGTAAGGGGCGCGGGAGGCAACAGGTGGGAACCTACTGTCACAAATAAATCCAACACAAACGTCCCTGCCGTCTAGACGCCGATCCGCTGACTAACCATGGGTACCAGATTACCGTGCGCGCTTACTTTCTCTCTTCCTCCCTTCTGTCTTTTTCGCTTCGTCTTCTGTATTCCTCTCTCCTTCTCCCCCGCCCTTTGTTTATTCTTTTCCTCGTGTAGGCGTTTGAGGGAGAGAGAGAGAGAGAGAGAGAGAGTCGGGGGATGAGGGTGGATGAACGAGCGTACGCGGAATAACGATTATAGGGAGAAAGAGGAAGAGGAACACGGGGGAAGGTAGGAAAGGAGGAGGCCAGTGTGAGAAAGATAAGAAAGACGACACAAGGCGGAGAAGGATAAAGTGTGAGAATGGAAGAGAGAGAGAGAGAGAGAGAGAAAGACAGAATGGCGACGTCCACACGACGGCATCAGAGATTGTGCAGGCGTTGTTACACACGCTTTCGAGCGTAAACGCACTCGCATGCACCGCGCGCCGCTGCAGATAGGTGCACCGCTTGGCATGCGGGTGCAACGTCGGACCGGCCAGCCGTTGTGTTGCACGCCGTTACAGATTGCCTGTTTACTCGACAAACCGTTTTTTCGCAGCCCCCTAACCACCCCCGACCATCCGGATACCCGCATGTTCCGCCGCGCCGGATAGCCAACCGAGACTCGCGAATCCGCGCAAATAAACCGGCGTTTTATTGGCTTTCGTTTACGGCCGTCAGTTCTTTGTCGCTCTTTATCAGCCTACCACCCTTCGACACCTGCTACATACGTGCTCTCTCTCTCTCTCTCTCTCTCTCTCTCTCTCTCTCTCTCTCTCTCTCTCTTTCTCTTTCGCCGGTACCCTAAGCGACGCTTGATCGTTAACACCGTCTAGCGGTCGGCCAACACGTTTCTTGCGGCTGCTGCTTTCTGGCATCATGATCGCTGGCTGTGTTGTACAGCCAGGATTCCGATCGCAGCGATTTACTACTCGGTCTTTCTGTAAATCTCTTACATTGTCTCCTTTATTCCTTGTTTTCATTGTGGAAATCGCAATGTTTACCTAGCCTTCTGGATGATAATTTAGACTTGGCTCAGCTTTGGCTGCTATATTATTACGGTGCAACCTTTCTTCATTTCAATTTTACTTGTCTCTCGTTACGTCTTCGTAATGGTTCGTTATTGGAAAAGTCAGCCAGTTGAAAGGTTCAGTTCTAGGTAGGTAAGCCCATCCATCGAGGAGCCCGTTAATAGGCTCGCCGCAGGTACGGTAATTAACTTCTCCTGATTCTTCCGAATTTAAGTCCCGACACCGCACCGGCGGCAATGCTAAAACTGGTCTGCGCGTTTTACATAATGCCTAGTTAGACCGCGCCACGCTGCACCTTGTACGCGGAAACTCATATCCGGAGTTTAATGGGCCCGCGTCTGATCCGGATGAGCGAAAATCCGGATGAACCGTGGATCCCCGGCCCGCTAATTCGAGTCGCCGGCTAAATACCATTTAAACGTGCCGTTTCCCTCGATCGCACAGTGTGACGTTTCGATCGTTTAGGGGAATTAAATTCTTAATGTTGTTGTTTCTTTTTTTTTTTTATCGTGTATTTTGTTTAAACTACTCAAAATATGACGATTTCTAATTTCTTTGAACATGGCTTTTATTGTATTCACCGAAAATACGTATTTTAACTCTTGCAAATTACTGTTTGAGAGGGTATTTAATTTAAATGATACAAGGCAGTTACAAACACAGTCTCACATAAATATATTTAAAGTTTATTAAAACTAGATACATTTCAATAAACGCATTGAACAAATTTTTCAATAACAATATTATATAAATATCTATATTTTCTGTTATAATGTATAATTTTAAGAAGACACTGCAAGTAATTGTACTACTTCTTGAATAAGAATTCCTTTCCGTTTTGTCGGAATGTACCTTAAACTGGTAATCAGAGGATCTGACGATATGAGCAGTCTATTCGTAAGGTCTGTATTTGTGGCTATCCGTGAAATTTTTCTCGTGAAAATTTCACGAAACTTTGTATTATCAAACACAACAACAGTTAAACAATAACAATTTAATATAGTAACAATCAAAAAGGTTTATAATATTAACAGATACGTTATTGCTTGGATAAATTGTGTTAGACAACTGCGTGAGGCGACTGCGTGAAGTAACAGCGTAAAGTTGATGAAAACAAATGAAAACTCAAAAAAGACGCAGACGAACACAAAAGTTGTTTTCATATCTGACTAGACAAGACTTCAATGTAACCATTCAGTGTAGTTTCAAGTCCATATTCGCTCATATAATAAAGTCTCACTCTATAGAACATTGGTGAATACTGAAAAGTTCTCCGATTTTGTATGATTATTAACTATAATAAATTCTATGTATAATATTTAAAAACTAAAAGTACTGAAAACACACGACAGAGGATCGAAAAGTCACTAAAATAAATACAATTACAATTGAAGTTCATACACACACACACACTTCTATTCGGGTAAAGTACCACTGACGTTTGATGAAGTTTCATCATTTGTATAGACAAAAAGTGCAGTTGAGCCTTATGTTTCTTATTTGAACGCGATGAAAAATTAAAAATAACGGTGATTCTGGGTTACGGAAGTATTGCTTTTAAACTAGTAGTCAATTCGAAATTATTAAAAAATTTTCAATTTCGGAATTAAATTCCCCTAAATGATCGAAACGTCACACTGTGGATCGGCGGGAGTCAATTCCCCGCGTAATCCGAAAAGGAAACAGAGTCGGCCTCTGGCGAATTAATCCTGCAGACGCGACACGCCGAACAAGTTTAATCCTATCTTAATGAACACTCTAGCAACGTATCCGTGACATTATTCTGGTTGAAACGATATCAAGCACGATACAGTTTCGATCTTATTTGCTTGTTTCGTTCGCGATGGGGTATTCTGGTAGCGTCGGTTCGGATAGTAGAGGTTCTACTATATCGTGGATTAAACAAGTAAATACTAACGAAACTGTGCCGTGTCTGGGCTCTTTTTAACCGGGAAACATGCAGGATACCTTGACGAATGTTCCATGTAAAAATAGTTAAAATCAACAAACTTCTTGCCATTAAATTAATTTTGTCTCATCGATGTATCTAATTCTGTGCCCCTCGATGAGTACATTCTGGAGTAGGAGTAGTGGGAATAGATTTTTCCACAAATAATCGTGCACATCTGTTTTGCACACAATAACTAAATATATCGAACATTCTACTATGAAACTATGACTCCTTTAACACTAAACCTACCGACCATCAAAAGTGACTGATGTGTATTGTATTATAAAAATAACAAGATTAAATTCATTTATATTTTGTGCAATTTTTATTATAATATAATTAAAACACCTTTATGATTTTAATAATTGTGAAATAAAATATCTAAAGCCGTTTATTGTTAACCACTGCCTTTAGCAATAAGGGATTTCCATAGTCGGACGAGGTGCCGCACAGAGTGTTCCGTGACGTCGCTCCGGCCGAACCTCGCTCTGAAAACGTCGGTCGGTATGCAGTTAATTGGACTAAAGATCGGGCCGTTTAATCGTTTAATCAATTATCTCATCAAAGGAGCCAAAGGAGGCTCTCCGGATCGCGGTGCAGCCAACGTCGATGATGTTCTTTCTGCGGCCCTCGTTGCACCCGTCCCCGTTCCACACGCGGATCGCATCGGGCCGGGCGCGGGCGGTTCGGGCTCGTCGATACGAGTCAGAGCCGGCTGGTGCTGGTTGTAATTAATAGATCTCTCGTTGTACATATTTGTATGCCGGGTCTGGCCGATTGTTCGGACAATGTATGCTGTGCCGGCGTATAACGCACACCTCGTCTAGACCGATCGACCGCTCTCCTGGCTCTGAATTCCTAGCCCCGAATAACGTTACCGACACCGCCGACACATACGCACCGCCTATACAGGGTGTTCGACTGCCATGTGCCAATAAATCGACGCGACGCGCGTCGCGAAATGTCGCGCAGCGGCATGGCTCGTTCCTCTCGCGAAGAGACCAGCGGCTTCTCGGACTTTTGTTGTCGCGAAAACCAACGCGATTCGATCTCGGATAGAAGCTTCTTGGGAAGAAGCTTGTTTTTCGTTGAAGCCACGAACGGTATTGCGAAAATTGTAAAGAGTTGTTGTGAAGGCTGAAGAATTGTGTCGGACGCATCAGCATGAAGTCGAACTTATCAGAAGAAAATGACACACCTTGTGCTCTGCTTCATCCTGAAGAAGTTCCAAGAATTGGATGAACAAACAAGATTTCAATATTAGGCGGTGTTTTGTTAATTATAATAATTATACGTTTGCAAATTCGAAAATCGAATAAATGGACCCGATGTCGCCGATATCACGACATTCGTCCTCAAAGGGTTGATCTCTAGCGAATCGAAGTCAGAGACAAGAGAGCATCGCAGCCACCCTTGATTCACGTTTCTTTTCAAGATTTCGCGCGATCACCCCTTAAAACGTTGACCACACGTAGCGGAACACCCTGTATACGGGGCCGGTGTCTGCCTGTGTGTACACACCGTTGGACAGACTGTTAAACCGACGACGTGGTTATGCGCGCACGTGTGCGGCCCTCCTGTGTGCACAGCATTATGCGCTCGCGTCCGGTTCCTCCTCGCTGAGCTCCGGTTAATTTCGTTCCGTCTCTACGTGTCTCCCTGGGGTATCGCAGTATGGCGGAACCCGCTTCTGGGACTCGAGCGCAGCCGACGCCGACGTCTATTATTCGTTTTTTACATCGGCATTTCTCGCTAATCTACGCCGCGTTACTTTTTTGCCTGGCCGGTGTGCTCTCTCTCTCTCTCTCTCTCTCCTCCCTCTGTTGGCAGTCGCAGCGTCATCGGCCGTGTTCGGCCGGCTCGCGATTTTATAGGGATACTTTTTCCTACGTCGCTCCACCAACTATTCGTTCTCAGCTTTCGTTTTTTCGCGGCTAGACGCTAAGGGGGTATTCTGGTTTTTGAGGGTCGTTTCTGCGCGAAAAATTATCGAACCGTTTTCCCTTGGGATTATGCACACGTATTTATCAGTATTTGAAACACATGCGTTTGATTTTTTTCAAGTAAAAATAATCAAATTACACGAATCACATATTATTTTTATAGACCATGCTTTCAGCGATATCAAGCGAATATTAGTTAAATAGTTTCGCTCAACCGGATTAGTTCGATTAGCTCGATATTAAGTGGAAAGAACATTTCTTTGCGGTCTACGTGCAACATAGTAGTGGTTGCAAAAACGCCAGACAATTTGTGGAAAGAAATCTGATCTGAGAAGCTACCTGGCATTAAGAACATGATTCACATTCTGGTTTGCCACGTAGAGATGACTCAGTGCTATGTTGTTCCAGTGAGAAGAAGAGTCGTTTTTGTCTTTTGAATACCGTGTAGCGTAAAGTGTACTACACGAGACACGTTAATCACTTTTCCAACGAACAAGTCTGCGCATCAACGGAAACGGCGGCGGCGGCTACATTGCACGTTGCAGACACCGGCGTCTTTCATACCAGCTTAGCGAGAGTTAACCATTGGACATTAACTATATGTTGATGGAACAGTTTTCATGCAACTTCCTCTGCTTGGGCTAGCGTAGTCTTGAGGTAAAATTACACAAGTAAAATTGAGTATCGGAAAGGGGTCCGTTCCGTTATCCAAAATCAGTGATAGCCGGAAGGATGCACCAATTCCACCAGATATTCCCGGATCACGGGACGATCACCATCAAACATTCCCAACAGTGCTGAACCCATTTTCTGCATGAATCCCATTTAATTCGCATTTCAGTGTCCAAATCGGTCCTCTTCGGACACGTCTTCAGCCAGCATCTTTGATTCCTCGTGGTTAACCTTGCCTGGTCCCTGGAGCAGGTCTCTTCAACTACTTCATCGGTCAATTCCAGGCGAGTTCAATGCGTACGCCGATTCATGAGCGCGTCGAGGTACAGACGGATGGGCAGACACGGGTCTTACGTGTAGCATTCGGGCCACTTGCACATATGCACGCTTTGGCGGCTTTGTGGAGAGCAGACACAAACACACACACACGCGCGCGCGCATACACGCACAGAGAGAGAGAGAGAGAGGATGAGGAGGAGAGGCCCGCCGCACGTCCTGACCGCGCGCGAGCATGGTTGCGCGATAATCCTGTGATGGATGTCCCTAGGTAGTCGGTAAGCCCTGCCAGCCAGACTGCTTCGGTACTGTCGGTGTGTTTACCCAGACGGAAGCCGTCTGGCGACGATAGGAGAACCGACGTATCACGTGTGGTGCGTGTCGGCGATACGTCGGTTCTACTTGGACTACCACTAGGATATGCACCTCCGACGAGACGGGGTTTCACCGGCGTGTATCTAGCCAGGAATAATCGCGCCGGCAGGAGAGCCGTCCGCGCCAACGCAACGGGGGCTCTCGTCGTAACTCTTTTCAAATTTTCAAACTGATTGATCGCGATCCCGAAGATCCTCGGCCTCAGGACCACTACGCTGCGCCGAGAGCAACGTTAATCCTCCCAACGCTGGGCTCTGCTCTCGGAGAGCACACGTTAACGAAAAGGATGCCCGGTCGAATGCGATCAACCCTTAACGCTAGAATTATCAGGCAATGAAACTGACCAGCCTGGCCTCCCGCTGGATAATGTTGCAACCAGCTGGAAAGAATCATTGCTTAGGTGAACTCTTTGGTGGGTGAGCTCTGATCGGATGTAGACGAGATCTTGTGAATGATTTGGAAGCCTAGTAAAGAACCCCGCGCACTAACTATATGGAAAATCTATCCCGGTAAAATCAGTTGGATCTCTCATATGTTGTAGCTTATGATCTACTGAACAAAAGATGTAATGGGCACAAAGCTCAATAATGGACAGTTATCGAGTTATAATCAGTCAAACATGACAAATTCGAGCTGCCGAATACTCAAATCTCGGGAAGTATATGTATTTACTTTACACGCTTGCCGCACCCCCACTCCCACCATCCCACTCCTTCGATTTTCACACGGACTTAAGGACTGAGCGTATTTTTGACAAACACACATACACAGCAAGAGAGGGTTTGGAGTAAAAAAATACTACGGGAGTGACGAACCGTGGGGTCCTTATCTCCCCTGTGACACGCAAAGATTTTTGTAAAAGATTTCTGTTCACAGACCTTTTCAAGGACATTCAAAATTCAAAAATAATGACACCACCTAACAGATTTTGTGAAACCCTACTATTTTTGTTTCAAACATTTTTCCAAAAAATAAATACTTCCCGAGATTTGAGTATTCGGCAGCTCGAGTTTGTCACGTTTGACTGATTATAACTCGATAACTGTCCATTATTGAGCTTTGTGCCCATTACATCTTTTGTTCAGTAGATCATAAGCTACAACATATGAAAAATCCAACTGATTTTACCGGGATAGATTTTCCATATGATTAGTGTGGGGTTCTTTATGGGAATTTTTGTAGCTGGGATTCAAACAATGAAAAGATTAAATTCTCCTTAACCCTTAAGTGGGCGCGCCTATTTTTGTTACATAAGTGAGCGCGCGGAGCACTTTGTGCATCATCCTTTAAAACTGCGTATATCACTGTTCATTATCAGTTTCTTATGAAATTTTATGTCAATAAATGGAGCAACTACAAACGGAGCTCTCAGTGCTATTGCGCGCCCACTTAAGGGTTAAACCTAAATAAAATCACTAAGAAGAGAAATTAATTCCTACTTTGTTCCTATGTCTTACAATTAATGCGATGATTTATTTTGCATAAATATCCGCAATCTAGTATACATATTCGAGTCTCGTATCCCACAATTAAGAAAATTGACTCCGTTTGAAAGTGTTAATTCCAGCGCGGTCGTCTAAAGGTCTGTAGAGTATAAGGCGCACCGAGGCTAACAAAAGAGTTAAGAAAAGCGAAAGGGTAGGACGTACGACAGAAAAGGTAACGTGCAATCATGTTTCAGAGACGTCGCGTCGAGTTTGGTCAGGACGCGCGGCATTACTGTGCCCCGGTCTCCATAAAGCCGCCAAAGCGTGCATGTGCAGGCGGCCGAATGCTGCATGCAAGTTTACGTCCGCCTATTTGTCTATATGCTTGTCTAGGACGGATGCACATTGCATGCGAATGCATTCTGCGAAGGAGACACGTGAATGACCAACGCGGACTGACAACGATCTGTAACCTCGTTCCATGAATACGCCGTTTAATGATAATTGTTGCTTTACTCGTGTTGTATCTTAATGAACCGTGGCCAGCGCTGTTTTACTTCCTACACGATCCAAAACCGAAAGAATGCTATCACACTGAGAAAAATCATGCTTCATTTTCAAAATTATCGCGCGGGGACCAAAATCTGCAATTCTTGAGAATATCCACAATCACTGATATAAAGAAATGTTTGTGTGCGTGTGGAGTCAAGGATTTTTTTCCAAAGAAATGTATATGAAAAGACGATTTATTAATTTAACCCGTTATCATTCGGATGGCGACTCTGAGGCACCACTGAAAATTGCTATGCCATTCTTAAAAATATTGTTCGCATTACTATTTTTGTTCGTATTTAATAAACAACTATTGGTTTTGGGAAGCAAGGGTAACTATTAAATAAAAATGCAAATATACTTTCTTAAGTCTCAACTATACTCAATTTATACGATGTTCTCTTTACTGAAGCTATGCTTCGACTGAACGAGCTCGGTAGTCCATCGAAACAGTTGAAAAATGTTTTTGAAATTGAAATTGAAAAAACTATCTTTGATTCCATATACATATAAAAAGGTCCCGCAGATACGGGACCGTGAACGTACATATGTACACATATATACAGTTCTCGGAACATTATTAATTTATTTAAAATGAATATCAATAACTACTAGACATTTACATATTACATGAGATATTATATCAGTTTCATATGCAAAAAATGTAAAAAAAATTGTATATAGAATGGAAATATTGTAGAATGGACAAATCTTTCGTTTTTGAGTTAAAATAGCTCCGAGTGCAAAGGGTTAAAGAGTACGGGATGTTCATTAACTTTCGAACTGCGCAAGTTTTCATCGCAATGTGGCTAGGCAAATATTTAAGTGTGTGCACGATCCGCAGAAATCGCACGAGCACGGTCGAGGCGTGTCTGGCAGCGACGAAGAGGAAGGCAGTCTCACGGTTTATCTAGTTTAGTCTAGCAAGTCCAGAGTCTATAGACGACCAAACACTAATTTATTCTGCGCAAACATGCCGCGGCTCAGCGAACAACAGATTGCCGGCTCTCCGCCGATAGTTACGCGCATAGAACTTTCATCCAAGGGCGGAGGAGATTCATGGGTGTTTCTAGCGTTTCATTTCGGTCCTGGTCCGAGTATTTGCCGGGTAAAACATTGACCGAGAGTAATTGGCCCACATTTTCCAAGTGCCAGCCAGTGCCCTCGTGGCTTCGAGTAATTTCGTACCACGTATTGCCATCGATCTCCATTCAAATCCACCTGATACACGAATTCATTTGTTCCGGCCTTTCGAATACAACATTTGCGTGGACCAATTTTCATAATTAACCAAATGACAAGCTATATTTATAAAAAAAACTGTAGCTCAACAATTGTTGAAGGATATGATAGGAGTGGCGTTCCTTTTCAATAAAAAGACAGCCTAGTGAAATAAGTCCCTTTCAAAAACAACTTAAGAGGCTAGATCCCGCACTAGAATTCCCCTAGAATACCCTAGAAATCTGGCCGAAACATGGGTTACGCGGTACCACTTTTCGCCCTTATACGAGCATATTTCTTGCTGGACAAGGGCTCATTCGATAGAGGAAAGTTAAATGAACGGGTCTCTGCCCCTCTGTTATATGAAATTATGCATATATTTTGTAATATAAGTGTTAGAAGTAAGCCAAAATTGATGATGTTCGGCCATGTAATCCAAGCCATTTTTATGCCATTGGATGAATTTTCTGGATGCTATCGTGGGCAGAGACCCCTTCATTTAACCTTCCTCTATCGAATGAACCCTTGTCCAGCAAGAAATATGCTCGTATAAGGGCGAAAAGTGGTACCGCGTAACCCATGTTTCGGCCAGATTTCTAGGGTATTCTAGGGGAATTCTAGTCCGGGATCTAGCCCCTTAAGAGGGACCGGTAGTCATGTGACTTTCCCTAGAATACCCTAGAATACCCTAGAAATCTGGTCGAATCTTGGGTTTGCGGGAATACAGTTTTCGTCCGTATACGAGCAGATTTTGGGCTCGGCGAGGGCTCAATCTAAAGAGGAAGGTTCAGCGCATAGTGCCCTGCTTATGATATCAGTCAAAAACTCTTTTTGTGACAGAAAAATACATTGGATTCTGCGGGTGTTTTATCAACATAATATGTAATAGGTATATCAACGTAATCTCGTTAAATCATAAGCAGAGCACTCTGCGCTGAACCTTCCTCTATCATCAAATGAGCCTTATACAGGTGAAAATTTGCTCGTATAAGGACGACAAATGTATTCCCGCAAACCCAAGTTTCGGCCAGATTTCTAAGGTATTCTAGGGAAAGTCACGTGACTACCGTTCCCCCTTAAATTAAAAACAGCAATAGAAACTAAACCAAGTATGTCCTTCCTATACCGACTCTTTCGCCGAACTGAATTTCGGGGCAACAATTGGATCCTGAGTTTTTTCCCCGAAATGTTTTACGACAATAAATAACAGTATTATTACTAAATGTTACCGTAGGTTTCTATTAAGAACGGAATTTTTAGCCCTACTATGTTCTAGTCGATTTATACGATTTTTCAAAATCGGGACATTCAGCCACGGCCTCCGTGAGATTTCGACCGGGAAAGGAGACATCTCGGCACGAAATCGTGCTCTCCCGGCGTGCGGTGCACGTGCACCTTTGAACTTTCGGTATGTCCGATAGAGGAAGGAAATTCCTGGGTCGAGGAGCCCAGACACCGCAGTCGGTCGGTCGATGCCAGTCGCCGGCATCCAGATAAAACGGTGCCGGTGGTACAATAACATATTGAGAATTCGCGGGTTCGCCGGCGACGACGGTGGTAGGGTGCCAGACGGTCTGTGCCAGTTCGAAAGTTTGTCCCGGTTTACCCGTCTGGCATGCCGGGAAGCGACGCGGACGCACGTGCACCGCACCTTGACAGGTTGAATATGGGCTCCGGTGCGCGGAGACAGCATATTGGGTTCGAAACTTTGCTCGTTTACAACCGAGCCACTATGTCTGCTACCGTCGCGTTGCGTCGCGTCGCGTCGCGCAGCGTCGACCACCTCTCTCACACCCCCCGACGATACCGCAGCACGCCCCTACCTGCGAAATAAATGTTGCGACTTCCATCGGCTAACACGATTCACGCTTTTCCTGGACCCGGAAAGTCATATCCCTTTTCTACCATTTTTCGACGTGGATAGCACCGCAACCATGCGGTCGCACCGTCATTGAAACCGCTGCGCTGCATTGTCATTGGGGTGCACAGTTTTTAATATCTTTTCGCTATCTTCAAATTTTAAAACATCAGCATCTAATAATTTGAACTTCTATAATCAATTTTTCAAGTATTCCTTCGTCACCCTTCGCCTTCTCTGTGGTCGTTTTAATCCTTAACACTACACCTACTACTGCCGGTGAAATGACCGGTTTTATATTTTTCATTTTACAATTATTGAAATTATAAAGTTACCTACATGGAAATTGATTCGATACATTTTTTTTATCCAAATACATATTCAGATGAAAATTGCACAAAATCTAAATAAATGGTGTCTTGTCATTTTTATAAGCTACAACATTTTAATCGCTTTGCTCGGTAGGTTTAGCGTTAAATTGTCATTTGTCTGCAGAGTTATTCGAACTTTAATAAATTTTCGAACGATGGGTCCAAGAGTATCCAAGCCGAGAATCATTGCCGTGTGACGTTTCGTTACGGGAATATCGAGCGTTCCTTTAACATTGCACGCCAGTTAACATATCTAAAAC
The DNA here is from genome assembly GCA_916610255.1 of Lasioglossum lativentre. NCBI lineage: Eukaryota > Metazoa > Arthropoda > Insecta > Hymenoptera > Halictidae > Lasioglossum > Lasioglossum lativentre. The sequence goes on along the minus strand of OU744357.1, from coordinate 25,670,951 downwards.
CAGATTTTGTATGAAAAAATGAACGCTCGTTAAGCACGTCATAGAAAGATGGTTAATGCAGCACAGAGTCTTAAAACAGATAAGATATTGGCAATAATGTGTTCATTAGAAAACTGCCTATACCGCACAAATGCAGTAATCAACCCCCTAACATGTTGCCCACTCGATAGTAACTCACCGCTAATTAACGAAGGCTAAGTTGTACAAGATTCAAATGCTCGTCGCATTTGTGACACGAAGGAAATTCGACAACTGACATGCAAAGTGATAATACTATTCGCGAGCAAAAAGATCAGATCATGAGGGGAAAAATAGGTACGAGGTCGTAGACACCGCAGACGCGGCGACCAGTTTGCATCGTCTAATTGGTAATCACGGTACATTGCCTCCGCTTGCCCGTGTCATTCATCCAGCCAGCCAGCTTGGCCTATTTGCCTATTTTCCACCCTTTTAGTTCTCGTCTTGGCACCGCGTGTTATAAATGTATTAGATTGCAAATAAATGGCCGATCGGCTCCTTCGCGTTACCGTTTAGAGTCTGATGCATCGATCAACGTAACATTCACTTTGTATGCGTTTTATCCATCGTGTTACCGGATCGCTTATGCTCTCCTTCGAAGAATCTCCAGTTCTATTTTATCATTCTAATTCAGCTTACCTCAAACTTTCTGCATAGTATTGCCAGTTCGAGCTGTTTCGCTTATTGTTAATTATTCTAATCCTTTTGAAAGCGAGTGCTTTTAAATTTGTGATATTAAACTCGTGTACAGTACATATTCGATCTAAGAAACGGGAACTGTACGATCTAAGAAACATGAATACTCCTTCCTTGATCTTGAGCTGCCTCGGTACACTTAGCAGCGCTATAGACAGCATTATTCATCCTTGTTATTCATATTGTTAAGACATATATTTTTTGATTCTGCGACTCCAATTTTGTCACCTGTAGGTTCTCTCAGGAAAATATTTTTGATATTTTAAGAGACCCCGTTCGCAGGTGGTTGATCATCACTCTTTTATATATAGATTGAATTTATACCGCAGCGTATTTATTCGTTTTTCGCATTCGCGAGATCTTTGCGATACATATTTTGAAATGCCGAACGATGAAAGTAAATTCCTAATTAACCGCAGCTCTGTCTGCTTTCGTTCAGACGCCGCTTTATGTATATCTGCCCGCGTCGTATATGCATATAAGACAGTAGCTTCGATCGTGCCCCAGACACTGTTAATCCATTTTTAATAAGTAATCCGGGTATCGTCTCGACCATCTGTCCAACGCGAGCAGCTGTGATAAGTTTAGCACTGAATGGTCGACGGACCGGCGTCTCTTTAACACATGAGATCGATCCGATCCGATCCGTGTTTGTAAACGTTAATTAACCGAACCCATTTCAATCACGAACCGCAGAAACAAATCTTTTCACTTTGTACTTTAACCCCTTGCACTACGATTCATTTTACGGTTGCAGTGATTAGAACTTATTTGTCGTTTCTAATTTCTTAGAAAAAAAAGAAGTTTGTATGTAATTTATACCTATGCAGTGTCCAATGGTTTCAATAACAAGAAAATATAATTTTGTTTCAATTTAAAGTTTAAAGGAAATTAATAGTATGAATATTTAGTAGACTATCTTCGAAATCTTCGTCACGAGTCTGACTCGGTATTATAGTGCAAGGGGTTAAAACTATCATAAGGCTTCTATTTATTGTTACAAAAATTTCTCATAAATACGTCAAATCCGCAGTCGTCTAACCAATTACCAACACGGTGAACAAAGTTAGCAGGAAACTCCAGTTCATAAACAGCGAAGCAGAAACACAAATTACATGTTGCTTATCTATCGCCGACCAGTTTGGACTGTTTAAATTTTCACAAAAGTGCTCTACTATATTTCGATGTAATAACGTCTAATTACCGAGATAAGAAAAAAAGAAAGTTTCTACGGCAAACAAGTAACCGAGAAACTAGTTGCGCGAGAAGGCTCGCGGTATAATTCAGTCGCTGAAAAGTTCGAGGGCCCGATTGATTGGCCCGGTGATCCGATGTAATACGGCCGGCTATCTAATTAACACGTTAATTAACATATCGCACGCAGCCGAGTGACATAATGTACTGGCCGCAGATTGAAGGAGCTAATCGCGTTGACTATTAAATAAAGCCAATTCCGCGGACGTGTCCCGACAACCTTTCTCTTTTCCAGCGGCGGGCGTGCGTGCGTGTAACGTGCGAAAACTGTCGGCCTCGTTATCATATCACAAATTAGAAATTCTGCGGACAGGACAGTTCACGTGCAGCAACCTGGTAATTCCATTCGAGACAACTAGTTTCATCGTTCCGTCGGGTAGATTAATCATTTCGCTGACATAAATCGGGTAAAATGTATTCGCAAGGTCCGAGGGGAGCCCGAGCCGAAAAAAAAGAAAGCAGACGACGAGTGAGCGCCAGTTATAATATGTATTTATGTATATATATATATATACACATACTACATATACATATACGTATATATACAATATGTAAGTGGTCTAGACAGGCCAGATGGATGCATCATCGCCATCATGAGCGAGAAAGCGAAACACGAGTCGAGCCGTTTTGTTCCTGAACGTCTCGCGAGCTCGTCAATCGAGTAATGAGCGCTCATTTTACGCGCACGATAACGCGTCTGTCGCTCGATCATGATACGTTCTCGTCTTTCTTCCTCGGCCGTTCCCTCTGCCTCCGTTTCGTGGATTTTTCTTCTTTGTTTCTTCTTCTTCTTCTTCTTCTTCTTCTTAGTCGACTGACAGCCAGGAGAACGCTGCGCCAAAGATGCTGTCACCAGACGCTGAACAACGAGAACGTTCTGCATAGAGTCTCATTGTAAGACTCTTCGCGGATAGTTTGTACAGCAGCCAAAGATTATTGTTCTGAAATATTATCAAATTAGCTTTCGATACACACGACATCTTCTGCTTAACTTTTTTTCAGGACATCATCTTATTTCTTAGAGAAAATTACAGTTCTCTGTGAAAACTGTAATCTCAATATTCTAATGAAAATCGGCGAATGCTAGAATACATATATTCCGATTAAAATCGCTAAATGTTAGAATACATGGTATATTCTGATTCTACTGGAGCGTTAGAAAGAAATTCGCCAGCGACCCAGTATTTATCAGAAGCACGTTAATTATCGCGTTTCATCATTTCTTACCTGGCTGTTTCCTTAATGCGATATTTCAGCGGCCGCGATGAATCCAACCTAGGCGAAAGTAAGAACACTTGGCTCAATTAAGGCCTGAAAACTATCCGCGGTGTTGCATTCAGCGGCCACTTACAAAATTTCAAAGGAGGTTCTCTCAAGCCATAGAAAAACCGAGCAAAGGAAAGGCATAAAGCGCATCTCAAGATCCTCCCGGGGGGTGCTTGGCGCTCTATAACCCAAGAGATATTTCTTAACTTTCGACAGCTAATATTAGACACGGAAGAAATTGTAACTTCACCGACGTGTATCCTCCACGGACCATAATATAATATCGCATTAACGAACGTCCTGGACAATTTTGAGGTATTGAAATAAGGGTTGAAAATATATTATATTTCTTATCTTATATTATATGTTTTCGATGAAAAAACTCGGAGGTGGATAACAATATCAAGGGATTTATATTTCGGGAAAACCTAAGTCTTGAGCAGTGATTCTACACTGGTAAAAAATGGTGAAAATGTACTTCCGGTGATAGCTTCTAAAAATAGATAAGAATTTCGCTGCGGCGCGGTTAAGAGATTGATATCTGATTAAATAGTGCCCGGATATCGGATTAAATTGTAGCGTCTACGATATCAGAAGCCTCGCAAATTCCCGTTCCAATTTTCCCTCTTATTTTCATTTCTGGCCGCGGCACTCGAGGTAAAAAGTCTTTTTCCCCCGGGGCAATTCTATCTCTAGCTAGACATCGGTGCTTGTTTTCGTGTTTCTCGCCGGGGCGCACGGCAATCCTTTCTTCTTGTTTCCTTTTTTATGCTCTTCCCATTCTTTCGTTTTCGTCTTTTTCCCTTTCAACCAAGTAAGTCAAGTGTCGGCGACGGTAGATAGGGCCTCATTTACAAGCCAGACGGGGTAGGCCACTTGGCCCAAATACGTGAAAGGGTATTCTGCCCAGTGGATGCGACTCAAAACTTAAAATAACCCCTCTCTCGATAAGAACGCCAGCCCGCCGTCACGTTTTTCGCTTTCCTGACCGAGCCCGACACCGACCCGCTCCTGGAATATACAGGGTATGTATCGATGATACAACTGTGGAGAAGGGTGATTCCATATTAGGGTGGACCTTAGCTATACCGGGTGAAATTTTTTTTGCGAGATTTTTTTCACGCCCCCCCCCCCAAAAATTGTGCTATTGGGTAAGAAAATAATTCCTGCAAAAGATGAAGTTGATCGGATAAGAGGAAGGCGTGCCTCATTGACGTTGAAGTTGCGAAAAACATGAAATTTCGTAGGAATGGGAATATTTGAAGGAAAGACTTTTGATTATGACTAAACGTTCTTCTTGCGTCAAAATATTGATTATAATAGTACCAAAATGTAATATGTTCAATATAACAATTAACTAATTATCATATTTTTGTAAATATATATGCTAAATTTTATGGATTTTATTGAAAAGATCAATTCTTTTACTTGTATTCTTATACTAATTTAAAAAATAGAGAAATTATCGTTCGACATAAATATGTTATATTTAATCAGAATATAATATTTTTAACTGGATGTGGTGAATATTACACCATATAAATATAAAAGCGAAGAGAAGAAAATAGAGCTATTGAGTTTAAATACTTTTAATATATTGTAGAAGGCAACACTTCTAAAGACATTTTACAAATTTTTCATTAATGTAGTCTTTTTTGCTTCTGGATAACGCTTTCTGTAGTCTGATACAGTTTGCGATATAAATTGTTTTTCTTCTTCATTTCGCGATAGTACATCGTTAAATTCTTGCATAAGTTTGACTTCACGTTCTGCGGAATCATTAACTACAGCTAAATTATGTACTATACATATACAATTTAAGCCTACGTTATAACTAGAGATACCCGTTTCACGTGTATTGAAAATACATCCGTATTATCCGTGTATTTTGATACACGTGTGCCCGTGTATTCAAGTACATGGATACACGGATCGTACATTGAGATCTACAAGAGTTAACATGATAGGTTGCGAAAATGAACAAACAGCATAATTTCTGTTAATAAACCTTAATCAATTAACAGCTTATTTTGATGAAGAAAAACCAAAGCGTTTACATTTTCCGGCAAAAGACGGTTCCTTTTTGCTGTAACACACGTGTATCCTCAATACTCGTCCAAAACCGTGATCTCTAGTTATAACTGGGATCACTATGCCATTCTGACGGCTCCTTATTTGCAAAATCTAGGGAAATTGAAAATCTTTTAGAAAAATTTAAAGTTTTTTTTTAGAAATAAAGGCTGCAATGTTGCTACCAACGTACTCGTTTAGATTATTTGAATCAACTACTACTTTTTACATAATCATCATTAACGGTATCTAAAGCTACAACCATTTGCTTTTTTTATATGATGCAGAATATTGGGATGAGAAAAGGCTAGCGCTACAGATTCGGATGTTGAATACCACAAATGATTACAAAATTTGCATAGTGCTACGCGAATTACTTGGTCATTGATGGCACTGTACGCGTATAGACTTTTTAAAAACTCATGGTCTTGTCTTGAAGCCTCTGCAGCTATTGGAGGTTGGATCCATGTTTATAAATACAATTTACTGATAACAATGCAAATCTGACGTATTCCATGTTCTTCATCCGTTGGTAATGTCAATTGATCTCTAAATAAGAATATTTTTGAACATTATATAGCCTAGGTCATCCATCTGATTTGGGATGGACGAATTAGAGGTATTATTCCAATTGAAACGCGTCGTTCTTACCGGTGTTACGCTTCGCGAAAACGGACTTGTTAGCGGTAAGGTGGCGGACAGAAATTAGACAGGCTAATTAATGTGAAATAATCTTAATTCGTACAAAATATTTAACTTGAATATTTAACTTGAATTTTCAGTATACTCATCACATTTAGCGCACAGTTACTTCTATTTCAAAAGTTCGCGCTCGACGAGGCACACCTTCCGATTTGTTTTTTCTACGCCAGTCTTGTTCGCTTTAGTGTTTTGTTTTATAAACAAGTGAAATCGGTTTGGTCCGAGGATACTTCTACTGTTCACATTAGTTTTTAGTGCAATATTCGAAGTGAACAGAGAAACATCTCTCCTAGCGGACGAATTTATTAACCGCTAGCATAACAGCAACGGAACCAATTGACAATGAAGATTTATAAGAAGAGGATGAATATGATTTGCCCATGCTTGAATATTTGGAGGATATAGAATTAGAATCAGAATTAGTAATCTAAAAATCATAATATATATTACTCATATTGGTAGCATTACTTAATGCTTAGACATGTTGAAAAATTTCAGTATGTACGTAATTAATGTAAGTCAAGAAAAAACTACTTTCGAGAAGCATTGTCTACAATTTTTCAGTTATATGTGATGATCTGACAAAAAAAAGGTTCCAACAAAAGTTAATCAGCATTCAGTAATTTATAAACGTCAATATAAAAAATTTGGAAAAAATTTTTTTTTTCTTCAAATATCAAGGTCACCCCTATTTTTTTAGACGTCACTATATGTTTTTTATTTCATAATCACATAGCTGACGTCAAGACGAATTCAACGACCTACAATACTATGATTTTAACTCTTGAAATAATGCTAAAATAATATTGGCCACGAAAACGGGGTCCCCAGACCACTGTGCGTCCGATTGATCTAAAACTTTGGATATATCATTTTTTCATGATGTGGAACAATATTGGGGGGAGGGGGCATGCCCAAAATTTTTTGGTCGAAAAATAAGGTCCATTCTATTCCACATGAGAAAATCAGTCGAAAATATAGAATAAATTCGAGTTCGAAAATTCGACGAACACTCTTGTCTATCGAATAGGAATCGTCTGGCGCGTCTGTGCATGACCTACCGATTCTACTTCCTGTGAATACTATGACCACCTTATTTCCCGGTTCGACTATTGACAATGGGACATCGTTTCGAGTTCGTTCGTTCGTTTCGCCGACGATAGTGCGAATCGACCGCCGGGCAAACAATACAATTGGCCGGACGACCGATCATTCGCTTAAACAGGATCGACCTCTGTAATTCGAGCCAGGATCGTGGCTTTCTGGACATCTCGCTCTCGACGTCTTCTTTCGTCGAGACTTCTTACTTCTATCTGTAAAAATAAAATGTGTGCACGATTTCATCGTCTGCAGGACAAACGCGAGGAAGACATTTTATGGTAGTCCCTCATCGTGAAAATTCTGATCATCGGAACTACCGGGCGAGTAAAAAATTTCTGATTTTTCAATTATTAGAAAAATATCAAAATATTTTCGTGCGACATTTTTTTTTGGTTTTCACGTGATCATAGCAAGTATTGTATAAGGAATGTGGATTCGAAACTTTCCTTTAGGGACGAGACTCTCAGAAATTGCTGTATTACAGCGTTGGAAATAGTATCATCGGCGGCAAAAAGGAAAGCTGCGTTATCGAAAATATTTTTGTTAGCAGCGAACTGGTGATAGTGTTTTCGTATCGCGTGCATGTATATACGGTAGCTTCAAAGAGATGCCAAAGATGGTTTCGATGCTTTGAACTTACTTTTAAATACTTTCGACTCGTTCGCTTTATGCAGCTGCCTTTATAAGTGCACTCGATCGATAATGCGTGCTGTCTGTGCAGAAATAAGTTGGCATTTCACACACGCGTGATGTTTACTAAATATCTGACACACAAAAATTACTACAAAAATTACGTATTATACATATACATAAAAGTAAAATTAAAATTGTTTCGATACGATACTAATCATATCCGTCAAAGAAAATAATAGCGCCGCTTTTGGTTTCTGTTGCAGGTACCGATAACAAGCAAAACCGGATTCGGTGCAACCAACGAATTTCCGAAAATCGAGCTGGATTCAACGACGGAAAAGAAGCAGGCGTTATGGCGGAAGACCCAACGGCGTTACAAAGAGATCACCGAGCAGACAGACTAACAATTGCATTAATAATTGCATCGTCCACGCTCGTCACGGCGACTGCAGAGACAATTGCATTTTTCCTCTGTATGCAATGGGGCGAATCTCGTTGCCACGGAACGCTTATTTTACCTTCGCTAATATAACACACGTTTCTGGTTAACAATTCGATTGATATAGTTATTTATGTGTTCGAGGAGTACTCGTTGAACTTAGTACAAAAGTAATGTTTAGAGTCAATGTAATGATGGAAACTTTCAGGAATTTAGCGCACGGACTTTATAATGTATACATCTCATTCAATGTATGCAGGCATTTTTACAATAAAGTACTTGTTTCACGTGGGTGGAAACGGATCGTGATAGACTTCATACTTGGCTGCCTGACGCTTGTTTGTGCTGAATAATTATTCATAATTTTTTAGACTCCCGTATAACGCGGTCGAAAAATTCTTTTAAAAAGCTATGTGCATGTGTATTTTCTGTGGAAGTAAGTGTACAGTCGTTTCCAACAATGTTTTTTGTACATTCACTGTATATTTACTACCACATAATGCACATATACACAGTATTTTTAAACAGTTGTTTGCTCGCATCAAATTCAATCATTACCATTTTTTTAAATTAATTTTCCTGTATACAATCGATTGTCAGTTCCATCAATTCTCTTTTACAGAAATATTATCGACGGTGGTAGAAGAAAAGCAATCGTCATAGTGCTTGGTCATCAACTCATCGGTCACCACCAGTGTAATGGTGCAACTGTATAGACAATGATAGAGATCATTGGATCTATGAAGACTAGGCGACGAATTTATTTGTGCAACTAATACTTTGGTTGCTCGGTGTCTCACTCTGAAAATGAACGGTGCGAAGGTCCGAGGCTGAATAAACGTCTTTGCTCGCCGATTTGAGAGAAGAACGTGGTAAAATGAGGAACGGAGTGTCGTTCGGACCCGTCCGGCGTCTCCAGTGTCAATAAAGTCGCGGAATATCGAGTCGATCGCGAATATCATAGCGATTAGAGCCGAGCCGGGGAAAACGCGTTCGCATAAACCGTCCGCGGGTGTCGTTACGCTCGAGAGGCGGCTGGGAATCGTGACAAACGCCGCGGCCACGCGGCACCGTAAAAATAATGAAGATCGAGCCACGCTGGAAATAGTTTATTATGAAAACCGCACGATGTGCCGAAGGAGTTAAGAGCTCGGCCTAAACTTACGGCTCTCGCGTGCTTTCTCTCTCTCTCTCTCTTACTCTGCTTCTCCGCGTGCGCGCGCGCGCGCGAGCGCTTGCCTCGAGGTCTTTGCACCGTGAAGTTTGCTTTATAAATATCGCCGGTGCACCGGAGTGTCTAGAGAAACGAACCGTGTCTTGGATGAAACGAACGGTCTAGTTCCCCGCTTCAATTGCGACCAATCCGTCCTCCTTTTGCGTTATTTTCTAATTTCCACCGGTCCCGCGCCGTCGACGATCCGCCATCAACCGACAAATAAAATCGGAAAGATAGCACTCGGGAATTCCGCGTTATCCAAGCACGCACTGGCTAAAGAGCACTGTCAAACGTGGACTGCGTTGTCCTGTAACTGTGTTCTCTCTGATGATTTTCCTGGGAATCATCGTTTACAGGCGACAGCTGCAATTTGTTAACCCCCTCCAGTGCACGGGTCGAATGTACCAATTTTTTCGTTGACATTTGTTCTGGACACTCAGAGCTTTTCTCGCGTTATCCAACGGCTGAAAAATATTGAAATCATTAGAAATCATGATTGCATTGGCGGAAGATTGGCAATGTTTCCTTTTGCAATGTACCGTGGAATCCCGAATTATTGCCGGTATGCCAATAGGGAACCAGTCGGAGGCCCCTATCTGGATATATAGGAGCCATTTTGGTCTCCGTGGTACCCCGAGTAGATTGCTCGCGTGTTGTGGAAACTGAGTAATAATTATACAAGTTTATTATACTTGGGAAGTCCAGTACAGCCTCCCATATTCATATTAATAGTGAGACGAGAGTGGTCGGGTAAGAGAATATTCCGATAGTAGAAAACTCACTCGCCATTTTATGAAATCAAGTCTATCGATTCGAATAATCAGATTGTTATTATTGCAGGAAACAGTAGTTAAAAATTTATTTCATATCTTAACATTTTTAATAAATTGGAAATAGTTCTACGATATCCTTAGGTCCAGCTAATATTTTTACTATTTTATATTTATATAAAATCTGCAGTTCACTGCACCCTACCAGCATAATCTTAAAGTAACATCTAAAATCACCTTTCCATCATAATAATGTTTTACCATCGTGTCAAATTAAAGGAAAATTTAAGTTGCGGATGCGGATTGACGATTGTTAAGAATTTCTCGAGGTCGTATTTTATTGTAAATTTATTTGGCGCGCGTTATACTTAGGCCAGTTTAAGAGTAAACGATCCGTTGTAATTATGGAGTTGGACGCGTCGCGTCGTGTTGCTGGTTCATTTGTCAGCGGATGCGAGTGCGTAATTTTGGAGCGACCAATTTCGATCCGAGATACAGCTAGTTAATCCTCGTTTCACTGATTGTAAGAAACGCAAGAGCACTATATAATTATCAAGAAATTGTCGTTGGTATATTTTCTATTCGCTGATTGAAGGATTTACACAACCGTGATATATAATACAGTTGATGTAGCTGCAGAGACGGACACACGGAGAAACTAAAATTAAATGGAATTTTATATCCTTCATTAATGGTTTCATCGAGTTAAAAAGAAGACAAGGTTGCAAGAAATTCTGTTGATGTTTGGATTTTATTGCACTTTCAAGATTTTTACGAGCCATAAATCCATAAAAATACCCAGTTTAAATGTCACTCTCTATACTTTCGAAACTGTACTGCTGATGCGATTTAATAACTGTGTTAAATAAACGATTCAGCGTAATTTGTTGAATGGTCCGATATCACCAATATCAATCACCCTACACGTGGAATTGAAAAATTTTCGCAAAACTCTTTTATTGCTAACAATATATTTATAGAACTGTTGCCAACATATTCCTGACGCTTTTCTGGTTGAGACGAACCCAAACACGATACAGTTTGGATCATGTTTTCTCGTTTAATCCACGGTACAGTAAAACGTCTGTTATCCGAACTAGCCGATGGAACAAATTAGTGTTAGGATAATAGAACCGTTATCTAGCTTCGGTGCTAGATTAAATTTTTACTGATTTGCGCAATAAATCTTGTAGTATATGATTCGAGTTTACACGAGAAACACCGATTCGGATAATCGAGGTTCTACTAAAATTATATTGGGGCTCGTTTTAATCAGAAAAATCTGACGAATATGTTGGCAAAAGTTTCATAGAAGACTAATTGAAGAAAAATGTTTTTTCACTGAATTAGTTAATGTTACCATTCTCGATGATCGAGTCTATCGACTTCCCAAGGTGTACACTCTGTGGTAGTGAGAATAAATTCTGAAGAAATATTGTGCACATCTCTTCCACATATATTGAGGCACTGTTTGCGCGAAACGGTGTGGAAAGGACATCTTTCCACACCTAATCAACGATCTCGCTCGCCGATAACAGACAGGACGTGTGTCCTCGCGGAACGGTCTGTCAGGGGCGGTGATATTAGCGAAAGCCCGCTCGGTTTCGATGATTAAAGCGGCAAGCAATCCATTTCTTTGCTTGTCACCGCCGTGTTTCCTGTCACTTGTCTTCGTGTTTTACGACGCGCCTGTTCATGGTTCAGCCCCGTTTACGAGCGCCTCCGTAAAAACGGCAGCCGTACGTCCGCGCATTCATTAATTTCAACCCGGCCACCAGACCGGACGCGATTAAAAGAAACTTAGTGACGGCCGATCGGACGTTGCTGGATGTTGCGAATCTTTTGTTACCCAGCTTAGCGAATATTTTTCCAAAAATTTTTCAGTCTCACGCCGCGCCGTGTCGCGCAGCCCCGTGCAGCCATTAAAGTTCGTTGCGTAAGCATCGCGGCAATATAAACAGGAATTGTTTCGTGACACGAAGCTACAACAGAAAATAATTTGAGAAACTTTAGTTGATTGTATTTCCAACGGTTCTCTGCGTGTAAGTACACACTACACGGTCTTTCACGCCGGTTATTCATGATACATAGGAGCGAACAAGAATATGTTGGCAGTTTACGACCGCTGGGATAATTACGCGTGACAGATTGTACGAAATCGGGGATCGTCGTTTCGCGGAATTGAATTCCGACTGGTCCGCGAATATTACGCGTTTCGGGTTTTCCCTGTTTTTTCGGCTGATATTTGAATGGGACTTGCTATTCTTGTGTGTGAGAAACGGTATCGCTGAACGACGACGATTGCCATAATCTTGGCAAATATTTCGCTCATCAATCTCCCATATTCAACACATATTGTTGCGAGTTTCTATACGACGTGTGCTTAACATTTACTGTGAATATTTATTTTCGAATTTAAGAAGTTCAATCTAATCAGAATTTGATGTTTTATTTTTCAACTAATGAAAAATCATGTAACAGATTAATACTTGAATTTATGAAGTCTGTGCTTCGATGAAAAAAAGTGGATTGAAATAAAAATTGTGGTATTTTCCTGCGAGTTGTATGTTTTAAAGAACTCGTTTGATGTAAACAATACAGTACGTTCGTGGAAGTGTGCTGACGCAAACAGGTCAATCCGCATAGGCTTATCATTAAACTGCATATTGGCCTTAATTGGATCACGCTTTCTGAAATTCAAAGCACGTCGTGCTCATTTAACCTAGAAGTCAATTAAAACAAACCAATTAATGCGGACACTGGGTACTCTATAAATTCTGAACACCGTACCGCTACGGTACTACGATGAGAGCATTAAACGTTCACAAGGAAGAATGCTGACGACCTCTATAAACAAACCGTTTCATGTGCTTCCTTCATGAATGAAGTAACCGTTCTTATTCGATTAGAAATCATTATGTTAGTTTACATAGTGATTCCCAAAACTAGGACACCGAGAGAATTTCTTCTTGCAATTCTTTGAAATTTAATATTTACGAGTACTCATAAATAAATTCATAAGAAATCTGCCATTTCCGTGTCCGAATGTTTAAAAAATCAATTCACGAAAGTGTAGGATTGCGAGTCACAGTCTAATTGAAACGCAACAGTAGCAGAAAACAATTCCTCTCTCGAAGGGTCCGATTAAATATGCAATCACCGACAAATTAAATATTCGCAAACATCTATACGCCGATAAGTTCGCATGAATCCGCGTTGCAGATCGGCCATAAACATGAAACTTCGAAGTTTCCGAAGTTTCTCGGAACCATTTGTACAGAAACGGGACAGGGCCGGCTCTCGTAAGGTCAGCCGTGCAATTAAGAAATCTTAGCTAAGGGAAAAACGAAGATACCTGTCGTATAAATTTCGTACGAAACACTTTGTCCGTGGTTCGAAGAACGGAAGGAACATTTCATCCCCCTAAGTTAGTTAGGATCGGTCGTTGCGCCGCGCGAGAGAGAGAGAGAAAGAGAGAGAGAGAGAGAAAGAGAGGATAAGCCTAGAAGTTAGTTTCTCGGCTTACAGAAGCGTGCACCGGTGAGTTACCGTCGTTCGTGAATCATTCTCAGATTTGCGCGACGCCTGTATTAATCGGCGTCCCGTTCATGCGAACCTGTCGTCGGCCACCCGAGTCTCCTCCCCTCCGTTTCGTTTTCCGAAGAACCTCGCGGATTTATGAGGTGCAACAACTGCCCGCAAATCCGCGATAATAACCGTGTGTTCGCGTCACGCTGGTTTATCCACCGTTTGTTCCATGCGGTTGCAGAATTTACAGAATTACAGACCTCTCTGCTGGCCGGTGAGTAGGTCTGTAGAATCATTAATTTAGGCAACAGCAATTTTTAGTACCATGTTTCTAAATTTGTGTTCTAATGATTTGGCAAATCACAAGTTTCTGAAAAGTAATACGAAGTGGCGAATTAATTAATCGCCAGTTAAGAGTTTAATAACAGAGAATGGTACACACATTCGACATGGCATTAATACAATATAGAAAATTACGAAGCCATAAAACGAAGTATAGTGACGCAATATCTCTAGAGTTGCATGTGCAGCAAGAGTGTTATTACAACATGTCCCGCAAATTTTTCAATCGTCGAAAAGTATGCGGCACGCGTTCACTGATACGCCGGGGGTCTTACGCAAAATTTGATTATCAGCCTGACCAGTTTTCGTCGAGGTAAAATGAGGTATTGTTCCGAGGCGGGGTGATTTATTCTGCTCTAGATAATGATTAAACGGTGTACCCCGCGAGCATAATATCTACTAACGCGGTACCGTAATTCGTGAGCGTACGGTACACGCTCGGTCATATAGCAACGCGAATTAAGCCTTGTTACCGCTTACTTATCTTGCGCGTGGAAAAATTGAAAGGCAATTTTCGTCCTTACCTGCTAAACAATTCGTGGTCGGCGACTGTTTTATTAGCACGCGGCCACCGACCGTGGAAATATGAGCGGCATTTTATTCTCTCTGCCCACGATTCCCTAGGAGTAGCGATGGGCGCGATCCGATTCTCATGATTTTCAATTCGGTGATCAAATATTTATATGGAAGAATCCAAGCGTACTGAAAAGTAAAGTACTTGGTATTGGCAGCTGATATCGATACCTTTCTATATGAATGATTTTTGTATCATGATAGCAATGATGTGTCGATACTATCAGAAAAAGAATCAAATGTTTCAGCACCTTATGAGTATTTTTTTCAGTACATTTGATTGTGTTCGATTCATCAATAATGCTTGCAAGAGAGGAATACAATCCCGCATTAAATACAATCATACTTTGCGATTAGGATTTGTTCTGATTGAGAAGGATCGTGCCCATCACTACCTAGAGAACATTCAGAACACTCGCCGAGTGAAATTTTTAACGGTAATTCCGCCGAAGAACAGCTGTACCGTGAAATTCGTAGAGTCTGATTATCTTAACGAGACTTTTTATATTCGACCGAAAATTGGTATCGTTGTTTAAAATGGTATTAAAGAAATTCCGCTGGAAAACGGAATATTTTAATGCTCCTCCCCGTAAATTGGTACTCGTAATCGGGGAATTATGTTGCTCCAGATTCGTGATTACAAAGAATTATGGGAGGGATTGGCTAGGAATAGCGAAGATAATGCAAAGCTGAAATGTTAACAGCGACTGATTATCTTAACGAGAGTTTTTATATTCGAGCGAAAATTAGCTGTTCAAATGTTACTTTACAGAAATCCTGTTGAACACTCGAATATTTTACGTTTCTCTTGTAAATTAGTACACGCGATCGAAAAATTATGTTACCGTAGATTTGTGATTACAAATAATTATGGGAAAGATGGGCTAGGAATAGCGAGGATTATGCAAAGTTCAAATGTTTATGAATGCAATTGAAGTTGGGGAATTATGTGAACAGCTGTAGGAGATTCTCACTACAAGCCCATAAATTTCCTTTAACATAAAACCTGAGATCAATTGATTGATGTCAAGAGAACATCTTTATGGAAGGATTTCTTGCGATGAATTAAAGATGATGAACATGTGTGATCTTTGCGTTCAAGATGTTTCTCGTTAAGCGCGGAACATTGTTTTTCTATTTTTCATTCGACTCGTAACTCTAAGAATTATTTGTGCTTCAATGATCAAAAAAATTTGTTGTATTTTCAGTTTTAGACATTTTCTAACAAACGAGATCAATTTTTTGTTCATTTGTTAGAATTACTGTGTGCTATTTTTTAAATTTTGTTAATAGGGTTTTTGCATTTTCGTATAACAGTTACATCCACTTTTCGTTGATGTTCGTTGCGTTTTTATATTATAAGTTAGTTGCAAAGTTAAATGAAATGTGGTTAACCATATTTCCCCGGGGACTATAGTATTACTGTGGCAAGTTTAGTGTCCCGCCACTAGAGTTCTTTAAAATTTACGTTTTGAGACCCTAAACTCTAGAGAGCTCTGTCAGGTAAACTTAAGTCTGGAGTACTTGGTCGAGAAGCGCATAAGAGCAATTTCACGACGTAAAGCAGAAAATCTTGTATATTCTAACTCTCTTTAGACAGTGCCGTCGGGCGTTATTCTTCTTTCGAATGAAAAAAAATTTCGAAAATATTTCAATCACTGACTAGAACAAAACTTTAAACCATTTCAATGGAAATCTACAACTTCGAGATATTATCGTAATATTATAAGTTCATTCGTGATATTAAAAAGAAAAATATTACTGGAACAGAAAAATTATTTATCAACATAAAAATAATTACATCGTTCCAACAGGTATCGAAGGCTGAATAATATACTGAAATATACTGAAATTGAGATCAATAATTAGGATAGAAATAATAAAATAACGACACTAAAAAATTGATGTTCCGAATTTCTTATTTATTTGTTACGTTTACGTATCTCCGTGCGATTGCCAAGATGAACATGTCTCGCGCGAGCAGTGCGGAGTTGAACGAAGAAAAATCGTATCGGCGAAGGAGAGCAGATCCTCAGGGTCCCGACTGTGCTTCTGTTACGTCCGAACACGGACGTGTTGCACTTAATAGAGTCCTCGTCCCCCTTCAAGCCTGTAATTCACGAAGCACGGGGCAAGAAGTCCAGATGATTCCGCAGCAGAGCGGAAATAAGGAAGGTAGGAAGAAGGGGTCGTCGTGCGAGAGGGAGAGAAATTCATGTTGCGGAGAGAAAAAGGGGCGGCTGGCCTATACTTCCACAGAAAAGAGAGTGAAAGGCGCGCTCGCGTGGTGTTGTCGCGTTGCGTCGCGTCGCGTCGCGTCGCGTCGGTGCAACCACCGATAGAATGGCATTTCGGTGTCCGTTAAAAAAGGAAGGGAAAAAGGACACGCGAACAAGGCACCGTCTCAGGAATCTTCGAAAACGTCGCTGACTAATTTTCAAGACGGTTCCATCTCCTCTTTCTCCCTTTTCACCCCTCCAGCCACCCGACGACGACGACGTCTCCTTCCCCCCCCCCCCTTCCCTTTTCGCTCTATCTTTCTCCCTCGCTCACTCTTCGTTCCTCTTTCTGGTGTGTGTGCTCGCCGCGATAAAAAGTCAATTTTATACCGGCGGGTACCTGAAGCTAATAACGTCTACCCGCGGGGCACAGCTCGAGTGGACGGCACGAAACTATTTTTCGACGGCCGTTCACGGATTTTATGAGCCTTATAAAAATGGCACCACACAACCGCGCGCCGCAGGAGCAGGACCAACGAGGGGATCCTGAGAGCCAGCGATGACGATTCGGCCAACGGGGATCTTGTCGAGGACAAGTGACTCACGGGGACGACCGTCGAGACGCGAGGCTGCTGTCTCTCTCTCTCTCGCTCTCTCTCTCGCTCTCTCTCTCTCCTCGAGGTTCAAATAGAAATCGTAGCTTTCAAGGAATTCCGTCTCCCCGGTCTCTCGCGTTCTTTATTTGTGACTTTTATCGATCCTCGCTCTTCTCTTGCTGCCTCGCTCTACCTCCCCCACAAACGCGAGCCGCCGACTTTCTTGCCCTCCGAAGTGTCTAGCCCTTTGTCGTGTCTAGCCCTGTGGCGGGCGCTCGTTATCGGTAATTAGAAAGGTATGATGGATTAATTGTGGCCTCTCGCGTTCCTCTTTCTCTCCCCTTGGTCCTGCGGTTTCGAGCTGTCCGCGCGGGAAATTCTTGAACCACGTTGCTGCAAAATTGTATTGAAATTAGCGCAGTGCTCTGGCAGATATTTCTGGTACCCGATTCTGAGGGTAAATTTTCCCCTCGGTACAATTTTCACTAAATAGAAAAGTTGAAATTTTTTTCGTGAAAATTCATAGTCCACGATATAAATCTTCTACTAGATCAGTGAGATTCGTAGACAGACAGAGATGTTTGAAACATATAGCAGTGCGGATGCGAATTTGATATGATCGATGGAAACGATTAAGGATAAAGATACAGTCCGTAATTTTATTACTTCCTCGCCTCGTAACAAGCAGCATTTAACATTTAGCTTTCAGATGCTTATTTTGCTGTAGACGTACTATATACTCTATTTATTCGTTCTGTTCTGTAGATTGCATCTCACGTATGCTGTGGATTATTGTTGTGTTTAACATGTCTTGTACACAGGAAATGCGATTTGCATATTGCAATAAGATCATCAACATGAATAATCTCATTCATTTGATTCGAAGACTTTGATATAATTACTTTCTTTCTGGGTTCATATTTTTTTTATGTTTGTACGATTTGTGTAGTGAAAGCAAAAAAAAGTAAAGAGCGAGCAACTTTATTTTCCGTGTGGCTTTCCAGTATGCTCCATTTGCGTAGATAATCCCAATTTTTCGTAGAGACGAGGGCATTCGCAACGAAGGAACAAATTTCCACCGAATTCCAGCAGCTGTCCCATCCGATCCGAGCGCGCCGTTCGTATCACAGCTGCGCGTCCGCGCGCGCGCATCAACACTACTATTCTCATTTACAAAGCAACGTATCGGTTCAGACAGTTCGAAATCATCGGCTCTCACGCAACACCGTTCTCCGACAGAAAGTCAACTCGTCTGCACGGGATGCGTTCGAGTTGTCTCGATCAAAAAGTCTGTTCGTAATCTCGGACCTCTCCGAGTGTAACTATAGCTTTGTACCGAAGCAATGAAGGGGTTTCTAAGAAAAAACCAGAAGAAAAAAAAATACACACAGAGAGTACCGGGAGTGGGAGAAACCGGGGGGAGGGGGGGAGGGAAGAAAGAGAAAACGGTGAGCGTACCGGGGGAGGGGGGGGGGGGGGGGAGGGAGAGAACGAGAGACTCCGTGAAGTCACCTGCGTACACGTTCGTAGCAGGTACTCAAATTGCATGGCAACAGCACTCGCACAATCACTTTCTCTCCTCTCTTTCTTTTCCTTCCCTCTTGTTGCGTACCTGTCCTTTTCTCCCTCTCGTAAATTCTCCCCTCGAAAGGTTTCGTGGTACGTGCAGATGCGCGCCTACTCGTGAAATCAGTCAAGGTCCTCCTGCCAACAACGAGAAGAAAGCGCCCCTAACCATTCAGGGACGTAAGCGAGGGGGATGCTTCCGGACTTTGAATAATTTCCAGAAATCACATTGGCGACACGCGTGCCTCGTCTTCGGCAAGGGTTACAGTCACGTCGGAACAATAGATTTTCTTCGACACTGACAGGTGGTTGCCCCCTCTTGTCCCTCCCCCCCGCCCCCCTCCTTCTTTACCCACCTTTCTTTATTCGGACTTCCGAGAATGAGGCACGAGAACGCGCGAAGCGAACTTGCTAAATTTCTACGGCGCAAACTAGACTACGGAGACTTGCGACTTTTCCATTGTTAACACACGCCTTCGCAACTGATTATTCAAATATTATAAAGTATTATATGAAGGACAAAGTAATTTTAATCGCTGAAACCGTGGAATAAATCATGGTGCATGGGATTAAAGAAACCTGAACCAACCCATAATGACTAGACAGATACTAGTTTTTCATTAAATAATTGAAACGTAATATATTATATAAATAGAATTAAAACAACGGAGATATTGTAGTTAAAACTCGACTCGTACTGTACAGTAGATTCTGTTCGAAATCTTCGTCACGAGTCTGACCGGATGCAAGGGGTTAACGAAAGAAAGAAAGAATAAATTTATTTTGCACAAACCAGTCCGCAGTCTAATAATAAGTATAGCATAGAGTAAGCCTGCTGAAGCTTCTCCGCCGGCAGAAAAAGACGACCCCGTCTAGCTTGGCGGGTAAATCGGCACAGTTCACTGAAAATCCGCGCGCGATTGAATTATTCAACGGGGTCAATCTTCTTAAAGGATTAGCGGGCTTAGGTGGGATAAGGGTGCAAGTGCGACCGATTAATCGATTATCGAAGACAATAGCGTGGAAGCGCGGCGCGGCGCGGTACGGTCGCCCGTTTCTTCGATTCCGAAACCCTCTGGGGGGAGAAACACCCGGTCGGTCGTCGCGGAGAAACGCACGCGCTAATGAAGTCAGCTCTCTCGGTCCCATGCCCGTGGTGTGTCTATCCTGCCGTGTATATTACACACCGCGCGTCGAGAGTTCATTTCCGTGCCCGGAAATGCATAATTGAAAGGCGAGGAGAGCATCGTATATAATCGCATTAATTGTTTCTAGCCTCGCCAATTTCCTGGCCTGCTGCACCGCGCCGCTCCCCCCGCCGCGCCGCCGCCCTTCTTCGCGTTTGGCCTGCTGCTCTTCTTTTGTACTGTCTTTATTCTCCTCTTCTTCTTTTTGGTTCACCTGGTTTCTCCACACTCCCCCCGATCCTTCCAACGAACTCGCGAAACGGTCTTGCTCGTTCCGCTCGAATTTCGCGCGCTTTTGTTCGCCGACTACCCCTCGCGATCTCGCATCCGACGATTTTTCCATGATAACACACTAATTCGTAATTAAACCGTGCATATATTCGTGCGTTTATGATGTTCATTAATTCTTGCTGGAAAATATTTATATCGATCCAGTAGACTGAGAAATTGTCTGCATCGGAAATTTTTTTTTGATGTTTGCACCGTTTCATATTTTACCTGCCCATTTTCGTTGTAAATGCATAAAATCTGCGGTCCATTTGTTTTGCAGAAAATTGCCATTCCCCAATATCACCAGAATGAATTTTTCAAATGATTTACAAAGTTATACGAAGTCGATTCGAGTCCATTATGCAAGCTACAGGAAGGTCAACAGCAAAGTCATGCGTGTTTATTTACTTACACGTAAAAGTCACCTCTACTTCTCGGTGAACATGCAGGAATGAATTACGATCACATGTTCACATGTAGATATGAAATTGTATGAGAAAGCAACCCTGATGCAAAAAGGAAAAAACCAGCTTTTGAAGAATCGCAATTTTGTATTCTGTACCGGGGATCATTATTCCGGCACTGTGTACATTATTATTTGCATTTGTAACGCATATTGACAGGTTATGATTTTCGAGTGTCGGGACACGCTCGTGTTATTTGAATGTTAAATGGAGACTAATTCCCCGATCCTCGGAATTTAGTTTCAGGAACGTGATACTCGTTCCGAGCGTCTCGGTCTCGCCACCCCATAATAACGCCATCTCCCGAAACTGAACACAATAATTTACCATGATTCCGAGCATGAAAGTGCCTTCAGATTATTCGCATTTTATTGCGGCGAGACTCGGGCAATCCAAGAATGATTCCCATCAGTACTTAGAAGGGTCAAGTTGGTGATAACAAATGGCTCTCGTTTGTCCCCTGTCAGCCATTTTTCGGCCCCCTTTTACTACGTGGGTCCCGGGCATCGTCTGGCCTTGATGCCTCTTATAGTCGAGAATGGAAAAGGTAGAGAAGCCAGGTTTCGTTTTTTCTCTGTTTTTCTAAAACATCCAGTCGACTCCAGTCGACCAAAACATCCAATCGTTTTAATAATTAATTTGTACGAAACCCCTGCTGGACTAATAATTTTCTTTGTTAACACCTCTTTATACTGTCAACGCTATCCACAGATGAAGTCAGATTTACCTCGTGGGTGATCAAATTGTTAGAACCGCTTCCGTAAATTGTCGATTTTGAAAATCATTTTGACAAATTATTCATAATAAATAATATTATTAATAGTAAAAGCTTTAGCCTGACAAGTTACGTAACTAAATTACCGTGGCAATGACGCACGCCAAATAAACACGCTATTAATTTATTTATTCAGCCTCACGGCTAGGGCTTGATTACGAAAACGCGGATATAAATTGAACCTTTTCAACAACAAAAATATTTGACCTAATAAAGAAACAAGGCAGAAAAAATAAAATGTTAATATTCGAATGTTTTGTTTATAAAAGGTTGGTCGTCCAAGGTGAAAAAAATCTACACAAGTCTCGTCTGACCCAAATCATCGTTTCCCACAAGAACGTGCCAATCCGATATCACCGGAAGCGGAATTTTTTGTCCGCGCGGATTCGCGTCGATGTTAATTGTTCTCTCGCAATTACACTGTTTATCGGTCACAAAAACGCGGCCGGTACCAATGTAACAACTCCTGATCGTTGATTTCCGTTTTCGCGTTTACTAAATAATGACATAGTGTCAATAGGACTTCCTTGGAACATTGTCACTGTCGTGAGAAAACTCTTAGCTGCCCCGTTCGGTCGTCGGTTACCCATCAATGAACACGTACCACGCGACGTCTTTTAGAAACGATTAAACTTTTTCAACGGCGGATCCGTCGCATTGTAATTACTCGGATCGGTTTTTCGCGGAGTTGGACATCCGGCAACCTATATCACCGGAAATTTTAGTAATTACTTGCGAACGGTGGTCCGTGGAAGAAACGGATCTTCCTTGATGCCACGACGAACAATTAATCTGTCACTCACTTCCAACACTGTTACTTTTACCGTTTTAATTCAGAGTGGGGAAAATAATTTTATTGCGCATTTCATGCTTTACTATTCACAGTTGGGTGAGACTGTATATACGGAAACCATAAGATTCAGCGTGCTGCAGACCTGTCCTATTTATCATAAACTGCATTTACGATCTATCAGAATTTATTTTAATAGATGATGGTTATTCGATGATTATGAAAGTACAAAATTCACAGCTAAAGTCGATTAAAAAGAAGAAGGCAACAAGAGGTGACGAAAATCGATATTGCTTCAGTGTGGACGTAGCCTAACACCTATGAAACCAATTTATTTTATGGTCGCAGTTGAAGTTTCTGTTGAAGGATCTATTAAAAAATCCGCGGAGGAGTTTAAAAAAAAATTGTGAAATAATCGCCGGTAGAAAAAATGAAATAATTGGAAACAAAGCGGCCGAATTTTTTCGTGGAAATTCTCGCAGTTTCGTTCACCTAGCAAGCTGATTTTGACCAGTGTGCGGTCAGCAAACCGGATGGCGATCGCAACAGCAGCAGCAGCAGCTTGCCCGTTAGGTGGATCGTCGATCGTGGATCGTCGATCGTCGGGAGCCAAGCGGACGACGACGACGACGACGACGACGACGGTATTAACAAAGCGACCAGTTCTGGCTGAATAATAACGCGGTGTGTGCGCTGGCCTCGGGTTTACGTTTGTCCGGCGTTTGCGCGGCTCTAATGGACGATCGTGGCGCGTACAGCGCGATGCAAACCTGGGTACGTAAGCCTAACGTAATTGAAGGCTAGGAATGCGGACGCACGCATGAGGTAGCAGCCGGTAGACAGAGAGCAAGAGAGCAAAGGGGGATACATACGCTTTTACTGTGTGTACCGCGTGCGTATCACGAGAGCACGGCCGACATTAATGCGCGTGTCCCTATTACGGGCCGAGAGCGTGCGTACGCTGTACACGTTAATTAACAATAGAAAAACAAGTGCCGGCCGATGCGGACCGATCGACTCGCCGACCATTCTTTTCTGTCTCGATGCACCGCCCAGGGGTTGCGAAATACTTGGAGGATTGTCCCTGGGATTATTAACCCTTTACGGTCCAACGTGTTCCCTCCATTTCACTCAACCGAACTCTGCTACCGATACGATTAGACGTGGATATCTGTATGCAAAATAAAAATCTGCTTACAATTGTTCTTATGTAATATGTAATTGTCACTTGATCGGTGTAACGCAGATCGATGAAATAACGAACTATTGATGCAAAGTAAAAATGTCCTTACAATTGTTCTTACGTACTATGTAATTGTCACTTGATCGGTGTAATGCAGATCGATGAAATAACGAACTATTCATGCAATAATCAATGTGGATCTTTATGCAAAATAGAAATGTCCTTACAATTGTTTTTATGTAATATGTGATTGTGACTTGATCGGTGTAATGCAGATTGATAAAATATCGAACTATTGATGCAAAGTAAAAATGTCCTTACAATTGTTCTTACGTACTATGGAATTGTCACTTGATCGGTGTCATGCAGATCGATGAAATAACGAACTATTGATGCAATAATCAATGTGGATCTTTATGCAAAATAAAAATGTCCTTACAATTGTTCTTACGTACTATGTAATTGTCACTTGATCGATGTAATGCAGATCGATGAAATAACGAACTATTCATGCAATAATCAATGTGGATCTCTATGCAAAATAAAAATGTTCTTACAATTGTTTTTATGTAATATGTAATTGTGACTTGATCGGTGTAATGCAGATCGATGAAATAACGAACTATTGATACAATAATGAATGCGGATCTCTGTGCAAAATAAAAATGTCCTCACAATTCTTCTTACGTACTATGTAATTGTCACTTGATGGGTGTAATGCAGATCGATGAAATAAGGAATTACTGATGCAATAATCAATGTCGAGTCTGGTTTTCCTCGGTTCTGAAAATTTCATTAAAATCGGTCAATGTCGCAACGAGCTCCAAACGTTTGGTGTGAAAATTTCAATTTTTCACGATTTTCTGCCTACAATCAACATCAACCGATTTCGATGAAATTTTCCGAATATGTATAATCGATAGACTAGAATGTATTTTTTAAATTTTCAATACAGAGCCACTGAAATTTTTTTTCACGTCACGTAGTAAACTATAATTATTCCAACTTCGAAAAAATCTCAGTGACATATGGTTGACTATTAAGAAAGAACAGAGATTTGCTGTGATTTAGTACGCATCAGTGGCGTTTAGGGCTCGGTAGTTCTAGAGCGTCGATCGTTTCATGTTCGTATGCAGAGATCGAAGCAAGTTGCCGCGACGTGCCGCGGCATTTATCGCAGTTTTATCGCGCGGTATCGACTTTATCGAGTAACGTTGGTGAAAAGGAGCGTGGCAGTTCTAGCGATTGCAAAGTAAACACAGTCCCGAAGTAGGTTATTTCGACCCGTCTGGTTCTAGTGTTTAATCCGGTTCAACGACCTCCCGCGCGCGAAAACGTTTACCTTCCCGAAAGGGTCACCGTTCCATCTCACCCAATATAAATCTCTTGATTGGAGCTGACATTTCTTCCTGTCGGTCCAATCGTGTCTTCAGCAGGTTCACACGGGCCATCCTCGTGGCCGGTCGTACACGTGTCCTTAGCCTGGAAGAAGGTACTCGTCAGTAAGTAGGTTGCGCGGCTGTTAGCCAGACTAGGGCCACGCGCGTCTACGACGAAAGGGCCGCCTAATCTATGACAAGTGGCACTTCCTGTTTTGCCCGACGACACTGACATAAGGAAGGCGAGCTGCTCTTTTCTAAGGACGAGTCACGCGTGGCCTGTGACATCAACAAGGGATCGCAGAACCGAGACAACACATGAATCATGCTCGTGGCGTTCGACGGCGCATGGGTCGGCATGGGAGCGCGGCCATGGTCCAAATTCAATGTTTGAAGTTGCTTGAATTTTTGAAATTCCAAATTCAATGTTTGAAGTTGCTTGAATTTTTGAAATTCCAAATTCAATGTTTGAAGTTGCTTGAATTTTTGAAATTCCAAATTTAAAAATTGAAGCGTGCTCAATGTGCCAGTGAATGTTAGAAATATACTGTTAGAATTATTAATTCAATAAACTGAATTAATTAAACAAAGTT
Organism: Lasioglossum lativentre; assembly: GCA_916610255.1. Classification (NCBI taxonomy): domain Eukaryota; kingdom Metazoa; phylum Arthropoda; class Insecta; order Hymenoptera; family Halictidae; genus Lasioglossum; species Lasioglossum lativentre. Next base: position 25,645,321 of record OU744357.1, on the reverse strand, counting down.
TTATTAATGAATGCAAATGAAATTACGAGCACAAAGAAAACACGTCTTTACGGTTTAAATGTTATACGTCAAGCGAGGATCACGGGCAAGAAAATAGAACGATGCGTCGAACAAATAAACAACTGTTTTATAAACAAACTGAAACATACCAATATTGAAACATATCGAATCGATTATAGTCGAACATTAGAAACATTAGATTAATTTTGACATAATATTTCAATACGCCCCCTCAAAATTAAATCTATCTTCCTTGTGCTCTGTCTGGGGCTAATTACATATGGTCCAACATTTGTTGCTTAGGATTAGGAAAAACCCAGAAAAACCTAATCAGACCATTCAAGTATTATAACATAACATAATAATTAAACAATAAAGACTATACAAATATATATATGAATCATTAAATCATTCTTCTTGTCCATTATTTTCTTACTTATTATTTACTTACTTGTTTCAGAATTTTTGTCCATTAAGTGGTTTAGTTAGTACATCCGCCACTTGTTCACCTGTAGGAATATATTTCTTGACACTGTTTTTGCACGATATTTACGTTTGAAATGTAAAAATGTTTAATATATATTAAAATCAAGTATCTTTGCAATTGTAAATTTTCAATATGTCACAAATCTTAGAAGTGTTTTAATAAAATTAAAGGAAAATGTCAATCGTCGAATTTCGTTAAAATAAACATATACCAGACCAAATAGTATGTGTTTTATTTCAGTCCGAAGATATGGAAGAATAAACCACATAACAGACTCGGATAGATTATATTTTACAGTGTAGTCGGATAAAAGTTTAGGGTTCAATGGCACAATTCAATCAATCTTCATTTAGCATTTCTTCCCCACAAGTTAGGCTTGCGATTAGATGAAAATTTCGGGTTCAATGACACAATTGAATCAATCTTCATTTTGAATTTCTACCCCAACAACTTAAACTTGTGGTTAGATAAGAATTTAGGGTTCAATGGCACGATTCAATTTATCTTCATTCACCATTTCTTCCGTACAATTTATTATTTTAAATACTTGATAGAAAAGATTACAGTATCGCTTGTCCAATCGAAGCACGGAAATTGCAAACAAACTCGATAACGATGTAACATCGTAAATAACATAAGAGATCATTGAGGTAACATGTGAACCAAGGCGAACAACATTGTCAACGAGTATATTCCCAGTAAGAAAATGGCTTGCTGACATTTTTAATTCGCCGAAGTTCGATTTCCGGTAAAACTCGAGCGTGACTATTTATAGATCTCTGTACAGTATGTTCTCGTTCGCATGAACTATCCAAGAGAAACAAAACTCAAGGTATACGTACCGCGTCACAATCGGCCGCTAATGCTAATTAATACCTCCAGCAATGTTAATTGATACCGATGTCCATATAAATGTATCGCGATCACATTCTCCAACTTCAAACGACGCACCGTTCTCACCGACGCATGAACGAGGAAAAGAGAAAAAGAGAGATAGAGAGAGGGAGACAGAGAGAGAGAGAAGGAGAGAAAGATAGATTGAAACGAGAGAAAAAGAAGACCGCGGCGTCTCATTCCGCTTATCATCGACCCGCTCGTTTCACGCCGACAACTATATCCTTTGACATCGTCAATTGCTCCCGCTAATTAATACCACTAACCGCCGTAATCACCGGGATTCATATACGTGGCGTATAATGCGATACCTCTTCTTCTGACGTCGTTAAAATCCGGATCCTGCGGTATTGTCGCTGAACGTATGAAAGAAATTATGCACCAACGGCGTCCGACAAAAAAAAAAAGGTAACATAATCTATATATTAATTTTATATCATTAAAATGATTAGAAGAGCAAATAAATTTCTATATGACTCCTGTTTTTCTATAATCGAGAAAGAACATTTTTAGCATTCGAATCATCAATATCGTTTCTAACATAATAATTACACCGCGGATTTTATGACAAACATCAAAGCAGATCAAATTCAAAATGATTAAATTATTAAGAAAAGGAAATAATTTTTTTGTAGTTTCTACATATACAGAATGGAAATTATAAAGCGTTACAGAAGAATATCTCCAAAAATATTGATTATACGCGATAATGTTTCAGGTGAAAGTTGTTCAGTACCGAGTGAGACATCATGTGGTGGGACTTTTATTTTTCCCGGTGGACGCTCCAAGGTGAGGTGAAGGTCAACTTTCTTTTTTTAAATGGAATGATGTGTTTTTTTTATTCACCATCAAATAGTGCGTTTTAAGATGAGTTCAATGACCTATGACTCAAGGTTATTCAAGGTCAAACTTGCAGGGCATTGCAGAAAAGGTGTGATCGTTTTATTTGTACTTTCGTTCGTGCCTTCGAACATTTACTCCAAAACAATAACATGTGTTCAATATCAGCATTACTAAGGACAACATCAAAGTCATTATCAATTAAATGAAAACAAACATATTTATTTAATTACTGTGCTCTTCTGCAAGATATTCAGTTTACTTTCATTACTATTCGTGCTAAGGTATCCTTCGCTGAATGATAGTATTATACTTAAATAAGTGGTGAAAATGGAAATGTATCAAAATGTTGAACCTTGAAATGTTGAGCAAAGTTAGAGAATCATTTAAACAAAGAATTGTTAAGTGAATTGAAGTAAGAGGTAATCATGTTGAACACATACGAAACTAAAGTACAAATAAAACGATCACACCTTTTCTGCAATTTCCTGCAAAGTTTGACCTTGAATGACCTTCTTAAAACGCGTAAAAAAAACATATCATTCCATTTATGAAAAGAAAGTTGACCTTCACCTCACCTTGGAGTGTCCACCGGGAAAAATAAAAGTCCCACCACATGATGTCCCCCTCGGTACTGAACAACTTTCATCTGAAACATTTTTGCGTATAATCAATATTTTTGGAGATATTCGTCTGTAAAGATTTATAATTACCACCCTGTACTTTGCAAAAAATGCAGACAATCTTTAATGTCCATAAAAATCCGCAGTCCAACAACAACATTCCACCAAATTGAAATAACAATGTGCTAATTGCGCATGACTTGCAAGAAAATTGGACAGGAAATGCTCGAGGAACAAACAGCAGCAAAACAAACGTAATTGGATCGACGAGGATCTACGAGGCAGGTGAGGATGACTGAATAAGAGCTCGACAGAGATTCCGATCGATTGATCCGAATGACTTAATTCCCGATTCCCAAGGCCTCGTTACGGATCAATTATAGATCCCCGTGGAACGCATTAAAATCTCGTCAGCCTGGTCGTCGGTACTGATCGATCTCAATGCTCCTTCATGGAAGAATTATCATCGATGATCGAGCGCGCACGATTTTCTTCGTCGGTCACCGATCGAATTCCGTTCGGTTTCTACTTAAACGTCGCGTAATCGCTGGCGCGGAACTCCGCTGCAATTATTCCCTTCATAATTACGATCGCGGTCAGATTACACAGTGAACGATCTATAAAGATCGCTCCTGCGCCCTGTTCCCGCGTGTATCGGGTTCGTTTCCCGCTCGGTAGCACGTGTCCCCGTCGGCGCGGCGGGGCCTTAACTTTGCTATAGCTGACGACTATGCGAGGCGACAGTGTCGCATGCTCATGCAGTCGCTGGGAAAATCTAGATCCAGCTTTGTCTTTTCGCATCGAGTAGGATCTATCGCTATCCAGGGATCGAAAGAGTCGCGGCGATAATAAATTATTTACTTCTCTTATGGAATAATTTTACCTGGAATATTTTTCTTTTACATAGATTCCAAAATATTTGAGCCTGCAGAACATTTTTTCTAAAATTTCTAGGTTTTGAATTTTTTCACTTCTTTTTTCCTCTTTAAGAGCCTGGAAAAATTACAAAAAATATATTTTCACATGATTTTAGTTACTGCCCATAATTTATCGATAATTTTTTTGTGAAATAAATAGTTGCTATTTTCTTCGCAATTCCTATATCATTCGCACTTTCCTAAAAAATCATGTTCACACGTCACGTGGTAACTCGATTCCGTTAAGAGGGTCATCCCATGTGGCAGATCCAAAAAATCGAAAAATTTTTTTTGCACAAATTGCTTCTATAACATTCGTAGAATATGCAGGTAAAAGGATATTTCGATATTTGAAGTCGTTCGACTGTTATAAACGTACAACGGAGCATCTGTTTGCCTCATTACGATTAAAGTATTAATAAAGAACCAGTGAAATATCAATCAGCTGGACATTAATTTGTGTTGGAAAAAAGTGCATTCGAATCAACGTGCACTTCACAGCATCGAGCCAAGACAATTTCTCAACACATAGCAGACTAATGGTGAGTTTACATTTTCTTTGTGTAAATCGTACTTGAATCTTTAAACTCGTTTTTCTCAAAACTGTATTTTTCATATTGGCGACCATGGTATCTCAAAATCTACTGCACGGATTTCGCTCAAATTTTTATGGTATAGTCAGCACATCTATAGTTCTCGCCTGTACCAAAATATTTCTGATATCTGCTATAGTTTTTTTTTAAGCTGAAAAAGACGAAAAAAATGACGAAACTTGGAACTTAACGTTTAAAACCGTGATAAAAATTCAATTTTCGATATATTCATATTATTTTGGTACCGGCGATAGCCGCAGGTCTACAAATTAAAATGCCGTTTGATTTTTTGATATCAGATGATCGAAACCTCCCGAATCATGGTCGCCATCAAGCTACTTGTTTTACACATGAGTGTCTTCCGAACGGTGTAAAGTCGATCCAACTTGTTATTTTGGTTTGAAAAAATTCTGAGAGACTGTTAAAATGTCAGTAAATGTGTGGTAAAAATTTCAAGATTGTATGTTTTAAGGGTCCTTCAAAAAAAATTCCTAAAGAAAGCAAGCAAAACTAGCTCTCACATAGGATGATCCCCTTCAGATCTCGAAAAAATCCATTCTGGTTGGTAGCGGCCCGTTGTTGGGAGCAAAGAAGAAAACATAGAAGCAACCAGACCAGTTAGGGGTGTTTGCCAGTAGATCAGCTTGTAAGTGATCGTTAGCGGCTGCGATGAAACGGCTCCCGGGGATCTATATAATTAGGGGATGAGGGTAGCGATTACCCTTGAAACGAAAATGATCGAAACAATCGGAAAACGGAAGGGATCGGTCAAAGAAACGGCGATTCACGCTTCCTCCGGTTTCAGTGGCGCGGCGCGGCGGCGCGCCTCGGTTTCCTGCGTTTATCTCCCGTGAAAAACGTGATAATTATGCAAATGCTGACCGGAGCGGTAATGAGCCGCCCGTTCCCCGGTAATCGCGGTCGCGTTCTTGCGATTCCAGCGGCCGCATCGTGTGCACCCGATCCGATTTGATTCGATTCGATTCCATCCGATCGCTCTGCCCGCTCGTGGAAAACCGAGCGTGTTGGTGTACGGACGCAATCGGACCTCGATACACAGGCAATCGATGACATGGCTCTAAGAATGCGAACCTGATCGAGGCATTATCTGAATCCTCGGTATACTATGTGTAATATCAGTTTAGTTGTGTCTCACGAGCTCCTCGTAAGACAAAACACACCACCAGACGACGCCAGACTCTGAGCTAGACGCAATCAGATACGCTGATTTAATACTAATCGGGCCGAGCGTTAACCTTTCGCCCTTTCTTTCCCTTTTGTTCCCAACATCTCCCTGTTATCTTCAATCGTCTATTCAACATGTAGTTCAAAAGACGGCTCCTCGATTGGATCTAATTTTCAAGGATTCTTTTTATCAGAAAAATTACTGGAAATACCAAATCGTGGAGACAGAAGAATTGAAAAATGCAAATACATCCTCTTCAATTTATTAGAATTATTAACAGAAGAAACGATCGTCCAGTACAAAATTTTATATAAAATATAGACTTGTTCAATTAAAGTTAAATACAGCATTAATTTAGATTGGACAGGTATTTAGAACAACAAGGAAGGATCAGAACCCTCTTTGAAGACAACAAAAGCTCCATTCGCACAACCCTCCATTCACCTAATTACATTTACAATTTGTATCCGGTGTATATTACACGGAACAAGCTCATAATTAATTGACATCTCGACACCACTGTTTACAGAAGTGCGGAACGGTATATGCGATCCTTTGAAATCCTTTTGTTCATTTACTCAAGAAATAAGGCACAAGAACGACAATGGAGAAGGAATAAGACACAAGATAGTCCCTCACGGGAAATTATTTCAGCCGCAGAAACACAGCCGTTCATTCAGCCGGGTGCGCTGTCAAATCACTGTGGGCTGCCGTGCACCTATAAATAGGTATACTCAATGAGACCAGTTCCAGAAAATCGAGCCACGGTCCCGCTTCGGGCAATCCAGCCGTCCATTCCGGAGGACAAAAATATCGCGTGGGTGCACGCGATATTTCGGTCGAAAGACCAAAGAGCCAAAGAGCCAAAGAGGAACTCAAGCCACCACTGTGCAACACGGAGGAACGCGGATCGCGGTAGTCGGTGAATCTCTTTCCGCCATCGCCAAATACTGGGTCAATCCGATGCCCCTGTAGCCAAAGATTAGATCATACACCTTAGATCGTGAACTACTTTTCTCACGTGATTCATTTTTACGCGTCTCTTTTAAAAAAACGTTTCACTGTATACAGGGTCTACGCGTTAAGTTATGTCACCATTTTTTAGGCATTTCCGGTAGTGCAATTAAGAAATGTTTTAAACAAAAGTTTAACAGTACTTGGTGAGCTACATTTTCGCATATTCATAAATCTGAAAAAATGCTTTTTACATAAAAATGTAAAGGTCACCTTGACTTTTTTAAATGGCACCATATGTTTTGGACGTCATAGGATTGTTGCTGACGTCGAGGCGAATTCAACAGTGTATTATACCATGACCTTGAAATGACCTCAAACTCAAAAATTTTGTGCAAACGTATATGCATCGTATGGTTCAATTCGTTGGCCACCGCGTTCTCTAGATCTATCTCCGTTGAATTTTTATCTTTCGGGATATCTGAAATCCGTTGTATACGACACGACGATCAATAGCGTTCAAGAACTTCGAAATCGCATAACTGCATGTAATAACATAAACCGAGACGGCCTAATTATGGCGACAACGAAAAGTTTAATACAAAGAGCGGAGCTCTGTATCATAGAAGATGGATCGCAGTTCGAACATCTGATGTAACTTGATTTATTTTGTATGAAATAACTTTTCATTAAAATTACGTTTGCACAAAATTTTTGAGTTTGAGGTCATTTCAAGGTCATAGTATAATACATTGTTGAATTTGCCTCGACGTCAGCAACAATCCTATGACGTCCAAAACATATGGTGCCATTTAAAAAAGTCAAGGTGACCTTTACATTTTTATGTAAAAAGCATTTTTTCAGATTTATGATTATGCGAAAATGTAGCTCACCAAGTACTGATAAACTTTTGTTTAAAACATTTTTTAATTGCACTACCGGAAATGCCTAAAAAATGGTGACATAACTTAACGCGTAGACCCTGTATTTGTTTTAACCCCTTGCACTACCACTTATTTTACGGTTGCACTGATTAGAACTTATTTGTCGTTTCTAATTTCTTCGAAAAAAGGAAGTTTGTATGTAATTTATACGCACGCAGTTTCCAATGGTATCAACAACAAAAAAATATAATTTTGTTTCAATTTCAAGTTTGAAGGAAATTAATAGCATGAATATTTAGTAGACTCTCTTCGAAATCTTCGTCACGAGTCCAACTCGGTATTATAGAGCAAGGGGTTAGCCGAAAATAAAATTCTACTTTGTTATCGTCAATGTATTCGAGAACAATACCGTAAATACAAATAATTTTGTTCTTTTTATTCAAGGTTTCTCCTCCTAAAAAATTATGAACGACGAAGAAGTTTTAATTACCGCAAAATAAATCGTAGTGGTTGATTACGTTTTGATTTTTAATTCGAAAGAAAATGTCGCAAGAATAATGCCACTCGTTTATAGGGGTTTCAAATTATTTCGATCTGTCACAGCAATTCCAATGGCATTAGAGGTAATATTTTATGCAGTCTCGAAATTGTTATGTCCAACCAGTCGAATGCATTTCGTTTGAACGATGATCGAGGATCCTCGCGGTTTTTCTGATGGCGTCCGTGCGATTAGGTCGATTAGTTCGACCTGCGATTTAAACGTGAATTTCCTAGACCGTCAACGTCACGTGTTCCGCAAAGATTGTTCGAGCCGGCGCGCGGCGCATCCGGCGACGGAAATTTCCACGAAGCCATTATTATTGCATTAGCTAGCGGCCGAGCATCGATTTGAATTACATATAAGTTTGCAAATTGGAGGAACGGATAATTACGGTGTGCACCGCTGCCGGTACGCGGCCGTCCACGTCGCCATTTTAACCAGTTCGCGTTTAACACGTTCTCACCCCACGAATTCTACGTTTTGCTTCATTTTGCTAATCGTTTCGGTGGCTCGACCATTCCCTGTGCAATCTTCGTTCGTTTGCAGTCGGCTGGAGTAAACAAATGATCCTTCGAACAACCATATTTTCTATTTTCTAAACGAGTCCAAGGGGATGAAAATACTAAAATCCTCGACTTCTTGATGCGTTCATTTTCTACATTTATCTATAAATACATTTTACAGAATTTTACAGAAATTATATATCATGAATTTCTCGATAAAAATTCTTTTCTGGACAAAATTTTACAAAGATGTAGTATAAATGTTTCGTTGAAAATCATTTTACACACTGTAGACAGTTTGCGATTATTTGACATTTGTTGGAAGTTTCTTTTCGGAAGGCTTCCGCAACGAAGATCGACAAGGATCAATAGATCGTTTATCACGGCGCCCGACAGCTGTGTCTACAAGCAACACTAGCGTCATGTGCGAAGATGCGATACTCGAAGCGATGTTCAAGGATGTTCCCCGGTTCTTCTTGGTCGTGTTTAAAGGGCGGTTTCAGATGAGAAAATGATGATACGTTTCGTAAATTAACCATTAATTAATCATAAATCCGTATAATTTATGCCGGTGTTCTGCAACCAGTGTTTGTCGGAGATTTCTCATAGGACGGACTTCATGTTTCAGAAGAATGTAATGTAGTTTAAACACAGGGTAGCGAATCGGTGGCGTTACCTACGGTGCGTAGTGCGTTCGTTAATGTGGAAAGAAGAGGGATATAATAAACGTTACCGCGAAAATTGTACCTGTTACACAGTGTACTAAATGATATTACAAGATGAGGAAGGTTGATGAATCTACGCTTATTTGCAATCTGTTATAGTCGGGACTAAAAGAATGCCGATGAGGTTGGCTTAGGCTACTAAAACACAACAATGTCATATTATAATACATCGATCGATTACATGTTTTGCTAAAATCTAGAATTTCCAAGAGTCATTCAGAAATGAATTTCACTAAAACATATAGTCTGCAAGGACAGTTCCAGAAAATTTCAACAATATATATGACGAAGTCGAAATAAAAATTTAAAAACTGTACAACAGTATTGACCAATATTACTAAGATAAGATTTAAAAACGAATTTTACTAAAATTATCCTGCAAGGACGAAATGGTTCTATGAAATGTTCATGTTCGAAGTAAAAATTCAAAAACTGTATAAAATCATTCCCGAAGATATTGAAAGGACCAAACGGTTCCAGAAAATTCAAAGAAGCTACGAAGGGAACATATTCGCAAGCTCTATATCTAAAATTACAAAAATCGCACACAGCAATCCGTCAATCGGTATTGCCGAAACGTATAATCCATGAGAGGGTCCATTTAAACCAGAATTCGAGTGAAACTAATCCGAAGGACAGACCGGTTCCAGAAGATTTAAAGAAGATATTGAAGGAATGTTCATGAGGTCCACCTCAAAAGCCACCAATTCGCCGCAGCACCGGCGGAGCCAGTCCAGTTACTCGCCGCGAGGGGTTTAGTCCTTATCCGTCTAACAGGTTCGGTGGACAGAGAGAGAGAGAGAGAGAGAGAGGGGGGGGGGGGGGGAGGGAGAGAGAGAGCGACCAAAAGAGAGAAAGAGAGAGAGAGAGAGAGACGCAGGACACGTAGTCCAGAGCGAGAGGCGGCTCGCATCTCGCACGCACTCTCGGCGACCATTAACGTGTACGTGGCTCGTATACACACGGTATATTTGTGGCCGCGCTGGATTACACGCACACGCCGATCGTTCGTAGCCCCGTCTAGACAGCCGTCAGACGTATTATTGGGTTCGCGTAACTCTATGGTACATACCTATTGCGTTACACGTGTACGCTCGCGGTCGCACTCGCTCGCGCTCGCGCTCGCACTCTCGCGCGCGCGTGCGAGCCGGCCTGCGCGGAGGAGTATACGCGCCGAGCGTTACGTGTACAGCACCATTCATGAACAGTGCGTTTTCCTCGCGTGCAAACCCAACGATTTTCCCTTCGATGTTGTTCCCCGTCCCTTACACAACCCTTCGCGAACCTGGATAAACCAATCCCTGTTTAATGCGTTGGAAACACACGCGCAAATGATTACAGTAATGCCTCGATATTGTGGAAGATCGTGGAAGCTTTGGGACCGAACTGTCACTTATAACGTGTAGTACCGATACAGCGAGAACACTATATTGCGTTTAATTATTTTCTCATGAAATTTTTACCATCAAAAATTTGCGACGCTTCTCTGGCTAAAATGACACCAAGCATCGTACAATTTGGATCATTTGCACTTGTTTAAACAACGATACAGTGCAACCTCGATCATCCGAACTAGTCAATGAACGGTCGTTTACAATCTACAGCGTTAGATTCAATCTTTACCGATCTATACAATGAATCGTCGTCGATTAAACTGGTTGTTGAACGTTCGGAAAATGGAGAAACAGTCTACCGACGTCGTCCATTGCGTGCGCGCGCACACAAATGCGAAATGCCTTTTTTTCTCGATATTTGCGCAACCTGTTGCTCGAATGCGTGTGTTTCTGGAAATCTTGGCACGTCGGGAAAGTCCGAAACCTTACGCGGATTTTCGACCGGAATTTGAGGGATTCAAGTCGTTAAAGGATGAAATAAAATGTTTATTTTATTCCTGCTTCCCACAATCAATGCAGAACATTTTTATTTTGCATAAAGGTCCGGCAGTCTATTAGACCGTAGACTTCAAGCATTTACAATAGATCCCACTTTTCTGTTACATTTCTATCGAACCTATGTCAGAAATTATCGTAATTGCCAATACCTGTCTAACTATATTGTTCAAATTTACATGCAATATAATAATTGTACATGCCCGTGGAATTTGCATTTCGAACATTTCGATTGGATAGTTGATCATTCGCACGAGAAGATAAGATTTTTCCGTCTCGCGGATATAATAATATGGAGATTCATTAATTTCGACGTGTGTAGTTAATTGAATTTACCCTCGGCGGTGAGGCATTGAATATGCTGGACACAATCTGGGGTGCACGTGGGTAGTGTCGAGCGAGGACACGATGTGCAAGAATGCACGCGCCGATGCACATGACTCGCGCACGCATACGCGCGTGCGGAAGACGTATCGGGGCCGATTTGGCGAGGCAATCGGGACGGTTGGTAATTAGCGACGGTTATGTCAGCTGAAACTCGACGAGACTTGCTCGTGTAACTACAATGCTCCCCTCGAAAAGTGTCTCGTATCGAAGCGCCATTGAAGTACTGCATCGAAACCAACAAAATCGCAAAACCTTCCAATTCGTTATAAATAGGGCTGGGCGGGTGTACCCGGAAATTTCAGGTACCCGAAGTCAAAATCGGGTAGGCACCCGAAAATTTATATTGTTTGGACACCCCATGCCATAGATTTTCGGGTTCCCGTCCCGAATTCGACTTCGGGTATTCGACATTTTCGGGTACCCGAGTATCACGAATTTTCGAGTCCCGACCCGGGTCATCAAAACCCGACCCGAGGCTCGGATACCCGCCCACCAGTAATTATAACCATAAAACATTAACAAAATTGAAAAATGCTCGCGGCGCACGGATTCGATCAATAATATTATTAATTTTTCAACAAATTAATAAAACATTAACCCCTTGCACTACCATTTATTTTACGGTTGCAGTGATTAGAACTGATTCGTCGTTTCTAATTTCTTAGAAAAAAGGAAGTTTGTATGTAATTTGTACGTATGCAGTTTCCAATGGTTTCACCAACAAAAAAATATAATTTTGTTTCAATTTAAAGTTTGAAGGAAATTAATAGCATGAATATTTAGTAGACTCTCTTCAAAATCTTCGTCACGAGTCCAAATCGGTATTACAGTGCAAGGGGTTAACATTCCTTGTAACCGAGAAAATGTGTTTTCCTTCATTATCGCATTAGATAATAGAAACGTGCAGTACGACTTCTTGCAGGCAAATAAAACAAATGACACGGTCCGAGCAGCTTTTGTGGACCCTCGGTTAGTCGAAGAAATTCGCCGCGTAAAGTGCGCGAGTTTATAGGAATATAAAAATGTCCGGACAAGCTCGGCCTATAACACACCGCGAAGTATCGCAGGTACCGCGGTTGCAGAAAAAAACTCGTTTTTAAAATCTGCTCATCTTCCTCTCCGCAGGGCTGTAACGATAAATCTCTTGAAACTGGTGCGTTAATTGCTTCGAAAGGAAGCCACAAGAGTCCCGGAGTTCCTTTTATTACGCCTAATCAAGTTCGGCATCCCCTCCGTCTCGAATGGCAGACCCGCGAAAATAAACCAACGCGTCGCGTCGCTTCGCGTCGCGTCGGGTGGTGCGGTTAAACGTTATCGGACGTTATAAACCCTGAAAATGAGTCGAACGTATCAGCGTTTACGCGACTTAATACTATCTTTTACTATTAATCTCGCGTCGCGTAATTCATTCGTGCACAGCCGGCTCGTTCTTTTATCAATTAAATCTGCTATGCTCATCGGACCGGGATGATTTCTTGTTTTTCTTTTTGTTTCTTTTTTTTTTTTTTTTTCGTTTTCGTTCTTTTTCCTCGGTTTTTCGGTGCGCGGCTCTGCCCTCGTGTTCGCAGAGATGGATTCGAAGGATACGCGTACGAATGGTTTACGAGGCCGGACTTTACGTAGATAAATCGATTGAAAACGCATGATCTATGGGCCCGCGTTATTCCGCGTGCTTATTCCAATCATTTGTTCAATTATCGATGATAGATCTTCACGCGTCGCATTGTAAATTACGGCCGCGTTATAGCAACACGATCAAACGATATTTTTACCGATGTTAATTAATTTTGATAGCGACGAATCGCCGGCCCCTTTAGATTCCCGATAAACGATGTTATTTTTCAGACGCGAACCGTCTCCTCGTCGTGTTATTATACTATTATATGTACCTGCGTATTTCGAACGTGTCAATTGCTATTGATTGTAAACGTATTCTAACATAAGAGACTCTAAAGGAACCGTTAATTGTTAGATAAAAATCCAAAAAAGTTTCCCTCTCTCTCTCTCTCGTTCTTTCATATTTCAGGAAAAAAATAATTGCGGCATGTCACTTTGCTCGACAATTTTATAATCGAAAACTACGTAGAAAATAAAAAATTTCTGCGAGAAAGAAGAAATAGATAAAAATTAATTTCCACCCTTAACAATCATGATACATTAACACTAAACACTGCCGGTCAAATGACCGGTTTTATATTTTTCATTTTACAATTATTATTGAAATTATAAAGTTGCTTACATGGAAATTGATTTCATAAAATCCAAGCACATATTGTGTTAAAAATTGCACACAATCTACATAAATAGAGCCTTGTCATTTTGTAAATCTGAATCATAGTGCTCGGTAGGTTTAGGGTTAACCCTTAGCGGTCGGAGCTATTTTAAATCAAAAACGAAAGATTTTTCCATTCCAGAATATTTTCTTTCTATACAATTTTTTTTTCATTTTTTGCATATGAAACTGTCTATCAACAATATGTTTAAAAATGGCATAGCAATTTTCAGTGGCGCCTCAGAGTCGCCATCCGAGTGCTAAGGGTTAAAAATAGTGAAATCTTCAATTCGTCATGTTTGCACTGTTCTATATTTTACCTACTAATTTTTCTTACGAATCCACAAAATGCGCAATCTACTTACAACGAACACGAAATAAATAACGGTCGAGGAAAATAAAAGTTTATTCTGATTCTTTTCGATCGTCTCTCGGTCGCCGAAGGAACTAGGCGTTTGTGGTATCGAAAACACGCGAGCTTCTCGCGAAGCAGGAAAGGATCGGAGAAAGAGTTCTAAGCGTAGGAAAAGATTCGAGACGGGTCGTAGAAAAGTGTTAGAAAAAAGAAGCGACGACGAGACGGGGGAAAAAATAGCAAACCGAAACACGCCTATGAAGACGACGCGACGCGACGCGACGCGCGGTGGAAGAAGGGACGTTGAATGAATGCGAAGGAGAAAAGGAGCATCGCGAGAGGGCGCAGACGAAAGAGAAAGCGAGGGAAATAAGAGGACGGTGAATGAAACGAAGAGGGACACCGCGTTTATACCTCAAATCAACCGCATCCGTGGTTGTGTAATTACGATTGCTATCTACGAACTAGCCGGCGACTATCCGGTAGCGTGAGAAGACGATCCTCCCGGGATTCATTCTGCGAACTGGTTCCTGCGGTTCGTTCCTTTTTCACTCTCGTAGAGCCTGATACAATCCTAGAGGCCATGGATTATCCTGAAAGGAAGTAGGCGTACCGTTCCTCTCTTGTATCGCTCGATCCTCCCCCCCCCCCTCCCTCCTTCTGTTTTTTTTTTTTTACTCGTGTCTTTCCTGGATTTTGTTTATGCGCGAACGCGACGTCGCGGTTTTATTCCTCCTTTCAAGCTTCCATCTGCTTGCTCAATCGTCGAAGCGATACGTTCGATTCCTATGCTAACCCGCGGGAAAAATTCAATCGGAACTCCTGGGGGAACTCTTGATGCATTAACCACTTTCGATCTGAGCCTTTTTTGTTCGCATCTTCTCCCATTTTCTTTCAGAAATCGATACTATTCGGCTTGGGGGTGAGTGTACATCGAATTATATACAGGGTATTTCACCTAACTTGACCACCTTAAATATATCGCTTATTTTGTACGATAGAAAAAATGTCAAAGGGAGAAAATATACTGTTCGAAGGCGCCAATACGGTGATAGACCGAATTTTTTTCTCAAGGTCATTTTTTTCGAGATTTCAATGTGATCGTATTTTTTAAAAATGGGACTACATATTTTCACTACAACAGTCGTACAGCTTATAAAAAAACGAATCCAACGAGGTGCAATATGTTGACCTTCGCGTGACCTTTAGCGAGGAAATTATGAAATGTTTGTTAGTAACTTCAGTACCCGTTCGGGGACGGTAAATGAAGGAATTTCAATTTCATTGAAACAGTGTACCATGCAATTGTCCCTGGTGCTTGTAAACAGACATTCGTATTCTCCTTTCATCGGTTGAAGTATGTTTACAAGCGTTATTATCAAAGCGACAATCTTAGCAGAAGATTATCGCTTTACAATCGGTATCGGCACAACAAGCTACGGTATCGGTATCAGTGCAATAAGCTTATCCATCGTGTACACATACACTACGCTTTGATACTTTTTTCTATCATACAAAATAAGCGATATACATATATAAGGTGGTCAAGTTAGGTGAAATACCCTGTATAGTGCAGATGAAAACCTAAAGCATAAATAATTATAAATATTTCACTTCTTATCAAAAAAGAAATCAAAAATACTGATGTATTATTTTTATATTTTGCAGAAAAACTCGAAGCTAATAACTGTAACAGTAAACTAAATCGTAGTGGAACAGGTTGAAGAATAATAATTATATCATTTTCATAGCACCTCTTCCTCGGTGCATCGTTCGCACAGGGTTGCGATCGAGTAATCTGAACGCGGAGCGACCATAAAGATCGTGGTTGTTCCCCATCGGTAAAGTGCAACCAGCCTGGACACCAGGACCGAACAAATCGTTGCCAATCGAACAGAACGAGAGCGACCGCGAGAGAGCACGAAACAGAAATAATAAAGAGCGCGCGCGGCCAGGAGTACCCCCTGGGCTGTCTGCGCCGCGCCGGCAGGCAAGGATTATATTCGTGGCAGGATATCGCCCTTCCTGATCTCTGATTGCTTTTAGTTTGGTTTTAGTGTACGGTCGGTTCTGGCGCGCTCATCGAGTGTACTTCTACCGTCAGGGAGAGTGCGAGAGCACCCTGTGCCGTGGCCGTAGACTAATGATTCCGTCTGAGTGGGAAATTGACCACTAGGGCGCTGAAAACCTTCGGCCAGCCTTCTGGCCGAACGAGAGAACGAGAAGGAAGAGGGGTCCATTGTCCCCCGGGGCTCGGGCGGACCTTAGTGGCTTTCAGTTTTTGAACAGCGCTTTACGTGGAAACCTCGAGAAAGCATCTTCCGGCCAGCCGATCGGCCCGCAGACACTAATCCGTCGAAACGCGCACTTTTCTTGCCATCGCCCGAACATTCGTCCCCCCTCCCCCATGTTCTTCGTCACTTATTCTACGAGTTATGGTCGTTGCTCGTTAGGGTCGTCCTTATTTTCGCGACTTTCGAATTTTTGTCTTAGCCCCGGTTAATTTTGACGCGGGCTGTTTTCCAACGTGGATAATGGTGGAAAAGAATACGTGTCAAATATTTTTCTGAAAATACTAATGTGATACAAACAGATTATACATTTATTAACTGTAACAGAATTCGTTCTACGAGTTATGGTCGTTGCTCGTTAAGGTCGTCCTTATTTTCGCGACTTTCGAATTTTTGTCTTACCCCCGGTAAATTTTGACGCGGGCTGTTTTCCAACGTGGATTGATGGTGGAAAAGAATACGTGTCAAATATTTTTCTGAAAATACTAAGTTGATACAAATAGATTATACATTTATTAATTGTAACAGAATTCGTTCTACGAGTTATGGTCGTTGCTCGTTAGGGTCGTCCTTATTTTTGCGATTTTCGAATTTTTGTCTTACCCCCGGTAAATTTTGAAGCGGGCTGTTTTCCAACGTGGATGATGGTGGAAAAGAATACGTGTCAAATGTTTTTCCGAAAATACTAATTTCATACAAATAGATTATACATTTATTAATTGTAACAGAATTATAATTAAATTTCAAATTTTGTTAAAAATGTCCCTTCTAATGTGTCTGTCCAAAACTAGATTCTTCTACTTAATGGCTGCGCTCTCGTGATACAGGTATCGCTTACCTTAACAGTGAGTTCATTATAGATAGTTCAACGTAATTAAGACCACACTGTAATTGCTTATCCTCTTACAACAATTCGGTACGAATTCAATATACATTTACAGCAGTTACAGTTGCTCGTGCATGCTGAGGAAACATGTACGTACGACACACAATAATCCATAAACTACAATTAATTCGAGATCGCTTTCTCCAGCTCTAACTCGTTAAAATCGCTGTCAGTTTGTTTATCAGCCAGAAAGCGTCGATCTACGCCAAAAATCCACGACCATTACTATAAAATAAATCATTCGATCAATATATTGCCTCGCACACCGAGCGATTTCTATTTTCCACGGAACAACCAGGTGCCCCCGGTGACTTATGGTACTCATGGGTGTGTACTTAGGCGAGTTACACGGACAACTTACGCGTCTCGGAAGCGGTTCGGACCCCGGGACCTGTGTAAATCGGTGCCGGCGCGGGGTTCACCGGTGAAAATCATATTTATTGTGACAACGTTTGCATTGTTATCGAAAAGGCCATTCATTACGCGCGCGCCGTGGCCCGTGATTAATGGCCGGCGTGAAGATAAAATGTAGGTAATTGGGGTCCTAAGTTCAGCGCACGCCGCGGTGATGAATAGTAGAATTCACCGTAATTTATAGTCAGCTAACACCGTATCCGCACAATAACCACGACCGTGAAATAATGGGCGAAGATCTAGCCATGGCGGATGCACGATGATCCCCGCGAAAAATCGGGGGCTGCCCGGCTCCGGTTATTTTAAATACAGATTGGCCTTCGTAACAAATGACGGCCGGCTTGCTGCGTGGAACATAAACATGTCGTAAATCACGGGCCGAGTCGTGAGCTAAGTGTTATTTGCCCTTTCCGCGACGAACCAATCGGACGGCAATTGTAAAATTTTCGATCCTCTCGCGGGGGATTTACCCTCTTCATATCTCTCTCTCTCTCTCTCTCTCTCTCTCTCTCTCTCTCTCTCTCTCTCTCTCTCTCTCCCCCTCTCTCTCTCTCTTTCTTTTCTATTGTTATTACGTTCGATGTAATAGGCTGTAACGGAGAGCATAATCCGATTCTAATTGTATACCACGGTACAGTGGATTCTAATAGTTGGGGATTTTTCTCAAGTGATTCATACTGTAGCCGCCCAGGTGGTTCGGAACCCACCTTAATAAACTGTAGATCCTATAGCTATAAGTTAGTTATAAGCAGACTGCGGATCTTTATGCATTTGTGAAGAAATTGGTTGGGTGAAAAATGAAACAGCAAAAAATTTTTTAAATTCTAGAATATTGTAATGTTGTTTTTAATTGTAACTAAGTCATTAAGGGATGAAATCAATTTTAATGTTATTCCTGCTTCCCACAATCAATGCGAAACATTTTTATTTTGCATAAAGATCCGCAGTCTAGTTATAAGGTTATAGTTATAAGTTATAGTTATAAGCTATAGTTATAAGCTATATATAAGTCGTCGCTAATGACCAAAGTAGTCGATGCGACGTAAAAACACAATATAACTAACTCTAATAGTTGGGTGCAACCAGACGCCATATTTTATTCCGCTATTCTTTTCGTTTATTCGATGTCGGTGAATTGCTGTCGAAAATTATTGCACTCGTATTTGGCGACTACTACTTCTCACGTAGTTTAGATCTGTTACATACGATACAGTTCATTAACACTTGACTGCCACGCCAGTCATATGTGGATGACAGAATTTTTCGTGTAAAGTTAAATATTAATTTTACTTATAATATCGTCGGTTGAATTGAATTTGACCAGGAATCGTGGGTTCTAAAAGGATTCGAGAATTAATCAGAAACTTTAACTGAACCTAATGTTAAATTGGATGATGTCCGAGTGATTCTGAGAAAAGTCTCTTCTGCGACATCAGCTTCAGCAATTGCAGTTTGCGGGACACCCGGTATAATAGGTACGCCAGATGGTAGATAGCTAGATGTAATGAATGAACGAACGATTGAATGAATCCTTGTGGTAAGAGAGACCGTAATTTTACGTCGTTGATTGTATTATAGTTTTATTGGTTACCGCGGTGCTTGAATAGTCCGCGGATTTTTCAACATTAACAATTTGTTAGATCGTTGAGTTGTTGAGATTAAAAAGTGATTCGATCAGATAAGATTGACCAAAGTATAATTGTCTAATTCAGTGTTTGCCAACCTTTTTTGTGCCATGCCCCACCTAAGCCTTTCTAAAATTCTTATGCCCCCTATACATACATAATTTTTAATATTCAAACATTGAATTGTTCACTGAAGAAACTTACATGATAGGTTAAACTCTGGACGAGTCCATTTTCGAATTGTCTCCCTTAACAATCAAATTGCCCCCCCCCCCCAACCCCATGTAGGGGTGGGCCCCATGCCACACTGGTCCACGCGCTCGATCTAACTGTTCATTACTATTTTAGCACTATTTGAAAGTTTAAAGGTATAATAGTATAGGTCGTTGGATTCGTTTTGATATCAGCTACAATATTATGAAGTGAAAAATACATATTGACTTTTAAAAATTCAAGGTGACTTTAATTATTTATGCATTAAAAATTTATTTTTTAATTTTTTGCATTGAAATTTGTAGACTGCTGAATGTTGATTAAGTTTTGTTTAAAACATTTTTTTCTCAGATTATCGAAAGTGTCTGATAAATCAGATTCAAGTTTTAAATAAACACAATAATCAATCATTTTTGAAGTAATGGATTTTATAAACATAATTAAAGATATTTTATTTAAAACTGTGCAAAAAAACATAATATTAATTATAAAAAACAAAAATATAATTTTTATAAACAAAAATAACAATTGACATTACATCACATTGACAAATCATTATTGTTAACATCTTTCAACATTAATTGTCCAACTTCATCATCAAAATTGCGTTTATTTCTTAAATTTAAAAGAATCGAATAAAATTGCCGCGCCAGAGGTTCGGCCGCAGTTCAGGCGACACATATGCTTTAAACAATAATAACTTGTGTAACTGGACCGAATTGGATGTGATTCTTGCATGATTTCATAGAGAAAAGTACGCTGAAAATAATGCACATTGATACAATGGGGGACAATGTGGGACTTGAAAGATATCCTTTACCAAAGATAGAAAACTTTGAAGATTCTCTTTAGTTTATTGAGCATTGTTATTTCAATAAATTATAAATATTAAATCTTAGTACACAATATATACCCTAAATATAGACAAATACTATTCGTTTGAAACAAAAATGGACACATAATATTAAGTAGATTCCCCAGGGTATCGATAAGAAAAGAGGTAATTTTTTCGGTGACAAATAGGATTCATAAAATGTTGATTTTTAAATGCTCGTTCAAATCACAATTTTTAATAAATCTCATTAATTTCATCGTTTTCGAATGTCACGGACATTTAGGAAGTAATATACATTCAATAAACATCGATTTGGACAAGTTGCTTTTTTACCAAATGAACAGCTAGATCGAGCGCGTGGACCAGTGTGCCACGTTGGGAAACTCTGGTCCAGTCCATTGCAGATCCAAGCGTATATGCACAAGTGATATCGGCGCTACAGGTTCGATCAAAGATACAAAATTAGCAATTTTGCAGAATTATAATTTCAACGTTTCGGTTCGATTTTGAACTGACAAGTACCATTTCCTTTACACTCTTATTTCTGTGTTTTTTCACAATTAGCAAGTATATATGTATATTACTTCTTGTATAAACCATAAAATTTGTGTCAATGAATAACAGTGTCTATTAAATTTCACAGACGCGGACTTTTCTTGATGATGGTTCAAAACCGAACCGAAACGTTGAAATTATAATTCTGCAAAATTGCTAATTTTGTATCTTTGATCGAACCTGTAGCGCCGATATCACTTGTGCATATACAACAATTTACGATCGTTAAAACTCAAAATTAAGATCCAAGCGTGTCTCGGAAATCGAACGATGAAATGATGAATAATCCACAAATGGTCGAATTAAAATTATAAACCAAAAAGTATCGTTAATGGAACCAGTTTAGAGAAGCTTACTGTGGCGAGAAAACATAATTAACCCCTAGCACTATAATACCGAGTCGGACTCGTGACGAAAATTTCGAAGATAGTCTACTAAATATTCATGCTACTAATTTCCTTTAAACTTTAAATTGAAACAAAATTATATTTTCTTGTTGTTGAAACCATTGGAGACGGCATAGGTATAAATTATTATACATACAAACTTCTTTTTTTCTAAGAAATAGTTCTAATCACTGCAACCGTAAAATGAATCGTAGCGCAAGGGGTTAAAAAACACACAGCAGAAGTTGTTAACTAATCAGCGGCTGGAGTAAGGGACACTTCGGCAGCCGGGTAATAAGCCGGAATTATGCAGACGGAACAGAGTCAGTCCGTGGCATTAGCCTGGCCCGGCACCTCATCACCGCTAACTTCTTTTCGCGGATCCATCGATCTACCAGGAGTCTGGTTTGTCGACTACGGGGCGACTATGTCCTCGGACACAGCCTCTGGAAGGATCCTACGTATGCGCATCGTTAGAGCCGGGCTGTCAAGTTGCGCAGGTGGCCACGGCGGACGTGGATAGATGGGCTACGGCGTGGGCAGCAGCGACCATAGCCCCTGGAGGCGGTCTCTCCGTTCCACGGTCTCTCAGTCTCGGGTCTCCTCGTTCCCGATCCTCTTTGCTACGTCCTCTTCTCCACCGGCTGGGCTCCTCCGGTCTCCGACTACCACGTTGGCCGCCTTCTTCTATTCCGGCGAACTCGAAAAGGCCATTCCACCGAGTGTGCGAGTCCGAGCCCCGGAAGACTCACTCCCGGCACACGTCAGTCACTTGGGCCACTAGCGTCTCCTAGCTCGCTTGCATTGCCTTGCATTGCCTTGCCTGCTTGCTTGCATTGCCTTGCCTGCTTGCTTGCTTGCTTGCTTGCTTGCTTGCATACTCGGCCCCTACTCTCATCTTGGCTAACTCGCGCGCCGCTGTGCACTCGAATCACCTACACGAACACCGACCGGATACACTGACAGTCAATCCCTATGCTACACGGTAGTTAGCCGCCGCGAAATTTCCGTGTTATGGGAAACCAGTGTTGGACATAATATTGTCCCTAAACCGATATTCGTTGGACTGACTCCTAGCTTCGGCTAGCCTCGTTAAGCTGATCCTTAGGCTCTGGAATAATTAAAACCTTAGCACTCGAGTGGTGACTCTGAGGCACCATTAAACATTGCTGTACCATTATTTAAAATATTGTTTGCATTATTAAATATGTTGGTATATAATCGATTAGTAAACATTTAAGTATTGCATGAGGTATTATATCAATTTCATATCCATGAAAAAAATCACATAGAATAGAATTATTCTAGGTCGGAAGAAATGTTTAATTTTTCTAGTTAAAAATTCTAGTTAATATGCAACGTCCACGAAATGTTCATAGTTTGAAAGTTCAGAAAAATCCTCGATAGGGTTCATCGTTGGAGGGTATGATGGTACAGTAATCTGTGGTTTCAGAGGCTTGATGATGATGAAGCTTGAAAATCTACTGAAAGTAACCGTAAAATCGAATAAAATCACGTGAAAATGGCATTGTTATTTTGAGTCACCCACGAGACGATATTTGATTTTCAAACGGTGAATTAGGTCGGTGCAAGGGTGAGTTTCGGTTGCAAAACCCGTAATAACAGTGACGCGAATAAAACTGATAATACATCTAGCGCGAGCCACCCCCTGCACACTTATCAAAAATTCTGCCCGAAGAACGAAATGTTTACGAACCGTCTTGACGATAATAATACATAAGTACTTTATATCGCGGCTGGTATGAAAAAAAAGCGGGCGGTTCGACCGGGTAACAATCTAATATTCCATTGTCTGGGCTCGGGGCTCTGTCGCCGGGATTCCGTGCGACGCGACGCGACGACGCGACTCGGCGCGCCACTAAAAAGCCGATCCTTCGAAAAGCCGCGGGGCTAATTAAGCCGGGCCACGTACGCGACGCAACGATCAGCCGCGACGGCGACGAGTCAAGAAGATTAACGGAGGAGAGAGCCCTGGTCTCTCTCTCTCTCTCTCTGTCCCTCTTTCGTTTTTTCTTTCCTTCGCTCTCCTCTCTTTCAGTCGGTGCGCGCGAGTATTTCCACCCCCTCTTTACTCCTGGTCCCGTGACAAAAGAGGGGTGGCTGACAAACAGACAAACCGAACGAGGCGGGCGAGAGAGCATAGAGGCAAGGAAGTGCATCTCGCCAGACGAGCACGCAGCCAAGCCCAGGACATATATCGAGAGAACATCGGTGGGAGAAACCGGGGTTAGGGGTGGCGGGGGGATGAACGGGGGGTCCCACCCGCGCTTGAAACAGGGTGGAAACAATGAAGATTTGAAGGGTTGACTCGGGCGGGGGGATCAAAGGTTGAACGAAGGGGTGCACGATTTCAACAGCCCCACTGAGTGGCTATTAGGCACCCCCAAGCCAAGCAAGAGCAATTTGCTATAATCATTACCATTCAGGATCTCCGAGCCGGAGAGGGTCCGTTTCTCCGTGCGTCTCCTGCCCTCCTTGACGAAGAAACCCGTGGCTTATAACGCTGCTGCCATGCCGTCCTCAATGCAGAGTAATATCTGGCCAGCAATGCACGCCGAGCCCTCTCTCTCTCTCTCTCTCTCTCTCGCTCTCTCTCTCTTTCGTTTTCTAGCCGCGTTTGTTGCCCTGCGAAACTACGTCATCTTACGATACGGAGTTCCCTTTCGCCGAGATTTTTCATCTCTCGGTCACAGTTTTTCCTCGTTCCATTGAAATTGAATGGCCCCCGCGTCGTCGGACGAGAGTCTTCCATTCTATTTTTCGTTGCACGAGGCTCCACCGAAATGTTCGCTTCGTTTTCGACTGATACGCGAAATGCGAAATCTTTAGTGTTTCTTTAGATAAGCTGAACAAGCGATGTTGATATAAGAACTTTTGTGAGCTTCGGTTTAATGGGGGCCATTTTGAAAATTAGTGTCCACTGCGATTATATTTCTTAAATAAATTTGCCTGTGCTAATAAAAAACCTTACAGTGCTTGAAGCATTAAAATGACGTGTACATAATTTATAATATGCACTATATGTATGTACAATATTGTACAAGCAGCAACTTTGACAATTTAAACAAGCAGTAAATTATCCACGTACGATTCAACCTGTATAAAAGCCAAATAATGGGACAATATTTTTGTGTTTCATTTTCGAAAAACAGAGAAGAAATCTGCATTGCTTATGTCTAGACTGCGGATTTGACGGATTCGTGACAAAAATTAGTAGACGAACGACCGCTTTTATATTTTAATATTACTACAGTCTAATTACTACATTACTGCATTCTTTAATATTACTATATTCGGCATATGAAAATGATTAAAAGAAGAATAAATTTTACGATCGGCCCGAACATTTAGCTAAGGGTAGCGATGCTTAGGCTAACCGGAGCTGGAAGCATGTCTCACCTCGAGCGAAATCGCTGTGAAGTCTTCCTAGAACAGTGTCCCCCATAAATTCTGGCGCGGAGTGGAACTTCGGATCGGGATCGCGTTCACGGGAAGAAAATGAAAGGGAAAGGGAAAAGAAAGGAAGGCAAAAGGAAGCGTGAGAAAGCGAGAGGAGGCGCAGATAAAGAGAGGGTGGCGGTGTAGGTATAGTAAAAGAGTCGAAGAGGAGAAGCGTGTGGCAAGAAGGTGGGGGAGGGGGAGGAGGAGGAGGAGGAGGATGCATGAATGTGCTAGCAAGAACAATTGATGAAAAACGGTGCGAGAGTGGTTGGGTTTCTTGGAAAGTTTCTCCGCGAGAGGCACGCTGCAGAATGAAGGGAGGCAGGTGCATCGCGGGTGCAGCTGGAGGCTGCATGCACCGTCGTTGTAAGATACTCTGACGTCCTCTTCTCCTCTTCTTGTGTGCGTCGCCTCGCCTTGCCTCGCCAACAGCGCCTCCCCTCGTCCCTCACCTTGATCCCTAGCCCACAGGTTCCATCAGGGGCAAACCGCTGAGACAAAGCAGGTCCAGGAAAATATCAAGCAGGAGCACGGCAGGAGGAGAATTTCCAACCGAGATCGCCCTGCACTGAAAATCTCTCCTCCGTTTTCGAGAATCTCAACTCGGGAATTTCAGCGAACGAGAGTCGTTTTCCACCGACAGGAACTGGTTCCTTCGGCTTCTATCTTCTTCAGAGGAGACGGCTGTCCTCTATACGAAGCTAGTCGCGGTGAATGAGTTTGAGAAGAATGAGCATTTTCGAGATCGTAGGATTCTGGAATATAGATAGAACTTTTTAGGATTTAAGGGATTCGAAGGGGGACTTCGTTGGAAAGCTGCAGACATGCTTCTCATTGATGTACAGCCAGAGACAAGATATGTGGTTGATTTTAATCAAAAGATTGGCGACGTTTGCGTACATTCTCATTCGACGATTTGGGCAAGCAGCACAAAATAAATGGTTTCGCTGGATTAGGTAAACGAAGAAGTTGGTACGTATCTTTATCAAATCTTTTCGTTCGTTCGGATTGAAAGAAACAGTCGTGTTTCGTAAGAAACTAGAATTTCATATTTCGACAAACGTAATATACAATTTTATAAACAACAATTAATTAATGTTCCGGAAAAAGTGACAGCACTTCCCGGATACCAAGAGGTCTGTAGGATTTCCGAAGTCGATTTTGGCAGTGCGCTTAAGGGTGGCGCGGTGTTCCTTTTTCGGAAACCGAGACGCGGTCCAGAAAAGGAAGTTGAGGAAGAAAGTCGAGGCGGTTCGGGAGCGGGGAGGAGCGGAGAGGATCGGAGAGGAGATCCGGTCGATTGAAATTCGACGGTGGCCGAGAGGATTGGAGCGAAATCGGTGATTCGCGAGTAGCGTGGCGAGGCGAGGCAAGGTGAGGCGAGGCAAGGCGAGGCAAGGCTGCCATCGCGTAGAGAACACGCAAGAGAGGCCAGGCCGACCTGGCCGGAGTGCTCTTAGGGGAAGCAATCAAGGCTGGCCGGCTACCTGCCGCAGCCACGGTTACAAAACACAGCCGAGAGTCCCGGGGACGTTTATCGCCGCCCTAAAGGTGAATTCACTTGGTGACGTCGCGCGACCGGACTCCGTGAGATCTCCGAGAGTCTAGACTGCTGGCAGACGTGGCAAAACAACGATATACAACACAGTCAGGCCCCGGTTGCTCCCCGCCCGTTGCCGTGATTGGCTGCCTTTACACGAACGACCGGATACCTTGCTACCAGCGGACTCATCGTTCGCGAAACTGGGAGGATATGCCAGGGGGTCGGGATACTCTTTATTATCGTATCACCAGGAACCCGGGGATCCGTGATAACAGCCGGGAATCGATTACGCAATCGTGGTTGAATGATGTATTATACTTTCCTGCCGGACGTTCACCTAACCGGCTGCCGGGCATCTATAGCGACGATTCTTGTTGACTCGGTGCCGGCTGGCGCACTATGCTTGCTGGGATCTTTTTGGGCTCTTTCTTTCATCCTTACGATTGTTTAAATACATTGGTGAAAAATGTATTGAGGTAATTCTTTGCAACAACGATACCTCGCCATTTTCACGAGATCTAAATACAATTGTGAGTCATAAAAATAATCATATCGAAAGTAACATTCGTAAAGAAAGACGAAAGAAGAGCGAATAAAAATGAAATTCTCGAGGTTGCTGGAACGCTGTCCAATAGTTGATGGTTATCCGATCGGATGGCTACCTTTGGTTTCGGCAGTTTCGGGAGGTTTCCGATGGTAATGACCATAACAGAAAACACCGCGGTTAGGCGGTACGGTCCCAATATTCCGGGCCCTCGTTGATGTAAATGGCCGCGAAGTGAAATGAATAGCAAGTGGATACTCGTGCATCGCGGGGTTAGATCGTATCGTCGTCCGGTAGATACGGCGTGTAATGCAAATAAACGTGCAGTAAAGTTTCTCCAGGAATGCCCTTGACTTACATCAGATGGGGGCTCCGGGGATGAGTTCACAGGGCCAAACGGAAAGGGGAAGGATGGGCAGCATTGATTTTAAGCTAACGTGACATTGGATCTGATACGTGAAATTACGAAGGCTCGTCCACATGCATAATGCATACACCACACAAACAGGAGAGGAAAGAAGAACAACAGGGACGACGACGCGGGGCGAAAGTACGCGAAGAAGAAGTAGAAGAATATGAAGATGGAGCAAGAAGTCGAAAAGAGATGAAGAGAGAGAGAAGAAGAAGACAAAGAAGAGGAACAAACAGGGGGGGAACCGAGGAAGAAAAGGGGAAAGAAATGGCAGCGACGGCCTAAGCTATTGCCGTATTACACCATTTAAAGCTTGTCTTCCCTCTTCACGGAACTTCGGCGTCGCTTTCTTCTTCTTCTTCTTCTTCTTCGTCTTCTCGTTCATCGAATTTATGGTACGACGGATCACTGGTTCTCTACTTTGCACAGCCATGGAAATGTTCGCCGCTGCACGTTCCCGATAGCTCTTTCTCTTTCGTACTCTTCTTATTCTTTCTCTTGCGCGCGACCACGGTAACATGTAAATAAGGGACAGAGCCCGTAGCAAAGATCAACGTGCAGAACGAGCACGCCCTAACAAGTACGTACCGAGAGAATTGTTTAAGATCCTGGCGAAATATTAAATGTCAATCCTCCAGCGGAACATTCAAGAGAGAAAATACCGGAGAGTTGGCCTCGTGTTCCGCCGAGGAGTCCGACAACCGAAATTTAAATGTCGCGAGCACAGGTTCCTGGTTGCTCTTTATTTATGCTAATTTCGAGCCATATGCTCCGGCAAAAATTAATTCCGCGTTCTAAAATAATTGCTACATTTTTTATGCAAATATTCAAGTCCGTTCCAGCGCCGATTTCATTTTGTAATTTGTTGCGGCGCGTAAATTTTCAGTACGTAAATTAACGAATAATTTTAAATATTTGAATGCGCGATATTCGAAGCTTGAAAAAGTGTTGCGTATGAAATTTGTAAAAATTTTGAAAAGTGAAATTCCGTTTCGAATGGTGCGCGTAGACTTTCCCAGAATGAAAGGTACCTCGCGGCGGACAAGATAATATTTACCAACCCCGCCTGTGTTATCTCTAATCTAAAAGAGACTGGCGACAGTGTCGATTGTCCAGAGTACAAACGCAGAAGAAGAAGACGACGACGACGACGACGACGACAACAACAACAATGAAATAGAACAATGGGCGGTGGAACGTAAACGTGGTTTCAGTTTTCCTCGGCACAATGGCCGCGCCGGGGGCCGTTAACGTTTACTAAAATAACGCACGTGCACACCACCGGTTGATTATTAACCGGTGCCGGCCGTTTAACTCTAATATCATATTCTTAACACGACGTGGAATATTGCGTCCCCTTCGCCAACGTGAAAAATTAAAACGGCATTCCGTGCCTTATAAAGAGTTTTGTTGTCTCGTTACGCGGGATGCACGAGAGAACGTGCATCGCGGATACTGTTGGTGCACGTGTGCAACGTAAATCTCGGAACCTTACTGATGTGACCGTGTGCGCAGAGAAAGAGGGGCACATCGTGCGGACATAAACTCAGGAATGGGAACAAACACCGTCGGACGGTGTTCCTTCGAGAAAGGCCTTGCTACGATCTGCAGCCCTTTCGAGACTATCGATAAGGAACGCTCGAACTTATTCGAGAGTCCAGCGAGCGCACACCGTTCCCTGCAACTCGACCGGACATACCGAACCGACATCGTTCTTTGCCGAAAAAATTTACTTAAATTCACCTCCAAATTGATCTCCATATATTCGAGACACGATGAAATTTAATAGACACTATTTTATTCATAAAATTCTTTATGAATATTATCACTATTTTATTACGCGAAAAGAACAAATATGTATTTATTTATTTATTTATTCATTTATTGCTTTAAACCAGGTTTGGTTTATTAACGTAGTATATAATATCTTAATGCGCCACTTAACTTAGACTAGATTGTAGCTTTGGATTTTCAGCCATTTTTACCGTAATATGTGCTCAAAAAAATAAATCTATCGATCAATTCTTCACGAATGTGAATCTAGTGTTAATTAGATCATGTGGAACTGTGGAACACAAAATTGTGAACGTATTAGAAAAACTTGGAATAATATTATTGGCGCGATGGTTCGATCAAATTCTACCCTATATATAGCTAATTTGTTGTAAACTTAAACGTTTCGATTCGGATTTGATTCTGTGCGTCATAAGACCACGTTTTCTATAGAATTGGTTTCTATTCGAGGAAAAGAAAGGTGGTGTTTCGTCCTGGACCCGCTAGAGGACTCATCAGTAAGGCTATCTAGCGGGCCAATCGCGCCAATAATATTATTCCAAGTTTATTAAACATTGACGATCAACAAAAATAAAGAAAATTAAAGTATTAGAAACACTTGGGAATACGTTATATTATTTTCAACCTATAAAAGAATCTATTAGACTGCAGATTTTGTGTCATAAAAGTGAGTAGGTGCAATTGAAAACAGTGAAAACATTAGAAGAATGTGAGAACTAATGTGTGTAATGTGTGTAATGTATGTATAAAATTGTAGAATGTCCCGGCGAAGTTTCCACGGAACTCTGTCAGACACCCTGTATACTTAGGCTAGTAGACGACAGCGAGTTCTCTGTACACGGAATTGTCGGCGAATAATCGGCAAATCGGTGCTGAGACTCGTGAGTAGCCCGGGGCGAGCATTATGCTACCGTGCCGGCAACAGCGTTGTGTAATTACATGGTCCCCGAGGGGACTGCGGCTAGCCATATGCGAATAACGTTTGAGCCCGAGACCGAATCGAATAACTATATTCGACACTTCGCCGCATTTCTTTTTTTCTCTCTCCTCTTCTTTTTGCATCCTTCCTCTTCCTCGTCGGAGCCGAAGCGAGAAACGAGCTGAATCATAGCCCCGCGAAACAGCTCTTTTCCCGTTCGCCGAGCGGAACTGGGAAATGTCCAATTAAATCGCCGAGTCGCCGGTGTCGGTTTCTGTTTTGCATTTCTCTGCTTCCCACTTTTTAATACCTTGCCGAAAATTCGAAACTCGAAGCGCCGAACGGTATTTTCCGAGTTTCGCCTATTTCGATCGCCATAAGCAGACTCCGAATTTTATGCATTTATGACAAAATTAAGTTGGTGCAATTTCAAACAGTGAAGGGATTAAACGATTTTTTAAGAGTATTTATTATTCTCACCACGATAAAATTATTAGTGAAAAATATAAATTCATATTTAGCTCCGGTGTCTTGCAATTTATGCAAGCACTTTTTATTTTGCAAAAAGATCCGGAGACCAGCCATAAGCGACCAATCTTATTATTAGCAATTCTTAGCTACTCGATAACGAAGTGTTCACTGTATCGTGTATAATCTAGTGAATTTTTATTATCCGATATATTGGTATTCAATGGTCTTAATTTTATGAGTCTAGTACGGATTTTTAAGTAAAATAAAAATTTCAATAAGTAGTCTTTCTTTAATAATTTTAAGAAGTTGAAAAACAAATTAACCCTCCGTCTGAAACCTGGGTATTCCAGAATTTTTTAGATATTTAAAAAATGTAAAACAGGAAAAAATTAAGGAAAGGAATATGATCTTTTGATTTCCACCAAATTGTTATCTCACAATGCCTCTGTTGTAATGAAAAAAATCTCGCGCAACGTTATAAAAAGAGCACGGAGAGTAAGCGCAATCAGAGAAGTAGTCTTTCTTTAATAATTTTAAGAAGTTGATAAACAAATTAACCCTCCGTCTGAAACCTGGGTATTCCAGAATTTTTTAGATATTTAAAAAATGTAAAACAGGAAAAAAATTATGGAAAGGAGTATGATCTTTTGGTTTGCACCAATTGTTATCTCACAATGCCTCTGTTGCAGTGAAAAAAATTTCCCGCAACGTTGTAAAAAAGCACGGAGGGTAAGAGACGTTGATGCAGTGCAAAAAACCGCACACGTAGAAACTGAGTCTTAATAACGATAGCGGTGATAGTGTTCGAAAGGATAGAAGCAGGAAACAATAACTGGCAGATACCAATTTCCCTTCCATGCTCACGCAATTTCGCTGCAGTCAATTACAGAGCCGCAGAAAGATTTTGCAACATTGTAATAACGGGGGAAAAATGACGAGGTTCTCGGGATTGGTAGCTGATGTTATCCCCGGGGCAGTTTTGCACAGTCTTGTTCAACCGCATTTGCTGATTGAAGGTGGAACGCCGTCCGACTTGCACAGCTTGGGAAACAATTTGAAAAATACAGTCGGAATTTTATACGGTTTTTTTGAGCTTCTCGAAAACTGAATGGTCCCGCCGGCGACGTGCTTTTATTAACCCTTTGAGTGTTACGTAGACGTCTCTACGGTAGATCCGCGCATAATAACGCAGAATCTACCCGGGGCGGTATACTTTTATTAACCCTTTGAACAGCTAGCAGCCAGTTCTACAAAGACCAGAGAACTGTCTGACAATTTGAAGGGTAAATGCATGGTTACAACGAAACGGATTGTTGGGTTGCTAGGAAACAAGTTGTTGCCCGTTACATGACCGTGTAATTTCCATCCACACGGCTCGAAACGGTGTCCGCCGCGATTCGTTTTAATTCCATGGAATCGACACTTTTCCTTTCTCCGTGATGCATTTAAACTCACATTCACTTTTGATTATCGGTGATTATGTAAATCACTGTCTTTTTTCCAAGCGCGCGGCAACCGTACGCGTTAAGAGACGCATCAGCTGTGGCTACGCTGTTGCTCGTCAACGACGTGTGGTTATCACAAACTAAAAGAGAAAAGAAAATAAAAGATAAACCGTAGCGTACTGTTTTATGACCGATCGTTTATCATTTTTATCGCGAGACGCGCGTGAATTTCGACGGTATCAAAGTTCAGGCATTCATTAGCATGGTTGTTGCTAACAACCTAAAAAAAAAAAAAAAACGAGCTGCAATTTGTCGGAGCGCGTAGTTAAGGGAACCCGATGATTCATAAACGTGGTAGGAGGAGGTTCAAAGCGGGACCGTTCGAAGAATCTAAGTCAGGCTCTCACGGTGTCGGCCCCGGAAGTGACGGGAGCGGTCGCGCGCGCGCACCGGAAGCAGCGGTCGCTAAGAACGCTCGGCTCGCCGGCCTCGCTCTGGTCTAGGCAACTTCCTAGACTTTATTGCTCTTGCACGAACTGGTACAGGACCGTATGCACGCTGCAGCTGCACCTTTACCTCTCCTCCGCCCCCGGTCCGCCCCTTAGGTGAGCCGTAGATGGTGAACGGCAACGGTGCACTCGCGGCGCGGCGGTGCAATTGCGGCCGATGCATTTCGATGCCCTTCGAATGTCTTTACCACGAGGGGAAAAGCTGAGGTATTTGCCGCGGATTCAATTCAACGATATCTCGTTTCAAGCCCCGCGTTACTGCCTCCGCTGTCGTTGCCGCTGCATTGCTGCATTGCTGCATTGCTGCACTTCTGTTGCACTGTCGTCGCTCCAACGATTGTTCGAACATGCGTGTGAAGTTTCTGAGCTCTTTGGTACGATCGACTAGGAAGTCCCGAGGGGTGTTACGCGCCGTTTTCTTCTCCGTTCACACAAACACGCCCCAACAGAGTACTGCATAGCTGCACTGCGAGCTTCTATTAGCGCATAAGCGATTCAATCCGATCTGCGATATTCTACCCAGCCGAGATCCGCTCGGATGGAAATCGAACGACTTCTTTGTGCTTCGACGGTATTGTTGGAAGTTTGTTATGCAAGATTACGAGGCTGTTCCGTTCCCGCGTTTTCTGGTAATTCTTACGGTTTCACGAAAAACCGTCTGCTCTTACAGCACGCGGTGAGAATGTTTAACCTTCGTTCTTGCCACATTCTGAGAAATGTTGTCAGGGCTCGCGTTTCTTACGTCCTCCTAAAAATATCAGAGCGAAATCCACTTGTAAGACTTAATAATATTCTCAAACTATCTCCAGTGTCTACAATTTTAATATCCTTTTTGAAAATGAAGACACAAATATCGATTGTTAGGGGATGTTTCCACCCTGAAGACTCAAAACAATACAAAGCCACCAAAAATATACCGAAAACGAATAAACAACCCGACGAGCCTAATCAACTGAATGGACAATTAAAATCACCACCTCCAGACATTATTTATTGTTCAACCATTTTATTGTTCCCCTCATAGATCGTTCTTAACGGAGTAATTGTGCATATATATGTATAATGTTTTTCGAGAGAAATAAAGTATCAATTTTCTTCGGAGGCGTGGACATAAAATGAGTTCGGAATCCGAATACGATCGTGCGGACCAAAGCGAAGAGATCACGCGACGACAACGGCTACGACGATTCTTGAAACGCAGCGAGCTCTCCTGGAAGCCTGATAAAAAAGACAGAGGCCCGCGGGAGTAAAAAACGAACGATCGGTATTTTTATGGGTCCAGAAGCTCAGTGGGTGTGCACCATGCCGTTCTGTTTATCGTTTCGTTGATCGTAACATTTAGGCTTCGCGCGAGATCTGCCGTCTTTTTTTTTATTTTTCCTCTCTCCTCTTTTCTGCCTTCTTTCTTTCGGTTTTGTCACGGGGGTTACCAACAGGTATTTTTGGACAATGCTCTGGCAGGGCTAATGTGTTCCACGGTGACTTCTACGAGAAGAGGACATTTTTATCGGGTAATCTTTTCTCGTCACTCCGCTGTCAACGACCGGCAAGCGACATTGTTAATAGGAGATCGTAAAAACGAAAAAAGCCTAACTTTCGCACAGTATCGCTTCGAAGTGTCGGGGGAAAGAGCTTTTTTCCTCGAATCTATGCTGTGAAAATTCCACGAAGATGTTGTTAATTTTTTGTATGTCCAATTACAGCCACATTGAATAAAACGAAATGTCATTCGTTTCTATCAGACGACTAGAATTAATTTAGACCAATCCAAGTCCGCGCACGTTAATTAATAACTACCCAGAATTTTCAATAAAATGTCTCGCAAAAAATTCTGTTACTATTCCGAATATGTGTAAACACGCGTGTAAAGTTTCAGCTTAAGAGGTCTGATCGTTCTCTGGAAATTAATTGGTAAATGTAGGAAGCGCGACGGCTAATGGCGATCTTTTTGCGAGGATCGGCTGCGCAAAAATCTGCCGGTGGGATCGAGATAAGAGACGTCGATGCTCTAAACGGGTATTCAGGATGGTGTCTGGGTCGCCTTATATGTTCACGTCTATCGGGGCCCCGAAAATCAATTTCACCTCGGCCCCGGCTTTCGGTCTAACCTTTCTTCTGCGGACGCCTAAATCGTCGTCCCGCCGCGCCGCGGTATCACGTTGCACGCCCGTTTCGTCGGTCTCGTTCCATCGAGTTTTTCCAGTTTCGCGCAGATTGACAGACCGGCTGGCTACCATATAGAGTATCTAGCCAGACGGTGCCAGGTATGAATGGAGCGCCGCTCGCTGTCGCATCAGCCTCAAGAACTCTCGATCGCCAGCCAGCCGGCCGCAAGAAACGCAGCCGCAAGAACGCGCCGGGGGAATCCAATAAACACGAAACGCGTACCCCGTGAATACGAAGGATCATTTTAACCTCGGACATTTTCGACCGGGAGACCTTTAAATAATATCGTACGCGTCCGTGCTCTAACACGCGGTGCTCTAAAAGTTTATTCTCTGGACGAAATTAAAACTGCGGCTACCGAGAGCTCTAAAACTGCCAAGAGCATTTTCTCTACCGGTTATTAAAACCAGCAATACCGTATTTATCGAGACATTGCACGCGTATCGACGCTACTCCTCTATAAATGTGTCGATGATGTCATCGTTCAGCTACTGTGCCGTTAGAGGAACAACGATCTTCAGACTGCGGATCTTCGCGCGAAAGAAAAATCTCGAATAATTTTGCCACCCTTAAATTCTTTCAATTTCCCAGCTATTCAAAATGTCATCTACCCAATATTCTCATAAAACCATAAAACCCTCAAGTCCGCTCATAAATGCGTGTACAAAATCCCGAGGTTCGATACTTGTTCCGAAAGAGATTGCTAAAAATTGTTTTAAAAAAAACAACAACAACGAAATCGCATTCAAAAGAAGAGTAGCCCCTTAAATGGTGGTCGCAGGAGCACAGGCTGCGGTAGCGTAACGTGCGTCTTCGGGTCGAGCCGATGGCTACCATCGCGGGCAAACGGTCTTCTCCTCTCGTCTGTTCTGTTCTCTTCGGTTCTGCTTTTCCTCGTCCCGCGCATCCCTTCCGGCGTGCAACACGGCCGTGGCTCTTCTCTTCTCTCGTCCGTCCGTCTGCCTCAGATTCCGTCGCCGAACAGTGAATCACGTCCATTGACTGGACGCCGGCCAGACGGACTGGGCCCGACCATATACAGACTAGATTCACTCGCGTAGCCAGGCACATCGGCATCGGCCGAGAGCGCGAGAAGTCGATGCTCTCTCTCTTTCTCTCTCTCTCTCTCTCTCTCTCTCTCTCTCTCTCTCTCTCTTTCTCTCTCGTTGGAGAAGGAGGAGAGGACGCCCGGTTGCCTTGCCTCTCCTCTTCTATAGCTCCAGCGCGCTTCCTGTCTCCGTCGCGTCGGTAGCTATGCCATTTGCAAGGCATAATGGCCCGTCGATCGTCCCGGACGCCAGTCATACAGGTGTTTGATCATGTGGATAGGTGTTCGGATTCCTTTTTCGGGATGGCCTTAATGACGGTTCCCCGCCTCCTCTCTTCTACCTCGCCTCTCCCTCTTTCTCTCTCTCTCTCTATCTCTCTATCCTCCACGGATCCGACCGGACTCGTCTTCATCCGATCGATGATGTCATGGCTACCGGTCACTCTAGCACCGAATCGAAAAGTTACGGACACTAGACATTCGGCAAGATGCTGCACCGATCTTCTCTTTTTGCTAGCTCCGCGATCGGTAACGCCGAGAGCCAGTGGAGCTATCCTTGTTGCGCGTTCACCTTTTTTACACTTTGGCTACTGAATCTTCCCACCGTCGATTATCTCATAATTTTTATAACTCTGCCATCCGTAGCTAAGGAACTTTGTAACGTTAAAATAGGACAACACACGTATAGAAGTGAAACACCTAAGTGAAGAATCCTTGAATCACGTCACCTGGTAGTGTAGTCTGTACGATGCGCAAAGGCGCAAACTCATGGAATCTTTATGTAAAATGGGATACCCACTGCCCCCGAGTGTCGAAATGTTTATAGCATGTACAGGGTGTAAAGAAATGTTTGGTCTTGGCTGCCATAGGCGTATCCTACATCTACGGATCGATGAAGATCTGTTAAAAAAAGTGGCCGCAAAATTGTCCTTGACGCTTAGTTGCACGATGCGTAGAATACAATGCGATGAAACAAATTTGACCTTAAAATTCAAGATCAAGGACAATTTTGCGGCAACTTTTTTTTACAGATCTTCATCGATCCGAAGATGCGGAATACGTCTATGGCAGCCGAGACCAAACATTTCTTTACACCCTGTACCTATATCCATTCTTTTTTCAAAGACTGGTAAGTTATCAATTTAATTTATATCTCACCTGTACTTTATATTTGGAAAAAGGATAAAAATTTTTTTTTCTTTGTAACATTGTAACACCAAATTGTAAAGCGAAATGGACCCATTTAACACTAGAAAGACTGACTGCTTTTGGGCAATATAGGTATAACACATATATATATACCGGAAATGAAGGAGGGGGGGAGGTAACTACAATTATTAATAAACGCATTTATATGTTGTACAAAAAGTCACAAAATTCTAAGAAATTGTGTCATTATATACATAATTGTTTTTCTAATTGAAATTAAAAAGCAGTCAAAATGACTTCCTTGGGCAATCTAGTGTTAAGGGTATGAAGAGCTTGAATAAAAAAAAAAAGAAAAAAAAAGTGAAACACCTAGCAAGTTCGTATAAAATCCGTAGTCCAGCTGCGTGTCAATCGAAGATGGTCCACCTATTTTTGCAAAAATGCAATTCCCGACGACAGGTGGAGGTTAATTGCGGGTTAACGTCGCCACCGGATTGTCCGTTGCCCGGTAAACTGCCGGAGGATCCAACGAAACATCTCGCACCACTTATTTTACGATCGACCCGTCCCGACGCGACCTGTAACACTTTCTCCTTCCTCTTTCTAAGAAGCGGAGACGATAAAAGAGAGGATAGCCCGTTGCACGAATAACGGCGAAGGGGAACGAATAATTGGAG
This sequence comes from Lasioglossum lativentre, assembly GCA_916610255.1. Classification (NCBI taxonomy): domain Eukaryota; kingdom Metazoa; phylum Arthropoda; class Insecta; order Hymenoptera; family Halictidae; genus Lasioglossum; species Lasioglossum lativentre. The sequence goes on along the minus strand of OU744357.1, from coordinate 25,607,927 downwards.
AATCAACCGGGGCAACGAAGATACGGCGGCATCTCTCGGTGTGGATACGATCGTTGCTCGTGTAATTCGAACCTTACGTCCTGCTCGAGATATGCTCGTGGCACTGATCGATGCACCGTGATATATAGAGTACGGTGAAAATTGCGGTGCAATCGTGAACAAGAGCCAATTGCTCGGGGAAGACAAAGCTGCGGCCTTTTTTTTAAATGATTTCCACTCGAGCGCAGCCCTGGCTCCGAGATAGGGATGCAGACAGGATGTCGGTGGCGCTTCATGGTGTTGGTAGATACATATATCGTTGGGTACTCACCATAGCCGCCATCTTGACAATTACAAAGTAGATTTTTTATTATTGTCTTTTCTATTTTTAGCGAAACATTTAATTGAATAAACCTAATAAAATTCGATTTATCCGTATACGAGATATGGATGCAGGCAGGATGTCGATGGCGCTTCATGGTGTTGGTAGATACGTATATCGTTGGGTACTCACCACAACTGCCATCTTGACAATTACAAAGCAGATTTTTTATTATTGTCTTTTCTATTTTTAGCGAAACATTTAATTGAATAAACCTAATAAAATTCGATTTATCCGTATACGAGATATGGATGCAGGCAGGATGTCGATGGCGCTTCATGGTGTTGGTAGATACATATATCGTTGGGTACTCACCATAGCCGCTATCTTGACAATTACAAAGCAGATTTTTTATTATTGTCTTTTGTATTTTTAGCGAAACATTTAATTGAATAAACTTAATAAAATTGGGTTAATCCGTATACGAGATATGGATGCAGGCAGGATGTCGATGGCGCTTCATGGTGTTGGTACATACATATATCGTTGGGTACTCACCACAGCTGCCATCTTGACAATTACAAAGCAGATTTTTTATTATTGTCTTTTCTTTTTATGCGAAGAATTTAATTGAAAAACCCTAATAAAATTCGGTTTATCCGAATACGAGATAGGGATGCAGGCAGGATTTCGATGGCGCTTCATGGTGTTGGTAAATACATATATCGTTGGGTACCAAACCAAATTTTTTATTATTGTCTTTCCTTTTTTAGCGATGAATTTAATTGAAAACCCTAATAAAATTCGGTTTATCCGAATACGTCACAAGAACATTGAATTTGAAAGATCAGTATCGCTTGTATGGGTCAGATCGGCGATCCCGGTGCTCGAAACAGGTGACCGAGTGGTCAGTCGGTCATTCAAGGGTTCAAATCGGCTTTCTGTTAATTCGCTCGACGGAAAGGTGTTCCTCTCGGAACAAAGAGGATCGTCCGAGGTTCGTTGCACCGTCGCGTCGCGTCGTGTCCGCAGAAGAGTGGACGGACGTTTGGATTTCCTTCCTTGTCGAAGTAGTTGAAACCTAATTGGCTTCATTGAAGCGTATCAGAATCGCGTGCCGTGAACGCGAGGATGCACAAAGGAAAAGAGATTGCCAGAACGAGGCTAGGCCGTTGCATCCGGTCGCCGCGGCTGACCTTGACTTGCTTCGTCTATTCTTCAGCGGATCGACAGTGACCATCAAACGCGTCGGATAACTAGATATTCGCCACCTGTCGTCGTCGTCGTGATTCTATCGAGCCGTGGATCGACCACAACCGCGGATAATCTATTCCCTCTCTCTCTCTCTCTCTCTCTCCCTTCCCTCTCCTCCCTGGCCCCCCTATCACTCTTTGTTGCCCCACCGCCTCTCCTCGCCACTTCGGCTTCTTCCCCTTTCGTTCGCTTTTTATCCCTCCGTCTCGAGGAGAGAACCTGCACTTGCTCGACGGACGTTTCCGTCCCCGACCGTCTGATGTTGGTAAATTTTTCACGCCATCGAGTCGATAAATCGATACCCCGCCGTTTCTTCCGGTGGCATCATCGTTCGGGCCGCGATTTATCGCGACAGGATGCCGCGTCACTTTGTTTGTTGTCGAGCGATTAATAAAACGCTCGTTGCCGCGACGTTGTTGACACCGGGGTCGTCGGGGGTGACTTTTTCGGGTCACATCTTTCCGGACCATTTTTTACGATAAGTTTGTCCAAAGTACGTTCAATTTCGAAATCAATCTGTAACAAATCTTACCTTCAATATACATTATGCAATTTGGTATTGATAATTTGTATGTAGCTGGAGGCCGCAGAGGACGTATGAAGGTCAACTTTAATATTTTAAACGGAACCATATATTTCTTAATGCATCGATGGATGCAGCTCGTCGTTTCCCCTGTAAATAATTGTTAATCTATTTATACCGAAAAACCGTTAGTTCGGCGATGTTTATTTTTACGCAAAAGCAATTATTTATTTCGTTTATTAAAAAGAGTCCTCCCGGCAAAAACGAAATAAAAGTCAATTTTCATTCATATACACGTTTTCTTGCATTTTAGAAATTTACACGTGCGACGAATGCATCGAGATCTCGTGATTATCGATTGTTTTATGAACAGTGTTAGTTTCCTAAACAAAATTGCTCAGATTTTATAAAAAAGTGTTCACAGTTGCCGAGTCGTCGGCGACCGTGTCAAATATTCCAACGGGAGTAATTTCTGCGGTGCGCGATTAGGCTATTTAAATCTACGAGCCTGTTCAATGTCCGTATAACTGTTTGCGAATGGATTGCGTAATCGAGAAATCTAGCGTGAACCAAGAAGAGGAGCTTGTCTAGACGGTAGAACTTGAAGGAAGGATTGTTTGCTTTTTCAGTGACGCGTTCTTTTCTCGAGAATGTACCGAAAGGTAGAAAGAGAAGCAGAGCACAAGAGAGGGAGAGGGAGAGGAAGGAAGAGGAGTAGCAAGGAGGACAGGTCGGGCTACGAACGGCGAACGGAAAGAAGAACGGAAGAGACCGAATCGTTTTCAGATTTCTTGAGTTTCGCTATAAAAGACAGATCGGATGGGGAGGAAGTTCGGTTCGACCCGCGAGAATTTCATTGCACGGTGCATTAAAATGATGGGTTCGTTCAACCGTGTTTACCCATCCTTTCGCAACTTTGCCAACGCGTCTACGTTTTCTCTTGGCTTTATTTACACGTCCCTTTGGACGCGCTGCCGAACTGAAAAGAAAGTAATTTCGTCGGATTCTGCCCTTTGTCGCGGGGAATTCCTTCTACGGCTGCTTGTGCTGATTATTACCGGCTTCTCGATTCCGTAACTTGGAGGTCGGTGGATAACGGACAGTTTATTTATTTAACATCGTCGAATTACAATCTTCGGAATATGCGACAGTGCCGAAGAAATTCTAGTTAATTAAATAAAAAATGATAAGATCAAATCTTTCTACGTCCTTCAATTCTAGTAAACGTTCATATTATAGTATTAATTTTTAAACTTTGTACGAAAAAATCCTTTCCCACCTCTAATTCTCTTTTCCTCGAGAAAAGTGCATTACGACAAAAACCGAGCAAAAAGACACCCCTATAGCCTATCAACTATTACATTCGAACGGAAAAATATTTTCCAGATCCGGAGCTGGATCTGATTTTTGGTCCAAGACGTTAAATGGTTCGAAATATCCGCCCCTCGAAAAACACCCCATCAGCCCCAGTCACCATTCAAACATCCTGTTTCACCCTTAATTCTCTTCAAGAAAAGTGTATCGCACAACATAAGCGTAGACGGAAGAAGCCAACGCCGAAAGAAAAAAGCGGAAGAACAGAAGGAAGGAAGGAAGGAAGGACGGAAGGAAGGAAGGAAGGAAGGAAGGAAGGAAGGAAGGGTGCAGGTACGATAGTGGGGGTTCTGGTACCGTTTGAAGGGGATGCGCTGCAAGAAGCGCGTGGTAGGTCCGGCTGCAAAGGTATCGTCACGTGGCCAAGGGGGCGGTACCGTTTTCTCGTGGCCGCCCGGTATAAAAGAGAGACGTAGCACCGGTGCATCCACCAATTACTATTGCACTTTGCCACCGGGACGGAGGCAAGGTCGGTGTACAACCCTCTCGACTCCGAACACCGTGTCCTGTTCGCGGGTGTCGCGTCGTTCGCCGATCGTTTTTCTCCCGCTCTATCGGCTCTTCTTCTTCAACTTCGGCTGGCTCATGGTCTCTCCCCGCGGTTCCAACCCCGTGTGCCACATCCGGTGCTTGCATTCACCAGCGATCACCAAATGATCCTTTGCCGCGCGTGTGCCCTTCGATCATCGAAATCGAAAGAGACGCGATCAGAATGCGAGACACATGTACCGAACCCCGAAGGGGGAACCGTCTGTTTTTAAACACGCGAAATCTTTGCTCCCAACCAGTCCGAGGACCTTTCGGTGCTCCCTTCGCTCTGCAAAGGGTCAGGTGAGACGGCGGAAGGGAGGGGGGCAGAATGCAACTCGGTGCATCCCAGTTCCGCGCGCCGCGATTTTCGACCTTGTTCTACGCTGTGTCTACGAACATTGTTCACTGTGGTCCATTCATCTTTTTTTTCTAACCCCTAAGTGGTACGGTGTTTAGATTCACTAGACGCTCTCTAAAATTCTGTACAAATTTTCTCAGATACCTCTAAATATGTAATTTAACATTGAATAATTGTTCTGGAAGAAGTTAAAGAAACTTGATATTTGCAATTATCGTACGATACAGTAGCGGAAGCTAGTGTAAATAAATTTTGTGCGCTAACTCGCGCACTCCGAGTGCACAGAAATGGGAGAATTGTTCGTCTAGATTTATAATTTTTGCGTTAATGTATCGACCGTAGTAAATTTGATTAGCATCCGCTAAATGCAAGAAGGTTGGAAGCGTCGTAAATTTTAACATTTCAATTTTTCTTTCATTCGATACGTTACTTTGATTTTATAGAATTTTTGAGAATGCTAAATTGGGACTCGAAGTGTTAATTGGGATTTGCATCGGTCGGTTGAATGATTCGGAAAAAGACAGAGGAAATGTATAAAAAGTGATGGCGACTATTTCAGAGAGTAGACTATATTTTGTTCGTAAATAATCAATAAATTCACGTAGAAGGGCTACGAATTCATGTACATATATGCACATACTAGCACATCACACCGCTAAATCGTAACACGGTTCAAACGCATTCGGTTCGCCGGTAAACGGAAAAGCAAAAACCGGGAGCGAGGGAAGTGAAAGGAGAAGTGACAGGGCGTGATTTTGATTCCCGGCTATCCGCCAAAATTGCGCCCGAGTACTTCATTACTTTCTCTCTCTCTTTCTCTGTTCGGGGAACATCCGCGATCGTCGCGTCGCGTCGCGTCGCGTCGTGAGGAAAAAGAATCCCGCGTCGAAAGTTAACGACCCTGTGGTTTCGGTCCGGTCCGAAAACAAAAGTCGGCCGGTGTAACGCCTCTGCCGGTTCTTTCTACGAAAATCCTAAGACAATTTATGCATCGGGAACAACACAACAAACAGGCGAAAGAGAAACACAGAGAAAAAGAGGCGAGAGGTCTAAAAATATCGACGGACCGAGCAAAAAATACCCGTTCGGCGTGGATCGTTCTCGTTCCTGGCGTGGACTCGCGACGACACACGGGCCCCGTGCTTTCCTCGTCCTCCGGAAAGGAATACCGGAAGTAAAGGGGCCTGGACGATTCCGAAGTCCGATACCCTCGAGCGATCTGGGCCCGACAAAGGCGGCGCATCGTCGCCGGCAAAAAACGGAAGGACGAAAAGCACGGGGAGCAAGAAAGACGAGGCTCGAATCCGCGTATCCGCGACGCAACGGTGGGAGATGCAGAGGAGGGTAGGTAGAGGAGAGAAAGGTAGAAAGAAAGGAGGAAAGAAAGAAAGAAAGAAAGCAAAATAGAAAGAAAGAAGGAAAGAAAGAAAGAAAGAAGGAAACAGAAGGGGGACATCAGAAGGAAAGCGTAGGAGGAGCGATGTCGGAGAGTGGAAAGAACGTGCGTGGAGCACACGAGGAGGAAGGAAGGAAGGTGGCTCTGCTCGAGGGCCGGTGAAGGGCAGGAGGATGCAAGAAGTACGAGGCAGAAGGAGGAAAGGAAGGTGGAGGTGGTGGAGGTGGTCGAGTAGAGAGGAGGTGGAGAGAGGAGGAGGAGGAGGAGGAGGAGAAGGAGGAGTAAGAGGAGAAGGAGACGATCATGCATGCATGCATGCATGCATGAGACAGGCGGGCGGACAAACAGGCGGACATAGAGGCAGGCAGGCAGGCAGGCAGGCAGGCAAGGCAGGCAGGCAAGGCATAGAGGCATACAGGCAGATAGGCGAGCCGCAGCCGCAGCCGCAGCCGCGATCGCGCGCTCCAAGAAGGGAAGTGGGGACAACATAACACAGCGCGGCCGCGTGTGCAGACCGCTTTTGCAGAGCTTCTCGCTCGGCACACGGGGAAACGTTCCGGCTTGTACTGCTGCTGCTGCTGCTAGCTGCTGCTGCTGCTGCTGCTGCTGGCTGCTGCTGCTGCTGCCGGCTGCCGACTGTTGACTGTCGACTGCTACTCTCAGTCTGTCGGGCGGCCTCGTGCGCGCTTGGTTTCCATCGACGAATCCGCGCGCCACGAAACTACCCGCGGAGTTCGAGAGACTCCGGAGTTCGAGTTGAGTCGAGTCGAGTCGAGTCGAGCGATCGAGCGTAGCTGCCGCCGCCGTCGTCGTCGTGGTCGTGGTCGTCCCGGCGCCGCGCCGTTTTCGGGCTCCGCATCGAAAGCATCGGCTCGGATAATCGAGTCGAGCAGACATACTCGTTGCGGGACGATCGTCGAGTGTGGAGGATCGACGAAGTGAGGCAGGTCCAGGCGGCCGCCTCTCTCGCGAGAGACAGACAGTTGCGTTCGCTTCGTGCAACACGGTTGTTGCCGCGAATAATTCGGGTTTTCTCTCTCTCTATTCGCTTCTCGATCGTTGTATCTCGATCTCGTTTCTCTGTTTATTCCTCTCTCGGTTCTTTCCTCCTGGTTCGGTTTCCCTACGAGGAAACAGAAGCGCGTTGTACTTGTTTAAGACGTTCCCCCGTCCACGTGTCTGGAAGATGACGAGATGCCGCGAACGCGGATGGTGCGCCGTTGTGCCGTGTGTCGGCCGATCTCGATGATCGGCTCGTGACTGGAGGACGCGTGCCTTCGCAGAGAGACAGCTCGAGAAAGTACACATCGCCGCCGGTCGTTGGACGGTGACAGGACACACTCGACCGCTCGCCCGGGAACGAGAACGAGAACGAGAACGAGAACGAGACCGAGAACGAGAACGAGAACGAGAACGAGAACACACGCCGCCGCCGGTCTCTACAGGTGTTTCGAATCGATTCGTACCGCGGCCACGAGGCCTTCCTCGACAGAGCACGTCCGTGTTCCTTGTGGATGGTGTGATGTTCAGTGAGTTTCCTTCGGCGGACACGTGATCTCTCTCACACTCCCTCTTTTTCTTCCCTCTCTCTTACTCGTTCTCGCTCCGATCTGGACGGGGTCCCGTGTCGAGACACGTCTCGTCGCGTGCCTGTTTCGGCTTCGGTCTCGCAGTTTCTCTCGAGCCGCGTTCACCGGACGTGAAGTTTCACCGCGTGACCCGCCCGAACACGGAGGGACGGACGAGAACGGACAGAGAAACGAGCAGGAGGAAATTCGACGAGCGGTTGATATAACGGACGGCACGATCGATAGGTGTGTTAGATGTTGTCTCGAGGTCGAAGCGTCACGATCGTTCCGCGGTGGCACCGGTGGCGGCGTCTCGATTGAAACGAGTCCCATTTCGCGCGGGATTTCCGTCGCGACTGGTTAGTTCTGTTCGGCTAGACACGGTTACACAGTGACGTGCGCGTGTCTCTATCCTCCTCGCTTTCTACCTTTCACCCTCTCTCTCTCTCTCTCTCTCTCTTTCTTGACGGGATCGGCGTTCACGGTCCGCCGACCAAAAATGCGAACAGTATCCCAAGGACCTTTCTGTATTCCGTGAGTCGCGTGGCCACCGACCCGACCCGACCCGACCCGCTCGGCAGATCGCCGACGTTACCCGCCGCGCGACTGGTCGCTGCCGAAACTTGCTACACACACAATCTCTGTTAGGCGAACGAAACCACACGGCACGGATCTAAACAGAAAAGAACAGAAATACAGAGGGAACGATCAGAGAAAAAGAAAAAAAAAGGAAAGAGAGAGAAGGGTTATTTTGGATTTGCGAGATCGGAAGCGCGGCGCGTGCACGCGCGTCTATCGTACGCGGGGATCGAAGGAGCGGACGGCCGCGGCCGGCCAGTCGGTTTTGAAAGGAGCCGCCGCTGACGGGAGAGGATCGTGCGCGTAAACGATCGAACGTTTTCAGCGAACGGTGTGTAAATGACGAGGCCGGCGGGTAGGAGGTGCCGGACGGATACGTGCTAGAGCAAAAAGGTACTACCACCGTACCCGGGCTCGCGCAGGAAGCAGCCGATTTTTCGAAGGAAAACGCCGCCGCACCGGTGAAAGATCAGCAAGCAGTCCGCGCTCTGTTCGGGTGTCGTGGAACCGACCGACAGGAGGCAGATGAGATGTGAAGCACGAGGACTACGCGGCGCGGAGCTGCCCGGACCCGAGCCGGAAGTCGAGAAGCCAAAGCTGACGAAGGCGGCCGCAGGACTGGCGGCAGGTCAAACGGGTACCTGGCGGGGGCCGCCTGAGATGACGACCCTGCGACGGGGTATCCTGGCACCCCGGTACAACATCTACGTCCTGGTTTCACTGATCGGACTGTTGCTGCAGACCCAGACCGCGACGGGTGAGTCGCTCTTCTACTTCTTCTTCTTCTTCTTCGTCTTCTTCTTGTTTAGTTTTGTTTGCGGCGGACCCCGCGCGCAGGGACGCAACGTGTTTCGTCGTCTGTAACCTGATTTCAGTCCCCTTTGCTTTGCGTTTCGAGCTGATTGAGGCTTCGAACCTGCCGCGAGATTCTGCCCTTCGAGGCGGTGATGTGCTTACGGCATAAGTTCTAATACGTTTTCCGTATGTTGTCCGTCGAAGTGTAGATTTCAATTCGCCTAAGATAGCGGTTTACAATATGTATTAGCGTCTTTGATGGGAATCGTTCACAGAACACAGCGAAGAATTAATGTTCATAGTGTTTTGTCGTCCGATTTTATTCTTCTTCGGAGAGCCGATAGAGTTTCGAACCTGTCATACGATACGACAGAAGAAAGTTTGTGCAATCGTTTCCTGTGAATGCGTCTTTATTATTTGAATCCTCGAGTGATAGTGTTTATTCGGATTACGAAGTGTCGTATTAGGACCTTCTTGAAATTATGTGTAAATTTTCTCAGATACATTCGAGTTTATCTTTTAACTAACTAATCCAAATATTCTGATGAAATCGCGGAAACATTTGCAATTATCGTACAATTCAGTAGCGAAAGTTAATGTACAGAAATTTTGTCACGAGAGGCCAGTTAAAGGTGAACATATTCGTGAAATAAAAAAATTGCAATTTCACCAGCAGTCTAGCGTTAAAATAACGTGAAAAACGAATTAGGAACGGACGATCCCAATCCGAAGAATTTCGGAACCCTAATCGATAGATAAACGACGCATCGATCGTCCGACATCGTTCGGATCGATGCCCGCATTCCGATTGCCGTAAAGATGTCACGGTTGTCCCGAAAATTAAAACATTAACCGGCGCGCCGTTCGCTGCCAGCACTTTTCATTTTTACGCTCGGTGGAGACCTTCGTTATTGAACTTTTACTTTGACAGTAATCGTGGCATCGCACAAAGGCCAGGCAGAAATTGCCGTTCTGATTAAGCTCGGCATCGACGGCCTTTAATGTTGCAATTAGTTTGAAAACCTGCATCGGAATCCTCAATAAACGTCGCATAACAATCACGTATATTTATTGGCCGCGCTTTACAACACTTTGCGTCAGCGCGGTATACTACTACTAGCAATATACGATCGGCTCGCATGTTCAAGTTCCAGAACGGCCAAAAGAAATAAAAAGAATAAAAGCTCCGCAATCTAGCGTACTATCGTCGCTTATCATTTCTCGACGGTTAGGCGAACTTTAATTACATGGAACCTCGACCATCCATTCGCACGATTCTTTATTTTCTTGTAGCTCTTAATTAGTTTACATTGTGTTGGTTTATCGCGATATTGCGTTATCGGTAGCTCATATTTTCCACTTATCAGTTTACTCGTTTCTATTAGGTGAGTGCTGCATATTATCCGAGTTATTAGGTTTTACGTTAGAGAATGGCGAGGGTTGATTTATTTAAGCAATTTAGAATTGTCGTATATTAATGATACGATTAAAAGGTGAAATTTCGAAGGAAATAAAGAACGAATGAATTGAAGAAAATCGATTTATCATTTTCAGTTCATTGAAGTTATCGAATCAGAAATTTTCATTGGTCCCTGTTTCATGCGATTCGCATAGATTTGTGTATTTCATATACAGGGTGTTCGACTACAGGTGGGAAAAAATTTAAGGGGTGGTTCTCAATGACAATATAAGTCGAAAATGAAGAATAAAAAAATTATGATTTCGGCTTCGTTATTTAGTTATGGGTTGCCGCATTTTAGGCGGATTTTTAATTGTTAACCCTTTGCACTCGGTGCTATTTTAACTCGAAAGTTAAACATTTCTTCCGACTTAGAATATTTCCATTTTCGCTAATTTTTTAAATTTGGTGGATATGAAATTGATATAATAATTCATAGAATACTTACATGTTTAATAATTGATTATTAGACACCGGATCTTTATGCAAAATAAAAAGTTTGTGCATCAATTGTAAGACACAGAAGCTAAATATGAATTTATATTTTTCACTGATAATTTTAATATAGTGAAAATAATATATTAATGCTCTTAAAGTCTTCTAATTTTTTCACTGTTCGAAATTGCACGTAATTATTTTGCCAGAAATGCATAAAATCCGGAGTCTATTGATACCAACATATTTAATAATGTAAACAATACTTTGAATAATGGTAATCAGAGTGTCAAGGGTTAAAATAACTAAAATAACCAAACCGAAGTCGCAATTTTTTTATTCTTCATTTTCGACTTATATTGTCATAGGGGGAACCACCCCTTAAATTTTCTCCCACCTGTAGTCGAACACCCTGTATACCTGCTGTCTACGCGTAATACGACGCAGTCTAAATAAATCATGCTCGATAAGACAACATAATCTGTCGATTTGCAAGAATGCTTTATCACCGGTTCAGAGCGTAATCCTCCGAACCGATGCGATTTGTTTGAGCATAAATCGCGCGCTATACTTCGGTACCTATATTATGACATTACCGCGCCTTTAATAGCTCTAGCTCTAGAGCCGATCTGAATTGATCCGTGCTGACAAAGCCATCGCGCCTTTTCAAAACAGTTGTTCCTTACAATCGGGGCCGGGTTCTACCTAGCGCGCCGCAGAAACCCAACAATGGTTTAACGTCCGAATGACAACCGGCGTTGACGTAACCGGGTGCCGAGGTGTGTTTCGATTGTTGCCGAAGTGCAATTCTCGTTACGAAAACATCGGCAACAATCGATCAACCGGGGGACCCGGTTTTATTTCTCGCCGTTTTAGACACGCAGCACTATATGTCGTACGCACTGATCGAACTGTACAACCTACTACATGCGTGTGTTTCGCTCGCCTCTTTCTTTCTTTCTTTCTTTCTTTCTTCTTCCCTCCGCCCCGCTGACCGCAGTTTGTGTGTTTAACTGATTGAATGTGCGAACCGGTCAGCGCAATTTTATACCCGTCATTTACAAGTTTCCGCTGAAAACGTAACAGGTAGAAGAGAGTACTTATTTCTGGTCGGTTCGTTTATTTTAGTAACTGCATGCCCGTCGGTTACGGGGAACGCTCGGGGAAAGAAGTTCTGTTAAACATTCGTACGAGATATTACGCGAACGCCGCGCCGCGTCGCGCAGGATCGTTCCGACGATATTTTGTTACTAACGATTTATGTAAACGCGATTACCGGTTCCGCGAAACGGTTACGCTGTTTTGCACGGTTTCGGGATCCCGCGACGCGACCGGAACTTTATCATCGATCTCTCGATCGCATCGGTGGGAACGTTTCGAGAGATCAATTAGATTTCACGGAAATTTCCGTGAATATTTCCAGCGTTAGAACCTTGTCTTTATTGGAAAATTATTACTTGCAAATCTCGGTTAAAATCGATTTGTCTATCGTCAGTTTTTAATTTTTTTTAACGCAGACTCGATCGTTAATTGAATTAAGCTAGATCTTTTACGCGTCAATTTGTTTGTCGTTAGAATGAAAAGCCACGCAGTCGTAAGATTAAATGAGAAAATTAAACGGGGAAAGATTATAACAGTAACTAGATTTTAATCGGTTGTACTAATTTAATTTCTGTTATGAATTATTCCTTCCGAATTAGGTATTTGGGAGTAGTTTTTCTGGATAAGAATGATTTAAGACTCATTGTTTCGTTGATGAGAGTGCCTTGAGCTAGCCAATTAAAGTAGAGCGTATTATAATATAATAGTCGATAGCGTAGAATTATGATAATATAGAATTAGAAAAATCTTGGAGTAAAAAGTAACTGGTCTTGTTATAGTTTAATGTTTCTGAAAAAATGGACTACGTATTTAAACAAATTTTGAGTCGTTGAAAATTGATTCTGTGTCAGATTTTTATTAGGTGAGACGAATTTCTAGTATTTCCGACGCCAGACCCATTTGATGGTGATTACGTGGTTCGTTTAGAATCACTCGATCAAATTCGTTTCTAATCGCGCTAATTGCATTTGATAGTCGTTAAGAGATCGTGTAATTTTCACTTCGTCAAGGTCCATTTATGTACCTATGCTATTTAAACTACTTTTACAAATGTTATGCTCGTTTAAATTCATTGACCTGTTTTTTTTTCAGTAGTTCAATAATTTATCCAATCTTTTATCGCGATCGTAATTGCTACGTAAACCGACCATATATAACAAAGTTTATCGACGCGAACGATAAGATTACTGAAATAAATAATCTTATAATATTATTACATAATATGTTACTACATTTAACAGGTATACAACATGATATTCGTACACCTAATTATATGTTGTTTAAGCACAGCTAATACATATTAATTTACAACAATCCTTCTAACTAGTTTGGGAACTTTACACATAGTTAATAATACATAAAAATGAAATTGTTGTTAAACCAGAATCTTCAATAAAAGTCCCGTACAGTTTGGGTTCAATTCGTGGGAACCTTTCGGGCAGAATATAAATTTTCTTTAAAGCCGGCGGCTTTGCATTTCCTTATAAAATTCTGTATTTGCACAAACTCCCACGATCTAATCGTAACGCTTGATAATACCTTATGCAAGCAGCCTACGGTTTTATCCGTTCAACGCGAAATTAACGTGCCAATCTGCGGAACTTAACGCTCCGCGAGACCCCGCTATTTTTCGTGCAAATATTAATTTCTCATTGTGATGCACCGTGGCCAATTTGTCCAAAGACGAGGATAAAATTAGTATCCTTCATACTTATGTTATTCGGTACCAACAGACCATAGAAGTTCCCCGATTCATACAATATAATTTTCATGCGAATTTCTCATTATTTATTAACCCTTTGCACCCGGAGCTATTTTAACTCAAAAAACGAAAGATTTTTCCATTCCAGAATATTTTCACTCTATACAATTTCTTTTCATTTTTTGCATATGAAACTGATATAATATCTCATGTAAAATGTAAATGTCTAGTAATTTATTAAATACGAACAAAAATAATATTCTGAACAATATGTTTAAAAATGGCATAGCAATTTTCAATGGCGCCTCAGAGTCGGCATTCGAGTGCTAGGGGTTAATATTAACCCTTAGCACTCGAGTGGCGACTCAGAGTCTCTACAAAAATTGCTGTGCTGTTATTCAAAATATTGTTAGATTATTTATAATATTGTTTACATTATTAAACAAGTTGGTAGCTAATCAATTACTGAACATTTAAGTATTGTATGAGGTGTTATATTAATTTCATATCCATAAAATAAAGAAGAAATGTTTAATTTTCGAGTTAAAATAGCTCCGAGTGCAAAGGGTTAAGTAAAGAACTTTTTTCCATTGTTAAGAATTCTGGGTTTGGTTAGGTTCTGAGTTAGGATAGAATATTTTGTTGATTCGCGTGGTTTATTTATTTTGTACGCGAATCCTTACTAATAATATTGATCGGATGTCATAAATTGGAAACTTTCCTCTGCAATTTTGACTACGTTCTCGCAGAAATTGGCGGCCGTGTGTGATGGCAAAGTGCCGACAAATCCGTCGACGTGTCCGTCTCGCGAAAGTGTGTCAGAATGTTCCGTTGTCTCTGGGCGAGACGTCTTCGACGGGCTGCAGCGGGCAATCGCGAACGGTGATCACCCAATTATCGTCTCTGTGCCAATGAAATTAGTCCCGTTGATGTCGTGGATCAGCCGCGAAAATGCATCGAGTGGCGGGCGTCGGTCGCCTTCGGACAGGCGATGAAGTGCGAATTAATTCAGCGCTAATTCCACGTCCATCGTAGTCCGGCCGCGCCGCGCCTCGCCGCGCCGCGCCGCGGGGAAAACGCGAGGAACTACCGAAACGCTGACGAGCGCCTCTCTAAAACTTCATTAGCGTGTTCGGAAGACACCCGAGGAGGTGTCACGCTAAAATCAATTGTCAGCTCTTCCTTCGGAATGTTGCAATTCGCGTTCTTCCGCCGCGACGCGCGGTGTCTTTGCGCTGACCGGGCAAAATTATTCAGGGTTCTCAGTTTATTTGGGATTTCAATTGTTAGAACGCAAGTCAGCTTACGATTCCATTCAAAATGTTAATTAAAAAGAAAAGAAACAGTAATATTTCAAATCGAAATTGAATAGCGAAGAATTATTTTTAAGCGTGCCAATTGATTGCAAGAACAAGGGAAACGGTGAATTAATTTGATTTTGAATGAAGTTAGAACGTTTCGTACAATCATGTGTTCGATTTTGAACGGAATGCGATCTAAAACGTGCACGCGATTCTTACCAGACAAATTGCATCGACTCATTGAATAAATTGATTGCCAGGGGACAATCACTTATTGAATGCACCGACTCGTTCTCCGAATTAACCCTTCGCGTTCGGTTCACGCGAGCGAGCCTCTGACAATAATGTTGGCGCTCGATTCAAACGTGCAGTAATATTTATTATACAGACGTAGTCGAAAATATCTGTTTCGTATCACGCGGATCCTGTATATGTAAAATAAAAAATTGTCCACTGGAAAAAAGGAAGATCCATATAAAAATTCATACAAAATTCATAGAAGAAACTTTATAAAAAATCAAAGATAACTGTTTGTTTAACTGGCCGGTAAAGAGGATGCAACAGCTTCATTCGCGACTCGCGTTAACACATCGACTAACTAACCAATTGCCTCTAAATTCCCCGCGGAACTGTAAATACCGCAACATAGTCGCCGCGACGCGACGTATCAATAAAACCCGTCGAGAACGTCAAGAATATTTCCCAATTAACACACCTGTCTTGGCTGGTAAGGCCGGCGGATTCATCCATCGATCACCGGTGCTTTCATCGGCGGCGTGGATCGTCGTAGCTGGGTCTCGTAAAATATGAAACAGATAAAACACTTTATTGCGACCATTACGGGGACACGGCGTTTAGAGGGGCCGAGACGGCGAGCGCCTTGGCAAGAAGACCAAATCAAGCCGAAGCAAACCAAAGCAAATCGACCAGAACCAAACGAAAGCCAAAGGGAAAGAGAAAGAAATGGAGGATGGAAGAAGGGGGAAGGGCAGAAAGGCTCTTGCGAAGGTCGGGCTAGCTATAAAAGCGACAGACGGTATCTCGGATGTGCAAATCAACTCAAATCTACTCAAACCAAGTGAAAGCAAAACAAAGCAAAGCAAGGCAAAGCAAGGCAAAGCAAGGCAAAGCAAGGCAAAGCAAGGCAAAGCAAGGCAAAGCAAGGCAAAGCAAGGCAAAGCAAGGCAAAGCAAGGCAAAGCAAGGCAAAGCAAGGCAAAGCAAGGCAAAGCAAGGCAAAGCAAGGCAAAGCAAGGCAAAGCAAGGCAAAGCAAGGCAAAGCAAGGCAAAGCAAGGCAAAGCAAGGCAAAGCAAGGCAAAGCAAGGCAAAGCAAGGCAAAGCAAGGCAAAGCAAGGCAAAGCAAGGCAAAGCAAGGCAAAGCAAGGCAAAGCAAGGCAAAGCAAGGCAAAGCAAGGCAAAGCAAGGCAAAGCAAGGCAAAGCAAGGCAAAGCAAGGCAAAGCAAGGCAAAGCAAAGCAAGGCAAGGCAAAGCAAGGCAAAGCAAGGCAAAGCAAGACAAAGCAAGACAAAATGGGATAATGAAGGAAGGTGGGAAGCAGAAAGGCTTTCGCAAAAGCCGGGCTAAGGCTACAGAGGCTCTCACAGGAGGATCCAAGAGGGCATCGGTCGCTCAAATCGACCCAAACCAAAGCAAACTAAACCAAACCAAACCAAAGCAAGACAAAATGGGATAAAGAAGGAAGGTGGGGAAAGACTTTCGCTAAAGCCGGGCTACTTATAAAGCTACAGAGGCTCTCGCAAGAGGATCCAAAAGGGCATCGGACGCTCAAATCGACCCAAACCAAAGCACACTAAACCAAAACAAAAGAGTAAAGAAGGGGGTGGGAGAAGGAAGGCAAAGGACAGAGACTGTCACAAAGGCTGGGCTAGCTATTAGAGCGAGACTCTCGCGAGATGATCGGAGAACGTATCGGACGCTCAAATGAACCCAAACCGAAGCAAACCAAAGCGAGGCAAAGCGAAACAAAAGGGCGAGAGAAAAATGGGGGAAAGAAGTAAGGGGAGGGTCAGAAAGGCTGTCGCGAAGGCCGGGCTACCTATAAAAGCGGGAGAGGAGAGTATCGGACGCTGTGAGCGGGCTTGCCGGGCAGTCTTACCGAATCTGCGGCGTCTTGACGAGGCCGATCGTTCCGCAGGGGGTTGCAGAAGCTGACACGGACGTAGGAAGGCTACTTGTAAGTAAAGAGACGCGCCGCGCGAAGGGAAGAGGCGAGCGAGAGAAGAGGAATCGAAGTGATCCGAGACACCGGGGGACGGAGAGAAAGAAGAAGCCAACACACACATACACGCGCGCACAAACGCGCGCGCGCGCTTGGACAGAGAGACAGAGACACACACAGGCACGCACGGTTGTGTATAGAAGGTGGAAGGGAGAGAAAAGGGGGTAGACGGGCAGGGGAAGAAAGCCTGGTGTAATGGAGGAACCAGTTTGCGGGTCAGTGCTCCGCATCACCGAGTGGAGCTTGAGCCTGTAGACGCGAGGACGATGCCACTGGGCGAAAGAAGGACAGCGGCGGGGGCAGAGGGTCCCTCTAGGTCTTCGCCAGGGAGATCAGGGAGGAACGAAGGGCCAGCGGGGGCAGACGAAGGGGCCAGAAGGGCCCGGAGAGTCGTGAAGCCGCTCGCAAACGCGGACAGAGACCTAGGGGCCACACCACTGCGCTGGGGCCGCAGCATCGCGAAAACCATCGTCGCAGACAGCCGCCGATATCGCCCCGTTTTCCCAAGAGAGGAAAAAAGCAAAATGGTGGGCCGAGCCTCGGTTTCCCAAGTGGGAAAAAGCAAAATGGTGGAGCGAGCCTCGCTTTCGAGTGAGCTTTCCAACCCTCCTGAGGGAGGGTCTCGCCGAGGGAGACGGAAGCTCGTTTCGAGTCGGAGGCCCCGGATGAGACTGACGGTTGCTCGAGATGACGCCGCTGGTGGGGATAGGTTTCAGGGATGGATTTAGGGATCTTAAGCCTTCTATACACCGTCAAACCATCCGCCATGCTGCTGCCCGAATCTATGTTTCGTGAAACCTGCACACGTTTGTCGATTCGTTGTAAGATAACTTGTAACACGTTCGAAATGTCGATTAATTTGCCAACAAAAGGAGATACACCGTTTAATCGAACCCCTATTTCCTAAAATTAATCTAGATGATTTTTAGTTTGGTCGATTTAAAAGATAATAATGTAATAATGTATGAAATTAATGAAATCAGGGACTTTTGATTGGGATTATAAGACTGTATAGACGCTCGATAAGGCTAGAAACATGCAATGAATGTTGTAGAGATCGCGATCGACGGAAGATCGGCGCTCCGTGTAATTTCTTGATCGCGCGGCCCGACTCGGCCCGACTCGGCCCATCGCCGCATCGTTGCGCCAATGCGTTTACGCGAATGCGTTTGCACGTCGTAAATATTTTCCTCGGCCGGTGTTCGCTTGTACACTGTCGATTTTATTGATCGGCAGCACGCGAACATGGTTTGTCCAGCCGTTCTTTCTCTTTATCTTTCTTTTTCTTTCTCTCTCGGTCTCTATTCGTAACGCGTTAAAATACGCTAAGCTTTCGTGTGCCTCGCATTACTCGAGCCGACGTGTAACATTAGATGCTTACGGAATATAATCCCGGTTCGATATTTTTAGATAAATCGCCGAGTTACGTAACGCCGGTTCGTTCGTTTGTTTGCGAAGCTTTTTCACCGACAGCGAACGCGGATTCCTCGATCCCTTATGGGGGCAGCGTGATCCAACGAAAGATGGACTTTTTAATGCATAGATCGATAGTACGATTCTTCGAACATGTTCTCCCAAAGCGTTTAATGACATTCGAAAAAACGAGGCGGCATTAATGTCGCCATTTTTGCTAGTGGCTTATGCAGATGCCGCGAGACAAGCTTAAACGAGTTCCCTGAAAAGCTATTATAACTCTTTCATGCGTAACGCTTTTGGACCAGAAAAAATATTTGTAGTTGCTCCAAAAGTGTAGTAAATTGTCCTTAAAATTTCGAAACGATTCGCTGAACCCATTCGTTGCAATATATTGAGGTACCGGTTGGTATTTGTACTATCTCTACCGCATAATAAATATAGTTCTAACGGTATCCGTACCAACACATAGGCTAACCGTACAGACAGTCTAAAGGGGGACAAGATTAACTAAAAATGGGAATAATTTATGTACAACTCCCACGTGGTATACAGAAATTACAAAAAATATTTCTTTGCGGGAACCACGGCAAAAATTCGATCGTGTTTCGAGTTCCACAAAAGTCCAGTTACACTTCCCAGCTATAGAATTGCAAATTGCTCGGGGTGTCCGGTATAATAACGAAAGACAAGAGTCCGTGTACAAATATTCGCTGCAACGAGACGCGCGTTGCGTGTTGAACGCGATCGGATCGTGGAATCGGGAGCGATTATCTCGCCTACAATATCAGGAAATCGAATCGATCGATCGTGAAAAATATCGGATACGTCGTTACGTAAAATTATGCCACCGCGATTACGGGCAGCTCCTTTGCTCGCGCTTGGGAGCAAACCTGTGGGCGGTTCTCGATGTTTGCGCAGCTTTCTGGCGAAAACGTGCTTTCGTAAATTAATGCAAATTCCTTCGCGCGACACTCTAGATCCACTTCGGAAATTTCGGCGAACTTGGGTCGTCTATATTCGTATGTGCAATGGCTCTCGCTAGTATTTGAACACGAAATATTCTCATTTCGACAGGAAAATCGACGTATTCAAATTATTGTAATTTCTTAAAAAAAAAAAAAAACAAAATCGTACAACGACGTACCCAGACGCCATTCAGCGCGTTTCCCCTTCGGTAGCAAAAATTAATTTGAGATCGTCCGTGCTCGCGTACGGTTCCGAAGTCGAGATCGATCAGCGGTGTGGGATCGAGAGCGCGCGGCGTCGGCGACGATGGTTCGATGGATCGTACGGATGGATCGGATCGCGTGTAGAAAAATCCGAAAATCACCGAGCCATACCGATTTCGAGCTGACACGAGACGCCGAGGGAACAATATACGCACTCCCGCGCCGGGAATGTGCAGCGGCGCGTCGAAAAGCAGCCGAAGCGAGTCTGACAGCAAGAAGACCAAAACTACTTGGCGATCGGTGAAAACAGAGAATTCCTCTCAAGGATAATGACAGCGGAATAAAACAATGAACGGGGAGGAGGAGGGGAGGGGGTGGGGTAGTAGGAGGAGGAGGAGGAAGGAAGGAAGGAAAGGGTGAACAGGAGAGGCAAGGAGAGGCAAGGAGTGGCAAGGAGAGGCAAGGAGAGGCGAAGAGAGTCGACCAGGGGTCCAGGAGGGCCACGGCGATCACGGAGGCTGCATTTCTCAAAGTTACGGACCACTACATTTTAATGAACACCAACTGGTTCTACACAGCCCGCGTATACAGACGTATCGGATTAGCACTTTGACTTGGAGGCCTTTAATACGTGTAGCGTGGCAAAAACAGACCGACATGCATGGCCGAAGGCGCAGTCTGCGGTGATGATGAGGTTGCGATAAAACACTCGAGTTATGCGCGCGCGTGCGGTTAGTTTCAAGTTCCAACAACGAGAGTGATTACTCGAAAACCTGCGCCACGATAAAACCGACGCCGTGTGTATGAGCCAGCAGTCGGAGAAATGGCCGCCCGGGAATATGGGCCCCTGGCACTCCTCGTCGGGGTTCGACGGCGAACGGAAAAGGGGGAAAAAAATAATAAAAGAATAAGTAAACGGGTGGATAATCGGGGCTCCGGTGCTCTAATGTGGCTGAAATCACCTTCCGAGTCTCTCCGGTACGAACCCGCTGCCGTTTCACTGAAAATACTTTGCTACTAGGTTTTTGCACATTTTTCTCAACTTTCATGCTCTGCGGATAATTCGCTTTTCGACTGGGTCTATTGCCATGGGAGGTGTATGCTAACAGGATTTTACCTTTTTCTTCGTTTAGAATTCGTGAATACGTAGGAATATTTAGCTTCAGACACTGTTTATTACGCTTCTTTACTCGGATACCGCTTTATTGAAATGTCACCATAAACATCTGCGGTCCACATTCTCTTTTTGTAGACAGGGGAAAATTGATGAGCGGAAATTTCGAATATGGCGTCGCGTTTAATACTCCAACAGCCGAGAGTATAGCGCGAGGATAGATCTTCGCAGGCTGACACCCGATTAACGGTAAACCCACGCAGATAATCTCAATGGGTTTCGATCTAATCGGACGGCTTTCAGCGGCGGATGCTGGTCTCGTCGGAATTACTCCGGCTGTGATTACATCACGTTTTTCGTTGACAATAAACACGCTGTTTTAACGCTGTTAATTAACCGTCGCGTCGGGGTCTGCGCGCCGCGCCGCGCCGCGCCGCGCGTTATTATAATGTCGCGACTCTTTCGCCGATTGCTGTTCCATTTCGCAGTTTTTCTTGTACGGTCGCCGTGTCGTTTTTCCCCTTTTCCCCGTCGGGCCGCGTGTCCCGGTCGTTTTCCTTTTTCCTCGTTTTTCGCTCGCGGAACGGCGCCGCATTAAAGAAGAACTGAACGGGCAAGGACGACGTCGATTAGCGTCTTTTAAACGGTATTCTAATGGACAGCGAACCAGTCAGTTGAATCCGGTTAATTTCCTGCCACGGTCGATTTCGCTAGTTAAGGCAAGAATTTATTTTAAGTATATTGTACTCGGCGTATTAATAGATCTGATATCAATGTGATGCTCGAGCACGGTACAAATTTAGTATTTAGATATGCGAGACGTGTCTCGAGGAGGAGTGAGCGGCCGCTTGTATATTGAGGGAAATTATGAGGCTAGTTACGGGCAATATGCATAAGGCGGTTCATAATATGTGGCTCCGGTAACATCGAGTTCAACAAAAATATTCGAGACAGCAGATCTTTAATAGCGGAACATACGAACGGTTTCATACGCGACATGCGAATCGCGAGATCATCAAGGGAAACTGTTCATCAGGGTGCAGTTTTTGCACATTATATTCGCGTTCGAGGCTACGCCCATCATACCTGATACACCCTGTACACCGCCGGCCAGACGGTGCACGATCTTTTCTAGGGAAATTTACATTTTAATGGAACGAAAATAATTGCGGAACACCGTGTACGAGATAATTGTTTTCAATAAATTATCGCGTAACAAAGACGATCCCAGCTGATTTGACGAAGATATACGGTCTTCTATCGAGCATTTTCGAAAATTTATTAATGTACCGGATCAAATCGCTTTTAATATTCAATAAACATTGCGTTTCGTATGAAATAATGATATCCTCTTTTAGATTGAATACCGCAATGGTACAGTTTACTAGGATGTTAGTTCGATAACTATTCGTCCCCAGGGCTGTGAACGCAGCCCCCTCCAGCTGACGGTTAACCAGCGGTAGCGGGCAACCAATCGCGCGTTAGGCTCTCCCCACTCCTCCAGAGTGGGGGTACTCCGAGCGATCGAATAGGGATCGAAGGGCGTTCCTAGTGGACAGTTAACAGGCAATTACAATTCTTCTCATTTAAATTCTCAAGTTTAAAAGTCTGCTCTTTCTGTAATATAGTTTCTTTCGAACAGTCGGTCCCAAGGGCAAACTGGGAGCGCTAACAAGGCTCGCTGCCAGGTCTAAACCAGAATTTTAAGACATTCCTGCCGGGCAGTTATCGAGTAGCCAATGGGAAGCCTCTCATTCAAATCCGCAGGCTGGAAAGTCTGTTCTTTCCATACGATTATTTGGTCGAAAGAGTCCCCAGCGCCAGAGTGAAACGGACAGTCCGAAGTTCCTCTATCTCGTCGCACGGGACTAAACCAGAATCTTCCGGTCTGGTCGGAGGCTGTCGGACGTAAGCGGATCCCCTCGAGCGTTTTCCGGGGTGGCGATCACGCCGGGGCACCGGTGAAATAACACGAGAGGGGTATCACGGGATCGGGCGACAGCAGGTGGTAAAAAGATCGGTACTCGGCCGAGCAAACGCTGCGCAGGCATTCTCGACGTGCCGCAGGGAGGCGAGTTCTTGCCTCGGCAAGACGGGCACGCGGTTAGTCATCAAGGCCCGGAGATTGTTCCCGCGGACGGCGACCCGACCGGTTGACCAAAACCACAAGCTTCTCCCCCTCTCTTTCTTCCTCCCCCCGTTTCATCTCTCCCCCGTCGCACCCCCACCGGTTCGTTGGCTCACCGTGTGTATACGTACACCGGGTGCTCGCGCGCTCTCTTTATCCCTTTTCCTACTGTTTTGCGAGCCTGTCCTGTCCCTGTTCCTCCTTCCATTTCGTTGACCAGCATTTCCCTCGGCGCTGCGCGGTGCGGTGTGGCCGCGGTCGTCTCCGTCTTCGAGTACCTCACGTCCGGTCTCGGCCGAGATCGGGTAATCTTAGAAAGTCAACTGGGTATCGGGTATTGATGGGTAACATTGTTGCATGTCCGTGACTTCGCTCCGTGTGTCCCGCTTGTGTTTTCTTCTCCAGGTCTACCCACCTACCTCGGTCCAGGGGCACTCTTTCCTCTTCTACGCGTTCCCTCCGTTCTAGTATGAATCCACCACGGACGCCACCGGAGCGCGATACGTACCAGGTTTCCCGCGATTCGACCCACTGTCTTTTTCGACATTTTGCGATTTATTATCATTTTACCGGTGGGAGGGAGCGGGGGGTTTGCCCGCGACCGGTTCTTCGCGGTAATCGTGCTCAAGTATCGGGTTAACGCGTCAACTGCCATGGCGTGCGCGTGTTCCAGCTTAGCCGAGAGCCTTTGACGCGACGAGAACCGGCACGTGATTCTGGAGCGGAGACCTCGAGCTGCCGAGGCTCCTCTGTGCTCGGCTCGGAACATCACCGGACATTTTATTTTTCTTCGAAATTCTGTTTTGTAAAGTAATTTATAGAAAAGTTATTTAGAAAATAATTCGTTAAAATGAGAATTTTCATGGAGATCCGCAGTACGGTTATCGGAAACTTGTCAGGTAGACAAAGTGTTAAAAAATGAAGAAGCTTGCGAAAAATTCCGATGTTCTAGAACCGGCGTGCAACTGTAAATTCTCTGTTTCGCAACCCCAGGTGAGTTCCGCCGCGCCGTTGATCAGGTACAGGAACCGTGTCTCATTGTTCCCTCATTCCCTCCGCTCGTTCACACGTTTAGGTCTTCTCATTGTGCAGAGATAACACCGGAAGAAACTTATCTCGGTTCCGATCGTGCACCGATCATTATGCTCTTCAGGAAGCGCGGCTTTCCTAAACGCACCGGCGCGGCGCGGCGCGGAGCGGCCACACTCGCATATATACAAGGTGTCTCAATAGTTCGCGATACTTTGTGTCGCGCTGTTAGCGAACAAAAAGGTTCGGCCAGGAACATCTTGATAACTACGGAATGCGTTTCCTAGAGGCGGTCCGCACGAGAACGTAGCTTTCTATTCTCTCGTAGGCTCGTTGCGAATGCACTCGGCCATTTTGCATGGATACACCGACGTTTAATAGTTTCTGCTGATGTCGGCAATCTGCCATCAATCTGCCGATTTTTTCCGCAAGTTCCACTTCTTCTGCAATCTTCGTTTCACTCGCATGTGAAATCTGCGAATCTTGCCAACAATGACATCGATTCGTTGTGGAATTTTATCGAAAACATTACCTCGTTGTAGGTATACATTCGTACGTGAAGATTTGATACAGCTATTAGAAATTGCAATACGGGGACACAAAAATGGACAAAAAGGCAGCGAAGGGATAAGAGAACTGGGATTTTTGGGATTCTCGTTTCAGAGGGAACGGTAGTCACGTCACTTTCCCTAGAATACCCTAGAATATCCT
Source organism: Lasioglossum lativentre (assembly GCA_916610255.1). Classification (NCBI taxonomy): domain Eukaryota; kingdom Metazoa; phylum Arthropoda; class Insecta; order Hymenoptera; family Halictidae; genus Lasioglossum; species Lasioglossum lativentre. The sequence goes on along the minus strand of OU744357.1, from coordinate 25,583,444 downwards.
AGAAATCTGGCCGAAACTTGGGTTTGCGGGATTAGATTTTTCGTCCTTATACGAGCAAATTTTGAACTGTATAAAGGCTCATTTGATAGAGGAAGGTTCAGCGCATAGTGCCCTGCTTATGATAGCAGTCAAAAAACTCTTTTTGTGACAGAAAAATACATTGGATTCTGCGGTTGTTTTCTCGACTTTTTTCCCTACTTTGCAGACTCATATTATTAGATGTCAACATAATCTCGTTACATCATAAGCAGGGCACAATGCGATGAACCTTCCTCTATCAAATGAGCCTTTATGCAGCTCAAAATTTGCTCGTATAAGGACGTCAAATGTATTCCCGCAAACCCAAGTTTCGGCCAAATTTCTAGGGTATTCTAGGGAAATTCTAGGGAAAGTCACGTGACTACCGTTCCCTCTTAAGGGGGTAGGATCCCCTCTAGAATACCCTAGAAATCGAACTAGCGGACGGTTTAGCTAAAGCAGCTACAGAAGCCTAATGAAAGGGAAAATATTTTTCAACCATTATTATACTGGAAGGTCTAAACCGTATTTTAAACATGAACGTCTTCCACGAGAATTCATTGTAACCATTAATCGATGCAGAGCCGATCATTATAGCCTCAAAGCGTCTTTATTTCGTGTAGGAATCATTAGCGACCCGAAGTGCGAGCGCGGGCATGACAGTCAGGATATCAATCATATTGTTTGGCATTGTTGTCTTTTCGATTCGCAGCGAGATAAGTTAATTCATCAATTGCGTAAAATTAAGCTTCAATTACCCTTAAGTTTAGAAATATTAGTCGCCCGACCTAACATTAAAGCTTGTTTTCCCATTTTTTGTTTCTTAAAAAACTGTAAGCTACGTATTTAATTTGATTTAATGTAGGTTCTGTATGTAGGTTCTGTATGTAGGTTCTCTAGATACTGTACTTTATCTTACTTAGTGCACCAGAAATAGATCTCAGTTGAGATCTGAAATGTTTAAATAAAAAAAAATAAAAAATACCCTAGAAATCTGGACGAAACATGGGTTTGCACGGTACGGGTTTTCGTCCTTATGTGAGCATATTTTTCGCTGGACAAGGGCTCAGCCCCTTTGTTATATGAAATTATGCATATTAAGTAAGCCAAGCTTGATGATGTTCAGCCATGTAATCCAAGCCATTTTTATGCCATTGGATGAGTTTTCTGGATACTATCGTGGGCAGAGCCCCCTTCATTGAACCGTCCTCTTTCGAATGAGCCCTTGTCCAGCGAAAAATATGCTCAAATAAAAGGACCCAATGTTTCGCCCAGATTTCTAGGGTATTCCAAGGTATTCTAGAGGGGGTCCTACCCCCTTAAGAGGGAACGGTAGTCACGTGACTTTCCCTAGAATTTCCCTAGAATACCCTAGAAATTTGGCCGAAACTTGGGTTTGCGGGAATACATTTGACGTCCTTATACGAGCAAATTTTGAGCTGTATAAAGGCTCGTTTGATAGAGGAAGGTTCAAAAAAACTCTTTTTGTGACAGAAAAATACATTGGATTCTGCGGTTGTTCTCTCGACTTTTTTCCCTACTTTGCAGACTCATATTATTAGATGTCAACATAATATCGTTACATCATAAGCAGGGCACAATGCGATGAACCTTCCTCTATCAAACGAGCCTTTATGCAGCTCAAAATTTGCTCGTATAAGGATGTCAAATGTATTCCCGCAAACCCAAGGTTCGGCCAAATTTCTAGGGAAAGTCACGTGACTACCGTTCCCTCTTAAGGAAGAATGTTAAGCAGAGATTTATGAAAAAGTCTCGCGTGAGATTCAACGTTGTTTCGAGTCTGAGACAGCGCATCCACAAAAGCCAGCACCGTGGCACCGATAGGCGGTTTAATCGGCAGCTTGTATCTCGCATACCGACGTGCCTGCGCAGCCTAGAGGATAGAGCCTAGAACCCCGAGTCTAGACCCATAACTCTTCGACGATTTTTCCGAGTGGATCGCATTATCCTCCTGTTTACGATAAAACTGGCTGACAAGCACGGTGCTCAACCGACCGCATCCTCCGCGTCGCGAGAAAATCTTCTTCCTCCTCGTCCCCGTGGAATATAAAGTGCTTGTACCGCAAACAATGTCAAATGTTTCATCAATATCTTGGATCTCGAGCCTCCGGCTGCAGGGATTTCAGCTTTGTTGAAAATCCTGCTCGTGCAATGGCTGCGCGGAAGCGATTTTATTCGATTGTTCTGGAAAGTTCGATTTGTTTCCGATCGTTTCGCACAATGCGAATTCAGAATTGTTATTCGAAGAAAGCAATTGCCTGATTCGATAAGAGGAAGCCGAGGAAATTGCGTTGTTGCGTTATTTAATAATGCGACATGTTCACATTGCGACAGCAATGTTTTTGGGACGAACCAATATATATTTATAATAAATTATTTTCACAGCTGGAACACACGTGTCTATCGGTATGGACTTTTTTGGTTGGAGCATTGTGTATTTTTTTTTTAAGCTCTTTAAGGACCTTGAATCCACTCGGCGCCATCTCCTTTAAGCGACTTAAAGCGTCTGTTTCACGGGGTAATAAATACCATTGCGGATTGTGATCGCGAGTACGTCTGTCTGGATAATCTTTTCAGTGCAGTTTCATTACTATTATATATACGACAAAAGTTAATTCAAGTCATTATTATATTTATGGACGAGCATAAATTCTTGTATCTTTCGATAGGAATTAACGTTGTGATTTTCGAGTCGCTGGTAATGCAAACGACTTATTTATAACAATGATAATTTCTTGTAAAATCCAATATTTCCACGGCGATATTGTTCGGAATCAATCAATAGTTTTAACACGGAAAAATGCTGCATGTTCTTCAAGTGCGCGCTAATAATTCTAGAAAATTTTAATTTTGTTGGTTCAACGATTTCCAGGAGAAAAATTCTTGAAAATCGCGTTTCTTTCACGGACGCTCGTAATGGTTTAAGGAACACGATCAGACATGACGCGAACACTATAATCAGTCGTAATGCCATGTAATTTGTAAATCTCATATTTTTTTAGGTTCCACACTTATTCCCCAGAATTCAGTGTTACATCTTATTTCTCTACCACCTACGAACAAGGTAGCTTTTTCATTACAAAATGGAATCATATCCTAACTCTATTATCAGAACTCATCGAACCACCTAAACCGAATGCGCCTAGGCAAAAGGCTGAAATTCTTACATTTCGCAAAACGCTTGGTCGGTTCGCGAGCGAGGTTCCCGGGGCAAAGGTGACCCGGGTCGAAACTCGGTCCGCGAAAAATACTCTTTCTAGGTCCGGGTGGTTCTCGGGGCTGCGATGACGCAAGCCCGCGCGCAGAGGCGGAAGGACTCGAGCGTGAAAGAAGAACTTGGCTCAAAGTTTCGTTCATCTGGGCCAAGCTCGCAAATAACAAACCCGTAGAGAGGACGCGGAACCGCTTCGCGCCCCGTCTCGTCTCGTCTCGTCTCGTCTCGCCTCGTCTCGTCTCGTCTGGTCTCGACGCGTCTCGTCGCCTCGTGTCGGTAGATGCAACCACAGTAGGCTTGCTGGCTTTCTGCGAACTGCGCGAGGTGGCGAACACAACGCGGCCCACCTAAAGGGGGGTAGAGTGGGGCAAACTGCGACTGCATTTACGCGAAAGGGACGACGGGAACCAAAGGGGGGAACCAAGGGGGGGAGCTGCACCGACGCCGGTGAGCAAAGAGTGAGAGGGAGAGGAAGAAGGGCGTAACTGGGCCAAACGGTGGCTGTGTCGCGGTCTAGACACGCCGTGGCTGAGAATTAATGCTCCGTGTTTGCCAGACTTTCCTTTTCGCTCCGTAACAAGCTGCCGCGCCGCGATTCCGCCGCACCGTCTGCCCCGTAATCCGTGACGTCCGACGGATTACTAATTATAATCGCGCGAATCTTATCGAGGACGCGCGGAATCAACGCTATTCCCGGACGGGGTGGCCCGTCCTCCGCCTTTGGATACGCTTATGCGAACGTTCTAGCCATTCAGAGAATTGTAACACTTTACGGTTACTATTTGGGAAAGCTCCGAGACCATACTTTGCTACTCAAACGCTTAGGGAGGGATGCCAACATTGTGTTCTATTTATTTTTGATCGATCCTTTTGCGATTTTTTAACCCTTCGCTCTCGGAGCTATTTTAACTCAAAAACGAAAGATTTTTCCATTCTAGAATATTTCCATTCATTTTTTGCATATGAAACTAATATACTACCTCGTGTAATATGTAAATGTCTAGTCGTTTATTAAATACGAACAAAAATAATAATTTTTAAGAATGGCATAGCAAATTCAGTGGTGTCTCAGAGTAGCCTAATGGTTAATTCAGTAAGCTCAACTAGAGTTTCAAGTTTTCGAGCCATTGATGTGATAGAACTTATACAGATAGAATTTATGTGACACTCTATAGCTCCGATTTTTAAAGCTGTGATTCATAGTTTGCTGCTTGAATACCGGGAAAAGCTGAGGGACGCCGAGATTGAATATTATTTATTTTCTGATTCATCCTCTTACTTGAATGATCTTTTAAACAAATGGAGCAAAAACCTTTATGTTTGTAGAGTATCCATTGCTCGCGAGCTTGTAAGAAATTATCAGCCCTGACAGCGACGATTTGTCGTACACGATACGAATTCATCTTTAATATGCGAAGATGTTAAACCTTTTTCTAAGTGCATAGTAGCAAGGTAGTAGTCGATGGATCAGGGATTATGTGGTTCGTGTGGTTACGATCGTATCGATTATTATGTAAGGTAGGTACACAGAAGCAGTGGGATTCAATATGTAATAAGAACCATCGATAATTTCTGTCGCTAAAAATGCTATCGTTTAATTCATCGATTCCATAAAATTAACAAGCAGAATAAATTTCAATGACGAATAGATACTAGTATATTTCTCCAAGTAAAAATGTTATTATCGTGTAGCGTAAATCTCACGTTTGTTGTCACTCGAGGAGTAATTGGAAAGTACTCGAATCCGTGAAGAAAGCGAGTCGATCGAAGGCATCTCGGTCGTTCTTTGATCGCAACAAAAATAGTCTGATTTTCGTCTGTGTGAAAGGCGCATTTCGCGCGACGTTGAGGGAGGTCAGTGGCAAAGGCGAGCCAGAAAATGAGGGTAGCCTCTTCTAAGAATTGTCACAGAGCTTTCATCTTAACTCTCCAACAGACCCCTATTTTTAATTAACTTTTCACTCGTTCGATGCTGATTCGTCTACACATCTTCGCACACAGTTCCCTAAAAAGCAAAATATGTAAATAAAAATTATTAACATCGTTTCGCGTATACTATAACAAAGTGATAAATAATAAGGAGAAAAAACTTATTACATACGATATTCTGTGGTCCACAAAATCTGACTAAATTTTTTAAATCGGTGCTTGGTATATTTTAATTTTTTTTTAGATCGGTTATTTTGCCTCGTTGAAGTTTTCTTAACCCTTAGCACTCGAGTGGCGACTCAGAGTCGCCGCTAAAACTTGCTCTATCATTATCCACAATATTGTTTACTTTATTAAATATGATGCTTTCTAATCAATTACTCAACATTTAAGGATTGTACGACGTATTATGTAAATTTCATATCGATAAAATGAAAAAAAAAATCATATAGAATGGAACTATTCCAGATCCGAAGAAATGTTTCATTTTTTAGTTAAAATATCTCCGAGTGCAAAGGGTTAATAATTCGATCGTCGAATGAAACGAGAGGAAAGGAAAGCGGTCAGAATTCAATACACTCGGTAGTTTCATACAATTAAACATTGTAATTTAACTCCGATTGTGTTTTTAGGCCTGAGAATCTCGAATTTCCCGTGGTGCGGTGAAAAAATATCAGCGAAAGTCGCTCGTCGGAAAGCTTAGTATCGAATCGCTTCTGTTGCAGAGTTTACTTCTGGAGTAATGCTTACCCGTAATCACAGGCGGTATAAATCTGTAACCTACCTGCATAAATCTAACGTAAAAGTGCTCTCCAGATAATAAAAAACAATATCTTTATTATGCACCCCAGTTCGTGCCACGACAGTGATTGCTTTATACAAATTTCCACTTCGATCAATTCCTATATATTTTACAAAAATTAGAAAAATTTTTGTCCGTCGAGTAAAATAAGGTAGAACGTACTGAAATTTTCCTATATTTTACATTTCTTGATATTGTTGAATTTTTCCAAGCTTTGGTAGACCGATTTCGTTCAGGATTCATTTTCCAAAGATTTTTCGATCGAGCGCAGTCGTCGAGAATCGCGCTAACAGGCTTCCGGCCGGCAACGCGTTAATAAAAAGAAATAGAGAAAGAAAAGTAGGACAAATCCAGGGAAACCCGGACGAACGGCAGCCGTAGACACGTGCTAAACGATCGTTCGCTCGCGAATCGGTACCGGGTACCGAGAAGCGATTAAACGCGCTTAGTCGGCGTTCGTGTCTGCAGCCGGTAGCTTCCCGTCGCGTCGAGTCGCGTCGCGTCGATTTCGCGATAGAGAGACAGACAGACGGCGAAGAAAGGGGAACGAAAGGAGGAGAGAGGAAAAAGTCGGGAGAAGGACGACGGACGGGCACACAGGCACGGGAGAAATCGAAAAAAGGGACCGAAGGGCAGGAAGAGGCGCGGGAAAAAGGAACGACCGATAGAAAAAGAGGAAAACGGTGGCTGCCGCGAGACGACACGACGCGACGCGACGCGACGGGGGGAAAAGATCGACGAGGAAAGGGGGAACAAGGCTGCAAGGGAGACAACGAGGGAAGACAGGGCTGTAGGGGAGGGAAGCAAAAAGGCCTCGGATCTTGGTTACGTGCAGTTCGTTGCCAGACACCGGCCAGGCTTACCGGGAGACGGAGAACTGCCGGTTTCCGATTGCATTATCGCGCGGTGATTAATCGATGCCCGAGGTGTTCCATTGTCTCTCAGGGACGTCTCGATTCTGGCCACAACGGCGTGTCCTGCGCCCTTTTACGCGAAACCCCGCCACGATTTCTCCGATCTCGATTTTCGCATTTTTACGGGACGCGAACCACCCACGCGCGCCCTTCGGTTTTCACAACCATTGCTCTCGATTTAATGGGAAACCCTATATGTGACCAATTTGTCAGCTATTTTTACAAATTACAAAAAATTCCCAGCAATTTTATCCACTGTAGTTGTCGGTCAAACGCTGACATTATTAAACACTGAAATTATTTTATTATTATTATTATTTATTATTTACGGACCGAAGTCCTTTTATACAAATGTTTACAATAGAAGAAATTCATATAAAAAGAAAAAGAAAGTCTTAGCATAAAGTTACATAGTAATGGACATGCTGACACTTACAGGAATACATTATAACACATTAAATGCATAATTGATACAATACATTAAATGATAGTAACGAACCATTAAAAAAGTCAATATCACGATATAAAATGTTAGATTTAGCTATGATGCGATTTAAAGGATTTATTAATCCATATGTGGATTTGGATTGAAATGTTTGAAATCCTGTCCTAGTTCTCAGTACGCGTTCGGGTACAAGAAATTGATTTGCCTCAGGAGAGAGGAACAATCAATATTGTTATTAATCAAATTAAAGATAAAGCTCTGGTCGGATACTGTTCTTCGAGCTTTCAATGTTTCTAAGTGGACTGTGCTTAATATTGTAGAGTAATCATGATCAAATAATGACATTGGGCTATTTATCCTATATGAACAGAATCTGAGAAATTTATGTTGCACTCTCTCGAGCATGATTTTATTTAAGTGTAAACGTTGCAACCAATTAAATTTTTTGAATCGACGTGAAGATAATTTTAGCTTTTCCAACGAAAAATTAATGAATATTGAAAATTAATTTTTGTAAATATTCTATTTTCTGCACTTTAACATACGCAAACGCTGTGGCCGTGGCTAAGAATATTTGCCGATAGATTGGGCAATCGTCAACAACGTGTGGCATCCTCTGTTATTCGCAAATCCCACAGCTGTGTATATAATTATTTAGCGTAGCGCAACACCGAAACCGCATACAAATAACTGAGGATCAAGTAAACTGTTCCAATTATTTCTAGCATCGACCCTGAGCATTAATAAAAGAACGAAAAAACAAACGGTCCTGTATGTTTATCTACGAACGGGGGCAGCAGTTATCACAACAATGAACCAATTCGAAATTGTTTTATATAACGTTTACTTGCGCGATCGCGACCCGACGTTATTAACTAATCCACCCGGGGCATTCCTTTATAACCGTTCAATGACGTTTATTGTTGCAATCTGTTACGAGGATAATCGCTTTATAAACGCGTTTTAAGCACACGCCTTTGTCGACGACGTCTGACTCGCTCTTTAGTCTCGGTCAAAGAAAATATTGTATAAGGAAACCAACGACAGGGATCGCAAGTTCTGATCTGCTGATCTACAATGTGCTTTGAATACAATCAAGATTGTTGCGCGATTATGCCCGTTCGCTGTCTCCTGTAAACATCCCGTGTTTCAAACAACTTTTATCAGCGTAATTTCTTTCGTATTCTTCTGCGATTCCATTGTTCGTGTCGTTTCGATAACTGATAAGATCGTTCAATAACGAGCTGAAATAGATTCATTGTGACCATTGGGACAATCATTTTTAATGCTTCATTTAAAACTACTTGAAGCTGATCTTGCAAAATAGATACCAGGTCAATTTATTATCTTTGGGTCGTTGCATGTGCAACTTGAAGAATACTAGGTGATTGCAAATCAAAAAGCGACGACTCATTTCATCTCGAGCTTTTTGAAATTTTGTCTATACTTCGCTTTAAAATCTTATTCTACATTATTTTCTTTCTCTAATTAATGCTATTGGCGCACTGGTACGATCATTTGTTACTATTAAGTCAGTTCACTCGTCACCGGAATGGAACCAACATGTGGTTTAACAACTCTTATGAGTATATATTAAAAATTTTTTAGTTAAGCAAACGCAATTACAACAAAATTATTTCTTGAAAATGATCTAAATTTAGATCGAAACGTCGACAATTGGTTGATGTAACAATTTGCAAAAGTGCTTAATAGTAACAAATGATCGTACCAGTGCGCCAATAGCATTAATTAGAGTTATTCAACATTGTCGATCGAAATAAGGAAAACCGTTATTATTTTCTTTCGTACGAAAAAGTGTAAATTTCTAAAAAGTCTAACTTTGAATTTTGTTCTTGTTCCGATGTTTATAAAATGAGCAACAAGAATTCGAATTTCATCGTACGTTGTCTTCCCTCTTAAAAAAAAAATAAATATTCTAGCTTGCAGAGTAAATTTTGTTCTCTCCTCATCGTTCGTAAAATAAACAAAAAATTAGGATTTCTTTCTCCCGCGCGAGAAGAAGAATCTCGCGGAGAGTCCCGGTAGTTCCTATGCAAAATGCGTGCAAGTACTATTTAAATACACACAAATCGAAAGTGGAAGTAATTAGTACGTTCGTTGCGAGAGCCATCATCGTGGCGTGGATGTTGGCTTATCTTCGAGCCCGTCGCGACGTCTTCGAAGAATTTTGCCCTAGCCGATGGAGAGTTCGGCAAACAATGTCGACTATTCCTAACTTGTAGCCAGGAATTGGACGAGGTCCGTGTGTGTGCTGATCACACAAGCCGGAGTACTTGCACACGGAGTTCACGCGGGACACGTTTCCTTTATGAATGCATAGCGCAGAAAAGTACTTCGCCTCCCCATTTCTCGCGACTCAACGACCGCATCGTTTATCTATCAATGATGCACAAGCTGTAAAAATATTCCCCGAGCACGCTGCACTTTTATTTTTAGACTGGGAACACACCTATGACTCGCCTCAACAATATCCTGTACCACTGCACAATTTTTCAATATTTATGTTCTAAAGGAACAGCGTATTATTAAGATGACACAGAAAATCCTGTCACACAAAATTCCGAATAATATTGATACTATTAGTTGCTGCACTAATATTTTTATACAGAATAAAAATTGTCTATTACAGGATTCAAATAAAATTGTCATTCTTTCATCGACTGTTTCAGCAAGATCAAAATGATACATCTGTATTTTTTAATTTTTTAATTTTCATCTACTCGTATCGTGGTAATCGAAGACATGTGATCTAAAAAAAATAAACTGACACATGTCCTTTAGTGTTTTGAGTGGGGAGTCAGATGGTACTACTAGTTTTTTAATGCGTGGGCGTTTTCAAGGTTATTTTAAGGTCATTTTGTCTTTTTTTATCATAAACCCATATTTTTTATTACGTAATCATATTCTACGTAAAAAAATGCACAACTTTTGTTTGAATCATATTTTGTAAGGGTTTATGATAAAAATAGACAAAATGACCTTGAAATAACCTTGAAAACGCCCACGCATTAAAAAACTAGTAGTGCCATCTGACTCCCCAGTCGAAACACTAACGGACATGTGTCAGTTTTGTTTTTTCAAATCACATGTCTTTGAGATTTTTTACAATCTCAACTTAATTGGGACACCCTGTATACTATATGTATTATGCGTTCGCACCGATGAAGGAATTATCGATGAAGGATTATCGAGGGATGTGATCGAGCGAACGTAACCTATAAGGTGTTGCGCTAGACAAACGAAGATGCGTCTTCTCATTTACGGACCCACAATTGGTATATTCAATTAAATTGTGCAAATGTACAAGTGAATTTTTTTGATAAAACATTCAGTCTACCTTAATATGAATTTTACTGATAAATAATTTCATAAAAATTTTACGTAACCATTAGGTTTACTGGTTGCGGGTACTCACAGTGTGTTTTCTGGCTTGACAAGTCAAAGGGACGAAAAATTATAACTTCACAACGTTTGACGATTGTCTATCATCTTCTCGCTTCTCGGAAGATCAGAAAAATCCATATCTCGTGGCATTCGTGTCATTCCATCAGCCCGTCACCGACATAGTAAACGTGTAACATTATTGCGAGCAACGTTCCTTTTGCAATGTTATGACACGTTCGTCAAGCTTTCTAACGAACGTCCCTCGATTTCGCGGCGGGCCTTGTTCCACTTTTTTAAACGCGCGTTTACGCCTTCCGTAGATGGCGTTAATTAAAAGTCCTTAGAAGAATTTTCCCCTGCGACACGTCTCATTAATACGACGTTCCGGGAATACTAATCCGTTCGCAGTCATTCATTAAAAAGAGGCGCGTACGCGGTTTTGCGTTACACACCGAGCATAGTTATAGCCGCGATTACGCGCGCTATGAACAGGGAAAAAATGCCCTCACAACGATTCCGTTCCATTCTTTCAAGGTTTCTTGTTCGCTGGGTTGGAATTTTACGTTTTCATTCTGAAGCAGATACCGTTTCCTATTCACTTTTTGCTTGGAGTGTACAACTTCTGGCGAAGATTACGAGATGAAGTCAATCGATTCCTCTAATCTATGATCCTCCTTATGTCTCAATTAATAAATTCAGTACCAAACATAACCTTTTCATTTTATGTATCTTGTATTTCTTTATAAAGTGGAATATTTTCAATAGAATTATGCAGAATTAAATCAATTTCAATCGATTCCTCGAATCTATGATCCTCCTTATTTCTCAATTAATAAATTCAGTACCAAACATAACCTTTTCATTTTATGTATCCTGTGTTTCTTTATAAAGTGAAATATTTTTAATAGAATTATGCAGAATTAAATCAATTTCAATCGATTCCTCGAATCTATGATCCTCCTTATGTCTCAATTAATAAATTCAGTACCAAACATAACCTTTTCATTTTATGTATCCTGTGTTTCTTTATAAAGTGAAATATTTTGAACAGAATTATGCAGAATTAAAACAATTTGAATCGATTCCTCTAATCTATGATTCTCTTTACGTCTTAATTAATAAATTCAGTACCAAACATAACCTTTACATTTTATGTATCCTGTGTTTCTTTATAAAGTGGAATATTTTCAATAGAATTATGCAGAATTAAATCAATTAGCTAATTCAAGTTGTTAGAATGACTCAGCTTCCGACGAATGAGTATATGTATTGAATAAATTGGCATAACGGAGTGTAGCTCGTGAGTAATCGAAATTTGTTGGTTATGTTGCAGGCGGCATGTGCTGGTCCTCCATCAGCAATGGTCGTTGCAAGGAGTTGCTGTCGAAAGAGGTGACAAAGGACAATTGTTGTGCGTCGAATGCAGCGGCAGCGACCGCGTACTCCGAGGAGGATCTTGACAGTGGAAGTCTTTTTTTTTGGCAAGTGCTCGGAGGAGGAGTGCAGTGTCTTCCTTGCAGAGGTATGTGCAAACACCGTCCAAAAATATCATATACAGATTGTATGTACATTACAATCTTTTCACAAAGATGTATAGTATCCGATGAACAAACTTTACGCATTCAATAACGTACAATAATTTTTCGAATTCACTCTTCGTGTTTTATATCGCGGCGCATTACGCATGGAACGACTGGCAACCATAAATCAGATAGATTCCGCTGTTTTATTGACGCGCACGACAGTTTTACTAATTACTCCGCGGTTTATTCGTATTCTCGGCGATCCACTAACAGTTTCGCATAACGAACTATTTAGCAGAAGAATAGTTAGATTCGCAGAATGCATAAGCGTTCTGGAAACTAATCGTATATGTTAGCTATTCCCACTAGAACTACGCCTATTTTCTTCGTATAGTATTCTGTGCTGCACATTGTATCATGTAATTGCATAATTTTCCTTTTGGTCCTACTGGAAAACGCAGGACGACGCGTTAAGTCCTTTCAACAACCCGTGAATGTATAAAATGTACCGGATGAGTCCCGCAACGTGAAGACTTCGCATAAAAGTGATCGAAATCTAATAAATTTATTTAAGTCCTATTTAGTATAACACTCTTTTATGCAGAATTTGGTGCTCTATACAAATTCGAGAAAAATATTGGGCATTCCATTAAAAAAAACTGAAGGTGACCCCCATATCTCGATGAAAATGCAAACTAACAAAAAACAGATTGCAGAACTGTATATCCCCCTGGGAACCATGCAACATTTGAAAAATTTATTTGTACAATGTTATGAGTAGACTCCGGATTTTTATGCATTTATGACAAAAATTATTAGCTATAATTTAAAAAACAGTAAAAAGCTTAGAAGAATATTAAAATACCGTTGTCTTGTATGCAACCTAATAAACATATTAGGATAGAAGATAAATTTCTATTTCACTATAGTTTCTATAATTTATGTAGAAATTTTTTATTTTGCATAAAGATCCGCAATCTAGTTATGAGATCCTCCCTGTACACTTCAATTTAAAAATATTAAGAGAATGGTTTTTCAATTTGTCCCTTGGTGTCAACTCGACACCGATGCGTGAAAAATCAATGCGATGGATAGATGAATAATTAACGTTGCCTAATCCTTTTTTCGAAGGGAGTAGAAGAAATTGAAACGAGAGACGGGCGAAAGTGAAGATGTTCTTAGAATTTCGCGATGTTTTTTCGCAGACAGCTGCGCGGAAGTGAGGTGCGAGGCGGGCAAAAAGTGTGTGGTGCGTAAGGGAAGGCCAAGGTGCGTCTGCAGCCCCGAGTGCAAGGCGCCGAGAGGCGGTGGTCCGGTTTGCGGAACCGACGGGAAGAGTTACAAAAATCTGTGCAGGCTGAAGAAACACGCTTGCAAGAAGGGCAGCCACGAGCTAGCGGTCGCCTATAACGGCCACTGCCAAAGTGAGTATGTATGAATGTGATGGAATCATTATCACAACACGACCGCATTTGTAATTGAATCGCTGCCGATTGATCCATTCAGGATTGTTTTTATGAAAAGATACGCGTCGAGTGACACGAGCTCATTCAATCTTCCATGTACACGCGTGCTTCAACGCCGCCGTGCGTTCAGTCGCTTGAACGCCGTGAAATTGCCGGCAGTATTCAAATGCAAAAATCGACCCAAGTAGCAATTTTAGGGAATACATTTTACACGTTCATTCGCATTTTCTGCACAGAATGTTCGATTATGAGTGGTCGACTATTCAGGAAGAGGATGACAATTTTAGCTACAGTAATTAAGAATCTTCCGAAGTCCATACGTTCATGTTATGAGTTGGAGTATACCTCGCTAATGCCCTTTTTCATTGCTAAATACCTTACTAGACACCTCTGTTCCATATTATGGTACCAGGCATGCGCACCTAGAACAACTAGGGCCTTCGCAGTCAAAGATCCTCGAGTCTCGCTACTTACTTAGACAGCGAGTCACGCGTAGAGTCAGTCATAACGAAGTAGGAGCACGGTCATTGTGCGAGTAAGGGGGATCTGGCGGTATAGTGATCACGAGACTCTGGCTCTTTTGGGGCGTGGCTTCGCTAGCACGCGTCTCGTGGTACTTGGCTCGCCGAAACTGGTTCGTACGAGCCGCGACTTGGACAGACTTGGATCATAACTTCAAGGTAAGCGTCTGAGTCTAGTAGGGTACGTCATTGGCCGTCATTGGTTTTGCCGATCTGGCTCACGCGCCGTCATCCTCCGGTCCAATGTTTAACTGTTCCAAAACGAAGCTGCATACTGCAACTTACTTATCCGAGTGAGGCGATGGGATTAGCAGCAACCTCGTTCTTATCTCATCTAGAATCATCATCTAAAATTACGATCGTTGATAATCGAACATTCTACATACACGTTCTCCTAAAAATTATTACAAACAAAATCGCTAAAAATGTGGTCAGCTTTTGTTATTTCTATAAAGTAATGTAAAGTAGTCGCTCTAAGTGCCCTCGTAAACCTAGCGTTAAGTTGCCGGCAGGGTTTCGCGATAGAAATTGCAGGAGGTGTGGGGTTGTTGCGAAACGGGGGTGGGGGTAGTGGTAGGGGGCTCGATCAGCCAACAGATTGATCACGGGGGCGGTTTACGACTGTGCGTAATAACGTGTAAAGTGTCGAGCAGGTTCGTGCGCACGGGTCCGGTGCGGCCAAGGCCGGAGCTGCCTGTTGGACCAGAACCTGAGCCCGCACTGCGTGAGGTGCGCCCGCAGGTGCCCACAGCCGCCCCCGCAACAGCGAGCCGCCGCACGCCCCGTCTGCGGGGCCGACGGAAACACCTACAAGAGTGCCTGCCACCTGCGACTCGCCGCCTGCCGCGCAGGTCGCGCCATTCCCGTCGCCTATAAGGGCCACTGCAAGCGTGAGTCTCTCTTTCTCTCTTCTTTTTCCTGCTTCGTCTTTCCCTGCCAACCCCTCCTCCTCTTTCACGTTCCTTGTGCTCCTCTCCTCATCCCCTAACGACTTTACGACCCGTTGTTTCCCTGTCTCGGTCCTCTCCTCCTCGCCTCTCCTCTCCTCTCCTCTTCTCTTCTCTTCTCTCTAGCCTCCGTGTTTGCCTTTCCATGGGGTTCTCTTTGACCTCTCCTTAGCCTCTCTTTGCATTGTTCTTAGCTGTTTTTTAGCCGGTCGCGCGGCGCACCGATGCGCAACCCGTGACGGAATGCTCGCCGTTGAATAAACCGAAAGAGGAATAAGAAATATCGAGCGGGTGACTGGGTTTGGTGGTGATTGCGAGGATCGCGGTTCGATCGGACCATGGTGGGGATTCAGGAAGGATTGAGAGATGGGTGGTGATTGATCGAGGATTATTGGTTTATTCGGGCCTTCTCGAAGTCGACTTGTTTTTAGCTCAGGTTTTCGGACATTCATTGTATAAATTTGCTATATAGGTTTTTTCTGATCGCCGAATAAATTGCACTCGTGTTTCCTGTTATCATTGGGTAGCACTTCGTGTAAAGATGCTCTACGAAAAATTGTTGTTAATGCTTGTTATACCTGTCACTTCGAAATAGGTATTTTGATTCAGAAACCCTGTCATTCAAAGACTGTATTGTCCTCCGTAAAGTGATTTACGGTTTTCAGCGGGTTTTCTGCTTTCTTTCGATGGCACCTGTTGCTCCTCGCGTGAAAGAGCGATTAAACGCAGGAAATCGGGATCGTGAGATATAGGGTGTCTCTCGTAAAACCAGATGGGATCGATGGATAACAAACTCCATTGTATAGAACGTTTTATGATACTTCAATGTAATAGTGTGTTCTTCAAACGCACAATAAACTCGTTGGAGGAGCTGCCTTTTATATGCCGGAGAGCAGATGTTTGGCTATCGTGTGCACCGTGCTATCTTTTCACTAATTTCTGCAAATCAGAACGTTCATACAAAATGTTACAACGCGAAATTTCGAAATCGAAGCTATGTATATTGTTTCGTACACGAAATTTCGTAGACAGTGCTATCGATTATCACTATGAAATTTTTCTGGTAACGGAGAGACGACGCTGCTGTTTCGGACAGCATGTTTCAAGAGCAGTTAAAATGTTTCAATTTCTTGCTACGAAAGCACCGTACGAACGTTTACGACGCGATAGCGTT
Organism: Lasioglossum lativentre; assembly: GCA_916610255.1. Taxonomy (NCBI): domain Eukaryota; kingdom Metazoa; phylum Arthropoda; class Insecta; order Hymenoptera; family Halictidae; genus Lasioglossum; species Lasioglossum lativentre. Next base: position 25,567,065 of record OU744357.1, on the reverse strand, counting down.
TCCTTCGCGGTTCCTGCGCGAGAAAAAGAAGCATCAGCCAGCATGGAAAAGAGGCGAGTAGGAAAGGGTGAAGGACGAAGACGAAGGAGACGAAGAAAAAAGGGGAGAGGGAAAGTTCAGTTCATTGGTGAGCGGCCGAGTAGCCAGACTGCCGCTGCTTTGCATCGGAATGTACCTTATTGTTGTCTGGTTTGCACAGTGCCGAATTCTTCTGACAGGTACCATAAAGTCACCGAGCAAAGTTATGGCTAAACAAGAGGTCGCCGGAGAATAACAAAATCATGGTCGCGCGAGTCCTCATCGGGATCAACTCTCCAATTCTTCTTTCTGAACCAAACCACCTGCGTATTGTTGCACTATTTCTTCTAATGCAATTTTTTTATTGCGAACGACAATTTCACTGTTGCCAGTCCAGTCGGAGTGGTTATTGAATTTTCGGAATTTTTAAATACAAATTTGGAAGCAGCTTCAGATACCATCTAAATTTTTCTTAATGCTAGCGGTATATTTATTTCCTTCGAAACCAGCTCGGAAATTTTTATGGAATAATTACCGAAGCACAGGTATTTTTTTTCATTGTAGATCGTTGTTCCATTTTTAATCGATTTCCTGAGAATCGTGTAATTTTAACAACACGCCATGTTTACGGATCATTAACAGGATTACCTTCCGAGAAAGAACAATGCGATCTTCTTTCCTAGAAAATTAAATTTTTTTTAACTCTCCTGTTCCTCTGCATTCTTCTCGGCGCGTTTCCAGTCTCTTGATCTTCCGCCCGTTACTTTATCCTTTTTCCAGGGATAACAGATCTTAACCGTGCACATATTCTACGAACAACCTTGTGCTTCTTTCGGTCTCGGCTTCGTTGTCTTCGCCTTTTGCAGATATTTTTTTCCACTATGCTGTTTGCGATCGATCTCGTTATTCTTCGTTCGCTCTTGTCAAAATGGCGACAGACGCATATAATCAATTCCAACAGCAAAATGATCGGTAATTCTACAAAATTTAGTCAGTAATTTAAATAAGGTAATTATCGTATTAAAAAGCGCACACTGTGATCTCAAAATAGCATTGCAATCACCCATTCAGAATGATTATGTTGAATGGAAAATACCTAGCGGTTTACGAAGCATAGAGGACACAGTAAAATTCTTTTACACATTTCATGTAATCATCGACCAGTTTCTATCAATATTTATATAATTCCGTGCCGAACGCATTTCTAACATTGCTCTATTTAATCGCAAAACGAGCAGGAACTGAAATCGATGACTATAAATCCATTCAATATGAACCGGTTCTCGTTAGATGCAATTTAAAACAGATTCCATCTAACTGGATATCAAAAATGTAACTGATCAGGCCAACGCATCAGGCGCACTTTCACTTTTTCATAAAAAGGATCAGCCACGCGACTTACGTAATTCCTGTCATTATGTCATTTTTCTGTAACGAATAACCCACCACCAGGCAATGGTTCAACTCGAAGGATCAAAAATAAAGGGGATCGAACACGATTAAAAACAGATTAACTCGAACGTATGTACGTGTGTATCTTGGCAGACTCGCCAGCCAGTGCAAAACAGACGAGCCAAAACGTTTATGCGGGATCGTCGCGTCGCGCGGGTTTCGCTAAATAGACGGGGCACGAATTTTCGCGAAAATCCGTTAATTGGCCGGCTGGCTGTCGACCAGTCCGACAGACGGTGGAACAAACAGCCGGGGCCAGACATGACGAACCTAATAAGCTGTCTTCGCGAGTTTTTCGGCCTCTCGCGGTCTTGGGCCTGGGCCCTGGGCCTCTCGAAGATGTATCGCGAGGAGGCACGATTTTTGCTCTCTCGGACTTTGCTCCTCTCTCGCCGAGCCGCGCCGCGCCGCGCCGCGCAGCGCAGCGCCGGTGTGCCCGACATTGCGTGGATTCAAGAAGAAAAGGAGAGAAAGAAACAAAAGTAGAAAAAAAGCATCGGGAGGCAATCGCAAGATCGTTCCAGGAAGTTCATCGACCGAGACGCGATCTGCCTGGCTGTAAGAGAGAACAAAAAATTATAAAAAGAGCGAAGACAGCGCGAGAGGAACAGAAGGGGGAGAAGAAGAGAGAGGGAGAGAGAAGTATCGTTTTCTGTGTATTCCCTCGAAGGGAAGTCGTAATAAAGCCTGTAACTTTGGACATAAGATCGCCGATTGCGAGACTGGCCGGTGGCAGCTCCTTTTCCAACATGGCGGCCAGACATCTTCGAAAATGGTCACGCGAACATTTTCTTTTATGTACTATCGTCGTGTCTGACAATTACTCGCAATCTAGATTACTAGAGCGTCCTAGCACTTCTGTTGAGATAAACAAAATGGGTTCAGTTCATTTAGACAACAGAAGAGTTTTTAGTGCACTTAGCGAACGAAATTAAGCGTTATGGTTTTATACAAGATTTATGCATAATCGTGTGCAGTTTTATCCCCGACGCACGTATAAACTCGTAGTCTGATTATCAGGAAACCGAATCAGAAACGAGCGTTAAATGTTCCTTGAGCGGCTGATTGCCGCAGTAATAAGATTCATCGTCGTCGATGTTCCAGGTCAGACGCATCACGATGTAATCGATTTATCGAATTAAACTGTGCCAGTCTCTCGACGGTCTCGCAACGCGTTTCCTTCGCAGAAAAAAGAAATACGTCGATATATGTTTCTCGTCCCTGATGCTGATCGCTTGTTCGATTAGCAGGTTCGTTCGTCGCCGAGTCTCGCTCCTCCGTCATAGACTGCATCACAATAATGCATAAACATTGAATCAAAAACTCGTTAGTGCAATCAGCCCGCGAAAAAAGTGGGGGATGGGGGGTGGAGAGAGGGTGAGAAAGAGAGAGAGAGACAGAGAGAGACCAAGAGAGAAAAAGTGCGCGGACATGTAACCAGAGCATAACTCGAGGCCGTTTGAGGATAATCTGCGGTTTCGTCGTTGATTTACGGCGCGTGGAATGCCAAGGACACGCGAGCCGCGTTTTTCCCATAATATCTGCTCATTCCGTAAGCAACGTGTTTTCTTCTTGCTTACGTAAATGCGCAAAATGACTTGTCCGTATCGAAATTTTGCGGTTGTAAATATTCGTGACGCGAGAGAGTCCGGACGCACCGCGCGTTGACGAAATTGTGACGATCGTGTGATTGTGGATCGTGACGTACGCGAATGTGTGCATATGCAGAATGCTTGTAAATCACGGAATTTGCAAGTGGAGGAATTGAAATGATGGTTATGCATCGACTGCGGATTTATATGCATTTATGTTGAAACGAAGCAGATCGAACGCGAAGCAATATAAGCAATCGGAGGATTCAAACATACTGTTGTTTACAACCGAGAAGATTCAAGCGCACGAGGTAGATGAAGTAGAATAAGACGTCCGACCATCGGACTAGAAACTCTTCTTTGAAGTCATAATTCGAAAAATTGATGCGCAACAGAAAAATTTATCCTTGCGCCAATGTTCAGCTAGGTTAAATAAACACGATAAGTTCCCGTAGATTTTACGAAAATATTATTATGAATTTTTTGCTCTCAAGGTCGTCCGAAGGTCGGACTATTATAAGTCATTGGATCCGGCTTGACCTTGGCTATCCTATGGTGATAACGAAACGATATCGTTGAAAAAAACTGCGATGACCGAATTTTGAAAAACGATAACCTTGAAAAAATATTTTTGCCTATCATTATACCTTCTGGAATCAGACATTTTTGCTGGCATACAAAATAAGATCTGCAGGATAATTGTTGCAGTCATCATTGATAAAAAAGAATTCACGAGGATCCCAGAATTGCAATTTTCGTTGCATTTCCCGAAAGAATGGAATCCCTTCGGATGAAGGGTTGAGTCGATAAAAAAATTTTATGAGACTTTCGTTTAGACGATGGCGAAACGCTGATCGATGCTCGCCGAATTTCTCGAGCCGGGAGTTATTTTTAGTCGGCGTGCGGTGGAGGGGTGGGTGGGGGGGGTGGGGCGTAAGTGTCGTAAACGTAAAAGACCGCGTGTCCCGGGTTCCAAACGTGCACGCGTTGCGTGGGCGCGTTCTGCAGCGTGCGTGCGTGCGTGCGTGCGTGCGTGCGTGCATGCGTGCGCGCGTGCGTGCGCTCGTACGTGCGTACGGTGAACGACCGGAGGGCAAGGACGCCACAAGGACACACCCTAACACACGTCCAAGCGAGCGGAGCCGCGCGACTCGCTCGTCTGCACGTGCACGCGCGTCAACCCTTTTCCGCGTGCAACACTCACACCCCCGCCGAAATTGTTTAAACTAACCGTAGCGTTTTAATCGTTATGTCAATAACCAAATTTTTCGACGATGGTCAATGATATTGCACTCTACAATTTCGATGCGTATTTGTTATGCCTCGAATGGAAATTAATCTGTGATGATCGAAGAGCATAAATATCTGCAACAATTTTGCTGTAAAATCGTTACTCGGCCACCCGGTTATTCACATGGTGGTTAAAGCAACAATTAGTAAAGATCCGATGGTACAAGGAGGTGAATCTACATGGAAAAATATGTCGAGAAGGAAGAATAATTTTTTTCCCGCTCAAGGCTTTGTTTTCGAGAAAAATTTAAAGGTCCGTTGGGTTCGCGTGTGCCCTAGTATTTGGAAGAAGTAGAACCGGTAGGTCATAACCAGACCCATCAGCCGACACCTATCTAATAGCACTAGATTTTCTCGAAAACGAAACCTTAAACGAACAAACATTCTTTTCTTCAACTTATTATAAAATAGACTTGCCCGGTTTTTACACCAAGACCTTGAATTTTAAGATTACGAGTTACGAAATATTGAAAGTATGTTGATTTCTCCGGTTGTTGGGACTAGTGTTGGATTAGTAGATCCGGCGGTGAACTACTGGTTGTTTTGTTATTTAGCCATAACAGCGCACGGCACCGTGGCCACCACTGTCCGCGCCGCTTCCACCGACAGTAGAAGCGGACGCGCGATCGGCGTACGGCCGGAAGCCAGACGATTATTAGCGGCGAAAGAGAAGTCGGTTCACTTGGTTGTGGATGGCCGCTGTACTTTTTTGCGGTTCTTCGATTCGTTTGGTGGACGCGTCACGAACCGAGTGCGACGAACCGAGTGCGACGAACCGAGTCCTTTCGGATGAATTCAGACGGAAACTCGTGGAAGAACGTCTGGAACGATCTGTTCGTGTCGATGGCCGGCTCTCTGTGGCCGAGGTGGGGTCTTGATCGCGGTGATTCACTCGATCGTCGTTTTTATGCACCTAAAAATTTCCTACTTTGAATATCCCAATATCACTTGATCCTTAAGCAGCCACGCTTAAGCGAGGAACCTCGAAATATTTCAATTTAATTTAACTTAAGAGACTGGTGGGCCATTTTCCTTAAAAAAAAAGACAGTACATTGTAAATCTAATCGATATCTAAAATGAAAAAAATGTATTGCTACAAGTGAATATATATATGTATGTTACAATAATATACTGGTACGAAATTCAACGGCAGAGTTGGTACACTTGTCTTCGATCATCCTAAAATATTGACTACCTGGATAATCTCATTTGTTTTGCTTCTAAGAAACCGAGTTCTACAAACTTGTATTTTGTAAACTCCATGTCGATTATAAATGATACAAGTGGCATTGAAGCTATTTTAAATCGTCGAAATGGTTGCGTCAATACTCGATAGTCGAACCAAAGGTTACGAGGATCCACCGTTTGCTTGAATTTCGTAAACCGTTTACGAAATAATAGGCGTAACCTGGAGAAAAAGGTGTATCGAAATTACGAAGGGGTGATCGCGGCGTTTCGAGAAGGTGAATCAGCTGAATTATGCGAGGAGTTTAATCCACCATGACGTAACATGGTTTTGCTGGTTTTTCTCTAGAAAAAGATATGACTAACATATAGCGTGAGTAATCTGCCGTGGGTGGAAGGTGAGAATTCAAAAAACAAACGCGCCCATAATTGTGGATCCCCTATTTTTATGTTTGCTGGATTTTATAGGATCCTGGAAATCCTTTCGGACCCATTGTTCTTGCCAAAAATATTTCGTCGCGTGAAAACTTCTCCGAACTGGATGAACTCATTTTTATATTCTGACAACACTCATACGTCTGGACCAAAAGCGAAGGATCACAGGAATCATCGAGTCTGAAAACTGAAAAATTTTCTATGAAATAATATTATGATACTTCAAAGTATTTTCAACGTTAATCCTTTGGGTGCTTGCATAATCTTTGAATAACTATCCACGTAACCAGCTGACTAAAATACCACGTTACTTCGAAGTCTGCTTCTCCCTCTTGTTATCGAAACATCAACACGCAGCCATGAAATATAAATTGCACAAAACTCAAAATTAAACATTTCGGTTTACTCTTCGGGCAATAAATTCCCAATTGCTTTCGAACCGGTCTAGATCGTGCATACATCTGGCCCGCGGTAGCCGTTCTTCAAATATTTTCGATGTTCGATCATTCACAGTTTGATTCTACAGTTTCTAACATGTATTTCGCGCGGCAAAACCGACTCGACGCGACGTGCTGCTAAGCCGGAAGAAAGTCGGAGAAGATCCAGATCCCGTTTCCAGGATCGCAGCGATCGTAGGTAGCCAAATTGTTCAAGCCTAGATGTTCGCCGAAGCAGCAAACGCATCGGAGACTTATTTTCATAACGCAGCGAGCTCTTTCCGATCTGAGAGACCCGGTATAACCGCGAAGGAACGTTACGACCATCTAAATCGGGAGTTCGTGAAACAACAAACTATTCCCATCGCATCTCGAGCCGAGAAAGCTTAGGTGCGAGGCGCTTCTTCGCGGAATTCTTCGGGAAAAGAAAGCAACGCAAACTCGCGGAGGACCTCATTAACCTAGAATCCTAACAAGGCTAGGACCTTCGTCGTGGTTACCTAAAAACACCTATAAATATTTAACTTGGCTAGAGACAGCGACCGACGGCTTCCGTACGATGTCTATTGTTCTTGATTCTTGGAACAACTTCTGCGATCTAGAACGCTGGAAAGACGATCAAAGACGATCCATTATCTAGCGAGATGTAAACTTGAAGACGGAGGCAATTCGTCTTGCGAAATTATTCTCGAAGATGTGTTTTACGATCTTTGCTACTTCCCGAGAGTTTTCTTCGGGAGAGGTGTGTCTATACAATGATCGTTCAAGCGAAATAAGGCTAGATTCGAAATAGACAAATCAGTTTTTCGGGAACGCGATTCCCGCGACGTTTTCTGGGTTCGCGAGGCGGACTTCTTCTTCGTCCGGTTTCTCTTCGGCCGTTCCTCTTCTTCCTCCTCTTCGTCTTCGACACGGCTCACCTCTGGTTCGGCGGAACAGGTGGGTCGCACGAGGTCAAACGTTTACCCGTCTGAGAAGAGGGTGGAGAGAGGCGACCGGTAGATGCAAAGAAGGTTGAGTACCTCGCACGAGAAGGCCTCGTGGCACGGCTGCACCTCGGTATGCCATACGTGCCGTCTTTTTCGACTGCTCGCCGGTTAGAGTGGGACGGAAGGAGACGCTGATAGAGGCGAGCGCGAGGAAGAGAGGAAACGTCGACGACCGGGGAACCAGAAGGGAGTCCTCCATATGCAGGGAGGGAAAAAGGAGGAAGAGGAACACGAGGGGAAAGACGGTTAGACGAGGAGAAAACAAGAAGATGATAGCGACGAAGGAGAAGAAGAGGAAGCGAAGGGAGAACGAGCCGGTGGAAAAGACAGAGGGAACGGGAACGAGAGGAGCAACGAGCTAAGGTTTATCCGAGATTCCGCAACAGAGATTTCGCGGAGGACCGGGCTCTCAGGCACCCCATTGATTTCGAGAAAATTGCTCGAACGGTGTTCCCCTATTTAGTCGTTGAATAGAGTTCATAGGTTTAGCTTCATTGCTAAAAGACCAGTAGCCATCGCTGAATTGAAGCTTGAGTCTAAAAAGAAGAAGAAGAAGAAGTGCAAGACTGTGAACGCATATCGAAGACCCAAAATTCGACTCGGTCTCCAAGAGGCTCCTGACCCAACGCGAGACTGTGCACGCAACGGAACATCCATGCCAGCTAGACCTGCAACAACGTCTCTCCAGCACGGTGCCCCACTGATCCCACGTCAGTCAGCCGTCCATCCTGCCACGGGTAGCAAAAATGCGGCCGACGTTGAACAAAGTCTTACCTCGGGGAGGATTAATGGGTATAACATAGTAACATTTCGAGCAATCAACCAATTCTCGTTCCACGGTTAGTAAGTATTCAGCGGGGCACTTGGAGCCGGGAGCCACGCTCGGCCTCTCCTCCCCTTGAAACGTCAAACCGCCTCGCATGGTTGTTTTCGAAACTCCGCTGGTTTTCTCGTGGCGGAGGAGCAGCTCCGGGGCGCAGCCTTCCTCGTCAGCAACGCTGCACACGCTGTTGGCGTGGTGTCTGGTCACCGGCGAGAGCTGAGCAGAGTTGAGCAGAGCTGAGCAAAGCCGAGCAGAGCCGAGCAGTGGTGTGGTGTTGTGTGGTGTGGTGTGTATAGCGTGGTGTATAGCGTGGCGCGGCATGGCGTGGCGTGGCTTGGCGTGGCGCAGCGTCCGCGCCAAGCTCTTCTTTTTTCGTTGGACTTGTGCAAGATCTGCCGTCTTTGTTTCTCCGCTCGGGGGCCCGGCGGTGTTTCACCCGCCAGCCGAATCGGACTCTCTCTTGCGGCGCGTCTCCTCTCTCCTCTCTGCCCCCTTCTTGGTCTCTCTCTCCTCTCTTCTCTCGGCCCTGCTGCGGCCTTTCGTTCGTTCGTTCGTTCGTTCGTACGGAGTTCCTCGCAATCATATCAACGTCCGCGCGTCCGCGTCTCTCGACATCGACATTCACCGACGCATACCTCCGGTTGGATACTCTCTCCTTCATGGTCCCGCGAGGATCCGACCAGGACCTCCTCCCATTGGCCAGGCTCTGCTCGCTCGCACCCTGCGGTCTGCACGCTGCAACGAATTTCACCACATAATTGCCTACTTGCAATAACGTGCTACACATCAGCCCGGGCGGGCCCGCTCTGTGACAAGCGCTCTGCGTGCATGGAACATGCTCTAGGTTCTCTACCTTGCTCCCTCTTTCCGACTCACCCGGTTCGATATCGCGTGACCATTTTTGAGGGTGCCGCCGAGGACGTCTCATCGGCAGTTTAATTGGTTATCGGATTTTTATGCAAACTAACGTTTTTTTTTCTACCTCCCTCCCTCCCGCTCCCGTGTAATTTCACCGAGCACCCAACAAGCTCGCGCGCTACCTCTGTCATTGATTCCCAGCCGGATGTCAATAACCACGAACGTCTTCGTACCTACAACTCTCCGACCAGCCGTATGGTTTCATGCAAATCATCCTCGGTCTGTAATTGTCCGAAAAAGTGGAGATACCGTGCAGTCTTGCGATTTCTTACGGACACCGGGTTACGGACATAGGCGTGAACACCGTTTTAACATTGACCGACAATGTTAGGATTAATCTTGTTTTACGTTTTGCAGGACATTTATAGAAGTTTCAGTTGTTTAACATTATCAAAACAACATGTCTTCATTTTCCCATATCGTGCCAAAACATCGTAGAAAATAATGAACGACACATAACGAAAGTAGAGGCGTACGATTCTCTTTTTCGAAATTATACGACGTTCTAAAGAATATTTTAAAAAATTTGAAATTCGGTGTCCGAACATTTTTTGGATCTGTGTATTGAATAAGTACCGTGCTGCAGCTTCTTATCTAAGTTTCTCGGAGGCAATGGGGATTGCCGTGGAGCGACGGAGCGCCTCGAATGACCTAATAAATAATTCAAATATCTAACGAGCGCACAGTTAACGTCCGTTCCCTGTATGAATTTACTGTCGCGTCGATGGCCGTTCCCATTGCCCCCTCGTCGCGCCCTTTCTCCTCGGCGTTCCTCGTTGTCGTCGTTCGTCCTCGCGCTGCTCAATACTGTAAACAACCGGTAAAGACAACCTTTGCCCGTATGCAAACCGTGCACGTCGTACCGTGACTGCGTTTTACATATCGCCGTGGTAACGGACCGATGCGAGCTGTATTCGACCAGCGCAGCGACCACGGCGCGGCGACGCGGCGCGGCGCGGCGCGGCACGGCGCGACGGTGTGGTGTCCACCGTGAAATCCGCCGGGGACCTTGGCGATTTTGCGAATCCGTGTGTACACGTATAGAAGACGCGGCCACGTCCTCCACGGGGCCGCGAGAAGCCATGAACCATTGGCGTTCCTGAATATTCCGATCGGCTAACTGTACCTCCTTTCTCCGTGCCAGCGGAAAATCGCGTGAACCGCTCTCGCATGTGTGTATTTACACGCGAACGACCGACCGACCGAGGAATCGATGCTGGCTTGCAAATAATAGCCTGTGCCAAGCTGTCTTGCGGATAGCTTGTCCTCCATTCAAATCGCCCTAAACGCATCAACAGGTTATTTAGCTCCTTCCCAGCCCGTTAGCTCATTTGACGGTCTACCTACCAACAAGGCGGACTCCTAACCCTCCAGACTCGACGGTCACTTTTGCACCGATAGCTACTTATTTTACTGGTTTATGTTATTTTCATCAAAAGGGGCACAGTTGTGGTTAGTGATGGGCGTGATACAAGTCTTTCTGATGATCTTCAAACAATTCGATACTTAAGTACTTGTTTGGGTGTTTCGATATGTATCAAAAGATAAGGAACTTGAAGTTAGTGATGGGCGTGATACAAGTCTTTCTCACGATCTTCAAACAATTCGATACTTAAGTATTTGTTTGGGTGTTTCGATATCTATCAAAAGATAAGGAACTTGAAGTTAGTGATGGGCGTGATACAAGTCTTTCTCACGATCTTCAAACAATTCGATACTTAAGTATTTGTTTGGGTGTTTCGATATGTATCAAAAGATAAGGAACTTGAAGTTAGTGATGGGCGTGATACAAGTCTTTCTTATGATCTTCAAACAATTCGATACTTAAGTACTTGTTTGGGTATTTCGATATCTATCAAAAGATAAGGAACTTGAAGTTAGTGATGGGCGTGATACAAGTCTTTCTCACGATCTTCAAACAATTCGATACTTAAGTACTTGTTTGGGTGTTTCGATATCTATCAAAAGATAAGGAACTTGAAGTTAGTGATGGGCGTGATACAAGTCTTTCTCACGATCTTCAAACAATTCGATACTTAAGTATTTGTTTGGGTGTTTCGATATGTATCAAAAGATAAGGAAATTGTAGTTAGTGATGGGCGTGATACAAGTATTTCTCATGATCTTGAAATAATTTGATACTTAAGTATTTGTTTGGGTGTTTCGATATGTATCAAAAGATAAGGAGCTTGTAATCGATCTGTGATACCAGTACGTGCCGAAATGATACAAAGTAGTATTGGTATCACGTCTTGGATGAAATTGGTATCGTTACATTCGCAATTCACGTCTTCACCGTTTCCAACGTACCAACATAATATTTTCATTCTATCTTCCTTTCTCACGCTTGATATTAGTAAACATAACATTTCATTATATACTCTTCGTACGCCACAAGAATTCCTTCGAGACGGGAATGGGGAATTGGACAAGAATTTGTCAGCAATCCGTCTGATTGGGTCATTCCACATAAACTTTCGGTTCTAGCCGAATTATTGGCTAAAGTGTGGGACGTCACAGTACAACCATTGGCTGCGAGCGAGGACCCCCTTTGCCCCTGTGACGTCCCGAGGGACTTCTTGTGGCGTACGAAGAGTACTTTGTCATTCAGTCGACTCGACCCCACAGGAATGTGATAGTATCGACAACAAACCCATCCAGGATGTACTTATAAAGGATCGAGGCTTCTGAGCAACTATCATTAGGGATCGATACTTTTTGATACCCAGAGAATCATACATGCTTGTGATACCTTGATTCTTTGTCAGAAGGACAATTCTAGCATTTCTCAGCTGTACTAAGTGGGCTTGTAAACGCACTTAGCTGCCCCGAAAACCACCAATAGGTTATTTAGCTCCTTTCGACCCTCTATAAGAGCTTGTAGGGTGGAAAGTTATCAGATAAGGGTGATATAACAGCCTAATTGCCGCTGTCTATTTATTCCCGAATGTCCAAGGAATTCGGAAACATCACGGTTCCCGAAAACGCAAAGGTCGTCGCGTCGGGTACGAGGGGAACCAGAAGGGGGAAAGAAGACCGTAGTCGGGGAGACACGGCACACAGCAGAGGACAGGGAAGTAAATAAGTAAATAAACCAGCCGGCTTAGCGAGGAGGTGTCGCGATGCAAATAATCGTCTTTCTCGAGGATCCGAGGCGCGAAAGTGCACGTGTCTGTAAATATGCACACGGTAATATGCGCGCTGGAACGCGTACGAGTTTCCCCGGCCCCGCTACGCCTCGCTCACCCCAGAGTCCTGCCGGTCCGGATTCTTTCATATTCACGGACCTCTCGTACCGACGCGCGGCGCAGCGCGGCGCGGTGCAGCGCGCCGCCGCCGCCGGTGCCATCTTATCACGCCAGCACGGGCGTTAAGTAATTTGCTTATTTCTTTTTACTCGCTGCTAATAGCTCCACCACACATTGCCCACGGTTTTCTCAAGCGTCGATCCGCGCCGAGCCGCGTCCCGCCTGCTTTTTGCCAGCTATCGCCCGCTCATGCTCGCTCTTGCAAGCCTGCCAGGCGTTTTTCGGGGACAGAGCCGATCTTTCCGGTCCAAACTGTGCTTTGGAAACGTTCTCTCATCGTAGAATTTCGATTTCGAAGCTTCAACGTCTCTCGACGATGTACACTCGATTCTGTACACGGTTACTCTCTTGTGTGTGTTTGCGAGTTTTTTTTGTATTCACACTGATCGAATTGACAATATTCTTGTTGGTAAAAGTCGTAAATGGCAACGTTTTTAATTTTGGCTGGAACTCGCTTTTCAGTGCGTCAGCTCTATAGTAACCAAGCGTCCCGGTGATGATGCGAGGGAAATTGTCCATCTGCTTGCGTCCCTTGAATTATGGTCGTGGTGCTGTCGCGACGATCGTCCAGAACGGAAGCGGATAATGGCGCGACTGGGAAATCCATTTCTGTCGGACTAAGGGGTAAATAGTGCCGCGACGCCCAGTTAGCTGTCCTCCAGCATTATTTGATGATGACTCGAAGGTTTAGGAACTGGGTCTTCGTAGTTTCGTGATAGTGGGGCTGTCTTAGCTCTGTTCAACACTTTCAATATGGTGACCGGGATGTGCGAGAGTCGACACATGGTCAAAGATTCATCTCTTCTCAAACATATTTATGATAATATATTCAGAGCATTATGAATATATCAAAATATTATGAAAAATCCAATGTTCCTATTAACGTTGATTTGTGATGTTGTCTGTTGAAGTGGAGCTTCCTTTTTTATGCGACTGAACGCTTCGCACACTTTTCATCGTTTTTTTTTTTTGCGGTCAACTAAAATGATCCACGATGATATAAATAGACTGTAATAATTCTGATTTGCATACTGATCCTCAGTCTGGTTATCATATTTCAAGACTCCCACTTCAAAAAACAGGAATTATGAGAAACGGGAGGAAAGTAGAAAATCAGCTTTCTTGTTGGTGTTAATGAAACCCCGAAGGCCTGTTCGGAGACAGTTGTTGAAATTAAAAAGAAGATTTATGGACAAATAGAAAAGACTCGACGAAGTGCTGGCACGTGTCGCTTGTATCCAAGTAAAAATTACAGGAAAAAGTTTCCAACCTAATCGAAAATGTGCAGATTCGATTTAGGACATGGTTGATTTTGTGGATCGCGACGGTCCTTAAACAAATGTGGCCGGTCGAAAGTAAATATAACGTTATAAAGAACAAAGGGGAGCGATCTTATCACCGATCGTTAATTACAGGACGAAAAACTGGTTCCCGCTGACTTGTCCATTTAATGCCGTTGCTAATTAATTATGTCGGGTCCCTAAGAGAGAGGTCTAGCCGTGGATCCGAGCAACGGTTCTATCCGCGGCTTTGTTGCGACTGGTAGAACGAGTTCCGAAAAGGATACGCTTTGAGCTTCGCCATGTTTCCTTTCGATCATCGATAACGGCATCTCATTAATTACTATTGGCGTGCACGTGTCCGTACAGAGTGTTCCAACGTACACGGGATCACTCGATTTATCACTTACACTCGTTAATTAGAAAAGACACCTACTCTCCCGTTCGAAAGTCGTCGGACTTCAACTTCTCTCTTTAAAGACAGTCTCGATCATGACAGTGCTTACAATTATAACAGTCCTCCGATTTTGACTGGCTTATAAAAATGACAACAGCGAATTTATTTAGTTGCTCTTGAACGAAGCGCATGCTCCTCGGGGAATGATGTGAAAGCGCTGCAAAAGGGCTGAAAAAAACCGCACCTCACCAGAAGAACAGTTCTTTCGGCCCTCCGTTCGGCCGAATACGATTTTAACCCTGAAGCGAGCGCACTGTTTTAAATCATACGAGTCAACGCGTGGGCGTGCGAAATGCGCCGCCGTAAATTGCGCTCGATTTATGGAGAAAAACAAATAAATTTCGGGGAAAGAATTTGTTCGGTAAGAGGCTATCACTTATTCTTTAATTCACCCACTCAACGTTTATGCTCGGTATGTCTCCGCGGTGCGTCTCCATTTCTTTTATTAATCGAATTCCCAGAGAATTCTTCACGCTCGTAAACTATACATATATATAACCTGTTAAAACACCGTGCATGGAAACCTTATGGGATCCAATAGCGAGACATTTATTTATTTATGATAAAAATGGGTGAGTGAGGTTTTAAACAGCAGGCAGATTAAAGGAATTCAATAACATCTGTCATATTCAATTTACTAAAACTACTAATGAAATTATTATATATTTCTTTATTTACTTAACGAGCACCTGTCTCGCGAGGAATTCCTAGCGAGACGTTCGAGAGCAGTGGAAGCTATTCTAGCTTTGTTCCTATTGGCTGGTTCGCTGCTGCTGACATACTCTAAATGGTGAGGGATGCGGAACTCCAAGGGGAGAGTCAGTCGGAGCGTGACGTTATGGAGGAAATGCTGTACAATTACACTGTCCAACAGCCAAAAAGGGTTTCGATTCTCACTATGCAATTCTTATAGAGTTTTCTGCGCTGATTCCGAATCTGGCCTTAATTTTCGTCCTAGACGCACAGTTTTTGAGAAATTTGAGTTAAAAAAAAGACATATTTTTAGACTTTAAACAAATATTGTGATGTTATTATAAAAGATATTGAATTGATTTTTACAGTAAAAGATTCCTTAGACTTTCCCGAATGCAGTGATTTCCAATATTAATACATTATGATTGTTTAAACATGTTTAAACGATCATTAAAGATGGAGAGACACCACTTTTGCACCAATTTTTGACGATATTTTTGAATTTATCTCAAAAAATAAGGGTCCAGCGGAAAAACGAACCATACCACGCAATAGAGCAGACTTTTATTTTGAGAAACCACCCTTTCAAGTTTGCAACGTCAACGTTTTTTTCGAACCAGAAAGCAAAATATCTTCGTCCGACATGAGTTGCCGCCAGTGGCGCTCACCACTAGAACGGTCGTTCGCTGCTTCGTATTCCGTCACTGCGCCACGCCGTATCCAGTCTCGAGCGCCACTGGCGGCTACTCATGTCGGACGAAGATATTTTGCTTTCTGGTTCGAAAAAAAGTCTGCTCTATCGCGTGGTATAGTTCGTTTTTCCGCTGGACCCTTATTTTTTTAGATAGATTCAAAAATATCATCAAAAATTGGTGCAAAAGTGGTGTCTCTCCGTCTTTAATGATCGTTTAAACATGTTTAAACAATCATAATGTATTAATATTCGATATCACTGCATTCGGGAAAGTCTAAGGAATCTTTTGCTGTAAAGATCAATTCAATATCTTTTATAATAACATCACAATATTTGTTTAAAGTCTAAAAATATGTCTTTTTTCAAACTCTTTCTCAAAAACTGTGCGTCTAGGACAAAAATTAAGGACAGCTTCGGAATCAGCGCAAAAAACTCTATAAGAATTGCATAGTGAGAATCGAAACCCCCAAAAAAAGTTGAAATTTGTTGGACCGTGTTATTAACCATTGCAATATTTTTCAAATCTTTATCCGCCCTGTTCCTGTACATTCTTTGAACCATACTGACGTTTTAAATTTCGTTTTAAAGGAATTGAGTATTTCTTCGATATGTTTAAACGATTAACTTATTAGCTAATCTATAAAGAATTATTTTGCTGTTTCTGGAGCATTAATTTTTTCAAGTGTGGATGAAATTTATTTTCCGAATAGACACGTCAGATACTGTGTCACGACGTCCTCAATTAGCGTTATCCGGAAGAAATGGCCGCACGTCTAAGACTTGAACTCCTTAACGAGCACGTGCCTCGCGAGCATATGCTCGTTCGTAAAACACAATGTTCGTACGTACACGTAATGGTCGTGTGCATTCCTTCTTGCGTTGACCCCCGTCACAGACATGAATCATAAATCATAGACGCGTTATATCGCGGATTTGCAAACAGGCCCGCGGTCGTCGGAGTCGTGTTTCGCCGTTTGAAAATTTACGACTCTATTGAAGAGTGTTGCGCGCGACACGTGTTGAAGTATTTACTTAGACGGGAAATCAAAGTGATATATTTGACGGACCGGCGGAACAATAACCGCGCGCATTACGCACACGTTGATTGCCGGTTTTTTCGAGATAAAAAAAAATTCTCAATCGACACAATCGCTCGTAACTTCGCCGATGAAGTGGTAACGTTCCTGTTAGCTGTACCCATAAATAATCCATTAAACATTGGCCAATATTCACATTTACATATTTCAGTGTTCTAGAATTTAGTCGAGCAAATACTAAAATGAAATTTCACGATATTATTATTTTCAATTGACCAATGCTTTTTATAATTTAATCGTAATATTTTATTCTATTATTTTCGAAAAAGATACATTTCTGTTTCGCTCCAGTTTGTTGCAAATTAGGGTAAAAATGTCTATTTTGCATAAAGATCCGCTGCCTGGTTATGACGTTTGTGGTTAGTCGTGACGCAAACGTTTATATCAAGTCTTTTTAATTTCTCTCGGTATCGTTCCAGATACCGATCCGTTTCTCTTAAATTGTTGTGCCACTGCTCGTTTTGCATCACTTAATTTCAGCCAATTGCTAGATCTGTTTCTCATCTTTCTAAGAACTACTGGACCGCATCGTAGTAAGAATTGATTCCTCGATTCATCGATGGAAATTTCTGTCCCGTAATAAGCTGCGCTGGTTTTTCCGAACCGAGATGCGACGTTTATCTCGAAAGAAACGTAATCGCCGAACACGATTATTGAACTTCCTCTCCATTTTTTTTTTCTCAGCGTCCTCGTTATTATATAATGCGAGTCCGGTGAATGATTCGTCTTAAACGTCGAAGGCAACGGATTACTGCAATTTATCGTATCACTTGATACGGGATGACTAATAAACAGAATGCAATGTTATGCAACGCCGTGTGTACGAGGGTCATTGGTCATTCAACCTAGTGTAGCATTGACACAATGTAATCACTGATTGGGCTACGGTAACACGTACGAACCGACATGATTACCTTCGTGTTTGCGCAGCGTGTAAAAGTGCAAATTTATTCGCATAATTTCACGGTACAGAAATTTTCATTGCAACAGTTCAATAAAAAAAAAGAATTACTGCAGCACTTATCGCACTTCGTCCTCAAAAATTATAGATTCGCATACAAAAAAGAAAGCATGCAGTGCGTGTACCAGAAATGGCACCTAATGGATTCTGTCACTTTCCTACGAACTCTAAACATGTTAATGCGACCGATAGACCTGTTAATTAATTGCACATACAGTCGCCTGTAATTGGCGAAAGCCGAAACTTTCTTTATGCACGCGCAGATAATGTGGAAGTTGCGCGCAAAGAAATAGTTTCGAGAAGTTGAAAGGTGTGGAATCGTATAAATGTTGAATAAACATCGTTAGACAAGAAAGAAGCAGAATTGGCTGGCATCAGCGAGGCTCCCTGCGCGAGTATAGTTCCGATGCTCACGCTTATTCTTTTAATAAAGACATAGCGCTGTATTCTCATTAGTATAATGCTCGGCGTACTACAATTTGCGTAATGTATCTTAATAAATTCAATTGCTCTTGCTAAGCAGATGTCCCTCAATGTATAACAATGTATCGCTGTTGTCTGCGCGACAAACATCAAGATCAAGCCATCGGGACAGGCTTCCATATAAAAGTACGTGCCTGGTCTAAGCATCGCGTCTAACGACATGGATCGCATTACCGAGCGTGAATCACTTAATATTAATATAGTACAGTCACATAGTACGGCAAACATAGACAACAACTACAGTCGCGAGTGATACGATGATTGCTCCGATCTGTACGTGCGCTAAGAACCCTAGAGCAGACGGTCGTCCGCCATTTTGAACGGCCCAGAACAGTCATTCGAAGAATATATGTGCCCTATACAAATCTGTAACAATAGAGAGACAACAACAAACGTGTTTTATGATGTTGTAGTCAAAGGTCATTTAAAGGTTACAAGGTATACAACGCTACAAAAGTGACCTTGAGAACCCTTGAAGGAATCTTCGCAGCCCATTCGTCCGTGAATATCGCTTAAATTGCATGGAAAAAATATATTCGACAGAACAATTGCATATTCAACCTGAAAAGAAACGGAATTATTAGTTATGTTACATTGAAAAACTGTGAAAACTTCAATGCGTTCATCAAGGTTGTTTTAGACAGTGTCCACGTAATATAAAATGAATTTTGACGGTCGGTTCGCCATTTTGAACGGCCCAGAACAGTCAATCGAAGAATATATGTGCCCTATACAAATCTGTAACAATAGAGAGACAACAACAAACGTGTTTTATGATGTTGTAGTCAAAGGTCATTTAAAGGTTACAAGGTATACAACGCTACGAAAGTGACCTTGAGAACCCTCGAAGGAATCTTCGCAGCCCATTCGTCCGTGAATATCGCTTAAATTGCATGGAAAAAATATATTCGACAGAACAATTGCATATTCAACCTGAAAAGAAACGGAATTATTAGTTATGTTACATTGAAAAACTGTGAAAACTTCAATGCGTTCATCAAGGTTGTTTTAGACAGTGTCCACGTAATATAAAATGAATTTTGACGGTCATGATCCCGAGGCGTGAACGCTATTGTTAGCAGCCAGACGCCGCGCCGCGCTTCCATATTTTGACAGAGCTCGCTGCCACACACATCCGCAGTCTAATGAGAACGAATGGTATTGAAAGAGACTGGCTAGTAGTAGAAGGCTGCTGTGACGAGGCAGAAATGAGAGACAGGTTCAATCGTCGAATTAGACGCGCTCTGTCCTCGTCCACTGACAATGAGTAGTTCCATGCGGCGACTACGTTCGCAGACACGATTACTGCAATAATATATCGTTACACCTACTTGGGTCAATGGCCCACTTCTCACGGGGGGATCGCGTAATGTATTGCTCATTTTTCATTCTGCCAGTCGTCAACGCGTACGCGACCCGATGAAACATTACGCAATTCGTGCATTGACCGTACACGTTCAGATAAATGATCACGGCCGGTGGTTGACCGACGGAATTCAGACGTCCAGACGGCTTTTTTTTACGCGAACCTCTTCCGCGATCTTTCAAATTCAAATTTATTGTAATGCAATTTCACCGTGGGACGCAACCTGTTCGGGTCTAGACCGTCATTTCGTAGGCCTCGTTCGAACATTTTTGTAAAAAACAATCGAACGACTATTTTGTATCGAAATTTTGCATAAATATTTTCTATATAATTTGGTCTATACATTATATAATATTTCAAGGTCGCTATACTTAAAATTGCCATTATTAAATATATGCTAATTTATTAAAGAAGCGACTAAAATACCCATCGTTAAGAAATAGAATATAAAACTAAGAAAACACTATTCAAGCTTAAGCGTGTGGAATTTGTGTAGAATTTTGTGCAGACTATTGCAATTCTAACGATGCAGTGTTCGTCTTTCTGCACAGAGAACGCAGACTGCACCACGATTCGTTGCCGCGAGGGGCAGACGTGTCTGTCGGAAATGAAGTCGGGCCGACCACGTTGCGTGACCTGCACCCATCGCTGTCCCCGGAAGCGGGAGCGGGTCCGGAACCGGACACACCGCGATCGAGATCCATCGGCGACCATGTTGTGCGCCACCAACAATATCACCTATCCCAGTTGGTGTCACATCGTCAAGGACGCCTGTGTTACCGGCTTCGTCCTCGAGACGCGACACGCCGGCCCCTGCAACGCCTACGACACCTCTCCTTTTTACATTGGTAAGTCCTGCTCATTTTTCATCGTCGGTATTCCCTCCGTAGCGTCCCGGAACGCGAGTAACTCTCGGCGAGACGCTCGGGAGCAGCGGTGGCTATTCTAGCTCCGCTCCTATTGGTTGACGTACTGGTGACGCGCTGCGAGTAGTGGGGGAACGCGTGGCGCTAGAGAGAGAGTCGGTCAGTTACGGAGGAAACGCTGTATTTTATTAATCATTGAGGGATATTTGTGACAATCGTGGCAGAGTCTATTCAAATCTTATTTTAACTTATGATCAACCGCTGTCGATCGATACTTTATATAAAAATGGTAAATGAGCAGCCACTGTCGATCGATGCTTCGTACAAAAGTGATAAATGATCAGCCACTGTCGATCGATGCCTCGAACAAAAATGATGACGCAAAAATGGTAAACGATTAGGCGTTCTGGACAGAGTTGACCGCGAAATCGCGGAGCACGGGGCGACGCGACGGTAGGAAGCAAGAAGCGGGATTTTCTACCGGTGCACGCTCGGCCGGAACTCTAGAATTCCACAGCTAGTCCTTCGCGAAGAGTTTTCGCGATTGACTGTGTTTAACGGGCGAGACAAGCGAGCGCGTGGGCGCGTGTATTCTCAGAGGCGACTCGAACAAGGCGAATTCCACGGTGGATTACGACGATCGCCTCTCGGCCCGCAGACGGCTCCGTGAACGGTCCACGCCTCCGAAAGAAAAAGATAAATGACCAGACGCGTACGCCGCTTTATCACGGTATGGGAAACGCCGGGCCCCTACTCGGCGCACCGTACCGGCGCGATCCCATGCTAAATGCGAAATCAAATCGGAATGGAAGTGTCGACGGACCGCGGCGCTGTTACTATCCGACGCGACGCGACGCGACGCGACGGTCCCCGGCGAACATTCCGTTCGGATCGCAATGAAAAACGATTCGATGGTCCCTTCTTCTCCTCCCTTTGCCGCCATCGATGCTTTTCGAGACTTTATTCTTCTCGCATCGAAACGCGATCGTGTCCCATAGCGGCGAGAACAATATCTTCCCGATGCTCCGCGATCGGTTTATCGAATATTAGCTCGCCCGTGAGTTTGCGTCGCGATATCTCGTTGTGTAATAGCTCGGCTCAAGATGTTTGTGCGGTTGTTCGAGCAGGCACAGGAGATTGCAGGAAATTCTGAGAGTACAGTAAGATGAAGCTAAACTAAGTTTACAGATTGTTGCATACTTTGCCCGGACTGCGTGTAACATTTTAATGATGTTACGGACTGTTCCGTTTCACTTCGGTCTCTGCGAGAATGCGAGAATTTGTTAGACCAAGGAACCTGTTTCTGTGTCGACCGATACCGATGAAACTTTTAGCATACATAATATTGTTCGAGCTGTGAATGTGCAGTACATATTTGCTAAATTTGTCTTCGAATGCCTCGGAAAAAATACTCAATTCCTTTAAAGAGACTTTAAAGCCGTGCCGCGCGCGCGTGGGTGAAACACGGTAGCCACTTAAAGGAATGAAATTGGTGTTAAACGTGGCGGTTGAAAAATTGGATTTTGGTCAGGAAATGCCGCTTTCTAGACCACTCTGCATTGTCGCGTTTCGACGGCCATTGGGAACGACGGTACTTGACTTTGCTGAACCCCTGGCGCGTTTTAAGCTGGAAAAAGACTTTGTTGAAATCTTTCACGCTTTTCAAGCCGAAAAGACTTTGCCGGGATCGCTTTGAGCTGGATTCTTGCTACTTCCTACCAGACGATAGTCTCCGGCGGAAAATTCTTCAAAATAAAATTGCCACGCGAAAAGTCTCCGAAACATTAACGAGCGAGCTACCGACTAATTAAATTCATTGTGCGACGATTCGATACTATACCCGAACGGGCCGGATTCGATTAAAATGCCAGGATGCACTTTCATCCTTATCTATCCCCGTGTGTTCTTATAGACGTAGAAACCTGTTGCATGTGGCGCAGAGACACGTAGCTTTTACGCATCGGTTTATAGGATTCTAAATTAATTTCACCGCCGAATACACGATTTTATGTCGGCTATAGTCCGTTATCGTTGAAATACGAACGTGTAATTAATAGAAACCAGTGAATTCTTCTACTCGTTACACGTGTCATCTCTCTCCGTCACTCTCATTATGACTTTTATTAAAAGAAAAAACGTCGTTCGACAGATTTCGAATGAATTATTTTATTGGTAACGATTAAATCATATAGCCGTTTGCGTTAAGGGGGTCATCCCATGTGAGAGCTACTTTTTCTTGCTTTCTTTAGGAATTTTTTTTAAAGGACCTTTAAAACATACAATCTTGAAATTTCTACCACACATTTACTGACATTTTAATAGTCTCTCAGAATTTTTTCAAACCAAAATAACGAGTTGGATCGACTTTACACCGTGCGGAAGACACTCATGTGTAAAAAAAAAGTAGGTTGATGGCGATCATGATTCCAGAGGTTTCGATCATCTGATATCAAAAAATCAAACGGCATTTTAATTTGTAGACCAGCGGCTATCGTCGGTACCAAAATAATATAAAAATATCGAAAATTGAATTTTTGGCACGGTTTTAAACGTTAAGTTCCAAGTTTCGTCATTTTTTTCGTCTTTTTCAGCTTAAAAAAAACACTATAGCAGATATCAGAAATATTTTGGTGCGGGCGAGAACTATAGATGTGCTGACTATACCATAAAAATTTGAGCGAAATCCGTTCAGTAGTTTTTGAGATATCATGGTCGCCAATATGAAAAATACAGTTTTGAGAAAAACGCGTTTAAAGATTCAAGTACGATTTACACAAAGAAAATGTAAACTCAATATTAGTTTGCTATGTGTTGAGAAATTGTCTTGGCTCGATCCTCCGAAGTGCACGTTGATTCGAAAGTACTTTTTTCCAGCACAAATTAATGTCCAACTGATTGATATTTCACTGGTTATTTATTAATACTTTAATCGTAATCAGGCAAACAGATGCTCCGTTCTACGTTGATAACAGTCGAACGCCTTCGAATATCGAAATATCCTTTTACCTGCATATTCTAGGAATGTTGTAGAAGCAATTTGTGCAAAAAAAATTTTCGATTTTTTGAATCTGCCACATGATAACCCCTTTATGAGACGCGCGTTGCTATCTGGTCTACATGTATTACAGGATTTATGCAAGCGTTCATTATTATTCTGCATAGATTAACATTTTGAATGGCCGTCTTCGCGGCCAACAATACCAGGAACGCGTTCCTTTTTCTGAATCATAATGGAGCGCAGCTGGACGCGAGATCCTCTTGTGCCACGGCAAACGTGACTATATCGTAATTACATCAGAAAACGAGACAATGACGGCTCACTGTTACGCAAATTATAAGAGAGATCGTAATACATTACTGAACAGAAGCTTTTCAACAGCTCGCATTGTCTTTACGCAGTAAACCATAAACGCGGCATAACGGAGCTGCGCTTTGCGTCTCACTGAACCGGTCACGGGAAAATCGAACACTGTGACACACATTTTATAACGTTATTTTTATCAAACCAACTGTATTCGAGCGACGTACGTGCACTTTTCAAATGGGAAACACTTTCTTTATTTCTCAATCTTTTTTCACACTTTTTTACCGTAAGCTGTTCTAAAAAAAATTGCTTCGATCGCTAAATTGGAAAGTTTTGATTGTAAAATCGTCGACGCGGTGGGAATTTCTACTGAAAATTGAAATACTTGCGACAATTAGTGGATTTTATGCATTTGTGAGAAAAGCGAGTGGAATGTCAAGCATTGTTCCATTATTTCCAACTTATTCAGACTATTCAGAATGAAAATAGAATCCTACCGAATTCCTGGTTGTTTTGATTTCTATTTTCCATCGAGATTCTAAATCATTTTATGAACGAAACGAATTTGGACAGTTAGACCAGTTGAATGATTTGTTGGTTCCATTTGTTGCAGAGGAGGACAACACATCGAGCAACTACGGCGTCGATCTGGCGGACGAGGACGCGAGATTCGAGGACGCAGAATCGTCCTTATCGTACAACGGGCAGACGCATCGTTCCCTGGCGTTGTCGTAGCGCGCGATCGATCGAGATCGCTCGATCCTCTTCGCCGCCAGATAAGTCGTAGATCTCTCTTCCATTTTCTCTCTTCTCTCTCTCTCTTTCTCTACCGGCCGTTTAGGAGGGTCGCTCGCAACAGTTCGATCAGCTGATTATCGATACTCGCGAGCTGCCTCGAGGATCTAGAGAGGACCGAGGACGATGCAACCGGCCACTTCGCGGTTCCTGCAGGATGCAATTCACAGGATGCGATACGCGGACACGGCCGTGCTCATTCTCGGGAAACGCTGCGAGGATGCATCGTCCAGCGACGGATAAGAATAGGTTAAGGGCGGATCAGTATTCTTTTCTCTGTTTTCGGAGAACCCGATAGCCAACGGATTCTGACGGATTAACACTTTCGCGGCTCGGAAACTCTGCGTAGAATTTTTGCACAGGTTTGTATTTATTAGCAATCGCTGAAGAATCCCGCTGTTCGTTCAATTAAGAAAATCCTAATTGAAAAGAGGACATTTCTTCCCTGAAAATCTTTTTCGATCGGTATCGAGCTCACCATTTACCTTAATACTTTCGTTGATTTGTTACGTTTTCGATTTTCTAGAAACGGGTGAAGTATAGTGCATCAGATGGCTCGTATTAGTAATTTGTAATCGCCCAGATAAAGGGGCGATCGTAATTGTTAGTATTAATTTGTTAGTCTCGATTTCAGGCGAAATTGTGCAATAGTTTCACTTCGTTGTAACTTTAGATCGTTTTAATTAATTTATTGTTTCCGAATAAATGTAATGAACGAAGTCTGACTGAAAAATCGTGCAAATTATGTTAGCATAATATTATTAGCTTTCTTGGTTACTCTTAAATGTACATACTGTATAAAATGATGATTTTAGTTAGTTACTTCTATTGTTATAATTTTACGAAAGCAGTGAGGTAACAGGACGGTTATTTATAATGAAAGTGTAAAACATGCGAGAATGTTTATCGCATTATTTTATGTTTGATTTGTTGAGAAACTTCTACGACGATCAGAAATTATTCATTTCAAAATAGAAACATTTATCAGAACCTGACCATTTAATAGCGAACTAGACGAACAATCAAAAAATGATTGAATCTAGTTAGATCATTTTAGAGATAATCAATCTAGGATCTAATAGATCACGCAATGTAATGTTCAAAAATTTTCGTTCATCGTTTTTCATTTTCTGCTATTTGCTTTAAATAATACAAACCTGCACAAAAAGAAATAATCCCGCATCGGCAACACTTACAATATCGAATGACGATATATAAAACAGTTACGTTACGAGTGCAAGATCAGTGTGGTTTCTAATGCTGGCAGAACGTTAACGGTTCGCACGTTGCCAATTGAAGATCGAGATCGCGAACGTGTTAATGCCGTCGATAGCGATTCACGATCTCCGAAGGACTTTGAAATTAGTTGGATTTGTGGCGTAGCAATTGTACTTGTTATCACTCGACGAGCGTAGATCAGACACCTTCAATCTTAGAGTCCAAAGAATAGAAAGGACGCGCAGCTAACTTGAACAGCGTAAATTTAAACGAACCTTACGCGATACTCGCAGAAGCAATTCACGACTGGACACACACACACACACATATACATACACACACGAATTAAACAAAAATCGTCTCGCTTTTACTATGTGAACGAGCGTTGCACGACTGTTCGTTCGATGATCGACTCGAGCGTATCACATAATTGAAGACTATGATCACTGAAAAGATCCAAATGACTTGTGGGTCCCTCGTTTAAGACACCTTAACTATCGAACAAGTCGAGTAAATCAATTTTATAAGAAATTGCGAGCTGGTTAATTCTGTGAGACTTTCATTAGAAGAAAACTACATATATCTTACAGAATCAAGAATTTCCTTAGAAACCTAATCGATTTTCGTAAATTAGGTTGAAGGGAACCTTGTGCTCTTATGGTAGTGTTTATCCTTGTTCTCCGACACTGTACGCCATCTTGCTAACAATATTGAATTTTAAAGGCAATTACTAGACCTCGGAGCTTTATGCAATATTGAATAATTTATTGAAAATAAGAATTTATTTCCCTCTTTAAAATCTTCAATTATTATTCTTTTAATCTTTCTACTGTTTCAAATGACACCCATTTTTGCCGCAAATGCATAAAGTCTGCATTCTACTAATTACCAATTAAATTCGTATAAACTTTCGTGAATACGATCCTCTCATTTCGGCAAAGCGTTGACCATCGGTTGCAAAGTACGTTTCAAAGAAATCCCGTAATTGCATTGCACCATCGCAAACGAAAAACGGCGCATCATACGGGAAATTAATTTTGTTTCGGCAGTATAATTTATCATTTATATTCGAGAACGGAGGCACAGATTCGCGATTATCGAATGATTCGATTGACCCGACTGAACGTAAAATTTTTATCGTCCCGAAGAAATTGCAGACAGTTCGGCTAATTATCCCGTCGATAAGTTGCAGATTTACAGTACGTCCTTTTCCAACGTTACCGACGGGTGCAGACCGCGCGAATTACTATTCGATATACGATACCGTCGATTACTATTTCGCGTTATTTCTGCGCGCATTTTATTTGATTTCATTTCGATGTAAATTTCTGCGCTCAAGTGTCCGCCATAAAATTTGCATAGCTGTTCTTTACGGATGCCGTTTGTATAATATATACAGGGTGTCCCGCTTGCAATGAAAATCCCGATTGCGTGTTCCAATAACTGTTCGATGCTCATCCGCGAGTATTATACATCGTTTCTTAATTATCCTCTCGGTTTCCGTGCGATGGAAAATAATTTATGCGTCCGTTACAAATCAGACGTCGAATCGATACGATAAAAACATGAATTTTATAAGCGCATAATTACGAGTCGATACGAAACAGTTAATTTTCGTTCGAATACGATCGGTAACGCAAATCTGAAAGTTTGCCGCGAGCCACCGGCAGTCACGTGGTGTCGAACGTGTTACAAAATCCTAGATTTCAACAAAGCACTGCTGCGCTCAGATGAATCGTGCCGTTCGGTGCACATATCGGTCCATGGAATCGGCAAGAATCATACGAGCAACGCGAGCGCGCTCTCGGTGTCTTTCACCGGCATTGAACTCGCATGATTTTTCTCGGCTACGAAAGGAATATTTTCCGGTTAGAAACGACAGATAACGAGCACCCGTAAAGTTATGCATTCTTAAACGCGCATAGAATATTAGACAGTGTATATCTTCGATAGATTGGTCTGGTCAACCAAGTTTCGATCGTGCCTCCGCTCCGGTCTGGCGCCGCGCCGCGCCGCGCCGCGCCGCTAGAATTCACCAGTGATATTCGTACTTAATTTATTTTAGCTTTACGGGCTGCGTAACTGGCCCCGCTTGTTCGCAGGCATTTTATCGACCATAGTCACGTATCTGTCATTTTTATTCACCGTCGACGAACGTTTCTGCGCGCCCCGCCGCCGTCGACGTTCCACAAGTGTCATTTTGCAGACCCGACTCTCGCCGCCATTTGCAGACCCGACCTCGTTGAAAAAACACGATGATAAAATGGATCGGGCATTACGTTGAAAAATGACGGACCAGAGCTTCCTATCCTGATACTAATTTAGTCATCAACTGGCAATCCTAAAAATAGCTTTAAGTAAAAGTTATTCAAGAATTAATGAAAACTTATCTTATATTCGTCGCTGAAAAAATTGTTTACGAACTTATTAGCGAAATCATCATCGTCTGTTACAAATAATCAAAGATATTGTATTTATATTCTCCATCGAAACTATTTCAATAATGACTAACAAATTTCCGTTGTATTCATTTAAAATCACATTTATCATTATCTAGAGATACTTTTTATTCGTCCGTGTCGCAAATCAACGGGAGAAACTGATAAATATTTATCGATCAACCGTGGCATGTTTGTTTGCAATGAAATCGTCGTTCTCACGGTGAAAGAAAAAAATTGAAAAAAATCGTACGGCCGGTGATTTACATTCTCCGGAGGAAACTCGGTCTAGATTTTTGCGTTTTGCCGGCGTTATGCTCGATCCGGCGATGAAATGTGCCCGTGGAATTCTAAGCTCTCGCTTTCTCCGTCTGCCGTCGGCCATTTTTATCCGTTTCTTTACCCGGCGAACTCTCTGTGTCCCATGAGACTGCGATTTTGCGGAATGCAAACGTCTTATGGGCTACCATCCTCGCGAAACAATTAACGTTCCTGACAGGCACAAAAGTGTTCCGAGAAACGGGCGGACGGACGTGTCACGACACCCCGTCCCGCCTTGCAAAAATCGCGGAATCGGAATTACTTTGCAACGGAGCGTAATGCGTTTGCGGTTACGGGGGTAGAAGGAGAGATGAAACGGTTTTTCGTCGGTTTCGAACGGCGCGCGTTCCGGTCGGGCACCTGTAATCTGTTCGAATCGCGCGTTATATCGGCCGTTACTACCCGCGGATAATTAAATCGAAGCGAAGCCGCTCGTTCTGACTGCGATTCGACCGTGTCCGAACCGATTCGCGAGAACCGCGAACGCGCCGCGCCGAGATTATTCGAGAATTCTTTAACCCTTGAGTAACTTATTGAGCCTATGCATTTGTTACATTCTTCGCGATTTATAAAAATTATAATAAAGATTTTATTACACTTTCAATGGATTGCTGTTTCTTACAATTGACGTAGATACTTTTGGATTTTGAAAAACGATCCGCAAATAAAATTTTACTCACTACGTTTCCATTTACCATTATCGACGGAGATGAATATTAAATACAATTTAATTGAATGATTGCTTTTTTAAAATGCAGTTCGAAGGTCCACTTAACGGTTAAAGAGGCGTTCTCGTGTGGGGACGCGATGGCTTAAATTCGATAAAATAACAAAACCAACGGCGGCGTCGGTAACAAAATTTTCCCCTTCGGTGCGGTAACTTTCACCCCTCGGTAACTCTGAAACACCCGGTAGACTCTTGAAACGAAACGGAATTCAGTGTAATTTTGGTCGAATGACGCGTGCAATGACACACGATCGCAGGCCACCGTAAATTCCCATTGATTTCGACGTTTACGCAAGCGGCGCCGGTATACAGTATTCGACGATAATACAATATCTAGCATTGTGTTCATCTGTTCTCCGATTACGTAAACCTATGGTCGCTTTCGTAGTCGATCTTATCTCGACAGAAAAAATCGGACTATCATCGTTAGAAACGAGGCGCGTTCGTCGGTCCGGAGAAGGAGGACGAAAAGAACCGCGACGGGACAGGAGAGGTACACTAAAAAGAAAAAGAAAAAGAAAAAGAAAAGTAAAAGGAACATAACGAGAATTCGAGACAGCGTCTACGAGCCAGAGAGACGCGGACAGCTATAAATTGATTTAGATGGAAATGTAATTGTATGCGATAATATAGTTCCTGTATTATACATAAATTTAATATAAATTATTACATAGTAGCTTTATATTATATTAGATAGTAGTACGTTACTGCGAGCCAAAAATTACACGTGTCGCTCATCAATGTCTGTCGTAAGTAATCGTCGATGTCGATTCGAACGTGCGCCCCTGGGTTCTAGAGGATTCGATTAATCGATCGAGAAACGAAGTGCGTACGGTAGTGTCGAACAAGGACAATAAAAGAAATCCTAGCCGATAATTCACGTGCGTCCTCTTTTTCTCCTTTTTGTTTTTTGTCGAAAGAAAACGGAGAAGGAGAAACGGAGGAACCGGAAGTCGATAGAAATTATGCGAAAATTTGCTAAGATTAACTTTCTACGAACTCTGAGCTCCGTTCGACGCACCTTGAACCGAAGAGGATTCCTTTTGGATCATTTATTATCGCGTATTGAGGTTTAAATGTGAAACACTAATGTCTTCCATGATGTTTTCGATTCTCCTTCTTTGAATCTTCCAGGCGCCTAAATTTCGTGGGAAATCGGAAATTCTGCGCGGAGCAGGAAATTGGTTCAGGATCAACGAGACACGATGATTTCAGGACTCATCGATGTATCATTCGTATTAGTGCCAATTACAATCACGATATGTCGCGTATTTTTAGATATATATATATATATGTACCTTTGTTATACACGGTGTACTAATATCTCGATTATCCTCGTTTAAGGAGAAAGTTCGTCATGTGTCGTGCACAACCTGAATAGAATTCTGTCAGTGATTGTTATAGTTGTACTGTCGATCTGTGCTATGTACTCTATCGCGAGACACGAGAGGAGTTGTCGACACCAGTAACATGGAAAATGAGAAACACGTACTATACTACCCGTTTGTACTTCCGGTACTCCCCTAAAAGGCTTAAAACTCGGGGATTCGTGTACTTGAAATCTGAGTTGGGATGCTCTCGAAATGTCTACATTAGGAAATCTTAGGGATGCTTTTCCATATTAGGATATCTTTAGAATTTGATCTCTGTACTGAATCATGTGTCGGCTGCATCCAGCTGGAGTACAGTCATCCTCTACTATTCCTGGCAAAAATTATTCGATCAAGCAAATCGAGTGTTTATCATTGTAATTATACACATTATTGTCGTATATTAAGAAAATATTAATATAACAATGAATAAGCTTGTTTTCTCATAACGGTCGAATTAGACATTGATTTAAACAAGGGTTAAATCATCCCCGAGAGTTCGAAACATTTTTGAATCTTCGCTGTTAAAAATATTCGAAACTGTTCTACCACTTTGTTACGATATTTAAACTTTTTAAAAAAATTTTTCTTAAAAGTTGAAAGTTTCGTCAAATGCAACGCTATTCATCGTTTTATTAATATTTTTCTGAAATAGCATTACTGTTTATTCACATTTAATATACGTCAAAATAATGTCAACAACTATATTTTGATCGAATACTTCCTGCCAGCGGTAGCATAAGCAACGGGGTCGGTATAGAGTCTTCTCAGGAAAGAGATTAGAACAATCCTAATCGAAATGAACGAGGAGAATATCCTCCGTACGTAACAATCGAAATATTCGAAGCAAATAACAATTGTAGATAAAACGTTTTTCTTCGAACTAACGCGGTTTTGAGGAAACCCCGATTTTTATTTATTTGTCTAGACGTCACCGTCTCTTTCGTTGTACTATTAATCGTATCTGTACATATTCATTGAAGTACGAATTATTATGTGAAAGGTACGTTTCAATTGTTACGTTCTTTGCATGCTTCATCCACGACCATTGCAACATCATACTTCCATCGTAATCTTTAATCCATCACAGCAGAACAGAAACGCGAAAAGGTTCAGCGCGAACGTTATTTATTCTCGCTAAATATTATTAAGAGACTTCATTTTAAGATAGGTGCACTGTAATAAATTCTACATAGTTACTTCGTTACTCCCGCTTAACTTATTCAATAAGCCACCCCGAGGAAATTTACGAGATCGCTAATATTTATCAAGACTGCACAGCCAGCTAATTTATTATTGTAACAGTTCAGAAGTTTTTTTCGTTAAATCTGCCGAATTAATGTAAAATGTAATGTTTAGAACAGTTTCAGACGAGAATTTCGATAGAGTATAGTCTGTAGAGCGTACCAGTCATTTTATTAAAATACACAAGTTGTAATTGCAGAGTTAAAAACAAAACAATTTCGTCGATCTTAATGATCAATGATGTTAATGCTCGTGTTAATGTTCATTGATCTTAAGAATCAATGCGTAAATGTTCGAACGTGACGCTTTACAATAAACTCTTTATGTGTTCGAAACTTTTGCACAAATCAGAAAATAGAAAATCTGTAGTGTGAAAGGAAATGATAAAAATCTACATTTCTGAAGGATGTCGAATAAAACAAGTATTACGAGGAGTGGAAGCACGAGGTAATTGATTTCAATTGCAATTGCAATTCTTCTCAAAGTTCCAGTTGGAATTATCAGCAAATTGTAATCATACAAGACTCTAATTCGTGGTGGTAACGCTTATCCATCTTTCATAGCAACTGGATAAATTTTTGATTCGATAAATACTGTGTAAATCGTTGTATTATTTGTAAATCATACGGATAATCTTACCCGAAATTTTCCCTTAAAAGAAAATTAATTAGAAATTGTCATTGAGATGGTGTCAATTTGGCACCGAAGAACAAAGTTTATTGTTAAAATGAGGGATGGATGAGGACTAAAAGTCATCGCGATACATTGTCACAGATCTGTAATTTTTTACGTGGGTCCAAGAAAAAGAAACAAATGCAATATTCCATTTAAATTGCTTGTTCTTGGACGAAAGAGTTCAAAGTCATTTGTTTTGCCTTTTTTTCTGAAAAGAAGAGCAAAATTTCGATGGAGATTAAAATTGTTTGAATGAAAAGAAGTACAGTAGTTTGAACTTGGAACCGCCTAAAAGAGCCAGAAGGGCCCGAGGGAACGGAAGGAATTCGAGTCCTTTCGTTTTCCGCGTCCGTAGCCTAAGTTTCGAGGTATCAGCATTTCGTGGAGCACATTTTACCTGACTCATGTTTGTACAATTCATCCGAGAGGACCGGTGTAATGAGACCGAGTGGGGAGAACGAATAAACGAACAATAGAAGTCTCGTTTCAACAATTAAAGTCCTCGTAAGAAAAATGAGGATCGAGAAATGTAGAACGAATCGAGAGACGAATCTTCTATCTTTAAAAAAAAAAAGGTAGATTTCGCGCGTGTTGCAGCTATAATAATAGCGACAGTTTCGCGTAAACAAATTGCGAATTTTTGTCGCGCGAAAATTTGTCATCCTACGGATCATTTTGCGGATCGATCCTCATCTATAGATCATTCTATACGTTTCACGTAAATGTAACCAGCACACGATTAATTGTAAAGAGTAATAACAGTCGAGGAATGTCGTTTCTGTGAGGGACAATTAAAATGGCGATTCGAGCGCGAAAACAGGATATCCCATAATCATTAATTAATTTCTAAGTTACGAGAATGCTTTACCTAGGTGGTAACGAGATGAATTAACTTATAAATAAAATGAATAAATTTATATGTATACATATTATATGTATTCGCAAGACGTCCGTCTTGTTATATGTATATATACATATGTGTCTGTATGTGTGTATGTGAATGTATATACATACATATACATATATATCAGTTAGCAACCTACATTCAAGACTGTGGAAACATCATAGGTGTATAAATGTTTAAATAAATTATTATAACGTGGCAATTATGGTCGTTCATTACCCTCACTTCCATCTTCAATGAAGCAAAACTTCGAAAATAATTTATAACATATTTTCTACAGTGAGCACTCTCATAATCTCTACTCATATATATACTTACTCTCTGCTTGCAACAGTTCGTTCGTCAGCGTAGAGGGCGTAAGAAATCGAGTTGTTGCTAACAATGTCGGTATTTCAGATCGTGAGACCTCCTATACCTCGTCTGTGATATTAGTTTCGCAATATTAGCACAGACGAGTTATAAGTCTGTGATATTAGTTCCGACCGGTATGGTAGGCTGTGACACAGAAATGGTAAGAGGGTTCTAGAGCCCCCTGAACGTGAGACAGAAAAATACATTGGGTGATTGGGCTACTACTCCTATGGTCCACACCCACACCTCGTCTGTGTTACAACATTGTCGAGTACATTACGTGCATTTTCAGGTTATGTCCATTAGTGGAATTTGTAAACAAAATCGAAAACACCTACGATAAAACGACAAAATTGTACGCTGAACAATGAACAAACATTCCGAACAGTATTGTTAACATTCTATTGCATGATAGTAGATATCAATGTTGTGAATTCGTGTAGAACATATATAAAAGAAAATATTTGATCAGTATTCATGTGACATGTAAAGACATCGAAATGAACTTCAAAATTTTTATTACTCTGTGCCTTTTTAATTTACATTATGGCTGTGAGGTTTGTATATTCGAATCATTAATATTTTTCCGTGAATATGTTATTGTTTACCTGATTTGTCAAATCCTAACCTCTGCAGGCACTAGAAGATTTCGTAAAGACCGGTCATTCCAATAATTGGGCAGTATTAGTCGACACCTCACGTTTCTGGTTTAATTACCGACACGTTGCAAATGTGTTATCGATTTATCGCAGCGTTAAGCGTCTGGGAATACCTGATTCACAAATTATCCTAATGATAGCAGATGACATGGCTTGCAATCCAAGAAACCCTAGACCAGCCACTGTCTTCAATAACATCAAGCAACATATCAATGTCTACGGAGACGATGTAGAAGTAGACTACAGAGGCTATGAAGTCACTGTAGAAAATTTTGTTAGACTATTAACCGGAAGACTGGCTCCAGAAACACCTAGGTCAAAGAAGCTACTGACAGACGAGGGTTCCAACATTTTAATTTATCTGACTGGTCACGGAGGAAATGGATTTTTAAAATTCCAAGACTCCGAGGAGATTACTAGTCAAGACCTTGGCGATGCGTTGGAACAAATGTGGCAGAAAAGAAGATATCACGAGATCTTGTTTATTGTTGATACTTGCCAAGCAAGTTCAATGTATGAGAAGTTCTATTCTCCTAATATCCTAGCTGTTGCTTCTAGTTTGGTGGGAGAAGATTCGCTCTCTGTAAGTGATGGAGTTTTATCAATTATTCTTCAAATATATTTGTGACACGGTAAAACTATTCATTATTGTTTCTTTGTTAATAGCATCACCTGGACCCTGCCATTGGAGTTTACATTATAGATCGATATACATATTATGCATTAGACTTCTTAGAAAATGTGCATCCGTCAAGTACCAAGACGTTAGCAGAATTTGTGAGTTCTATTTAAAGATACTCTATGTTTGATAAAATTTTGTTATTGTATTAATTTTATCTTGTTTTGTTCTAGCTCAAAGTATGCCCCAAGCATTATTGCTTATCAACAGTAGGTGTAAGGAAAGATTTGTTTAGAAGAGATCCTGAGAAAGTGCCAGTCACAGATTTCTTTGGATCATTGAGGCCCATAGAATTAACTACAACTATTATGAACGTTCTTCCTGTTAAAAAGAATACCACTGTTGTTAGACCAGAAAAGAAGTATTCTTATGCTCCACGGTTCCCAGATGTATCACTAGACTGCGGGTTTTATTCAGTTATGACAAAAATGAGTTGCAATGTGAAACAGTAGAAAGAGTAAAAGTATTGGAGTGTATCGATATATTACTTCCGACCTACTAAAATTATTCAAAAAGGTAAGTTGTACAGACAATTTTTATTTCGCACAAAGATCCGCAGTCTATGTATTACAATTTACATAGTATTTAGAAAAATAAATACCAAAGCCATAAAACAGCCATGCTATCTCGGTTTTCAAGATGCTTAAATAAATTTATACGATACGAAAAACATTTCTTGTTAATAAAAACGAACTATTTCCCGATACATTAAGCCATTAAGCGATCTGCGTAAATTTAAATTCGTTTATGTTACGAAATTTTATATGTTTATTTAAATCTCTTGCAATTAGTATCTTATTTACAAAAACTGAAAGCGTTATTGTACATGACTCACGACGAATATGACTCACAGCTACAAAGTGTTAAGGTCAGAGACGTTTCGAGACAATGACATAATAGATAAAGGATTTTTGTGACATTACTGACACAATGACCCCGATATATTTTAAAAACATATTTTTGCATGCAGCGTGTCGTACCTGAAAATTACCATTATATTTTAAAAATCGTATGCTGCTTTAATTTTATTTATTTTTCACAATGATTGTTACTTTCCATGAACCATTTCCATCCTTAATTATTTTCTCGTCGGTATTTATATATAGCTATAGCTTCCAATAGATGTTTTCATTGTAACTAGGAAGTTCATTATAATCTAGCCATGCGAGAATGGTCATGGTCACGGACGTAATTTCTAGAGTTATCTATGGTCGTTGAGAAACCGTCTGAGACCGTCGAAGAAAAAATCAGATTCGCCGTATCTTCGGCGATGTAAATATTAAACATTTCTCAGTATCAACGGCATAAGTTCTTACGCATCAGTTTATGAATGCGATAGAGTCGAAAATCTGTGTGCCTTATTTCATGGAATAGAAGTAGATGACGATAAAGAAGAACATGACGCGTATATAAGTATGATATCAGTCACAGTTGACGACAGTTTCTGAAACGCAAGTGATACCCTCTGTACGAAAACTATAATCAATCTATCAGTCTCCGGTCGAGTGTAGAGCTTGTTGAAATTTATTTTGTGAATTATCTGTCTCTTGATATACTGTACAATGTAAGTAGTATTGGTAAACTTAATCATAAAATATTTGCCACTTCCACAAATAATGGAACAGTGTTATTTTATATTTTTTCCCCTTTTTGTATTGTTCCAGATGCGTATTCTCATATCTCTGACCATAATCCTCTCGCTGAGCGTTTTATCGCTAGCATTTCCGGCAGACAGGGTAAACAAAAACTATGTGGATGCCCACAACATGAACACACTATCACCTTCGGCACAGCTGCCACCTCAGGATCCAGCGATTCATTCATTGCCAACGGTGCCAACAGTGCCTCTGGTGCCAACTTGTACGAAAGAGGGATACTTCCGTGATCCTTTCAACTGCAAAAAATTTTATTATTGTCTTGATGCCAATGCAGTACCAGCAGGATTCTACTGTCAGTCTGACTTGACATTCAACACGGTTACCAATACCTGTGTCGACTCCAAATACGTAGAATGTTAAAAAATGTTGCATTAGAAAATCCTAGAATATATTTCAAACCGTGTGAATGTATTTATTAATATCTGTGTGACTGAGTGTAAATAATTCGTGTGCGATTACAGTAAACTACCGTGTAACGTGATCGAAAAACTGTTTCGCAAAACTGCATATATGCATTTGATGCGGCAGCAATTGTACAGTAAATGTACGTAACATTGTTTAATAAGAATGTACATTTGCCACCACGGAAGATATACAATCTTTTTAAACAATTTTTGCATCGCGTTATACGGGAGTTTATCGTCGACAATCAATATTTATTTTACGGTCCTAAGCGCAACAGTATTCCCTTGCCTTGTGGGTGTAAAATAGTTCGCTATATTGTAATCAGCTAAATTGTAAGTACTTTTAAAATCAGAGTGAATGTTCGTCAGTACTTCTGAAATCTAGTATTTACCTGACTGTAAAAATTGTCTTCGAATAAACGAAGAGAAAATTACAGAGAGACTTGATCTTTTTTAACACTATACCCATTGAGCATCAAAAGTGATTAATATGTGTTACCTTACAAAAATTACAAGAAGTGGAATAAAAAAACCTGAAATTGGTCAGGTAGGTTTAGCGTAAATCGTGTTAGGGTGAAAATGAAACGGGATCTACAATGAATCATGATTTTATTTGTTATATAATAATATCTACAATAAAAATACCACATCGTTTGAAAAACAATTTTCGTTACAATTATACAGTAATTTTATATAATAATATAATATTTAGGTTTTCGTTCCAAATAAGATGTAGCGATGAACATACACCTCGCAGTGGGGAGTGAGAAAATACATTTTTTTTTTGTTGCAAACTCCACATTGATTTCTTCACTCAGTGTTACTTCTTTTTTTTTCTCTTTTTTTTCTCATTTGCAATAGGAAAACGGGCACACCCTCGAAACGACGCCGCGCGCGCTCGTCTCGTTCTCGTTTCCGCTCGTTAACCCGTGGGAGAAGAAGAAGAAGAACAAGAAGAAGAGAAAGAAGAAGAAGAATAAGTAGAATTTTCCCGTTTCACTTCGAGGAGGTCGCGGGGCTGTCGTTCCGAGCGTCCCGTTCTTTATTATTATTATTAATTTTTTTTGTCTGTTTTTACATATTTCGCGACGCGTGCTCGCTCGGCCCGCCATCTCTCTCTCTCTCTCTCTCTCTCTTTCTCTCCTCTCTCTCTCCTCTCTCTCTCTCTCTCTTCGTCCTCGCCTTCTCGTTCTCTCTTCTCGGTCCCGCTCACTTCTGTTTCTCGTCAGCGAGATATATAGAAATATTGGACTAGAGTGATCCAACGGTTTTTTTTTCCTATCCTCCTCCTTGTAACGCGAGCCCTCGCTCGCCTAATATTAACTACACTTAGTTAATAGTACCGTAATGTCATCTCAATATATATATCATTGTATTAGTTGTCATAATATATAGAAAATACATATAACAATTATTTAAATGACTCACAATCAATCATTTTTTTTTGTGGTTGTTGTTGTTGTTGTTGTCAGGGTGCATATATACACGTACACGCTTCTGTTAGAGATGCGGGTACGCGTATAGGTGCACGCGCACGCACATGTATACATACACATATTTATATATTTATATTAATCGGTGTGTGTGTTAATTTTACATGATATTTTTTTACACTCGTCGTATAGAGGGAGGGAAAGGATGGCGAGAAGGTGTTTTGTTTCTTATTTTTTGTGAGAAAGGGGGTGTAAGGGGGTGGGGCGGAGTATTCGGACCCGGGGGATAATTAGATCTCTCGTACATTTACATTGTCTTTGTCGTACTATTAATTTAAAGTGAAACTTCTCAGGACTTAGTCGATATCTTACAAACATTTTTTGTTTTGTCTCTATGTTGTACTGTTGTACGTATCCTCGCTCTAACGAACCTTCTCTCCTATCTCTCTTTTTCTCTCAAACACACACACACGCACACACACACAAACATACACCACAAATATACACACGCATACACACACACACACACTCTCTTTCACTCGTTTTCTCTCTTTTTCTTTCGTGGTATCAATTTGACCGGCACGGAGCAGATGGAATTTTTCTTGTTCGCCTTTTTGATTCTCACAATCGATTCTCGTCGACGATCCCTCGAAATGAATCATTTGCTCTCGAGCTCCAAAAAACCGGGCACCTAATCACCTTCCCCGTAATCATTCGGCTGACTATCTGTCAGTGGGACACATAAATACTCAACCTGTATATTCAGTTATACATGTATATGCAGGACACCGATCTACGGTTTCTTATTTTTTGACACACGAGAGAGTTTCCTCTCGTTGTTTACTCCCCGGCTTTCAAATTTTTGATTGGCGGACTTTTACATGGTAGAAAATGGCGAACGTCGATCTCTCTCGTACACGTTCGAATGGAAATCGCGATCACAGGAATTCCCTAAACCGCACGGGGCGAGTCCGATTCTCGCGTAAACTACCCAGCTTTTTGAGCTTCTTCTTCGTTTCCGTTCTCGTAAGTTAAAACCATCGAGGAAAGCGCGTTTAATGATTCATGGCGCGCGGATGACCATCTGAGAATATGTACGTTGGAAGTATCGGAGCTGTCTTTTCTCGTCGTTCGAAATTTTACAACGGTCCTAAAACGCGATAATTTCCGGAAACTGTCTCGAGACTCGGGTTGAAGCGTTTCCGAAACATTTATAATTCTCTCTTCCCTTATTATTCGTATTGAGCAGAAAGGTATTGCTATGTAGTTTTTCGTCGAGAGAAAAATTCTTTTTTTTTTCTGTCTTTTGATATGTCAGATCATCTCGCTTCGATTTTCCGTCGTTTCCTCTCGTTCATCCGTTTTTTTTTCATTTTGATTCTTCGTTTCAATGCTTTTTGATTAGGAATACACAAAAAGTCCCGAATACTTCGACGTTCCCTCGATTCTGTTATCCGAATGAGAACGTTGAAGAATTTCTGTCTGGAATGTGTTTAATTAAGGAAAAGATGGCTCCATGCGATTGCGTTTTGAAGACAGTGATTCTCAATCGACTCGTATCAGATTTATATATGTACATACATATATCTATTCTCACGGGTATCGTACGAAACTGTCTATCTAACGACCGAGAATCACTATGCAATAGAGAAGATAGGCTTCAACATCGACGAATACACAATTCAGCGTCGGATACAGAGAACGAACGATCTGCACGAACAGAAAATGCAACCCTGCGGCACGTAATACCTATATAAAATATCCACATTATATATTCCGTACATTTTTTTTTTTTGTCCCGACAATGGTTGCTACAAGTACACGCGAAGAGCATCCCGAAATCTATTTCTCAATGTTAAAAAAGTATCAGCAGTGTAAGTTAGTAGTGTGCTGCAGGGTTCAGAATTTTCTTTCCGTGAGGCAGAGATACAGAAAGCCTTTTATTTTCGCACGAGCAAAGCTGCACGACAACACACGATCCTTCTCTTCCTTTTTCATTGACCAATCCATCGAACACTGTCCAATTAACCATTTACCATTAATCAAGCACACGTACTCGAAAAGTAAACGACGACGAACGACGATATATCCCTACGGTTTTCGGTTCGATTAAAAGGCTACAAAAGTTTTGATCTCTCTACTCGCTCGGCGCCGGTGTTCAAGATCCATTTCAACGCTCCGTTCGCGATCAATCTCGCGATCAATTTTTCGATCGGGTGGTGGTTGCCTGTCCACGATCGCTTCGTCGCATAATACTGTCGCTTACGATATCGCTTAAAGGTACACGAAAATTATTACGCGGCACGCGTCGAATGAAAGTCAACGCGCGCCGCTTAGGTCTGTGCATTTTGATTTCGAGCTTCAGCCACGGTTATCCTGTTCACTGCGGAATAAATACCGATTTATTATCATGAGTAGCAGTCGGGGCGCAGGGGAACGCGATCGATAATGCACGTTTAATTAATTGTTTCGCGCGTATCCAAGTGCACCCGAGAGCCAGGGTCGCCGACGATCAACGATAAAATCCGAAACGCGCGTCCAAATGCAACGGGACCGGACTTTTTAGCACATCCAATGTCTCGGCGAATCTCTCGCTATTTTGATTGTCAATTTTGATCTTCGATCGGCGATTTTCCGGCTCTCGGGAGCCGTCTCGTAGTTCGCCCGCGCACCGGAAACTGAAACGCGAGCCCGAGAGTTCGGATTAGTCGCGTGATCCGTCGAGGATCTTGGCGAGGAAGGATCGAGGGATCGACGGGGGGTGATCACGCACTCCAGGAACAACACATATAAAATCCATTTGTACAGGGTATTATTGCATACTACACGTTCGCCAGTCCGGGCTACGAGGCACCCCATTCACTCGCTTCAAAGTGTCCAGAATAGGAGTAGAGACGAGAATCTTCGAATTTTTATGCGTCGCACAGCTTTTGCACAGACCTTCGAGAAAGAATTAATGAAACTTTTCGAATGTTATTGTTCAGCGTACGGAAACCATCGAGGAAATCATTTTTCTAAGCTGCATAAAAATCCGGAGTTCTTCCGTGAACGAGACTTCCGGCGTTTTTCGTTTAGGGTTCTCGATCCGTGTGTCGGATCGTTTGAATATTTTAACACTGATTTCGAATTCCGCTCGCTCGAGAATCGCGAGCCGAGTTTGCGTCACAACGACGATTTGGCACGGTATTTATTGTTAAGCGTTTCCGATCGGGGGACGTTGACGTCACGGTCCGGGACTGTTTAGCACCCTCCGCGGCTTCTATTGATTCTGCTCATTTTGATTCGAGACTGGTACAAGCGTTTCGATTACTCGGAATAACTAGTATTAATACTGATTCGGCGATCGCCGGTTCGATTTTTATTCATCGTGGAATCGGTGAAGGCGAATTTATACTTTTCACGTTGGATGTAAATCCCGGATCATTCACAATAAAAAGTCTATTTCCAAAATGATCGTCCGAAGTCCGATCAGTTTCTACTTTTGATGAATTGACTGTGGATGAAACAGTGAAACGCCAGTGAAAAGTCTAAATGAACAGTTTGTTCATCTTCGTCGTTCAGTTTTCGTTTTTAGAACCAGTGAATTTAATTCGATCATCGAAGCATAAATACTCCGGTTTTCATCTATCGCGTTCATTGTGAACGATTTATCAGCGATGCGGATTCAAAGTGAAGAAGTGTAAGTTCGCCTTAAAGGTCGTTTGCTCGTCGCGGGCGTCGCGTTTCAAACAGAACACTTGATTGTTTGCGACTAGATAGATATATTAAGAGACCGTCCTCTCTGTTCGGAGTAATCGGTCGAGATCCTCTCTCTCCACCGTTTCTCGTGTCTTGAAACAACGCTTCTGCTATCAAAGATAAAACTTTATATTCTAGCTAATTTCAGTCCGTTTCGAATAAGAACCGCCTACACACCTCTTCGAACGAACGTAAATCGTACAAAATATTTCATCATCGTTTCGGGCGAAAATTTTTTCTTCTTTTTCTTTTTTGCCAAGATCGCAGACTCGCGGGCGACTGTTCGTGGTTTCCCTTGTTCTAGCGTCACGTTTCTTCAGTTGCAAGCGTTCGCAAGAGATTCGAGAGGAAGAAGGAAACTTATCGATGAGATCGACGCTGATAAACGGACGCGAAGACGTAGAGCTCTGAACGAAATTACATTAGACAGAGTGTTCAGTTCAGACTCTCTCGCTACCGAGGCTTTTAAAAATTATCTCGTTCAATTTATTAATTCAATTAATACGGTTCATTTGCATTCTCTCAAAATAACAAATCTCGCATCTCGATCCTTGCAAGCGGTTTCGATTTTATGGTAACTGCGGCTGGACCCATTTTGTTACACAATTTCTGGCTTTCTTTTTTATTGAACTGAATAAAAATTGAGAAATCCTTGTCTTCCACCTTAACTCTCGCAAGGTGGATGCTTTTCACAATTTTATAGCTACCATGGCTTGTTTAAATTCTTGTGAATTTTGTGCACATTTGTGAATTTCGTTCTCTCTGATCCACGTTAATTTTTTTACAGTATATAAATTGAGAAATCGAGAATATCTATAAAATAAATAATTACTTAAGCTGGTGGCTAGAGGAGCAAAGTTTAGATGGAACGCCCGTAACTTCGGGTCAAAATGGACCCAAATCTCGCCTATCCGACGGTCAAACTTCGGATTCAGAAGCCTCGGTAGAGAGAATAGTGGCCATTGCATCAAGCTCTGAATTTGGACGTGTTTGAAAGACAGTATTCAGTTTGTTGGCACTCGGGTATCCCCCAAATTCAGTTCAGCTTTGCTACCAATGTTTCTGACGCGACGAGAGCTTGAACTTCGAATTAACTGAAAAATGAAGCATGGTGTCTCGCGTTCACTTTCATTGTCGATCGACTAAACGGAAGATCTTTGCGTGGGGGCGGTGGTGAAATGGGGCGCAACACATCGGCCGCTTACTAATTAATACTTTCCGAAGCTCATTCACACTCGGAGACACGACACGCGCGCATTTAAGGACTAGCTAACAGAGGATTGTCCGCTTAAGGGGTTCATCATCCGATTCAGTGCATCCATGAGGCGGCGTGTCGATCGTTATTTGCGCCGTTCGCATAAGCTCCCTCGAAGATCTCTCTCACGGTGAACTTAGGCGAACGATAACTTTGGTTCCCGGGGCGTCATGAATGCAGAGCTCCCTCGGCCACGACACTTTCCTATCTACCAAAGACCTACTATGTACATCAATTCCTTTTAGACATAGCTAATGTTTCGTTTCCCATAGTTAAAAGATAAACATTAAGAATTCAGAACCGCCGGAAAGAAACGAAATACGTGTGCGCGAGCTGTTGAGTTTCTTTGATTCGGTTTGACTTCGTTTGATTTTCTTTCAGTTTGTTTTTCTTTTGATTTGATTTGATTTCACTGATTTCTCTGTACGAACGCGCACACGCAAACGTCAGCATACACGCATACGAAGACACACTAGCATCCCATTGTTCTACCAGCTTTTTTGCCACCTATCGCAACACCAAACGATTCCCGCTACAAATGAAAATTGCTCTCCTATCTGTTTCGTCTACTGGGATCATAAGTTCGAGGTCCAGAGTGCACTGCGGCAGGAGTGATTCCGTCATTGACCCTAATTACAGATCGTACTTAGGCCCAACATTGTCCTTTCGCCTCGCTTTTCATCAGGGATCGAAACAGTTCTGTTTTTAATGTTTCGTAACTTATTTTTTGCAACCTGTACCTCGTGTACCTCCCTTATGATTTATTGAAATAATTTAGCATGATGGAATTCTTTTTTCTAATCGGAACTTATGTGAAAATGCTTTTTTTCATTAGAACCTATTAAAGAATTGCGTAATTCTTTCGATCCATGTTTTTAATCATTTTTGCCATAACATAACAATAGGCGATTTAGGGGATCTTTGACGCTAATCTGGATAATTAATCTTTGCAACAACGTGAATTGACCGTTCAAGATCACTGTTGTATATCTATACATTTTGCTATACACCAGGCCTGGCCAACGAGTGCTCCGAGAGTCGATGACGTAGAATCGGCTACTCCCACCCAGCCGGCCAACGCGAGTCGGTCTGTCGCGACAGGTTCGGACAGGCAACCGGAGGGCGATAGTGGGGG
The DNA here is from genome assembly GCA_916610255.1 of Lasioglossum lativentre. Taxonomy (NCBI): domain Eukaryota; kingdom Metazoa; phylum Arthropoda; class Insecta; order Hymenoptera; family Halictidae; genus Lasioglossum; species Lasioglossum lativentre. Next base: position 25,522,411 of record OU744357.1, on the reverse strand, counting down.
TAGCTACGTCATCGACTCTCGGAGCACAAGTTGCCCAGGCCTGCTGTACACTATACTGTTGCTGATTATTCAACAAAAATTCGTTCTAAAGTCCTATCAATTTAATTTAATTTTAATTAAAGCTCCTTGAACGACCACCTAATTTCGTCTCGACTATGTTCCATCGGTTCAATGAAAGCTGTGGGGGGTTAGCGAGGCTTCGAGTATCCCTTTTTCTGGTGCAACATTGTTCGTCAATTAAGTAAATTCATACCATGCGTGAGTAAAACGATGTGTAACTGTTTAGTGCGTAATATCGACTAATATTTTTAAACATAATTTGGAAGGTGAATTTAGCGTATGAACGTAACTATATATTGGCATTCCCGAATATCATCAAAGAAATTTTAGTTGTGAAGTTGCATCTTTGTCGATTCTGTTAAAACATCACATTCACGACGCTAAATTCGCTCTTAATTAACAACGGAGCTCCCTCGCATTCATTCCAGACAAAGAATAATAATAATAACCTAAAGATTCGTTTAGAACCTAACAGTACACATAATTTCGCAGTTTAGCACCTATTATTAAACTAATAACATTTACAACCGCTTCGCCTCTTTCTCTCTCTCTCTCTCTCTCTCTCTATACTTTCATCTTCTTCCGTACTGTTAGAAAATTCCTTCCATCGTTTAGGACCGACCACATCGAAACGTAGAATGATCGCGTTGCAGAAACGACGGGGACATCGTACGACAAAATATGAGATCAATTTTTACAATTTAGGCAGTGGAACGTTTTTTGATGCGTCGATGAGCGATGGAAGAGAAGCGGAGGAAGTTTGAACGTTGGCACATCGGAAGTTTCTGTGTGTATAAAATGTGTTGATGATTGTGCGCTTCAGTTCTCGGATTAATACTGTGATCAATTTTTCTTCGATACTCCAAAGAACGATTAGAAATGTTAATGCCAAAGGAATTGATCTGGTATGTATACCGGTTACCGGTCGAATCTGCAACGCGATGGCGACGAAAATGAATATTTCGCAAGTGGATAGAGGCGACGATCGTCACACGATCGTATATTGCACAGACGATAAAGCAAAAAGAGAAATTCTTCTCCCACCGAAGGGCACGCTTCACATTTTTCCCTCGAGCTGATAATCAAAAAGCTTCGACCTCGTTCTTCCATATCGTTTCGCCGCCGCGTCTCTTTCTCTCACTCTTTCTCTCTTTCTCATTTCCTCTAATATCGTAGTTAAAAGTCAACGATTAGTTACCAGAACACAAGGCACTTGGCTTACACATCATACATATTTATTTATTTTTTCTCATTTATTTTTGTTACTCGCTTGCTTTTGGTATAGCTCGGTGTTGGGATAGCTCGCGCAAGACGATCCGCACTCGTGAGACACAGAGAATATTATTTGCTACATCGAACAGTTCCAATCGAAAATGTCGAATCGAAATGATTGTCGAAAATCAAGACTCTTATATCTGACTCGTTAATGACACTGAACAGCGCGCGTTGTTGTTCAAAACGAAGACGACTGAAACACGTACAGCGAAATTGCAATCGAACCCTGTGCACCACTCGCCTTTACATTAATTTATAGAACTTTATTAGTCGGAATACGGAACCGAATTGTAGGGAAAATGAATTCGTTCTGTATGTGAAATTTATAGAGCGCACCGGGTTAATTAGTTTCGGACAATTTCGCAATCGAGAGCTGAAATCGCAATACTGAATGCTCGCGTTAATGGAAGTAGCAGTCACAGCGAAAGAGAAAGATGTACAATACACTTGAATTTACGTTATTATCTATCCAGCTAACAATGATAATATCAATGAAAATCACGTTATTCACGTCTCGTCACTGACTGCACGACGTCTTGCAGCGTATGATGGAAATAACACGCAGCAATCACTCACAATATCAATAGAAGAAAATAGTCATATGTATATATATATAAAATATATACACACAATATATAATATATATATATACGCCGCACATTTATATATATACTATGTATTCTATACAGTAATAATACATATATTTATATCCACGTTTGCTATATACATATACATATATATATTATGACTGTATAAACTGTATATATATAATATATCTATTTCATATATCCAGTGTTCATCATATATATATGTACACGTACATGTATACATATGTATATATACATATACATATACAATATATATATTGTATATATGTATTTATATATATCCATTTAGAAACGACGGTTAGATTATGCATTACATCTGAGTATTAAAACATCTTTTTCATTTTTTTTTTCCCCCATTCACGTGAAATCCATCCCCTTTTTAATTCTAGTCCCGCGATCCGATTGGTCGCAAAATATCGACGCTGTTCGCTGAGCCGCCGAAGGACCGAGTTCACGAAATTCTTGTTTCGCGAGCGTGCGATCGGATGGACAGACGCCCGGATCTATCACAACCCAGGAGAACGGAAAGGTTACGCGACCGAACCACCAAAAATATCGCTAATTAGATTCGTCTCGCCTTAGAACCACTGCTAGGTGATTTTGCGCGCGAAAAACCGGCTCGCCGATTTTTCCAAGTGCTCGGTTGCCGATCAACGTGAGCCTCGCGGCTCGCGGATCGCGAGGGATGGCTCGACGACACGAGAGATCGCTGATTTCTTGGCAGAACGCGGCGGATTTCTTACTGATCGGTTGATCGCGAACGGAACCGGTCCAAATCCGTAGAAATCCGATCGGGCCGCAAAAATTGAAACTTCTTCTCGGAATCTTTCTATTCGGATCAACTAGCTTCCAAAGTACCCTAATTTATCGAGTCCCATCGCTCGCGAACCCGAAGCCTGGGACGTCCCCATTGGACAGAACACTGCTAACGACTCAACTGCTCGAGCACCATCGCATACTATTTCGCAAAATTCCGCGAAATATCGCAAAGACTAGCACGATTTCCGCGAGGACTGCTCGAACAATTGATTCGTGGCTCCTCGCACCCATTCAGCTCCCATACGCGACCACATACGCGTGCGTGTGCTCTATATACATATATACATACAAATATACATATACATATACATATACATATACATATACATATACATATACATATAAATATACATATACATATACATATACATATACATATAAATATACATATACATATACATATACATATACATATACATATACATATACATATACATATACATATACATATACATATACATATACATATACATATACATATACATATACATATACATATACATATACATATGCATATGCATATGCATATGCATATGCATATACATATACATATACATATACATATACATATACATATACATATACATATATATTTATTCATATTCATGTATTCCCACCTATCTATGTAATAATAATATAGCCCTTTCATATTCCATATGTATATATGTATATACGAAATAAAATCGCGAGTACGCAATACAAGGTGTAACCACTAATCGAAGGTATATAATACATAGTACCGCCTCACAAACGTAATACTGATGCATAAACGCTCGTCGCCCCGGCTAAGCTGATCACCGCCGCCATCTTGCTCATCCTCTTTCGCTCGCTTTCGCCGGACATTGAGCCGATCGATTATGGTCGATCTCTAGATCAAATTCATCTAAACTGTGTCCTCTATCACGCAGGAACACTGGAGCGATCATCGTTTCCGTGGAAATTAGGGTAGCGAGTGTTTAGAACGCTTCTGGAGCGAGAACTGTACAGGCTGGTTTTGGTAGAAGTTTCTCTAAGGCCGTTTCTGCCGATGATTCCAGCGTTCCTAAGTGTCCGATGGACATGATTCGCTCGATCGGCCATGTTTCTTTTTTTTTTTTGCCATAGTCGGCCGAAGACCAATGTGGTGGGAGTCGCGCATTATCTTTAGGGGTTTCGAGGCCTCCTTCGGGGTCTTCGGTTTTCGTTACCTCCCACTTAGGCTTCCGTTTGTTTTTTTTTTCGTTTGCGACTCCGTACCACATCGCGCTTCAAATTGACTGAACTGTGCTGAGTACATATAAACGCGCGTCTCGCGATTGCCTCGCGAAGATCCCTGTCTTTTCGAAGACCCAGTGAAAGTGGATTAAGCACACTTTAACCTTGGCTGCGAGGCCTACCACACACGTGTAATCTAAGGTACAGTGAAATCAATGTACAGTTGAAAATTAGACGAACGTTCTTACACGCTAGAAAAATGCATAATCATCGCCCTCGAGGTCTACCATGTATCTAGAAATCAGATGAACTTCACAAGGAAGACTTCTGTACAAGATTGTTCGAAACTTTTTCTAAGCGTTCAGAAAAGCATAGGAGTCGAACGTTTGTCTATTAGAAAAGTAGTTGTTACGTTCTACGAGCCAAGTGTCAAAAATTGATTGTTTGGGTGTTCGAGAGGCAACCGCCTGACGCATCCTCTTCAGGGTCCACCCAAGGGACCCTCCCTCGGCCAGCTGTAGTTAGCGCACTCACGTATCTAACACGAGTAATAGTATATTGTCCATATTGCTTATGGCACCGATTTTTTGAGCGATATCGTTGCGCGTCTCATTAGTTATTCTCTTTTCTTTTCTTTCGTTGGCTTTCATCTTTCTCTCTTTTTTTTCTTTTTTAGTTTCGGGGTAACGAGAGGCTCGTCTGACTTGCCGTCTTTTTTCATTTTCCGGAACCGGGGATTCCTCCGCTTTTGAGCAAAGACAATTAGAACCAGAACGGGTTTCGAGTGACTCTACCACGTGACGAGGAACACTAATGTACAGCTACGCTTATACAGGTAAGAACTAGTTGAGCAGAGAAGTGGAAAAAACAACGACAGTGGGGACAGGGTGTGTCCCACCGATATTGCTACCGAGCACGCATTCCTCCCTTTCACTCTATCGTAATTATTGCGATGAACCGTGCGATAGAAAATGTCCGTGTTCACATGAATACTCTTAGACTGCGTGTACCGACGGATCCCAGTAGCGAAACAGGTAACGAGAAATCGAGGGATCTTTAGAGAAGAAGGACATTTAGAGGGTCCGGTTCGTCCGATTAGACTCAGAGGGGTTGCTATCCAGAAGAAACACACGCGACGAACCAGCGGATACAGAGAACAGGGACGATGGTTCCAAAAAGTGTGGTGTGCGTGTGTGTGTGTGTGTGCGTGTGTTTTTGTGCGAACAAGATCATGGTAACGCGGTTCCTGTATTTTTGCCAAATCTTTCAACGAATGGCCGACATTGTTTTCTTTTGTTGCTTCCTGGTGTGAACGTTTTCGCGGTCAGTTCTCATGTGAAACGCGACATCACGCAACCGTGGCTATCCCTACAGCTGACCAATGCTTCGATATTATTTAAAAACACTATTAACAATACAATTTGTTATTTTTTTCTTTTATCCTGTTTCGTTCTCGTAGTAAAAGTTAATAGAGAATAGTATAACATCAAATAGAAGAGTATAAAGAACCATGCTGGCGTATAGAGATAGACATTAAAGTAGGTAATAGGTAAGAGGACAATAGATTACGATATCAATAATTCGTAATAACTTTTCACTTTTTTTTTTTCTTACTCCTTTTACCTCGAGCCGTCGAGGTTCGGTTCCTCGCGCTTTTTTAAACGTTTTTGATGATCATTTAGTAGACTTTTTTTCTCTTTAATACAGTATTTTGAGCACATTCCTCAGGTGTATAACCACGCTACACTTTCTTCACCGAGTTGTACCAATATATCCCCATGTAGTTTCGCGTTTTCTCTCTCTCTCTCTCGCTCTCTCTCTCTCTCTCGATCCGGTGGCGAACACGGAAACAAAAACAAATCGGTTGTGTGCGATCTTCTCTGGATAATAAGTTTAAAGAAAAATGTGTATTTCTTGAGGGAGGACTGAATTACACGTTTGAACAGTGAGATAAATAAAATTGCCTAAAGTAACATTCATGCGTGCCGGTCGAAACTAAACGATAAGTAAAAATTAACGTTTCTGGCACGAACGTGAAGCACGCGGGAACAACGATCGTGCTGCGCGGTCGAAAGGTTTTAATATCGACGCGAAACAAAAAAAAAATAAATATATAAACGGAAACAAAAAGAAACTTGTACTGTGGTAAACGTACACACCGTTCGATTGTTCATCACCATGCACACGATGTTGTCGTTCGGTCAAATGGCAGTACAATATCGGTACAACTCACTAGTTGATGGCACGGGTCCGCCTATGTACAAATACGTAATACCATATACCACATACCATTTAAATACATCACATATTTATCATTTTTTTCTCGTTATATATATACTCTCCATACAGATATACTCTTTTCTGTGACGTGGAGGGACTCGTTTGTACAATTCATGCATATCTTCGTTACTGTTTCATTGCTTCGTTTTTGTCATACCATCCCTAAATGTTGAGCTTCCGGCCACCGGCGCCATTTTCGATTCGCTCGCGTTGATGCAGATCCAAAATATTTGCCTTACACTGTCTAACTGACTCGTGATAAACAATCAGTTTCTCTTAAGTAACATTTTCTTTTCTACTCTTGCAAAGAAATCATTCCGTTTACTACACTGTGAAATATTTCTAAAAAAATATTACCGTTTCAAAGGATTCGATAGGAAGTGTTAAATGATTGGAATAATTCTTTGGATCTGATCCACGATTTCCTCGCTCGCGTTCGCTTTCCCACGTTACCACTAACTACGCCGTTTTCCTCGAATCTCTAAGTCTGATTACGATTACATACAATAATAATTATATTAGTAGAAACTTAGTTTCTGTAACAAGATGTATTGTCTTAAATGATATGTCTGCTAATTTTGTTGCATCTCGTCAACTCACGCCGCACCCGTGCCCGGGCCACATATAACAGTTTCGTTCCTTAAATGAACTTATTTTTAAGACTCGACCGTCTAGGATCTTATTTTATAGTTAATATAGATTTCTAGGGGAATCCGCGGTGCCGACAGATCGCCGGTGGCCATCGCTCGTTGTTTTCACAAGATCGATAATTCTCGTCTATGGTCACAAAGAAGTATTTCCATGGTACCTATTACAAGATTCATTTGTAAAACAACGAAATCGTTACAACCTGTGCACCAAACGTCACGAATTTCGGAAGAACTGACTCGATTTTGCAATCGGTAATTTCAACGCAATCGAATTTTATCTTTTTTATCTCGTTATTTCACCAAAGAATTTCGTTTCGTTCGTGGTATATGCGAAACAAAGTTGTCATCTCTCCTGTGCATCGCGTCTGAATTTTCATACTTGTAGAACAGTGCCATTGATCGTACTCTGAATAGATCAGTTCGATAAATCATGCGTGGCCGGAACGTTTGTTGCTTAAAAAGGTCGCGCGTTACAATTTGTTTGTTTCTTTTTTTTTTTGCAAGAGACGGAAGGGTAGAGGCGGATGGGGAGAGTTCGTGAAACGTTCGAAACACAAAGACACACACGCGCGCACACACACACAAAGACAGATGATTCGCGTTGAGAATCAAACAGATCGCCTTGAACGGCCAAGAAAAGGGTAGTGTTCTCGTGTTTTTCTCTTCACTATCGTTTTCTCCTTAACGTTTCGCTCGTCGCTTCCGTTCTGTTCGCGGACACCGTAGACACTCGCTCGCGAACATAGTCTTTATCTCGCAGACTAAAAACAAGTGGAAGATTTAAAGCCATCCTTACATGTTTTATTTGTATTCTCTCGTTAAAACTTGGCAGATTTCTTTTCGTTTTCATTTTTAATCTTTAAAGCATCCTCAGTCGCTTGCGTTTTACACGTGAAAAGTTTAAAAAGTTAAAATGTATATTCGTAATTTATTCCTTTTTTTCCCTTTAATTAGGTAAAAGTTAATAAGAAGAAGAGTGTTAACAGTAACAATAGTTTTAAGGTAGAGTCAGAGCAGCTACGGCTGACGAGACGCTTGAACGACAATCCGGATCGACGAGTCGGAAGGTGAAATGAATATTCTAATTTATTGATTCGCAAAATTTTAAATAATACAACAAAATAATACTTCTTTAGAATGTTTTGATTACGTTCGATTAACAAAAATCGTTTCAGAACCAATTTTCTTTCTTGCATATTGGAACGAACGTAATGAGAGAAGTGACAAGTGAAAATTTGGTAAATGAAAGAAATTTGCAATGAACAGAAATCGTGCAAGGCACCTTACATACAGGAACGTCATTGCCTCTTATCGGAATCTAATGGATCGAACATTGTTCTCGCGCTCCGCCATTGTTCTTCCAAGAGTGTCGCCATAGTAGTCCCTAGTAAGGTAGAAAATCAAGCCAAGTATATATATTTTATTTCTATATAGATCCCTCCTAAAACAATCTAAAACCTAGCCTACGTGTTTTGCGTTAAAATTCACTTTTAATTGTACATACAGACACTGATGTTAAATATGTACAAACATGTACACCCATTATGTACATATAGAGCCGTGTTCTAATGATTCGTTATGGCGAATAATATTTTATCCTCTTTTAATAAACGATTTCTCTTTTCTCTCTGTTTCCCTTTCATTCTCTCACTCTCACTCTTTCTCTCCCTACCTCACGTGTCTGTCTTCTTGGTTATGTATACAATGTACTCATGGCTGTATGTATAATCGTTTATGTTACATTCCGTGGTCGACGGAATCGGTCCGGCTGGTCACCGAAGTGAAACTTGAACAACTTGTCTCCATTCCTAGAGAGCTAATTTTCACCCTAAGCTACGAATCATTTTTTTTTTCAATTACATTGATCTGTTTATACATATGTATAATGTGTGTATATATATAATATATATATATTAAAATTTTTTTTATTTAGACGAATATAGTTAATAATATATATTAAGTAACAGAGGTAACAAAAATCGGGGAGGTTCAACAAATCTACGAACGTCTCTGTCGACGAGGATCGCGTGCTCGTCGAGACTTCGATACTCTAATTGATAATTAAACTAAGTAGAACTAGAGCGAACGTGCAACAAGTCGTATCTCATAGAATCCGATCAACCTGCAAAACTGACAAACACCGTTCCCTCGAAAATACTTGAGCGCCCTGAAACAAACCAATCGCCGAACGGTGTTCAGCTTGCAGGCTGATCCGACAAAATAATAAATCAATTAAAACGAGAAGAAACATAAAAATAAAAAGAAGAATAAAGAGCAATTCGAAAACAAATGAAAGAATGATCAAAGAGGCAACAGGTAACAGTAAAATGTCTTGTGGCACAATCTGGGAACATCTCGCGTGCGAATAGCAATTAGGTACATCGAAAACCGCGATTACAATACAGCACACTCGTCGTGGGAGGGATCTCCTCTCGCCTAATCGTAGCCCCCGCTGTCATGTCGCGTACCCTAACTTTAAACCCTCTTCGCCTGATCCTGCTTGTCGTCGCTCTTCTAGGCCGTTCGTTCGTCGACGGACGTTCTCCTCGGTTCGGAGAACGGATTGGCGGGTTGTGCATACGTTCGACTGTGCATGATCATGTCCGTCGCATGGCGGGTCTCTGGGGACTTCCGGTACCCTGTCTCCTCGCTGAACAGATCGTCCACTTGTTGGACGACTGTTGAACACGAAGAGCACCGTCTCTCGCCAAGGTCTCGTTTCGAGAAGATGAGAGACTCGTTTTTCATCGGCGTCGCCACGGTCCACGGCGACAGAGGTGCTCGCTCTTCTCTGGTAGTTGTGCACGTTGCTATTAGGTAAACTTAGTATGGCTGGCCTGGCAAAGAACTATCGCGGGGTCTCTCGCTTCGTTCAGGTCCATAGCGCGTTAGAAGAGGTATTCTCGTTTTGGAACTATCTATCGTGGAAGTCGTTCGGCTTTTTCATTACCGACTCCGGTGCCGGAGACAAAAGCCGTCCACGCGATTCATCGTGTGGCACCGACGATCCTCTAATCTCTCTGACGTCGCGGTTGTATAAGTACCTGCCTATATAGTTCACGCGACCGTGGTAATTCGTCTTTTCCCTACATCGTACCGTTACAGCCTTCGTTAAGGTAACTTAAGTTTAACCGGTTCAGCCTCGTCCTATGGTGGCCTGAGCCGCGTCGGGTTGTGCCATAAATGCGCCGTGCTCTGAGCGCCGGTGTCGCCGTTGCTGGGAGGCAGTGGCTGCTGATTGCTGAAGTCTGGGGTCTGCGGTGAAACGCTGTTCGATTGCTGCTGCAACTGTTGTTGCTGTTGCTGCTGTTGTCTCTGTTGTTGTAGCTGTTGTTGCTGCTGCTGTTGTTGCTGCTGCTGCTGCTGTTGGTTCGACTGCTGATGAGACTGCTGCGACCTTGCTTGCTGCTGCTGTTGCTGCGTAGGTCGTTTAGAGTCCTGACCCGTTGAATCGGGCGATGGCACCGGCCTGTGAGATTTCATGTGCGCGCTTCTGCTTTTCACTTTGTTGAAAACTCTGAAAGGCACATCGAACCATCTCGTTAGATTGGTGATTGTCGTCCGGGATGCATTGGGTTGCAACGATGCTCTGCAACGGCTACATACAGTGTATGCGGCTGTATACAGTTGGGACACTGTATTTGGGGAGCTGATGATGTGCCTGATAGGCTATTTTGTGTTTTCGGTTGTTGTGAGATGATTCGGGTTTGTTTGGAGCGATTAGTTTGCGTTCGAGTCTGAGTCTGAAGTGTCAGTGGGTTTGTTTTTGTCGGTTTGGAGATGTTCGATGATGTTGGGTATGAACATTGAGCTAATAGTGACAGATCATGCGTATGATAAAAATGTTGGTGATATGAGATTGGTTGAAATGTTTCTTGAAAAGAAGTAGTTGCTTTAGACAGCAGGAAATATTGTTTTATACATATGTTACATTACAGAATAAAGGTATCTTTCAGAGGTGTGGTACTACTCGAGAGTTGTTTAGAATACTGTGACAACAATATATCAATCGAAATTGCGATAGTAATGATCTGAATGCTAATGTTCGTCGGGTAGGAGAAAAAAAATATAACACTGACACAATTATCTGAACCTGAAAGATGCAAAATAAGGAATAAACATCTATAATGTACGGTGTGGTGTGATCAGATCTAAACTATATCCAATTTGCTGCGAGAATTATTTAGTAATTTCTGATTATCGTGTTAAGAACGATTAAGAAGCCATGTTATTGTGAAACAGCAGCAAGTAGGATGCAAGCATCGCTATGAGTCATTCTGTGGGGGGTTGTATTATAGTACAATGTGTTAATAAATATCTTTAGCGTTAATGAATTTCTCTTTCTCTGGCTAAGTTATTAGCCATAAAATCACTTACATACAGTTAAGCTGTTGATACAAAGGGACAACAGTGACAAAGACTGACTCTGATATTTATTAACAACCAGAATACGTGAATGGCGGGCACAGTTGTTCTACATGGCCCGAGACCGTGTACAAGTACAGAAATACTCTCTTTCTCTCTAGAAGCTGGGGATATGTATGTATGTATGTATCTATTATGGTGTTTGATCCGAATACTTGCCGCTCGTGCCGTCATTTCGAACAGGGGGCACGTTGTGTCAGTGGCCGGTCATCATTTGTGTGTTTTATTTTCTTTTTTAATCGAATGGATAATTTAGATTAGAGATTGGAGACTTACTTCCCGCAAATCTTGCAGGGGTAGTGAAGTGGGGTGGGCACGGGTAGTTGTTGCTCAGAACTAGTGTGAGTTTGTGAGTTGGTGTTGACTGTGGCGTGGCCGGTATTGCCGGTTTGGGCGGTTTGGGTGCTCCCGGCCATCGTTACTGTTACACTTCCGCTAAAGCTCTGACAACACAAAGAAACACAAAGCAAAAATAAACAACACAAACAAACAACAACGACGACAGATAAGTAAAAAACGCCAGTGGTCACGCACAACGCACAACACGACTCGGTCCATCGTGGAATAGAGAAGCGTGAAGAAACGACAGTTCAACAACAAATCACCATGCGACACTTAAACGTTCACACGTATGTACGCATGTATAGTGGCCTTGGACGCGGTGCACGCGCGATTCGGTGCTCGCGAATCTGGGATCATTAGTTTTTCGCGATGCAATTCCATAAAGCAACTTTACTTTAACCATTAATCATTACTAAACTTCAGACTTTGTCCGTTTATGTTTATGTCTATTACTTATTACCTCTTCGAACCCTGGGAATTTCAGCAAAAGCATCAATTTTTAAAAATAACTTTTTTGGCAACAGTATTTATCGATCGGAGTCACTCTTAAAAATTTAATCTACCAGATTCACTAACAAATCGATTTAAACAACCCCTTCTCTCGTATCTTGGTTCTTCACATTATTATGTCTTCATTTATTTGGTCACAATGTTTTAATGTATCATAAATTACGATTCTCATGTGTATGATAAAAAAAGATTGACTCATAGTAGTATTCCTTTAAAAAACAATATTTCATATATTCGGATGAACGAATAAGAAATTCAAGAGAGACTTTATATGATCCCAGACTTTTGAGCAATTGTGTACACCGAGTACGAATCCAAGTTCCATCTCATTTGACTAGAAATAGTATAATTAAATAATTTGGTTAGCGGTTTCGTACTCGGCATTCATCGATCAGCAGTTCAAATATATGTTCGATGGAAAGTACAGACAAGTGATCGAGTAGTTCTCGACAATCATCTAAAAAGATAACACTTAATCGGTCTATGGTTTCGTTCGGAAAGTATTAGAATGTTATAATATCAATGTACATTTCTAGTCTGGAAGCGATGACATTATGTTACGTTTAAGCAACTAACGGAAATGTTAATTCGCCGTTCGATAGTCAAAAAACACAGTATCGTTATCGCCTCGATTAATTCGACTCGTTGTATATATGTAAAGCTTGTTTCGAATAAAATGTAAAGGGAACCGGAAACAACGGTACTCACATCAGGGCAGTCATACGCGAATAATCTCAGCTCTCCGTCGCTGGTGGTCAGAGTTGCCGAATTTTCTCTCTCGTTTGTCTGCAACTGAGCAGAAACACACATGAATACAAACTAAATACACAACAATACAGTCAGAATTTAGTTTTATCAGTAATAACAAAAATTCATATTACTGGCGCTGCATCTAAAGAAATGAAACATTTAGATTATGGATTTTAAGGAGATTACAAATTTTTTACATCAGTTGCAAGAGACAGGAGCTAAATATTTTAAATATTTAAAGAGTTCCATTTACACATTTTCTTTTTGCATGACCGCATAAAATTCACAATCTAATAACAAGGGTTCATACAACAAGTAGACTCACCAGTGTTCGATGGAGGATCGATTTGTCATCGCTGAAGTCCATCTCCGTGACCGATGCAATGGCATCGCGAAGTTCCCTCGTGTCCTTGCAATCTCGGTTCTCTGTCTTAATCTTTGGTTTTCCATGGCGGACACGCAGTCTCTTGTATTCGTCCGGGCAGAGTCTCTTCCATAGATAATAGAATTGCACGCACTGTTTCGCGGTCTTGCCACCCACGTCCCGCGAGATCGAGGAGAAGTCCTTGTTGTATTTCAGCAGGCCTTGGTAGAACGCGTCCATCTCTTGCGATGTCCATCGGTCGTTTTCATGGCACTCATAATTTAAGAGGGGGTGTCCTGCTGGCAATAACGGTGTTGGTCTCATCAGCTTCAACATCGCTTCCTGTAAGCACACCAAAATTACATTGTCAGTACATATTTAGTACTTAGTAATTATTTTCCCATCAAGGAAAATGATTTCAGGATTTTACAAAAATTTTGAAAAATGCCAAAGACGATATGTATCGTCATACAGGTAACGAAAAGACACTTACATGAATGTTTCCTCTGCACATGTGCAGCAGATGAAGTGCATACTCTTTATTTCTCCCTCCACCTGGTACCGCAGCGCAGCACGCAAATTGCAGATACATCTCGACTGAAAAACAAAATGTTTCATTCAAATCCACTGAGAATTAATAGAAAACCTCTAAGTTAACGTTCACTTCATCGATATAACAAGTCTCAAATGATTAGGCAGGAAGATTTTTAACAACTGCGTGTAAAAAAGATCAGCTGTTCCTCTTCACACAAAAGATTCAAGAACCACTAAATATCGATTCCAAAAAGCAAACTTACGTTCACTGTCAGTCAGCACACTATTTATACCAGGGTCCCACAGGAGATGATCGGCCTCGGGCTCGCCTTTTCCTCTATCCCCGTCGCTGCCGACAGGTGGTATGGTAGCCTGATATCTAGTCCCGATGTTGATCCTCGGCGGTGGTCCATCGTTTCCTTGGGAATCATCCGAACTGAAGTCAGAATCTCTCTCGAACTGATGTAGCCTAGCATAAAGTCCAGGCCCAGGTCGAGAGGGGTCCAAAATAGGTGGCGGGGTGTAGCTACTATCCCAGTGTCTATCGCAGGCCTTCCTCAATCTCGACGGGTACGAATGCGAGGAGGTAGCATAGAGACTTCCGTCCATTCTTGGTCTTTTTCTACAGTGTCGTACAGGACTTCCAGTTGGTATGCTGCTAGGATTAAGAAACACATCATCATCCAGCAGCTCCTCTTTGATCTGCTCAACCGGGACCGGCAAATTCCCACTGAGCGTCTTCTGCCTCAGGTTGTTGTTCTTCGCCGAGTTGGTCTGTATGAGGAACTTGGTCGGGTTGACGACCTGCTGCTGGTTGAACTGTCCGACGTTGTACTGATGATTAGTCTGGACATTTAGGCCGATGTTGACGGTGACAGGCTCGACCTTGGGCGTTGCCAGGCGCACCTCTTTCTTGAAGGCTAGAGCCGGACTGAGCGAACCGGTCTGCACCAGCACGTTCGTCTTCTGCAGGCCGGCGGTCTGTATAAGCTTGAACTCGCCGTTGTTGTCGACCACGATGCCGGCCAGGCTGCCGTTCCCGAGGCCGAAGTCGACCAGGTTCTGGCTGGTGATGAACTTGTACGACTGGAACTCGAACCGCCTGCGGCTGGCTGTGGTGAAATCCTTCGGGGTCGACGAGAGCAATGGGTCCTCCGAGTTCGGCATCATCTGGCTCTGCAGAGCGTGATGAGGCGACACCGGGAAACTCGTGCCGGTGAACGACACGGGTCCCGGCGAGGACACCGAGGACGGTGGTAAAGAGGATAGCGGCGACGGTGCAGGGGTCGCTGACAACGGGCTTGGCAGTGGAGAGTGAGGGTTAGGGGATCCGGACCCGTACAGGTCCGCGTCCGCGTCAGATTCGCCTGGCAACACTTCGCTCAGTGCCTCCTCCACTGCCGCTGCCGAGGACATCGTTGACGTGTAAAACGCCGCGGACAGAGGCGACGAGACCTGTCTCACGCTCTCAGGATCCTCCTGCGGACTTAGCAGTGGCAGGCTACCGGTCAGCAGACCCTCCTGGCTCGCGGGCGGCGTTGGATATGTAAAGCTTGGACTGTCGTGTCTGGTCAATGGCGATGGCAAAGGAGATTGCGTCGGCAGCGTGTGAGGACTTTCCGTGTATTGGGCACCGTAAGTACTGAATTCCGCTAACGAGTCCGGCAACGGCGAGTTCACCAGGGCCTGAAGATCCGGGTTGACAGTGTGCTGCGTCGGGTATCGATCCTCCAGCGTGATGTCCTGCAGCTGTTCCGTTGGCTGCTCCTGGAGCAGACTGGACGTCTGAAACTGAACAGCCTCTTGTCAGTGGACCTGGATTTGTTGATTATCCCTCGGCCAGCGGAACCGGGAAATATTTGCTCGCGTAAGAGAGCTGTACCAGCTGGAAATCCTATTAATAGGCTTCCGATAGATAAAGGCCGAAAGATATTTTAAAAAATCGGTAATTCAGCGCGAATGTCATTTCTATTCGTTACATTAAAACTTTTTAAATAAACTAGAGCTTAGTATGGACTTTTATGAGCACAGTTTCTGAATAATCCGTAGATTACTATTTTTCTGGTTGGCACGTTCAGCTCGCATTCGTCAAAATCTCCCATCCGCATGAAAATTCCGTTCGCGACTCGCCCCGAGTTTTAAATTCCACGGGATTATATTAATTCACGAGCCAGTCGGTACCATAAAAATTGAATTTGCGAAGGGAGAGAGAGGAAGAGAGAAAGAGAGAGAGAGAGAGAGAGAGAGAGAGAGAGAGAGAGAGAGAGAGAGAGAGAGAGAGAGAGAGAGGTGGTCGGATAATCCTGAAAAGTTCACGGGACGGAGGCGTTTCAAGGGCCCCGGGGCATGAGATGCAGGCATTAGGGTGGAATCTCTAGTATCCGTAGGTCAGACATTAACGAGACTACTCGAGGACGAGAGGTTCGGAGCCGAGGGATGCGAGATATCTGTCTGTAGATAGGTTGGAGCTAGGTAGGAGCCTTTTCAAATGGCACAAAGCGGTATTGCAAGCATCGTTGGTGCAGTCGGCGCCAGCTACTTAGATAATTCGTCTTATTAAATTTCTGCGTCGAGGAGGCCCGGCTGCGCCGATCGTGACGTAATTGAAACTAAAGCGTTTTCAGCGCTACGACGACGTGGAACGAATAATGAGACTACGGGAATTAGGCTGTCAAAGGATCCTAGGGGATATTGTGTCCTAACATGCCCGACGAATTTGCGAATGCACCCGCCTCCTTCTAGACCCCATTCTTATCCATGTATTTTTCATGTACACCGATCTTTCAACGATCCTCTGCATTAATTCTTGGGTAGTCTGAAGGAACTACTTTAAGGTTTCCTGACCTGTCTACATTTTTACAGTTTTATTTAGCCACTGTTCTAACGAAGAAGTAGAAAATCAATTTACGTAAAGAAATATTGATCTGATAAATAAATAAATATAGAAGTCAAACATTTGTGTACGAATAGGAAATAAAAACAGTTCGGATTGGAAAACGATATTTTCATTTTTGTGATCCTGTTCAGCCACTGTTTTAATAAAGAAGTAAATAATTATATGTAAAATGATGGACTGATTCTATTACCTGGAGGGAGTCCAACTGGGTAGCATGAAGCAGAACACTATCAGGAACCGCGGTGACCTGCTGGAACACTTCATCTTGAAGACTAGGGCTGAAGTAACCGCCATCTTCAGAATATCCTGTCATCGAAAAGCTGTCTGTCACTGCTGGCTGGGATTGAGGTTGACTGTTCTGTTGCTGCTGCTGTTGTTGTTGCTGTTGGTTTGTCGTCGGTTGCACCGATGTTTGGTACGTCAGGTGCAGTCTCTGCCCGGGGTCGGAAGTTGTTCTCTTCACAGCCATTTTGGTGGTGCCCTAATTCAAGAAATGACCAGGGAGTTTAAGAAATTGTTCATTCAACCCTTCAATCGAATGCTATCGCAGTTGATGGATATTGGGAATTAATGAGATAAAAATGTAAAAATATACCTTCAAGATCATGTCGGCCAGCGCCTGCGCCTGTGCCTGCGTCTGCGCCTCCTGCAGCTGTTTCTGCACGGTCGCGTGTCCTCCAACGGTGACATTAGGCTGCCGGAAGTGTTCGCCATCGGATAGTCTGCGGACTTTTTCCGCGGATGCCAATGGCGGCGGTGCTGGCACCGCGAAGCTCGTTTTACCGGCAACCTGCGACGCGCTGTCGGTTTGCGTTGTGAAAACAGTTGTTGTTGTACGCGGCTGTTGGTTGGTGCTCGTGTCCGCTGCTGCAAATGAAATTGGTCCAGAACATTAGTAAAACATCTCTCCAACCAGCATCGCAAATCATTTCTGTAAATTCCGGATTTTAATTGAACCATGATAGCACTCAATGATGATCTAGAGCAGTGATGGACATTTTTGTCTGCCGCAGTCTTCGACCATATATACTAATAGACCCGGCATAGGTATAGTATGTGTATAGGAAAACCGAGAATTCAGTGTCCGAAAGATGATGGGACACTGTGACGTCACAAGATAAGTCTTAAGATAATTTCTTTCCATGTACTGTGTACGTGGCGTACCCGCTGACCCCCTCTCCCCATGTAAGCCAAGCGTAGATGGCGCACCCGCTGACCCCCTCTTCCCATGTAAGCCAAGCGTAGGCACTGTCGATGAGCATAGCTTGTACAAATGTGACGTCACAGTGTCTTTCAGCTGATTTCATCTTTCGGACACGGAAAATTATCTACGCCGTGTCTATCGGTATACATATATGGTCTAAGGCCGCAGTCAAGAAGAAGGATCCGCGGAGCTTCTCCCACCAACCGCTCTTTCGTGCAGCGCGCACCTCCGCTGCGCAGCGGTGCCTCGTGCCTTCCACTGCCTTCGTTTCCCCCCTCATACGTCCCTCCATAGCCGACGAGGTTGGTGGGAGAAGCAGGCAACTCAGGGGCCCCTACCGTGCCCATCACTGATCTAGAGGGTAGCTCAGTAAAATGTAAGACTTCATTACGAGCGCTATTTTTTTGAGATACGGAAAAACTTTATAAACCAATTTTGTTCAGTCTCAATGGAGCAATAACATGGCGGTAAAATTTTTTTGACGAACTGTGTTGTTTCAGAGATTTCAAGGGAACTTCAGTTGATGCTGCATTTATGAAAAAAAGATGCAATGTGGTCCAAAAAATTAGTAAAAATGATTCCTCCGAAATTAAGGAACTGATTAAGTAATCACGCATTATAAACTATCAAGAAGTCGCAATCGGTCGCATCTACACGAAAAGATTCCATCTCTAGAGAGAGAGTAAATCTCCCAGTAAAACTCGCGAGTCGCAGCGTCGCACTCGTTTTGAACGACAAATTGCAGAGCAACGACGACAGGAGAAACGAGAATCGGATGAAAAGCAGGCGAGTGAGAGAGAGAGAGAGAGAGAGAGAGAGAGAGAGAGAGAGAGGGGGGGGGGAGGAGAAGATAGGAAGATCAGTAAATGCAGTAATACGATTCGTCCTTCTTCCGGTCCCGTACGTATTGGCTTCTATTATGACGTTAATATGAATTAATCGTATTGCCGGTTAAGCGGACACGCTCTCCCGGCTCGCTCCAGTTTATGGGGAATAAATTATGATGACTGCGAGCTTCTTAGCGTGAGACCGTCCCCTCGTTCGTTTCTGCGTTCCTTAATCCGCCCTTTCACGATCGCACGGCCTGGAATGGGAATAATCTTGCCGGCAAATGGTTTTAATCGTGTCGTCGGTACGAGGAAGATGGTCACGATTATTTGGAAAAATCCCATCCGAACGACGCGACGGTTTCCTCGTGAACTTATACGTCGGAATTTCTGTCAAATTATGAGACCAGTGATCGCCCAGATCCTTCAGAAATATTCAATTTTTATCGACACTTGGATACCGTGGACTTGGAATATAGAAGTCATGGAAGCTTTAAATTTCTGATCGATTTCCACGGGTAAAGAAAAATGTTTCCGACATCATGAAATATAGTACACACCAAAATCAATAATAATTATTCTGTTCATCGAAGGACGTAACCGAAAATATTCTAGACCCAGTTATTTATCATAGAAAATATAAACGAATACAAGCAACTATTCTATTACATTTTTATATTTGTCTTCGTCAACGTGGACAAATAAATATATTGCAGTTGATCATGCAAGAGTAAATAAAAGTTAAATAAATCGTTATTTGTATGAAATACATTACTACACGATAATATAAATTATTATTTGGACGGTGCAATAAATCAAACATTATTTGTATTTATCCCGGGCTATTTTTATTCCCGTGCATCGGCCAGAGAAACTAAATAAATCGTTATTTGCATTTATGTATTTTTACGGCGACAAACCGCGGCCGTCTGGGATATTTTTATTTACGTCGATCGGCGAACAAAAATGTTGCTAATTTCTTTTTCGTTTTTACTCGAACCGACCCGCTGCTGGAGTAAGAGATCGGCCCCCATCAATATTTCCGTTCGCGTTCGAGACTGATGTTCAGTGGATCCGCGAAGACACAGTATTGGTCGGTGAAAAATATATTTCGGGGCGCGAACCGTCGTTTACGACGGCGCCGGAACCCCGACAGATATAAATGCGTGCATATCCTCGAGAGGGGGTGCACTATGGGGGCACGGGGGTGGCGAGAGAGGAAATGGGATCCGCCGAGTGCGCGGCAGCTGTATCGCAAACGAAACTTTTCTACGACGATTTCATGAATATCTGGTCTTCCCGCTGGCTCCCAGCCCACCTACACTGCCGCTCAAAAGTATGTCGACACTTGGGTCAAAATAGACCCGGGACTCGGTCGTCGAAGCGTTAATACTGAGATTTTCAATGCTATACTACATATCGGGTTACAGTATATGGTATTTGCAATGCTATACAATATATCACGCTGTATTATTTGGTATTTTTATTGCTGTACTTCATATTACGTTATATTATATGGTAATTTCAATGCTATTCCCCATATTATGTTACAGTATATAGTATTTCCAATGCTATACTACATATTACGTTATATTATATGGTATTTTCAATGCTACACAACATATTAGGTTATTGTATATGGTATTATCGATGCTATACTATATAAATCGTTGTATAATATAGTATTTTCAATAATGTACAACATAATACAACATAATATATAATATTTTCAATGCTATACAACATATTAGGTTATTGTATCTGGTATTTTCAATGCTATTTTCAATGGAATACTACATATTAGAGAAGCCTTAGATGTGATCAACTCACACACTGATTCCAACTTTCTCATTCTCACAGATTCGCAAAGTGTAATTGAAGGCTTTACAAAAACCTATGTTCAGTTCCCAATGTAATAAACTACTCATAGAAATTAAGGACAAATATCTTAAATTTATATCCAACAGTAGTAATACAAATTTTGTTAAAACTAAACATACCGAGCATTAAAAGTGTCTGGTAAATGTTGCCTTATAAAAATGGCAACACTAAACTTATTCAGATTATCCTGAATTTTCAATACAATAAATGATTGAGCGAGAAAATCTATTCCATTATTTTCTATAAATGAACGTTTACAATTTCAATAATTATGAAATATGAAACCGGTCATTTGACCGTGATAGGTATAGTGTTAAATTTATTCGAACCCAGGCACATATTGGCTTAACAGAAATTGAAAAGGCTGATCTATCGAGTGTCAAAATACCGTTTACCGATTTTTTAAGCGACTTCAAATGTCAGATGAGAATGTCAACGAACTTTACAATTAAGAATGAAGCCCTACACAAAGATGTATATTTCTTCCAGCACTTCTTTAACGATGCAAAAATACCTTGGTTTTCCGGTCTCAATTTACCCACAGATTTCATTACATTCCGCAAAAGAAGCCGTTCGAACCATTATAATTTAAATGCTTCCCTGGCGAGAGTACACTTTATTTCAGATGGTTCCGGTGAATGCGGAGCAGAGACTCCAAGACCTTAATCATGTTATTTGGCAATATCCAGAATATGATTCAGAACGAGGGTATTTGTTTGAACTGCTCCTCAATCGAAAATACTACCCTCCCTACATTATTAATTTCTTTCTAAGCGTGCGAGACATTACTGCGTTAATTTTTATTTTTAACATTCTCAAAAAATGTAAGATTTGCACTTAGCGTCTACCGTTCATGGTAATTTAGCTTAGTATAACGATATACATTGTCAATCGTCAAATGTTATACTAATGTATGCTATACATAAACCATACACGTTTTAGGAAATTAATAAATAATTAAATGTAGTTCAATAAATTAAATTTATGAAGGATTACAACTGTCTGGATACTTTTGAGCGGCAGTGTACTTCCTGGCTTGTTTCGCCTCTTTCGGCGTTATAGTGATCGTCGCTTAGCGTTCGAGGCGTTTTTGCTCGTCGACGTGGTCCGGTCCGCGTCTTTCGTGCTAATAAATCGACCGAAAGAAATTAATATCCGCCGGCTCCGAACGACTCCGATCGGTCGACTATTGCTGTTCAAAGGTAAATTGAAATCGTTCGACCCCGCCGATGGAAATAGAAACCCTGCCCGAGAAGAAACGATCGATCCCGACGTAATTCCTCGCGTGTAAATCCGTTAAGTGTGAAAGAAACGAAAGCTGACGCTGTTCTCTGGCAACTTCCTTTCTACGAGCCGAATGTTAGGCCCCCTTTTCTTTTCCCCCTTTTTTCGGAATCTAATGAGTAGACTGTGGACTTTCATGCAATATAAAAATTATTTCAATCCCTGAGTCAGACTCGTGACAAACGAATGTAACGCTTTTCTTTTTAGATAAAATAAAATCTGATTCGTTTATATACGATATTTAAGCATTAAAATCAATGCAGCCATATGAAAAAAAAAATTTCTTTTCTCTTCTACTACATTTTTGGGGATAAAGACGTTTTAATCGCTGTAAAGAAAATGTTTACGGTAACGGATTAAAACAGTATTTTTAAATGCTTGAAATATTTTCACAGTTTTAAATACGATACTTTTGTCACTAATGCATAAAATCTACTAGCGGGAATATAGATACGGTTTATTGTTAACGGTAGATCTGGAGAGATTGCAAAGAAGCATTTACCGGAATTTACGGGAAATTATTCTTTATTTCTCTATTATAGTAAAGAATGGTATTTCGTGGACAGTAATAGGATTATTCATGAAGAAGAATCGGCGATCCACCAGGATTTACCGAGCGGCCATGTGGAACAGAAGCCATTGCTGACGACGCATAACCCGATGCCGGCTGCATCGGTGCAACTCAACGAAAAGTACGATAAAATGACGGCTCTTGCTGCGGAGCACCCGTAAAATATCGCGGTTATCTGCTGATCGACGCGAAAACTTTGGCAAATGGATAAAGAATTCGCCTCGTAAAAGTAATTTAGAGCGTCTCCGGAGTGTGCTCCATTACAATGAAACAGCACTCGATCTCTTTACTGGTTCGAATTCAATTAAGCTAGAATTGGAAATAATTTTTTAGTTAACCGAGCCAAAATTACAACTTTCTGTGTGAAAATAGTGATTTCGATCGGTGAGACAGTCCTAACACGCGGCTAGCAACCGCAACGATTCGAACCGAAAAGTAAAAACAGCATCGAAGAGGGCAGAGACCAGTGTTCACTTGGCCGGGAACAATCTGCTTTACCGCGACCGATGATTGGCAATTTGCAAAAATCCCCGGCGGTTTCGTCCGTGCGGATTTACGTTATTACGCGGCGGTGGAAACGCGCCGGCGCCGGCAAATGGATTTGCGGTCTGCATAAACTTATGCATAAAAATCGGCGATGAAAATGCAGCGGCGCAGCGCGGCGGCGGGCGCAGCGTTCGAGTAAGTTTCCAGGACGCGTGCTTTATTATTTTAATTCGCCGTGTTCATCAAATTTCGGCTATGAAATTGAACCGGACATTATGACTGAAATGAACAATTATTCATATCTGGAAAATACTCCGGTCGAACTTATATTAACTTGTACGAACTCGCACAAACTTACAGAAACTTATAGAAACATACGACCAACGTATGTTGGTTGAATAATTTAGTATTGTTGTAATACTAGCAGAGTTGGGCAAAAAGTAATTTCAATTACAATTACAATTACTTACCAATTCCTGTAATTTGTAATCGCAGAAATAAAATTACAATTACATGTAATTGTAATTGGTAATTGCAATTACTTGTCAAATCACTGTAATTGTAATTGTGCTCCGCAATTACAATTACTGGTTGAGCCAAAGTAATTGCAATTACAATTACAATTACATGTAATTGTACTTTTATTTCTGCAATTACAAGTAATTGTAATGCAATTACAAGTAATTGTAATTGGTAGTTGCAATTACTGAACGCCAAAAG
The DNA here is from genome assembly GCA_916610255.1 of Lasioglossum lativentre. NCBI lineage: Eukaryota > Metazoa > Arthropoda > Insecta > Hymenoptera > Halictidae > Lasioglossum > Lasioglossum lativentre. The sequence continues at coordinate 25,498,731 of OU744357.1, read as the reverse complement.
TGTTGAAGTTTAATAAATAATAAATATTTCCTAACATATGTTTTTTGTTTGTTCTTTTTAGACATTTCCATTGAGTAGATATCTAATTTTTTTTTAGTGTCATTTTGGCGTTAAGTAATTGCAACTACCAATTATAATTACTTGTAATTGCATTACAATTACTTTGTAATTGCAGAAATAAAAGTACAATTACATGTAATTGTAATTGTAATTGCAATTACTTTGGCTCAACCAGTAATTGTAATTGCGGAGCACAATTACAAATACAGTAATTGTTCTTTTAAACCACTATTTTGATGTTTTTGACCATTTTACTGTTTTCTTATTGAAAATGTAGGCCACTTTTGCTCATGTAATTGAAGATGTAATTAATTACTCATGTAATCAATTACTGCCCAACTCTGAATACTAGTCATGCAATTATTTAGTAGATCCAGAGTCAGCAGATTTTTAAAAATCGCGTAATCGTTTCTGATTTAAATGAATGAAAAAGCTAGCAGGCCGTTCATTAGATTTGTTTAATAAAGAGTCGACTCGACGGGGAAAAAATGTCGGTTGGAAATTGTTCCTCGGAAATCGGTCAATCGACAGAGAAATGGCCAGGGAATGCGGCGATCGATCGATAAATTATTCTCCGGGATTGTGGATCGGAAACGATTCGCAGCTAAGGACTCATTGGATGGCGTGTTACCGCGTTCACATTCGCGTCGATGCAATTAGGGGAGGTCTCTCGGTCCAGTTGCTCGTCGACGATGAAATGTTTCGGTCAAATTCTCCGGAGAAATGCGAGTTAAAAGCGCGACGATTCGTCGTTGATGTGCAAATTTGAAGCGACGATCCGGGACACCGTTCCGGAAACCATTTCAACAGAAATTGAAGCACGGCTTTTCCTTCGCGCTGAAAAATTGCTCGGCTACGCGAAAGCCATTTGTCCCCGAAAGTTTGATGTTGAATAAATATTACTCGAATAACACGTCGCGCTCCTTCCGCGCTATACTTTTCGCCCCGGAAATATGTACATCTACTTTCGAACGTAATGCAAAAAACAGATTCATCTTGCGTTCGATATTAAACAAATGCCATTCAAATAATAAATCATTTCTCGCATTTTCCGCAATATTTTTCTAGAAATGCAAAATACCTTTTTTCAACGTAGCAAAAAAGGAAAAAAAAATGAACTCTCTTGGATTCCAGGTGAAATAAATATTATTCAAATGATAAGTAATTTCTTCCATTTTGTGAAATATTTTTCTGCCTAGAAATGCGATATCGATTTTTCAATGCAGGAAACAAATAAACTATCTCGGATTCCAGATGAAATAAATATGATTCGAAATTATTTCTTCTATTTTCTGCAATGTTTTTCTTCCTGGAAATGCAATATCTATTTTCGAATGCAAGAAACAAAAGAACTATATTGGTTTCCAGATGAAATAAATATTATTCGTATGGAAAATCGTTTCTTTTATTTCATGCAATATTTTCCTCACTAGGAATGTTTGTATATTGAAGTGTGCAGAACAGAAATGGAGTTACTTTCGATTGAAATGTGCGGAATGCAAATTGAATTATCTTAGGGTTGATTATAAATAAATATTGAATCTATTCTTATATTTTATAAAATATTGGTAATTATTTACGAAAGGGTACTCCTCTCCGATTTTGATGAAATTTAAATATGTTATACATTTCGACATTTTGAACAACTATTTCCTTTTCCCATATGAAACGCTCTCTTTTCGTTTACGAGATATTCGCAAAAAACTTTTGCTACTACTACATTGAATTTTCCGTATGCGTGCACGTTCAGTGACAACGTTTGTGTGTCAACCTGGTCCGGGTATCTGTTTACTGTTCTTGTAAACACGTTGCGGAAAGCGGAAAGAAAACACAGGCTTTGAGTTTGGTCATATACAGTATAAGGTGAGTTTTTAATTTCAACATGCTACTGCTGAATTGGAACTAGTTATTCAATTGTTCTTCAGGTGTAAAATGTGCATAATCCAGATCTAACCCAGACCTAACTCAGAATTAATCTATGTTTATAACGTTGAAAGCATTTTAAAACCAGTTCTCAAAAATCTAAACGTTATTAGCAAAAGTTTTTTGCGAATATCTCGAAAACTAAAAGAGAGCGCCTCATACAGGAAAAGGAAAAAGTTGTTCAAAATGTTGAAATGTATACTATATTTAAATTTCATCAAAATCAAAGAGGAGTAACATTTTGTAAATAATTACCCATAAAACCGCAATGTTCTGTAAACAAAGTATACCGTGAGATTGTTCTCCGCCAATTTATTTCGCGCGAAATTGGCGAGTGTCGTGTTTACGTTGAACGATTGCGAGGACATTTCGCGCGGCATAAAAAAGTAGGCAGAAAATCGCTCGACGTAACAGACGTTCATATGAGTTTTCGAAATTATTTTAGTGCACTCGGGTCACGTGTTCGCTTGAGCGCTTTACTTCCGGCAGTTGTGCTCGAGAGTAGAATTTTCTGGTTGACAGACCTAAAAGCAACTCTCCAACAGCTGCCGCTTCTACTTTGAAGAGCGAGGGCTCGCAGGAATCTACTGTCACACGCACGCACGGCGACATTTTACTACCGAAATTCTACCAGAAATTCTACGAGCCAATAAACCGATTCGACCGATGTCGACAAACGAAATAAGAATATTCGACGGTGCTGCCTCCCCGAAATACATTCGTTCGAAGAAACTGATATACATTTCGACAAACAGCAAAACAGAATTATTTCAGATTACAGGAAATTAATAACGTTACGTCTGCGCGTTCGAGATCTTCATCAGGAGTCTGATGTTATAAACTGGTTATATTCCTGAGACCTGTCTCGGTGCATTCTAACAAGAAAATAGTTCCGAGGACATTTTCGGAGGACCTACGTACAATCAAATGGAGGATCGCGCGGGGCCGGGTTAATCCGATGAACGTCTCTCAGGCGAACGCTGAGAACACAAAATTCGCGAGCGCGATTCCGATGATTTATGTAGCCCGCGACGTATCTCAATTCGGTCGTATCTCCCTATCCGTCGTGCCCCGGTGTCCCCGTCGACCCACCGTTCGCGTTCCCTTCGTCGTCTATCTACCCCTCGGAGCGTGTACATTTGCCAGAAGCTCGCGTGATATTCCGCCAGCGAGGAATCGCTCCTCCGCGCGCTCTATGGACTGCCGAAGAATCGTGATTTACGAACCGAGCACGCCAGAATATTTCTCGCATTGTCCACGTTGGAACGATAAATCAATTCGCGGCTCGGCAGAACGGAGGCCGCGGAGGGGTGGGGGGAGGGTTGGACGGAGTTGCAGCGGGTTGGAGGTTGGAGGGGGTTGCGGCGGACCGGGTAGATGCCGCGCTTTTGTAACAAAGTGTGCGTCGTTAGCGATTTATGCGCTATTTCGCTACCGACCGCTGCCAAGAGCAGCGGGGGACCAAACTATCGTTCCTTTCGCGCGAATTCTTTGCGGAACCAACCCCCTCACCCCCGTTCCCGTATAGAAATTAATCTCGCGGAATTAACGCTGGAAACCCGGCCTCTTCCTTCCCGCTGCTAAGATCGAGCGTTATCTTTCTTCCTTGTTTATTTCGCTGCTGTTTGATCGCGGAATGTACAGGGTGTTTTAGAAATCATGGCACGAGCGGCCCCGGTGGTGATTCTACATGCAAAACTGGGTCGAAAAGAAGAATATATATTTGTCTAACGTCTCGTTTTCGAGGAAATAGAGTTTGAAGATGCATCGAATATACTGGGACACGCGAAAGCGACGGATTTTGAATTTTTCTTGAAAACGAGGGAAATTGTAACAGATGTATGTAACTGTTATAGTGACTCCCACTAATAAAGACACTCTTAAAGAGACGAGAACTTTTTTAATACTCGACCATACAACTTGAATTTTTTTGAGAAGTTAGAACAATCGGTTTTATTACGTAATGTGAAAAGAATTTTTGAAAAAATTTCAATTGGTCGGAATTGCAGAGAAAATACTAAAAGTTATGTTCTGCAAATTTTTCATGTGTGCCCATATTGAAAATGAAGAAAACACGTTTCGTAGATCTGTATCAATTAAACATATTCTGAAAATTTACAAACGTTTAAGGTGAAAATTGCAAGTTTTCACGATTTTCCGCCTCTAACTGCAATAAATCTTAGAATTCGTACATCTTTCAATGCCTGTCGTCTTTTCCCACATCAACCGATTTCGATGAAACTTTTACAACGCATATAATTGACACAGATCTACAAAACATATTTTTTAAATTTTCAATACAGTGACTCCCACTAATATTCGGACACTATTAAAAAGACGATATAATTTTTTTAATATTCGATCATACAACTTAAATTTTTTTTAGAAGTTAGAACAATCGGTTTTGTTTCGTAACGTGAAAAGAACATTTGAAAAAATTGCAATTGGTCGGAAAAACACATTTTTTACATTTTCAATATAGACCATAAAAAAAGTTGTATAATGCAACTTTTAGTATTTTCTTTACAATTCCGACAAATTGAAATTTTTTCAAAAATTTCTTTTCACATCATGTAGTAAACTAATTGCTCTCACTTTTCAAAAACAATTCAAATCGTATGGTCCAATATCAAAAAAGTTATCGTTTTTTAAAGACCGTCCGAATATAAATGGGAATCACTGTATGTGCTATGGAAAAAGTAACTACATTGAATTGCGAACGTTTTATGCAACTTTCAATTCGATTGGCATCAACATTTTCACGAATCAATTTTGGAAAATACCGCGGCGCATCGTGCGCGGTTTCGATGGTAGCGAATTCGTTTTCGGTTCTAATGGATTCAAAATTAACTCGGACCGCATAACGACGCATTTGCGTAAGCACAATAGCATTTTGGAGCAAGTAACAACTGTCACGTGGATTCTGCGTACGCAGATGTCACACGTCCGGTCGCTGAACATATCTATGTTAAAGTGAACGTAGCCTGACAGTTAATATAACTCGGTCCGCTCCTTATGATTATAGATAGGAAAATACAGGAGAGAACGGGACAAGAATAGCGGACCGCAACGGTTCACGCGGGGAACAGAGATAGACGAATCGAGATACGTTCTCGAGTACATAAATCATCGAAATTATATTCATACTCTATACCACTTTGAATTTCCATGCCGCAGCACGGTCGTATCAGTGTCGCGTCTGTCTTACGCGACGGGATGTGCATCATTTTCTAAATTACAGCCGAGAATTTCGATTCAGAATTTAATCGTATTCCAAATTAAATTCTAAAATCGCTATTTAAGATGTTGGATATAATTGTTAATTTCGTGTTAAGTATCTTGCTACAACTTACCAGTCGTTCTCTTTTGGATTATCTTCTCCTCGATGAGCGCTCTGACACTGACAGACGCAGTTTGCAATGGCGGCCCGACTACCTCTTTCTTTTCGCTTTTCTTGTTTTCCGCATCCTGAAACGTACAAAAATTCAACAAATTAATAATTGAACAATCATTTTCATCAAGGAATTTCTACGAGTATGTTCTCGATTGATCCTGCAATTGTTTCGAGAATTTTATTCTTCTCATACCAATATTTCGTTAACAAAAGATTGATAAATATGTAGTGAAATTAGTACGATATTGTCACTAGGAATTCCAGAATCTCGGAGATTACGTTCAACCAGGAAACTTCCTATAGCGCTGCGAACGAAGCTGCGTTGTGTAATAGAGAGTTCTGCTTGACCTCCTCTAGAATTCGCAAATTGTCTTGGATCTAATTGTACAGGTCTCGTTACTCGAAGATCAATTGGAATGGCAGCTCACGCTTAAGTGCGCCAAGAGGGATGGAATGAGACACGGCGCAGATCGGACATTTCTGTGGAGATTATAAGAGGGAAAGGGAGACGATAAAGGGGACGGATTAAGGACTGCGTGGAGGAGATTAAATGACGGGATGAAAGAAAGTGGCGAATGACGTAAATGGTAATTTTCAATTCGAGTGAAAATTCCGCGACACCTCCTCTTCCTTGTCAGATTTCCGATGCTTCCGTTCAAGACACTTCTCAATACGATCGTTTCAATCGGTAAAAAGAGTACAACTCGAAAACAAAACAATTATATCTTTTTTCATTATTTTCTTATGAAACTTTTACCAACATATTTGTGACATTTTTCTGATTAAAATGAGTCCAAACATGACGCATCTAATCCAAGATACATATAGTGGAATCTCTATTATCCGAACCTAGCCAGGAGCAAATACGCTGCGAACTACGTCATGCGTGGGCTCATTTTAATCAGGAAAATGTGACGAATATTTGTCGGTGAAAACTATCATTAAAAAATAATTCGAAACAACGATATTGAAAACGATCAGGACCACGTTTGAAATTCCGTAGCAGGAAACATTAAATTTGTCAAGGGACCTAGTCGGTCGATCACGATTAAATTCGATTCGAAACTAAAAATTCAATTTCTGGTGGTCTGTCGTTCGATTAATTTCTTCGGGCGTCTGGCGGGAACGTTTTCGGGAAGTTTCGCGGTGCTTTGTCCCGTTCATCACCGGCCATTTCGTTAATCGGAAACGCGTCCCGGGGCTGGACACACTTCGATCGGGTCTCTCTCCTCTGGGTGTAGATTGGTGGTCCCGATGAAACGAAGGGTTAATTGTCCCCGGGTCCGGACGCCGCCGCGGTAATTAGCACGCGTCCACGTCGGACGAGTATATATCTTCGTCCCCCCTATTCGCGGATCCGTCCCCTTCCGAGGAGCCATGCATCATGGTCCCCCGATGATACCCCGCGTTGGCCGACGACGTCGTCATCTTGATCAGCCCTTAATGGCGGGGCTGCTGGATCCCGTAATCGCTGATCGTCATCGTCCTCCTCAATTTCCTATCTGCTACTTCGATATGTAGCCACATACGGCCCCCGTCCGTTTCTGCGTCCTTCATACAATCACCTCGCCAACACCATCCTCCCCCCGCCGATTTATGTACATATGTCGCGTGCGTGTGTTTGTGTGTATATGTGTGTGTGTGTGTGTGTGTGTGTATATATATATATATATCACCTCTCACGAAATTGAACTCTGTCTTTGACGTGGCGTACCGTTTTGACGTAGCGTTTGGAATTGGCCGTTAATGCGCGAAATTGATTGCGGAACGCTCGCTGGCTATGACTCATCAATTCGATTCGTGTCGATTCCAGCCCCCTCACCGACGACTTCCTTGCACGGTAATGCATTTTTTTTCCATGATTTTAATCGTCACCGATCCACCCCTTTTCCATTTGCACCCCTTTCCACCCCTGTGCGTTCATAGTCCCAGGTTAGGTTCATTTTTTTTAACGTGTTCACTAAGCAATGTTTGAAAAACTGCTATGTCGATCGACAATAGACGTCTTGTTACTGTGGATTTTTGTGCAGAATGAAAATTATCTGCACTAATTGAACATTAAAACTTGATCTAATCTCAACCTATATTCAAGGGGGTTGGATGAAGATTATAAAAATGTAACGTATAATTTAGGGAGATAATGTGGACGAGGGTGTCGCCAACGTGCGTAGTCCTAGGTTAGGTCGAATTTTTTTGAACGTGTTCACTAAGCAATGTTTCAAAAACTGCTATGTCGATCGACAATGGACGTCTTGTTACTGTGGATTTTTGTGCAGAATGAAAATTATCTGCACTAATTGAACATTAAAAATTGATCAAATCTCAACCTATATCCAAGGGGGTTGGATGAAGATTATAAAAATGTAACGTATAATTTAGGGAGATAATGTGAATGATGGTGTCGCCAACGTGCGGGATTTAGTGTTTTCAACAGCTCGGTTGGCGTTGTTTTTAAGTCGAAGCCGGGATCTTGACAGAGAAACGTAAAAACCGAACGCGTATACGCGTTCGGTCGCTCGTATCCCGGACTGCCTCGATTCGAGGAATATGTCGGTGAAATTGGCAGCTGCGTCTGAATCCCCTGGTCGGAAATTGTTGCGCCAGGACGAAAGAGGGAAAAAGAGAACGGGAGAGAGAAGGAGAGAGGCAGCGGTTTAAGGTTTTGTCGGCTGACGTTACTCGGGAAAAGGGGATTAAGGGATTCGTCGACGTTTCGAATAATACAAAAATGCTCGCCGGACTAGTTTCAACCGCAACGAATTTTTTCAACGGAAACGTTTGCTGAAAACGCACCGGCTATGCGTCAATGGAACCGATTAACGCTTAATCCTCGGATAAATAGAGCCTGGTTCGTTCGCGTTTAGAAGATAAATACTGGGTAAATTGAATTGAAAATCGTCGATTTCATTGCGCCGCCGGTCTCCTCTTTCCTCAAATGGCCAAAAAGATTATATTCCGACGGCTTTTTGTAAAGAATCGATTTCGAGTCTGCCCATGGACTGCAAATGCGTCGAATTATCAATCAGTCACCAATCGACAAAAAATATTTGAACCGAGTAACAAGACATTGATGAAACCTCGTTTCCTCTTCTGTACAGTGTTCGCATTAGGATGCATTATAAATAATTATGTACTTTGAAAATTTGCAGCCTCAAGCGTTTAAAACCCGTCAGAAAACAGCGACTCGAACGCTATTCGGATTAAACCTTAAGGGGGTAGGACCCCCTCTAGAATACCCTAGAATACGAGAATACCCTAGAATAGGACCCTAGAATACGTCCTTATATGAGCATATTGTTCGCTGGACAAGGGTCCATTCGAAAGAGGAAGGTTCAATGAAGGTGGCTCAGCCCCTTTCTTGTATGAAATTATGCATATATTTTGTAATATAAGTGTTAGAATTAAGCCAAAATTGATGATGTTTAGTCATGTAATCCAAGCCAATTTTATGCCATTGGATGAGTTTTCTGGATGCTATCGTCGGCTGAGCCCCCTTCATATTTAACCTTCCTCTTTCGAATGAGCCCTTGTCCAGCGAAAAATAGTTTTTTCTAGGGTATTCTAGAGGGGGCCCTAACCCCTTAATACTGCTACTATATAATGATTCCGATGAAAGAGGTACGAAGAGGTATTTTGTCGAATAGAAGTCCGATCAGTTTCCGTACCCCCAAGCGCAAGGGGCACCTCAGCGGCCAAACATTGAAAATAATTCTTTTCGAACGATCTACTGGCGATTGCCAAGTGAACAAGTGTCCGCCATTAAGCGCAGCAGCGGCGCTGAATGGGATCGTCTACAAACGTCGAAATCCCGCGAATCTGCGTCGGAAGCGTGGTTCAGGGCTCGCGACCTAACCTAGACCCGACGCTATGGTACACGTGTAGTCCTTCCATGGTGCGTAAATGGTGGTATTCATAGTGCAGGGTGCTAGAAATCGGAACGCACTCAGGCTCCCGTATTCTGCGTCGCGGACCGTGAACGTGCCCGTGTTCGTGTTCCACGTTGTCCCTGAACGCTCGCGGGACTTCTAATGCACGCGATCGTGAACAGGCACGCGGCTCGGCGCCATAAAGGCCCTGGCCGCATGAATATGAATGTGTACACAGATCAGAATGAATGGATCTGGACGCGGTCGCATGAACGGGGAGAGCGCTGGGCGCGAAGTTGGATGCGTGCGGATACCACGGGACCAGCGCGGAACGACGTCGAACCTTCGAGGCCGAATCTCTCGATGAAAACTCGCCTCGGAACGAGTGCTCCGGTGAAAACCCCCGGCCGTAACCGGTCCAGATTCAATCTACATAATGGAGAAAGCTCGAGACAATGTTTGCACGGCTCCTCCCCTTCACCCTCTGCACCCTCTTTTAGCCACCCCTGCCTAGCTACCCTTCTACAGCTTCCAACCTTTCCGTCTCCGGTCCGCCGCGGAATGCCAGGGGGATCCGGTAGAACCGAAGAGCTTGTTAATGGGTTCATTTGGATTCGATCATCGCCTTGCCTTTCTTTCATCCACCCCTAACCACCCCCATCTCCCTCTTTCTCTTTTTCTTCCTGCCTCGACTGCTTCGACTACTTCAGAGCCAGTCTTTACTCATTTACTCGTACCAATCTTTGCTTTATCGACTCGCCTCTAACTCCGGCTCTTTGTGTCCGACGACCAGTTGCCGGGGGAAAGAGATCCAGACGCAATTGCGATCAAGGCTCAGCCTGATTGCGAGCTGGATCATCTGGGAAGTTTGATGACGAGGGAAAGGGACTGGGGATACGGTGTTGCGAGTTGGGGGTGGTTAGGGCTGTGTCTTGGAGAGGGTGGGAATTGTGGTGTTGCGTGGAGCTGTTGGGGTGGTCTGGATCGAGGGTAGACATCCGAAGGTGTTCGTGCGGTTGTTGCGATTTCGAGAATACTCTTTGTTAATTTACCAATGTCTGGCTGGCTGTTTTGTCGATCGTTGCGCGAACATGTGCTCTGCAAGTAATCTCTTCTAGGTTCCAAGTTTTTGTAATCGATGCAGACATGAAGATTCGCAGTCTAATGATCCATCTTAAATTTGAAACAAGCAACCATCTACAATTTCCACCCTAATCTCGATCTTCGCGATCCCTAGGAGCCATCCACATTATCGAAACTGTTCATCTACGAAGATCATCGCGCTCGAGCAGCGAGAAGCGATTATTCTTCGTCAATTCTACTCGGGACGGTCGCTGGACGAGAATTACAGGGAATCTAGACTTGCTTGCCTCTTCCACGGTTCCACCTGTTCCGCGGGGGGCTCGCAGGAGAAACCGCGCCGCATCCGGCGTGCAGAATTGAATTTTCGCGAAGAATTTCGCGAAGCGCCGGTGCACGGTTCAACGGTGTATTACCATATGAATTCGCAATCCGAGAAACTCGCGGCGGGCTCGACGTTGTAATCAACCCGTGATTTCATTGAAAATCTTAGCCCCTTCCTCCTCCCCCGCGATCCTACGCTCGGAACGTAATCAACCGGCGATTTCATGAAAATCTCGGTCGGTTACGGTGCACCGTGCCTTTTTCGCGGCGCGTCTCTACGCGATAATCGTTTCGCGGAAAATGAAGAGTAAAAGATAACGGGAGAAAGCGCGGGTTCGGTACGGCCATCCTTTTCCGCTTCGGCGTACCCGTGAGCGAAAAGTCCGAACACAGAGGCTCTTAATAAGGTTGTAGCGGCCAGCGTTTAGGTAGTTTCAGTTGATGATTGCCTTTTGGGACCGGGACGAGGTTTCGGCATCTGGCTACGGTTTGGGCCTGTCACCGTGACTGCGTTTATGGTTATTGCCGCCCGTACCCAGGTCATAGTTTTAGCTTTCCCTGTTTTCAGCATCAGGATCTTGTTTTTCGCCTTGCCTCGGTTGCAGGTATGCCCCTGGCGTTTTATAGTTGCCAGATGGGGGGTTTTCCTGCCGTCGGTAAACATTTTTAGCGCACGTGAGCCGCTACGCGGGCATTAGCTTTCCCCACCCCCATTTTACCACGTCTCCGCATTTCGCGAGTACCCCTGCGATTTCTGGGCCCATCCGAGCCCTTAGTTTTTGTTTCTCCCACCCTTAACTGCGCAAGGGAAGGGATAACCGAGCCATCGGCGAGGCTTTCTCGGAGCCTTAGTTTTAGAATTGAAATACACTTAGAACTAGCAACAACTATCTCTCTTGTGCGCCATAGGCACAGGCAGAGAACTCAATTCTCACCCTACATAGAAATAGCTTGTTATTTGTAATGAAACTGTGTAGTTTCACTTGAAATATAGTTTGTTGTTACAATACGTCTTGTTTTAGTCCTTCTTATGAAGGTGGTCCTTCGAGTAAAGTTTTAGCGGGCACCTCGCAGTGCTAAAGCATCAAAAATCCGATTGATCAACCAATGATCAGCCGCGGATAATAAACAAAGGTTAAGGAAGAGCCTCGGCTGTTACAGTCAGTCGAAATAGAAAGATCAGCGATTCTTGCCAACCTCTACATTTTACCCAATGTCGTCCCCCCGCAACCCTTACCGTCGCATCGGAACTCTTCTCGCTGATTAAAAATGTCTTAACGAACGGTGTGTCATACATGGGGAAGGGATCAAAGGGAAAACTCTCTTTCTCTTTTATATAGGGATGAGATCGAAGGGAGACTGCCCTGTCCAATGTGATGGAATTCGAGTCAAGTTTGTATCAGGGGTTGAATATTTTTTTGTAAATTCAAATAAAATTTAATGCAAGAGAGTTGACAATTGAAGAAGAGAACTTACCTTTTTGAAGTAACCACCGTGAAGTCGCATATGACCATTCAAAGCCGGTATGTTCTTGAACTTCCGATGACAGAGATTGCACTCGACTGGTTTTGGCTCAGTCTGCGACTTGTTGGTGGCAGTGACAGTGCCAGGGGACGCTGAGTTTCCCGGCGATGGACTGCTTTTCCCAACATTTCCACTCCCAGGTGAATTCGCCTGCGGGTGTTGTTGCTGGTGTTGCTGCTGCGATTGTTGTTGCTGCTGCTGTTGTGCTTGTTGCTGAGCCTGCTGCTGTTGTTGCTGAAATCACACATCACCACCAGTTAATACAATCCTGCGAGTATCTTCGTGAATTTAGTCTAATATGAAATTTATAGTACAATCAAACAGAATTTCTGCCTTTTTTATTTATTGTTCGTAAATAGTAGACAAGCGAAATTTCTAAATATAGTAGAAAGTGCGATGAAACGTCTGTAAATAGAATTTGCTCATAAATAGAAGATACGAACTATTTTGTATACGTGTGAACACAATAGAAAGTGCAACGAAATGTTATCTTTAATTCGAAAAGAAAATATTTTGTTTGTCGTTCTGATAAAATCCATAGATCAAGGTATGAAATTCTGCAAACTCTCTTTTCATTCTACCCACAGTGAGCAAATATAGATGGTAGAATCTTCAACGAACGAATTTGCAATGCTACGTCAGTAAAGCGTATAACAATCTCAATTTGCATGAAAGCCCCCCCGGGCTTAATCGTCCCGGTGGAGAATCCCCCGCGTCGCATTGTTAAATAACATTTTATTCCGTAGTGTTAACGAAGCTTCAACAGAAGAGGAGTAGACACTTCTTTCGCACCTTTGTCGGACGATTAACAGAAACATCCTGCGTATCGAGGACCCTTCGGCCCTCGTAACTTTGAAGAATCGAGTGCACTCGAGGACACGATTACCATGGAATAAAATATTCGATGAAAATCTCTTCAATTGAACGGTTTTCGCCTCAGCAGCGATAAAGACGCTTTTGTGTCCCGTTCTTTTTACCTGTTTCTTTCAAACGCGCGTCGGAGAAAATTATTCATCTTTCGCGTTTTAAAGAAGCATTGTCGATGGAGGGCGCGATGGCGAAGAAGAAAGGATAACGTGTAACACCTTTGTATCGAACTTTTGCCTTCCACGTTTCTTCCTGGCTGTACTTTCTCCCGTGGAAAAATGAACGTTGGCAAACAAACTCCATGAAAAATAATCTCAATTATTTAAAGAAAACTATATCCTTATACTCTTCGATCGATTTGACTTTGTGTTTCGCATAATTTTTCTCATAAATGAAAATAAGGATGTATGTATATGTATATTGTACGAACGAACGAATGAACATGTGAGAGTATTACCTGTTCCCCCACTTCTGAGGTGCGAGGGACAAGAGAGCACGGGAGATCGCACAGGAACAAATGTTTGTTATCGATTAAAACAATTACGTTAGTTTCTCGAAAGATGCCATGAGGCGATGCACATGTTCAATACGTGCTCTATTATAAGTGTTTGTAATAAAGTTAATAGTTAATTCTTCGGTCTAGCTCAGTCTATATTAATTTTTCTTAACAAATGATTACTTTCTAGTCACATACTATGTCCCAATTTTCAATCACGTCGATTTCATTATCGTGAAAATGACGCTACGGTCAAATCCAAGTGAGTCGAACAATTCAGTGTTCTTCGCATCGTGTTCGCCGAGTAACAAGAAAATTGAAATTCTTGGAGCCGTGACAGGGCCGTAGGGGTTGCGTTTCGCGCCCCTGGCCCCCCCTGCCGTTCGAGAATTTATCGCGCTGCGTAATAAAAATTCTAATAAAACCGTTTGCTTCTTTCTTCGAGCCTCTCTCCGTTTCGCCGTTTCATTCTCCTGAGATAAAGGAGGGGCTGGTAGGGTGTTGCGGGGATGATGCGTGATAATAATATGGTTGGCTGGAGAACGCGGAATTCCTTCTGGCCCCGGTTAAGCCCTCTCGAGAGCTGAACCATTCCTCTTCCGGCTGCTTCGAGCAGGAAACTCGGCAACTTCGTAAGCGTTCACGTAGAAAGCGGGGACGAGTGCGGGGGTGGGCGCGGGGGTGGAACGGACACTGGAATAGCTAAGTACAGATCGAGAACGATACACCTTGTTACGCGGCATAACGTTCCGTAATTTTCATCTGCTACCGAGGCGCACGGGGAAAACACCGAGGCACCAAAGGTAAATACTCGCAACGCGTGTTTTGCCCCTCATTCGCCCCGGCTACTTCTTCCATTTCGTTATTTTTTATCATCCGATGATTAACGCCGCCACGGCGCCGATAACGAGAATTTATGCTCGCCGGAGAAACCAACTTTTACGGCGCCCCGTTAATTAATTGGTTCGACGCGGATTTTTTGGAAATGCAATTTTGTGCAAGAAAAAATATTTCACGGAAGTGACCGAATGTTTCATTTCGTTGTGACAGACGGCGATGGAAACAAGAACCAGACGTGAAAATTAGGTTTATTTATTAATGCGGATTGAAATTTTGTGTTGATCGCACGCAACGGGAATTGCATTACAGTAACAAGATTCGGCAAGTTAATAATCGGAGGATTATTATTTAATTGTAGTCGATCATTGTAATTGAAACGGAGAACCGAAAGGAGTTATATCAATCATTCGAATAGAACATTTATGATCAAACGCGCGATACGAACATTTCGATGAATATTCGATCGAACAGCGATGCCATACAGAGAGCAATAGTTAAAATTTGACAATTTCGGCTAACCAAATTAGCCTTCCCTTGTTAGAATAAATAATATCATAACATTGATACAAATAACGTCCGTTTAATGTTTCACCGAGACTCGATCGATTCTTTATTGGCGAGCCAATTTCACTATCATTAATCAGTTAATGTTATTGTATATGATGTTTAATTATGCTGATCCAATATGTATAAACGTATGATTTATCGTGTTCAATAATTAACACTCTGCTCTGATATTAATGTCCGACGTGTACAAACTGATTTCGTATAATCTATCACATTTTTGTTTATCAATTTCTATATTAGATTGAAAGTGAAGTGAATTGAAAATGCCGCGCATCTCGGCGTAATCGCGCCGCACCGGTCCCCATTAATTAACCAAGCGATCAACATCTCGCGGAGGGCCCTTCACGCGCTCTCTTCGACGGTTTTCCCTGCGCGCCGGTGGTGTTCATTCTCCTTTTCACCGGGGGATCCCGCGAGCATTGAGCCCACTCTCGCCGGAAGTACGTTCTCTCAAGTGACAAAAGCGGGGCCCGGTCGTTAAGCCTCCGCTCGGTGGCTATATTCACGGAAGAAGCAGGCTACTCGAAGATGAGATGTGACCCGAAAGGAAAGCTCTCGAAACTCTTTCTCTCAGGCGAGGAAAGGGAGGGAGGGGGAGGGATCCGATGCGTCTCACGTAGAACACACGTGCGGTTGCAGCACGGTTGGGAAAAATGTTCGGAGTCGAAAGAACGGTTAGGTCTACAAGGGCGACAGTTCGTAGACGACGAACGATTTGCGGGCTGAATGAAAACTAGCGCGTGCGATTTCGCCGCGAGGACTTGACTACCTAACGACACTTTGTCGGTGAAAGTTCTCTCCTCTCTCACCGGGCCAGCTTGCGGATAAAGTAGAGGGAAGACTTGATGTTCGATGATTTATTGAAGTATCGAAATCGTCCGCGGAATATCAACTAGGCGGCTCCGCCTAGCAATCGTTCCACCGGCGGCGCAGACAATGCGCCCGATTCGATTCGATTCGATTCGCTCGGCGAATGTTTGATGTTCGATTCCGCCCGGGGATTGCTCGATCGTTTCCGGAAACCGGTGTCGTCTAGCCTTTTTCTCGATTTTTTTTTTTTTTTGCGTGCGCGACACGGCCGCCGC
Source organism: Lasioglossum lativentre (assembly GCA_916610255.1). Classification (NCBI taxonomy): domain Eukaryota; kingdom Metazoa; phylum Arthropoda; class Insecta; order Hymenoptera; family Halictidae; genus Lasioglossum; species Lasioglossum lativentre. The sequence continues at coordinate 25,482,705 of OU744357.1, read as the reverse complement.
GGAATCGATCGAGCGTTCCCGAGTTTGTCGTGCAAATTCGACGGTTAATGAATCCGCGCGCGCGCGCGCGTGCGTGCGTGCGTGCGCCCACGCACGTCCACTATCAGAATCAATCAACTTCGCCTGGCGGGAGCCGCGGCACGCTCTAAATTAACGGCCCCGCGGAATTACACTGATAATTAAATGAAGATTAATTTTCGTTTGAAGCCGAACCCGAGCCCCGTTCGAACAGATCGGCTCGCAATCGCAGTTTCGTGTTCCGCGGCCCGTGGAATCGCTGAAAGTGCGGTGATTGTAGCGTCGCGCCCGGAATTCGTGTAATAAATGACTCCGGAATAAAAAGTAGAGAGAGAGAGAGAGAGAGAGAGAGAGAGAGGGAGAGTATGGTGCGAATGGATTCTTCGTTGGGAATTCCACCGCGCGAGAATTTGTTCGGAAGAGTGAACATTGAGTATGCGTATTGTTTTTTGAGAAGTATGGTCTGGTTTTATTAGTCGTAGATTTTATTGGCGAACGCTTAAATGAAATTGTTCCTTGTCGAATGGACTATGTAAATCCTTTGTGCTACGCTGCTACCCGGTTAACGGAAGGGTGATTTTATCGATTGTTGTCGTCATTTTTCCGCGGAACAAACGAACAAAAAATAATAAATTTAATAATAAAAATGTCTTTACAAAAAGATCCCGAAAAGCACCCCATTGCGTTTTGTATTAATTCTATGCAGCACGACGAAGAAAATACAGTAACAGAAAGCGAATAATATTGAGCTTCAATTGGGGCCGAGGGAATTAGCATCCGTAAACAGAATTTTCATTTTAATCTTTCCACAGTAAAGCTTCCACAAACCATGACACACATTTTCCTGTAAATATTGCATTAATCAGATTTGAGAATTACATATACACAATATTCATTCATCCACATCCTCGCGGTAAGCGGATAAGTTTTCATACGTTCTACGGTCTGTCAAATAACGTACCTATACTACTCAGCATTATACACGCAAAACCGATTTCGTTCGCGCGATTATAATTTATAGAAAGGATGCGATTCCAAGAAACATTCCCACATAATTGGGACCGAGTTAAAGAGTCGAACAAACATCCACTTCAATAATATTTATCATTGTTTAGTTCGTGTCTCGATTCCCCGGGTCGGTTTTCTATACCGGATCGATTTCATCATCTTTCTCGTTTTACTTCATTAAACGCGTAATCCAGTCGATCGACGATAATCACTGTCGCTATGGTTCTGCGTCGCAGAAACGCGAGCGAGTTTAATTTAAGACTCGAGCCCCAAGTTCCACGACGGTAAAATCCGTTTGATTAATGCGGATCCGACGAATATATTCTCTCTGCTTGCATTGTTCGGCGGATGTATGTGCTGTACATCTCTCCTCCGAGCAGTATCAATTTATCTTCCGGATTTCTTGCTACTTTCGAACGAGAATTTCTGACCGTTTTTATCCACCAGCCCTCATTACGTCTTCATTATCTCGTATTTACTAGCTACCGGTTGCGTGGCTCGGGAAACCGAGGAATGTATTTGCAGAAGTATATTAAAACCTTGGAATAATTTCTTGTTGGAACAAGTCTCGAAAATTATTTTTCACCTAGCTTCTCATAGATTCGGATTTTCAGATCTTAGAATGGTTCAAGTTTTATTAGAAAATGAAAAGGGTTAGAGACAATGGATAATATTTAGTTTCAAGAGTCTTCACCTTTTTCAATTTTCAATTTTTTATTATGTATTATGCACAAGTTAGTTTCAAAAGCTTTAGTCATTAGTTTTATCTAATAAGTTGTTTATTATCACGTTCTACAAAGTATCCGTGACTATATCCAAAAAATTATACGCACGTATTCGAAAAATTAAGCAAATTATGCTAAAATAAATCCAGGACGGGAATAAAAATGTCCCGTTCGTACAGCGAAGTTTGATGTATCGGTATACAACATGGCGGGACAGATTAATTTCTAATGTACGCATAACTGGATCATGGGGTTGGCAATGTCCCAGCTCCGGCCATTATTCGGCCGTCGGACATTCCGTTATCCGGCGGGGGTTAAGGATTTTATCATGTAAAGAGAAAAGATAAAAATTTTATGAAATTCCATTAAAGTCGAGCGAGTTTAGTGTGTTATGCAGAGCGCCATTTCTGTCAGGAATGCATAAATATCCGCGGTCTACTATAAATGCATCATAATTGGCTCGGATGCGCCCGATTGATCGGTCAAACGGAACCCGAAGCGAGCGCTCGTACAATTTTACGGCCGCCATTACTGTCTCGTCGCCGAGGACCATAATCGTCCGCGGAACGGCGGACGGCTATGCCTGAAGAGAAAACCGTCACCTTCCCGTCATTTCCGTTGCGAACGACTTAACCCGCTAAAGTACAAAATTACGAGCCGCTTCCGGAAGCGGCGGTCCCTGAAACAAAAGGGAATTTCGGATGTTCCGTCGACCCTGTCCCTCGTCTCCAAACTGTTCAAACATGGCGGTACTGTTTCCAGGGACGTACCATAAATTAACGTGTCCGACAGATAAGAACGTAAAACTCCTCTGCGAATGTAGGTAAAGGAAACGCTGCTCGAGGAAGTCGTCGATCAACGAAATTCTTCGAATGAAAATTAAGTTAGAAAAATTGACTACACTTTTCAGAGTGTTACAAGATATTATTTTTGTCTCTCCTAGAGGACTTTTTAATTTTAATAACATGTCCCGGAGTTTCATTAAAATTTCTGGAGCTACATAAAAAAATGAAGGAACATGTTTTATCCTGCAGGAACAATTGGTCAGAATTTTCCGGTTGAAGAAGACGTCTGTATCTGTGCACAAAGAATAGAATGTATAATAACGGATAAGCCGAATATATAGTTCGAACGATGGTGAATAAGACTTCGTTATAAGTTAGTATGAGACTCATACTATGAGTAAGAACCTCCAGAGTTAGAGATAGTGGATTGCTCACGAGGGTCGGTACAGGATTGGACCACTATCTTGGCTGTTTCTGGCATGTATGATTAAATTAGAACAATGCTGGCATAACTTCTACTGTCCGTTTATACCTCCTGCTACCCTGCGCGCCCTGCCAGTTTACCACTTGGTAGATGTTGGTAGTTCAGAAACTCCCTTTGCTTCTTCGTTCTACTCCAACCCCCACTTTCCCTCCTCCAGCCTCCGAAACTACTTCGGCTTGTTCTTACTCGATAGTTTTTCATTACCTTAATCCATTGTACGTGACCGGAGACTTTTTACCCGGCTTAATGACATTACTCCTCGACGTAATTATTCCGTAGAAATTCATTAATGAATGTAAATCACACGGAGCTGCAATAATGCAGAGTGTTATGCCGTGATCGAATTGATTGATTCGAAACTCGGCTCGGTCATGATTAATTAATGAACGACGTGTTCGTTAATACGGTCGGTTTTAAATATTAACGCGTTTTGTTCGCGAGCGACTCGCCTTCCGAACACGTTTAAACTTTTAATCCGTTGTACGGCGATTACTCGAGTTACATAACAGTTTTGAATATTAATCGCCAAGTCTCTCGACGTCAATTTCTTTTTAATAATAACAGCACCATAGAGAAATAGTTTCACAAGAATATTCTTCGCTTCTTAATGTTTTATTAATAAAGATAATATATTTGAATCTGGTGTCCACTGTTTCGCAGATTCGCCGTGTCGCCGAATCCTACATGTTAGCTCCGTCAATAATAATGGTTATATAATAAGCAGATCACAATGAATAAATAATCCTAAATTATGAACCGCCCAGGCACACCGGCATAAATATTTGCCGTCAAACAGGTAACATCCGGCCGAATAAATATTACCATTAGCAAACCAAGATACGTAACGCCGCGTAATTGAAATTAAACAAACCGGAGCGGGGGCGGGCCCGGTTACCGAAACCCAACTTTTCGCCGGGGATCAACAGTTACGCTGTCGCTTTACGACGTTTGCTTCATTAACTTTCCAGAAAGGGAGCAGCAGCGCCTATGAAAATTTCGAGGGAAACCACAGGGGCGGCGTTAAACTTGGCCCCGGTAACAAAGGGATTGGCCACCAACGCGAGACTTCATATTACTTTTTCAATTATATACCTGGTTGTTGGGACAAGCTGGTGGCTGTCACGCGTTAGGGTCTATTAAAAGGACCATCGTGCCGATACGAGGTTCAGCAGCCGCCTCTATCCACAGGGAAAATGGCGGCCACGGTAAAATCCCTGCGGCTTATGTTGCGGGTCGAGGTCGAAATTGTCAGTTTGATTTGCATCGATGCTGCCATTCTCGCCGGGAGAAACTAATAAATAAACCAAATTTCACCGATGTAAATTCAATAATCATGTTCCAGAGCTCTTTTTTTTCTTCAGTCAAGTCACATGTCCGCACACTTTTCCCCCCTAATTTTGTGAGAGGAGTCTCTCGCATGGGGGAATTTTCTTCCCCGCATCTTTGACCACGCATAAATTCAATCACCGCCAGCGATGGCGGCTCACCGCCGAAAAGGACCAAGGGAGATTCGATTACAGAGCCTTCCTGCAACCTTTCGAGTGTGTCTTCTCCCTTCTATTCCCAATAAAGTAACGGCTTGGGTTGTTAAAAATTAACATCGGCGTACCGGTACTACCGTCACGTTTCAGATTCCTAGAACAGGAACGGGGCTAATCTAACGAAATGTGATCGTGCTCCGCAAAATAGCTAAAATCAGGATTCCTGAGTGGACAATCTGTATTGAATTCTTAAGCGAACATTGTGTAGTCATGAACATTTCGCCCTTGCGCGTTGCTTGAATCGAGGCTCTATTCTAAAACTAGCATTCTAGGACGTATTTTTTAAACTCAAATTTTGCAAAAGTGTTAAGCGGTTGATTAGCGTCTACATCAGCAATTCCAGCGACGATGGTACGATTCATAGAATTGTGCCTCTCGCACGCTTCAAATTCCGTCGTCTTACATCGACGCGCTCGTATATACGAATTTATATACCCGTCGACGCTTCGTGCGGGGGTGGAGAAGGGGGGTGGGGGGAGGGAGGGTTGGATAGTCAGGAATGGCGGTACCAGTAATGGAAACAGAATGGGATAATTCCGCGAACCGCGGACGGACGCGGTAATTGCGAATAATTGCATTGTCTTCGAGTCGTTCGCTCGAGTCCCTCTGTCTCCCGTTGGTCGCCCTCCCCTCCCCCCGTTTTCCACCCCCGTTTTCCAACCCCCCTCGTTCATCCCCCTCGGTGTTAGTCCGTTCCTCTCGCGGGCACGGTGAATTGCTTCGGGTACGAATTGAGAGTCGGCTGGTGGAAACTCTCATACCGATTAGGATATCTTGTCCCTCCGTTCCGGCTCTTTCTGTCCGGCTACGCGCCGGAACGGGGGGTCCGGTTTCACCGGCTGTACGGGAATTACGTTCGAACGAGGGGACACGGTGGTTGCCTTCTGAATTTCATCCCGTCGGGTGTAATTAATTTTTTTAGACGGGCACCGCGGCCGAGTACAGGTGCAATTTTAATTGTTACAGCACGCTGACCACGCCGCCGACAAAATTTCGAGGAGTTTTGCTTAATTTGCACGTCACCCGACCAGGTGAATTTGCCACTGATCGGTAGACTGATCTTCATGTTATTATTAATTTTTGCTGCACGAATTGTCCAGATTTTTGATTGAACATTAAGGGGATCCAAAAAATCGAAAATTTCTTTTTTGCATAAAAATGCTTCTATAACATTCCTAGAATATGCAGGTAAAAGGATATTTCGATATTCAAAGTATTAATAAATAACCAGTGAAATATCAATCAGCTGGACATTAATTTGTGCTGGAAAAAAGTGCATTCGAATCAACGTGCACTTCGGAGCATCGAGCCATGACAATTTCTCAACACATAGGAGACTAATGGTGAGTTTACATTTTCTTTGTGTAAATCGTACTTGAATCTGTAAACGCGTTTTTCTCAAAACTGTATTTTTCATATTGGCGACCATGATATCTCAAATACTACTGAACGGCTTTCGCTCAAATTTTTATGGTATAGTCACCACACCTATAGTTCTCGCCCGTACCCAAATATTTCTGATATCTGCAATAGTTTTTTTTAAAGCTGAAAAAGACGAAAAAAATTACGAAACTTGGAACTTAACGTTTAAAACCGTGCCAAGAATTCAATTTTCGATATTTTTATATTATTTTGGTACCGGCGATAGCCGCAGGTCTACGAATTAAAATGCCGTTTGATTTTTTGATATCAGATGATCAAAACCTCCGGAATCATGGTCGCCATCAACCTACTTTTTTTACACATGAGTGACTGAGAGACTGTAAAAATGTTAATTAATGTGTGGTAAAAATTTCAAGATTGTATGTTTTAAGGGTCCTTCAAAAAAAATTCCTAAAAAAAGTAAGAAAAAGTAGCTCTCACATATGGGATGACCCCCCTAAGAGATTGTATGTCCATTTGTACATGTATATGTACCATATGTACATTTGTGTAACGAGAGGCTCGTCGATTTGATTTATTATCGTACGCGCCGGGCCACTTATTCCGTAAACAGCAGCAACAAGGGAAGAATGATAATTAGCCAAATGCGATGCCGGTTTGACTTTTTTAATGCTTCCACTCTCTTCATGCCGCCCCTGTTCCCGTTCAGCGAGTTATATCAACACGGGGCTCAAGCTCCATCGACGTGTCGGCTCTTATCGTGAAGAGTACTCGTTGCGAAGCCAACGTAAAATACGGAGATAAAGCAACAAGGACAGATGCTACACGACACAGCCACGAGTCGGTGCATCTGCCGAATTACTCACGTTTACTGCAATTATAGCTCGCGAGCCTACGGTTTCGAAAAATCGTTGAATTTTACGTGGGTCGCGATTCGGGGCCATTTTATTCGTGTGGTGACATTAGGAGCTTTTTAAACTGTTTCGTATTAGTGAAACACTTGATCGTGAAAAGTTGACGAACAAAATGTGCGAGGTTCATTTAGAATTATTTAAGAAATAAAATTCCCTTTTAATCCCTAATTAAAATTCAATTCTATAAAATGATTCAGACAAGCAATAAATGTCTATGTACTTTGCTGTCTCTGTAGCTACATTGTATACTAGAAAAGTAAGCATTTCCATGTCTCCTAAGTCGAACAAATAAACGTTAATACCATTCCGCACAGAATCCGGAAAACCAGCATAAAACGGAAAAGGAAATAAAGAATTAATCTTGCTTACCAATAACCGATTAAACGTTTGTCCATAGCTCAGAGCGTCCGAGCACAAACAATCCAGCGCGAGCATATTTAACCTCGCGTTTGAAAAATACCGAAAGAAATTGCAAACCGAAGCGGAATTGCAGTTTCGGAGAAATATCGTTTTCCACGGTTCCTTCCCGCCGCGCCTCGAAATTTACAGTCGAATCCCGATATCGGGATACGTCGAATTAAATCGCTGGATTCGAAGTTGAAGCGAGAACAATGGGGATTTATGGCTGTCCTACCGGAGGGAGGGGGGTGGGTGGACGGTAGGCGCGTGTAGTTCTCAAGGTGCCTCAGCCGGTGCCATCGCGAAGATCTACGAGACAATCGGTAATTTAAAGAACACGGTGCACGTGACGTCGTCGCCTGCGCTGCCACGGGAACATTACGAGGAGAACCGTGAACTACTAGCTCTCTTCCGCAGAACTCCTGACCTAATCTCGCGATCGTTTACTTCTGCCAGGAGCATTATGTAGATGATCTCTCTCCTCGGTGCTCGGTCAAATAAGGGACATCTGGTGCCGGTGCCACGTTTGGCACTACCGCCTCGTCGGCAAGATTAAATCGTGAACCGAATATTTACGGCCCTGGCATATTTATCGTCCACGTAACGCGATTTGCTGCTGAGAATACCGCTTTCACCTCGCATATATCTATCCTGCCGCTACGTACCATCCGATCGGTCTTCTATTCGACAAAATACCTCTTCGTACCTCTTTCATCGGAATCATTGTATCGTAGCAGTGTTTAGTGTTAGGCCCCCCTCTAGAATACCCTAGAATACCCTAGAATACCCTAGAATATCCTAGAATACCCTAGAAATCTGGGCGAAACATGGGTTTGCGTGGTACGGGTTTTCGTCCTTATATGAGCATATTTTTCGCTGGACAAGGGCTCATTCGAAAGAGGAAGGTTCAATGAAGGTGCGCTCGACTCGCCTCTACCTGAAACGCGGATACACCGCATCCTTTTGTTAAGGGTCTTATTTTGAAGAGGAAACTTCAGGGAATGTAACCATATTTTTTTCAAAATTTACATTATTGGCCAAATTTGAAAAAAAGCAAAAAAAGAATTTGTTTACATTTTTCGATATTATAAAGTTAATTATCGGGGATGAAAAAACTATTTTATAATAGTCTAATCCTTTCCGAATAAAACAAAAGAAAGTATAGCTCAATCGGACAAACAGTTCCTGAAATAAAAATTCGTAAGTGAGGCCTATTTTCGACAAAATGGGCAAAAATCGCAAATTTTGGATGCCTGTCATTCCTAAATAAAATCGAAACGGGCAAAATGATGACTTAAACCCCCCCTAATTTCACATGGACTACAACATATTTCAATTAGAACAAAATCGAACATGGTAATCCCTAAAGATGATCGATTCGGCATGGAATGACCCTATAACTTGAACCTTCCACTTTCGAATGAGCCATTGCCAATCGAAAAATATGCTCATATAAGGACCCGTACCGCGAAAACCCATGTTGCGCCCAGATTTCTAGGGTATTCTAGGGTATTCTATAGGGGGTCCTACCCCCTTAACTACCGGTCATCAACCGCCTCAACAGTGCGCGAGGTCTCGAGGACCTAAAAGATGATCAGAATCGTCCTAATAAGCCGGTTGGAATCCAAGGAGGACACAGAAAACGTTATGCAGATCGGGCACAGAGAAAGAGGAAGAGGGAAGATAAATTTCGAGGGAGAAGGACATGTGCCTGGAAGCCACGTCTGGTCCTTGTGTCTCTTGTCTTCCGGGCGAGATTGAACCGTGAGCCGAATGTTTATGGGTCTGGCGTAATTACTGACTAGGAGGTCGGCTAACGTGCCGCTGGCATCAACGTCGACAGCCGCGGGAGGTGGAGAAGCCGCCCGTGGTTATTGTTCATAAGCCCGGGCGCCATGTGCTCGAGGAATTTATGTGCCGGGCTGAACTACAGGAATACCCGTGTCGTGTCTCGAGCACCGTCCTGGGAAAAGGAGGGAGCTGTGTGTCTCGTCTCCGCCGGTGGATTTGTCACCGTGGACCGATAACGGGAGCTCTCGTGTTTACTTCTCCAGTTAGCGACCACCCACTACCTCATCCACCTTCTACCCGGCAATCCTTGACCGGCACGATGAATCATGATGTCGCACTGGATCAAGATATCCGCAGGAACGCTTTTGTCCCCCCCCCGGTTCTTTCTGAAGGGATTTCTCGATTCCTCTCGCGCCGGTCACTCGAGTATTGAACCTCGGCTCAGCTGGGGAACTTGTGTCCCTTCACCAGTGTTCAATGTTACGGATATACATAGGATCGTCCATTAGGTGTTTCAAAGTTAAATATCAGCGTTATATTAATTTTCTCAGTAATTTATTTATCTTCTAATTGTCGATTAGTAGGATCCTTTTGCAAGATATAAATTGGCTACATCAATTGCATGGAATCACTAACCAGTAGAAATTTCGTTAATTACTTCAGAAAGCTGAATACATTCTTTCAATTTTTTCACTCTTTCAAATTGTACCTACCCACTTTTGCCATAATTCAAACAAAGTCAAGCTTGAAGTTTACATAGATTGAGTTGTCCTTTCGAATCAATTTCTAGAAATCTTGTTCGTTATAAATTGCACGCGCGACACGATGACAGCAATGTGCAATTGCTAAACAGACCTAATTGTTGATGAGTAGGATCCTAATGCAAGATAAAAATTGGCTACATCAATTGCGTGGAATCACTAACCAGTAGAAATTTCGTTAATTACTTCAGAAAGCTGAATACATTCTTTCAATTTTTTCACTCTTTCAAATTGTACCTACCCACTTTTGCCATAATTCAAACAAAGTCAAGCTTGAAGTTTACATAGATTGCGTTGTCCTTTCGAATCAATTTCTAGAAATCTTGTTCGTTATAAATTGCACGCGCGACACGGTGACAGAAATGTGCAATGGCCAAACAGACCGGATTAAGATTGACGAATATAAATGACTTAACGAACATTTTAGATAAAGTTTCGGGTTGAAAGCGATGTCGAATGGTAGTAAGTACGTGGAAATGATTCCGTTTCCGGGCCGCGGAATCGCTAGAAACGTTGGTAATATAACTTTATATATTCATAGCTTTATGAAAATGAAAAACACGAGAAGCCGAGCCGGCATGAAGTTTGAAATATACCCGTACCAATCGTAAACTTTCCAGAAGCCCCGGGGCATTATTTATCAAGGATATTCGAGAATCGTGAAACGCCAGACGGTCAGAAATTAACGTTGAGTCCGTGTTTTCTGCGAAATTTGTTCCCGTCGCATAAAAGTCTAACTTCTCCGCGAAGGGAGAATAATTGAGGCATACTTTTATAAAAAAACATATTCGCACGGACGGACGACGCGGCGGGGACCGCGTGAATGAAAAGGAAATTAGTTCGCGACGAAGTTTTCGATGGAACGGCAAGTCGCGATTGTCACACTAACTTTTCCTATATTATTTATTTATGGAAACGTTAAAATTTAATATGAAATCCTTAAGCGTTCAGGGACGACGTCGGTACACCAATCTGACTCTGACCAATATTTTAAAATTGTTGATCACATTATTAGACATGACACACATATTCATACTTTATCATTTACTTTCTACAATTTTAATGTACATACAGTGACTCCCATTAATATTCGGACGCTCTTAAAAAAACGATAACTTTTTTGATATTGGACCATACGATTTGAACTTTTTTTGGGAAGTGAGAGCAATTAATTTTTAAAAAATGCAATTGATCGGAATTGTAGAGAAAATACTAAAAGTTGCATTTTACAACTTTTCTTTGTGGGTCTACATTGAAAATTTAAAAAATATGTTTTGTAGATGTCAATTATATGCGTCAATTATATGCATTGTAAAAGTTTCATCGAAATCGGTTGATGTGCGAAAAACGACAGGCATTGAAAGATGTACGAATCCTTAGAATTGATTGCACTTAGAGGCCGAAAATCGTGAAAAATTGCAATTTCTACCATCTTTAATCGTTTGAAGCTCATTGCAACGTTGACCGATTTTAATGAAATTTTCAGAATATGTTTCATTGATACAGATCTACGAAACGTGTTTTCTACATTTTCAATATGAGCCCATATAAAAAAGTTGTACGACATACCTTTTAGTATTTTCTCTGCAATTCCGACCAATTGCAATTTTTTCAAACATTTCCACGTTACATAACAAAACCGATTGTTCTAACTTCTCAAAAAAATTCAAGTTGCATGGCCGAATATTGAAAAAGTTATCGTCTTTTTAAGAGTGTCCTGATATTAGCGGGAGTCACTGTAGCTATTAGAAATATCAAGAAGTCTACAAAGATCGCACAAGTTTTCACGTAACAACTAAATCTATTGATTCTTAAAACACCGAACCTAAAAATTGTCTTCATCATTATAGTTGTAGGAGTCCGAGCCGTTAGACGCGATCGGCGGCGAGGACGCGGACGCCTGAAAGACAAAAACGGCAAACGTTTTTGCCGTGTAGGTCGCCCGCGGATCGCCGAAATAATAAACACGTCGACAGGTGAACGCCCTAGCGATTGAGTGTGAGAGAGTGAGAGCGTGTGTATGAGAGAGAAACCAGCAAAGGTGCGACGACCGCGAATTACGTGTATATGGGCCGAAGTTATGTATGTGTGTGCGCGACGATCGGCCTATATATGCGAGGTAGGTCGCGGCCGCGGACAGAGAAAGAGTAAATCGCGAGTCACGATAAAGCTATAGAGAAAGAGAGTGTCCGATCGGCAAAATAAGAGCGCGTTGTAGAGAGAGAGAGAGTGTGCGTGCGAATCGAGAAATAAAGACCGCGTTGTATAAAATTAGAAGCAAATAAACGTGCCGCTTTTTATAAATTATCTGGTTCCATTCACCCGACTTCAATTTCCTACATAGTAGACAAAAAAGTATGTCTCCTTCGGCCGGAAGAAGCAAAAACTGGTTTCAGCAAAGTTCTCCGGCTTAATCGAGCAGGTTCAAGGGAAATAGCATTCCAGGATGATTTCGGCGTGGGCTCAGCGTTCTTCCGCGTAAGTAGCATAATCCTACAAAGCCTTTTTTCCGTTAAATCTGGCGTAATCGGGCACGGGAGCCTGCCGACGAGCATGCAACTCGTTAATTTGGGATTGCCGGGGATCCGGTTCGCAGGGGCAACGATGCACCGGTAGAATTCTTGCCGGTAACGAGCCGCGGGTGCGCATCGCGTGCAATTCCACGACGCGTACCCCGTTAATGCGACCTGCAACCCGGAAAAGGACCGGTCAATTCAGCCTGGATCTTCGTCCCAACGAATGGACGCCGGGGTCCACGTTACTTTGGACCCGGGCTAAAAGGACCGAGGTTCTCTTTGTTTCCTGTCTCGAGTTCCATTTTAATGTCTGCGCGTAAACTGGATAACGTGTCTAATTACACGCTCGCGAAAGCCACCCTTAGGGCTTATGGCAGCGGCACACGCCTTGTTCTTTCACCGAGGATCCCCACCCCCCCCCCCCTCGAACCTTTATGCCTTTTAAGCCGGCATAGAGGAGCACGACCAAAAGTCCACGCGTTTCCACCGAATATTTTCATGTTTTTGACTTTCTGCCCGAAGAATTAATATTTTAACGAGGATCCGTGCGTTGCTGCTTTTCGAAGTCGCGATTGGGGAGGGTCTTTCTCTTTGTATACATTATTTACGATTTGCCGAGGCTGGATTTGTAGAATTTTACGGTGCGAATTTTAATTTTGTAGGACCGTGCGAACCGAGAAACTAGACAGGCTTGTTATAGCTGTAATTATTACAATGCTGACGATGAGAAGTTAAAAACATTCGTGAATGCAGCTTACATAATGTACAAATAAGTCTGACAAGTGTTTCTGTATCTGCTATAACTTAAATATTCTATTAAGAAAAAGCATTGATTGTGATGATCTTTACAACGGAATGCTAGGCCCTGTGCGATGCTATGGACATTGTACTTCAGCATAGGCATCGCTCTTTTGTTATTTTTACTGATTCTTTGAGTGCCCTGGTCAGTTTAAATTCCATCAGTCTCAAAATCAGAACAAACCCTTTCGTATTCGATATTAAAAAGAAATTTTGTCAGGACAACTTACAAACTATAAAATTCTATTGGATCCCTTAGATCATATAGGAGTGTATGGAAACGAAGATGCGGATACCCTGAATAAATCTGCCACGTCTTCTAACTCTACTTTAGGCTAAAAGGCAATCTTCACACCAGTTCCTCAGTTATTGAACAGGGCTTAGCATATTCCAGTTGAGGAACTAGTTCCAGAGAGACTAGCTTCCAGGTAGTAGGTACATATGGAAAATTAATTCGATAATGTCTCGTTAACTATTAGATTTAGATTATATGAAGATCAATACTTTTTTACGCAGAATTTTCTACTTCATCCGAGTTCGAGAAAAAATATTGGACATTCTATTTAAAAAACTGAAGGTAATATATCAATAAAAAAGTAAGGTAATAAAAAACAGATTAGAGCACTGTATGTCCCCCTAGATACCATGCAACTTGTGTTTGAAACATTTTTTCGTACAACGAATACCTTACGAGTTATTCGAGGTCGTCATGTTAGGAGACTCGCCCTGTATATTTTCCAGTTTTTAAACGACTGCAAACTTCACCTCTAGCGATAATCGAGACTATAATTTTCTACACTATGTAAACCTAATATATAATTGTTAAAGTCGAAATAAACCTATAACAGGTTTGAGTGGTTCAATAAAATAAAAAAAGTTGACAAGTTTCACAAAGATACGTTGATTCGTGTACCAAGCAAACATTCGCGAAATCCACCTCGCAGATCGGTAAACGGGAGCATCCCTTTAAATTAGTAGCAGAACAAGCATTAAACGCGCGTTAATTGAATTCTTTTGTTCGATTGTGCAGCACGTCGTGCACCGTCGCCCTTGTAAGGGTATAAAAGCCGTAAACAAGTCGTCCGCAATTGTCAGTCAACGAAAGTTACCGTTGAAAAAGTTTCGTCCCGAGTGTATTCGATTATTCGTGTTTTCCGGGGGATGGGGGGGGGGAGGGGGGAGAATAGCGAAGGGGTAAATAATCACGGATATCGGAGAAATGCGTGAAAACGCGGAAAGGTTCCGCTGACGTTCGAATAATGCGAGCCGTATGACGTTGGGGGAGGGAAAATGTAAAATGGGTCGCCGCACTTGAATTCTTTCACGAGCTGCTCGATTTGTGGTATCCTATTTTGACGAAGGGGAACGAACGCACAAAAGAGACCGACGCCACGGCGCGCACATACATATAATTTGATATACAACACGGAAACACGGGTTTCCGCCGCGGAGACCCCACGAAAAAATGTAATTTCGCAGAAAGGTTTCTCCTTTCGTCAATCATCTGCGCTGTAACCTCAAAAGCAGATGCTTTTCAATTCTAGGAGTCCGGTTTTTAGTAGCAACTTACGTAATAATATGATTTTCTTTGATCGCTACCAACACTTCTAGAAACCTCTCCGCAAACCTAATCATAGCGCTAAAATTTTCTCATTCTAACTTGACGGTTGCTTATTATTGATAATTGTACAATTTTCGCATGCAAATTTTCCTTCAGGATTAACACATATCCGACGGGTTAGGTAAAAATTTATACAAGAATAACTTTATAAATTTTTGTATAGGTTATTTCTCGATTCGCGTGCATTTACATTTTACACTCGTCGTATTACCGAATCAAACGTGCAGATACCGGCGCAAAGTAAAGTTACCGTATATAATTGAACCGACATTCGAACGCGCTTCTTTCATTCCGACTCGCCGATCAAAGCGAATAATATTCGAAACGATGTAATTAAAAGTGCACGCGGATAGGAAGGAATAAAATCTATTGAACCTTCTCAGGTTTAATTACCCGTGTTCGTCGGTATAAATCGCAGGTTATCGAGTGGATTTAATACGAGAACCGCACGGGACACAGATATTGCTTTCGGAGATGGAGAGTGAAAGAGTTCTCTGCGGCCGCGGAAAAGAAAAAGAATGAAAAAAAAGCAGAAAATTGCGAGAAGTAACCGATATTTCTTGCGGAGATTAATGTTTTCCATTATTCGTCAAATGCGCCAGCTCGACAACTAACTTCCTCTCGCCCAAGACTGTGTTGTGATTTACCGAGCGGTTCACAGTACATTGCTTCACAGAGACGATTCAGCATTTCCAGATTGCAATTCGAACCATTCAACACCAACGATGTGCGTTCGTTGCACTATCGGAAAAGTGATATATGTTCCTCATTAGCAAGTTATCGCCTAGTTTCCTGTCATTATTCATCGCTAGTTGCGTAAAATATCGACCAATCCCGATCTTGCGTCGCGGTTCATTTCATTTTTGTTAAAACAGAATTGCACCGGAATGCCGATACCTGTTCTATTACTATTGCCACAATATGCGACTCCGAATCGACTCTCCACTTGATGGAAGCGAGAATTAGTTTTGCAAATATTCCGGGAGAAGTGGAATGTTTGTAATAAATGGGCCACTGACCTGGCACCAACGAAATTGGGGAGGCGGAGCCAACGGAAAATTTTTTTGTTTCTGATGATTTTTTAGTGAAACTTTCGTTACCATATTCGTGATATTTTTCTGTTTGAAACGATACCCAGCACGATACAATTTGGAACACGTTGTTTAATCCGTGAAACAATGGAACCTCGATTAACCGAACTATTCAAAGGCACGAAATATTCCAATAATATAACAGTCTGCTGCATTGCTAGATTAAATCTTTAATGACTTGTACAATAAATCTTGTTTGAACAGTAATGGAGAATTCGGATAATGGAGGCTCCACTGTATCGTGTATTAAACAAGTAAATATGCTTCGAATTGTGTAATGTTTGAGCTCATTTTCAGAAAAAAATTTTTATTCGACTTTAAAAAGTATCTTTATTCGACAAGCATCGAATAAATAATTATATTCAAACTTTTTATACGAAGCGGCTTTATTCGAACTTCGAATAATATTTTCACCTTTTATCTATATCTTTTATTTGAAGGCTTCGAAAAACTCTAATAAACGAGAACCATCGAATAATGAATAAAAATTTTTTTATTTTTTATTTGTTCTTCAAAATTTTTAATTAGACGTAAATTTTGCCCGACTCTAATCGGAATATATCGGTAAAAGTTTCATAAATAAATTATTAAAATCCAAAAAGGTTAAGTCATTGGATTCGTACCTAGGTTCCTCGTACCTATTTTATTAGAATCTTTCTATCATAACAGTGTGAAACAGCAATTTTCGGAACCGTTCCAAGTCCCGATCTTCAACTACTGTCGCGACAAAAGTTAACCGATTCCGACGAAATTTTCAGAAATAAAACACTCGAGCCGTTAAAACGACGTTGTGTGCCACGAAGCGGCGTCGCAACGCGACGCGACGGTCGCGTCGTTTTGACGGGCTGCGGCCATCTGCTCTGCAATCGTAAAAATTCGAACAAAGTGCTCTAATAAAGACGGGGAGCCGCGCGACGCGCATCACACGCGCGAAATTATGCTCTCTATGGTATATCTCGGCGTTATCTCGCCCCGCCACCTCGGATTTACGACTCGTCCGGTGTCCACAAGGAAAAACCGGCCCCCTCTTTCCGAGGACCCCCGAAATGTCTCGCGATCGTTAAACCACGAACGTCGAATGGCTGGCACCGTCTACAAGCAACCCGGTTGATCGAGCTTCGTAAAACGAATGCCCCCGACGCGACGCAGCCACGTTGCGAAACGATCGATGTTTTCGCAAAATATTCCGCGGCTGCACCAACCACTGGGAGCCCCTGGTGCGATGGATTTCTGGCGACGTGTGCGGAATTTATAGCGTTTCGAATTATACCACCACCAGGGAAAAAATATCCTGTCCGACGGCTTGACGCTTTGCTGTGTCACATTGGGTCCTGGACTCTGTGGAACTAGTTTAGGTATAGTAATATTCTTAACAGTAGGGTTACTAAAAGTGACTATTTTAGATTACTTCGTAAAAATAACGAGAATGTATCCAACCAAATTTTTAGCAATTTTGTACCCAAAAATAATCTAGCGTTGCGGAAAATTTAAAACAGATTTTTCAAAGAAATTAATTATCAATAATTGTAATAAGTCAGAACAATCTTAAAAACATCATAGTCACGGATAGACTCCGTATCTTTATGCAAAATAAAAAGTTTGTGCATAAATTGCAAGACACAGGAACTAATAATAGGAGCTTTTAACCCCTTGCACTATGATTTATTTTACTGTTGCAGTAATTAGAACTTATTTGTCGTTTCTAATTTCATAGAAAAAAAAGAAGTTTGTATGTAACTTATACCTATGCAGTCTCCAATGGTTTCAACAATAAGAAAATATAATTTTGTTTCAATTTAAAGTTTAAAGGAAATTAGTAGCATGAACATTTAGTAAACTATCTTCGAAATCTTCGTCACAAGTCCGACTCGGTATTATAGTGCAAGGGGTTAATATCGTGAAAATAATATATTAATATGTACTCTCAGTCTTCTAATTTTTTCACTGTTCTAAATAGCACGTACTCATTTTTGCCATAAACGCATAAAATTCCAGTCACGAATAACAATGTTTCGATCGCGAAGTTGTAATTATTTTTGAGCGCGACGTTGGTCGTACTCGTGAATAGAGACGATCCGATTTCTAGCAACTTTGTACGTAATATCCGCGTTTTGATAATTCACCGGGCCCGTCGTAGCAACACGCAGAAGACCTAATTTGCTAATGTAAACACTAAAGCCAGCCTGGAGCATTAACATCGTTAAGCTCGAGCTGCAGTCGATGATACACGTGGAACGGTACGAAATGTTTCAAAACGGTCGGTCCGCATTAACGCCGTCATAAATCCATGATTAGATTACCGATGGATGCATCAATCGTTCGTCGGGCGTATCGGAGAATGGCGAGAGCGTTTCCCAGTCACCTCGGTTGACCCAAAATCGGCGCGCGAAAATATTGCTGTCGGATCCGGCGCGGCGACCGCTCGCCAATCGGAAAAAAATCACCTAATGTCGATACCAGCGGCTGTCGGAATAATAATAATAATAATAACAACAACGCAGTGTGGCGACGATTTGCGCTCTTGCGAACAGCCGCTCGGTGACGATAAACCGAAACAACCGGTCGACGGACAGCCGATGCACACCGAATAATGATTCCCGGTGTGTGCGCTGGGTTTAAGCGTCGCACGCGAAACTGGTTACAACTGACTCGAGATAATCAATGCGCCATTTTCGTGGCGGTTTGCTGCACGGCACGCGAACCCAGCGCTGCGAAATGGCGTCCGGCACGCGGACACGCGTTCTCACCTAATAATGCACGTCGACTGCTGGACAAACGAGCCAAAAATACAGAAAATCACTGTGATAAATTTCATAACCAGACTGCGGATTATTATGCAAAATAAACATTTTCTTCGTCAGTTGCACGATGCAGGAACCATATAAAAATTTCGTATCATTAACAATTAGAATAAATTGAAAATAATATATGGATGTTCTTAAATCGACTTAATGTTTTTACTGTTCTAAATTACATCCACCCATTTTTGTCATAAATGCATCAAATCCGCAGTCTATTCATTACATATAGCGAGAAAAAACACATTGGAGACTGTCGATATATTATTTCCAATCTATTAAACTGATTAAGAAAATGAATCTTCTATTTGGTTCCTATCCAAAAATTCCCATACTATTCATAACATATAGGGAGAAATTTCAACACATTGAAAACTGTGGATATATTATTTTCAATTTATTAAACTGATTAAGAAGATGAATTTTCTATTTGGTTCCTACCCAAAAATTCGCAGTCTATTCATAAAATATAGGGAGAAATTTGAACAAAATGAAGACTGTCGATGTATTATTTTAAATCTATTAAACTGATTAAGAAAATGAATTTTCTATTTGGTTCCTATCCAAAAATTCCCATACTATTCATAACATATAGGGAGAAATTTCAACACATTGAAAACTGTCGATATATTATTTTCAATTTATTAAACTGATTAAGAAGATGAATTTTCTATTTGGTTCCTACCCAAAAATTCGCAGTCTATTCATAACATATAGCGAGAAATTTCAACAAATCGAAGACTGTCGATATATTATTTTCAATTTATTAACCTGATTAAGAAGATGAATTTTCTATTTGATTCATACCCAAAAATCCGCAGTCTAGTGATAATGTATTCATAAGGGTTATTTCGCATTAACTTAAGGTTGTACGAACGTTCTAAAATTTCGTGGCTACAATAAATATGCTCGACGAGCAATCACACCGATCGAAGTAAATTTTCAACGCGAATCCGAGGACCGGCGAGCAAAAAGGGTATCAGGACACCCGGGGAAGCAGCGTGACCATTCCCGACACGTCGGTTTCTTGCATCCCGGGTCCAGGAAAAGTACGCAATTACGTTCTCGCGTGGCACGGGCTGCGGAAGTGTCGCGAAACGAGAGAACGATGGCAAAGTCCGACGGGACAAAGAATCCGGCGCGTCGCGAGCGGAAGAGGGTCGGAACTGGCGCAAAAACGGGAAGAAAAGATCCGGCCAAGGAAAAAACGCCGGTCGGGATAAAACAATCGCCGGGAATACTGGAACACTGGATCGACCGAGCGTTTAAGCGCGGGGCCGTGTAACGAAACGTTTAGAAAAACGTAGGACGACGAGCGAGTTTCCGCGCCGCGTCGTCGGGAGGAAGAAACGAAATAAAATCATGAAACGCGTAGTTGAAAGGGAACGATAAAACGAATGACGACGAGGCGGGGAATGGGACAAAAAAGAAGAGAGAGAGAGAGAGAGAGAGAGAGCGAAGGGCAGAGTGATTGGTAGAGGCGAAGAAAGCAAAGCAAACCAACGCGGAACGGCGAGCACGCGCGAGGAACATAGAAAGCTCGGAAAAAGGGTGGAAAGGGTGGAAAGGGTGTGCAAGGGACGTGATAAGGGTAGACAGGTTGATGTTACGCGATGGATGCAACTGTTATGGTGTTAGGGGGCGAGAGAGGGAGGTACGAGGGGGCTAAACAGCAATAGTAATTCGTTCACTGACAAAAGGCCTGCTTGGAACAATGACGTGTACATTCTGACCGCGTGCGCCCTGTCCATACCAGCTTTGACGTAGCTCCAGCTTTTCATCGGATTTTCCCGTTTGTTGAGATCGCGTTTAGATCGATCCGACCGTCGCGTTGCGTCGCGTCGCGTCGAGCACGCACCCGCCGCGGCTCCAATCGGAAAAACGAAGGAAAATTCGAGCCCCCGGTGAACAACCCTTTCGACGATTTAACTTTCCCGGTCTCGAGATATTGAATTGGCAACTTTTTAGCCAGGGGTTGCACTTTTTCTCGTCTTGCTGCAAAAATGAAGATCTTACTCAAAACTCGAACAACTTTTAAACTTGTGTAGTCCTAAATGCGTTGGCCTGTAAGTAATCTAAACGTTCGAAAGAAGTTGAAGAAGGGAACAAAAGTTTAGCGAACAAATATTGTTTCGGAGTCATGCCAGACCATAGTATACCGGTTGTCCTATTCCAAAAAATTCGTCGCAACAAATTTCCGGCAGTTACCGTTTCGAATTCGCAAGTTACGACATCGAAGGACTCGAGGTACCAATTTTTATGTGGATTCAAGCTGCCGTATGTTTCCTGCTTTTTCCATCGGTTTTGGTCCAGAGTGCGGCACGTTTCGCACGCGAACTTCTGACACGCCGAGATTCGAGCTTGTCAGAAATTCGCGACAAAGCAGCCGCGGTTGGTTCGCAGTCATCTCGCACGGAAATTCCGTTCGTTGGTTCGTTCGGTTGCCGGTCTGGCGGGAATCGTAACTTCGCGGATGACGTTGGTTCGCGATAGAAGCACAGGCTGCCGCGCGCCGAGCCGCGCCGCGCCGGTACACAGCCGAACGACCATAGGGGATAACGGAAGCATAATTTGGCCGAGGTAACGTACAAGTCCGCCACTAGCTATCTGTCAGATAAAGGCACGCCCGGTTGTGTTTCGCCTCGACATCGGATACCGAACTCTGAATCGTGACCCGCCCCATAATCGGGACCCCTGTGCTCTTTACCCGAGATCCCACGGGCTCCAGAGAGTTTCTGTTATCCGCTCAGACGGTAATATTTCAAAGACCCGCCTCTTATTCCGGCGTAGCTACGACGGAGCTTGATTAATCGTAAATAATAATTACGGTTACCTTTGACTACGCTAGTTCCGAAATACGAGGTGTTTAAATAGGTACCGATAATGTTTATTTAGATAGAAGATCTGTCGGAAACAGCCGATCGAGCTAAAAATTTTTTACATTAACGATGAAATTTTTGATATTTTTATAGCTACCTCCAAAGTCTAGAAAGTGAACGAATGATTGGCGAAGTTTCCGTTTACGTCCATGCTCAGAATTCGATGAAATTTTAAAAATAGATTCTTTTTTTACTAAAATGACGATTGCCAAAAGGATTTTTGGCGACTCGAAAAAAAATTTTGTCACTCTCTATCTTACCAACAAAGTGGCACGATTACGATTTCCGTGGCGCCTCGTTTTGAAGTTATATTTGTGTTCTTGGGGTTATTTCAAGAAAAAAATGTATATATAACATGGTGTCAAATCGGCCTGGTTTAGCCGGTAAAGTAGATTTCCTGTTTTTTATAAACCTCCAAATATCTCGGAAACTATGCGAAATATGGCAAAATATCAAGAGACCTTTTTTGTAGGAAATTACATTTCCTATAAAAAACGCTAAAATGATGTTAAAATTCCATTTTTTACGACAAATATACTAAAAATAAAATAATTTTTTTTAAAGTACTACTAGACTACTCTTGGATTCTCGTATGCGTGGTCGGCCTCTCCACCCCCTCTAACGATCTAACCAAGACTCACAATGTAAGGTAGAGAGCGACATTGAAATGATAAAAAATTTTTTTTCGAGTCGCCAAAAATCCTTCTGGCAATCGTCATTTTAGTAAAAAAAGAACCTATTTTCAAAATTTCATCGAATTCTGAGCATGGACGTAAACGGAAACACAGCCGAATGATTTTATAAAGGGTGTTTCCTACTTTTCTGTTATAATAATTTATATGAAGTTGATTTATAAACGCTTTATTACAATATTATAGGCAAATATTGAATGTAGCCTGAATACGTGCGGAATAGCAGATTTAAAGCCGAATAATACGGAAGGTCGATGGTGTTTACTTTGCCTGTACTTACGAGATATTTTCACTTGTAGATCATGCTCCTACGGTCTTGCCGGAAAAGCAGGGAACACCCTGTATAATTAGTGTTGCGAAGAAATGAAACTGTATAAATTTTAGGAGAACCTCTATTAAGTCGTGATGCATTTGTCTAAATCACGTGAATCGTAGGACCCGATCAAATCGTTTCGAATCGCGACGCACAACCGATGTCCGTCCATCTGTGCCAGCCATTCCATACTTCGCTCATTTACTCTGAGGCCCGACACGCGGTTGTCGAACGAACATTGCAAAATTCGCCGGGAAACGTTGCGCATTGAGTTTGATTAATTCGTGTCCGATAAGGAATATATATGGTAGATCTCGAAAACCGTTCCCAGTATTTCATGAGACACGTTGTTGCGGTGATAAATGATCTTTCTGACTCGGAACTACCATTTTCTCTTATCGGGAACACTCGTAGGAGATCCTTTACCGTAAAACCTTGCCGCGGAGAACATTTTTAATGTCTCGTTACTCTGTCCGCCCAGCTGCTTTCGAGAATAGATCTCACGAAGTTCGCTATATCCATTGATCATTCGTGAGATCTTTTTCAAAATACATTTGATAAATGTACAGCAAACAATTATTTACTGATTCCAGACCCCCCTTGACAATGTTAACGCTAGAATCAGCGAGCCCTAAACGAGAGCGATGTATATTCTTTTATAATAATAACAGAATTGAGTTTATTTAGATTTCGTAGGATTTTTATGGTAACATGTACTTGAAAGCACACTAAAAATTTCTCAAGAAAATACATCCGCAACTTCACGAATCGTAAAAGAAAAAACCGGAAACCAGTCATTATGACTGGCTCGGTAGTTTTAGTGTTAATGAATAAAAGACTTTCAATTTTGTCCATTTCCCAAAATAAAAAACATGTTGAAAATTTTTGTCAATGACGACAGGGTTAAAAGATCAGAGCCGTCGTCGTTGCCACCTAAATTCAAGAAAACACGACGATTCACCGTCTAGCACAGCATCATTTACCTGCAGCGAGAACCGATATAGATAATCCGGCGGATACTGTTGCGGGTACTGATAATACGCATGATGCTGATGGGGCTGCTGATTGTACTGCTGGCCCTGCTGCGGCTGATACTGTTGCTGGTACTGCTGTTCCAGATGCGCATGATGCTGATGGGGAAGATGATGCTGTTGTTGCTGGTGCTGGTGCTGCTGCTGGTGCTGCTGATGGTGATGATTGTACCAGACATGATTATAACCATCCATATCACAACGAAGTCACGTTCACGGTGCGTGGCCTTAGGCGTATCTCCAACACCGAGCGAAAAAGACGAGTACCGGCGGAAACGGCGAACATATCAATCACCTGCCAAATAGGGCTTCGACGTTCGATCGTAGTATTGCGAATTCCGCAACGCAGATCCCGGACATTTCGTCGCGGACCCACGTGTCTATTGTTGGCCGCTACCTTTTGTCCCGTTGACGAATGGCCCGCCGAATTCGGAAAGAAGAATTACCGATCGACGCAAACAACGATACTTCGTAACCCAATCTATGCGCGTTGGTGTTGACACTTTCTGCTGATTTAATTCCGCGGTTCGGCACTGATTCCTCAAGTCGATTTAATTATTCAGACACTTGTGGTTCAAGAATGACTCGCGATTAATTAATGACCGATTTCACCGACCTAATTAAGATACAAATAATCTAAAGCACGGTTTCACCTAATTAATATTAACACCGAATGTCAGCCTAATTCTCGTAAATTTAATTGTTTGAGCACTCGTGGTTCAATAGACAACCTCCGAACGGAGCGATGGAAAATTAGGAGCAAAAGCACGGTATAGTTGACTGTCCAAAGGTGCTACAAGAGTCACACTGAAACTGGCAACGAGTCACGGTCGCGATCAAGCTCGTAACTCCTCCGGTCCTCTCTGGGCCCGTGGAAACTTTGCTCTCGTCGGTCCGACACTCGCACTTCCGGCGGATCTCGTATTGCACTCTAGGTGATGATTGCTGGCCAACTAACTCGCGTTCAAATTGTCGAAATCGCGGTGAGCCGCTGGTGGTCTCCTTTCCCCTACTCTCTTGCTTGACCCCCACGGACTATTATTGCTGGTCGTCCCTCGGAGGATCGTCTTCCTTCCGTTTCTTTTCCGCTCTCAGGAAGCCAAGGGGACCGGTCAGCATCCCAGTTTCTCGTTCCTGCTGGGGGTCTTCTTTGGGAAAAAGGTGCCGGCCATCAGGAAGAGAAGGGGTTGACGAAAACTCGCGTTGGATTCTCTCTCATTGTGTCCGCAAACCTGCCGGAGACTCTTCCTGATGGCTGCGGGTTCATTCGTCTCTTATTCTTTCGTCTTTTACCTCATCTTGTTCTTCTTCTTCGTCTTCTTCTAGCTGAAGCGAGTGGTCGGTCATTGGTTGAAAATTTGACCTCGTGTTCCAGTTATTTTTTTCAACCCCACGTGGAACGCGTAAATAAAAAGTTGTAGTCTCCGGCTTGTTGTTTATACCTCTTCCGTGAATTATCTTTCTATTTATAGTTTCTTCGGAGAAATTTTTGAAAACATTAATAACCGAAGGTTTTCATTAAACATTTGCGTACATGTAACTCGGCATAAAAATTATCATGTTAAAAAAATTCCACAGAGAAATTGAAGACCATATGGAAATGTGAAAAAATAATTAAAATTCAGTAAAAGTAGAAATCTTCTCTCGTGTCGAATATAATGGAGGAAAAGGAAAATATTTTAGTTTCAACGTGTTCAGAATTAATTTTATGATACGAAATACGAAACCACGTTTTGACTATAAATAAGTTTTCTGTAAATTGACCGTTATAAAATTACATTCACACTGCTAAAATGAATGAAAATTCATTTTGGTATGTTATTCATAAATTTCATTCATGCAAGCCATTGCAAGTTTTCTTGTTTTGTACGATTTCATAATTATTTTTAGAACGAAATAATATATAAAAGTTAATTAATTGGCCGAAAGATCGTAATAACGAGAACACGACGAGAACAATTCATTTATCAAATCGATTTAATTATCTCCGCCGAATTTCCATTCAAAACTAATTTAAACAACTAATTATCAGGCGCATTATCAATGTCCCGCGTACTTATACGAAATCCGTGGCGATTATGCATTTCTAACGCGCACTCATTCCGTTTTATTGCGCGTTGAAAATCATTAGCCCGAATTAATTCTAGTTGCGGCGGTACATTACAGAATTATAATTGCGACACGTCGCGATTACTATTACCCGTCTATGTAGATTACCTCATACACATTTAAAACAGGATAGGAATATCCTAATTAACCCCGTCAGTGATACTTGGAAACGATTCTTGTTCCTTTCTGTTAGTCTTCCATGTAATAGTCAGTTCGCAAGTAATTAATAGCATAAACTGGCGTTTCTCGAAACGTCGGAGTCATTAATGTTCTATAATACTATTCGCATGACAATCTTAAGTTCACTTCATCGACGCAACATTGTTCCGTGAGAAAATTTATGTTGGGTATTAAAAGATTTATCGAATACAGCATATAAAATATTAAACATCGTGTAAACATTCTGTAGATTTTAATGCTTGATGAATGTATGAAATGTCCACAACAGAGTAAAATATAACCAACACAATAAAAATCTATTTGTCCCTTCAATAATTTCGATAAATTGCAAAGAATGTGACAATGTTTTTAAAATATTCTAATGTCTTTACAAATCATATTTATTGGCACTTCGACGCGGATCTAAATTGTTACAAGATTATTTCGCAAATTAATTTAGCTTGAAACATCCTAACACTAATTTCATTCACGTAACCTCGCAACAGTAGAGATACGTGTTACGAAAGGGAGGTTTTTCAGGAAAAAATCGTGCAAAACGTTGCATAGTAACGGAGAATGATTCGTTTCGACTGACTCCCGACCGTCAACTTAAAAACCATTTCACTGTCAATGCCGGAAACAATGGAATAGCAAAAATGGTTGGGGGGGGATTTCTGGGAAACGGAACGACTTGCGCTTAATGTTCCGCGCGGCGCGGTTATTAAAGAGGATTACAACCTTTAATAATCCCGCTTTCGCAAAAATTTCGCGGCCCGGTTAAATTACTTTTACAGGGCAACTTCCGTTCCGGCGTTCATTGTTTTGCCGGTCATTTGTTTCTAGCCCGTGTAACGCTCGCGAAAATGGAAGCTCGTTACCGGGGCCCTCCATTGTTTCCAGCCCCGGAAAGAGCTCGTTCGAACGTTCCGAAAAATTCAGTTCGTTTCGAACTTCTTTTTTCTCTCTCTTCCTCCCTGTATCCTCTCTTTGGTTCTCCTCTGGTCCTCTCGGAAATCCCATCCGACACTTGTCGCTGTACGGCCAGCGACGTTTCGCAGGGTGTCGTGGGCCGTGCATTATTAGATTTACCCGTCTGAACTTCGCGAAAGGGGTTGGATGAACTGGAACCTACCCTCTGCACCCCTCTGACCCACCCTTCGGTCCGAACGAGCACCTTTTCAACACCGGTCCCCGGGGGATCCGTTCTGTTGCACCCTGTCTAACCCGTTTGCGCGCCGAGCAAAGGATGCGACCAGGGAAAATCGGGAGGATTTAAAAGGAATGAGATTGTCGATCACTGGGAACGAAATTAGGGTAGCCCTCTCGCCAAAGATGATTCGCGAATTCGAACCGGAAAAATCAGCTTGCCTAATCCTCGGTCACCGTGTTCGGGTTTTTACCGACAATTATTTAATATAACCAGTTCGCAACTGCTGGTACAATAAGACGTTTAATTCTACGAGGAAGAATCAATCGAAAAAAATTTATTCATCCGAAGCACTGTCACAGACGGTTTTTAAATTATTGTACAGCGTATTATTTGACAGTGCGTTGCTTGACAAGATACGGCACAGCGTTATCAAGAGAAAAAATTTTAAGCTCGTGGTATATCCTATCCAATTTCGTTCACGTCCAAAGGCTTCGTGGAAACGTTTGAGCCTTTTTCAGATGTAATTAAAAGTGTAACAGGGTTCGGGCTCGGTACGCTTGTCCATGGTTTCCTAACGATCATCATAATAAACGCAAACACGATTGCCGTGGCTCGTGTTTCCTTTTGTGCGGTCCCTCGGAGCGGTCCTGTCGGTAACGATTTTAAAAAACCTCGCGAAAGCAGCAGGAGAGACGCGATGGCCGATAACATCATTTCAAAAAATTGACGTCAGTACGCCTCGACCCAGTTTCCGAGGTACTCCACCCCTCTCCTCTCTTCTCTTCATTCCTCCCTACACACCCTTGGCTCATGACCGATTCTTCTGCCATGTGCGGTTGTAAAAGTCCGACCGGGATAACGCGATTGTAAGTTACACACGCTGGAAACGCGGGTTCGTTCAATGGGACGAGGTCGACTATCTTTTTATCTCTTTCTCGCTCTCTTTTTCTCTCTAGCGTGCGAGCGTATGTGTATCCGAGATAGAAAAGAAAATAGGGAGAGAGAGAGAGAGAGAGAGAGAGGGATGGAGAAAGTCAAGCAGGACGAGCGTCGGAGTCTCGAAGCGAAGGGGTTGCCGGAGGGAAACGGGGCGAACGAAAGGGAAGAGAAAGTGAAATGGGGAAGGAAGAAAATCGAGGGAGAAAAGGGAGTCGACCGGCGCGGCGTCCTTCTTTATTAATCGATTCGGCCCGCGCCGATTCTCGAATGAAACTCGAAGCTGGACTCGATAGCATCATTCGACTATATTTGTACATCTGCGACAGTAAATCATTTTTCTACCGGGTTCACTTATCAACAGGATTTTCAATAATTGAAAATATATTTTTAATACAGTGACTCCCACTGATATTCGGACACTCTTAAAAAGACGATAACTTTTTTAATATTCGACCATACCACTTGAATTTTTTTTGTGAGAAGTTCGAGTAATCGGTTTCGTTACGTTACGTGAAAAGAATATTTGAAAAAATTGCAATTGGTCGGAAAAAACATATTTTTTACATTGTCAATATAGACCCACAGAAAAAAGATGTAAAATGCAACTGTTAGTATTTTCTCTACAATTCTTTTCACAAAACTTCTTTTCACATCATGCAGTAAACTAATAGCTCTCACTTCTAAAAAAAAATTCAAATCGTATGGTCCAATATCAAAAAAGTTATCGTTTTTTAAAGACCGTCCGAATATTAATGGGAGTCACTGTAATCCCAAATTTAACCAAACCATTAATCTCAAATTTTCCGACTCGATCCGTACTCTAAACTCGCACGAGCTTTCTACGAACAAGCGAACGAAGCGACGAACGTTAAGCAGCGTAATTAACAGGACTAAAAATGAGCAAATCTGTCGACTTGAAAAGCGAGCTATTGTTCTAGTCGGCTCGATCGTTCGTTCGGTAAGCTTGCCGATTATTCGGGAAATTCTTCGTTCAACGAGGGGTGAGTATTTCAAGCCGAGGGTTAATAACGCGAGGACACGCGCGTGTTGCAGTTACCCGACGCGCGAGCGAGCGAGAAGATTAAAGGATCTCGGCGCGAGCGCGCGCTGTACCGCCGCGTATAAATTCGGAATGGAGATAATTACGATACTAGTCGTATAACGAGTCCATAAAGCGCCGCTCGGAATTGGTTAAATTTATTGATCGCGTCCCGGCGATACGCGGCTGCTTTTTATCCGGACGATCCCATGGTAATTTCATTCCTCGACGAGCGGACGCGAGTTTATGCGATGCTGGAAACGCGGCCTCGTATAGCGATCGGCGATGTTTTTACACCACCCGCGGAAAATCGCCTGTGTCGCGATTACTATGCTGGAATGAATAAAGAAAGATGTCTTTTTGCAATATAAAAAAATATATTTAGATTACTTCTTTGCAGTAAATCTCATAAAGAATATTAAGCATCCTGTGACATTTAAAATGTTGTGACTCTGTGATAAATAATCCTACGATAGTGATTCTAGGCTTGTCTTACAGAGTACTTACAAGGGAACATATTCAGTTGATACACGCTGATTTTGATGAAACTTATGCTATTTTTATCGGCAACCATCCACTCTGAGGGGTGACAACAGACCTCGAAGTCAGGGGTCAAAACCACATTTTTTGAGGAAAAAAAAGTTCGTTAAAAATTCTTGCGCGACTACATTTCCCATTAAAAAATACACATTTAAAAAAAATCAATTTTTCTCGACTTCTAGTTTCCCAGATATCTCAAAAAATGTGGTTTTGACCCCTGACTTCGAGGGCTGTTTTCACCCCCTCAGAGTGAATGTTTGCCGATAAAAAAAATACGTGTCAAATATTGTTCGAAGAACTATATCTCGCATAAGTTTCATCAAAATCGGCGTGTATCAGCTGAATATGTTCCCTTGTT
This sequence comes from Lasioglossum lativentre, assembly GCA_916610255.1. Classification (NCBI taxonomy): domain Eukaryota; kingdom Metazoa; phylum Arthropoda; class Insecta; order Hymenoptera; family Halictidae; genus Lasioglossum; species Lasioglossum lativentre. Next base: position 25,452,863 of record OU744357.1, on the reverse strand, counting down.
AGTTTCTTCGAATACGTTTCTCTATTTTGCGGAATAGCGGATTAGCGAATAACTCCGAGTGAAAAATGAATCGACCAGATAAGAACAGAAGACAAACAATAAACCTGAATCCCAGAAAAAGGAAGGAAGAGACAGAGTTTAAGTCGTGGCACAAAAGGGGATAACTTCGTGAGACCCTTCACAACTCTGGTTCCCATTGTGCCGCGGAACCGAGCCACACAACGGCATTATTTTTCGAACATGGCGTATCCGCGGACAATCGAGGACCCGCGATTGCTATACCCGTGCCAGAGGATTCGTCTGATCCGTGAACACGCGTGGCGAGTCGATCATAATAATTCGGAACGGGATTCTCTGTTTGGCCACGATTGTCTTCTGCCAATTACGAATCCGAGCCGATAGAGAAATGATTTTGCGGCTTTGCAAAAGGGATGTTCCGTAGAGGGGGCGACTCGATTTCTCGCGGGCCGTTGGATATCCGGGGCTGGGGTCCAGGCCTGGATATCCGAAGAGAAAACGATCTTCAGAGACGGATATATAATTGGGACGAGAGACCGTCGCGAGACAGGAGACGGAAGTGGCAAAGACAGAGGGGGTAAGGTGAGGGGTAAAGGAGAGGGTAAAGCGGGGGTGAGTCGCACGTGGGCTACAAAGCACGTCGAGAATACTCTTGAAAGTGAATACTGGTATCCAATTGCAAGTACCAGCCGTGTCTCTAGTTGTTCAAAGTGTGCATAACAGCCGGGCAAGGGTAGGAACTAATTGGCAGGTTGCTCTCAAGAACATAAATACGAGGCGAGAGAGATCGGCAACCCGTGGAACCCGGGGTTACGTCGGCAGCGGGGGTGGCAGCTTTCAGGAACGACAGGCGGAATACAAGGCCCCCGGGGAGTCTCGTTGCCACGATGACGAAGTGCCTCGACTTTGAAGCCTGTCATTTTTCCATGGCCCACGGAAAATGCGACTATCGGATCACCGGGACGCGGACGTATCGATTCGAAGGATGCTGGAAAGCCAGGGAACAATGGGGTGACTTCGCATGCTGCGGCTCTGCTTTTTGTTATGTTTTAACTTTAACTACAAATCCTTATTGTACGTGCATTCGACCCTTCGAAACGAAATAATGGGCCACTTTCTGATTATTGTTTCCGCATTACCCTTTTGTTGCATAGGTTACCGTCGGGTACGTAAAAGCTCGAGCATCTATTTGTAATTTGTTTGCTAAACAGCCGAGTGCATTATTCGCCAAAAGAGCGATCAAATATTTTCGAGTGGTTATGCACATCGTAACACAATGGCATTATTAATGCTGCGATCGATTATTCGGCCAGCGCCATCTAACTACGTATATTGCAAATGCGTTTTATGGTGTGCTCAACAAACGTTGAAGGTTAATCTATAATTAGCCTGTTTATTGGCTCGATGCAATAAAAAGCGAGTACGATTGCATTATTTTTCACAATTTCGTAAAACGTAGAATACAGTAGACCCTTATAGCGCGGTTAAAATACTAGTTAGAAAAGATTGTAAATGTGTATTTTCGAATCGGGATCGTGGACGTAGATGTACAAGAAAGCAGAAAACAAAATAAAGAAAAAACCTTATATTAATTTTTTCTATGTATATAGCAGAACATTGTATCTATAAACTAAACTATTCACGTCAAAGCATTCTTTGTGGCATGAATAAAATTCGTTTATCTGGAGACTACGCGGTACCATTATTCAAAACAAGCGATCATGCAAGTTTTAACGAAGCAGGCACCGAATTTTTAACGACTTTCGTTGGCCAGAATTGGAAACGATGTTTCCTGGTTTATTTATAGAAGCATTTCGAACATTCTACTCGTTAATTAGACTAAGAACCGTTCTTTATTTCGTAGCAGCATTCGATTCTGGGGGAATGTAATTATCCAGCAGAGATACGAAAATAAAATCATGAAAGTTTTAACAGCGGTTTGTTTCGCATGCTCTCCGCTCTTTCGATCCGATGTTTCCGTTCACGACGGATAACAGTAAAACACTCCGACTGTATTAGTAACTTCCATTTCGCTAATTGATCTACCCGAATTCACCGGAGGTGCTTCGAATCGGAGATCTCGAACGAAAATTTTCATTCAACAACCTCATCGATCACGCGTCCCTCAATTGAGGAATTTAGAGAGAGAGAGAGGGGGGGGCGAGAGGGGGGGAGCTCGAGTTGTATTTGCAAGCAAAACTTCCGTCGAACAATAAATTAAATATTTTTAATTACTGTATTGACGTCAATGCTGGATGTTTTCAAACAGTTTGTTTACGAAACATGGAAGTGTTTGTACAGAGTCAGAGTGGCATATGAATTCATTAGTAATGGAATATATTTTCTTGTTCAAGGATGTATCACGGTGAAAAATAATTATTATCGGACAGAAATAACCAGATATTTTTAATATTTGTTAGATGTAGTACCTGTGCACGAACTGAGTCCTCCTATGACTCCATAGTGCAATGGAATAGCCGAGAGAGCTAATCGAACGATTATTGAGACTATAGGAACAATGTTGGCAGATTAAAAATTAAGTTTAAAATTTTGGGGAGAAACAGCAAATGCTGCGGCATATACACGAAACAGAATTAATTCACGAGTCCATCGAACAACTCCATATGAGGTATGGTATCAAAGAATGCCGAACATATAACATATGAAAAAATTCGGGTGTATGGCATATGCGCTTAAAAAAGGAGGAACAAGAAAAAAATTCGAATCAAAAATTAAAAAGGGGCATTTTTGTTGGATATAACGAAAATAAAACTTACCGTGCGTACATACCTTAAACAAACAGTATTACATGTGACTGTGATGTGAGATTTAATGAAGAAAAGAATGGCTCGGATCTATTAAATAGTAAACAGAAGAAAAGAGATGAAAATGAAAAAGAGTATAATTTAATTGTGATTGGATTAAATCCAGAAGAAGAAAAAAAGAACAGGAATATGATATTACGGAAGTAAATAATAGAGAAGATATTGAAACATATGTGAGAGAGAAGAGGGAACGATAACTGTAGCGGATTGCGTTGTAGACCACGAGAGAGAGAGAGAGAGAGAGAGTGAGCATCGAATGTGTGAGAGTAACGAGATATACCAGTGTAGAACGAGAGAACACGTGGTGAAAGAGATTTCGATTTTGTTTAATATTAATACTAACTATTTATTAATATCTTTGTCTTCGATAAATAAATATATTATCTTAGTACTCAATCCCGTGTGATTGACTTACACACAGTACCAAATAACTTACAAACACAATGGTGAATTCGTTTATAACAGAAATCCTCCAGGCGAATAAAAAGGAACGTTCCTCACCATCGATCCGGCGAGAGAGAGAGAGAGAGAAATATTGAAAGCACGAGGGGTAAGGGATGGTCGATGGTTTATCTCAAGACTCCTCCATCGGAAGGAAACAATATTTTTTTCGCCGGGTATGAGGAGCACATATTTCGCGAGGCGGATCGGCTGTCAGGCATCCGGTCCTCGTCGATCGATCCTGTTCAGAAGGACGGCGTAAAAGCGTGCGGGGGTACGATACCCGAGGACGAGGCAGGAACAGGAAGTTTATAGAGCGTGCAGGATTATGGCGGCGGGTAGTAGCAGGATTCTTGCAATAACTCGCTGCGGCTTGGCACGGTATCGCAAACAAACAAGGAAGCGAATTGAACGGAGGCGCGCCAAGTATTTTCCAATTACATCTTCCATTAACGATCATTCCCCGTGTACACCGGCACCCTTTCCTTGGACAATCGATCGAAGAAGCACCCGGCTTCCGCTTCGGCAATCCTGTGCCGACGCTTCTTTGTCGGCCCACGATGCCCCCGACCCACAACTTCAGAAATTAATTAGCTGTCTGGGACGAGGGAGACGGGAAACAACACCCGGGGACCTCGTACCGATCGAAATTTTATCAGCCGAGCGGAATTTTGCGAGTGGCTAGGCTTGAAATCATCACAGATTTACGGGATTTACAATATTAGATAAAATACTGCAGAACCTACCATTGCATTTTTTAATAAATAGTTCCGGAAAAAATTGACAATAAAGTTAAGAGTTTTATTAATATCACCGTAAAACCCCGTGATATTTCGCTTAATGATTAGCCTTAAAAAATTCCCAGAAACAACACATTTTTAGATAATCGAGGTGGTCTATTCCTCTTGACTGTTTCATTAAACTAAAATTACTGAATGTTAAATAGCTAGAAATATGTTTTCTTGTTCTTAAGAGTGGAATTCTCGATTAAACTGCAGCAATAATTGTGAATTAATTTAGCCAGTCGCAGCGATAGCAACGCGACTATCGCACAGTAAAACGCTTACGACTCTAAGACAGCGGACACCGCAGTCAAAGGGCTAAAGAGAAAGGAGACAGCCGTCTGAAAGCGGCGCACTTAGGTCTCGAGCATCAGTCGATGACAGAGGCTTTATAAATAACGGTATGGTGGCGGAACATCTATAGAAACTCCTGGAAATAGTCGGTGTCGTTTCGCGTCGCTCTAAATTCGATCGCGACTCGACGCGTTGCCAAGAGAGCCTCGGCCCTGTTTCACGATTAGGGTCTCATTTCGACGGGTGAAAAAAATCGATTTTTTAAAAATTACAAGATATTAAAAACATCTTCTAAAAATTTTATACTAAAATTCATTAGATTTAACGTCGTTTTGCCAATTCTTCAAATAAATTATTCATTTCGATAGGAGCGACAAACATACCGATTAAGCACAATCATCTAACATTACTAACAACCGCAGGGGGCCAGAGTCGGTGCCGTACGTGTGACACAATTCCTGACCATCCAGAAAGGCCCAATTGTTCGCCGGACAGGAAGTAAAACTGATCGCGTTCCCTTTAAATAACCCACTCCATCGTGAACGGTGAAAGGGTGGCTTACCTCCAGCAACGAGGAAGACACCAGTGGGACAGGGTGCCTAAACTCCTTCGGGGTGCTTAGACGCGCGTTCCCTCGGCAAACGTATCTTCTCACAGTTAAGACCCGGTCAGACCGGTGTCACGTGCACCCTTAGACGAAAGAATTTCTCCTGCTGTTCCACCCCTGTGCGGACCCCCAGTGAATCTCCGAAGACCCCCAGCAAGTCCTGTTTCATCTTTCTCGCTCTTTAAACCAAAGAGACCACCCTGGACCATCGGGATGACCAATCCTCGTTCCATCCGCGATCTTCCAAATGAAAAATCTCGGTCGTTGACCAATCGCGTAGCCAGCAGGCCCCACGTGGTCTCGGTACGTTGGGAGATCGACTGGCCTTGAAAAATGTGCGCTCCTCTTTTCGAATTTTATCATCGTAAACTCGAAAATCGGGACCGGCAGCTGCTCTATCCGCGTGTCTTTCTCGCTTTTTTCCAACCTTTCCCTCTCTTTTCTCTTGGTTTTGTTCGATTCTATCTGTCTCACCTGGATCCTCTTCATCCATCTTCGTCGAACACGTGGTTCTGATACGTTGAAGACTTTAAAGAGACCTGATACGCTTCCGGGCAAATCCGGCGATGCCTCTTCCGCGATTCATCGCGGAGATTTAAATTTTAAACCGAAACGAACATGCTAATGCCGCTCGTACCGGCCCTACATTCTTTCTCTGGGTCACCGGAGGACCGTTAGTATTCAAACGGGGTCCTAGTTGCAAACACGTAGCCACTGTGAATTCCCCATTGCAATTTCGCAGAGGAGCCGCGGAATTTATTGGCGCCCAGAATAATTGTCGTGTCGCGGTCGGGAACGTTAGTCTACGGAGATGTTTCTTTTGTTTTTGATTCCTCAGAAAATCTGGAGGAGCTAGAAATGTCTCCAGAACTTGTCTTTCAAGTTGCTGGAAACAGTGAAAGATCCCTTTGGGAGTCTATGATTCTTGTTAGAGAAGGAGGTACGAATGTGTTTTCATTCACAACCGAAAACCTGTCGATCTTTCAGGAGTGACAAAACAATTTCAAATTTTTGTCTTTTCTTCTGAAATGTGGCACCGGTGGATTGCTGAGATTCCGCCGATTAAAATGAGTCGAAACACGATATAAATCGGTCTACTTTTACAGATCTCATATATAGCAATCATACGTATGTTCATAATTTTGTTATTACTTAACATTACGTTATAACTGTAAAACTAGTCCCATTTACGGCGTGTTTGGACTCGTTTTAATCGGGGAAACATCAGCAATCCGCTGGTACTATGTTTGAAAAGGTAAGACAAATATTGCTAAATTTTTAATTTGTTGATTACCTTTTAAGTTCGTAGTGACTCTTTGAAGTACGTCTATCTCCTATCCTCGGGTAGTTTCTTTATCTTGTGTTACAGATTTAGTGAAATTTAAATGAGCACTACCTGACGAGCCAGCCTGTGTAAAATCGACGTGCAAAATCGACAGTGGCTCACAGGTGCTCGACAGACCAATCTAGGAGCAGAGCAATTCGTTCGGTCGAAACATCCTGCGTGACAGGAGCGCGTGGGAGTTCTTTCACTGTGACGGTATAAGAGAGATGGCGGAATTGAGAGAGGGGGGAGGGCTGGCTCTCTCGAGTTTACCGGCCGGCAAAACGGTCTGGTGTATGTATGTTCGCGCGGTAATGGGAAAGGCAACAGATGTGAACGGTGGCAGTTTCGCGATGAAACTATCGCGCCGTATAAAAGGGCCGAGAGGTTGGCAGAGGTTAGCCCCCGCGACCAACGACAGAAACTTACGACAGCGCAAACGACCGAAACGCGGAGAGCCTCTCCTATTCTCTTTCTGTTTCCTCGCGCGTAGAACCGCGAACGTAACTGCCCGCTGTAATTCTTATTCACGCCAGTCTCCCAGTTTCATTTTCGCGTGTGCAAGCCACTAAATAAGCTGTAATTCACTGAAACTATTACATTGCCTAATAATAGTTACATAGACGCCACTTCAATTCAGAATTAGTATGTATCTTAATGATTCTACCCACACAATTGGAAGGAGTAGGTAATCTTAAAACAATAAATAGAAGTTGCGTTCCTCGGCGAATGAGATCTCGCACGAACTACACGGTTGCCCCGAGACATCTGTCTTCGAAACAAATCACATAAATCAATTTAAATTTGAAACTGACTTGCTAGTGATATTTTGGAGATACTCCAACAATGCATCGAACGCGAGCTATTCTAGTAACGCTTACAAAATTTCTGCAACATTTATTTCGCGTAAATTGGTCATTTCACGTTTAATTATATTCCACCTTGACACACCATCGACTTCGAAGCAATTTAGGCGAATACATAATAGAAAGTTAAAATATTCTCTGAATCTGTGATTTTTTATTTGCGTTTCAAAGGAAATAATTTTTTGATCAGAAGCGTTAATATAACGTTCCAATAGAAACCGATGAAGATTTTCAGTGAAATTGGTTGTGCACCGACGACGTGCTCCGTCGACCTGACGATTTCCTGGGAATTTTTATACACTCGAGGCCCGGCGCTGACACTCGTAAAACGTACATATGTATAAAGTTACAGTTCATTCGCAGCTGACTGCATCTTGCCACTGAATAAACTCGACGCGTGCTGCGGAAAAGGGTGTTTTAGAACTACAATTGTTCCCAGCTATTGCGGGAAGACTTGTTAAGTGTGTGCTTTACGTACCTCCTTTCTCGAACGCATGAAAACCTGCGCACTTTTCCCCGTACAATAATTTAATTCCAACGATTCAACAGTCTTCTACATTGTAGAAATACCATGCCTCTGCTCGATGTATTAAAAATGTGGCCTTGCATTCTACGACGAGAAGGATATTCGAACCATTGAATCCTTCCTTGTACCAACTTTTAAATCGCAAAACTGTTCTACCGGAACATTCCACTCGATTTCTGTGAAATATTTAACATAAAAACTTTTCACTGAATTTCATACAGAAATATTTCATGCGACATGTCCGACAGAATGAACTAAAACGGGAGTACCATATTCTCAAAAATATTTGTCTATCAATTGAAATTCCTATTTTCAAGCTCTACTCTTATGTTAGTCGAAATTAGTACAAATACCTATACGCCTCGACAGAACCGTAAATTATAAATCTACCGTGACCCAATACGATGAAAACAGAAATAACATAAACGGATTTGGACGGACGACAAGCTTCTAGTTAGCAGCAAACACAAAACTAGTGGCAGCCGAAAGGGGTCGTCGGATACGACTTTCCCCAAGACGGCTCCATAAAGATAAAACCGTCGGGCGTACAGGCCGAATCCCCTCGATCCCTTCATTACTATGCCAGACCGTATCCGAGAGCGCATACCAGATCATATTAATTTAATCCATACTCTCGTTACAAACTCTATCTTATGGCCGGGTAGGTAAAACGACGTCCGAGCCGGCGCGCAGCGATCCCGTAGCAGCCGATTTGTTCCTCAAGTTTATTCGAGCGCACGAGCACAGCGCGCGTTCACTATGCCGCTATGTCTTCGACCCGCAATCCGCAATATTTATTATTATTGCCGGCGCTCTATTTGCAAGTGAAACTTTCCAGAGCCCCTGACCTGTCCCCTGGCTACGGCCGACCGACGTGCATACATATTAATGCCATCCGAACGCCACCGCAACTCTCTATTCTTCTTGCGACGTCTTAGCGACCGACCACTTCCGGTTTGCGTTCTTCTGAACCATCCTCTAGCCTCGGATGGCGCCAAGGATTCCTCCCATGTTAATCAGATGGAGTTTCAATTAAGTGGATATTCCCATTCAGAGCCGACAATTATAGACAATTTGTAAGATAAAAAATGGTGAGATTGTTGCCGATCAAGTATTTAAAAATTTTTTATACACGTTTGGCTGTATATCAAGATGACACAGCGTAATTTTGTAGAATTATCTCCAGTATTAAATAATACACTGGCTTCAAGACTCGAATTAAAAATAAAGCTCACGATTTCTTAACTATTCGAATCAAAAACTAATTTCTGCACCTAACGAAAAATACTTTTCTCCCCAACAAACGTTCCTCAACTTTGACGAGCCGACAATTATAGACAATTTGTAAGATAAAAAATGGTGAGATTGTTACCGATCAAGTATTTAAAAATTTTTTATACACGTTTGATTGTATTTCAAGATGACACAGCGTAATTTTGTAGAACTACCTCGAGTATTAAATAATACACTGGTTTCAAGACTCGAATTAAAAATAAAGCTCACGATTCTCTGACTATTCGAATCAAAATTAATTTCTGCACCTAACAAAAAATACTTTCCTCCCCAGCAAACGTTCCTCAACTTTGACGAGCCGACAATTATAGACAATTTGTAAGATAAAAATGGTTAGATTGTTACCGATCAAGTATTTAAAAATTTTTTATCCACGTTTGATTGTATTTCAAGATGACACAGCGTAATTTTGTAGAACTACCTCGAGTATTAAATAATACACTGGCTTCAAGACTCGAATTAAAAATAAAGCTCACGATTCCCTGACTATTCGAATCAAAAACTAATTTCTGCACCTAACAAAAAAAAAAAATACTTTCCTCCCCAGCAAACGTTCCTCAACTTTCCCGAACCGAAAGAGTTTCAATCCCACCTCCGCAGCAATCTGCAACAAATGCATAAACAGTTTCCCCAAACAGTTCCCGAACTCGAATTCAATTCCGTGCGAAACACTCGTGTTATTCTTATCGGCCCGTATAATTTCGATTGCTGGTGAGCCGATTCGCCGGAACTTCTGTGACAGGCCCCGTTTATGGTTCTCGGCGAGTACGCGAGCGTAAGCCCGGCTACCGAAGGTATTCGAGTTAATGAAGATGGCCGAGCGATAGTCGAACGTCTGCACGCAAGTGCTGGGCTAGGAAGTGGCCGTCGTTCTCGAGACTTGTAACTGTTATTGCCCGGTATCGATTGGAAATCGTCGACCTCTCGGAGGCCTCGTTGGGGAACGATTTAAGATAATCCAGGAACAGGCACACCACCCGCCTGCGCCAGCCACGGTCGAATAGAAGGCGACGGAATAATTTTCGAACGACTGCTCTCCTCGGCCCTGGTTCTTTATTAATATTCCTCGGCGTCCAGGAGTTAGGTTCGCAGCTGTGCGCCACCGCGATTCAAAAGAGCCGGGGCAGGTGCCTTTTGGAATTCGAATGGGAGAAAGGTGCCGGAGAGGGTTACTTGTGATTGCAAATCTTTTCTGATTCGATCTTGCTCCTATCTCTCTCACCCTTTTACACTTTTGCGGGTCATTGTGCCTGGAATTGTGTCAGGGAAACCCGCCGTCTGGGATTCACGGAATTGGAATTCGGGATCACAGAGAGATTACCATCATCCCTCGATTTTTCCTGCCCTTTTTGGAATACCTTAGCTGCACAAACTAATTCGTAACGCCTTATATATTTGCTGTCTATTCGAGAAAAATACGTTTCTTCTATATTTGAATCGTTTAAGGGGGTCATCCCATGTGGCAAATCCAAAGAATCGAAAAATTTTTTTTGCACAAATTGTTTCTATAACATTCCTAGAATGTGCTGGTAAAAGGATACTTCGATATTCGAAGTCGTTTGACTCTTATAAACGTAGAACGGAGCATCTGTTTGACGCATTACGATTAAACTATTAATAAATTAAGTGCATTCGAATCACCGTGCACTTCGAAGCATCGAGCCAAGACAATTTCTCAACACATAGCAGACTAATGGTGAGTTACATTTTCTTTGTGTAAATCGTACTTGAATCTTTAAACGCGTTTTTCTCAAAACTGTATTTTTCATATTGGCGACCATGATATCACAAAAACTACTCAACGGATTTCGCTCAAATTTTTATGGTATAGTCAGCACATCTATTAGTTCTCGCCCTTACCAAAATATTTCTGATATCTGCTATAGTTTTTTTTTTAAGCTGAAAATGAGGAAAAAAATTAAGAAACTTGGATCTTAACGTTTAAAACCGTGCCAAAAATTCAATTTTCGATATTTTTATATTATGTTGGTACCGGTGATACCTTCGGTACCTTCGGAATCATGGTCGTCATCAACCTACTTTTTTTATAAATGAGTGTCTTCCGAACGGTATAAAGTCGATCCAACTCATTATTTCGGTTTAAAAAAATTCTGAGAGACTTTAAAAATGTAAATAAATGTGTGTTAAAAATTTCAAGATTGCATGTTTTAAGGGTCCTTCAAAAAAAATTCCTAAAGAAAGCAAGAAAAAGTAGCTCTTGCATGGGATGACCCCCTTAACTTCTGTAAGCTATCAACTACAAATTTTTAGGACATTTAGTGAAGTCGTTAATCATTGTTACAAATGATTATTCAACGAATAATATTTCTCTTATGAAACATTTTTTAATATACATTCTCAAATAATATGTCTCCACAGAACAGTTTTAAAAAAAATTCCTGAGCAGAAAAATTTTTTTAATTGTTTGACTGATTCACGTTCCCCAGTAAAACTTGGGTGGGCTGAGCTCTGTCGACATTCTGGTCCATCCGGAATTAAAATTGCGAGACGAATTATGTCGTTAAAACGTTTATTTGTTCGCGGGAACGTGACCGGAATTGAAAGTCGGTAACCGTTGTAAAACCGGAATCATCATTTCGATGAATAAACTCTTTAAATCAATACGTTCAGAATTTCGTGCATTTTTATTCCGCGCGTGTCGACGTAAAATGGAAAAATATGATAGCATTCAAAAAGAATACGTCCGCTACGTACTGAAACGGCCACTTGGACCACGCGGCGGTTCTAAGCTCTTTATTTACGACTATCTCGAAATAAGCATTAGCCATAAAGACATTTGTATAAATCCCAATAATAAAATAGGCGGCTCTTTTTTTTTTATTGCGATTCGTTTTACGGGAGTGCACGATTTTCTCGCGTACAATGCGACTCGTTTAAAATTTCATGGTGCAGGCTTCTCGAAAAGGAACTTCGCTAAGCGTTGGTCAACAAAATATTATCAGAAAAATGATTGCGAGAGGAAATAAATTTTCATTTTTCTTCCGATTCTTACAATCGACGTGGGCCATTTTTATTTCGCGTAGGAATCTAGCAGCAGTCCAGTAATTACGCTTTCAATCTGTTCAGAAGTTTGCGATCCGTCCCCGGGAGACAGGCGGCGCGGCGTGACGGCCCCGTTGCAAAAATCGCGGTATGATTCCGGATTTTTTCATCGACAAATCGCAGCCGGCCGATATTGAACATTTCAGAAACCAGCCCGGCATAAATTGCACTCGGGGTCCGAATCGATCGTAAGTAATTGGAAAAACGCGCGGACGAGTCGCGCGCTCCAATTCCGCCCGAAATAGCCGCGGCGAGACAAACGTAGGGGGACGGGAGCGAGAGAGAGAGAGAGAGAGAGAAAACAAGAGAGACGGTGATTTAAAGCAACCGGTCTGGGAGATTAGGCGATTGGTCGAGGGAAAGTGAAAGAGCAAACAGGAGCAACGTTGCTCGCAAATTGCGAAGGTAACGACGTGTCCTCGGTCGACGTTCCGGCAGGCGGACTTTTCGCCGCGAATAATGCTTTTCCGCAAGAGGGGGACGAGCGCATCGGTATTCGGGTCGGTCTCTCTCTCTCTCTCTTTCTCTCTCTCTGGCTCCCTCCACCCCCGCACACTAACGGCGGAATAGTCGCGGCAGTCATGCAACGTTTCGAGCTTTACACGCTCGGTTTAACCGGGCCCCATTCACACGACGTGTCAACGACAAATCCACGCGGCCGTTCCTTCTACGAGCCCCCTGCCAACCCCCTAACAACCCTCTACCAACCCCCTAGTATTTCCTACTACCCCCTTTAACGGCCCGCTGAATCGCGGGTCGGTGGTCTAGGTGACGATTCTATGTAATTGAAATTTTCAGAGGAATTACCGACGATTCTATATTGAATAAAATTTTTCAATGTATGCATTTCGTCGTCAAATGCTTTCGTTGCATCGAAAAAATTTCGCATGCCAGACGGTCGACCGCAGCGTGGGTCGCCGTTCGCGTTGTTTATTAATTCGCGTCACGCGCCGCTCGCGACGAACAATTAACCAACAAACATATGCAAGGATCGCCATCGGAATACCATCCAGCCGGCTCCTATTTTATCACGTTCTTCGTATCTGGAATGACCGGGCGGCCAACCATCGGAACCTTTACCGCCGCCTAACTTCATTACGTTAATGGCATAATAACCATTGTGGGCGGCGGAAGGGCTTATGCGCCGAAACGCCGGTGTCCCTAAACAGAGCAAGAACCGGGCGCAGCTTGAAATCGATCGGATCGCCATTAATATGTATGAGATCTTTGCCGATAGAGAGAACCTAGGGGGGTTGTTCGGTCGAGCAGGTGTGCGGGGGTGGGGCAGAAGAAACCGTTGGAATCGTCGTTACCGCTCAAAGACGAACTGCGGCAGCGACGTAGAACCCCGGGAACCGTAATTGGCCAGGAATTCGTGAACGAATGGATTCTACCAGACTTTCGGGGGTGGCGAGGGGCGAAATAATCAACGCGACGGAATTCGTGAGTCCTGTTTCGCTCCTGCGTACTTTGGCGAGAACGAAACCTCCAACATCTGACTCCGTTCTGGCAGTGTTCTACATATTTATGCACATTTGGAAAAAGAATAATTATTCCGACGAACGTTAACCCGGCGCGGGCAACCTGGCTGGTTTATGCCCCGAGCGAAATTTCACTCTTGAATTTTGTGCATTCAAATATTTATTTTCCTCATTAATACTTTGAACATTCAACGGTGCAACGATTATACAGGGTGGGGCGCTATAAACAACGTCACCCGGATAATTTGCTTGCTTTTGAAGATAGAAGAAAATGCATCAGACCAAACTTAATTGGTATCGAGGCGCTGGTAATTTGATGTTATTAATTTTTTTATAGGTAGAGACGTCAAGGAGATATGAAGGTCAACCTTGTATTTTTTTAATGGAACAGTATGGTTTTTTATTTACATTCTGATAGTGTGTTTCAAGACGAATGCAATGACCTATTATAAAGGTTATTCAAGGTCACGCAAGGTCAATTGCAATAGAAAATAAATTGTCTGAAAGGACTCTTCAAATACTTTTATGTAATAATTGATAAGGGTCACAGAACACAAACAAACATTCAATCACATTGTACGCTTATCCGTATCCACAAATGTTATTAGTAGTTTGACTACCGATTAGAGTACGGTTTTGTAATATTCTGACACCTGTAAATTTCTATTTGTACCGCGGAAAACCAATAACCAAAGTTGACATGCAAAAACATGCTGGACAAAGAGCTTGCTCTGTAATAGATGCAAATGAAATTGATCAGACAGTGCCGTCAGTATTGCCACGTTTTAGACTATGCATCCATGTTCAAGGTCGTCTTTTTGAACACATATACTAGCAGTGAGTACGTAAATAACATATTACATGTAAATCGTCGAAATGTTCGAAGAGTCCTTTCAGACAATTTATTTTCTATTGCAGTTTACCTTGCGTGACCTTGAATGACCTTGACCTTCATAATAGGTCATTATATTCGTCTTGAAACACACTATCACAATGTAAATAAAAGACCATACTGTTCCAGTTAAAAAAACAGAGTTGACCTTCATATATCCTTGACGTCTCCACCTATAAAAAAAATAAGTAACGTCAGATTACCAACGCCTCGATACCAAGTAAGTTTCAAAAGCAAGCGAGATATTCAGGTGACCTGTTTAAACGCCCCACCCTGTATATCAAAATGGAGGCTTCATTACGTGTTTAAAATTTTCTTTAGATTTTTTGAAAGCCCAGTATTAGTCGTGAACACGAAGTGTTATGTTAGATTCTACACAACTAAAAAATTATGCAGCTAAAATTTAACTGACAGTTTCTAAGATTGCTCCTTCAACAAATTTGCAGTTTCAAAACTTTATAAGAGATCTTTTTACGAAGATCTTTATTTTTTAACGAACCTTTTCTGATGGACAGGTTTGTTGAAACTGCAGCTTCATGTTCCCCGGCTCGACTTCATCAATCGAACGAGGAACGTAAAGGAAGAAATGCATTCTGTATATTTTCAGAAACGCGCCGTGCTGGTCCGTTTATTGTTCTTACGGTTAGATTGGAGCTAATCGTAAACAATTTGTCCGGTGGGCAGACTGAGTAACTACTATTAGATCGATTAAGTTAACATAAGAGCCGCGTAGTTCATATGTTTAGGTGGTTGGGTGCCGAGCTCCTTGCGGCAACAACGTCAATGTTTGCCGATAGTATTTCTTGTATCAACAGTTCCATTTGTCAACATCTATTGACGTATACAACAACCGATTCGACGTCATTTGTAACTCTACATTGTGAGCTAGGGTTCCTTGTCGCGATTTGAAACAATGGGACATTCGGTAATGTGCCCAATCAAAACAATCCTCAAATTGAAAAAGTTAATCCTTAATTTAATAAACATTGACAAAAGCGAGCGACCTCCTTTGAAATATTTATGGTAAATTTTTTGCTGGATAATGACCCCACGCATATGATGTATACAAAATAAAAATTGTCATTTATTCTTTTTCTTTAAAATTTAATTCGCAGAGTGAGGTCGTTAGGGAATGAGTTAATTAATGAATAATTAAGCTATTACTCACTTGAACATGACTCCAGACCTTCGGCTTCGGGCTGGATCTGGCGCTGTTGTTCGCACTCGAGCTCCCAGAACTGCTGGAGACGCTGCTGGACGAGATTGTGGGCTTGACGGACGGTTTTTGCGGTTTCTGAATTTGTGTTGTGACTGTCGCTGTCGCTGTGGTGCGTTGTTGTTGCTGTTGCTGTTGCGCGGATGTTTGTTGTTGCTGCTGCTGTTGCTGTTGTTGGGTCTGCTGCATGATCTGCTGGATGAGCTCCAATTGTTGTTTCGTGAGGCCATCGTTGCTGGCGCCGGGAGACGTTGCACTCTGCAAAATACAAATAACACCAAACCAATTAAGAATCGGTTCAGACACATACGTGGACTATAATATTGATTAGGAGTTGTATACTTTCATAAATATTTTATCAAATATAACTAAATATTTTTTAATAAAAACTTCGCAATTTGTCACCGCCCACCCCAATCGGTCACACGTGAAACGCCAATCTTGCATTCATCGCATGCAGGAACGAGTGGGTTCTGTATTGCACCCGGTCCGAAATTGAAAAAAATTCGATGTCACCTTATCAATATTATCGGTCGCTATCAGACATCGCAAATCATTTTTGGCCGACTAAAAACCAGCGTCGGTGAACAAAACCGGGCAAATGAATTTCGTGGAAGGGGGGGTTGCCGAGCGTTGAGCCGCGTTATCTTCCAAACAGAGCGTAGCCCGCATTCAGCTTTCCTTTTTCACGGAAATTCCATTCGCTTTCACGTTATCGACCATCGTAATATTCGTGAAAGGATCGAGCCATAAAATTTGAGAGCGCGTTAATCTCGCGTCGCGGTGCGCTGCGTCGCTCCACTGCGACACACGTGCGAAAACGCGAACAATGAACGTTATAACGGGTGTGCGGTTTCGAGGCGTGCACCTGCGCTACTGTTCTCTATCCAGACCGCGTTTCGCATGTTTACTGTGCCTTCTGTCAAGGTTTACATCAAACTTTATCGCCGATCGAAAAAAGAAATGCGTGCAGACTAAGAAAACGGGAACTGTACGATCTAAGAAAAACGAATATCCCTTCCACTGCGGAGCATATTCCACAATAAGAACTTTTATTTCACTTCTAGTTCTCACAATTATCTTGAAAAATTTTTATTTTGTATGAATATCCACAATCTGGTCATCATTTTCCTCCTACCGAAAACAATTACAAAAAATTAAAAAAAAACCGAGGTGTCAGAATACCAAAGAAAACTAAATCGGATTTTCATCGCGGCAATACCAGCAACTACAAAACGACCTTGACGCGCCAGGCAACGCAGAGTAAGAGAGAGTGAGAGAGAGAGCGAAGACGATGGACGACATCGATGTAAAACATTTTCCAGAAAGGAATATCCGAGGCGATCAATTCAGTCGGAGCGTCCGGCGTATGAAAAACAAAAGCGGAAGACAGGAGAAGGATAATAAAACAGGACAATATAGTCGGGTAGGGAAAAAAGGGAAAAGTAGAAAAGAAAGGGGGGCAGGAAAATGGCGCGTGCATGTGAACGCAAGCGCGCGCGCGCGCTTGCTAGCGCACGTTTTCGCGCAATACCGTGTACACGGAATAATGGCGGACGCGAGCAATGGTTGTCCCGTCCGATCGTTTTTCAACGACACTATGGAAAAAAAAAAACGTAGACGTCGGTACGGTTTTCCACGGCTCCGGGGAAACGGCGAATGCGAGTCATAACAAAGGGACAGAACGCCGGCCCGGATTTCACGATTTTTAATTAAGAGACGCTCCTATTGGATTACCGCGGACACGCCCGGTCTGCCATTCACGTCATCGCGTCCCGACTGTTTCTGGACCCGGTTTTCCGAATTATTCGGCTGTGATCGCCAAAACGGCCACCATTCAATGCCACCCCCTTCGTCTCCCCCAGCCTGGACGCTTTCGTTATTGCGGATAACACCGGGACGGAAAAAATCGTTGACCAATTGCTAGAATGGAAGGATTATGTAAGTATAATATGCCCAGCTTGAAAGGATTATTTCCACAAGCATTAAGAACTTGCATGTCATCTTACACCTTTTTGTACAAGGCACCTTACACTTGTATCTTTGCTAGAAATTGCATCTTGTTGAATAGCTGGTACCAGAAGAGAGAAGGAGGTCTCTACAAAACATGTTCTTATTTTTACACAATAGCAAACACCAAATCATTTCACCTTTAATCAACGAAATAAATTTTTCCATCAGCCTGGTTTTCTTAAAAATTACAAATACCAGAGTGTTTCATACAATAATCGATGTGTCATAAATGTTAATAGACATTGGCCACGCAACTTTTAATTAGAACGAAGCAGGACACCCGGTCGACTCGCTTTTGGTGGCCTCGTTCGACTCGGCGGTTCTATTTACAAAAATCAATCGATCGATACTGGAAGAGGAAAGAGAGAGAGAGAGAGAGAGAGAGAGAGAAAAAAGTATCAATCCAGCTGACACGAAATAATTGCACCACGGAGCCAGCCGCTAATCACTTTTACGCGCGTGCAACGGTGTATCCAGAGGGGATTGCAGCATGCGACGCGAATTGAACCGTCGATTAAAATTGGATTTGTTAATTAGTGCTGGGAATGTGGCGGCGGTCGTTCCCGATCCGACTCATACCTTATTAAACCTTCATTTCGTAATTCCCACGCTGCCATTTGTCATTGCTGTAATCAGTAGCCAGTTGTTTTCTGGCCGCGAGACCGAGGAACACGCGTACTTGTGCTTTTTCCCATCCGTCGACGGACGGAGACGGAACGAATACGTTTGCAAACGATTGCACGCGGATGCATCGAAATATGCATTATACTGTGAAATTCGCGAAACGTTTCGCGATTCTCTTCATTTCTCTTTATCTGTGCTCGCGAGTTAACCTTTCGCCGGCGAGTGTCGCCTGTGAAGTAATAAAAGCATTTTTTTATTCTCAAAGAATATATCGCAGAAATTTTTATGAAACGCAACATGTTTCTCCACATTTAATTCTTACATTCAGCTTATTTCGTATTTTCATTTTTCTTGGAGTCGCCACAGGCCACACGGAAAGTTAGATTTCTCTTTGAAAAGAATCTTGGTTAGGTTTGGCTTTTCGGACTAACTTCAAAGGCATTTTGGCATACCTTCAATTAATTTCCTGCAATGATCGGGATGGATGTGATCCCACTGTTCTTCGAGTCTCCTCTGTGACTCATTGATACTGTGCTAACTGCTGATTCGAACTGCGAATGCGCCTTCACACGGCAATATTGAGAAACTAATTAGGATGCGTATAGTATGTGTACGTGCGTAGATGGAAAAGTCGCTATACATATTAACTTTCCTCATATCTATCACTTCTTGCTTGGTTACTTAAAACCGTGCTAGGTAGTTAGTAAAGGGTGAGGTGTTTTGAAGGAATGGTGAAGTGATTTCCATCACGATCTAAGCCACACCATAGAACCGAGAATCGGCTTAGATCGCGACATTACTGTGTATTGTATTTCTTGTGTTCCCATCCTAATCCAGCTACGTCATCGCATAGAAACAACAATTGCTACAAGACTGTGACTCATGAAAAAAAAATGAATTATAAAGTATACGAGAGGTATGTACTTATGTAGGTCCTGTTGTAGGTTAGAAAACGGACTCTGTGCAGCAGCTACAGTATCAGACTCTGGAATAATCTCGGCGCCAGGTTCGATCAAATTCTACCCTAAATATAGCTAATATGTAGTAAACTCAAACGTTTCGATTCGGATGTGAATCTGTGCATCCTAAGACCACGTTTGTTATAGAAATATTCTATTAGAGGCTTAGACCATATATACCTAGAGACCCGGTGCAGATAAGTCTGCCATGTTCCAAGATTAAACCGGCTAGCAGACGATTTATGTGGGCAAAGTGCTATAGTATGTTAAGAAATCGCAGTACCACGAAGCTGAAGTTGGAGAGGGGAAAGGGGAATCGTCATCGCATCTCATTCTGTATAAATATTTATGGAAACTGTAACTGTAATATACATATATACATGTATTTTATTTTATTACTCGTTCATTTTTACTTTACTCTTATTATTTTAAATATGGCTAACTCGTTTTGTCGATTATAATTTGGAAAAAGTTAAATTTTAATGTAGAAGTTGATAATATAAAATCTGTATTTACTTCTTCACAACTTATTTTATTTAAAAAAAGAATAGTAAGAACAATATACATATACCGCAACAGCCAGGTGCTTCGTCTCATACACTATCCTCCATTTTGAATTGTCTCGTTCCGTGACATGTGGGCACCAGATATTTTTTAATCTCGGAACACGGCATTGTATGTACATACTATACCTATGCCGGGTCTATTAGTATATATGGTCTAAGATTAGAGGAAAAGAAAGGTGGTGTTTCGTCCTGGACCCGCTAGAGGACTCATCAGTAAGGCTATCTAGCAGACCCTGCCTTAGACACAAGTGTCGGAAGACATTTTTCAAGGGTCCGCTAGATAGCCTTACTGATGAGTCCTCTAGCGGGTCCAGGACGAAACACCACCTTTCTTTTCCTCTAATAGAATATTTTTATAGCAAACGTGGTCTTAGGACGCACAGATTCACATCCGAATCGAAACGTTTGAGTTTACTACATATTAGCTATATTTAGGGTAGAATTTGATCGAACCTGGCGCCGAGATTATTCCAGAAAGTTGTTTAAAACCAATTTACGATCGACAAAAATTTCTCAGTATCAGACTCTTCGTACAATTTTCCAACAATTATTTACAAGTGAACGAATCGTACCACCGCGTCTTAATTAAAAGGATTGTATGACTTGGCGGGTGCATCGACTATGATCAACTCTAATTATTCTCTGACATGCTTTTGGGATGCCCGTATGGTTAACTAATGCGTCCGGGTAAATATCGAGTAATTATAATGAAACATTTAAGAGGGGATGGTGAGCCGACCATGCTCGGCTCGTTTTATGAAGAATTAAACGCAAGAGATTGCATACGTGTGCGGCGTATGATGTTTGCCTTCGAAATATGCCAGTGTTTTCGATCCCTTTAATTTTGTACGCGGCATAGAATGGGTAGAACGATGGTTTATTATTAACAGAAAGCAACGTGTCGGGACAGTGTGCGCGCGTGCGTGTCTATCGCGAGTGGAAAGAAGGAAAATGGCAACCGCGAATCGACGACGGCCATTGATCATTTGAAAGACGAGCAATGGTCGGACATATTTGAAATATATACATACAATAACGTGTTTTTGCGTTTGGAAGAATTTCGATGGAAAAATAAAGCCATTGAAACTGTTGCCATTGAAACTGTAGTTGCATATAATCTGTTTGTAATGAAATGTATTTTGCCATTGAAAGGCTTGTCAATGGGGGGAAAAATGCAGTTGTGTTAACAGCTATTCACTTGAAAATTGTGTTCCAACTTTCTCTGGAAATATTTATACAAGTATGGTACATGTAGAAATAATATCGAATGCGGTAAATGTTGCAAATAATATTTAAAAAATGTACTTATGCTACACAGGATGTCCCAAAAATGTTGCATTTCCTTGAAAACGGTGATCCCTAAGGTCATTTGAAATAACTTTTTCCTTTTCGAAAATGCTCTCCGCGGCTTCGTTATGGAGTTATTAATGAAAAACACGTACCAATCAAAGCATAGGACTCGCTGAGCATGGCATTGGTATTGGCCGAGCCGGAATCCGCCCGCTATAGCCGCGCACTGATTGGTCCGTCTTTTTCGTTAATAAATCTTTAACGAAGCCGCGGAGAACATTTTCGCAAAGGAAAAAGTTACTTCAAATGACTTCAGGAATCACCCCTTTCAAGAAAATGAAACATTTTTGGGACACTCTGTATAGCGTTACATATATCGGTCATGAAGATTTCAAACTGACATTATAACCAGCATTGCGAGTATAATTAGTCCGGAGGCCATTTTGAAACCAGAGGGATCCTGTAACGCCTAAAAGTTTATTAATTATTAATACGTCGGTCGGGCAAGTTCAATTCGAATAGAAGCAGGAAGGGACACGCGAGACTTTTCCATGTTCAGGAATTTATTTATCAACCTGCTAAATGTGTTTGGCTCAGTTTAATTAGTGTTTGTTCTGGATAACAATGAGCCGCGGTTCGTAAATTGGATCGAAATGAATACAACACAAAACAGGAATTACTTAAATGTTACTACATGGGAGCTTGCTCCTCGTGGTCGTTATAAATTTATTAACTAAATACTTCATAACGACAACAACAACAACACGGCGCGGTTTTCAGATAATTAATTTCATTCAGGACAGAATATCATATATTACGGTTTATCCTTTACCTCGTATTATGCAAAATTAATTTTTTTCTGTAGAAAAAGATCAGACGATGTGTATGTTGTTTTGTAAGACTTGCGACAATTTTTTGTCGAATTATACCGAATATGTTAAAGTTCGAAGGAGTAGGAGATGATATTTTTAATGATGCGAAATTCACCTCTTCGAGCTTTTTTATCTAGCTCAACGCTGACATTTGTGGAATTCCGGCTATTCTTAATCATAACAAAATGGCTGCCGGCGCGGTCCACGAAGAGAACGCATTTGTTACTCACGGGCTCGCGGATGTTCGTTCTTCAAAACGTCTCCGAAAGTTTGGTGTTATCTTTTGTTGAACGAACGAGCATCCCTGACAAATCGTAGGAAACGACGGAGACCGCTAAAACTCCCTCTTGCAATTTTTTCTGCTCGAGAAGCTCGAGCGTAGACATACTTTATAATGTTTTATAAACGATAGCGTCAAAGGGTCTACCGTGGATCGAGGACTGCCGGAACTAAAACCAACTATTTCACTTTAACCCTTATTAATGGATTCTGTGCGAAATAAACGAGTATTGTAGCAAAAGTTCTACGTTGAAAATTAAATGATGTCAAACGTGCAAGAATGTAGCGAAGTAATTTCTGCGATTTAATAATTAAGGCAATCAACTTCGAGTATATTGCAATGGTACGTTTCTCTCGAAGGTTTTCACCGGCGCACCTAATGCGTTCGGGATTTCAGAATCCGTCGTGCTCACGCGAGAATCGCGTTATTTTTCTAGTTCGTTCTCTTCATCTGTCATGTCGCTACCGCGATCGTTCATCATCTGCTTTTCTCGTAGGCGACCCACTTTTCCTGGCACCGCCACCCCTTCCAGAGCTTATGGCATCTTTGCGTCGTCGTTCCATTATTTGTATGCTAAGTAAAACTATAATATTAACTACCGTAGTCGCGATCCATCAAGACTTCTTCCCGAAGAAACGTACAATCCATTTAGAACATTTTTATTTCGCGTAAAGATCCGCGAGTCTGACAGAAAACTAGGAGAGCCGAGACAAAAAAAAAATAAAAATAGCAGGAACACGGACACAAACGAAAAGTTGAACGCCTCTTCGGAATAAGAATATGAATAAATAATAAACAGAGGAAGAGGAGAGGTTAAAGTAGATACATACTACGTGTAAAAAGAGAAGTAGACGATATTCTGTATCGCATGCAAAGTTCGGCAGGAGTCGTGCACGATCGAAGAGCTTCCCCGCGACGGGAAATGGAAGTTTGAAAATGTATTTCAGCGTGAGTGACACGTATGTTATTGTCGGGAGACCGGAGAACGAGCATCCGGCGTGCAGGTGAACGAGCAAAGAGACCGGAGACGCGTGGACGATCGGTGTACGCGTGCTAGTTGCTTGAAAAATTTTCTGCCGGGTCACCGACAGTCACTGACGTGCCTGGTAATAGCGTTGTCGGCACTGGAAAATGAAATTCTGTACGATCCGTATAACCTACTCGCCAGAGTCGGGGAACGATGGAAGCGAAACGATCCCGAGCGTGATCGCCCCGGAAATTTTCATAATATTAGAAACGATTCGACGGAAACCGAAATCCGTTTCCAACTAAAATCTAATGGTTCTAATTTTAATGGTCGCATCAACATCAAGGTCATTTGCGACCACAAGATTTTATATATGAAATTACATATTCGAAGAATATCTAGGTATAGTTACAGGGTGTTATATGTATATATGTATACAGTGACTCCCATTAATATTCGGATGCTCTTAAAAAAACAATAACTTTTTTTGATATTGGACCACACGATTTGAACTTTTGTGAGAAGTGAGAGCAATTAGTTTACTACATGATGTGAAAAGAAATTTTTTCAAAAATTGCAATTGGTCGGAATTGTAAAGAAAATACTAAAAGTTGCATTTTACAACTTTTTGATTTGGGTCTAAATTGAAAATTTGAAAAATATGTTTTGTAGATCTGTGTCAATTATATGCATTGTAAAAGTTTCATCGAAATCGGTTGATGTGGGAAAAAACGACAAGATGTATTGCAGTTAGATGCCGCAAATCGTGGAAAAATGGCAATTTTTACCATCTTCAAACGTTTGTAGCTCACTGCACTGTTGACCGATTTTAATGAAATTTTCAGAATATGTTTAATTAATACAGATCTACGAAACGTGTTTTCTACATTTTCAATATGAGCCCACAGAAAAAAGTTGTAAAACATAACTTTTAGTATTTTCTCTGCAATTCTGACCAATTGCAATTTTTTCAAAAATTCTTTTCACGTTACGTAACCAAACCGATTGTTCTAACTTCTAAAAAAAATCCAAGTTGTATGGTCGAATAGTAAAAATGTTATCGTCTTTTTAAGAGTGTCCGAATATTAATGGCAGTCACTGTATATATTTGTTGACCTCAGGAATATGATAACTTGATTTACATTCTTATCATTATTGATGCATTCTCTTAAATTGTGAGGGATAGCCAAGCGACGTCTTTGAAGTGAAAAGAGGGGGAAGTGTAGGATAATGTGTTCAACCGAGAGTGGGATCAAATATTTCTTGATGGAGAAGAGTGAAGATATTTAGGCTCACTTTAGATGAACCACCGTGCACAAAAAAGCTTCGAAAACTCGAGGAAGAACGTTCGGGACGTTCACGGACACCTGGACCGATTTTCCAGGTTATTTCTTTGAACATTCTTACGGAAACACGTTCCTCAGAGGTAACGACGGCCGGCTGACAGCTGAAGGAAAGAGGGCGGACAAGGGAAGTTACCCTTAAGCGCGTCTTCCCGTGGAAAAGGGCCGGCCTGTCGTCGAGTCAGCAGAAGTTCGGAATGAAAATTGACGTGAAACAGCGAAAATATGTGGCTACGGGGGACCCTTAAACACCTGTCTTCCTTGAGATAAGACCGTGGCCGCCCCGGGGGCGCTCGCGATGCGCTTAAACGAATTAAACTACGTGGTCCCAGACTTCTCCCACCCCCTTCTGGACCCGCCTTCAACCGGGAGGCTGCTGGAAGCTAAACTTGTCCGTCGACGTAGCCCCGTATTGAAGTTTTCTTTTTTTTTTTTTTTTTACATCCGTCGGGATAATCTGGCTTAATTAATTTAATTCCGAGAAAAGGCGGTGCTTCCGCCGTCGTGCACTCCCGCACACCGCCACCGCCTCCGCTCGCGGAACTATGGCAACCGGTTCGTTAACGAACGTTTTATTGTGCGTAGCGCTTCGGAGCGACGTCGAACCCGCCGACCCCGACGTACAAAGTTCAGCTTCTATTAATTTCCAGGCGGGTTAGTGGACGATCCCGGTAACTCGATTCGCGGTTGATCCGAATTCGATTACTTGTTGCTTACAGTTTTACTCGAAAATGTCACTTTCCGGCGCTGAAACGCGACTTGCTCCCCTTTTTGGAACCTTTTGCACATAGAGATTTCACCGCAACTGTTCGTCAAAATCTGCCAAATTAATTCACTTAACTACTTTCCGAATAATATTGAGTCCGATGAAAATTTTCGGAAAGAATTCATTTCTATGTGTATCTTATGTTTTTGGGAAAGTTACGAGAATTTTGTTAAAACACAGGTACGCTTAGAACAGATTTTATAAAGTTTTAGTGATTTGGTAATGAAATTGACGGAAACGTAGAACTCGGTAAAGTGGAGCGCGTGGAAGATGGCCGGAGCGGGAAAATGGCGTATTTCCCGTGGAGCGTTTAATACCGCAGCTTATCGATTCCGAAAGTACGGCGGACCATCGTTTCGCTACACAAATCGTCGAGTTTCCACGGAAATCGACGAACGGGGCAAGTTCGTTTGTTAGCTCGTTCGGGAAACTTTTCCGGAAGTTCCGGGGATGCGGTCATGGCTACGTTTCCGGCTCCATTCCTCTTTTTCGCCTGAGGATTCGATTTGATGAAGGGACTCGCAGATATTCTACTTGCCTGCGACGCAGAGTTGCTGGCATGTCGGCGGAAAGCCTCGAAATAACCGATATTCGAAACAATCATTCAAATTCATCCTGTAGAATACAGAATGTTCTACCTTATATTATTTGAAATATCTCGCCCATCTTTTATAATAGGAACAATTCCAGATGGTGAAAACATTTAATTTGAGGGAATAAATTGAATGATAGACAACAAAATATCATCGTAGTCATCTGTTTCGAAATTTCCAGGTAATCCTAATTTTTGAAAATGGAATTACATATTTTCCTTATTCTTCAATAATAATAGTAAATGCATAAAATCCTCAGTCTAATTACTATTTGTTATTAGCGATAGGAACATTTAAAGTTGAATATTCGTGAGGAAATATTTTATTTTTTGTTTTTCATATCGATGACTGGGTGATGATGAATTGATTGACCTATTTCTGTCCGTCAATAAAGAACTATTAGATATATCAAAAATTTCATTTCGCAAAATTTTTAGGAATTCTGAATTAACAAAATTGTTAGAATCTGTTCGTGATGAGAAGAACAGTCATGCGAGTACCGTGGCATGTTCCACTCTGTATCTGTGATGCAACGAGATACGCTCTGTTCGATCGACTGTCAAGAGTCTAATTGCAATATCGTTAGGGAGGTGATATTCGAAGTTCGCATTAAAGTGGAATTCCGTTCCGTTTCACTACTTCGTGGAAACGATACACGTTACGTGGACTCGTTATTGATCGTATCACAGGGATATATTCGTTAATAAATATCGTACAACCCTGTGACAAAAAAAATTTAATTTCAATAACGCTTTGCCCTAGTTACTACAGAATTTTATTATTAAAATTATTCAACAATCTATTAGAAAATCTATTCTCTAATATTGCACCTAAATTTCGTGGATTCAACAAATAATGCAGTCGCGTTCGAATTGAAGCAGAACAAATCTTTTCCCATCTCTGACCGTTCAATTTTTTTATAAATATTGTTCTTCGTATCTCTTCTACTCAAAGTAGATAATACATTAAAATTGGTTACTGACCCAGTGCATCGAACAAACGTGCGCTAGAGCTCTCGAAAAATCGATTCTATCAGGAACCCGAAGTCGATATCTTTCTGTCGACCACGATATTTGAAAAGAAAGCCGTCTCGCCGTTTTTCCAGGGAGTTTCTAAACAAAACGCGATTCAGCACGATGGAATTGGAATTACTGCAGTGCGATGCGAAAATTGAAGCGGTGCATCCAGCCTGTTGCCAGGAACACGGAAACCGGGGAATGTTTCGCGTGCACGTGAAAACAAAGGGTCCGACCGTTGAACAAGCGTTGGCAAAAAGAAGCGTTCGCATCCCCGTCGCGAACAATGAAAAATATATTAAACGAAACCGGTCGTCGGTGTACGAATTCCGTTTTCGGTCTCTCTCTCTCTCTCTCTCTCTCTCTCTCTCTCTCTCTCTCTCTCTCTCTCTCTCTCTCTCTGTGTCTCTGTCTCCCTCCCTCTCTCTCGATCTCGATCCTGGCCCGAGCACACCGTTCCACCAGCTCGCCGACAGGTAGAGGATTCAAAAGCTTGGAAAGCTGATAAGATCTCGACCCGGTTACGTTCCATACGCATCGCGTTCCTTTAAGCCACCACAATGGAGGATTTCGCCCGATCTGGACGCGTGCTCGTCTCTGAACGACAAAACGCCGCTGGGTTTCTCTGTTTAAACCGCTTCGACGCAGATATCCGTAGCCAATGGGGGCTTTCCTGTCTCGTTCCTTTGTTGCCGGAGGATCCCGTATTTTTATGTGTTTCGCAGCGAATGTCGCTGAATCGACCTCTTCGCCGAAATATCGGCTTAAATGCGATTTAGGACGGAGTACGTATTGTACTGAATTTTTGTAATAAGTCAACTGAATAGACGACAACAAGTATATTTGGTTGTAGGTGTGGTATAAGCATGTTTCGAATAAAGATGACTCTTTATGGTCCAAAACTGTAAGACAATTTTGTGAAAAATGAACGCGCGACAAAGCCTTGATCTAAGAAAACGGGAGCTTCAGGATCTAAGAAAATTTGCCTATCCCCTCCATTGCGGGACATACCTCGAGGCTGCCACGATATGAATAAAATTTGAATTTAAAGTAGTTACGGACGCATCCAAATGCAGCCAAATAATTACACGTTTAATAAAATGATCCACTCCGGTAGCGACGAAAAATGTCAGTATCTCGTAAGAAATGTTAGGCCAGCATTTCCCGGGGAGGGTGTAATTTTTCAGGTAAAGGAAAAACAAGAGATACCGTGCGATATTAGTTAGAGGAATGGTGTCATCTATTTCGGTGACTTTTAGCGAAGGAAAACACACCGGCATCGGAAGTTTCGTGATTCTTTCCGCTCCGAGCAGGGGTTATCGGGAAGAGCGGGCTCTTACCGCCGTAGATTTCGTCCCCGGAGAACACAAGCGAGCCACAAAACTCCGAGCCCTGAAAGTTTCAGGCGATGCGGTGTGTAATCGGGTCGGGACCTTATCGAGTTTTCGTACTTTCGAATTCCACCTGCCGGAACGGTGGGCACGCCGCGAAATTTGCTTTACAGCTTCGCAGTCTCGGTCTCAATGGATAACTTTTGCCGCGTGCAGACGGATTTAGCTTTCGCTCGGCGCCGCCGCGCGCCGCGACGACCACGACGACGACAACGACGACGGTTCAACGCTTTCCTTACGTTCTATTGGGTAAACGCCAGCCAAACAAACTTTCTTCCGAACCGGGCCAAAAATTAGAATTTTCATCCGATTTGCCCGCTCTCCCCCTATCGATCAACATTCTCTTTCTTCTGGCGCATCGACGGATTTCATACGCGTGCCATTTTTGATTCCTCTCGCGCTTTGGTCACGTGTTGCGATAAAAATCGCTAAGGAGGTGAATCTACAAGAAGGAAAAATATTTTTTCGTTTAAGATTCCAGTTTCGAGAGAATCGAGTTTGAAAATTCAGCTGGTTGCGTCTGATCATGACCGGCCGGTTCTACTTACTGCAAATATTAAACTCATTTTGAACGAGAATGGTTTTTGGTTTTCATTTCTCATTTGCAATCGATGCAGCAAATGTTCCTTTGTACCTAGATCCCGCATTTATGATCGTTAAAGTTTTCCGTTCGTTAGCAACTAGCTCGAATTGCAGAATGCACTCAAGATTCTGGACAAAGAGAAACAGTGGCGTTCGTCTTTTCCTTGTTTTAGACTAGTAAATACGGACAGAGATCGAACCCATTGGGTTGAACGCTGGATCAACCGTTCCGTCGTCGTGCACGGAGCGAAACTGGGTTAACCAAACAGAGAGCAACTAGACGCGATAAAAGGTAAATCTTATTTCTGAAAGCAAAAATATTATTTTAAGATCCACGCCGAACCGCTATTTTTAGGAACGATAGAAGTTTTAGCGCCGGATAGACCTCGGCTTGATATGAGATATTTTTCTTCTTCCTGGTGTGGTCAGTGCCTTCATGATTTAAGGGGCTGTCTCGGGGATGAGGTAGTAAACTGATTTTCAAGAGCACGGGAAATGTCGTTCCTTCGCTGCAGATTTTATGGATTTGCGACAGAAATGA
Source organism: Lasioglossum lativentre (assembly GCA_916610255.1). Classification (NCBI taxonomy): domain Eukaryota; kingdom Metazoa; phylum Arthropoda; class Insecta; order Hymenoptera; family Halictidae; genus Lasioglossum; species Lasioglossum lativentre. Next base: position 25,423,432 of record OU744357.1, on the reverse strand, counting down.
ATGACGAAGCTAGTTATTAAAAGTTTTCATGCGAAATATCGATCGTTAACACTTTAATGAAAATTATTTCGGCGCTGAGTTCGACCAGAAAATACACTGAGAGGCCTATTTGCAAAAATGTATCGATTTACGTTTCGATCTACATTCAGATCATCCTCAGAATCGAGTGATTGCGTCTGTGGAAAACGGGTTTATAAGTGAAAATGTGAAAAGAATTTGATATTGACTTTATTCAATATAGAAACCATTATTCAATATTAAATGCTTTTGACATTTTCACTTATAAACCTGTTTTCCACACACGCAATCATTCTATTCTGAGGATGATCTTATTAGATTATTAATTATTTAATAAACCGCACTTTATGTTTTAACGGAGTTTATTATAAAGTGTTAAAGGCCACAAGCGAAAACATGTCTTCACGATTCAAAGGAAACATGTCAAGTGAGGATCATTCTGGCAAGATAGCTGAGGAACGATCCCGTGAACAAATTAACAACGGTTTTATAAACAATCTGAATTTAACCGACAGTTTCTTCTATTTGATAATAGATCTTTATTTTGTTTCTAATATACGGAAACACATTTCAACGGATCTCAATGTAGATCGAAACGTAAATCGATAAATTTTTGCAAATAGGCTTCTCAGTGTATTTTCTGATCGAACCCAGCGCCGAATACATTCTAGTTAAAAGTTGTTCAATATTTATTTCTGACATGACTTATTTATTCATCGAGTCTAATTTTAGATTGGTGCAGGAATCGGTTAACTTCTTTCGGTGTTTGGCCACGGGATCGCATTAAATTTGCATGCATCAGGATACGAGGAAGTACTACTATTGGTATCCAAATATAATTAGCTTCAACTCGCGGTTGAACAACTATTCCCGCGCATCTGTCTGCATCTGTACAATTGGGTGCCTCATTCGTCCAATAATAGTATTCTCCGATGAAATTTGCAAACTACCTTGGAATGGCGATTACTGTAAATGCTTTTCCAGAATAATTCCGGGAATGGATGCGCGGGTGTACTTCAACGGGAAGTTACGCATATTACTCACGGCAGGTGGGATGTAAACTTCATTGACTTTCGGAAAAAATCTCATAACCGAACTACGGACCGCGTAGGATCTGGAATAGTTCTAACTAATATACGTATACATGACACGATTCACAGACACGGATATTTTGATTACATTCGTAGGACGTGTTTTACTCGTTATTAATATGAACATATTAAACTCGCAACTGTTGGATATACACTATTTTCACAATTTTGTATCATCAGGTGGTTGTATCAGTTTAATTAAGCAATTGAGCAACCATCATTAAAAAACACCATGCGAAACCGCGACTTCCGATTGGAAATTAGATTTACGCTCGGTTTTCAGGCAGGCGCACAGTGGGCCAGAATGACGATTTAGCTGTTCACGCCTATTTTAGCGTTATTTTAAAACTTAAAAACCACAGTAAGGAGGTCGTTGGATTCGTCTTGACGTCAGCTATAATATTATTAAATAAAAAATATATAGTGATAAATAAATAATCAAGGTCATCTCAATTTTTTATTAAAAAAAAATTTTTTTTTAAATTTTTGATATTGAAATTTGTAGAACACTAACTACTGATTAATTTTTGTAGGAAACATTTTTTTGTCACACCACCGGAAATGTCTAGAAAATCGTGTGAATAATGAATTAATTGAAAACTGGCTGTTCAGGCTTTCATACAAAAGTAATCTCTAATTTTTGAATCGAGGAATTTTATTACAATTAATGAAATAACAAAAACGTGTTATTACTGTCTTATTTAAAATATTACAAATATTTAAACAAAAATAAGTATTATATTTTAGACAGTTACCGACTATAATCAATTAATCATACGGATTTCCGGTTTATAATTATTTTTACCTATTAATAAACAAAAATCTGTACAATAATTCTATTTAACAAAGATAAAATACAGGTTTCCAATATGGGAAAACAGCTGTGATGCTATGCTGCGATGTTGATGCTATGCTCTCTCAAATACAAATGACTCAACTGAGCTAGAAAGAAGTTCGATTGTTTATCAATGGTTGTATAGTATAAAATAATTCATAAGATAGG